>CM060820.1:16410000-17698311 GCA_030704555.1 Heliconius charithonia | reverse complement strand
AAAAAAAATACAATAAACAATTTCTGTAGGCCTGAGGGCAGTCTTGGAGCAAGAGCACAAAGTGTGACTGTAAACTCGATAGGTTGTGGGTTCGATTCGCACTCGAGGATGTAATATCTAATATTTAAATTTTTTCGCTTTAGTGTCGAGACAAAACGCGACGTTGCGGTGTCCGCCACTCAACGCGCTAAGCCTAAGGAAAATAAGGAATGGATTGTTTTAACACTATGTTCATTAATTTATTACGTGACATTAAAAAAAAATTATTACCTAATTACAAATTTAGCTATATACATACAAAACAATTCCATTTTATTTAAATATATTTTTTAAGTCCTGAATCACCGATCACGAGCATGGCTCTCTCACTACAAGTAGCGGATTAGGGCAGTTTAGCAAACAAGGCGTCACTGGCGTGTGCCGCCCTACCCCTACAGCTAATACCATATTAATGTCTATTAGAAGCCAAGTATTGTTCTGGACCAGAGTCGACGATTTATTCAGATTTATTACTCTAATGCGACGTGCTAAGTCACCGGCTTTCGCACGAGTGATGGCAATACAAGTCAAGTAGGGTTTATTATGAAAGAAAACATGTTCTCTATAAAAAAAATTCAATAATATTTTTATTAATTTAGGAAAATAACATTTAAATTCAATTATTCTTCAACTGTAATCTTTCTGCCACAAATTGAGTATTTGAAATGTAAATACGTAGTAGGTTCTAATGCTATTTAAAATAAATATTTTAATATTCGCCGTAAATACCTAAAAGAGTAGAGGCCGGTCGTGGCGCAGTGGCACAAAGTGTGACTGTAAAACCGACTGGTTGTGGGTTCGATCCCCACTCGAGGAGATGAAATATTTACTTAAATTTATATTTCCGAGGCGAAGCGCGGCGTTGAGTTCTGCCACTCAACACGCAATGCCTCCAAAATTCGGCAGAAAGTGGGGAACGGAGTCTTACACTAGGTTCCCTCTGCCTACCCTGCTGTGTGCGGGATATAGCGTGAAGCTAATTAATAATTAATTAATTAATTAAATTAATTAATTAATTACCTACGAGAGTTTTACTGAACTAACTAAACAAAACTTTTGAGTACTGTCTGAGCGCAGTCTCTAAATACACGAAAAGTAAGTAACAGTTGATATTAGATATTAAGGGTTTGTAGCCTTCTGAATATTTTGGTTCAATAAACAAAAGAAATTCTTTTTATGTTAAATTCGAATATTTAAGTTACTATAATCAAATATGTGAAAAAGAAATATACAGGTATACCAAAATTATAAAAATATTTTTCAACTATTTAAATAAACATAATTCTACCACAAAATTCTTGGATTTCTATTAACGGTGAGCTTTATTAGTCATATGTAAGATCTGAAACACTCTATAAAATTTCAGTACACTCATTTTTTAAACCAGGGCTTAACGACATCTAATCACACACGTGCCGAAATCTCTCTCCCCATCACAACTCATTTCTTATCTCAATTTTATTACATTACGGTATCAGCTAACTTGAACGTGTTTCATTTGTTATAAAAATCCAATATTATTTTTAACTATTATTTTTAATAACTTGTTTTCATATCATCGAACATCCTTTGACATAACGATATTTTTAACTTTCTCCGTGGTTCTTTTTCCATTGGTAGCGCAGAGGCACAAAATGTGTGTTTCGGATTCCCATAAATGTTATAGGTACGATATATCCCACACATATCGTATAGGGAAAAATTAGATTTTAGACTTCATTCTCCACTGCCAAACACTATTAACATCATGAGAGGACATATACTAAATATAATTACCAGCATCCCTAAAACGAACCTCCAGACAGTAAAACAATTCGCCTATTCTATTATATAGCCTACTTCGAAATCTATATTCTCAAACATCCAACTAACTAACGTGAAAGGATTCCACAACAATCCTATTACCAGCGTTTCACTTTACACTTCCTGCGTATTCGTGTGCAATCTGTAGTGCAAATCCGTTAATCTTATTTGGCGGGTAGACGTCGCACGTGGCGCCACGTGGCGGCAAATCGAACTAATCTCGGCGCCGTACGCGCCAGCGGCGGGCGGAGCGCGTGCGCCGCACCGATAACGCCAAGATGCCATTCATTCCCGTTCTTTTGTCGCGAACAATCATATTTATTTATGATATTTGCTACAAGTAACCTGCTACCCTATGCAGTGACGCCCCCGGCTTAGGTGAACCTATTGTTGAGCGTTATTGATATCAAAACGTTGAATTAAGCTGAGTTACCCATATATCGATGTTACGGTACTATAAGAATTTAAGCATTTTTTTTTTATTTTAAGCTTTACGCTGTATTCCACAAATAGTAAGTCTGGCTGAGGATACCTTTCCTAGATTTAAAGACATTGCATGTTGAGAAGCGGAATTCAACGCCGCATTTTGCCAAAAATATACTTTTTATATTTTGAGTAAGGGTTTTTAAGATTATTTAAGATTTGAAAACACTACAGAAGTTACAAATAAATCCCATGTTTACTCAATGCACCCAAAAACAAAAATATATTTATTTATTATAAAAAAGTTGTAAGAACACAAAATAAATAAATCAGCATCACGCTGCATCCCACACACAGCAGGGTAGGTAGAGGGAATCTTGCGGTAAGACACACCATCCCCCACTTTTTACCGAATTCTGAATCATTGTGTGCTAAGTGGCGGAAATCAACGCCGTGCTATGCTTCTACAACAAAGCAAAGAAAATGAAAATATAAAATTGAATAAAAATTTCATTACCACCATTGGGGATTGAACCAGTCGAGTTTACAGTCATACCTTACGCCCCTGCGCCACGGCATTGTAAGAAATAATTTGTTATAATAACTCATATTTAAAATATTTAAATTCCAAGCGTAGCAATTGATGATCGAAGACTAAACTCATTCAATGTACAATGACAATATAAATTGGCGTGTACTTATTAGTACTTGTGTGGTATTTTTGTAGTCCCTCTTAAAGCAGAATAACCAATTAGAACTTAGTGTTAAGACACTCCGTTCAAGGATTTCCACTTGAATACAATTCAACAACAAGTGGTGGAACTTAATGTCACCAGACGGGGGAAATGAAAATAAAATTTGTTCCCCCACTTAGGACTAAAAATGTAACCGATAACCATTGACCATTGTTTTTGTATGAATATTTCCATCGAATTGAAACTAGCCTCACGCCGTGTCCCGCATATAGCAGAATTCTGAAGGCATCACGTGTTGAGTGGCAGAGCTCAATCCGCGCTTTGCCTCGACACTAGAGCGATGAAAAATATTAAATGTTCTATTTGAAACTAATGATCAATTAAGACTATATCCAAATTCTATTTTTAGGCAACTGTAAACGCAACTACTTTTGGATACGATTCCTACTTGAAAAAATGAAATATTTAATATTTTCATTTATTTGCTCTGATAACTGAAGTTGAAATCCGCCACTCAACATGCTATACGCCTAGAATTCGACAGAAAGTGAGTTGCTCACTTACACAGGAAGTGTATTAAAACTGGGTTCCCGGGTTCCCTCTGCTTGCCCTGCTATATGCGGTATACAGCATGAAGACAAAACAATAATAACCTACTTGAATACGAGAATATATTTATGGGGAGAATTATATTGAAATAACGCCACTTAAGGCCAAATAATAATTCCACTCCATCTGGACACGTGCCACTCTACTACTCTGCAGTTTTGTAGTAACTTCCTTCCACGTGCCACGTAACAGTAAAAGAAGTCTACCTGAGGTGGTGTTTCCAGATCGATACGACATGGGTACCTTCAAAACATGTGTCTATCTCTATTTTAAAGGCCTATAGTCGCTCTGGTGTTGCACGGGGACCATCAGGTGACTGGTTTGCCTTGTCTTTTCGATAAAAAAAATAACTTTGACCGTTGCTTAACAGCATAATGGGAAACACTGAAGTAATGATAACAACAATAAGAACAAAAAATATATTTCAACAATTCACTATTGTTACAATTCAATTTCACAAACTTTGTAAAGTTTAGTAAAATTCCTGAAGGGCGCCACACTGTTCTGGGGTGCTCACAGACCAAGACCGCCGAAGCAAGGTAAATCGTGCATTACGTTCAAGCGATACTTTGAACTCGCATAGAACGGAAACCCTCTCCACCTATACGAGACGCAGCAGAACCGCTCGCGCATACTTACGGCGCCTGGAGTTTCTCTTGAGGCACCCGCAGCCTCGAAGACTTGCAGGATTACTGAGACCTTCCCACGGTAGGTCCTCTAAGATAGGGGGGAGTCAAAGATGCGCATAGCGTCCTCTCCTACTCCCTGGCCTACGGGGACATATCGAGTCTGTATAAACGCTGGACTCACGCACCCGCTCAACGATCTCCTTCAATGTGATTGCTAATTTGCAACAGGAGACCATAGCAGACCCATAGCTCACTGCTCAGTGTAGTGGGGCACTGAGCAGTGAGAGGTTCCTACTCCCTGCCGTCATCCCCCTCTCCCTTATTCCATGCATGTAATTTTACATAGCAGTTTCAATTTTTTTTTTCAACTTAACTTTAAAAATATGATCGCACTGTCAAAATTACAAAATTATTTATGTTTTGCAACTGGCAATGTCCTAAGTTGACGTATGTCAGTATACAGATTACAAATTTCAGTTCTGTCATTGTCAATTTAAAACGTCATTTTATTTATGCATTACGCATTGTTTTGCAAAACATATTTTGTTATTTATAATCAATAATAATATCTTACCTTTTCACAATGGGTGAGGAAGATGAATACGCGTGTGTTAATAAAGCTCAACTAAAAATTAAAGATAATTCTGGCATAAAAAAGAAAAAGAAGAAGAAGAAGGCTAACAAGGAAATAGAGAAAGGTATTGAAAATGAAGTAAAACAGCAGTTAATGCAACAACCAAATCCGAATGCTAAGACGAAAGCTGAATTAGCATTCCAGAAAATGCAAGAAAAGATGGTAAGCTTAGTTATGTTCAGTTTATTTATTTCAGTTTAGGGCTTTCGAACGTGCCAGTTTGACACGATATTTGTTGTTTTTCTAGTGAAGTTTATAATACAGGCTAACAATATTCAATACTATTCACGTTTAACAAAATTAAACATTGTATAAATTTTGATTCTAAATTGTACATTAAACAATAATTTAGTTCTAGTATTTGAAATAGACAAATTATGTAAGATCAATTAGGGTATTAGAACACAGTGAATGAAACGATTTATCTGGTTAGTATGTTTAGTAAATGTAAAAGATATAAAATGGATGTGGAAAAGCATATATTGCTGCTGGTATTTGCTGGAAATGAGGATGAAGAATAGTAGGAGGGCCTTTGAGTGGTGAGGCAATATTGAATCTCAGTTGACCTTAGAGTAAAATAATGAGGATACTCAAGCACATAAAAAACAGCAGAGGACACATCCTTGGGCTTGGGAGATGTTGATTACAAAGCAAGAGAGATGCTATACATCTCACAAATGTAGTGTTCGATCCCCTTCTGGGATAATGTGTGAAACTAAAAAAAAGATCAATACAAACAGTTCATAGTTAAATATAATTAATTAATCATACTTTATTTTACAGCAAAAACAAAGGATTCTTCAAAAAGCTGAAATGACTCACAAGCAAAGAGTAGAAAAGTTCAATCAACATCTAGACAGTTTGACAGAACACTTTGATATACCAAAAGTGTCATGGACTAAATGAATTTTGTGCAATTGTATTAAAATGATTACTTTACTAATAAAAATGGTACAAAAAAAAAGAAAACACAAATTTTATTTCTTGGTTGTATATTCAAAATAAGAGTACATCATTGTAATGTAAAAACATAGGTATTCAATGGACGGACTTGTTGAAATGGAATGTTAAAATAAATATAAATCATAGAATATACATTTTGTTTTTTATTTTACCTAATTATACTAATTAAAATGAGGCACTCAAAAACATTGTCTATATATTTGAGATTCTTAATCAAGGCACATTACTTAATATGAAAAAGTTATTAATATAATTGCTTGAATGTTTTTCTTATACTAAATTATTACATAATAAGTACTTCATTTATTAGTACAATCCTGTACCTGTTCATTTACTGCAAATGCTTTAAACAAGTTTGCTTGTAACAAATAATATAAAAAATGTTCTCTTATATATTTGTGATGTCAATTGTTAATCTATATACTAAGTATCATAAATGTAAGTATATAATATCATTTGGACATAAACTATATAATATCATTTGGACGGATTTGTGTAGTTTTGTAGAGCCATGCCTACCCAAGAAAGGTGCCCAATTTAGATTGAAAATTATAAAAACTACAAACTGATTTTTTACTAAAATGCATTTTCTTATTACAAAATTTGTTCACATTGACACTACTTTAGTGCTATGCTACAATATAAATCATTTCATAGATTATTTAATATGATTGTCATCATATCCAATTGACCACAGAACTGGACTGGCCAGGCATACCTAAAAATATAGATACATCCATAATTATAATAATTGGACCAAACTGAACACTAGAATTGGCGTAAATATTTCTAAAGCACTTGCACTGTTACTCCTCCAAAAGGAATAACTAAATGAGAAAACTTTAATATAATTCTCTTTAGTGGACCATGGGTCGCTGCCGTCATCAAAATGCATGGGGCATTGGTCCCTTTCTCGTTCATATTCTTCCATTTCTACAGCAACTGCCGCACCTTCAGTGTAATTCCATGAAGTTACATCTTGTTTTAAATCACAATATGGACCTAGTGCTTGAGACATTAGTACTCTGAAAAAAAAAAAAAGATATTTTTTGTTATTCTAATGTAAATAATATTTATAATTTTAACATTATTGAACAATTTGAATAATTAAATTTTAAGAACATAAAAAAAACATGAAAAGATTTAAGTGGCAGGAATCAACTTCTAGGCTCTTGGACAGAATCCAAATCAAACCTCAACCTTTAAGCCATGTTAATGGTATTATATATAAATACTTATAATATCAATATAACATTATTAGTTAATATATTAAGGTATAAGCATAATATTCTGCTTGTTTAAAATTATTTTTTATGTTAGCATTACTATGGGAAGATGTATTATTTTATATATATTTTCCACCCAAAGATGATCACTAGGAATGAGTCATTTAGTAAGAAAGAATGTTATTTACAAGATATTTTGAGAACAAATATATTTTAAAAACAAACTACTTATTATACCAATACACTGATAATAAAAAAAACAAGATACCTGTTCAAATCAGCTCTTTGGTATACCCAACATCTGTACTTTGAGAAAGGATCCAATTCATCATATGTAATTAAATAGGATTTGAGATTCTCTTTCCAATATCCAATACATTTCATTTTATAATCAGGATCACTGTAGATATCTACGGGCCGTCCCAAATAGTCCACTGTTAAACAATAGTTTTCTTTGATTTGTATAGTTTTTTGATCCACGTCACACACAGAGAAATCGCTTATATTCAATTTGCAATACAAATTTGGCCTTGGACTTAAAGTTACTCCTCCTAATATTCTTGTTTCAAATTTGACATCTCCTTTTTGTGTAAAATTAAATTTGCCAGCAACAGGACATCGAATAGGGGAAGGATCCTTTTTCAAAAATATATCGTAACGCCATTGTTGCTTATTTTTAAACTGCACCCAAGAGCATACTGTGTGGAAGTTGCTTTGAATCATTGCCAATCCCTTACGATATCTGAAATATAAAAATATTTGGAATATCTATCTATTTCCTACTAAAAATATTATGTGTTACGTTCAATATTTTCTCCATTATGAGAATTGTGAGGATTTGCAATAAAACTACATACATAGACTAATAAACACATTATCCTTTTTTGCAACACATATTAATTACGGTAATTAACAAATAAATCTTTTAGTAATTAATATTTCAGTTGTATATCAATGTGTAAAGTAAAAACTGACCTTATAACATTATGATATTGCGGAACAAAGTCAAAGCAAACATAATCTTTCTGACATCCGTCGACTGTGAGACGCGCCATCATAACACGACTATCACGTTGTTCTCTAAAAACATATTTTATTGTTAAAAGTGTCTAAAATGTTCCCTTTTTTACTTGTACTTAAAAAATACATATAACATACGAACTTGACACAAATTGAAAGGAAACATTTCAATTAGTGTCATTTATATTGACTATATAATAAATAAAATCAGCTTCCTCCAAGTTTTGCCTCGACATCAGAGCAAAGAAATGGAAATATAAATTTAAGTAAATATTTCGTCTTCTCAAGTGGGGATCGAACCCACAACCATTCGGTTTTACGGTCACACTTTGTGCCCCTCTATGATTGTGTATATTACCACCCTATTATATGTGCGACTTGAGGTTCTACAAGAAATTCAGACAAGTTAAGCTTAAAAAAACTTAAATTTGCTCATAATAGGTACTTTTATTATATAAGTAATTAAAATTAAATTAAATTTAAATTAAATTAGCTTCACGCTATATCCCGTACACAGCAGGGTAGGCAGAGGGAACCTAGTGTTAAGACACTCCGTTCCCCACTTTCTGCCGAAATTTGGAGGTATTGCGTGTTGAGTGGCAGAACTCAACGCCGCGCTTTGCCTCGACACCAGAGCGAAGAAATGAAAATATAAATTTAAGTAAATATTTCATCTCCTCAAGTGGGGATCGAACCCACAACCAGTCGGTTTTACAGTCACACTTTGTACCACTGCGCCAACTGGCCTCAAATATAAGTAATATTACTACATAATATACACTTATCTACATAATTATATATATACTTCTGTTATATATTTTTTTTTTTCAGCTTTACACTATAACCCGCATATAGCAGGTTAAGTAGATGAAAGCTAGTGTTAAGATACTTTGTTCTCCACATTTCGACGAATTTGAGGCATTGTGTGATTGATATATGATATTTTATGAGAAAAAAAAAAGGATAAAAAAAACACCATAAGGAAATTTCTGTTATTTACCTGCAAACATAAATAGTTCTTCTAAATCTACCCTCATCTGGATAATATGTTTCAATTATATGAGTTTCGTTAATAAAAACATCTGCATCAATATTAGCTGTATTAATCCAATCTCCAGAGAAATTTTGTGGTAAACGGCAACCAGGTTCCACAATTTCTGACTTAAAATTATTAATTAGTTACATTTATACAATTATCAATTCCAATTGTGAAATATAATGTAAAATAATATACACAATGTATTAAACTATTATAACTTGACTATAAGTTTTTCGAAATTTATAGTCAAGAAATTTAAAAGGAACATATTCTTACTGATAGACTTCTAAAAAATTTAACATTATCTGACTTTTGTAATCTTGCATAATGAAAAGTAGACACTATACAAAAATAAATATGCATAACAACAGTAAATGTAAAGTATAATTTTACTATTGAAGAATTAGTGATAGATAATTTAGACAAAAATCTGGCTCAAATAAAATAATTTTATAAATTTAGAATTTCAAAATCTTCTTTTCTATAATAATAATAAAAACAAAACACACACTTCATTTGTATACACAAATAAGAAAAACTTACTTTGACAGGATTAATTCTATATCTCTCTGGTGATTTTTCAACTGTTTTCAAAGTATGACACTCAGGAGTTATAGAGGCACCAATATAGAGATCATCATCCCTATTCTTCAAGAAACAACGGTATTTTTCATCTTTACGAGACTCCTTTGTGTTTGCCACAGCAAAGAAATGATTTTTATCTACAAACCAATGTCCTGAAAAAAAAATGTTTTTTTTTGTATGATTTAGTGCTTATATCAGAGAGAAAAGGAAGTATATATATATATATATATATATATATATATATATATATATATATATATATATATATATATATATATATATATATATATATATATATATATATATATATATATATATATATATATATAGTAGGAATATAAAATAAGTAGTGAAAATATTACTGTCAGAACATAGTGGCTAGACTAGGTTCCCTTTGGGTACCCTGCTATATGCTAGATATTGTGACAGTATATATGAAGGTATATTTTTTTTGCTTTTCCTATTGTCATAAAAATCTGTAATGTTGATATTTTATAAGAAATGTTATATGCTTGAAGAAAATGTCTTAAAAGTTACTTTATATTTTCTGGTTTTTTCTTTTGGATTGTTGTTTGGTTGGAATGATGTTTTTCCTTTAGAATTGGTCTATAAAAACATAAAAACCTAATTTTTTATATTGAAAAATAAAACATCTTACCTAAACAACTATATTCAACAACTCCGTCAAATGTGCCAGACATTCCAGAACATTTTCTGTATGTTATATTAAACTTTTGATTTGTTATCAGAAATTGTGTGCCAGCTGTTTGACATGATCTTATTTGGGCATCAGGATGATTACATTCACCTGTGAATCTAAAACGATTTTGATATGCAAACTGCCACACACCTTCAAGAGATGATCTACAGTTTACCTGTTAAGAAACAAAAAAATTATGACCATTAGAAATAAATAAACATTGAAATATAAATAAAGTTAATATAAAACATGACCCTAATGGTATAATAAAAAACACAATGCTTGTTGATAAGAGCAACTTAATGTTGTGCTATGTATTTCACAGCAGGTTTCATTTCCCTGAGTGGGTATCAGAACCCACATTAACTATATTCACAATCAGGCATTGTCCTACTGCACAAAGACAGCTTCAATAATAATATAAAAGATATGTGCAGTATTAAATATATAAAAATATGTTGACACTTACAGGAACAGAATTTTCAGAAAACAATGTAATCAAATATTGGTCATTTTTAAGGCCTCTGCACACTGTTTGAACTGTTGGTTCTTCTCCTGGTTTAAGATTTATGCATGGAGTTTCAATTTTCTCTAACACATTTACAGTTCTCACAATTAATTTAACACAGTAATAGCAATCGGCATGCTTGAAAACCATTGTGTAATTCACATGGTAGTCGGCCTTGATATCCACACAAACACCTCTAAAATAAAAAAAAGACATAAATTACTGAAATAAATTATTCAGTAATTCAGTTAACGCTAAATAAAATGTGAGCAGAAGACTTACCTGTCGGTCATTTCACTGGCATTTATGTCGGTTATTGTTTGTTTTCCTTTTTCGAAAGAAAACCAAGTGTTCCTTAAAACTATTGGAATTGAGCATTCTGCTGATACGAATGATACTGTAAAATAAAGTAATATATCATCATATTGGGATATGGGCGTATCCAGTTTGATATTTAAAATGTCTTTCATGTTAATATAATTACCTGAATATATTGATATTGTTATTGCCGTAGATAAAATAATAAATGAAATATTAGCCATCTTTATTTCATAATTTAAATAAAGAAATAAAAATATAGAATCCTTAAAATTGCTAAAGCATCACTCGCTACACACATCACAATACGCTTTATTTAACCGACAATTTTGACAGGTGATAAATGTTGTTAGTGGAAATTGAATGTACTAGCCAAAGCCATAGGGATGAAAATAATCAACCAATAAGATAATGGTAAGAAAAAAATAAATAAGTTGTCCAATAAGAATTAATTTTAATAAATTGAAGTATAATAATTAGAATATTGATTTCCTGGTACCCCGCTTCTGGTACTGCATATAGAATAAGATTCATTATTTTATTAAATAGGAATTACGATAGACAAAAAATATAATAATAGAATTGTGTTTTATAGTAATTTAATATTATATATTGCCGATACCTACAATTAATATTTTATTACAATATTTTTTTTTTATATTGTAGGCTTTTAACAAAAAGAGAACATCATAATTCATAATTATGACGTTGAACTTTAAAATAACTTTATTAAAGTGTGGCAACTCACAGAATTGTGTATTGATCGGTTGAACCAATCGTTTTCACCCAAAATATTTTACTGCAGTCCCTTGTGTCGCTATTCGTTGCATCAATGGGTGGTAAGAAATTTAAAGCAATCCATTGATTGTACGCTCTACGCTGACATCACGTCAATCAACGTGAATCATTATTGTCAAAACATCGAATTATAAATAAATTTCACGATTATTATTTAAAATGTCTTCAATGGTAAGTATTTGAAAAATTACGTCTTAATTCATTGCAATCTTTAAAATTTAATTGTATTATAATTAAGAACATTTCCATGAAACTACAACATCATTGCCAAAATATACATAATTTAATTAGTTTCTTTTTTAATTAGTGCTCTTGTTTTTTTAAAACTTATTATAATTAGTTTGTCCTTTTAAGTTACATCACCTCTACATATCAACTGTATGTGATTTCATAAAAAAAATAATAATTAAAAAAAATATTTTTTAAAAATATGCCCAATTTGTAGCGAATGAAAGCAGCAAAATGTCCCTCGGACGAATTGGCTATCACCAACTGCGCTCTTATCAACCCGGATGATTTTCCCAGCGATGTGAAGTAAGTATGACTTACTAATTAACACATATATTATGTTAACACACAAAACAATTTATACAGTAATATATTTACTATATATATATATTATAATTAAAAAATATAAATCATTACCTATATTTTAAATATAGGTAATGATTTATATTAATAATATTTCTTTACTATGCAAATAAAATAATGTAATTGTTATATAAATTTGTGTTTCAATAAAAAATCTAAAAAATATTTTTAAATTTACACAATATGAAATATATATTTTTGGCATTGAATTATGTTACATATCTGTAATTTTCTACGTATTTGATTTATGACAACATATTTGTTTTAGGCATATTGAAGTTTCCACTGGACCTTCACAACACTTTGTATTCAGCATCAGGTTCTATAGTGGTGTGGACAGAGGAACTGTTGGTTTCTCCGCACCTCAAAGAAAATGGGCTACATTATCTATTGGACAGGTATTTATATTTTATAACACTGTCCCACATATAGCTTAAACAAAGGACTAGAGTAAGTAAGTAATTGAATGTTTTAGCACTAGGTGATAAAATATAATGTATTTAGGTTCAATTTTTGAAACACAGAGTCATAACTCATTACATAACTTCTTACCAAAGCAAGATAATGAAAATAATTAGTTCCACCAAGTAGGAATCAAACCCATAACCATTGCATTTACAACACTTAAAAAAACTTAGTAATGACTATCATTTAGTATAAGAATATACAGGTGATTAAAGTTAAAATATTCAATAAAATAACAATTGCATCAAAAATTATATTGTTTGTTATATATTTATCAATGACTATTTTTTGTGCATTTAAAAGACAATAGATGTGAGGCCATTCAAGCCTCAGAGTGCAGAGTGCTTGTGCAGCATTACACTGGAAGCTGACTTCATGCTAAAGAAAACGTAAGTATATCTATGTTATAAATGTAATGTAACTGGTTTCTAAATTAAAAACTACCATGATTGTTTGGCTTTTCATCCACTAACCCTTACAGGAAGGGATTTGTAGGGGTTAAGGCCCCTATCTTGTATCTGTTGATAATATTTTTATGAATTTTAAAGATAATCTTACTATTTATATTCTCATTACAAAATATTAGTAAATTGTTGTATCCCACTGAAACAATTTACCCTAACTGTAAGGATTATAGATACAAAATTGAGGTGTTGCTACCGTGGCTGAAAAGAGAGAGCCAGTGCAGTTTTTATAAAGTTACTGTGCTAGATTCCTCAATAGCTTTGTGTATAAATAAAATAATATGCAAGGTAAGCAACTGCGCTCCTTTTGCGGGAGCAGAATATGAGATAAAATATTTCATACCTATAACTAAAAAAAATAATCAAGATTCTTCAACAGTGTAAATGTAGGATTATTATTTTTATTTCATGAAATTAACGAATAGATACCAATAACGTAAACATCGATTACTACAAAACGTTGCCGATCTGCCACTTTTCATTTTCAAAAAACATACAAGAACGAAAAACTGATATCTCTCGTTCTATTTTACGCAATTACCTATTTTCCATAATAAACCTAAACAACGTTCAACTTCACCGGAAAAACCTACGACTGGATTTCGGGAGTGAGGCTTGTGCGATGTTATCGTTGGTGTTATTCTTAACAAACAACGTTTTATTTTATAACGAAAATTTTATTTTGTTTGATAAAATATTTTTTTTTTATATTTTGCATAATCTCTTTTGTTTTAATTTTATTAGGTTATTGTAGAGTTGTTAAAACTGATTTCATTTAAGTGGTGATCGCAAAAGTACTCTGTATATTCGAGGCAATTATTTATACAAATTAAATATGATGATCGTTTGTCAGCTGTACCAATATATGAAGAAACATTCAATTATGGCCCCATAGTTTTCGTAATCGATAAATAACTATAAGCCTATTTAATCATTGAATGGTATAAATAATAATATTAATAAAATATATTTTACACATCACACAACGACAACGACACACGTACTAATAAACATATATACACATTATACTTAATGTAAAGAGTTGAGATGTAAAAAGTAGAGTTATGCAATGTCAGATCTAAACAACTACCATTTTTTACTAAAGTACAAAGAAAATCGTGCTCAAAAGGCATACATCAACTGAACAAAGAACTATAGTGACATAAAAATGGATTCGTCTGCTTTTCATTGAAAATAAAATGGATAAATACAGAATAAAAATCTTGACTACCTTAACATCATATTACATTTTTAAACTTTAATACGTTAAATATTATGACGTTTTAATATTATTCTTCATATAAGCTTTAACTGGTTATGCTCAAATTAAATAGCAATAACTGACATGACTCACATATGACTCAGTATAGCGAGTTATTTCGAAACTATTCTTTATTTATTCTTTCTATTTAACTATTTCGATAAATAGACTATTCAATACATTTTTTTAATTCAAGCCAGTATTAGTTTCTGAATACACACGTTCAACCAAACAAACTCTTCAGCTTTCTAATATTAATACAAAGTCTTAACAGTTTGTCAACTGTTTGTGCAATTAAAAATTTTAGGCCTTGAGCTGAACAAAGCACGTAATATTAGTCTGTTGTGGCATTAAGTATTATAAAACTTCAGTCTTAAAGAGTCCATAACTAGTTTTCAAGATCTTACCAAAATTATGACATAGCGAGCTTACAGTTTTAAATAGTAAAAGGTAACGTCGGTAAATGTCCCCTTATATTTTTCCAAATTTTACTTTCATTGTAGTTTTAGCTTTTATTTTTACAAATCAATTGTAATTTCTACACTTCAAGGAGTAATATATGAACGAAGATGTTTTCGATTCGAATCCGAAACGAAAAGAAGAGGAAATGGAATTTAGTATTTAATCCTTAGATATTTAGCAACAATATTTTAAATTGAAAAAATATTCAATTAATTATATGAAACCTTTTTTAATATTAATTTATATTTTTTAATATTAATAGTTTAATTTTTTTGTTTTCTTAGGACGTCTATGGAACCCTACGATTCAGAACAAATGGCGCGGGACTTTTTGATTCAGTTTTCTAACCAAGTGTTTACTGTTGGACAACAACTTGCTTTCTCGTTCCAAGAGAAGAAAGTTTTGTCTTTGTTTGTTAAAAATTTAGAAGGTATGCATGTTTTTTGTTGTTTCGAGATGATGTAAAAAAAGTTGTTTCTTAGTAGTAGTTTCTTAAAAAATATTTTTCTTTTCTACGTATGTAATAAAACGTGCTCTGTAAACTTAAAAAAATAATATATTTTTAATAATTATAACAGCGGTTGACGTACAAGCGTTAGCGGCGGGTTCGAACGCAGTACCCCGACGCGTAAGAATGGGAAGACTATTACCGGACGCCTGCATACAATTTGATAAAGCTGAAAATTCTTCACTTAATCTCGTGGGCAAAGCTAAAGGGTAATTTGTTTTTGTTTTTTTCTTTAAGTGTCTGTTTGATTTTTTAAATGACGTTTGTAAATTATACCAATAATAGGAAGTATACTTATATGTTCCCCTTATTCTTCTTTCCTCCTCTTATTAAAACTTTAACTGTTGCTGTGCAGTGGCACAATATGTAAGTGTGAACATGACGGCTGTGGATTCGATCCCCACTCGGGGATATCATATGTTTAAACTCTTGCTCTGGTCATAAAACAAAGCGCAGTGTAGAGATGCGCCATTAACACACAAAGTTTCGAAAAGCTCGGCGGAAAATGGAGAAAGGTGGGGAACCTGCCCTGCTTTAAGCAAAATACAGCGTGAAACTAAAAAAAAATATTGATTAATTAGGCGTTGTTGACAATAACGATTGCACTTTGAAGGGTCAACTTTCATGTAGTTATAATAAAATAAAAATAATAAGCTATCTAAGCTTAATATTTTTATCTTATCTTTTATTTAATTCAGAAAACAGCCGCGTCAGTCCATTATCAACCCCGATTGGGATTTCGGTAAGATGGGCATTGGTGGTCTGGACAAGGAGTTCAACGCCATCTTCAGGCGTGCTTTCGCATCGCGTGTGTTTCCTCCGGAAGTTGTGGAACAATTGGGTATGAAAGATTTAAGAACGAATCTAGTACAGTACGGCTTATGAGTCGTGGCCTCTTTAAAGTTAAGCTTTGTGGGCTTTTGCTAGTCACGACTCATACTCTGTATTGTAATTTCGTAATGAGAATTTATTCAGCTTAAAATGTCTTCCTCATTTAGTATGGTTAAAATAAGCGACTTACATCTGGTAGCTTCTGTTTTATTGGTATAAAATAAACCTACATTCTCAACATCATGACGCTAGTATGTTTGCACACTATTTATATATTAATATTTTAGGCTGCAAGCACGTCAAGGGTATCCTCCTGTTCGGCCCGCCCGGTACTGGTAAAACTTTGATGGCTCGACAGATCGGCAAAATGTTAAACGCCAGAGAACCCAAGATTGTAAATGGTCCACAAATTTTGGACAAATATGTCGGTGAAAGTGAAGCCAATATTAGGAGATTGTTTGCTGATGCCGAAGAAGAAGAGAAACGGGTGAGTGTGGTTTTTAATGTATTTTTTAAAGCTTATATGTCGGCTGTTAATTTAGCGATATAGCTATATTAACATAAATAAGAAAGTGTGTAGTTTAAGCTTTTTAATATTTTATATATTTTACATTCATTCTAAATGTAGGTCAAGATTAATTGGATTATACTATTAGATCACCTTTATCACGACTTAGGAAACTTATTTACCAATAGTAAAATTATTATTTTTCAGCTTTAACACCCGCTGGTAATATTATAAGGGAATAATCATATTTATTTTTATTTAAATTACATAATTGCAATTTCTATTATTTTAGTGTGGACCAAACAGCGGTCTTCATATTATTATTTTCGACGAGATCGATGCCATTTGTAAAGCAAGAGGTTCTGTTGGAGGAAATACAGGAGTACACGATACTGTTGTTAACCAACTGCTGTCTAAAATCGATGGTAATTGTTTATAAATATACGTAGTCATGGCGGTCCTGAATTTGTTTGTTGACACATATTTAATTTTATGATATTTTTCTTACTTTAGATTATTTTTTTATGATATTTTGTTTTACTAACATTGCGCATAAGTTCAGAAACTGCGCATATGTTTATCCCGCCCTCAATTCTAATACGTAGGAAAGCTCCGGTTGATTGGAGCAGTAGAGTTCCCTCTGCCTACCCTGATGTATGCGGAATACAACGTAAAGCTTAAAATATTTTTTACTTATATATTTAAACATTTACAGGTGTCGATCAATTAAACAATATTCTAGTCATCGGTATGACCAACAGACGTGATATGATTGACGAGGCTTTACTTAGGCCTGGTAGATTGGAAGTGCAGATGGAAATCGGTCTGCCAGACGAAACTGGCAGGGTTCAAATCCTTAATATACATACCAAGAGGATGAAAGAATATAAGAAGATATCTGAGGATGTCGATAGTAAGGTGGGTGTTTTTATTAGTTGCAATATTTGAAATTTAAAATAAATAGCGAAAACTAACTATAATTGGAATATTAGTGAATTACGTTTATATGAAGGTAGTATTAGACTAGTTTTTAGTAAGGCCAAGTCCAATGGACTCAACTTTACTGAAAGTAGTTTAATGCTACCTTTATATAGGTGTGAGTTTAGGTAAACAACAAAATCTATATACTAAAAATTGCGTTACAACTACTAACGTAATTAAAAAATTGCGCATATAGGACACTGGCCGGGACTGAACCGGCATGTTCAGTTCCAAAAATTGTAGTTAATATCATATTATTCCTTTCTATGCAATGGCTTATTTGCAATTTACATTCTAGGAGCTAGCGGTCCTAACAAAGAACTTTTCTGGTGCCGAACTGGAGGGCTTGGTTCGAGCGGCGCAATCCACAGCTATGAACCGTCTCATCAAAGCATCGTCCAAAGTGGAAGTGGATCCCGAAGCCATGGAAAAACTTATGGTGGAACGAGGTGACTTCTTGCACGCTTTGGAGAATGACATTAAACCGGTAAATATGAACAGCTTTAGTAATTATTATAGTATAACACATTACTTGTAGTACACTAGGTTAGTTCGATACAAATAGGATGTTGAGGTTTATACTGTTTTAGTTCGGTGTAATTTATTTCATGCATTTTCACTATTCTACACCTTTTCGACTATACGATGTAGTGCACTAAATGTAGCGTGATCGGTGCTTTCGGGTTATAACATATGTCGCCATCATATGTTGATGTCATTGTCCTCTAAAAGCCACATTTATCTATTATCATCTACTCTACAAATGGATTTTGAAATCATTGTAAAAGTGATGATGCAATGGAGAAACTTTTTACACTCTGTGGGAAATTGTATTAAAACTGTATTTACACCGTTCAAGTGACGGTCCTTAATTTTAAATACGCTTGCACTACTGTAAATCCCCTACATATTGCCAATATGAACTGAAAAATTATGTTTGTATTGGTTAGTTCGTAGTATTTATCAAGGAAGGGGTCATCATCAGGTTAGCCGTTTCCGTGTTACCCACAGTCCAGCAGACAGAACAGCTGTCAGAATAAACTCTAGCACATGTACTATAATACTCTTAGCTATTAATTATTTAAAATAAATAAATACTTTGGCTTACACAATTTATTCATCCAGGCCTTCGGTACAGCGGCCGAAGCGTTAGAGCATTTCCTTGCTCGTGGCGTCATAAACTGGGGCACTCCGGTCTCCTCTATATTTGAAGACGGTCAGCTGTATATACAACAGGCGAGAGCTACTGAAGCTAGTGGTGAGAAAATATATATATTTATTGTTTCAAAAACGGATATTTTTTTACGTCGTAGTTAGTGTCTTAACACTACTGTTCCTTCTGCTTATTCTACTATATACGGGATACGGCGAGAAGCTGAAAATAATAATTAACAAATATATTATCCCGCCAGGTCTAGTGTCAGTTTTACTAGAAGGTCCGCCCAACAGTGGTAAAACAGCGTTGGCAGCGCAACTTGCCAAACTGTCGGACTTCCCGTTCGTCAAAGTGTGTTCTCCAGAAGACATGGTCGGCTTCACTGAATCCGCTAAATGCTTGCAGATACGCAAGGTATGTTTATGTTTTTTTGTTTTTTTTTTTTCATTTTATAATGTTTTTTTCGTGACGTCTATTTGCTTTTCCCGAAGACTTGATCGGCTTTCCAGACTCTTTGTTATAGTTTAATAATAAAAATCAAATATTTTTAAGGCCAGTCGTGGCGCAGCGGCACAAAGTGTGACTGTAAACCGACTGGTTGTGGGTTCGATCCCCACTCGAGGAGATGAAATATTTACTTAAATTTATATTTTCATTTCTTCGCTCTGGTGTCGAGGCTAAGCGCGGCGTTGAGTTCTGCCACTCAACACGCAATGCCTCCAGAAATCGGCAGAAAGTGGGGAACGGAGTGTCTAAAAACACTAGGTTCTCTCTGCCTACCCTGCTGTGTGCGGGATACAGCGTGAAGCTGATTGTTATAGTTTAGATTGATTTTATTTTTGTTGTGATTTAAATTGATTTTATCGTGTATAAATTGTGGGTAGATCAGATAATGTAGATATTTTGCTAAACCATTTATATTCTACATTTAGTAAAAAATTTAAATATGCCTATAATAAACAACACATATATGTAATTTAATTGAATAAAATATAAATGAATATAATGATGAATCTCTAAATTCTAGAGAGAACTTAGTATATTTATTAGCATAAGGATAAGTACATTAATTTAATTACATAGATCTCCAGTAAATAGAAGTAACGTTATACATCAAATTTTATCCATAATTTTGTATTTTTATTAATCATTTAACTCTTAGGGGCTGTTGTTCTATCAACAAATTTATTGATTTATTTATTGATTGTATTTGTTATTTTTTATGGAAACTGATGAGTCCCAAAAAAATAATATTTTTTTGACCAATAATTGTTACACACAACACAAGAGAAAATATACAACAGTAAAACTTAAGACTTAAAACTTAACTTAAGGCATTTATTTACAGTATTTCGACGACGCCTACCGTTCAAGCTTATCCTGTATCCTAGTGGACAATATCGAACGACTTCTCGACTACGGTCCCATTGGGCCAAGGTACTCTAACCTCACGTTGCAAGCGTTACTGGTGCTGCTGAAGAAACAACCTCCAAAGGGAAGAAAGCTCCTTATATTGTGTACTAGCAGCCGAAGGTGAGTTAACAATGATCATTTATATATATATATACAACTTTTATATATGTATATGTACAACTTATAATATATGTTAAAATATTAACAAAATGTTTTCACTATAAATTTTATGAAAGAAATAGAAAGTTAAATTTTCACTTAAGAAAAAAATAGCTTTTTAGAAAACATAAAAAATATTTTAGAAAATATAAAAAAACTCGACGTGGCGCAGGCGCACAAGTATGTGTCTATAAAAGCGATGATTGGGATTTCCACTCGGGGAAGTTAATATTTTCATATCCACGCTCGGATAAAGAGGCAAAGAGCGGCGTTAATCCCCCACCACTCAACACGCAATGCCTCAGGAATTCGGCGGAAATTTGGCAATAGGCAATAGGGCAACTATGACACTTGTCTTAATCGGGAACGGAGTGTAAGAGTAGTGGAGCCAGCAAAATGCTACAAAAGTGCATATCTTCCATATGGAAGTCTTGTAATCGACGTGCTTCACGCGCCCAACCTATCCAAGTCGGAGCACATTCTGTATTTATTGATCTGTGCCAGGCAAGTGCTGGAGGACATGGAGGTGCTGTCGGCGTTCACGGGCGTGCTGCACGTGCCCAACCTGTCGCAGCCGGAGCACGTGCTGGCCGTGCTCGAGGAGAGCAACGTGTTCAGCAAGCGCGACCTGGCCACCATACAGCGCGACATGCGCGGCGCTAAGTGAGTACTGGCTTTCTCGCACTAAAAGGCTATATATGTATAATTTAACAAAAAAATATTTCGTACATACATTTATTATTTTTCACAAGTTTTCTTCCGATAAGTGCCGTTCCTTTATACGCCTTTTACAGTCTTTTTGTAAAAGGTATGTCTACAATATTACACATCAGTTGTCTTATGTATCTTCCAATATTTTGGTCATAGTGACTTTCACATAAAAGATAAATATATGATGTCTTCGGACTTTTATTATTAGATTTATTTAAGATAATCAAATAATAATATTCTTTGTGTAACTCCAACGGTTTGGGCAGCAAGGAAATTATAAAAAGTCATTAAAAATTTTAACTTATTATGTAATTCTTTCCAAATCTAAGCTGTTATATTGCAAAGTTTCATAAAAGTCTTTTTGCGTGAAAGAGTAACAAACACGCACATTCACACATTTCCTTACAAACTTTCACATTAATAATATTAATAGGATTATAAGATTATTGTAATCTTTAAATTTGTAAGTTTTAGTTAAAAATATTTTGCAATTTTACTTTTGCCAAGAATTACTATTAAATTAAACTAACGATAGTTTTTTTTAATCTTTTTGTAGAATATTCATTGGCATCAAAAAACTTTTGGCACTCGTCGACATGGTGAAGCAAACCGACGAGGAATCAAGAGTATTCAAATTTCTCACGAAGCTACAAGAAGAGGGCGGCCTCGACCTCGGCACTAGTGTACAATAAGATTTATTGCAACCTTAGGGGTTACATGCGCATACCACACACACGCCCTCACACTCACACACATACAAGATACTCAACCGACCCACTGAGAGCTCCCCCTGTGCCTCCGACTTGAGGAGCTACGAAATCGACTACGACGACATCAGCGAATGCACTGAACCACCAGATTCGAGCCTTAAAATTATTAGAACAGCGAAAGGCAACGAAATATCTCCAGCAAAAATGCCCCTCATGAGAATCAGAAGCGTCGAAATTGTTTTCGAAGACGAAATGTCGACATATACGGACACTAATTTATTGGACAGAAGTATTGAACTTGTCTTGAACTCCGACAGCGACGACTCCACCAAATGCATAGATGATCTAGAACACCACCAGGAAAATGACGATTGTGTCACACTCAACGCTGAAGCCGAATTATCTGATGACAATTCAGTTTCTGACACTGATGTCCCAAAATGTACCGAGAACGTCCAAATATCCGAAGATTCGGTTGTGGTCGATGAAACTATATCGATTAATGTGTCCGAATGGTTCGATTCGGGGCGCTTCACCGAGGAGGCTTCATCATCTCACATCGAAGTTCCCATCTTGTATTCAGATGCTGTGCTTTCCAATTCGTTCGATGCTGTCAATGTTGACGAATCGATTATGAGCGTGTTCGAGGCCGACATCGACGGACAGAGGCTGTACGAGTACGTCGACAGCGACGACGACAGCTCCGCCCACACGGCCGCGTGCGACGCCAACGACCTACAGTACGATTCGTTTGTTGATATTGGTAAATTTTAACTGTTAAAGCTTATTGTTCATACTTATGGCGCTTGTTTTACTTTGATCTGTTGCCCTATGACTTACTGGATTTTTTTTGTGTGTACATTCCACGTATGACGAGAGTGTCTCGAGGCTATTTAAACCTTTTTTGACAGCTTCAGCTCGACGGGCTAAGTGGTATGCGATATCCCGTGACCATGTCACGGTAGCACACCGTATCCGTGTCTGTTACTATAGTTAAAGTGTTTTCTATAGTGTACATGTAAATATAATTCTCTCGTAGAGTAGATTAGATGTCACGAACAGTTCTACTCACTGTGACATGGTTACAGAAATCCCAGGGTTGTAAGTGTAGGCAATAGCTCAATTCTTTTGTATAGTATAATATAGTTTTGAGATCAATATTATTTATTTTTGTTATGTAAATGTGATACAGCTTGATGCTGTTTTATTTAATTAAGTATATATAAAATTGTTATAACATATTGATAGACATAGGCTTTTTAAGAGAAAATGTCAATATGAAGTATTCACTTGTAGTATTATAGAACTTGCAATTGTTGTTAGTAGAGGTAGGACCTTTACGATTATGGCTTGAATCTTCAATTCATTAAAGAGTACAATTAATAGTTGATAAATTAGCTTTTGATGTTGTTCTTAGAATTTAAAAATTTTACCTTTAAAGCACTTGAGATGGATGGGTCACTATCAATTGCCAAATAAATATAATTATAGCATTTAAATGATAGCTTCAATGTTCTTGTGGTTTGTTCACATCTTTACAACTATATGACACTCGGAAATAAGTGATATATTCAATTAATATTTTTGGAAGGTGTTGAAATCTAGGTCCATATATGAAATGTTAATATTAGTTGCTAGCCTGGTTGTTGTTTGTTAATTGTGTACTCGCATTATATGCATAGGACATTCCATTTCGCATTCATGCTACGTCAAACACAAGACATTTTATTAGATATCAAAATTAAATGTATTTCTCTATTTTAAAAAATTATATGCTTGTAGCATTATAGTAGATAATTGAAATATTAAAGATAATCTACTTGTTTGTGAATGTTAAAGAATAAACAAAAATACTAGTACTGGCTCATATATTTTGAAAGGAATTGACTGTAGAGAGATGCCTAATATTCAATATATTAAAATGCTGTAAAATGTTCTGTAATGATACATTACTAAATTGTTGGAAAATATCAATAAAAAAAATTATGGTTACCTCTCGTCCTAATTTATTAACCCTTAAAATTCCTTAAATATTTTTTGTTACTAATTTTTTATTTTCATAAATTTCAATTTTTTTACTTATATATAAGAATATTTTACTCATATATTATATATAAATAACATATATTAGAATAAAACTGATTGAATAATAAAATCTCTTATTAAATTATCTGTAAAAAGCAAGTGAAAAACAGGATTATAAATTATAATAATTTTATTTATCATACTGAAGAACTACTATTACAGTTCACAAAATAGTAGTTTTATAAAAAATAACATGTTTATTTAAGTCAAAATAATTAAAGAACAGTTTATATAATAATATGGACACTGGATACATTTAAAAAAACATATTTCGCGAACTCATCATCGTTTTTAACTTAAAATAACCTTAAATTAATTAGCTGTTTCACAAGCATCCACCCAGTCGTTATAAACATCTATGGGCTCAGATAAAACATTAGTTGTTGTCTGAAAGTCTTCTAAACAGACTCGACATTGTATCCGGGCTGTATTTCTTGCCCTATCCCTGTGAACAGGAAAAAAACATTTTGGTAAAATTAATTTTGATTTGAAAGTTATATACTATAAATAATCCAAATAATACGAATACAAACATTTTAACTTCACAAGACTTTTCATGATTGCAAAATGGGCAATTAAACTGTTGATCAAGTGGCTCAATAGCTTTTCTTTTTGGTGGAGGCTTTCGCTTTGATTTGCGGCGACCCATATCTATAAAAAAATCGTTACATTAGTAGACATACGTGTATGAAATATTCAATATATTGTCAGAATATACAGTTGTATACAAAAATTAAAGAAAATAAGTCCTTTTAATGTAAAATCATCATACCGGTCCTTTGTTTATTTTTCAAAAAATCTAAATACAATACAAACGTAGCACCCCAAAGTCAATCGAAAAATGTCAATTTGACTGGTCTTATGTCAAGTTGACAAAAGTTATTTAAAAAATTAAAATAATTTCAGTATAGTTATGATTCTGTCATAATATACGAACGATAGGTTACTCAGTAAATACGGTGCGGTACCATTAATAACGTTTTTATATATTAATTTATTTAAAAAAAAATTATAAATATATTTAAATGCATAGGTTAATAGTAATTATCAAATAATTGATATAAGAATCTTCGCGACTGGTTTTATTTTTGTAAAAGCAGTTTAGTCTTTACTGTATCTTTTATGTCTAATACTTATAAATTATAATTAATATCCAAGTCAACAACCGTACACTGCACAACTATTTATGCAAATCGGCATTTTACTAAAAAATAATTACTATGGTATTATATTACAGCAGCAGTGGCGAAGCTAAGGTATTTGCTGCCTGGTGCAGCTTAGGACTTGATGCCCCTTACAATGGTCAAAATAATTTCAGATTTCAAAACACAGTACAATAGATATATAACTTTTTATTGCTTTAAAACTATAATAACTATATACAAGTTATAACATTAGATTTTGGTAAAAAATTAAAAACGGACATTACGCGCTTTTTGACTAGCAAAGTCATTAATTACATTTTCAAATTCAATAGTATCGACTAGTAAAAGTGACATAATAGCGAGATTGTAATTTTTATTTTAATTTTCACATTCTTCTTGATTTTTTAAATGAAAATAAAAATAAAAAAATGATCGTAGACTTTGATGCCTCTTTCCTTTTGACGCCCGGTGCGACTACACCGCTCGCTGCGGAGGCCCAGCTACGCCACTGTATTACGGTACCGTACCGTAACTGTACTAATATGTTTTTTTTCTTCGCTCATTCACCTATATATTATCTATGTTGTATACTTGGTAATGTATTATTGTCTATGGAATGTTTAATGTAATAAATGGCCGACGATAAATGGCGTTTACTAAATTTGTCACAGCTATAACTCAAATTATAGTTTGTACGTAATGAGATTAAGTGAAGTATTTTTAATGAAATAAATTAAGAAACACTTATGCTTATTAATTCTAATCTTACCGAGTAGCTTTGCTAACCTCAAAATTGATTCAAAATGGAGCTTCCACAACCACCACAGGGTATTGTGAATTTACTTATACTAAAATTTTTAAAAAGCGTATGTTCGCATTTCTAATTTTGTTTTATTCCGTAGATCAAGACCTGCGCAACATAATTGACAAACTCGCGCAATTCGTCGCTAGAAATGGTCCGGAATTCGAGAAGATGACCAAGACAAAACAAAAAAACAACCCCAAGTTCAGTTTTCTCTACGGCGGGGAGTATTTCAACTACTACCAGTACAAAGTGACGACAGAGCAAGCAAGTAAGCATATTGACGAATGGTGGAAATAGAGTTATCGCGGTCGCGCGATCGCTGCTTGCGTGTTATAACCGTTTCAAGTGACCCTCCGCTGTTTATAGTTCTAAAGCAATCGGCCGGTGGCCAGGCGGCACCCGCTCCCGGGGCTTATATGGCACAGAACAGGCAATATGTAATGCCCCAACAGGCCAATACACCGTCGCAGTTGGGCCTGGCGGCGTCGATGGCGGCGGCGCCGGCGCTGCAGCAGTGGCTCGCGGCCAACTCCACGCCGCAGCCTCCGCACTCGGCTGACATCGACAACGTCAATGCCCAGATCAACATGCTTAAGGAGCAAATCACACAATCGGAAAACAATCTCAATGCCCAACATACGGTGAGTTAAGATTATTTTACTGACTTAATCTTAAAACAGTACATAATATTAATAAACATAATAGTACTGCTAAATTTATATTTAATATTTTAATAGGAGGTAGACATAAAAATGTATCAAACATTTTTGGTTCGTTTATTATTTAAAGTGTCTTATAATTAAATTTCAGTATGTATCTGTTAAGCGGGCAGGTAGTCTTCAATCCTAATTGCATGTTTTTGACAACACTTTTACCTTTTACACTTTATTAAATCTGCATGACAATGTTTTCTTTCAGTTCAACTACATACAAATGGATTAGAATATTCATTCAAATTAAATACACAACATTTAAATAAAACAAACTTAGTACATAATTGTCATACACTTTCCTTCCTATGTTTAATACATACTTATATTTGAATTAAAATAATTAGGAATGTATATTATAGGTGTTAATACAGCAACAGCAAGTCAAAATCAATGAGCTGGTGAGCAAGGCACAAGTGGAAATCATACAAATAATGGCAGACGAAAACAACATAAATCTTACAGAACTTGATACCATCTTACAGCCAATAATTGACACTTGCACTAAAGACAGCATTTCTACAGGTATGAAACCTTGTAAGCTATTGTTATTTGTCCTCTTATAAGAATTTAAAAGAAACCTCTGCAATCATGTAATATTTTTTTTACTTCACACTAATCCTGCATAACAGAATAGTTAGAGAGAATCTAGTGTTAAGACACTTCATTCCTTACTATTTAGTTTCTTAAGTGATGGAACTCAATACCAAAATATCTACCAAAGCAGAGTAATGCAATTAAAAATATAATAATAATAAATATTTATTTGTATGGAATTTCTTATAAGATATATTTGATACAGGCAAAGGTTGGATCTTACAACATGCTACTTCAAATGATGCTGGCAAGGTGATATCTCAGCACCTGCTAAGAAAAGTCACACAACCTGGTGCTGCGTTTACTCAAAAACTGCACATCATTTACCTTGTCAATGATGTTTTACATCACTGGTTAGTATATAACATACCTCTTAGGATTTTAAAGCTTTTGGCAAACAAAAAACTCAGTAGGTTTGCATTGAAAGGGCCAAGTATATAAATAAAAAATATATTATTTGTAAATAACATGTATATTGTTGGTATCTTTGCCCATCATGTTATATGCAAATTGAAGCTAAAAAATATGTTGGTCCTTTCAGAGCAGGTTTGAAAAATAATGGGTGCACCAAGTGTTATTTAGTCACAAAATCAGTTTAAGTTTGTGTTAACATATAACTTCACAATATGGTGTCTCCAAACTAGAATTCAATTGGTTTCTTATTGGTTTGTCTACATATATTGTTTTAATATTCTATTATATATATACATATCTATATCTGGATGTCAACTATTATTATTGTTTGAATATAATATTTTATGAGAGTTTATGTAGTTTATTGTTTGTATGCACCTCTGCAATCACTGCTGTTTCGGTGTCTATGATAAGATTATTCCTAATTACAGTGCACGCAAAAACGCAGAAGATCTCAAGAAAAATTTGGAAAATGTGGTGGTTCCAATGTTTTGCAATGCCAGTATAGGTAACATATTTATAATAATGTCAAAGATTTAGGTCTCTTGTCCGTTTTCGCACTTAAAGCATCTAGAACGAATGTGGTCTAACCTTCAGGTAACTTGCTTGAGTCATTTTAGCTTGTACGACAACAATTTAATCATTTTGCTGTTTCAGCCGTGACTGAGGAACAGGAGGCTAAGTTGAACAAGTTGCTGCGGCTCTGGGAGTCTAAGTCTAATTACTTCGATTCGGCTGTCATAGAGAAAATGAAGACGCCCACCACTTCCTATCAGGAGTATCAGAACAATCTGATAGCACAGCATTCCAATGCCATCGCTCACTTGACACAACAAACTAAGGCCACATTCGAAAAGTATGTAGATTAACTTTTTTTATAATCATATAGTTGTACATTATTATCCTTACCTATATTTTTTCAGTTATCAATCCCAGCATCAAGCATTTGTGGCGCACACAATGCAACAAATACAGCAGATGAAAATGCAGAAACATGCACTAGAAATACAAGGTGGCCATGACCACAACAAAGACAGCCAACCACCCTTACCGAATCCCTTTCAAAGCAACTTCAATGAACCAAATTATCCACATTATGATCAAAATTTCAACCCAAATCAACAATATGGCAGTGAAAGTGGTGACAACTTTGCCTCAAATAACAGTATGAGCGGTAACGAAAATAGTTATGACAGTCAGACATTTGATCAAATAACTAATCAGAAAAAGCAAGAAATCGAAGAGCCGGACTTGTCGAGTCTGCCCAATGTGAATTTCTCGCAGCCCCCGCCCGGTTTTAAGCCGAATACATCGTTAGCATTCCAAAATGGCCTCCCAGACCTCAGTAAGCCCCCACCAGGCTTCATTCCCTTCCCAGAGTTTAATAGTGATGATCTATTGCCTTCGGTACCATACTTTGAATTGCCTGCTGGTTTAATGGTACCTCTTATAATGGTGAGTTTTTTATATTAACCTTCAAGTATCTTGCACATATGGTAAGGTAGAAAGACGGAAAGTAATGTACATGGAGTGTCTCCCAATTTCCGCCGAAATGCTCGAGACATTGTGCCGAGTTACATAACACAACATCATGCTTAGTTTTGTCACCAGAACTAGCAACTCAAAATAGAAATAGTATAGTAGTTACATAAAATTTCGGTAATAGCCTTAATTTTAATATTCCCTTAGACATACATTTTTACAATAACTTTTTGCAAATGTAGGTTCCATTCCATAATCTTTATATTATATTACACATAACCTGATTGATTCAATATATTTATTAATTCTTAAAAAAAATTATACTAAAATGTGTATGTGTTTCAGTTAGAGGATGACACATACAAGCCGCTAGACCCGGCCAGCATCCGCCTGCCGCCGCCCGCGCCGCCCAACGACCGCCTGCTAGCCGCCGTCGACGCCTTCTACGCGTCCCCCAACCACGAACGGCCGAGGGACAAGTGAGATATTTTACACTTTATTTTTTAAAGTGTTCATTTAACTATTATAATATCAAAATATGGAAAATATTTAGAGACCTGTGTTGTTGTCTGTGTGTTACCTAAACAAATTCTTGAGCTTTATTATATTAGTAAGCGGAAGTATGTAATATTAAATTAAGTACATAATTTTTGCAATAACTTGTTTCTTGTAACATTGTATGTATGAAACATTTTCTTTATTTTAAATGGATGTTCTGTTTATAGTGAAGGATGGGAGAAGCTAGGTTTATACGAATACTACAAAGCAAAGAATTCAGCTCGGAAAAACAAGGAAGACGCCATTGCTCAAGGTGTGCGGCAAAAGTCGAAGTCACCAAGTCCCATACCAAAAGATCTACAGAAACAACCTACACCCCCTGGAAGGAGATACAGGTATTATTTTCATAGTTTTTTTTTTTTTGGTGTGACTAAAAGAAGAGTGCAGTATTTCTATAAGATTTTAAAAATATTATTTCAAACTAAGGAGACAGACTGGAGAAATATTTTAGGAAACATAAAAAAAAAATATGTAGCAGGATTTGCACCTCTTGTTGAAGAGAGAGAGTTACTCATTGTGGTATTTGATTGCTTATTGATGGAACTTATTACATTTAAAATATTAGGTTTTTTGAATCTAAAATATAATGCAATGATAGTTTAGAGTATTTAAAAAAAATCTAAATAAGCTTCATTCTCTATCCCGCACACTGCCGAATTGTGGAGGCATTGCGTGTTGAGTGGCAGAACAAGTGTATTTCATTTCATTAAATTAGAAAAGAGTTTATAAAATTTATACGTGAGTTAGTCTTATAACATTTTAAGTAACTGATTACCCAAAGTAGAGTAGAGCAGCACTGAAAAAGTTGACTGTACATATGATGCTTATGGATTTGATCGCTATTTGAGGAAATTAATTTTATTTCCCCTGTCTTGTGGTATTCAATTCTGCCAATCAACACGCGTTGTCTTGAATTCAGGCAAAAAGTGGAGAGTGGAGTGTCTTTGTCTATAGCAGATTCTCTCCGCTGCTATACAGTGTGTAGCTAAAATAATAGTAATATAGTGATAATAATTTAGTTTCACTTTATTTCATTGCCTTTTAGAGGGATTTAGATTTATTAAATATATATAATATGGTTTTTCTTTCAGCGTTTAATACAAATATTTTTTACTGTGTCTTTGATATAGACTATATTTGTTTCAGGAAGCTTTGTTACACATTGAAAGTAGTAAATTTATTGTTACATACTATATAACTAAATTTATTATCATTTTTTTTTTTATTATCATAATATTTATTAATATTTTTTTATCAGATCATTAAGTAGGACGCCAGAAAAGACATTATCACCACCCCCCAGAAAGTCGAGGTCAAGGACGCCTTCGCCAAAACGAAAAACAACGTGGAGGCGAGACAGGGAAAGAGATAGTATGTATAATTTATTTCAATTATTTATATGATGATTTAAAAATATATATCATTTTGTAATAAAATTGTTTGATTAAGTGTAATTAGATATACTGGAATTACAAGTTTCCTTCAATATGTATAAATTGGTAATACTAAAATTTTTCTATAACTTCATCTAGCTTCTATTTTTAGCTTAATAATATTCTATGTTAACAGTTCAAACTTCATTTATATTATGTATATTTCAGCTGTAAGTTAAATCATGTATAATACCTAAAGAGAAGATCTTGAAATGAAAATTAAAGTTTTCATTTTAAATGTTAAAGTATTTTTTATGTAGAAAATGCAAACGTTGGCTTTTGTTTTTAAATTCTCTTCACTGAAGTGCTTAAGAGGTTTTTCCTTTGTGTGTTATAGGACAATGTTCTCTCAACAATGCTACGTTTTATATTTTTTCTCATATATTTTTTTGTATGTGTATTGCTTTTGATTGCTATACAAAGCACACATTAAAGGTAATTCTTTTTAAAATATTTTTTAACTATATTTATGAAGTAAAATCTCATTACTGACAGATGGTTGCCATTAATTAATTAGGGTTGGGTCGGTATAATTTCCCTAGTGCCAAACTAGATCACGTCAAGTCAGGTATTCCATACGTGATGTGACGTAGTGTAAACCCCACACGTAGTGTAATATGTAGGTTGTGTTTCTAACTAAATCGCAATATGTCCTGTGCAGGCCGGCGGCGGTCCCGCTCGCGCTCCCGCTCGCGCTCGCGCAGCAAGTCGCGCGAGCGGCCGCGCGACTCGCCGCGCTCGCGCCGCGTCGAACGTTCCAGGTCGCCCACGCCGCCTAGCTTCCTGTTAGATTTCTTCCATTTTACTTATTTTTAGTTTTTTTTCAGCTTCCGTTTTCACTTGAAGCAGCTACAGCTGCATACAGCTTCTGGCTATAAATGCGGCGGTCATAGATGCGATACCTCCATCGGCAGTATAAAGTGTTTTTTTTTTTCGCTCTCGTAACAAGTGTAGCGTTGAAGTCTGCAACTAAAACACGTAGTGTCGAGAATATTGGGTGGAAAGTCAGGACTGGAGTGTCTTAATACTAAGTTCCTTCTGCCTGCCTTGCTATACACAGGACACAGTGTATAAAAAAGCTTTGCAGCTATCAGACTTGAATAAAGTGATTATTTAAACAAGTCAATCGTTGAAGAATTCTTAGGATTTTACATATTATAGAATACTAACTAATATTTGAATGCTCACTGCACCGGTTTTGAGTGCAAAATAATAAAAAAATAAAAACTTCGTCTTATCTTAATGTAAGTATTAAAAACAAAAATAACATAATTTACATTTGCTTAACGACAACTGAGCAAAGGTAAAAATAATACTGAACAAAAAGCAAAACAAAAAACATTTCTGCCGCATTATCACGGGAAGGTCGATTTCGTAAGCCTTTACAAAGGCACTGAAATCTGCTCACTTGGCAACAGGATAATCTTTGAAATTGACCTACTTTTTTTACACGTTTTATAGAACTAGACAATAATTTTTAAACAAACAGTAGGCTCTTAGGCTCCGCCCACATCCGGAAACTATCTGAATCTTTTATATCCAATTCGGGTACGGAGGTCCACGACATGTATGTTGACTAAATTCAATTATATATGGAACTTTTTATAAATATACAAATACATTATAATTTTTGTAATATTGATAAATATTTAATTTAATTATATATAAAACTTTTTATTTATTAAGGTTTATTGTAATATGTTAAAATAAAACAAAACATTTCACATCAAAATAAACTGTCAAGTTAATGCATATTAAATTCATAACTTGTTAACGTTACAGTAGTGCAAATTCCTTCGCGAGCACATCAGGCGGTATAGACTCTACGAACAAAGGACACCAGTTGCTGCAGAAGATGGGGTGGAGTCAAGGAGGCCTGGGGGCGGCGGGACAGGGCATCGCGGAACCTATCAGTGGAGGCACTGTGCGCGATAGACACGATCAGTATAAAGGTTTTTTTTTTTTATTATTTTATTTATCTTGAGGAGGTTTATTTATCCTCAGAATAGGACAAAGTTGTAGCATTCACTTCTATGCAAACGATAGCACAGTGGATGCTGTTTACTCTGGCCGTGCAAATATTACTCGGGATAACTTGGACCAGTGCCCTCAACCTTCTGTTGAGGTATCCCTCGAGAATGTCTCCTCATGGGATGAAAAGGACTTGGTTCAATTCAACTTCCCGAAGACACAAGTTTGCGCGTTAACCACTAAAATAGCCCCATTTTAAGTATAGCCATACTTTCAAAACAGTCCCCTTATCGTATCAGTATGTTGGGGCCTTTCGAGTGATTGCCAGTATCGCGATCATCTAGGAAACAAGACCAAGCAGAGCGAGACGGTACTTCACGCGAAAACACCGATTGGTCTTGTGATAGGGCCTGGGTTCGGCTCATATGGAATATTCTTCTCATCTCTGAAGTGGTGCACCCCAGTATCAGCTTGACCCATTTGCTAGCACACGTCGCAAAGCCGTTCGAATCGTTTTGGACCTAATGCTCTGTGAAAGGCTTGACACTTTGGCCTTACGTAGAGACGTTCTCTTCCGCATTTATGATGTGGAGTGTTCTGATGAATTGTTTGACTTGTTACCCGCCGCCGAATTTCCTAATCGCACAGTACGTCACAATCTACACCGTCATCGTACGTCGTCCGTCGTGGGCGGCGGTAATCACTTACCATCAGGTGACCCCAACGCACGTTTGCCTTGTGAAAAAGAGTTGCAAATTTATTTTGAGTGCACATATTGCACCTCAACTTGTTTAGGGATTGAGATATTAAAAAAATACATTATATATATTTAGAGATGATACCTAACGCTGTGATTTGTCTTATTTTTTTAGTATGTATACATTGTTTGTGATTTTTGTCGTAATTTGACTTTATTTCTTTTTGTCTCATTTTTTAATTAATCATATATCATTTTGCGTCCACAGGTGTAGGAGTAAATTTAAATGACCCATACGAGAACTTTAGAAAGAACAAAGGTGCAGCATTTATAACGCGGATGAAGGAAAGAGCGCTGGAGCGGTCATCGTGATCGCCATCATAATATTAGATGTAAATGTGTACAATTGCGATTGTGTGAATGAGATATGATTTATTTTATCTAAATCATCTGAAATAAAATTATATGAATTTTATAGTTCGTTTTTTATTTTCCTTGTTTGAGAGGTTTTAAAACTCTAAAAACATGCTTTTAGAGGATGCGTTGATTTTTTCTGGGAATCGTATGGGGTAAGATTTTGTAGAATTTTATGCTTAGTAAAAAATATAGTGCAATGTTTAAAGATATAGTTATAGAAGCTTTTTTTTCATTACCATGTGCACAGTTAAACATGATTTAAAAAAATAATATTACTAATATTAAATATAATATTAGAAATATTATACATTTATGACATTTCTTAACATTCCACTAATGATCATATCATGAAGGAGTTTAATGTAAAAATTTGTTTTAATTGTTAAGAGTTAATTATAATAAAGGCATATCTAAGATTAACAGTCTTCAAAGTTCGAAATCATCTTCATAGTTGTCCTTAAACTCTGCCAACCTGTCTAAACTTTCCTTGAAATCTGCATATTCTAACCCTTCTTGTTGAAATTTGTGCAATTTAGCAAATTTAATTCTGCTTACATCTCTATGGAGCCTTTCAATCATATCTGCCATGAAATTGCCATTATGTAAGCCAGCCATTACGGAGCAGCTCTCTACTTTTTCTGGTTCATTCTCCTTCCTTATAAATCCATATTTATTCAGGCTGTCGGAGAAGAATCGTGGAAATGGAGTTTTTAATTCCAGTGGTTTTTCACAAACAGTTACATTTGTTGCAGAAAGAAAGTTATTTGCTTGAAAATATAATTCAAACATTTCTTTAACATTGCTACATCTATAAGCTGGAAGATTCATCTGTTCCTTTGCTTCTTTTAATGGAGCTTTTAAATAAGATTCTGGTATTCCTCTTACAGTAATTAGTTGGAATAGTTTATCTGTAGCTATCTTGCAATTTGGTGTTATAGACTTATACAATGGTTTTGTAGTATTATTTAAATATTCAATAAGATATTCAGACTCATTTATTGCAAAAGGCATTCCTAATGAAGCAGCAGCCATCTTCCTCCCATATCCAGTCATATCAGCACAAATGTCAGACATTGTGTAAGTATTACTTTTATGTCTATATTTCTGTCCCAATGTATCAATAGCAGATGCTAGTAGAGCAGAAGAATGATAATACAAATCTGGTTTATAAGTTATATAATCAAATAATCTAGAGTTGCCAGGCTTTCTCCATCCTTTTTCACCAGTGCATAGAGGTACATATAGATTAACATTCTGAGACAATTCTTCAATTGAAAGTGCAATATTAACTAATCTTATGGAATCTCTTAAAGTAGATTTTTCCCTTTCTTCTTCTGTTGATGGATTGTTGTCAGGAAAATGTGAAGGTATAATAGGGTATGCTAATATACTTTTTGTGTATTCATCAGACAGATGCTCAATACAACCTAAGGCTAATCCTGCAAATCCGTCATTGCAGTCAAAGTTAATTTGAAATCCTTGCATACTATCACATTCTTCCACATATTTTCTGACCTTATCAGCAAAAGATTCTCCAAAATTCGATTTCCAAATTGAGCGACCAGACATGTTAATATCAAACCCTTCCTGAAAAGCAAAATGCAGTTGTTAAAATATAAAAAGCAAAATATTACCTATGAAAAATTTACATAAAAAAAAATAATTGGATATATATCAAACATACATTTTCATCACCATGTTGATATTCTCTGACTACATTAACAGTGCGAGGATGAAATCTGGGATATAGGTAGTCTGTCCATGTGTTGACCTCTTGATCTAGATTATATTCTTTATTTTCAACTTCTACACCTTCAGAATCAATATCTCTCAAAAAATTATTTCTTTTTGATTCAGGTTCAACAATTTTTTCAACAGCATTCCATGGTAGGTTTTCTTCTTCTAGATTTGACTCTTGCAAGCCTCCACTTTCTGGAAGAGTCTTAAGAGATCCTTTTAAATCAGCTAGTAGTAAGCGAGGAGTGTAAGTAACCTCCCCATTGGCCGTCTGGCCTTCTCGATATAAAACATCGTGGTTGCATTCATTTTTACCAGTTCCGGTGTAATCAAAACTTAGTTCTTGTATATTCCAAAAGTGTGCCCCTATATAATTGGAATAATGTCCAAATTGCAATGTGACTATTTCTCGTGTAGTCATTGTAAACAAATATTATACTCTGTTGTATTTGAAAAAACCATGTGTAATTATTTAGTGACTTGTGTTAATTAGTATTTAGTTTTGTTCCTCTATCTTCCAATATGAACAGCACCAAAAAACAAACTGAATGAAAACTTTAAAAATAATTCGACCAAATGTTTGTTTCTTTGCTTAAACAATTTGTATTTCAGTTATAGTTTTGATTTTATACTTGAAATTTATTGCGAGCAATCTTCAATAATGACTTTATTGTAAAAAATATTTATTGCCAATAATAGAAGAAACTGCAAACTTCAAAAATCTAAAGTCCCAAGTATTATATGAACAATGGTTTTGGTCTTCTTGACATGTGACAACTGACAGTTAACAATTATCAATTAACATGAGCATTAAAGATAATAAATTAATAATACACTTTTATTCGGGTATTGGTTTCATAATATAACTATGGTTGTAGGTTCCATTGCTATTCAGTGGAGTATTAAAAAAATGCGGAGAAAAATAGATATTGGTCTTTAAAACAAAACGCGGCATTAAGATATAACACTTTTTGTGTGCGCTTTTTCTATCCATTGTACTTGGCACGAACATGAAAAAATAACAACTAATGAGTCGATTTTTTTCATGCTCGTGCTCGCCTAACGATGGCTACGGTAATGTTTAATTAGGCTACATGAGATTTTTTTTTAAATATAATGTAATTTTATTTGCTTTCGTAATATATTTCATGACTTGTGAATAGATCTTTATCATAAAAAAAATCATTGTAACGGTACAGCCGTTGTATTTGGGAAAATTTCATTAAATTTTAGCGTTATCAAATGGTTAAAAATAAACACAACATATATTCATTTCATTTTTATTACCAAAAAATTATTAAAAATCATTCAACTTAGCTTGTTTGTCTAATTCTACAAAACTAAACTATCCTCTACCCTTATTTTCTAAGCTTACTCATTAAATATGGATGTTGAAATACTGGCAGTGGAAAAATACATTTTTTGTTTTATGGTACAAAGCGATTAAGACTACTTGGCTATTGTGAACATTATGGGCGTTAAGTTACGTCATTATCTTATAAATGTTAAGAAAACTATTACTACTTATATGTATCTTAGTATTTAATTTGACATTAAAGCGTTAGTAAATTATAAGCAAGGTCTTCTAATTAGATAATTAAAGTAAAAAAATATTTACAGAATTGCACACTAAATCGAAAACTATTATAAAGTACCTAAAATGTGTATAGGACTAAGTCGTGCACTTAAATGGTACTGCTTTTTTTTCAATTTCTTCAAACTACTTAATCCTTCTATTCTACTGACAGTCAACTTCAACATTCCATTCATTCCACACTTAAGAATGTTTCACAGTAATTTATTATTCTGAGAATTTCAAAACAGTTTTGGAGTTAATATAAAAAAAAGTACAGTTACAGTTAGCAATAACATGGACACACAACATTTTAATTTCCTTTTTAACACAAAGATTTCTACTTTAACGTTTCAATCAATATTTTTTATATACCTAAATTTTTGAAGTGCATATTTTAAAGAAATATATAGACATTCTTTATTGCTATGACATGGAAGGAACTACTTATTAGTTTTTTTTTATTTTATTTTAACAACAAAAAAGAATGCCTACATATTTTTTTACTACAAATTCGAATTAACAAATTATTGTGAACAATAATCATATCACAGTTAAATCTAATCTATGTTTTAGGACTGCACTCATTTTAAACATTTCATTCATATTTAGACATTGATTGATCTATGAACACTTTTAATATTTTACATGTTTAAACCTCATGCATATTGCTTATAATTTCAAGTTAATAAAAAAATATAACACAAATTAAATCCGTCTCCTCAGGTATCTTACTTTGGACAGAACTAAGTCACAACCAATTCTACTAACTTTACCAAATGTTTCTATCTAGAAGTTGACGTTTATAAATTTACTCAATCATTCTAATTGCAAGGTAAAGTTCACAATTAAACTCTTAATTATCAAAGCACAAAGAAATATCCTTACAAACAAAAACAGTTCACATAATATTACAAATTACAATTCGAAAAAAAATTGTTGCTACTTATCAATATATTCAGAAAATTCGTCTCCTTTTTAAGTATTTTCAATTACGAAAACAAACTGATTATATACTAGAATACCTAATAGATTTACAATATAATATTATTGAGAAACTTGCATATTAAAGTATACAAAAGGGTAAATTTGTAATTATTAACTAAATACCTTTCTCGTCTGTCTCTATCACATAACTAATGAACCGAAAAACGCACCACTTCTAAAATTATAATTATCTTACAAGAACTAAAATACTTACTAAATACATACAAAAAGTTCAAATTAAATCAAAGCCCTTCATTCCAATTTGTGAACCACTAAATATTTTAACTATTCATATAATTTGATTGAGATCTATTTATAATAAATTGAAGTACATATATATATATTATATATCATTTTTATTTTTATCAAAAAAAAAAAAAACAGTGTTTCCCACTGAATTAGCTCTTTCTTCCAAAACTTAAAAATGGTTCTTAACTTGGCTTATGATAGGCTCAGAATCAATTTGTGTATACATAATGAGAGAAAGCTGCCAGCGTCAACATATAAAATAAAAATGCACACAATAAAATAAATATGTACAAGCGGTGGGAACTTTAGTTAATATACCCGCTATGGCTCTTGCTACTGTATTCATAATTTTTTATAAAAAAACATATGAGTAGAGCAGCAAAATACACGTTTTGTACTGAAAATGGTCTAGACCATTTAAATTATAAAACACATAAGAAAAAAAATAATAATAATTATACTGTGCGGTGCTTAATAGTAAAATGTACAGTGTACGATATGTAACGAGTGTTTCGTCGTAAATACACTTATCTGGTACTTATCACGCGTTGTCTAACACTACCTTAATTTTTTTATATAATTAAAGTACGGTCCGCCTTATGTAAGTGTGCAGCTTAACAAATTATAGTAATTTTTGGATATAGCAATTGAAAATATATATATTAATAAAGACTACTTCATGATTATTTTTTTTTGTTAGCAATGAACAAAAAATTATAATAAGACATGATTCAGTTCAAGTCATTGACACATTAAAAATTAAAAATACGTATTTTTCAAAATTATCAAATCACAAATTGCTCTTGTAATTTCTTTTAGAATTGGTACACTTAAACAAGGTGGACATACATACTTAACTAAGATGCTAACTTCAGTTACAAAATTTAGAAGTTAATGAGTTAACAACCCATTTCAATGATACAAAATAGTTGTGAGCATCATCATCTTCATTCGCATCATCTTTGATGTTTTATCTTTGATGTTTTATACTAATATATTAACTGAATGCCTTAGTGTATACTTAAAAAAATATACTACTGTTATAAAAATACCTAACAGTACAAGGCATTTTGTCAGCATATTATTAATACAATATAAAGTATAGTAGTAGTATAAGTAAGGAATGTTACAGATGTCATATTTCTTTTCTAAATACGGATTTAAGAAGAGTTCTATATATCGAATATAAAATTACTTCGGATTATCCGTTAGTTTTATTTTAAGTCATGAGAGACTTGTTATGAGAAAATCATCGTCTGTAACATTAATAACAGATACAGAAACACTTTTAGTTAAGATATCCGTTTGTTACTGTTAAGAATCTCCATGACATCTACATACTACACATACATTTATTGTTTTTCACAAACAAATTTGAAGTTAGCAACAAAGTTAAAAAGAAAAGATACAATTATTAATTAATTATTAGCCCATACATTAGATATTGAATCACATAAAATAAAATACGATTTTAATTAAATCAATTTTATTTTAAGTGATTAAAAACGTATTTTATATTAAACTAGTGCTATTCGGTTGACGAGTGGAGTTTTCCGCCTGCTTGTGTGTGTTTGTGTGGTCACTGGTTGATATATGAAACTGGTTTTCGCTCTTTTTGCCGGATGGACTGAAACAAAGGATTGAATATAAGTATAAGCAAAAGATATTATATATTTTATTGTAAGTAATGACTCAATTATTATTTTAATAGCCAAAACAGAAAATACTGTTGAAGATTGCTCAATCAATAATCCTTAAAAGTACTTTAATGACAAGAACTAATTTCAGCGATACAAAACAGAAAATACTGTTGAAGATTGATCAATCAATAATCCTGAAAAGTACTTTAATGACAAGAACTAATTTCAGCGATATAAATTAAATAAAAAAGGCCCTAATACTAAAATATTATAACTAAAAAGACACTCACTTCTGTAATTTTCTGCGAGGGACAAATCGAATTTGACGGGTTTCGTTACATCTATGTCGATCTCTTCGTACGACTGATCCAATACCTGTAAAGAAGTAATTTTATAAATAATTTTGTCAAAATGTAACTTACATTTTAGGCGGAAATAAAAAATCTTTAGAAATAAAAATTAAAGAAAAAATATATATTCTCCGTATTCCTTTAGTATTTTTACACCCATTCTCAATAGCTTAAGCTTACAATTTTCCAAAAACATTTAAAAAGTATACCTCAACATCACTAATATCGTCCCCTGATTCCTCGTTCATATAAGACGTGAGTGTTGATGCACCGGTGGCCAACAAGCGGTATGTTCCACCAACCATGCCCGTACCTTCCACCTCTTCTACTTCTAACTCTTGATCTGATATTTCCTGGGAAAAAGACGTTTTATGAGAAACTATTATGGTTGTGGCATAGCGTGTAGTTGTAAATGCGACAATTGAGCGGTTGATTTTAAATCGGGTGAAATAATTATTTTCAATTCCTAGCACTGGTAATAAGACAACAAAGCGCGGTGTTGAGATTCACCGCAGTGTCGAAAAATCGGCAGAAAGTGGAGACTGGAGAGCCGTAACGCTGGGATCCCCTATATGAAACTGCATTTAAATAATCTGCATGTTTTATAGATTTTAAACTTTCCTCTTGAATAACTCTGTCAATCATTAAAAAAATGTATTTGTACCACAAAGCAATGCATTCCTTTTAAGCTTAAGTATTGCTTTTTGATCTAAATTTAAAGGTAAGTGTATAAAAAATATTTTTAGTTGTATTTACAGCCGCATTCAATGTGGCACTCTTATGGTTTTTCAATATATTTTTTGGCTTCCACTGTATAGAAAAAAGCTATTATATAGCTATTTATGAAGTTTAACTTTTATTAAGCCCTTGTTTGAATAACGTTTTAAAATGATGTCATACTATATTGCGAAGCAATATCATGTTATCACAAAATTCACAGCGAATTGATGATATGAGATTTATAAAATTAACAAAAACAAACATGAATGACGTAATCAACTGATTTGGTTTCACCACAGATGTATGTAAAAAATAAGATCGTCTTCATATTTTTACAATAAGGAAAATTTAGCATCCATATTCTGTTATTGATTATTTTATAAGTACTTAGTGAAAGTAACTTTAAACAAATTTATCGTAGAAATAATATATATATTATACAACGCCATTATAAAGCTTGGAATATAAATATTTTTTAATGCACTCAAAATGTAAATATTGAGGACATATTAAAAATGACTACATATCACCAAATTAAAAATATTTTGAACAGTTGATTTAAAAATAATTTCTATTAAATATTTTCTATCGACACAGAGTATTTGAAAACTTGATAACAGTTTAGAATTGCTTATATAAAATTAATCTTATATAAAGAAACTCGACCGAACCCACAGACAAACTGATTATACAGTTTTGCAGGACATAGCATAATTTACTTTGTCATAACGTTATACTGTAATAATAATTTTAAAAAAAAATACTCAACAAGTATATCTCAATTTGGACGAAAGGTGCAGACTGTAATTTTGTATTATCACCTTTTTTGAGGCAGATGCATAATGTAAGAACCAGTTATAGCTGTTAACTTCCTGCTCATTCGGTCAATTGAAATAAATGAGTATATAATATTAAAAGATATAAAAAAAAGATTTATTTTAATTTCTCTTTTGTTTTTAATACAGAACCCAAGTAAAAAAAAAAAACGTTAAGTGTTGACATTATGCCTTGACATTGAATATTAGCTATCATCGTATTTGCATTCTGCAGAGGTCACTCACAGAGGATATAATGCAAGCTCAATGTCAACCACTTATCCCACACATTGCAGTACAATCAAAAAACATGTATCTTCGCTTTTCTTAACTTCAAGCTGTATTCATAATTTTGAAGAGTGGTAGATGGGAACCTAGTGTTAAGACACTCCGTACCTCACTCCGCCCAATTTTCTCGAAATTGTGTGTGACATGGCATAACTCCAAAACCGAGTTTACTTATCTACTTACTAAAGCGAAGAAATAAAAATAATAAATTCTCTCGATTGGGAATTAAGCCGCAACTGTCGCGTTTACAGTCGGCGCGCCACGAACTCCTTATTATTATTATTATAAGTACGCATTCATAAAAAAATATTTTTTAACGTCTTCACTTTCATTGTAAGCAAATGGCATCCCAATAATTTTTAAACCTTCTACATTTGATTTAAAACTGTTTACTTATAGTTTTTTTTTGTTGACGCATGTTTACGCATGCGCAAAACGCATTTGTGAATCACTTTATTAAAATTTATATTATCTGATTATCATTATCATTATCTGAGAAAAGAAAGCAATTTGACATTATGCATTTATATAGGATTTTATTAAAATTAAGCGAATAATACTTTTAAACATTTTTTAAAGTGTTATTCCACACTTCGACGTAGCTTGGCGAGAACGCATGGCTTAGTGGTCAGAGCGCCTGGTCGGTTTCCAGGAGGCGCGGGTTCGAGTCCCGCTGCGTTCAAATTTTTATACGTTTTCTAAATAAGTACGAATAATACTTTTTAGAAAAGAAAAATTAAAGTAAAGTATTTTTTTTAAGTCTGGGATTATTATTCTAATAACTACAATTTTCCTTGAAGCATAAACTACAAAAGTTTTAATCATAATATTTCGTTATGACATTTATGACGAATGCAATTCAAAATAGTTTCAGTAAGCAAAAATCAAACAAACGATTCATCAGATGCATGAAACATCGATATTAACAAAACATTATAAATAAATAAACAAGTACCTGTTCAATAACGGTCTCCTCGTCCGCCTCCTTCACCTCGGGGTCTATCTCCACGTCGTCCATCTCCACGTCCGCGTCCGCCTCTGCCTCCGTCTCGTCGTCCACGTCGTTGTCGCTGCCGAAGCCGCTGTACTTCATCTCGCCGCGCTCTAGTGCTTCTAGACTTTCTGGAATGTTTCGTGCGGTTTTAGTTGCTGGGTAATTGTGTTGTTTATTAGTGGTTATGGTATATGTCGCAGCTATAATAATTGTTGGCGACTTCAACCTCTAAATTTATTTTAATTTGAAAATGGAAACCAATTACAAAAATAGTCGATACATTGCGCGTCGCGTGGCGACAAGTGGTACAAAGCGAGGAAATGGTGATTTATTCGTACCGAACCCAAAACCACTTACAGTAGGCGCTGTACCGCTGCGCCTCTACATCCTCAATTCGCATACTTCTTGGCGATGTTTAATTTTTTTATCTTTAATTTTCTTTTAATATTAATATCAAATATATTTATACGATACATATTAGTGATTAAGTTATTTAGTTACAAAAACTTTAAAACTATATTATTGAAGTAAGTATTGAAACTTATACGAGTGTCAAGATTCCTTACTAAAATCGACATGTAATCCTTGACTCAGTCATTGGCGGCGAATGGTGGTAAGTAAATACGGAGTGTTATGTTTCAATTACTTTTTAAATATTTTTAGAGCCAACGTAAAAATATATTTATTTTAAATAAAAAAGGTCCAAATTACAAAATAAATAAGACAAAAAATTTAACAAAATGAAGCTACGAAATGACAAGTGATTAATCACTTACAAGAAACAATATTTAACACTGTATTGAGAAACCAAAAATCATGTGGATTCAGTTTGTAAGGTACCTACCCTACAAACATATACGCGCTATATCCCGCATATAGCAGGGTCTAGGGTCTAAGCAAAAGAATTCTAGTGACTCAATTTCCCTAATGCGATTCGAACCCACAACAGTCACACCATAATGGCATCCAACTTATTAAATTGTAATATATGTAGTTTATTTAATTACCTGGATAAATCATAGCTTTCTTGATAGCTTGCGGATCTTTCCTCGACCATTTTTGCACTTCTTCATCCATTTTACCAACTTTTGATGGATTCATGGCCCATAAACAACCTGTAATATGTTTCTTGTTATTTCTGATGTTTAATATGTTATGTTTTATAAGACTGCAAGCGTCAGCATGTATTCGATTCCCACTCGGGAGAATGAATTATTTTCATCTTCTCGCTCTCGGAAGAATACAAAACGCGGCGTTGAATTAACACGCAATGTCTCGAAATTTGGGAGATGCGTGGGCAAAAGAGAGTATTAACACTAGGTTTCTTCTCACCTACCCTGTGTTATGCGGGACACAGCGTGAAGACAACACAAAGGTTTTATATTTATGACGTGTTGTTTATAGTTAATATAGTTCACTTACCCTTTCTCTGACTTCCATTTGTTGAGGGTTTTTCTATTTTTTCAAAACATTTATTTAGGCTAAGATTGTGTCGTACAGAATTTTTCCATCCATTTGGCGCCGTTTTAAAATATGGGAAATGTTGACTGAAAAAATAAATAAAATGTTATTTATATTTAGACATCTTAAGACTTTGTCATCATGGTAGGGAATTGTGTGACAAAATATGACAGGTGTGGGTTGAATTTCCAATTTAAACAATCACACACATATATATATATATATATAAATCGTTTACACTGAGATTTCTGTCTACCTATTTATATGTATGTAAATTCTGTTTTTGCTCAAATGTTAAATGCATTAAGCATTTTAAAATCACTACTTGTATTTATTAGTCAAAAAAATTTACAACTATAATTAAGTTACTTATGTTGTAAAAAAAACATTTTCTATTCTGCCATATTATATTTTTTACTTATTTCATGCTAGTCATTAATTTGTATATGTGTGTTATTTAAAATAAACAAATATTGAATTAATGGAAAACTACCTACCACATGAAATTATAAATTTCTGAGACCGGTAGACTTCCTGTCCTTGAGTTTTTCAGTGCCATAGCTATTAAGCAGGAGTACGAATACGCGGGTTTAGGGAACTCCCCCGGCACTGCCTTGCTATTCACGTACTTCCCTTGACTCGTATCGACTGTGAACGCTCCGTTTACAGCAGTCTTTATTATTTGCCTACTACTGTTCAAAGACGTATTATCTAACAAAATCGTCGCCTGATTTTTGTTCCCATTACCTAATATTGTTCTAGATTGCTGAGCGTCCAAAATGTGTATATTCCCCGATATAATAGTTTTCGTTCCTAAAGATTGTATAATTTTTTGGCTACTATTTAAAATCGAACAGTTTTTGTTGTTCACTTTCAATATTTCAGGCTGACTCGCTTTTATTCGCACTGTTGGCGTTATTGTGGGCGCTGTGCTCTTGATTTTACTACTGTCTAAATCTTTTAACAGGTCTTTTACTACAGTCTTATCTTGCTTTCTAACATATATGACCATTTGTGTGGGTTCCTCTAGTTTCTTAGGCGGCGGTTCTTCAGGTTCTTGTACTTTTGAAACTTTTATTGCGTTGGGGGAAAATGTTAAATGACTTTTTTCCTCCTTTGGACTTGCTAGCGACGTACTATTGTTGAGATCATTGTTTGCAGCTGAAGTTAATAAAAGGTTGGATGCTTCTTCCTTGACAATACTTTTAACTGGTGTTTCTGCAAAGGATGAAGGCATAACGGAGTTTGGATTTACCATAACCGCGTTAGCTTCTGACCCATATAAATCGAGATTGTGTACAAAACTTGATGAAGAGTTATTGAGCCACGTGACTGAATTGTCTGTGTCCATATCCAACAATGGTGGCATTTCAGAAAAGTTTAAGCCTAACGAGTCCTGTAAAAAAAGAATATAATTGTATTGCGTATTCTTTAAATATAATTTCAATTATGAATTGATTAATGAAATACTAACGGAAAAATCTGTGATGCTGCTTAAATCTGTCGCTATTTCATTTTTGATGTCCATGTCCAGCATGTCCTGGAGTGAATCGGTTATGTACAAATCCATGTCTAAGCAGGCCTATAACAAAAATAAATAAGATTTAGTGACATAAGTCCAATGAAAAAATAAAAGTCGAACTTTCGCGCCATTTTTAATTCAAAAATAGCAAGCATTTTTTCGTGATGAAAAGAAGATGGGAATGAATTCCTATACCCTATAGTGAAACCTGTTTTCTTGGTATGTGCGCCTTAGCAGTGAAAGAGTAAGTCTATATTTATATTGCCGTCTCGTTTGTTCTCATTTAAAGGACACGAAAAGTAAGCTCCGTAAATGGATTAATATAACTTTGATACAACTGCAGAGGCGTGGTGTGGTAATTCATAGTATCATAAATAGAAATTTTATTAAATTTATTATGTTAACAAGACGAATGAGTAATTTTAAATTAATTCTATTTCTACAGACCTACATCAACAAATTATTTGTTGGATCGAAATGCATGGCTCGTAGTGATGCCTAGTGAGCGAATATACAAAAAAAAAACCTTCATCGAGTTGTACATCGGAAGGCTTCCAAGTTTCGGGACCACATTTTTTATCCAAGCTATTTGAGCTATAAATAAACTTCCGTTACCGAGTGTTCTTGTTAAGACATCTATATATGGATGGTGTTTTTATCTACTATCAGAAGCTAATTTTAACCACTATTCGACTAAGAAAGTAAACAGGTCTTGTTTACTAACGCACTATTTAGGTCCATATGTGAGGTGAAGATTACATTAGTATTTGGAATTTACGTTTTTACATTTAAAAATAACAGCGTCTTCGTTTATAACTTATATTGTCAATAAAACAAATGTTTCTTGAAAGTCGTTACAATGTCTTTATCTTTTTTTATAAAGACGCAGACAATACAAGCCAAGGGACCAGCCAAGGAACAAAGTTAGCGGACCATGAAATACAATCCATGGGAAAGGCACGGTATCAGCAGATGGTATGTCATCGTCACTATTCTATTGTAGTTCACGCTCTACGATTAAATTGACTTCAATAAACGATGTGCAGCTCTTATTCAATAAATTAACTCTCGTTACTTCTGTCGTCTGATGATCTAATAATACATTCTACTTGCTGCCTTATAGATTTATTATATTACTAGCGACCCGCTCGCGGCTTCGCCCGCTTAAACCACAGAATTATTTACTTAACACACTGAATTATGTTCGTGTTTTGATATACTTATAATGTATGTTTGCAACGCAATGAAGATTTTTTATGAGAAAGCTGTTAAAACTTTAGGTCGCATTTTCGTACCTCCCATAAGAATCTTCAATTGAATGTTTGAAATAAAAACACAACTTATCGATACTTACTATATGTGCGTTTCTTCACGACAATCTCAGAAACGGCTTAACCGATTTAAATACTTTTTTTGTTTGTATTCTGGCAAACTGCCCTTAAATATTAAGTGTTAGTTTTATTTTAAGCAGCTTCATGCTAGTCAGAGGGAGGAACCTAGTATTAAGACACTCCGTTGAGTGGCAGAAAGCAACGCCGTGCTTAACCTCGACCCTTAGAGCGAAGAAATGGAAATATAAATTTAAGTAAATATTTCATCTCCTCGTGTGGGGATCGAACTCAGAGAACCAGTCGGTTTTACAGTCACACTTTGTGCCGCTGCGCCACGACTGGCCTCAACTGGACTGGACTTTATTTTAATCGGTTCGCATAAAGTTAAAACCAGATCCACGCTTTATCCCGCCCTTAGTAGGGCAACTTAGTGTAAGATATTGGGTATAATGTGTGACTTATGTGCGAAATGAAAATATTATTAAATTATAATTCAATCCTGCATGTGTGGATCGGACCCACAACGTCGCGTTACAGTTACAATTAGGCATATAGGGTAAAATAGTTTAAACCCGTACATAAAGAATTTAAGCAAGATACATCAACAGTGAAGACGTAGGTTTTTTTTTCATTTCACGATGATTATTAATATCTATATTTCGTATGACGCGCTTACGCATAGGTACCAATAATGTAAACACATACTACTACAAAAATAGTACTAAAATTTTTAGACCTTTGAACTTTGCCGCCAATACCTACGACTCGATTTCGCAATGAGGCGTATGCGGCGGTTTCCCTTTGATAGGTTTATGTGTGCGTGCGTCTTTCTTGACAAATTGTATTTTATTTTACAACGATAATTTTATTATTTATTTTGTTTGACAAAATAACTTTTTTATTTTCGGGTTTTTAATTTAATATGTAATAGGCTTTTATAGAGTAGTTAAACTGTGGTTTCATTTAAAGTGGTCCTAACAAAAAAACTCTGTATAATTGAGCATATTTAATATTTATAGTGATTTTTTTGGAAAATAGATACCAATAGTTATTACAACCACTTGCGAAGAAGCATAGTTTAGGCATTTTTTTATTCTTATACCTTTTGAAAAACTACCAACGTTCTTATAGTTAATATATTATTTTTTCAAATTAAAAAAATTGTCTATGTCATCATAGTGGCGGAAAAATATTCAAAATGTATTGTAATACCACATTAGTATCGACAATGTAGTGTTCATAGTAATTGAAAATAGTTATACTACAGGAGGATACCTTCATATGCACTGTTTTAACCTGTTTTATGTATAATATAGAATAATATATTCTATAGAGGAATCACACATTCTTTTTATTCAGTTTAGTAAATACATTTTTAGAGGTTACTCTGTACTAAAATGGCATGCAACTCTGTTCCCGAATTTACGTTCCTGATATATCGATATAAATAATAGAAATACAAAATATAGGAAGGAAACACAAATGCAATTATATTGCATTTTTTCTTTTTTTCATACTTGAAACGTATTAATAAATTACATATTATGTATTACATACAATTAATTTCTTTTGAATATAACACTAAGTTTAATCAGCTTCACGCTATTTTAACAGATAACATAAGATGACATTAAAACGTATTGACATCACCACGTGATCCATCTAAACACAATATAAACTTTTATAAACTATGAACTCACAATCAGAATTTACTTTCCAAATACATATACTTTTTATTCTACACATCGCCATATGAGCTAATCCCGTAAAATATACCTACTTTATTATGTTTGTTAACATCACCAACGTTGACGTTTAAAATAATAATTATGGTAGACTGAACAAATATTGATTATACTTCTTTTTTTAGCTTCACGCTGTATTGCGTGCTGAGTAGTGAAACTCAACGCCGCACTTTACCTCGACACCAGAGCGATGAAATGGAAATATAAATTTAAATAAATATTTCGTTTCCTTGCGTGGTAATCGAACCCACAACAGTTACACTTTGTGCCCCTGTGCAACGAACGGCCTCAATTTACTTTCTTCTTTTAAAATGTGGTTAAATGAAATAGTCGTAATTTAATTATGTCAGATTACTATTAACCGACTTCTTAAAAGGGGTCATCAATTGGGCTGTAATTTTTAGCCTTGTTACCTTAGAACTTTTGATTGTATGAACCGATTTTAATGATTCTTTTTTTATTTGTAAGCTAATGCCTCCCGTGTAGTCTTATTTTAATTTAGTTTATGTCCAACAATGGTATCTATGAGAAAATCATATAAATCTCAAATTTACATTGAGTATATGCGCGACAAATGAACGTATAAGTCAATATCAATTCAACCGATTTTAATTATTCTTTTTTTATTAGAAAGCGTACATATAAGGGGTAGTTTGGTGAAAGTTTAGTTAAGTTCAGAGTGTGAAATCCGGTTGAATTTGAAGAAGTCGATTTTTTTTATTAAAAAATATAATTATGTAATTTTTTCTACAAAAAATTCTTTATACTCCATGATAAAAGCTATCCTATAAGTGACATTAGGCTTTGAACTATTACCATGCCAAAATTAATTTAATTTCATACAGTAGTTATCGGTATTTTAGGTAATTTATATTTTTCAGTTTTTATTTTTTTTAAAGAAAACTATCATGAAATTCGGAATGAAACCCAAAAAAAATGTACCTTGAGGCCCTAGGCTAACACCATGCAAAAATTCATCAATTTCTGTCAGGTAGTTTTTGCGTGATTGACGCACAAACAAACCGACAGACAGACAGACAGACAGACAGACAGACAGACAAGAATTCTGCTGAGTGGTTTTTTAGGTTCTATAATCGACATATTAACCGACCTAATTTTTATTTTTTTTATATCTTTCATGTACAGAATTGACTTTTCTATCCTTTTATTATATATGGAGATTATATTATTAAAAAGTATTGTACTGAAGATGTGAATAGATCATATACCAATCATATAAATAAATAAATATTATTTTTATTTTAAAAAATTATGATCGTGTTTAATGTTTCTTTTTCCTTTTCATTCCTTTTTGTTAATGCTAAGCGTGTAGCTTGAATTTTTCAAGTTATGCAGCCTTTTGTTGCAGAGTTCACGGTTGTTATTGGTTTCATATTAAATAACAAAAAAAAACCGCGCCCGGGCAGTCGTGTGCAGATGTATAGCAAATTCTTGCAAAGTCAAACTGGAGAGGATCTTAAAAAATATGGAGCGACTTGATTTACATAAAAATAAACTGCGTTCTCATTGTATAATAATAAACATAATACATATACAAAATATTATTCTGAATGCGAAACGAGTGCACTGACAGATAAGAGAAAAACGTGAGCGTCATATCTTTAGCCAATCGGAAGCAAAGTCTACAGTTGTATTTTTTTAATCATTTACCTTTTCTGCTGATCGCTATCATACATTTTGGACTATAGTTAATTAGATAATTTTAGTAAGCAAAATTTCATCTGCTGAGATATTCCGCATCACATATAAATTCGGGGAATATTTTATCAAATCGGCAAAAGAGAAACTCAAATTGGGGTGGCAGACAGAGATGGCTATAGGAGATCGAAAGAGGGTGAATCGACCCCTAATGACATCGCAGCCGCCATACCGCGCCCTTTGAGCTAACGAAAGCAAGCTGCTGGGGTATTCTGTTTGGGATCCCCGAGTTATGTACATACATTTTGAGATATAGTTTTATTTTATAATAATAATATGAAACGATAGAACAAGTTGAAATTTAGGTATATTTATTTTTATTAAAAAGGTAAATGAATAGAGCATGAATACTTTGTTCATTCACTTCTTTTGTTATAATGTTTCACGGGCCGAAAATGTCTGTAGATCCGTCTCGGCAGTACAGAGTAGAGCCATGCCGCAGAGGGCCATGAACTCGCTCTTTATTACTTAGAGTTCATCTCGCTTACGTGCGATATGAAATAGGAACTATTAAAAGATATTTTTGAACTGCTTTTCATCTTGCGAGCACTTAGATAACCCGGTTGACTGTGTGTAATAGATCTGTATTATTTTTTTTAAGTACATACAAAGTGTGTATTCGTTTCTGTTCATAGTATGAGCAGTAGGTTAATTGAAGCACCTGCTTAAAACTTACTCAAAGTAGGTAGTCAGTTTAAAAATATAACAAAAAACAGACAAGGAAACACCGTCTGAAGTCTACGGCTCAATAAACGTGTTTCGCGTGGTATGAATGAATATTATCAGCCAAATTATAATAATACTTATGAACAAAAAAAAAGTAAAACTTAATTAGTCTATTACTTCAATTAAAGTAATTAGGCAGAAAATTCGTTAATGTTTAAATGAGAAAGAAAAAATTCAACACATCTTGGTTTCAAAATTATCTTAAAATGTAAAATGATGTTTTCAAAAGAGCAAATGCCTGGTAAAGGAGCAGGTAGTCGGCAACGGCAAAATTCGACCGTCAGTTTTTTAGAGCACGCCTTTATTATTTACCTTCTAACAAAAACGAATCAAGTTACATAAGTCGGTAAAATATATCTTTTTTTTATATTTTAAAGTTAAGCTACTTTCATTCTGTTTCGTATTCTTTTATTAAGTTGAGATATATTTTCAGCAAAGGACAGTGGGGGCCATAGAGGCGCCGTGAGGGGCCGCCTAGTGTCCTCGAACCTGACCGCGCGCTATCGCCTTGAACTCGCTATAGTCTGCTCGTACAAATTACCTCGTCTACGCTGGCGAAGAATTACCGCGAAAAATTTAAAAAAAAAGGATACCTACATAATATATTGCAAACTTTTAAAAAAACTTCCCAACTGATTTATATAAAACAAGCTACGGCCTCTAACAACATTTTTTTCTTACTCCCCTTCTAAATAACCTTGTCATATTATTATAAGTTTAATTTTTATTACATTCACTATGGACTAGTTATGTATTCAGATTGTACATGTAGGAAGTTAATAATTAATTTAACATAAAGGTAAAAATAAGGCGCGAAAATAATTTAGACGTATTTTCCTTCTGCGCGCGCATCGCTAGGAGGGGTTCCGTATTGATTGTATGTGCGGCGCAGTCACTCCCCTCTGTCTACTTCCCCGTTAAAAGGGAGGGAAACTGAAATATTATCTGTATAAACTTCCATATATTTTATTATGTCTGGACTTCAGGACGAGAGTTAAGTATAACTTTGGAACGCGTAAAAGTTGTTTTTAATATAAATTATGATTGAACTTTACTTGCATTTAGAATGTTTTTAGGTAGTATTAAAACGAAATGAAACAAGTACCCAAATATTTTTTATGTTTGCCTTCAATTTGAATATTCAGTTGTTTGTTCGCGATTTACAGAATGACGACACCTGCCGGGTCAATGATCTCTTCGTAATAAGTATTTGACTCAGCCTTGGTAATAAGCAAGACTCATCAGCTACATTTACTTTGATAACAATTATGTTATTTATAATAAAAAATAGTTTCTCAACAAATTAAAAACAAATACAATATATTACGAATGTACATAAAGAAATCCTTTCTTGAATTAAAAATTAATTACTGCTAATTTTTCTTCAAAATAGATTGTACCAAAAATGTCATATATAAATAAAATATTCATGTTATATCGAAACCAGATACGTCAACAAATGTTTAAGAAGCCATTTAACAAAGGAACTAGGTACCTATACGAGCCTTCAATTTGAGTACCCTACCGTAGAGTTCTTGCTTCCGGTGTGAAACTTAGCCCGTTTTTAATTATTATTGTAAGTTAATGTTTCATTGTTCAATAGAAGAGATTATTAATAACGAAATAAATACAACATTTTTAAATTTTATAGATGAATTAAAAGTTCAAAAAGAGGAAAATTATTAAATGTATTAAAAAGAAATTATGTAAAGAGTAGTTTGTAAACATCTAATTAAGAGTATAATTTTGCTTTAGTGCCAACAATATTAAGAAAGAATAACAGCTTTTTATTTCCCTTAGGCCTATAGCGATAAACGAGGCACAGAATTCATAATAATACAAAACGATTTCGCATTGTCTTGTCAATGCAATCAAAGGGCTTTCATGAAAATGAGTAAAATGGTGAGGAAGTTTTTGTTTTCGCTTATCCGACTAACACCAACCGTTAACATTAGGGGAGTGTAACGGCTGACGGAACAACCACAGGTGTGTGCATGCTGTATACACATACAAAAACTACTACATTGACACTTACGCACACTAGAACAGGTTGCAGCCAGTCCCTTTTTCGTTGAGTGCACTCACCACAGACTAGCATTATCAGTTGTTTACATAACATAATAATATGATAACTGTCATTTCGAAATTATTTCAGCCGTGACCTTAATTATTTATATTATACTGCATAATTGATTATAATTTTGTATTATAAATATATATGATTATTAATATACATTTTTCGGTGATGTTAGATTATTCAGTATTAACTTATAATTAAAAACGGTTTGTTAAATATTATTAATATTGTGATACAAATTTTCTTGTACTACTGTAATTTATAGGCTATGGTATACGACACACGAGTTTGTTCGTTCGATAACACACAAACACATAGACGTGGTGCACTCATTGTTAAACGTTTTGAAATTCTCGCTCGAAACCGGCCGTGGGAACCGCATTACTACCTCGTAGACAGAATCAATCCATATAAAATATACTAATAATATTAAAACAATGTACAAATTTTATTGATTATATGGTTTTGTAACATAAAACACGGTTAAAAATTACAAATTTATTATAATTGAATTCCTTTAGCCTAGGTATACAGCACACGTTGAAAGTGCCTAACTATTAGGTCATGTAGTTCCATAGCTAGCATATTTATAAGTACGTATGCACTATCACACACGTATATATGTAGTTACAACTTACGTTAAGTTCATTGACGGCGAATTGGCGCCGTTTTAACACGTACAATTGATATTGAATTTTATTTCTTAATTAAATAATATTTTATGTAAACGATAATTCGAATCTACTTTGCATAAATGATATCAGAAATGAAAACATGATCAAATTATTCTATACTAATTACTAAAATAACTTGTTAAATAATAATAGTAATAATACTACACATTCCATCCTTATCAAACGTCAAGTCAATGAATGTGCGAGACAGAGACAAAACACGAAACAATTTCGTCCGTTACAAATATTTATACACCGCGTGTTTAGAAATTAGTTTAATAGTTTAAAATTAAGTAGTACTTAAACGGTAATGAAGGGAACAATAAGTATGTAAATAATATTCACTAAAATAATATTACATACCAGCCATAACACGTAATGATTTTGACGAGACTACGTAACTAAGTGGAATGATTTCCCGCCACTTTGACACTATAAAAATATCAACAGCAATTCTTGGAATCTTTATAAAACACAAACATTACACGTTTGCAACATAAAATATACTAATATTATACGAAATAACCATGCATTATGAATGAATGACATTAAAAAGAGCGGGACACGGGTCTATTACTTTCTCACTGCCCAAAACATGACTTATACAAATGAAAACATCATTATTTACATAAAATAGGACTTACCGAATATTTATCCAAATAAATATCCTTATGCTCAATAGAATAATCCTGAATTTCACACATTTACGTTTTTAGCGTCATGAAATTGACAAATATAACACCACTCACTCCATAGACTATGTATTCTGTTTTGCTATTATGTGAAAAAGTACACAAAGAATGGCCAGAGTTTCTATTGGCTGGCTTCTACCACGTGACCGGCGGCAAGGCAATATTATTGGTCCAAAATATTCAATACATTGACGTCATGGTCGTTTTAATACTTTTTAAAATAAAAGTAATGCTTCTTTAATTCAAATACATGAAATATTATAAAATAAAAAATATTTGAATATTTTGCGATATGTTACTCATATAAATTATGTTTAAACAAATACTAACGCTACTTACCAGTTACGGTGACTCGTCCATTTTCAACAACATGGCGGTTTGTTTACACCGGCATGGTGATAAGGCGGGAAGTAATTTTGTAGTTTATGTGTATATTTTTTAAAGAACATCTATCCAAAAATAACCATTTTCAAATAAAGAACATGTTTATTAAAAGAAACAATGGTATTTTTAATATGTTATTAATATAAAATGGAAAACAAGGCACATGGGCGATACCAATTTCGGACACCAGCGCCATCTTTTATTACAGCTAAGCAAGAAACGGCGGGAAATACAAATCATTTTTCCCAGTCTATACATTTCAAACAACTTAAAAATAATACAATAAAAACAAATACAATAAACAAGAAACAATAACCATAATGACTGTGATGAAAATTTTTCTATGGTCACTAAAACTAGCAAAGTTTAAATTATAACGTCTTAATTATTGCAAGTTATCATAATTTATTAAAAATCGATTTTAAAAAAACGTCATATTGAACAATGTTATAAATTTTACAATAAAAATGATGATTTTGTGAAACAATAAAATGGAACGTAATAGTTAAATACAAAATTACATTATGGTCAAAAATCTATTAAAACCCAACAAGACCTTAGTATATAATATCATAATATCACTATTTGCTAATACCGATAAAATAATAATGATTTTATACAAAGCAATGAGTTATTTCAACATTATTTATAATTAAGGCGGAACAGTCTTGTCAATATGGCTGCATATCAAAATCACAAATGCTAGAACTTGGATATTTTAATATTTCTATTTCTCTTATACAATTCATATGTGCCTTGTCTTTTAATTTTTTTGTTTAAAATAAAATCTTCTTTGAAATTAGATATATTGCTCGTTTGGGCAATGAACTTAGTTTCTCTAGGAATAATGTTGACTTTGAAGTCAGTTGTATAGCCACTTCCAGATGTCGACGCTGTTGGTACAAACGGTAGAACTTTTGGTTTTTGTAGACGTTTCTTCATTTTTCGGCTTTCGGTTTCATCGTCATTGAGATAAACACTTTCTTCCAAATAATTAGATGGCTTGCTTTTACGTTTCTTAGCTTCCTCTACTAAAAATTGAGATGTGGATATTGCTTTGGCTTTCTTTGGTATATGGATTTCCTTTTTGGGATTATCATCCAATTGATTTAAAATGCTAGCCGGTAAGCGAGGAACTTTTTTGTCAAATGAATTTTGCTTCAAAACCTAAAATAAAGAATGTCAATTAATATGCAATATTTTGATTATTAAATAAAATAAATGATTTTAATTTTAATGATAGGTCTTTTAATTACCTTCGAGATTGTACTTGAATCATCGTCGTCCTCTCGTTGTTTACGTTTACTTCTATTTGCTTTTGTCATGTCTGTAAAAAATAAATATGTAAATTAGGATTGTATCTAAAAATTAAATCTAGCAATTTAAATATATAAAATTTTATGTATTCGACATTTACCAGAGATTTCAATTTCAGTATTAACATAGAAAGTGTCCTGTTTTTTCATTTTCTTTTTCTGTTTATCTCCAGAAGACTGCAAATTATGTTCCTTTTGCTGGTCTTCTACAACTGAACGTAAAAAAAAAACTAAATTTGCATTGGTTATGTAAAGTTATTGTAAAACGGTAAAATTTTAAGTTTTCTATTATGTGGTGTATGAATTTAATTATAAAGTAGTAGTTTTAGAATAAACAAACCATAACCCAAATAAATCTATAAACTACATTTAGTTCATCTTAGTGGATATTTGGAAAATTAAATTAAATATATTTTCGTAATAGTTTCTCTAATTCCTGTAAGTTTTAAATAAATATTATTAGACTATAACCGAGATAATATAGCACATGTATATTATTAGAAACTAAAATATCCACTTAATTATAAAATAAAATAGGAAATGGAAATTGCTATAATTGCCGCTATTATATAATTCAGATGGATATTAATTGCAAGTATGATAATAATATTTATTTCTCACCTTTAATATTTTCTTCACTATTTTGTGAAACCTTTAATTTCTTCTTCTGACTACCAACCACAGATTCATTTAGGATTTTAGAGACATTGCTTTCGCCATCTGACAGAATATGTTTTAAATCAAAAATATAGTTTATAAAGTCATTTAACTTAAAGTTTTAATTATTCATTTAAAGAATCTCATAATGTTGTAGGATTAATAACAAGCTAAAAACCATGTGGATAGGATAGTTCAATGCATGTGAGTTTAAGTAATCTAGTATATATGTTTTTTACATTCAATTAAAATACTGATTATTAAAAGTTTAGATATTGCATTGTCACCTGCACAATTGAGTTCTTCTACAGTCTTATTAAGAGATGATTTTCTTTTACGTTTATTTGAATTGGTTTCTTTCACCTCAGGAATATCCACTGTGACAAAAATGAAAATGAATACATGTTTTAGTTTCATGCATACTGCAGGGTAGTCTGAGGGAACCTAGTCATAAGACCGTCTGTTCCCACGCATTTCTCGGGTTTTTGAAGACATTGCAGGTTCATTCATCGCATCACATTCTTGTAATAAGCAGAAAAATTAAAATTATTCATTCCCCTCATTCCCCCATTTAATCGGACTCTCAACCGTTGCATTTATGCGTCAGCTATGCCATGACGGCGAAAACGGTTTTATACAAAGTTGTAAGCATTTAATTTAATATTTTTTTATAAGTAATTTAAAATTAAATATTTTATGGTTACTAACACTGACTTTCGGAAAATAATAATAAATGATTTTTCATATTTCAAGTAGTTTCAAGATTAAGCAAATTTACTTAACTTTATTAATTACTTAAATTAACAAACCTTGAGTTTCATTTTCTCGAATCTCCTGTGTGATTTTCTTATGACTTCCTGGAGTTTTTATTTTTGATGTATCAAGTGATACTACAACAAAAAGATAGGAAAATTATAATTACAGAATAATGAAAATATGTAATGTCTATAGATTTGTGAAATAAATCAGCTTCACGCTGTATCCCGCATATAGCAGGGTAGGCGGAGGGAACCTAGCGTTAAGACACTCCGTTCCCCACTTTCTGCCGAATTTTAAAAGCATTGCGTGTTGAGTGGCAGAACTCAACGCCGCGCTTTGCCTCGACACCAGAGCAAAGAAATAGAAATATTAATTTAAGTAAATATTTCATCTCCTCGAGTGGGCATAGAACCCACAAGCAGTCGGTTTTACAGTCACACTTTATGCCCCTGCGACGCGACTGGCCTCATTTGTTAAATTAGTTATAACGATTATGTTAATAAACTTCTTTTAAAAATATTTTGGAAAATGTAATATTTTTCTATTTATTGTATGTTTTGTTACAATCATTTATACATTATTATGTAAACCACATTATATTTTCTTCTTCTTTCTCATTTATATATAAACTAGGTCTCTGCGCGAAACTTCGCCAGTGTGTTCTATGATATTTTAACTTGTTTTATTTCTAATTTTTGTGGCTAAGGGAGCACATTAACCATCATGATGCAGCCGCACAATTCGATTACAAGCATAACAGTTTTAAGTTCCATTCACACTCGGCGTAATGAATTATTTTCATTTTCTCACTCTGGTACCCAATAAGGTGCGGAGTCGAGTTCGTCACTCAACAAGCCCTATACACTACTATATATGTAGGATTGAATGTGAAGCAAAAAGTGTACATTTGTGTTTTACGCTATTTTGATGCATCTATTGTACATATAACAGTATAGCATAATAAATCAATATAAAGTACCTTGAACACTTTCTTGTTGTGACTGTGAAGATTTTTTCTTTTGACTGCCTGGTGTTTTTATTTTAGATACATTCAGGAGATCTTCTAGTGCAGGTTCTATGAAATAAAAGGCAACGGTTAGCCAGTAAGGTGTAGTTACATAATTTTTATTTTAATTATTTATTTTCAAAATTACTGTATCAGAAACACATATTAATATTAAAAGCATATAAAAAAACGTGAGAATCGGCTTTAACTATGAATAATATGTAAATTTGTTTATGTGTGACACTATAATGCATTAAATTAGAGACACAGACTATATATAAGTGCGGCAGAAGTCCAAAGTATACTGTTTTTTTAAAGCAGGAAAAATATTTTAATACCTCAATTTGGAATTGAAGCTATAATTATCACAATTGCGTTTAGAAACTGTTTTACTGTACCTTGGAATGGAATAATTAATATCAAAATATATATATATAATTAATATAATAAATATATCATTTACCTTGATCATCATTGATTGACTTTGCGTGTTTCTTCTTTTTCTTTCCACTATTGGGTGTATTGGTTACAGATTTATATACTAGATCTTCAGGGTCATCTGTAAAAAAAACGATAGCTAATTATTGAACTTGTAAAATGTGTTGAATATTTTGTATAGATTTTAGAAATGAAGGAAAAAAAATATTTGCACTGTTATATATATTTGTAAAGTATGTGTACTGTGCAAATATGTATGACGGTGTAAATATTTGAAAATAAAATAAATTTAAACATTCATCTTATTTAGTAGTTATTATCAGGCATTAACTGAATGTAATTTTTACTTATTTAAAAATGGCATAAATAGATAAATCGGTATAAACAAAAACTTATTCATTTGACAAATATCTGCTCATCACGTATACTGGACCCTCAGCCGATTGATTTCGTAAATGTATGTGGACAGTTTCCAAGAGGCGCAAGTTCATTTCCTCCATTCTCCTATTATTTTATCCCTTTCATGTACAAAAACGTTTTAAAATGTTAAAAATCAAAGTCAATACCATTTACTTCATTTTGCGATTCAGAGGAGTGTTTCTTTTTCTTCTGGCTGCCAGGAGTTTTGACTACAGATTTGTTAACGACTGACGGTTCTGGAATATCTACAACAAAAGTTTTTAAATATAAATAAATATATACATTTTTTAGATTTACAGTATAAGGCAGGATAGATAAAGGGGAACCTAGTTACTCCGCACCAAATCCGTAGCCCAATTTTACGAAACATACGAGGGCGAGTTGATTGGCGGAATTTTGTCAAGTTTTCCGTGCTTTCCCTTGCAAGTAGACTGAGGAAATGAAAGTGATTAGTTCGACAGAGTTTAATTGAACCCACAAGCGTCGCGTTTACTAGACGCGGCAACAAATAATCTGATTAGATTGCAGTACCGCTGCGTCACGACAGCTTCACTGTTGTTTTTCTTTGATTTTAATTATGTATATAAAAAAAATGTTTAACAGATTTAAGATTTCAGTTTTGTAATTGTTTAAGTATTGAATTGACTTGTATCAATTACCATCTTTATTTGCCTCATTTTGTTCTTCTACGTTTAATGATTTATTTTTCTTTTTGCCGAATGAATTGTTCATGATTATACCACTATCATTTTCTGAAAATAAAAAAATATATTTTTTCATATATGTTATCTATATTAACCTATACTAAAATCACAAAGCAGAGGAGAGTTTGTTTGGTTATGGAGCTTATATCAGGAAGTACTGTACTTAGCATTGTTGTTTAAAAATTGACAGATTTCCATTTGAAAACGCGAGCGAAGCTATCGACTATAAGCAAATAGTTTAAATTTAGAAATTTAAATATAAATAAATTTTTTAATAAATATATATATAGTAGTAAAATAGTAAGAAATTATACCATTCAGTGTGTCGTGGTTTTCTGAAATACGACTCTTTTTCTTTTGACTGCTTGGCGTTTTAATTATAGTAACATTAGCGGCTTGCATTTCAGAATCTAGAAAAAAATACAAAAAACTTATTATAGATTTTTACCTATTATAATGTTAGTGTATTTTTTTTTATTAAACTATCCATGTGACACAGTGGACAATTTCTGATTGTAATCACAATTGGGTGTCGGTTCGACCTCCAGGAAATTAATTGTAATCGTTTTAATAATTTAAATATCAAAGCCAATTCAAAATGGCGTTATAAATATCAATGTGTGCTGGAGTTTCGCCACAAAAAACAAATTGGTTCAGATACGAACGGAAACTAAAAACAAAGTTTACACTAGGTAGATTCTCTTTACCAACCATTCCATACTGTAATATATTTTTTTTTTAGCTTCACGCTGAATTCAAAAATAATTGAGTATTGAATAGCGGAATTCAACGTCGCACTTTGCCTCTTTACCAGACCAAGTAAATGAAAATATAAAATAAAAAAACTTACTTGAGGCAAAAATAAATATTATATTTTCTGAAGTGGGAATCAAACCTACAACTTGTCGCGTTTACAATCGCACGCTTGTGCCTCTATCAGAACTGGATTCAACTGTAATAATGATGCTAAACAATGTGTTATAATGAATTCGTAATGCTGAAAGCTATATAATTTATAATTTTTTTTTTAATTATTAAAAATGTATTTACCTTCTTCACTTGTTCCATTTTCTATTAAAGATTTGCTCTTATTTTTACTTATAGAAGCATTCAACGAATTGTTCTTAACATTTTCACATTCTGAAAAGAATTAAAAACATTGTTTATGAATATTTAAATATCATATTAAGTAAGAACTTCTTATATTGAAAAATTCAAGGTCACCGTGGCGCAGCGGAACAGAGTAGGACTGAAAACGCGACGGCTGTGGGTTCGATTCTCACTTGGGATAAATAATTATTTTCCTTCGCTCTGGTAAGTATATAAAGTGTAATGTTGAGTACCACCATTCAACACAATCAATAGTTTTTTGCCGTAAGGCGGTGAAAGTGGTCTTAACATTAGGTTCTTTATACAAACCTGTCTCAACTGGTTGTATTTCACATATAGATTCATTTTTCTTATTACCGCCCAAAGATATATTTAAAGATTTATCAGCAACATTTCCATCATCTGTAATTAAAAACCATATAAAAAATTAGAAGATTTTGTTGTTTAATTAAACATAAATTATAACTCGAGGAAATGAAATATTTATTTAAATTTATATTTGAAATGAAACTGTGAAAATGTATTTATTACCTATATGTTCAGCTTGTAACTTTTTATTTTTCTTCTTCTTTTTCTCACTGCCTGGTGTTTTCGCATTTGATTTATTGATTGATTTTTCTAAAACAAAATCTAAAAATATTATTGAAATAATATAAGCTCAACTTTTATACAAATAGTTTAATATACTATTCAAAGAAATATTTTTATTCACTAAATTGTATAAATGTTTAATGTTATTGTAGCGTAGTGAGGTGCGTCCTAATATAAACGTGAATGGTTAAAGTACATTTGTCATTTGATTGAATATTTTTTTTATTTTCATACATTTACGTACATTGCACAGTTGGACATGTAATATTTCGAATTCGGGTAGAAAGGAATGTTTTGAAATTTCATATGGGCAAGCTATATATATATATATATATATATATATATATATATATATATATATATATATATATATATAGCCTGCCCAGCGGCTTCGCCCGCTTAAACTACATCATTATTGATTTGATAAACAGAATTGGTTGACAACTAAATTAACTTCTAATATTATTTTTTATTACTTTAATCTGTAATATTACCTACGTATATATTATGTTACATTTATAGTAATCTGTGGTAAACGGTGTTGGTGTTACATTTATATATTTTGTTATGCTGTTCTTTTATGTATGTGCACTGTTTGTTTACCCCAATAAATGAGAAAAAAAAACTCATATGATTTTGTACATTATCGTAATTTCTATAACATTTAATATAATAATGTTTCGAACTAAAAAATGCGACCAATGTTGATATTTGATTTATAAAATATACATAAAGCTAATTATTTATTATTCTTATATATTTTTGTAACATTACGTTCTTTTTACTTATGTTATGTTTTTGCAAACTCTGTCAAATATGCTGATGTCAGTTAATAATTCAATTTACTGCTTCAGAAACTGCCTTTAATGTTAAATAATTGATTTGGGTAATGATTCATAATATTCTTTGTAAAATAACTGTAATAATTATTTCCTGTACAGTTTTTTAATTAGTTACATATATTATATGAACAAACCAACCAAAAAATCTTTGTATTTACTTGATATTTCTTATATGATCATTCTTTATCTCTGTGTTGAACTAATTACTACTTTAACTTAACTGTTATGATTTATAAAGGTAATCTCCACTAACAATTCAATTTTGTTTACTTTATTCTATAAAATATTATATAATAGTGCTTTAAAAATGTATATTTTTATTAACAGTCATATAACCAAGACGTTTCGAATGTCATTTTTTAGCCAGGAATCTTACCAGCGCGATTGCTGTACAACATTCGCAGGCAAACTAATGCCTTGTTTATTTAAATGTCGATAACTTTTTTTTATGAACCGATTTTGATGAAACAAACTTTGTTAAGTTCAGTTAAGAAAAAGCTATTGGCGAAACTTTCAAGTAAAACGGTTCAGTACTTTCAGAGAAAAATGTGACCATACATATCGACAAACAGACAGACAAGAAATTTTAAAAAATATTTTTGCTTTCTATTATTGCGTTTAACGTCCCTCTATCCATTTCAGTCATAATTACTAAATGCATAAAATATTTTTACTGCCTTATTATATATAGAGATAATAAAATCATCATCAATATTCACCTGTTTCATCTTCTCCGTTGTTACCTACATCAACAGTTTTCTTTGCTTTCTGGAATGATACCTCAATTGGAGCTTCATCTGAATTATTTCCATCTGGAAGTACAAATGAAATTAGGTTTCTGTGTTTGATACAAGTATAATATGGACATATTTAAATTATAAACAAATTTTTTATGCCAGCTCATAAAAAAAAATATTACTAAGTTAAAATATGTATTTTCAAACATTTTTTAAAGTGTTATTCCACACTTAGGAATTACTTAAATTTTTATACGTTTTCTAAATAAGTATTTTAAAATATGTATATTATTAATAGGTTAAAATATAATAAATGAAAATAAGAACAATTTAAAAGTATTAAAAATAAGTTATAGTTGACTTAGAACTTACCATTGTCTTGTACACGATTTTTTTCTTCAATTTTAATAACTTTACTAACAGTTTCGTTTTGAGATGTATGTGTGCCTTCAGTATCAATGAAGAAGCTGATACTAGTTTCTTCTGCTTCATCTGTAAATATATTTTATGCGAATAATTAATAGATATTTTAAATAATTAAATGTTAATGTGTAAAAAAAGTAATAGTTAATGTTTATTAATGTCAAATATTTTTTTCACTAATAATAATAAGTTAGTTTAATTAATTTATTTACATAATAACTTACTTGCGCTTATATTTTCTTCAATTTTCGATTTCCGTTTTTTGTTTTTTTTAAGGCTGACATTCAATGAAGTGTTGTTAGCCTGAATGCTAGTATCTGAAAACACATTAAATTATCAATAATGATATGAATAGTATTATATTTATTACATAGTAACAATAATAAACCATGTGATAAGCAATATAGGGATAAACAAACATAAGATTTTTTTAATTTTATTTACACAATTTTAATTGCAATAATACTACTTATTTAGAAAACGTTTAAAAATTTGAACGCAGCGGGACTCGAACGCGCGCCTCCTGGAAACCGACCAGGAGGCGCGGGTTCGAGTCCCGTTGCGTTCAAATTTCTATTTTCTAAACAAGTATTTTTCTTTCCTAAGTGTGGAATAACACTTTAAAAAATGTTTGCAATAATACTGCTTAAATATTATTTGATAAATAACTCACCATTAACAGTATCTCTTATATCCATCTTGCCATCTTTCCGTTTTAATTGTATAATCTCTTCTTTATCTTTAACATCCTTTTGCTTTACATCATCACTATTGTTACTGTCTTCAGAGAAAAGCAAATGTAAATCAATTGAGTCCGAGGAACCATCGTCTTCTTGATCTTTGACTTTAGATTCATTAATTTCTTTTTGTTTTTTAATTTTCTTAGTAGATTTGACTTGAGTGAGATTTAATTCATCAACTATAGGCATCTTTTGTTTCTTCGCTTTCTTATCAAGATTTAGCGAAATATCGACAGTTTTTGTCTTGTTTTTGTTGTTTTTGCTCAGACCTTCTAACATTGAATCATAGTTTTGCATAATTTCAGTATCACTGCTCAATGACATGTTTTCATCTTCATCTTCTTCAGAAGCATTCAATGGATCGATTTCTGTTTGAGTTTTTGTCATTTCATTTGTATCTACATCCATATTCATTTCATCAGAATTGATAAAGGCAATGGATGCATTTTCTTTTTTAGGTGTCTTTGGTTCTTCTTTTACTTGGATGGGGGCTAGTGGATCTGTCTCTTTAATACTCTGATTAGCAATTGTTATTTCCTTTTCATTTACAATACTATCGTCACATACGCTTGCAGAGAGGCGTTTTATTTTTTTTGATTTCTTATCGACATCATCTTCAAGCATACTGGCTTCGTTTGTTGAATCAAGTCTCATTCTATTATTTTTACGCAGTTTTGGTTCTGATTCAGAATCAGATTCAGATGAACTTAATTGTTGTTTTTTGTTTCTTTTCCTTTTACCCAATTCGGAGCTTGAACTTTTGTTTAAAGTATTTAATTTGTGTCTTGATTCAAACATTTCTTTAGACGCCTTCTTTTGTTCTTTTTGTTTCCGTTCGTTATATTTTTTCTTAGATTTGGCGGTCATTTTAAGTTCATTATCGCTCATGCTTAAGTCGTCTTCAGTGCCATCCAGTAGGTCATTATCTTCTTCAGCTGAACTTACAACAAAGGAATCTTTTTCATAGTCTGAATCGTCCGAAAATTCGTCTTCAGATGTAAGGGTTTCTCCTTTCTCTATTATTTCATTCTCTTTTTCATATTCTCGTTCGTCTTCATTTTGACTGTCACCAGATTGATAATCATCTCCAGCATCACTTGCTTTATCATCTAATAAGTTGCTACTGTCATCTGATTCATCATTTTCATTGTCGGAATCTGTTTCCGCAGACGTTTGAAATTTAGGTTTTAAATGTTTTATTTTTCTTTTAATGTTTAAGGACTCTTCGTCGGATTCTGAATCTGTATTTAAATCATTGTGTTTTTGAGACATGTTCTTTTTAGACGAATTTAAACTTTTATTTTTAGTACTCTTTTTTTCATCAGATACTTTGGTTTCAGCATTAATTTCTTGTGAGATATTAAGTTTAGATAGATTTCGTTTCTCAGATTTTATGCTAATTTCTTTAATATCTGGATTATCTTCTTTATCTGAATCATTTTCATCAGAAGAAATTAGGTTTTGATTGTTTTTAGGCAAATTGACGTTTTCTTTAAGATTTTTACTGTCATTAGCTGAAATTATAGATGTGTTAGCATTGAGAACTAATTTTTGTAAATTCTTTTGCTGTAGAGGTGTGCTTGTTGTAACACAATTGAGTGAGATATTCTTTTTGTTAATTTCATTTTCTTGTGTAATATTTAGATCTTCAACAGTTTTTGACAGAATTTCATTTTTAAATTGAGGAGATTTTATTACATTACTAATTTCATTAGATGAAGCGTCTTTTAATTGTGACAATATAAGAGTACTTTTGTTCTCATTACCACTTTTCTCTATATTGTTTGAAATAGACGACTTTCTCTTTGATTTATTTAATTTTTCTCCATTATTACTTTTCTCTAATACAGGAAAATGTGAAACTGAATTTGTTTTAGATAAACTTTTTTCTTTATTTTCGGTTTCTAATATTAAGGTCCCTTGTATGGTTTCATCAACATCCATTGGTTCACAACTTAAATTGACTCCAGATTTATCTTTGTTATCGTTTAGAACACTTTGATTTTTTGAAAGCAATGTAAACTCTTCTTTTTCTTGAATTGGATGTTCTACTACTGGGACACATTGATCACCACTTTCACACATGTTTTGTATAATTTTCCCGTGATTTGAATCAGAATCTTCGTCAACCAATACTAAAGTTTGCACATTAGTACCTGGTCCTTTCTTAAAAAGCTCAAAAACGTCATTATTTAATTTATTGTTAATGGTACTACTATCATTAACTTTCTCGTTTATTTGAGATTTATTATGACTTTTATTTGCAGATGCATCAATGTCTTCTACTATAAAACTGCCACTGTTGCTATTTTTTTTTTTAGATAATGATTCATCTTGCATGCTTTTATTAATTGATGCATCACCTGAATCACTCTTACGTAACTGATCCTTATTAATAATTTTTTTTTTAGAATTTTCATTATCACTGTAGAAATTACTTTCATTTTCAAGAGTTAATGTTGTCCAAGATTTAGTTCTTTTTCTTTTACTTTTATCAAGTTTATTTTTATCATCAATGCTTGATATTGTTTTATTAAGATTATCTTTTTTCATTCTAGAAACTTTCACTTCCAAATCTTTGATTAAATTTGCACTTGATATTGATAATCTACCTTTTGTTTCATTATTATCTGTGGCTGGGTCTATTTGACTATCATTTTTTGTTTCTTGAGAATTTGGTACAGAAGGGTCAATGGATTTCCTAGATGGCATATTTTCATCTTGTTTCTCAGGTGTTGTTTCATTTTGATTATCTGTCTTCACTGGACTGTTCTTTTTACTTTTTTCTACTAGCCTTGGGCTTTTACGCACACTTTTGTGAGAAATATTGTTGTCTTTGTCAGCATTGCTTATTGATTTTCTATCACTATTTTCGGGTTCTTCCACTATTATTTCCGTTATTTGAATGGCTGGTTTAGAAGCTGGTATTTCAGCTGTAAATTTTAAAGAAAATAAATATTACTGTAATTATGTAAGACGTTAGAAATAATATATATATATATATATATATATATATATATATATATTTATTTTCTTTGATGAAAATGATTCAGATAAAGAAGATAATCCAGATATTAAAGAAATTAGCATAAAATCTGAGAAACGAAATCTATCTAAACTTAATATCTCACAAGAAATTAATGCTGAAACCAAAGTATCTGATGAAAAAAAGAGTACTAAAAATAAAAGATGTTAGAAATAAAAAAAAAAAAAATATATATATATATATATATATATATATAATGTATTTCTAAGTTACCTTTATCAACACTGGAGGCAGAATCTTTACGATTTCTTCTTGTTTGTCTTACAGGTGTCAACGGAGTTTCAGAGTCACTTCCTGAAATAATGTGGATATAACATACCTTTATTTCGTTTTTATTACCTATTCAATAAAATCCATAGTACATTAACAGTATTTCAGTCCTGTCTTCCCTCAATTTATATTACAAAAAATATGTATAATAATTGAATAAAAGTTATGTATAAGTTTATATTTTCCTCCATTGTTACATGTAGATTTCACTTTAAGAGGTAATGGATTTAATGATAAGGAATATACATTTAAGAAAACTTTATTGTAAAATATGTGTAATGTAATTTACTACTGGTGCATCTGAATATGTAAAATAGAATGATGTTAAAGCCATTATGGTGCTGGGTAGTCTGATTGAAAACAAAATGGTTATAGGTTTGATCCCCCAGGGATAGTGTGTTTTATTTATCTGCTTTGGTAAAACAAACAACAACAAGGTTCAGTTGAGTTCTGCCACTCAAATACAGACTGAAAATGGAGTCTCCATCTACTATCTAAAATATTATAAATTACATACCAACTGCTGAAGTTCTTCTTGCAGCCCTTTTGGCTCTTGGAGAGTCAACATTTACTGCAGTCTCTGATACAATGCTTGTGTTAGATTTAATCCTTGTGCTACGTCTTGAAGGAGTCACTGGTTTCTCTTCAACAGCATCTTTTATTTCTTTTGTAATTGTTTTCTTGGTTGTTTTAGTTGTGTTTTCTGGAGCTTTAGAGTGAAAATTCAAAATTATTATGTATAAAATATAATTTAGAATTTATTAATCATTCCATTAGTAATATAAGCCTTTGATATGATACTACTCATAGAAAAGATTATATTACATTCGTAATTTTAACTAAATAAACAAAGGAAACTAACTATTTTCGTCAATAAGTTCCAACTCTGGTTTGGCTCTCCTACCACCTCTTTTTTTTGTGGGAGTATTTAGTGCAGGCGATTTGTTCTCCTCTGATTGTTCAACAGATAACCTTCTTCTCAAACGCGTCACTGGAGCTGAAAATATTATTTTAAAATACGTATAAATACATGACAATGTATTTATTAGAAGTGATTTTATTGCAATATTAATACAAAGGTGTTTTTTTAAATTTATAACAAAACGAAATTATTTTAGTAATAGTACAATGTAAACGAATAATTTATTTAAAAGAAGATTTCAATAAATATAGCATGATAATTCTAAGTAATTTGAAAGCATGAGGTGTACCGGACAAAAATTGATAACGCGTAATACGAAGGAAATTCCGATATTTCACAATATATAGTAAGTAATAACTACAAACCTTTGACGCCTGCGTCTTCTTCCATAATTCAGTCAAATATTAATAATAAGTATAATCAGTTTTAAATAAATTAGAAAAACACGTGCGATACACCGACAAATTCAAAATCGCGTTTGAGGTTGAGATAATGGTCGAACAGCTGTTGAGACGCCGCGAACTGTCAATTCAAAACCGACGCGTGCTGGAATACGGCAACACTGTCAACTTCCGCTGAATTATCATAGACAAAATTAATATAAGCATTCTTATAGATATAAGAACGCTTATATTAATTATTTGTAATTATATATGGTATCAATAATTCAAGCAAGGTAGTTATATAAATAAAAGAACGTATATTGTAATAGATAATTCATAAAATATATTTCAGAATACATTGTCCATTTACAATGTGTATTTTTCAAATTTTAGTAGGTACTTTATAAAAATTCTCATAGATCTGTATTCTTTATGTATGATACATAATGTAAATATGCAAATTTTATACTATATCTAATAGAAATATAAAAAATAAATTAAAATTAAATTAGCTTCACGAAGAGCAGAGCGAAGAAATGGAAATATAAATTTAGGTAAATATTTCATCTCCTCAAATGGGGATCGAACACAACCAGTCTGTAAAACCTACAGTCATACTTTGTGCCACTGCGCCACGACTGGCCTCTATTATTACTACTATTAGATATAATTTTAATAATGAATCATTCAGAGTTGGCGCTAAGCTTTTGAGCCTGTTTATAATTGGTCTTTATTGTGATATGTCTCAGTGATGTCTCTGTTGTAAATATATATTAATAGAAAAAATGTGATATTCTTACAATTGGTGAAAATATAACATTGCCAATGTCGTAATTTTTTACCAATTTGTATTGTTAATATTGTACATTGAAATCAAAGAGCCCCCAGACCTATGTCATTTTAGCAAAGCTGAAAAATAGAAACTTAAAAGTGTAGTCCTTTCAAAGTTATCACCAAACACGCTCGTATTTAAATATTTTTTAAATGATTACCAGACCCTTTACGTGGGCTTTTATTCCTGCCAGACCTCCTAAAGGTTGTTTTAAATTTGGGCAAAGGTTATACTAGCAAGTTAAAAAAATGACGTAGCACTGGGGGACATGGGCTGTTTTTAAGAATCGCCGTTCGAATAGATATTCATAATCATAATAGAGACAGTGTAAATATCGTAATTAGATATTTATATTTAAAAATATATATATTCAAGCAAAAATAAATATTTTAACTTTTTTTGATATAATTTTATTGATTTTCCTTCCTTTTGTCAGTAATTGAAAAGAGTTGTGGAACCAATAGTCCACGTTAGGGTTAAGTGGATCCGTACTTAAAAGGACATCAAGGACACAGAAATAGCATTATACCCTCAGAATTACCGTAACTATGTTTGATTTAGTTTAATAGATATGAATCCCTTGAAATAATAGGAAATAGGTACGTAAAAGGTACATTTGGCAGGTAGGACACGTTATTTGATTTTATAACTGACAAACACAAGCATACAGATTATTAAGCGATTTTGGGGCTCAAATACGCTATTTGGGGTACTACAAGGATTGTTTTACAAAAAAAAAAAGTTACAAATAAAATATATAAAAGTAATGCTGGCTGTAAACCCGTTCAGCAGTTTTAGCGTGAAAGTGTAACAAACATACATCCTCACAAATTTTCACATTTTTAATATTAGTAAGATTATTTTATAATTATTAGCTTCACGCTATATCCCGCACACAGCAGGGTAGGCAGAGGGAACTTAGTGTAAGACACTCCCCGTTCCCCACTTTCTGCCGAATTTTGGAGGCATTGCGTGTTGAGTGGCAGATCTCAACGCCGCGCTTTGCCTCGACACCAGAGCGAAGAAATGGAAATATAAATTTAAGTAAATATTTCATCTCCTCGAGTGGGGATCGAACCCACAACCAGTCGGTTTTACAGTCACACTTTGTGCCACTGCGCCACGACTGGCCTCACTTTTATAATATAATGTAATATTAGTGGAATAGGATGCAATTTATCTGCTTTAACTATTTTTGGCTTCTTAGTTATCCTGCAAAACATAATACTTAGCAGCGGGAGCAGAGTGAGTTTGTGGAATAAGTGTAAAGATAAAAAATATCTAAAACCTAAGATCAAGACCATGCTGGTAAGTAGCGAATCTGAAATATAATCATTCCACCTTGAACAGATATTTTTTTGTTATGATTAATAACTTAGTTTTATACTGTATTCCTTGCGGGGTAGCCACAGAGAAAGGAGCGCCAATCGCTACAGTGTATGCTTAATAAATCGATCATCTTTTTCATTTGTGTTTATCACAATGACATTTTCATGTTAACTGCAGTATGATTTTTAAAAAAATATTATCCCAGCATTTGTTATCTTGGCTTAGCGCCAGTGAGCTTTATAAGCACATTGTGGGTCAACAGTATCATGTTGGTTGGTATACCTTTTTTTATTGCTGTAGTAACATAGGTTTATTATAAAAAAGTACACATTACACGATTTAAGTTTTTCAGCTTCACGCTGTATCCCGCACACAGCAGGGTAGGCAGAGGGGACCTAGTGTTAAGACACTCCGTTCCCCACTTTCTGCCGAATTCTGGAGGCATTGCGTATTGAGTGGCAGAACTCAACGCCGCGCTTAACCTCGACACTAGAGCGAGGAAAATGGAAATATAAATTTAAGTAAATATTTCATCTCCTCAAGTGGGGATCGAACCCACAACCAGTCGGTTTTACAGTCACACCTCGTGCCGCTGCGCCACGACTAGCCTTTAAGTTAAATGATTTAAATTTCTATATATTCACAGGTTCTATTTCCTATATTTCACAAGGTAAATTGTGCATTTAATTTCGTTCCGTATTGCTGATCTTCGTTTATTACTTAACGCATATAGTGTGAACAGTGTGAATGTAAGTGAAATGGTTGTGGGTTCAATAATTATTTAATATTTTTGTTTCCTCGCTCTGGTAACAAGAAAAAAGCGCTGCGGTGATTTCTGCCATTTAACCCGCAATGTCTACAAATTTTGTCCGAAAATCGGGAACGGAGTGCCTTAACATTATGTTTCTCCTGCCTATCCTGTAGTTTGCGGGATACAGCATGAATCATATAAATACATAAGTCAAAATAAGATAACTAAAATTAAAATAGGAATATAAGCATAGAGAAAAGCCACTAAAGCATTAAGCGAGAGGAAAAAGCTTATAAAATTGATAAATAGTCGTTTTTCTACAGTATTCTTTTACAATTACTTTGTAGTACAAGTATGTATAAGAGGGAGATATTAACGAGTAAAAATTGTAGGTCGCGAAGAAATCTCTTTTATACTCATAAAGCAAGTGAATACTTCATAAGGAACCGTACGCTTTATACTAAAAGCAAGGTAATGGGCCAAAAAGGAAATAAATAAGTGGCACATCTTTGTACAACTCGATCATTGGTTATTGAAATGATTGAGATCGATGATGTAAATCTTAACGATTATTAAATTTATTTGCAGCTGCTATCCGCTAACTTAAAGCTAAAAAGCTTTCGAAGGTTCCTAATTCACGTTTACCGCCTGTATTACATATTTACTTTTTCAGCCTATAATTTTGCTTAAATATTGTGATTATCGTATAAATTATCTGTTGAAAAAATATTTATGGTATTTTTTTTACGCTTGATAATTATTTTGGGTGTGTTTGAGAGATCAAATAAATATCTCTAAATTTATGAGAGAAAAAAATGTTAATTTAGCAAAAAAACGAAATAGAAATGGTAACTAAGAAAAGCCTCAAAAAAATAATCTTAACATAAAATAAATAAGAAGGTACCTCCAATGTTGAAAAGTAATAATAATGTTTCTAACAATAGCACATTAATATCTTCATAAACTAGTATCAATATATCCTAACGTGGTATTAGCTTATAACAATCTATTGGTTTGCTACTTAAATAATATTATCAGTTCATATATTTTCTACAGACTGATATCCACTAGTCGTTAGTTACAAAAGTCAAAGTTCACGAGCGTCGCGTAATGCATTTAATTATCTCTCGCTAAGAATTCCTCACGTCGGAATTCCTAAAGGTTAACTAAAGAGGTATTAGTTAGAGATGGTTTCGGTCAGCCGTATACTACTAGCTGACTACTTCTCGTAAACTTTCAATAACTCGGATCTCAACGTCAAGTTCTTTGCATAAAATTAGAAACTTTTCAATCGGCTTTGAAAGTTAAACAACAACATCTTATGTAATATAGAACAATATGATAAATTGGAAATCTAAAACACAATATATTTAAATGTAATAAATATTACAATTTCAATATTTAAACGCTGTTAAAACAATTGTTGTTTTCATAAATACACTTTAAGAAGATCTCAAAAATATATTTAAAAGTGTACATAACTTTACTGACTTTTTTTTATTTCTTGTTTTGGTAATTTTATGTAGCCTTCGAATCCATTACATTTGTTAACCTAAAAAGAAAGAAGATATTAGCATAAAGAGATCTTCCTATAAACGTTTTACGTACTTTGTAAACTTTTGAAACGGTAGTCCTTAGAACAACCCCAAGATAATTACTAAGAAGCGAAAGAAATAAAAATGTAAAACGACATTTGCTCAACATATTCTTAACGATAGTACATAAATTTGAAAAGTTAAGAAGGAAATAAATGTGAATGTACGTTTTTGTGCGTAAGAAAAATGATTCTGTACAAGTTGGGAAAAGAAACCTTTGAGTCTACCTTTTACAGTTTCCCGTAGAAAGGCAAATTGCAGGCTTTTAAACTTTGAAGTAGCCTCGAAGAAGCAATAATCGACGAAACAGTACTGTTTGGAAGTCCAATATGTGGGCTCAAAGCAATCCACATCGAACGGAGCCGGTTAGGTATTTACCGGTTATACATACATACACATGTATAAGAGATAGTTGTATGAATTAATTATATTGCAAACATATATTTAACACAACTACATTATATTTATAATATAATGTAGTTGTGTTAGAGTTTATATTATAAGGCTTTTTAATTAAATAGAGTATTTTGTTGTATATATAGTTATTATATTTTTTTTCACTATTAGTAATAAAGTTTTATAAATTCACGTTTACAATTTACATCTAAAAATAACATGATCCAATACTTTTATGCAAACTACATTATTAAACAAAGAGGACGATGATGAAATTTGAAATTGTAGACATTAACGAAGTTATCTAATTAAAACTTGAAAGTAAGTTTCGAGGTCATTTCTCTCACCTTCCATTTTGTTGTTGGCGTAGCGCCAACTCGCGTTGTAGCTCCATCGTGGATCAGCTGCATCAAGCGCCGTGCCTATTGGCTTACTTTTGTATAAACAAAGCGATCGCGGTACAGTTTCATAGTGTTTTGAGGTAAAATATAATAGCTAAGATATCCGTTTTTTTTTATGGAACTCAATAATAAACCATTAACGGTCTTTTGCATACAATTACAAGTAAAACGTGAGCACACTACACTTTTTGGGAACAATATTTTAACTTACATAGTTACTCGTTTCTTATATTTACAATATACAATAAATAATACAAAAATTAGAATATATACTAGTGAGGTCGTCGTGGCTCGATGGCACAATGGTATGACTGTATAAGCGACGGTCTAGGTCTCCAAGCCATTAGGTTTCCTATAATCCCATATTGCACCAACTATAGCTCTACATCATTATTCGATGAAAGAGATGAGAATGAAATTGAACTCGAAGTAAATGCAACTACTATTTACTCGACAAAAGGTTTTGTTCTTTCCCAGTTAGTACTGAAGCTCTGATTCATTATAAACACTTTTGTTGCTAAAAGAGCTAAGTGGACAAAGTTTGATATTTTTGATAATTAAATTATATTTTAAGTAAATGACGGTAATTTTCAAAATATTATCCATACCAACATCGCAATTGGCTAAATGCAATTGTTATTACTTCAGATCCTGCAATTAAAATGTATGTTTAATTTTAATTTCTATTTTCAAAAAGGAAAAGGTGGAATTTTATTGACACGGTCCATGTATTTAATATAATTTCTTGTTATAATCAGATTGTAGTCATCATCTGATGACATTGATGAGCTGGTGATGGTGGTGGATAACAGACGCAACTCATGTAGTAAACGTTAACTGGAGTTTTAATAGATGTTAAAACTAACTTCAATTTAAGGTTTTATTAAGGTTTTAATAATGAGCGAATACATAATATATACTTAATAAAAAAAGACAAATAATATAAGTATTAACTATACTGAGACGATATTTTCGTCTATTATAAAAAAGGTTTAATAAATACACTGAAGTTGGCAGCGAGTCATAGCAATTTATATTTCATTACAGCTTTCCGTAGTCTACGGGAGCGAGGCCGCATGTAAAAGCTAGCTTATTATAATTTTTTTTTTTTTTTAAGTTAAACTGTATTACTTTATTACTACGTTAACTATAAATAAGTTTGTTCTAAAATGCATGTACTCTACCATGTTACCCTGCCATGTTCCATATATGATTAGAGCAACCTATCACATTCCTGTTGCATATGAGATGTGACGCAAAAGAGAATTGTATATTGAAAGCTTTAGAGACATTCCAGTAAAGTGCAATTTGCGTTTCACCAGTTTGCAGCCAAACCGTGTATAATATATCTTTATACATAAACAGAATTTAAGTAAATTTTCTATCTACTTTAGTATTTATTAAAAGTAAATCTGTTAGCTGCAAATTTTAATCTTTGATCTAGATAAAATAAAATTTTAAGAAAACTAAGTACATAGGGTCGATAGGATAGGTCTTTGATTATTTTAATAGTATATTTTTTTAATGTTAAGAGATGTATGTGTGCGACTATTTTAATAATTAATTAAATTGACAGATCTTTTAGTTTTACTTAAAAAAAAACGTGAATGTTGATTTAGTGCGAATTCTCTCAATTTTGTAAGTGCAAACTCCGGATTAGCTTTTCAAGTGTAAAAGTCCAGTACCAAGCAAATCGCTAGCTATAAAAGCTTAAATGAAGCAATAATTGAAGAAACATTACCGTTTGAAAGTTCAATATCTTGGCAGAAAGCGTTTCTCGTCGCATTGAGTATTTTACCTCAACCTGGATACACTTGGTATGTCGAATGTCATTTGGAGAGCTTTTAGTTTTTAGGGATCATTTAGTAAGCATCATGAGGACTTAGAATTATTTAATTTAAAAGAGATTTGTCTACCTTTTGCAATATAGATTTGGTACTACGGCAATATAAATACATAGATACATGTTAATATTTAGGTTTCCGGGTCTCAAAAAGAAATAACACTTTGCTGTCCATCCGTCTATCAAGACCATTTGATCTTGAGATCGCGCAGTGGTTTCAAGCTGAAATTAATATTAAATATTTACGTCTACAGTCTGTTGGAGCACAGAACAAATCAAGCTTGTCCGTCAACGCAATCCAAAGATACGAGATTTATGCATCGTTTTTGCTGTTTTATATAAAATTCGCCGCGTAATCATCATCTATAGGATATTTCCATAGAACCACAATAATGAAATTTGGTAATAAGTTAGAACTTGCGGTACATATAAAGAAGAAATCTAACGACAATTTTGCAAACTCGTAATTGTAGTGTATTTCATACAAAATCTCCGCAGGTAAAAGCTATAAACAGTAGTCACAAATTGTTTTTGTTAAGCTAAATATTAAAACGTTCTATACTATTTTAATATTTGCTTCTTCAAAAACAAGGAGGTCGTCGTGGCGCAGGGGCACAAGCGGGCGACCGTAATGACGATTGTAGGTTCGATTCTCACTTGGAGGAATTGAATAAAATGTCTTCATTTTCTCGCTCCGGTAACGAAGAAAAGCGTGGCGTCGAGTTCCGCATTTACTGATATATACCAACTAGCGACCCGCTCGCGGCTTCGCCCGCTTTAACTACTAAATTATTTAAGTACCTCATTCTAATGAACTAACCTTCGTGTGTTCTCTGTTTAAGCCAACCATCCGTCCAAGGCATCTTAGCACTATGTCGCTATGTCAGTATCATATTTGAAATATGTACCTACGTAATATACTCATATAATATTCAATAATATTTTCTCGCAAAAAAGAAAATATAATGTTATTTAAATTTTCTTTGTTCGATACAGCGATTCTGTCTGTTCTTAATACTTGCTATGCATAGTGTTCACAGATGCTGAGAACGTGTAGGGTCCATATTGTATTATTCTATTTCACGGAACTTCCGAGCTCTTATTGAACTTTATTGAATTCTCAGAACATATGCTTATTTTATTAAGTAAAATGTTTTATGTAAAACTTTTTCAAAGTGATATTCTTTTCAATAGCTATAATAAGCTTTTGATAGATTTTTGATTGTTTTTTTTCCATCCTGTGTCCTGCATGTTGGGAATCGAACCCATGATCTGTCGCGGCTACAGTCACACGCTTTGCTCCTACACCGGTCTCACTTAATGTGTGATGAATCGCAATTTTCAGACATTTAGCTATTTTATACGCTTGAAGGATTTATCAAAATCCACACTTTCAACCCCCTAATGCCTGACATAGAGAAATAATTGTGTCATATATATAATTGTGCATATGATATATTTGGTTATATTATAACAAATTCGATTTCTGCTCCCGCTTGTAAAAGGAAATAAAGTAAATGCATCGTTTTATAGAAAAATCTTTTTTCAAAGCCGTTAGCTAGATGAAGAAAATTTATTTCATTTCAATTATAACGTTAACTTTAAAAGTTGTATCTTCGAGCGTCTTGTCTTGTGCTTAAGTTGGAATAAGTTTTTAATAGACCTCTTTGTTTCTTTTGTATTTTACGTAATATTGTGAATTAAAAAGCAAGGACGTAAGATTATGAACACTTCTTACAAGAAAAATAAAGTCAAAATACCAAGTAACACTTTTTTCGTTGAATTGTGCTAGAATACCGTGATTTAACGGTTTATGTTTGTTAGATTTTAAATACTACTAATACTATTTTATATAATACTGGTATAGTTTATTTATACTGTTTGACCTGTTTCTAACTGCACAGTACGTCACAAGCTAAAATACCATCCGCAACACCTGGATACGCGGCAATCCACTACTGTGCGGTTTCCTAAACTTCCTTCCACAAGCCACGGAACTGTGGAATGGCCTACCTGCGGCAGTGTTTCCAGGTCGATATGACATGGGTACCTTCAAAAAGCGGGTCTATCCTCATCTACATTAGAGGCCGGCAGCGAACCTGTAGCTCCTCTGATGTTACACGGGGACGTGGGCGGCGGTGATGACTTACCATCAGGTGACCCAAAACCTCGTTTGCCTTGTCTTTTTCATAAAAAAAATTAAAGTGCTAAGCATACTATCGGACCAATACTATCGGTATGCGTGTACGTTTTACACACATTGAAGTACGCAATATATTTTACCATCCAAGTCTCAAAAACAGCTATTATCTACATGTTTTTACTAGGATATTTTTTTTTTCATTGATTATTTGCGTTTCAAAATGATATGCTATTTCGTTGTTTTGCCCGCTTTACATATCTATCACTTTTTTTTTGTAAAACAGTCTCTTTTGAAAAAATAGCTGGTAAGAGATCTTTTAACTTTTTGGATATTTTCATAAATTCAGGAGATACTCTAAATGTGAATTTTCGAGTTATTCAAGTTATATTTAATATCATTCAGAACAAAGTTATCGCTGTAATAATCCGATGCAAAAGTATTTTACTACAGAACTGAAGTTATCAAAAAGTTGTGAGGGAGGCGAATCGAGATGAAATTCGAGTTACGAACGTTTATTGATCAGAATAGTAGCTACAAAGGAGTTCTGTTCAACTTTCCGGTTCCAAATGTCAGTTTTGCGGCGACAGGTATCTAATGAATTTAATTACGTCCATTGAAGTCGCTAGAATCAATTTAATTAAAATTGTCAAGGAATAGTTGAAATAGTTTTGGATTTATTGTTTTGAATCTTACAACAATACTAAGATTTAAAGTTTGATAAAGTTTTTTTTTTAATAATAATCCTAAGAAATATTTCAATTTATTTCACTGGTTTCACACTTGTCCCTTATAAAGCACAAAAGAACGCTAGAGGGAAACTGTCAAGTCGGAGTAGCTAGAATTCAACGCCGCACTGTATTTTGCCAGAGCTAGATAAATAACAATAATTTATTTCCTCGAATAGGAATACAGAATACAATCATCTCTATACAGTCAGACGCCATATCACTTCCCCAGGATAGCTAATATTTTAAACAATTATTAATCATAAAAATAAATAAATTAGCTTCATACTGTATCTGTATCAGAAGCTGTATTATTAAATACTTAATTCTATACCTATTTTTCTATATTACCTACTACTAGTGTATAATATACATACTTACATAATTTTTTTCTATTTTTTACTTTAAAGATAAATAATCACACACTAAAAATATACCATATTTAAATATAGTTAAGTTAATATAATGTTATATTCACAATTATTTTAAATTTTAAAATTGAATATCACACGACTGTAATTAATTAAATTTAATAAGTTCATCTTGATGGTATACATTTCAATCTCCTATATTAAAAATTTTGCCTTAATGGATATTGTGTTTCAACAGCGCTAAGTATATAAATTATTATAATGAAATACGCGCACTGAAGAGTAATAAATTAGGGAGTAACTGACGCTGAAACAACTTAAATAAATTTATTTAGCAGCCCGTTTAAGATTTAACGATATATATATATATAATAAATTATATATATAATACACTAAGTTGTCTCTGCCTACCCTAAGTCCACTAGACCGAAAAACAGTATCTAATGCTATATAAAAATCATACCAAAGTCATACTAACTTTGCTGGCGAAATGCAAAACCTTAACAAAACTGCCAAATTGGCATACGTTTACGAGTAAAGATAAAAAATACAAGGTGTTACCACAATGAGAGCCGTTTTAGTACCACCATTTATAAGAGACGGAGTGAAATTGTAAAAACTTTTTCGCTACAATTTGTGTATAGGATGCGGGCGGCCTCCTGCCGCGTTCAGAACAAACACCTCAACTTCTCAAGTCGCGAAGTAATTTCGACATGTAAAGAAAACATCTTTTTAACGACTTTAAAAAAATATATATAACTCTATACGTGTAGTATAACTTATATTATCTTACTTGTTTAGATACTTATTTACAAAACGTATACTGTAGGGAGATTTTTAGAAATTTCCGCTACCCAAAGATAATTACTAAGAATTATCGTTTGGCAAGAGAGAAACTATTTTTTTTATAAATATTTTGAAACATTTTTTAAAGTGTTATTCCACACTTAGGAAAGAAAAATACTTATTTAGAAAACGTATAAAAATTTATAAAAAATTTAGATTATCTTATTTAAAGATAATCGCGTGCGTGTTACTATATTGTTGTGATTATGTTTACTAATACATATGCTTATCTACTAATTACAAATAATTCTGAGAATCAGAGGTTGATCTTAACATGAGGAACCGTTTGTAATATTTAAAATATACTAATGGTCTCTCCAGCAAATCGTCGAAGTACAACAAAATATTATACAACACAATATTTTTGAAGAAAATAAGCTTAAATATTCGTTACGTCATATGAAGATTCATTAGATTTTTTATCTTTTATCTTTTAGGAGTCTCAGTTTTTAAATCTTAAAATCGCTTATTTCTCAAATATCGCGAAGTGTTTATAAATCATTTATGATGGAAAACGTATCGGAACAAGCTGTCAAACAAAAAATAACGAAAAGTTTTCTTATCTTTCTAGTAAGTACTGTTGTTGTAATTACTTCGTAACTTTAACAAGCATTGCATTTTACAAATTAGCTTTCTCTCCATTTATTCTCCTTCCGTCCCTTTATAATCGTTTTTCCTGTGTATTGCTTCTATATACCAAATTGCACACCAAGAGCTGCACTGCTTATGTAATATTTTCAATTATTTTTTTTATAATTTTAAATTATTATTTCACACATAAGAAAAAAAATTGATTAAATATAAACACGCGCGCGCTACGTAAATTTTTTTATACGATTTCTTAAAAGTATTAATATTGAATCAATCTCTACACACCTTTATAAGCAATAATAGGAGTAGCGAGTTGACCTAACTTAAAGTCAAATAATTTTATTCAAAATAAGAAGTTACATGCTTCATTTTTTGAACGACAAATAATATAGCACAGTTTAAATTTTTATTTAAAACAATGTCTGATTGTAACAATATCAATCAATGCTAATTGACGTCTCTAAATGTAGCTCTTAAAACGATTGAAGAGCTAATTTTACCACATACAATTTCAATTCTTCAAAGTGAGATTCGTTGTCCATGCACGGGGAAGGACAATGAGGACCATTAATCTCCAATACCTCTAACCTAAAAACGCTTGAATTTGTATTTCATTAGGCGGTTGACCTACTCGCACATCAGCAATTTAACATACATTTTGTGCTACCTCGATCGGAATAGTACCTGTATTATCTTATCATATATGAGTGCGACGATTTTTAACATACGTTGGGAAAGCTGTTCAAAGAAAATAAATTTTAATTTGTTAATTTAACACAAATTTTACGAAAATTTCGCCGGAAAACTGTCACAAAGTTAAACACGAAACAAATGTATCCTAAATACCCTTAAATAAATGTAAGTAACGTAACGGTTTAGTGGTTTAGGGACACGTGAGTCATGGTAAACGATTTTATATGATTTTTACTGCTGATACTCCAAAAATTACAAAATTTCTTCTATTTGAACCTATAACCTTCCCCAAATAACTATATAACGTACTTTGTTACATGAAACCTAGTTGACTGCAATAAATAAAAATGACAACAATATAGTAGTGGTTACTTTGTGTTGGCAATTTACAAATTGTCTTCTCTAAAATTGAGTTTCTCGAGACAGATCGTTGTTCATACAAAGAAGTTGTATTTATTTATCCATGTTTATGGTAATAGATATGACATTCTTGTCTGGTTATCTTTGCTTGGTGGTCAATATTTACGTTCCTAAGGAACCAGATTTTAAAATCGTGGAATGGTAGAATGATAATACTTTGACATTAAAAAGAGGCAAAGGGGCCTAGGACAACTCACTTCCACGGACGACAAACATATTTTTTGCATATTTTTCTTTATCCTCACGTTACATTCCCCGAATTGGTATATCCGAGTAAGCAAAAAGATCCTAGTGTGAAGAGGTTCTATTCTCCGCTTACTGCTCAAACCCGAGACATTGCGTGTTTTGTCTTACCGGAACGCCGCATTTTGTCTTACCGGAATGTGTAATGAAAACAGAAAATAATATTATCACGATGACTAACACACTACGCTACCAAAAAATAAATTATTGAAATCAATTATTATTGATTTTAATATTTTTTTTTCGTTCTATTGACCAAAGTAATGTATCATCATCAAGTCGTTTTTAGGTTTCCGTACCTCAAAAGGTAAAAACGGAACACTAATAGGATCACTCTATTGTCCGTCTGTTCGTCAGTCAAGATCATTTATCTCGAGATCGGGGGGAGGTACCAAACTGGAATTAATATCAAATAACCATAAGGTGCCTTGAAGCACAAGTCAAAGTCAAGCTTCTAAGTCAACGTAAAAGTATACGCAACAACTTTGCTGCATTTTATTTGAAAGTCGACGTAATCAAAACCCGAAGGGTACTTTCCGTGGACCCACATTTGTGAAATTTGACACTAAGTTAGAACTTATAATGCAAATAAAGGAAAAAATAATGAAAATATATAGGTCTATAAATATATAAGTTAGTAGTACTTAAAAAAAATTAAATAAAAAATTAGCTTCACGCTATATCCCGCACACAGCAGGGTAGGCAGAGGGAACCTAGTGTTAAGACACTCCGTTCCCCACTTTCTGCCGAATTTTGGAGGCATTGCGTGTTGAGTGGCAGAATTCAACGCCGCGCTTTGCCTCGACACCAGAGCGAAGAAGTGAAAATATAAATTTAAGTAAATATTTCATCTCCTCGAGTGGGGATCGAACCCACAACCAGTCGGTTTTACAGTCAAACTTTGTACCACTGCGCCACGACTGGCCTCAATATATACTTCATAGAAAAAAATCACTACAAACTTATATTTGTACTTCATTTCATACAAAGTTTTTCATTTTTTATAAAGTATACTTCCACAACGCCTTCGCCATCACTATAATATAATTTAAATGCTAAGTGTCACAATACACGATTACTATAAGTTATAATTTAATAAATAATAATTAAACGCTTTTCCTTCTTTGGCTCCAACTCCTGTATTCCTTTCAGTCTCCGCTCGAAAAGTGATAACGTGCTCGAGATCCCGCTGTGCCGCACTCACTGCTACAGTAAATCTTTTACTGTACAAGCAGTTAAATTATGGAATGCGTTACCACGAGATGTGAGACAACCGACTTCGAATAATATCTTTAAGCATAAAGTTAAGCTTTATTATCTTCGGAAGTAGTTTATGTATACGTATTATCATCATTTACTTATTTATTTATTTTTTTTCCTACTTGTATATATATTTAATGTTATATGTATTTTATATATATAGTTATGTATCTATAATTGTATAAATATGATATGTATTGTATGTATATGTTTTATATATTTATATATATATTAATTAAATAATAATAAATAAAATTAATTTATTAACAAATAACATGTGCAATTTTTGTTACATCTGATGGTACCCGCACTAGGTAATCCTGTATCGTGGGTTCCAATATATAGTTTTACAATTTACATTTAATGTTGACACTCGTTTTACAAGAGAGAAATAATAGAGTAATAAGAAAAGAAGGTAAATAAACATAAGGTAATTTTAAAACAAAGTTAATTTTTGAAAAATTTTGATAAATTGCCATTTCAATTACGATCAATAAAGTTATAATAATAGTAGGTTCTATTGTATGTGTGATAAAAGATTTTCAGTGTTATTATAGTCTAAAGAAGTGAGCCAGGACGAAATTTTAATTTTAGCTTTTTTGCTCGAACAAAGCTTAATATCACAAACACTAGCAATTTTATTGTAAATAAATAATTCTATGTAAGGACTGAAACGTCTTTACATACAATTATTTATTTACAATAAAATTTTAAAATTAAGTTTATTCACGTCGCTTTGCACCACATAATGCCCTCACTTTTAGATGTATCTTATCCCCAGATATCCTTATCACTACAAGTGATCACTTGTAGTGATAAGGCCGCCTTTGTGCATATTATAACTCTAATTTAATGTAATCAATCCTGTTAAAGTGTGCAATAAAGACTTTTTATCTTATCTTATCTTAATTAAATACTTCTTATCAATAATATTTTATCACGCTGCGCTTTATCATTACCGGCACTTGTTATTATATTCGAAATATGAATAAAACTCCTGTGTTATTTTTTTTGTTTTTGTATAAAAGTATTGTTGTTAACATTAATGGCTATAAAAATTCCAGCCTATTTAAAAGAGACACGCCTAAATTAGCTTAAAAAGTGTCGACTACACCTATTCTACTTTACTTTTATTCTTAGCTTTCTTTGTATTTCGCATTTATGGAAATTCTTGTTAAGTTATTATAAAAAAAAAGTAAAGTATAATGTTTCTAAAATTTGTGTCTTAACATATTATTTAAATAGTTTACAATTAGCGAAATAGCGTAGTATTAGTAGGTACTATATTATAATGAAATTGGTGATTACAAAGTCTAGATTAGCTTTCCTAAGTACTTCAACAGAGCAAAGTGCCAACTCTGAAAGCTTTGAAGATGCAATAATCCACAAAACATTACAGTTTGTAAGGAACGAAATCTCAACTGGAAGAGATCCTCGCTGGAATGAGGTCAAGTGTATCTCTTATAGTCAATTTGAAAGTAAACTTTGCGGTTTCATTACTTTTTAGCACTTAATATTTCTCAAATATATACTGAGATAATTATATTTTCATTTGAATAAACGTTTAAGAAAACTATTATATGTGCATACAAATAATGTATCGTAGGCCTTCGTAGCACAGAGGTACAAGCGTGCGAATGTGAGCCGACCCGACCCGACGATTATGGGTTCGATTCCCACTTAAGAATGAATTATTATTTACCAATATTTTCATATTTTCGCTTTTCGTCACCAAGGTGTCTTTATGAGGTTAGTTATATTACTAAATATGTAATTCGATTATTCTCTTACTATGCGCCAATCCAAACTCCTTTATTATTAAGTTCGTTGATATAAAGGCATTTTGCCCTTATAAAAAGTTAAGTTGTCAAATATAAAAAGTTGCTTATTTTTTTTTATAATTTTTTTATTAATTGAGGCCAGTCGTGGCGCAGTGGCACAAAGTGTGACTGAAAACCGACTGGTTGTGGGTTTGATCCCCACTCGAGGAGATGAAATATTTACTTAAATTTATATTTCCATTTCTTCGCTCTGGTGTCGAGGCAAAGCGCGGCGTTGAGTACTGCCACTCAACACGCAATGCCTCCAAAATTCGGCAGAAAGTGGGGAACGGAGTGTCTTACACTAGGTTCCCTCTGCCTACCCTGCTGTGTGCGGGATATAGCGTGAAGCTAATTTAATTTATTTTTTTTTAAATTTTTATTAATATTTTAATTAACATTTTTAAGTTCTATGATATTATTATTTCTTAAATAAAGTAGATTATTAGATTAACCAAAATCATAAGACATCTATCTATACTGGCCTAAGTTAGTTCGACTGTAATTAGGTTAGGTTTAAATTTATTATGAATTCTCACACTTTCACTTGAAAGGTTATCCGTTCTATATTATTTCCTTTTACGTTTCACATAATATGATTATAGTATAAAATTCAAACAAAAATGCCAGATGAAGGCTGAAAATTATTTATAGATTCAAATAATGTGAACTTTAATTTTTTTTCAGCTTCACGCTGAATCCCGCACGTATCAGGGTAGTCATCGGGACCCTAGGATTAAGACACTCTACTCTTCACTTTTCGCCAAATTGTGGAGTGTTGAGCTTTGAATAGGAAAAGAACCCTCAATTTTTCGCGTTTATAGTCACATACTTGTACCCCTACGCCACGTGGACCTCTAAGTGGACTTCATAAATTTATATATGTATCTAATTATACTAACTAATCTTTTAGTAATGTGTGTATGTAAATATATTTCTATACACTCACTGTAGGTGAACTTGTGGAAAAAGTTACTTGTTGCGTCGCAACTTTCCTTCTTTGAAACCGATTTAATCAATAAAATTGAATTTTAAAATACAAACATATCGTATAGAACAGACGTAGAGAAGAGTAGAGCGAATAGATGTATTCTGTAAATAGCTTTAATGAATTGCTACAATATAAATATATATCTATAGAGTAATGTAATTAGGAAGTATTGGACTGTCGATGCGATGATTGTTGTCTTAAATTTATTTAGGAAAATGTTTATATTTAAAATACTTCCAGTTCAGCTGTCTGTCTGTTTAGATAATGTACATTATTCTATCTTTACATGACATTACATTTTGCAGTAAAAAATTAAACTTAAAACAAGATATTTTGGTGGCATCATATTATATTATAAACAAAGTATATATTATATTATAAAAATATATTTATTTATCTCTTCTAAGATCCGAAGCTTAACATATTGGTCATTAGCTAGCAAAGTACCGAATAAGCAGTAAAGGAACCGCTTCATTTCCTTCTGCACATATTCAAGAGGCGGCAAACAATACCTCACTGACAATGGCCACGTTACGCTTATACGAGACAATACGTTATAGCTGTCATTATTATAAAATATCTATTGAGGCACTTTTTTGTAGTTGCATATTATAGCGTTTTACATTAATACTTAAAATTAAATTAAATTAATTGAGGCCAGTCGTGGCGCAGTGGTACAAAGTGTGACTGTAAAACCGACTGGTTGTGGGTTCGATCCCCACTCGAGGAGATGAAATATTTACTTAAATTTATATTTTCATTTCTTCGCTCTGGTGTCGAGGCTAAGCGCGGCGTTGAGTTCTGCCACTCAATACGCAATGCCTCCAAAATTCGACAGAAAGTGGGGAACGGAGTGTCTTAACACTAGGTTTCCTCTGCCTACCCTGCTGTGTGCGGGATATAGCGTGAAGCTAATTTAATTAATACTTAGTTTTTATATTTATTTTAAAGTATTCGCGTCTACAGATTTATTAAATTCCATATATAATTAATTGCAGATTAAATGTAGAAATTTACAAATATATCATTAAAATATTTTGAATGCTACTTACTGCTGCTAAACTTTGCTGCTTCAGTTTGTGCAACTATTCTTAAAAAATAAATCTATAACGAATTTATTCTTTACTTTTTTCTCCTTTTGTTCAAATACACAAACACATCCCAATTCGACTTCAATGACTATGATCATTAGAATGTATAATTATTATTATAATAATGAGAATTATCCTTCAAGAAGCGTTCTTAAATATGCTTAAATAAAAATTCGTCTTCTCAAAAATCTTTCCAACAGTCGCTCTACATATACGGGCACTATACACGCACTATTTACACGTTTTAAGGCAAGCAGTAATTAGGCCAGCCATAGCAGTGCTACAAAGCGGAATGGTGGATTTATACAATTTAAAGTCCTCAATTGGCAGTCAACACAACGTGATTTTTAGCGAACACAACGTGACTGTGAGATAAGGGTTAAAGTGGCGGTAATAGTGATGTAATACTCTACCTAAGATATAGTACCTACTTATGAACAAGTGATAGATAGGTGATAGATAGGTGATAGATAAGTGATAGATAGGTACCTAACGATATTCTAAACGTTGGTTTTGTTATTTCTAACAATTGGATTAAACTAGTATAGAGGGCCCCTCCATTTTGATTTTCTACTTTTTGCATTGATTCTGTGTTAGGTGAAATCGGAACTAGTATAAGTTCAATACAGAAACTATTTTTGCAATTTGAATCTACAGTTTTAAATATTTCGCCATAGGTTGAGTGGGTAACTAAAATCAGCAACTATTCGTAGTAAATTCGTAGTATTTTTCTTTGATTTTATCTCGTATTGTTTTACATGCTGTCCACCTACGATCAGTGTCTACTATACAAAAATGTATTTTTTTTCTCGATATTTCATAAAAATAATATTTATTAATGACAAACAATGTAACGATAACATTATTGAAAAATATTAATTACACAAACATAATATATTAATTTATTATATTAATTAATAAAGCGTTATATTTTTCTTTATTTATTCATATATTATAATATTTATTGTACATTTACAATCTTTATAAAATTTAACTATTCTTAACCTTAATTTTATTTCCATATTTTGCTACTTTAAATCAAATTAAAGTAAGAGTGGTGTATAAATTTAACATTTTCAAGTTCATAAAAATGATTTAAGTTCCCATTATAATAATCTTTCTTCCGCGGAACAGAGAGAGTTTATTGCTCTCATAATTTGCTATAATATTGTCCTGCAGGTACTTTTGGGGTTAGCTTATAGTCGTAAATTTAACGTATTTTAAGAATATATCTGAAAGAGATGCCGTTTTGAAAGAAATATTTTTTATCTTCTCACTGTTCCCCATAAAAATATTTTCGTCTCCGCCTTTGTAGCGGAACTAATCGCTGCATTTTGCAAGAGTGGGGAAAAAACCCATCTAAATATTTCATTCCATTGGTAATTGAACCCACAATCATTATGTTACAAGTCAAGCGCTTGTGCCAATGCGACAATAACGGCCTCATATAGAAGTACTAAATATCTAAATATTTAATAAAGTAGATAAGATGATAAAATGCATAATCACAAAATGATTATAGCTTAACTGGGAGCTTCTTACCGAGATTTTGATAGAACGCTCGTCTACGAAATTTAAAGAAAAGTCATGTGCTGGGTCTTACACAAGTCGGTTAAAAAAGTATACTGAAATAGCTAAAGGATGAATAAAGAAATAAAGAGTGTACAACCATTTTAATATTATTACATATGGTGGGTCTGGAGCTGTCTGGTCACCGCTAAAAACCATCTGATTTGTAAAAGCTCTCAAAGCTTAAGTTGAAAAACTTTCTCGAATTTCATTTCAAAAATTATACAAATAACTTTTTCGATTAATTTCTTTTTAAAGGCAAAACGTAAATATTCGTAATTTAGACGGTTAAAGCAAATAAATGATATCATTAAAAGACGCGATAGATCTTAATCGCTATTCTTGGCACTTTGCCTTGTTTGTCTAACTCACTCACTCACTCACTCACTCAGACGAAGTTGCTATGCTAACTGGTATGAAGCATCTTTATTTGATTATTTTAGATATATAATAAAATATCGGTCAAGTGGGAGTCAAATTAACCCTCCGAGGGTTTCTTATTAATTTCAGGATTGTATAGATCAACGGGAAGTACAAATCATAACAGTTAACATATTCTATGTATGCATTAAACTACAATTATAAATTTGTTATAATTTTTCCAATGCATTTCCTTTCTATTCTATAAATAGTCCTATAAAGGCTACGTGTTTATTTTGAGATGCGGAACCTTAAAAATTACTTACTTAACTCAAATTACATTCTTCAATCCTAAATTAATTCTCAAAATCAAATTATATTAAAAGTTTCTTTTATATTATATATATCTGTTGGTTTTTTAATAGTGTTTATAGGGCTAAATTGACACTTTGTAGCGTACCAATATGCATAGAGAAATATAGATTTCATTTGGAGGTAAAGTTAAAATAACACCGTTGATGTAATTTTATATCCAAATTCGCCTCTTTCATCCCCTCATCAGCGCGTGATAGAGAGCCAATTTAAGCCGTGTTCCATTTATCCATGAGCAATTGAGCACACAAAGTTAAGGAAATCTATTTTGTCCATAAAAAGTTGTAGTTATGCTTAATTCGTTAGTTTAGTTTACACACTATACAGGAACAAATAAGAAAGGTATAAAGTGTAAAGTTGCTTTTAAATTTTAATTTTGTTATAATAGAATGAAAAAAAGATATAATAATAATGTTAGAGTGTGTGTTATAATGAGCTTCTATATAAACTCTTCCAAAAATATTAGCATCTTAATAAGCACAATCACAACGAAAAAGCGAATAGTTCATGTGTTATGAATATATTTAATTTGTTTTCAATGTCAAAAATAAGGCTATTTTGCGATTTTAATTTGTATGTATTTTGAAAGTCTTAAAATCCAAAATTTTCGGTTGCCTAAACGTACATTAATACACTTTGAAGAAATTATGATTTCTAAATAACCTTAAAATATTTCATAATTATATAAATGAGAAATGTGGTATATCTTTCAAAAATTCGTGGAAAAAGGTTAACGGTGAAAACGGAGCGAAAAAACAGAATTAATTACGAGTCCTCGCCCTCCTTTTGTGAGTGCTTCACATAACGTTTAACAAAAATTCCTGAGCATAGAAAATAAACATCTTTTTATTCATTTTTACGTAAATTTGGAATTTTCAACGTTATTTTACACATACGCATTTTTAATTCGACATTATTCAAACAAAATATTATGTATTATAATGATAATATAATTAATAAAACATCAAAGAATATCGTGTGTAATTTGTCAAATATTTCAAAACATTAGAAATTTTTTTTAAGTGATTATATAAAAGAAATGTAAATAGGTAGATACTACTATGCGCAAAGCTTTAATATATTTATCGGAGATACCCTTTTGCGTTTAAAACTTTCTCACATTTTTATAAACTGTAACTTAACAGTATAAAAATATATATCCTATTTTATTTTTTCATTAAAAAAAACGAACGCTTTAAATATTAAATTCACCAAAACTTGTGCTTGTAGTACACAGAAAATACCATATAAAAGTTCCTACCAACTGTTGTTTACAAAACAATACTGGCTATACAAAAATATTCTCTTGTTCTGTTCTTGAAAAAATACTTGTTCAAACGGGACAATGAAGACACGCCACGGAGATATAGCTCGCTTTCAATTTGATCAAAACTTTAATAAAATTTTAAATATAACCTCACATTGTTGTCATAATATTATTAAATTCTTTGACAATATTCGAACATACTACTGACGGGTACAATCGATCGTTTTGTAGTGGACTACGAAAACGCCTTCGATTTTATGGAAACCTGGGCAGTTCTCTACGCATTACTGCAATGTCATATCGATTGGAGGTACATTGAGGTGCAGTGAGGGACATTTGCAACTCCTCTCACCCTAGAGGTCCTACTGCACTCAGCCATTGAGACTGCGGATGCCTCAAAGAGTTGATAAGCATTGGTGGAGGTCGAACACGTCGTATCGTAATGCATAAACGATCCTGCGGCGACTCATGTACGTGAAGATTTATTTTAAGAGTACCGGTTTGCGTAAAAGAATTTCAAAGCTTATGTCCAGCTGTAGCCACGAACAGGAATTTTAGAAAATTAGTCAAAATTAAATACGAAATCGTCATATTTTCTAAATTTAATAAATAAATAAAAACATTGGACACACAAAGTCTCCGATCATGTCGAAAGGACGAGAAGTAAAGCTCGAAAGCTTACGCTACTAAGCTACATAATAAAAAAATATCCGTTTTTCCCTAATAAAAGCATATTTGTCTAAATGTTATTAATAACAGCTGTATTACAATGCTTTGTTGAGAGTTAAGAGATTTATGTTGAATATAAACTATTTTTCTCTACGACTAACTCACAAAACGTAATGTTGTATAACCGCATTTACATCCAGCCGGATGTTCCTAGATAGTCTTTAGACTTGAGTTAGCTTTTAGTAGCATTTTCTACGTGCACTACACGAACCTTAATAATGAAAAATATCTCTTTTGATATTGAAAATATTTAATATTTGGTACTTACTACTTGTTGAAAGCACGTTGAAGCACGCTTGAAAAGAATATGAGAATATAACCTTTATTCGAATTCCAATATGAAAAAAATAGTGCGGAAATGCGTCTGTTTTACTAATGCCGGGCAAATCTCAATAGAGCACATTATTCGATCTGTATGCATCTATCACTCGTAATAAAGAAAATATGATAATGAAATGATAAAAGCTACTTATATAACATGTTCACATGTTCTTTTCTATAGTTTAAGCAATTTTTTTTTTCTAAGATATATTTAATAATGTATGTTATCGTGGCGCAGTTGCAAACACTCCAGAGCGAAAAAATCAAATCAACGAAAAAAATCACTTTCCCGAATGGGGATTGAACCCACTACCAGTTCATTTTACAGTCACATTATCCTAGTATGTGCCTCTGCGCCACGACTGGCCTCAAAAATAATAAATTCAACTTTATTTAAATAAAACTTTATAAAAATAGTAAATTTAACTTTATTTCATTTATTTTGTTTGTTGCGGACGAAGTAGATCTTAAAATATAGTAAGACTAAATTTACACATATTATAAAGTTTATTGTGATTTAATATTTTTTAAAATGATAGAAATTTTCCTTGCCACCATGACTATAAATGAATATATCTATTGTTATGTTGTTATATGTATGTTAGCAGCTTCCCAGCAGAGCTAGATAGTCAGAAAAATCTAGTAAGACACTCTGTTTTCGAGAAATTCCGTTTAGGTTGGCAAAATGAAAATAAGTCGTACCTTCGAGTGAGAATCAATCGCTCCAATTGTGAGTTAAGTCTATAAATAGAATCTTTAATTTATGTAATAAACAAGTATAATAATTATGAAAACCTAAAAATATATCCATTAAAAACTGCATAATAATTAATATAATTTGGACAATAAAAGATAATTCCAAAGCACAGTTGCAAGTACCTGGTTCTATTTTTTACCAAATCCGCTCTTCGCAGTCGCCCGTTGTTGCCTCGAGGTGTTTTGGCGTAACTCCAAACCATGCAATCCACCTATATAACCTTTTTCCACTATTTTTTGTAAGATTACTAAGACACTTAATATAATTTTCATACAATTATAACTTTTACTACTTTTACGATTACAATGTAATAATAAAATCAAACATATGTTACAAAAATTATCTTTATAAATATTTACCTCAAATTTCACTCTTAAGTTCAATTCCGATCTTAAACAATAGTACTTCCAGCGTGTCTGCTAAACACAAATCCCTTCACCAATGACACGTTGAATGAAGAAATCAAGTAGGAAATCGTACTATAAAAGAATAAATTTGAACACAATATTTTTTTAGTTTCGCGCTGTATCCCGCACACTGCTGAGTAGGCAGAGGGAACCTAAATGCTTTGAACAGAAATGCTTGTAATAAATTCTGTAAAAAATCACCATCTTCAACTCTGATATATCAGAGTTGAAGGACTAATATGTTCTGTGTCGCTACATACAAAACGTTAATTACAGAATTCAAATTCGTGCTTTCCTTATAAACTTAGGTTTTGTATAAATGACATATTATATCAATTTATTAAGCTGAAAGAAACATAATTAGATTAAAAATATATTAAAATTATACTTCTTCTATGTCACACATAAAGTACTTATCTATATAAAATAAGGAATGAATGAAAAACGTTCCTTGGTTCTAACCAATGACGTAAACACTTACTACTACAAAAATACTACTGACCTTTGCTGATCTGCCACTCTTCATTTTCAAAAACATACTGGAACGAGACAGGGATATCTCTCGTTCTATTTTACGCAATTTAACATCGCCGCCATTGCCCTCGAGTAAATTTCGCGAACGAGGCGTGTGCGGCGTTATCGTTTTGATAGATTTCTGCATGAGGAATGGCGTTTTATTTTATAACGATAATTTTTTGCAATATTTTGTTTGATAATATAACTCTTCATTTTTGGAAAGATATCTTTTGTTTCAGTTGTATAAATATGAAATAGCTAAAATTACTGTTATGTATGAAAATGTGAAATAGAATAGTAAACACAATTTTTCTAAGTCAAGAAGAAAAATTGAACGACACTTTTTAGATTATCCTAAACAAACGCATAATAAGGGGTTTCCTTTACTCCCATATTTTAAGAACTCTCGTCTCGTATATAGATATATATTTGATATTTTACATGCATATACTTGTGCACGAGTATAGATATTATACTAATAATTATACTAATATTTGTTTCCCACACACAGCCTCATATTCGACACATTGGGTGTTGAGTGGCGGAAGTGAACGCCGCTCTCGGTTGTAGAGCGCCACGACATTCGGTTATCAATAAATGGTTGTTTTACTCTCTTGTGAGTAGACGATTTGATGCTACGAACATGGCGTTTAGTCGGTATTAGATATTATATACGATAATGGTAATGTCCTACATAATCATGAAAATTTATTATAAAAATTAAATTAAAAAAACTTGTAGAAATATGAAAAAGTAATATTAAAATCCCCTATGATAGAAAAATATTTACATGTTTCTATGTACAATGTACATGTTCATGAAATATTTAGGGTGAGAGCTACGCTAACAATTTACGGAGAGGCCGATGTTTGTAAAAGCCTTTTTTGGGGATGTGCGATACTGTCGTCATATACATAAATTTTTTCTTCCTTAAATCTTACTTTTGAAATTCAATGGCAAATATGTGATATACCAAACAAAAATGTAGCCAAAATGTTAAAAATATATAAACAATACATGTTAAGGAAAATTGCATAAAAAAATACGAGAAATTATTTTACAAAGCTTTTTTATTTAATAGTTATATTAAAAAAATCATGACTTGGTCATATATGTTTGGTCTAACTATATATGCTACAGCTCAAAGTTATCTTTTTTTTTTTTTTTTTTTTTTTTTTTTATGGAAAAGGACAAGGCAAACGAGCGTTCGGGTCACCTGATGGTAAGTGATTGCCGCCGCCCACGGCCCCGTGCAACACCAGAGGAGCTACAGGTGCGTTGCCGGCCTTTTAAGGTGGAGAAAGACGCGCTTTTTGAAGGTACCCATGTCATATCGACCTGGAAACACTGCCGCGGGTAGGCCATTCCACAGTTCCGTGGCGCGTGGAAGAAAGTTCCTACGAAACCGCACAGCTTTATCTGTCACTGCCGCTGCTGCTGCTGTTTTAGAACATAAACTCGCGTGTTTTGCGTAGATTGCTATCGAAAATGTCAAATTATAACGTAGGAATGAAACGCAAAATATTATAATATTATTTTATTTTTTAAATATTCATGTCCACGAGTTTGATGATGAAACAGAAATTTTAACAAATAATAGGATTTGAATACTATTTGAAATCTTAAATAGTACTTAATTTTTACATTTTTAAAATTAATAGTCCGATAGTTACGATCACGTATGTTATTAATAAATTAATGACTTATTTTTTTTACGTCACTTGTATGTAGTATCTATAATATGAGTACAACAACAATATACATAATAATTCTTTTGAATCCGAGTACTATGAAAGAGATACATAATAATAATAATAATAACCGCAGGGCAGCTTGTGGCGAGCTGTTGGGGAGTGGCGACCCCACGGACCTGAGTCCTCCGGAGGGGAATTGTAATCTATCCCCCGCCTCTGGCTTGCCTTTATTGGCCGGCAGAGTGGAGCGCAAGAGCTATATGCTCGAAAGGGTGGAAGTGCTCAATCTGCGTAATAGCGGGGAAACCCGCTCACGAGCTCCTCGTGATGGTGAAACCGGTGCACACCTCTCTACACCCTTAGCCGACCACGCCGATGTTGAGCCCAAGGCACTACGCCGCTTTGTGGGGGCCCATCTAGTGGGAGGCGAGTCACCGTCCGCCAACCGTTCAATTTGAGACTATTGTAAAGGCGGACGTCCGTTAGTCTCACTCAATAGCCCAGTAGCCAGTCCATCCAAATTTCATTCCATAGTCCTAGTTTAGATTTCCACATTTTCCATAGTTTCTACGCATTAACCGGCGACCATCTCCGGGCAATTACCTGTGGTTACCCAGAGATGGATCCCGGCTGATGCGTCACAGTAAAATATTTGTATATTCTCTAAGGGGCCTCTACGTGTTGGACCTGTGTCCCCACGCAAGCCTTCCAAAGGACCGGGTTCTTTTGAACCTGAGTACTGAAAGAGAAACAAAATAATAATAATAATTCTTTATTTTCATCTCACAAAGCTTGGTCATATTAAATACACCATTGACAAAGAAACCAGGGGCGAACATATATATCCGTTATCCATATTTTAGTTAATTTGAAAGGTTCGGTACATTTGAATCTATTGAATATCCAAACAAGATAAAACACGTTAAGATGCTAATGATTAATGGAGGCTATAAATTTCGCTTTAAGCTTTTACTATACAAGGTGTAATCTTTTGCGCTTAATTTTATGCATGGTAAATATTTAACATACAAATAAAACGAAAATGTAATATTTTTATTTTCTTATTTTCGCCCATATATTTAATATTAACTTTGGGGGTTAATTTATGGGTTGAAAATAATTCACGTAAATTTTAAGCCTTTTATCTCAAGTGGTTGTCGTCGAAAGGAAACTAGTTATTTTAGATTTTAACGCGATTTCTACAGAAAAACTCAATTTCAACATAATAATACCTAATTAAACACCTAATTGTGTTGTATTTAACGTAACATATTATTCAGTTAATTGTTTGGACAGTCGTATAGTTCATTAGTGGATCGTCCAAGCGGAATGGTGCGCCGAGACGAAAATATTACTTGATGAAGGCTTTTGTTTGAAATCCCATACATTGTACACGCAAAGTATTATTAAATTAATGTTTCATAAACTGAAAAATAAATACTATTATTTTCACGGAAAGTATTCTATATGTAGCAGCAACTATGTACAGACGCTCGTATATGTTGTTTCTATTATTAAATTAAGAAATCGCATCAACGATAGGTATTTTTAAAATACACAGTACCAATACACACTCTTTGATTATTCGTTAATTCAGTTAAAGTAAGAGAAGTTGCCCTTTTCTAAAATATATTTTTTTTTAAATAAAAGAATAACAATAATAACGTACGAGAGGAATCCCAGAATATATTAACACAATTATAATATATTAACAGTAATTATCACTGTTGTCGCCGACTAAAGTCGAGTCGAAAAAGTAAAGTTGGACGAGCTCGTTTGGCGCTAGCTTTCCATCCAATAAACGTTTGTAATTCGAGAGCTCCATCTCGATTCGCTCCCCCATATAACTTTCTGGCGAGCTTACTCCAAACTGGACAGCTTTTTGTGTGAATAGTTTTGAATTTCGTAACGTACAAATCTACGATACTATAAATTTAATAATAGAATAATTGTTATATAAAAATATAGTTATGGATAGTTAATGTTGTTGGTATGTTTTCTTTTGAATAGATAGCAATTTAGATGAGATTTCGTTCTATTAGAGAATTTACCGTTATTATTATTACTTACTCGTTCCGAATTGTGCCTCTTACAATAACATTTTGTCTAAATAAATTAAATTGAGTGAGATTTATAACCACAGCTTTACGTTTAGCCAGATACGACTTGACTGTACTTCGATGGAATAACTTACCTCTCCGAATATATAGATAAACTTAAAATATTCATTAAAACTAACAGTTAAAACTAATAAAACATATTAAATCAATTTATTCTTTATCAACTTCTTTAGTGAATAGGTGTTTAAAATATTATTAAAAATATTATATCAAAATTTTTAAATATATTAAACTAGAAATATTTTTTTAAATTTTAAAATATTAAAATTGAAGCACAATATCAGTAAATCCTGTATGGAGTATAAAACTGCGGCGATGAAAGTTAGCCGGCCGCCAGGGCGGGCGCGCGACGTGAGGCGGCCGGAGCGCAGCCCGCGAGTTGCGAGCGTTTATTGGGCGGAAAGTCGGATGACGAGCTTTACTGTTTTGTGTGTGCCCAACTTTATTGTTTACTATTTTGACTTCAATTTCGTTGTAACAGATAATACATTTAGTTACAGTTAAATGTGTAGCATTTAGTGTTGCTGATTATATACAGAAGATACGTTAAAGCAGACATTATTTCAATATATATACTTTTATTAAACTATTTTTAGGATACAGCATCCTGCACATAGCAGGGTAGGCGGTCCTTCCGCCTTGGAATCTAGTGCTAAGACACTCCGGTCAAATTAAAACAATTCCGATCCCGACTTTCAAATTCTAGAGGCATTATGTAATGCAGTAAAATAAAAACGGAACTGAACGCAGCGCTTTACCTCGTTACCAGAGCAAGGAAGTGAAAATAATAAATGTTTCATTTCCTCGAATCCACAACCTCTCTCAGGCACTGCGAGCGGTTGTACCTCAATCATCTATTATCATATCACTTGTTGATACATCATTAAATTTGACCTACTGCATCTTTCGTCTTATGTAATTTACGATTGTTGTCGACTATTCCAACAAACGAGGAGCAATATTCTATTAAAGTTTGTCATATGAAACATAGTCGATGATTACTTTAAACAGTATACACTACTAGGAGTTTGATGCAGTGATTGTGGATTAAAGCGGCACTCGGAGATATGATTAAATTATTTTAATTCCTTTAAAATGGTTTCATCAGTCGACACGCTACGTCTTTAAGAAGTATCTAAATATAAAGAAGAGTGACAAATTCTACAGATGAGGAAGGAAATCTATAAAGTAAGAAGTGGAATTGAGTCGACGCTATGTATAACATAAACGGATTGTATGTGTTACTTTATTTCAAGGGGCTGGGAAAGGAGCTTGGATAGCGCATTTATTTGACCGGCGACCTTCTTTTATAAACATCAATCTTTTCGTTAACTGTCCATATCATCGTAAATACCGGACGAAATATAAAAGAGTATCAAATTTTTAGTGATCATAAACGTTGTTATAGCGTGTATGCGCAGAATATTTTCATATATTAAAGTAATATATTCATCTTTATGCTATTAAATTGGGTAACTAAATTATTTATGTAATACATAACATTTTATAAAATTTCCATTAATATTGTTCCTATTGACCATGGTCATTCCACGCGGCATGTAGATACGTATTCATTTGAATCATATACCTATGTGGACGAGTATCCAACCCCGGATCCTCGAACCACTACCTGTTAAAACCTTCGTCCAGTCCAGGAAAGTGATGTCTCTTTCTTTTAATCCCCTCCTTTTTCCTACTCTCTCCTTCTACCCATCCTTCCTCCTTTTTCATCTGTCCTGGTTGTCTCCCCCGGTTTCTCTCCACAAAGAGGTGTTGGAGGTCAGATAGCAGTCGCTCTATTTTAAAACTGTCATCAGCCGCTATAATGAAAAGATCGCATGTGAAACTGGGCTAGGGCGTCACCGCTTAACGACACGCAGGCACATCGTCGTACACCTGCAATAAGTGTGCCCACTTATTACTAAAGACACGTCTAGGTACAGAAGGAAACTCCGATTTGCAACGTGGAATTGGCTCTCTAACCGGATGATGCAGAGAACTCGCAGATGTACTCATGAGACTTCAAGTCCTATGTGCTTTCCACCATGAAACTCGCTAGAAGGCCGCCGGGGGACTGGAACGCTTACGTCGAAAAGGCTGCTGAGTCGTATGAACGTGTTCAATTTCGTGAATATGTTCAACTCAAACAGACTACTAATTGACCAGACGGTGTCATATGGGCAGGATAACTAACTGTAAGGCCCAACATCGTCTTCTTGTCATGAACTTTAACGTCACTCCAAAAAAGAAAATAGCCGAGAAACGCAGGCCTCAGATCAAGTGGTGGTTGCTGAATGAACCGATGCAGACCGACTTCCTGGCAGAGGTGAAAAGTCAAAATATAATCTTTTTACTAACACCGAGCCAGTGCCCGCAGTGAGAGTTTGTCACCATTGTATGATAAACTTGACACTGTGGAGGGACAGAAGTTCCTTTATAAACTGGCACGTTCCCGGGATAAAGCGACCCAAGATATCGCAAAATGTCTTTGCGTCAGAGATTTCCAGGGCATGCTGCTCTATAGTCATGCCTCTGTGAAGGAGAGGTGGAGAAACTACTTCCACGAGTTGCTGAATACTGAGCACCCATACAGTCTTCATCACTTCCCACCGCCTAACCTAGGACTTTTTGCTCCAAGAACCCTTGACAAGACTCGTAATTGACTTCGACACATGAAAAACGGAAAAGATTTTAGATTTTTTTAAAGATCATGTCACGATAAATAAATCTTTACAACTGTAAAACATAAAAGTAGTAACTCAACGGTCGTAACATTGCTTCATCACACAGGTAGAAAAATACGATAACACAAACAAACAAGCAAATAAACAATTATTATTTTCAATATCTTTTTTTCTTTTAGTTTGTTGTATTTTCAAATAATTTTCATTTGTTTTTATGTTTTAAATTTGCTTCAATTTTTTTATTGTTTCATACATTTTCTATCGCTATTGCGCTAAATCGCATTCAAATAGTAGTCACACGCTATTATTTTGTGTATATTTTAAGTTTTCTCTATCAATACTATTATTTAATCTAAAATCTTAAAAGCTACCGAAACATTTAAATACGATGAATGAAAAACACCCAGGAATAGTTCCATATTAATTTAATTCTATATTTTCGTCTTAAATAACGTAATAAGTATATTCCAATGGTTTCCCTTCAGAAGCTCATCTACAATGAACATACAAGTTATCAACTGCCGTTAGGCTTGTTACTTTTCCCCCTAACTCAAGACGTGTTTTTACAAAGCGCCTAAGGGAGAGAAAGCCGCCGTATTTATTGACCATTACTTCGCAACTTTAGCACTTAATATCTTATGGGCGTAGAAACATGAGGTGAAGTGGAATCAATGTAATGAAAATAATTGGAGTTCGTGATACTTCAATACTTTGTACTATATACGGTATTTTTTAAAGTGAGGTTTGATCAGTATCTGCCGCTGGGAAGACAAGGAAAATAATAAATTATAAATTATTCAGTTTTTAGCCTATTCATACTTGTATACACAGTGGGTGAGCGTGTGCATAAAGGTGATGCTTATGAGTTCTATCCCCATCCGAGGGAATGATTATATTTTATTTTATATATTTTTATATACAATAAAAAAATAAAATTTTATATTGGCGAGGCCAGTCGTGGCGTAGTGGCAGAAAGTGTGACTGTAAAATCGACTGGTTGTGGATTCGATCCCCACTCGAGGAGATGAAATATTTACTTAAATTTATATTTCCATTTCTTCGCTCTGGTGTCGAGGCAAAGCGCGGCGTTGAGTTCTGCCACTCAACACGCAATGCGTCCGAAATTCGGCAGAAAGTGGGGAACGGAGTGTCTTAACACTAGGTTCCCTCTGCCTACCCTGCTGTGTGCGGGATACAGCGTGAAGCTAATTTATTTTAATTTATTTTTATTTGTATATATATTTTTAAAGCTTTTACATCTACACACATAGTATTAATAAAGAATTTGGAATCCCTAAAAAAAAGTTATTCGAATGTTTTACTCATAATCAGGATTTGAATCCAAGCTCCTTCCCTATAAAACAAGCTTTGATCGACGGTACTGTCTTAAGCGTTATAAAATTTCTAAGTCTTCATTTTCGCTAATATCCATAATTAGTATATTTTTATATCAAATAGTTATGTTTCTACTTAAATTAATATAGTAAAATATAGTAACATTTCTACTTAAATTAATAGACAAAATTCATATTCATTTGCGAGCTCATCTGTAAACTAAACTTTCATAAAAGGACCGCAGTTAGAGTTCAACATTTTGTTTAATCCGAGATGATCCCTTAATTGTTCGTTAGTACAGATTTACGGTTCGACCGCCAAATAAAATTTTATACAAGTAAATAAAGCTGGCTATTTATTCTATTTGCGTAACGCGGGAATCGTTTTTATCTTATTTACTTTTACAGATATATATATATATATATATATTTAATTATTTGTTTAATGATACAAAAGAAATTATTAAAGTCACAAAATTGGAGATTATCTTAAAATATATGACTGTTAACTCAAACGACAGTACTTGTACTTGAGTAAAAGAGATAGGAGAAACATTTTTATATCTACACATATAAATGAATTGTCTGTCTGTGATTTCAAAATGAATGTGTTTTTCCAAGTGTAAAAAGTTATTTGCACGATATCAAACCACAATCAGTATACGTATATGTAAAATTTAGTTTTTCTGTTTGTCCCGACTAATCTCTGGAACAGCTGAAGTGATATTTATGGTACTAAAGCTAAAAGATAGAGAGGGTCAAAGAGCAATATATTGGAATTTACGCGGGAAAAACTGTGTTTGGCCGTGCGCGCGTACGCCTAGATGCTTTGTAAGTTTGTTTTGTAAGCAAGCCAATTTTAACGATGCTTTTGTAGATATTTATAAATATTTTGTGGACACATAAAATTATTAAAAAAACCCACCTACCAAACCACGCACAGTGTAAATATGCAAAGAATATCGTGGCAAGAACTCTTAATTCGTAGTACATTGAGAGTTTCGTATGACACAAATGAAACTAATTTGTTTAATGTACTACGAGCTAAGATGTGCGGAAGGCGTTCACGCGTCAGCAGTCAAAGCAGAGACCGCGCTAATTAGTTTACGCGGAGACAGCTGGGACTAACGCTTGCATCACCTTACACTCAACCCGGTAACTACTTTGTAGTTGAGTTAATAAATTAACCAGCGTTGTGTATCTATGTTAAGGGAAATAAGAAACAGATTCAGATGATATATAAATATACGAATTTGAAAATATAATTATATCATTCATGTATCTCAGGTGAAGTAATCATAGTATTGAGCCACCGTGCGTCTGTTTAATGTAAAAAGTTAGAGATTAAAATCACTATTATCCATCACTATGTAATTTCTGCGTACTATGTGCAACAAACGTTGAAAACAGTTTAAAATAACTCTATAACACGCCCATACCCGATATCAACGGACTAAATATGAAATGAAAAGAGACGACATCGCGATAGGCAATAGGTTCATGGCAGATTGATGGAGGATTTTCCCTGTCGCAACAGTTAGACTACACTCGAGTGTTTTTGATTTTTCAAATCTATCTAGTCGATGTTTGAAATTCGAAGAGGATTGAGTGTTTTAGAATTTCTCGATTCTTTTTATTTATAGTTTCATATTGCTAGCGTATTGTGAGTCAATATTCCAAATATGTTCCATGATACACTCGTACGTTGTATAAACCTGCATTCTGCAAATGGTACCTATATTGGAACTTTGTTTCTTTTATTATTGTTTCATTTAAATTTAATGAAATATTGTTAAAGATACAACAGTATTAAAATAAATGACCTAATCATGTACTCGTAGATAGTGTACATTATAATGAACTTTCATTTTTAACTCAGTACTGATACCATACTTTCTATAGTAATACTGTTTGTATGTGATAATACAAATAATATGCATTTAGATTATCCTATTTTGGCTTGTACGATACATTATTTCAAAAATTAATTTATCCGCTATTTTGTACAGAAACAACGACCTGAATGAACCCGAAGTTGTGAAATAATACGTAGTGTTGTTCACATAACAATGCTAACCGCTTAATATTGCCTCCGCGCAAAGACCTTCTGGAAAAAACATTCCTTTTATTCGAGAAATATGAGAAAGAAATTGTGATCACTGCAATATGAACTGTTGTTCGTTACTCAATGCTTTTGCACGATATTGATTCTCTTTATTTGTAGTTATTCTACAATGAAATGAAATTCCTTCATTATTGTTTTTTTCTACACTATTATTACGCTGTTTTCTTTCTGTTTTCCATTTTATTCCTGTTTAAGTATCCTCTGATACTCTGATCAGAGGTTTGTATCAAAATGTTGGCCTTATCTACGATGTAAAATGAACACATATGTATATAAATCAAAGAATTGTATTACAAAATTTTAATGTTCGGAAACAAAGTATATTAATTGAATTACAATTTTTTATCATGCGGTTTTAATTTAAATTTTAATAAGTATTAATAATTTCTATTACATTACATTTAGTTTACTATATATTTTATACAAAACTATAGCTTTAGTATGCATATTTTTATTTAATCCAGATTTTTAACAATAATTATTGGAGGCCAGTCGTGGCGCAGCGGCACGACGTGTGACTGTAAAACCGACTGGTTGTGGGTTCCATCCCCATTCGAGAAGATGAAATATTTACTTAAATTTATATTTCCATTTCTTCGCTCTGGTGTCGAGGTTAAGGGCGGCGTTGAGTTCTGCCACTCTACACGAAATGCCTCCAGAAAGTGGGTAACGGAGTGTCTTAACACTAGGTTCCCTCTGCCTACCTTGCTGTGTGCGGAATACAGCGTGAAGCTGATTTAATTATATAAATCAAATTAATGTACAAAATTACGATATATGATAAGAAATCAATAATAATCCATTATTCTAGAAAAGCGTAAGAAACACTGATCCTGTGATTTATTTAAAGTATCCATTCGAATACATTCACTGAGAGTTTAATCTAAATCGTATTGAACATTTTACGATCTATTCGTTTTTTTTATTTTGGTCAATCGGAGGGCGAAATCTTATTAAAGGCGCTGCGCTACAACTTGCAATAATTGAATTGTCTTTAGCTCACCGTTCTCTGCCGTTACTTCGACGTGACCTTAATACTTTTCAAATGATTTTCTTTTATCTAAAATTTTACTTATGGAATTTATAATTTATCACTAATATCAACTTGAAGTCGAGAATAACACGTAACACGTGGTTAAGAGATTGATTCTCACTAAATGATGATTCTCAATATCTATAATAATCTTAACATACGCGTATAAAGACCATTACAGACTTATCTCTATCTCTATATATAATAAGACAGAATTTCGACTGAAATGGACACAGTGTAACTGTTATCTCAAACACCTTTTAAAATATTATTTAATAAATAATGCCTTGGCTCGTGATGTGTCTAGTGGTTAGAACCGTCTATAGTTGTGATCGTGAAGAACCCAAAATCTTTTAGAGATTCAGAGGTAACACTATTAAGAACTTTATACTATGCCATTAGAAGGTATCGCTTTAATAACATATTTGCCATCAGACGTTGTTCTTGTGTCAGTTATTTAGATAACTGGAAACTCGACAATATAACATTGTCATAACTCGAAGCTCGTCCGAAGAAAAGCCAAGAGCGCGTCCTATCTTCCTTTCCACTATAACTGCGAACTAGTTATAGTAAAAGGAAGAAAGAGTACGGGCACCTCCCCGCCCTACACCGTGAATTCCTACCAGACTGCGGCTGCAACAGTCTTAATGAACTCTCCGGGACGTTTGTGTGTGATCAGTCTGAAGATACTTGTTACGCTTGTTTATATTAAGATTATTATATTAGAATTGTGATTCGTGATGTTGATTGATTTGTGAGATCAATATAAGTCGTTGGAACGAACGCACTGCCGCAAGGCGGCCGATATGTTAAATAAATGCACGGCACACACCCCACAGTCGTGTCTCGAACCGTAGGCGGACACTACTACATACACCAGAGTTCCAGGACATAAAATAGCACCACACACCTACTAGTCGTATACCAAGTCGTAGAAATGGTATATCAATATATCAATGGCTAACGCCATACAAACACAGCTTACGTACCGCGAGCGTACTGCGAGACGGCATCAGCCACGACATAGTTAATGTCGCTACAACAGTTCGCATAAGCCCATCACGTCAGCTTCCGCGACGTCAAACGACATTCAATATTATAACATTTGTCAAAGATAACTTTAATCCATAATATGTGTCGCTCCTACACATATAATTCCTTTATAAGGAATTCGATCCTAAAAGATCGTGCCATCATAAACTTCGAATTATCATATTATATTCATTATACATTTGGTACGAGTCTTTATGTGCATCATATTTATTAGTACCGTAGTACTTTAGAGTTCGACTCGACCGCTGCCTTCCAGCATCACCACCACCTATATAGACAGAACGACGGTCGCGACATTCGGGACGACAATACACGAACTCGTTTCGATTAATATGGTATCAAAAATATATAGTTTGTATTATACATAATTAACTATGTTATTTATGTGTATTGCCATGCATATTTTATTTTATTTATTTATTTATTTTTAACTTATATCCGTGGTACATACTGTTACAACAGGGACACTTAAAAAGAATAATAGAAAGTATTTTTTTTTTTAAATTTCTTGTCTGTCTGTCTGTCTACATGTATGGTCACGCTAATCTTCGAAAATACTAAGCCGATTTACTTAAAAGTTCACCAATTGCTTTGTTTTAACTTAACAATCGAAAAAAGTTTGTTTCATCAAAATCGGTTCATTAATAAAAAACTTATTGTTATTTGAATGAACTAAAGGCATTAGTTTGCCTGTGAATGTTATATAGCAATCGCGCTGGTAAGATTCTTGGCTAATGACAATGACATTGACAACGTCTTGGTTATATGATTGTTGATAAAAAAATATATTTTTGAAGCACTATTGTACAATATTTTATGCAATAAAGTAAACAAAATTGAATTGTTAATGGAGATTACCTTCATAAATCATACCAGTTAAGTTTAAGTCGTAATTAATTCAACACAGGGATAAAGAACGATGTGATCTTTAAAGAACATCAAGTAAAAACAAGGATTTTTCGGTATATAAAAATGCCTAAAAACATCCTTTCTACGTGTATACTGTAATGCGTGAAGCTAAAAGAAAACAAAGCGCCGCGGTCACAAGCACGCAATATTTTGAATGAAACGCGAAGAACGCAATATTTTTAGATAATATATATATATATATATATATATATATATATATATATATATATATATATATATATATATATATATATAACTATATAAATTTTTCATGTTATAACTTCTATCATTAATTTTGATTGGCTAATTACATTTAGATAATACATATTATGATAATATTAATAGTTAACAGGAAGCCGTAGTTGATGAATACAATACCCTAATAAAGGTCCCAGCAATATATTCAGGAACCTCGTTGCCATTTTATTATATAGTTATATATATATATAACTATATAAATTTTTCATGTTATAACTTCTATCATTAATTTTGATTGGCTAATTACATTTAGATAATACATATTATGATAATATTAATAGTTAACAGGAAGCCGTAGTTGATGAATACAATACCCTAATAAAGGTCCCAGCAATATATTCAGGAACCTCGTTGCCATTTTATTGCTCGTTAATGTTGGTTGGCGTTTGTTAGTGTCGCTAAGGGAATTATTGCCAGTACAATTATTTATTTTGGTCACAATTATATATATATATTATTAAATATAACATTTTGTCATTTATAACATCGAAAATATTTGTTTGTGCTTAAAGAAATGATAATATTTTAAAGTTATCTTCGATTTTTTATTAATCTTTATAAGCACTATAATTTAAAATTTCGGATAAGAAAAATATAAAAAAAATCTTATAAATTAAGGATTTGAGGCCAGTCGTGGCGCAGCGGCACAAAGTGTGACTGCAAAACCGATTGGTTGTGGGTTCGATTCCTACTCGAGGAGATGAAATATTTACTTAAATTTATATTTCCATTTCTTCGCTCTGGTGTCGAGGCAAAGCGCGGCGTTGAGTTCTGCCACTCAACACGCAATGCCTCCAGAATTCGGCAGAAAGTAGGGAACGGAGTGTCTTAACACTAGGTTCCCTATGCCTACCCTGCTGTGTGCGGGATACAGCGTTAAGCTGATTTATTTTTATTTTATTTTAATTAAGGATTTGGCTTAACGAAATGCATATATGTTTTAGAAAACGAATAATAATAGTTGTAACAGCTTTATCAATATTTCCTCGTTGCGTTCCGCCACTCAACACACGATGCCTCCAGAATTCGGAGGAAAAGTGGGAAGCGGAGTGTCTTAATACTAGGTTCGCAGAGTGAACTACCTTGCTTTCTAATAGTTTTTTGAATCCTAATGGTTTTTACTAAATAAAAGTTTTTCATTATAATATGTAAAAAATAATAAGAAAAAAACATTTAACAAAAAATCCTTCCAATTCCAATACTAAAATGTATAAATCAAAAGCACCTATGCACCTCAAAAGTAACAAAACTGCGAAAGGTCAAAGAGTTGGAGTAATTGAAAAAAAAGTTCTCTCCATTCATCAACGCGTTATAGAGAGCTAATTTAAGCCGTGTTCCATTTATTTGTGAGAGGGCAAACTTGGAAATACCCGACATTTTAGACGAACAATGTTTTTTGAGTTATTAAAACGTCGAATATATTTTATAGAATTCACAATTTTCTTAGTCTTAATGTAACTGGAACACAAAACTGTAATTAAAACCGTGTGTAAAAATTATGTGTACATATATACGTGAACTTAGAGGAACGACTCTGAGGAAGACCGCTAACGAGACGCCAAGACGAGATAGTCAGGTTGGTTGGTCACTCTTGGACTAAAAATTGCTCAAAATAGGAAACGTAGGCAAGCATTGGAGGAAGCACCTGAAAAGTGGTTCTTCAACCTAAATAATATTGGTAATAAAATAATAAAAAAAACGACATATTCTTTTTTTGTAAAGTCATTTTTTAGCAAGAAATAAAAGGCTGTTTTTTATTTTATTTATTTATCACATATGTGAACATCATCAATGGAATAATCGAATAATTTTTTTGAATCGGTATCCCGCATACAGTAGGGTAGGCAGAGGCAATCTAGTGGGAGGACACTCTTTTTTTTCCATTTTCCGGCGAATTCTGGAAGTATTGTGTGTTAGCATTGGTGTCGCATCAGAGCGAAAAAAATAAAATATTAAATATTTAATTTCCTCAGATGTGAATACAACCAGCAACCTGTAGTGTTTACGCCGCACTTTGCTTCGACACCAGAGCGAAGAAATGGAAATATAAATTTAAGTAAATATCTCATCGAGTGGGGATCGAACCCACAACCAGTCGGTTTTACAGTCGCACTTTGTGCTCCTGCACCACGACTGGCCTCTATACAAATATAAAAAAATATATATTCTTAAAACAACGTTCTAACTAACAGTATAACATCTCAACGCCCCACTCCACCTAAAAACTTTCGACAGAGATATACTTACAAAGTTATCGCACACGTTGACTTGATACATGCACACTAATTAACTATGAACGTTCTGTGACTACGGCATACTTACAGCTTCCATTCAGTATGCGGCTTTACTTGATTTTACTTCCTCAAAATAGAGTACGTATAAAAGTATATATCTATACTAGCGGATCCGAACGCGGCTTCGCCCGCTTGAACTACGCAAATATTTATTAAGTATATTTTTTAAATAATTTTATTTTTTCAATAGAATTGGTAAGAAAATATAAATAAGCCTAAATAATCAAAATAAACCGAAAAAGAATAATAAGTAGAAGAAGGAAAAAAACTCTTATTATTACATAAAACACCTAACTAACTAATTGAAATGACCAAAAAAGAAATAAATAAACGTAACCAAAAAAATATTATTAAAAAAAATAAACAACACCAGCTATATTATTAATATTATCAACGTAAAATAAATATTCAAAACTATTTAAATTAAAAGTAACACGTATTCTATAATAATCTATACCTAATCTATACTATAATAATACAGTACAGAAATAAATTAAATAAAAAATATTTTTACGTTGAATGGTTTTATTATAATAAAAATAATGTAGGTAATGTACTAAAAGCTAAAAAATAATTCAGTAAGTCCTAGCTACCAGATCGCACCATTCTGGGGTATTGATCAGACAAATTTATATATTTATCAATTTGTAATCAGTTAATTGAATTTTTATAATTGGTCCTATTTAATATTTTTTTTACATGTTTTGTTTATTTTATTGTGTAAAATAATTAGATACATGGTTATATAGTGTATATTATTGCATATGGTATTCACCTTAAAAGGTAATACATTTCGCTATAACAATTTAGATTTAAGTAACTGTTACTGTATAATTTTTTTAATGTTTTACTGTACTGGTAGATCTAAATAAATAAATATAAAATAAATAAAACGCAATAAAGATATGCAATACATACTTGAATGAACTCGATTATTTATGGACATGATCATTTTGACCCTATCCATATCCAAGAAAAAAAAATATTTGGGGCTTAATTTTTCATTGAAACATCACCATGGAGTCACTAGTGCTGTCTGTATATTTTAAAACATGTTAACTGAAATGCAACTACTATTGAAAATTATTCGAAGTAATATTTTTATCATCGATTATCCTACATTTTAAAAGGAGCTTTTGTCAGAGTTTAAAAAACAAACTAAATTTGAAAACCATAATAATATGTTAAAAGCGCTTTTTCTGTTAAATAATTCAAACTTATTTATTTCACCACTTTTTTATATTATATTTTTAAATTGCTTATTATTCCTTACACTAAAGATTTATGGTCCGTACCTTTTGTCATCTTATACATTCTTTTAATAATATATATTTTTCTTTAGACATCAGGGACCGTCCAAGTATTACATAAGCAGTTTCTTTGCAATTATTAAACCCCCCTCCCTCCTCTATTTCATCAAAAATAAGCAATCCTCTTAAAAATATTTCATTGAACACGTCAAAAATAAGCAAACCCAAGACCCCCCGCCTCCCTATAGTGCTTACGTAATCCTTGAACGGCCCCTTACCTACAACTAGAGTTATTTTATTATATTATTTTTTTTAAGAGAATCCAGTTATTCATTTCAGCCGACTTAACTATAACATTACAATTTAAATCTAGATGCATAAAATACATAAACATTCATTATAAATAAACTTAAACTAATTGATTACAAAAAGATCAGGTATTACAACTATATTTAAAGTAAGTAAATCGTTATCACATTATCTTTACCATCGATTCTTCCATAATGTGTGAAACTAAAACAAAATAGGCGCGGCTAACGTGTCCCGGGCGCTATTACGCCGCGTCGAAGCACGAGCTCGCATCGCAGCTTATTATATTAGCACCTAATTTACCTCTCGATCTCGATACTTTCATCTACTAGTAATTACATTGAGTTCATATTTATTGAACCACTTAAATTAAATTAGCTTCACGCTGTATCCCGCACACAGCAGGGTAGGCAGAGCGAACCTAGTGTTAAGACATTCCGTTCCCCATTTTTCGCCGAATTCTCTACGCATTGCGTGTTGAGTGGCGGAACACAACGCCGCGCTTCGCCTTGACGCCAGAGCAAAATGTAAATATAAATTTTCATTTCCTCTAGTGGGGATCGAACTTACAAGAATAATTAAAAAAATATATTATAATAAATATGCTAATTAAAATTCATATAGCTAAACACTTTTGCCTCTTATTCATACTCAGTAAATGATAATTCCCTAGTTGATAGGTATATAATAGTAAACAGCTTTTGACAGTGAACATGATGATTATGGATTCGATTTCTTATCGCGGCTGTAATTCATTTTCAGTTCTGGTAACACAATTCGCAATATCGAAGCCCGAATTGAGCAAAAAATGTCTTAAAACTAGGTTCTCTTTGCATATGCGGGATAAAACATGAAGCTGAAGAAAAGGTCTATTTTTAAAATATATGAAATGATAGTAGAAAAGCCTTTGAATTGCCAATTTTAGATGTAGGTATAACTGAGATGTAGAAATAACAAGGTTATGAAAGCTTGTTGCGACCGCCTTACCACGAGCTTATTAAAAGTTTTACTGTTAAACTTCCTTACTATTATATCTTAATATTAATAAGATATTTTAACTATGTTGTTACTGGATTTATTATTCCGAACTTTTAATGCATTTAATTGTTATTTTAGGGCTTAATTCTTTTCAATGTCAATACGTATCGATCAATTTTTCTAAGCTAAGCTATATTTATAGCAATTTTTATTTGGAACATAAACGAAATTTTATATGATCTTTTCTTTAGTACCATAACTCAAAATAAAAAAAAAACAGTCAAGCGTAAGTCGGACTCGCCCTCCGAGCAGGCACTTAAAGGCCAACGGGAACGTACAGACTTATAAAAGTTCACACACTCATTTTGTATGAAATAGACTCTAAATATGGATTTGTTATTATTTAAAAAAAAAAATAGTATCAATATTATATCACATAATTCGTGAATCAAATAGAAATTATATATTTCTATGAATTATATTTTCTTCAGTTATCTATATATAATAGCTTTCATTCACGAGCCCTTCCAAGAGCCTCCTCTACGTCAATATCTGGGTTAGTGGTTGTCGACCTTGTTGTTTGTGGTGCAGTTAGAACTGGTTTGGTAATGTCCTTCTACCTCCTCATATCTGTAGAGAATAGCCATTTTGATGGCATATCAATCACGGAACCTTCATTTGCCCGGTAATCTTCCGATAGTTGCTTAATCGGCGTCAGAGTAGTAGATCCCTTTGTGTGTCTTGTTAAGGCAAATATAGCGTGCGATATGCTGTTGTGTAGGACGTTCTTCATAGTCTTAGGTTTGATGATGGGATCAGATCGAACCCCGAACCGTAGTTAACTACGTTTAAGACGGTCTAGACGGACGGAAATAAGGTTATAAAACTTTATTAAAAGATTGAAAGAAAAAAAAACATACTTAATCAGATTTTGTATTAAATTAGAGCTAATATTATTCAATCCCATTTCATCTACATACATGCCCATCTATTTCAACTCCATGCACAAAGGGTAACATCCTCCCAGTTAAACTATGAACATCCTCCTCACGAGCATGTCTCGCAAAGTAATCGTGCTGTCATCTGTCCAGCACGAGCGGACGATCTAATCGCGTTATTAAACGAACTAATACTACTGCTCTTTGCTGAAATGACTAGCTTTACGTTTTAATATTTTAACTCTGCGATGTTGTAAACTGTGAGATGACATTTTATTTACTGAAGTAAAGGATATTTTAACTTTTTATATATTTGCAAGTTCAGTTTCACGCTGTATCCCATCATTTCATAACTTTGACATAAAAACATAAACTGATGGGCCCCAAACTATCTGGTCGTATTGAGCCACTTATGTTCGTTATATACTTGCTTTTTAATTTTATTTATGTGTGTTATTACATATAGTATGTTATTTTCTGTACAAAAAATAAAGAAGCTGAAACAAAAATTAAAGGCAAAATTTAAATAAGAACTCATTTTGGCTTATAGACAGATAGACAGACGTAAAGACAATATAATCTTTATAACAAAAAAATTAACATTCAATAACAGTCATATCAGAAATACCGAGGAGGGATTGCCTGTGGTGTTCTAATGGCGGGAAATCTCTATCGAGCATATTTTTCGATTTGTTCGCGCAGCGGTCGTATCGATATGATTTATGAATAAAACGATTCCCTCATATGCGAGAGTCAGGTCTATACGTCGTTGTGTCGTACAGTAATTGCGCATCACATTTATCACGACCTTTTTATGTCTCCCGAAGCATTAAATCCGATGAAAATGTATGTGTTTTACGGTACCTTGGAAAGCATTGGGTTTTGGTTTAAAAGTGCGATATACAGGTGAAGTCAAAAGAGATAAAAGGATGGACGAGGCGAAAGAGGTATGTAGAGACCGTAGCGTTTGACACTCTGGTCTCCCTGGATACCTCGCTAGGGATAAAGCGTAAAGCTAGCAGTAGTAGTTGTTTGATCTGATGTCAATGCATAGGGCGGCGTTGAGTTCCGCCACTCAATACAAATTCCTCCCAGATATGCGTAGAAAGTGGAGTATCTTACAAGGCTGCCTCTGCCTACCCAGCTCCATGCGGAATACAGCGCGAAGCTGAAAACGAAAAGAAAGACTTAAAAAGTCAATAAAAGGGAAGCAGAAGCAAAATACTTTGAAATAAGTTCAATTTGCATTTATTACAATATAATAATTCATACGTCGCAGTAATTTAAGTGTGACATAGACGCTCGCGACACGGCGCGCTCCATGCGTGCGTGGTGCACATCCGGTCTCATAACGACACCTACAGCTTCGCGACTTCGCGAGGAATCTCATAAAACTTAAAGTACGTGTTCCCTGCAGATTTGCCGTGTCTATGTGTTTATGTGCTTATAACTGCATATGGTACCTGACCGACGGTAAGTTAAATTACAGTTTTAAAAATATGGATGAAAATAGAACCTTTAAATATGAAAAATAAATTTCTATAATATAATTAAGAATTATGAATTTATGTGTAGGCATACATTTTTTATTTAAAAAAAAATACATTCCAGAAACAGAAGTATTTTTTTTTCTAAGAGATATTTTTTTGTTAATTGGACAAGATTGAGAAAATTGAGAACCTACGTCTTGTTTACGATACGTCTTGTTTTGTTCTTTCTTATATATTACAAATAATTCATTCTCTTCTTGTAACACGAAGGCCACTTCAATTTTATTTAATATCAGTGTTACGTTTCTACGCATTTTTACCTCGAAAAATAAATTAAATATCTTCCAAGCAAATCAATCTACAACATTCATTTTGAGTTTTACACTTCCCAACAGCTCTATAATGGTGCCAACATTACTTATACCCTCTACCAAAAAATATAGCAAATAAATTTAACATTTTAATATTTTTTTATTAAAAGTGGTGAATCTATTAATTTAGTTTTTATTTCAAAATTAACACTAACTGTAGTATTACATGCTAGACGAACAATATAGCTTCCGGCGTTTCTCTTTGTTTATATACAAATATCCATTACCCAGTACAACTGAAAGCCGAATAGGACAGAAAGGGCATCGCGAATAAACTACGTTAATCCTCCAACAACAAGCCTCACGAGCGATGCGATGATCTCTTTTGTAGAAGCGAGAATTTCATTTGTCCATCAATAGTATATAATATCACTTGCTGTTGGGAACTAAACCTGTTATTTCCTGTAGAGCTTGTGTTTATATTTCTCCTGTCGTTTTACTGTGATTATATATATAGTTGATGAGATTTATTCTACATAATAATATAGATTTTGAATTTAATATAATATATATATTTCAAATAAAAAAAAAAATATAATATATTTTTAAGAAAAATTTATAATACAATAATCTTTTTAATAAAGCTTACAAGATGCTTCTTGTAACTCAGGCAAATGAGTTAGGAAGTTTCACTCACGCTGCTGTTGGTCCTCTTGATTACATTTTGAGAAAACAAACTTCCTACCTTAAGTTCTGGTGAAATTAAGTTACTCGGTATATTAAGCTTATCGAAAGATGACTTAACTATAATTAATTACGATGCTGCATCCAGAAATATACCTAAACATTATACAATTATAATTTTTAGAAGTTGTTAATAAACGTCACAACCCTGAATCAATTATTAATATTATATATAAATTATGCATCATGTGAAGAATATAATATATATAAAAAAGATCCTATAATTTTTGAAGTATACAACATAATATGGTTCACTAAATTTGCCACACTTTGTAGAATATAATTTCTAAAAATAAACAAGAAATGGATATGGAAAGTTAGAAATATATTAAATTGAGTTAAAATTTGAATATTTATCGCGATGATTATGGGTTCAATCTCTGGATCAATTCAGAAAAACATAATTATAGCCGTTTTTTATGCACTCCAGTGAGTGAGAGGCCAGTCGTGGCGCAGTGGTACAAAGTGTGACTATAAAACCGACTGGTTGTAGGTTCCATCCCCACTCGAGGAGATGAAATATTTACTTAAATTTATATTTTCATTTCTTCGCTCTGGTGTCGAGGCTAAGCACGGCGTTGAGTTCTGCCACTCAATACGCAATGCCTCCAAGATTCGGCAGAAAGTGGGGAACGGAGTGTCTTAACACTAGGTTCCCTCTGCCTACCCTGCTGTGTACGGGATATAACGTGAAGCTAATTTAATTATTTTTTTTAAATTTAATTTAATTTAATTTTTTTTATGCACTATACAAAACGCAATGTCGAATTAAGGCGTAATATAGAGAACAGAGCGTGACACTTGGCGTTCGCTGCTTACCCTTCCATGAGGCACAAAGGGCGAAGCTGCTCATTTACAAAGTCACACCGTTTACTGAACTAATTATCAAAAACCCTTCCTTAGCTTTTGCGTCGTAATATCTATCTCTATATCAAGTTTAAATATTTAATTAGAGTCGTATTACAATTTAGAGCTGTGAGTTTGTAGAAATGTTCCTAAGATGTTATTTTTATATATTTCGATAAGATGGAGCAATTGAAAAAATATAATAAATTATATATATAAAGACTTAAGCTAAGTGCTTAAGTAAACATTTTTTTGGGCTTAATAATCAAAATTTGCAAAAGTGAAATATTTATAAAATGTGACGTTCATTGCCAAATTATATAAATATAAACATACAAATTAATATACCTAGTTAATACCAATAGTTTAATTAAAGTAAACGTATAAAGCATATAATAGCATTATACGTTCTAACCTCTGGTGCCCTATTGTCTAGTACCTATCTGTTGAATGAGGCAAAAATAAGGCATTGCCCTTTTTAAGCTTCACGCTCTCTATCGCGGATGTAGCAGAGTAGACGAAGGAAGTTAGTGTTAGAACATTCTGTCCGCCATTTTCCGCACAATTTTCATTCCTTTTTTTCCTCATTATTATTTGTTCCGAGCATTTTGTCTTGCTACCAGAAAGAAAAAATTAAAATGATTCATTTCCTCGAGTGGGAATCGAACCCACAATCCGTTTGCAATAGACTTTGTGCCGTTCAAATATTTCTTTAAGTTGAAGAAATATTTGAGTGGCCTATGGTTCTAGACCAATGATATAGACAAGAAAAACCCTATCTCAACCGACTGAAAGAATAAAAGAATTTTGAACGACGTCCACAAAAACGAATAATAGAAGATTACGTAGAAAAATCTATGAGAATTAAAAATTAAAGTTGTTTTTGGATGAAACCAAATATACTTAATATTAATATATATATTATTATTTCTATTATAGAATCTAATTATATTACCATACAAATAGTCCGAAAAACAATTTTGGATACAAACAAAACAGGAATTTTCCCGAAGGTAAGATTTACGGCTCTAAAAAGCTGCTAAGTGAAAAAGTTTGTTTGGTCGGGAAGTACGTGCGTTTTCCTCGTGGCAGGGAGGATAGGCGAATTTGTTTTTGTTGCCATCGCATCACCTTATGATGTTATAAGGAATTTATATACGTATGTATTTCCTAGGTCCAACAGTGGATGATTAACGACTGTCAATGATGATGATGATGATGATGTATTTCAGCCGGAACCTGAGAACCGAGTATTAATGGACATTTGCGGTCCCATCTTCAGCCGTTTTCTAGAGGCATTGCGTATAGAGAAGTGGAACTCAACGCTCCGCTTCGCATTTTTACCAAAAAATTAAATACTTTATTCCTCCGAGTGGATGTTGAACCCACAACAGTCTCACGCTTAAGACGCCACGACGGCCTGTAATCAACAGTACAATGTAATTTTGAACATTCTTAATATTTTTAGATCGTTCGTCGATATAGTAATGGTCAGGTGATATACATACTTTATAGTTTTAATGTTGGTAGTTTTGGTATAAGAAATGAAAAAAATGCCTAAAATAACTATTCATATAGCTATCTACTCATTAAGCAAGAAAAAGTTGGCAAAAAATTGACAACTCAAGCCGTATAAATTAACAATATTATAGGGGAACTGCAAAACAGCAGAACGAGATCGGTCCGCAGTTCAATCTTTTGTTACGATCGTTCACTTACGTTGCTTTCTTTCAAACCAAAGACATTTTTGTCCTCGTCCTGTTATGAAGATGAGCGAACTATCAATACGAACTCTAAAATATCGCATATAATTGAGTTTTAGCTCAACTAAAAGTGGTGTAAATAGATTTATCCAATGTGTGGACCAGTAGATAGCCAATGCATGCTTTTATTGTATAAATAAAGGTATTTTTTGTGTCACTGGCGGTAAAGAAAAGTAATTTATTTATGTTTTTATTACTTTGTATGTTTCTACGTCTTGTGAAAAGCCAAAATAATATCGTTTTAATTTTATTTATCGTTGATTTTGCGTGCCAAAGAGATTATAAATAATAAATGTTTATTATAAAGTATCAATGTTTTTTAAGGCCTTTTGTTTAAGAGACTATTGTTATTAAGCAAGCAATATGTATATAAAATTAATAAAAAAATATGAAGTATAATAAAAACACATCAATAAGGAAAAAACTACAAATAAGTACTTCACATAATCTTAATCCAATAATAATACTTACAAACTACACCAACATACAACAACTTATTTTTTTTTAACATTATATAATACTTTAAAAATGTTAAAAACAACCTTAAATTATATTTTTCTTATGAAATTTCTAAATAATACCGGTATTTTAAATATTTAAAATTTTACATAAAATTATTTAAAAAAGCAGGAAGTTTTTGAAGTCTAAATTAGCTGGATTTCGTGACAGGAATTTACAAGTAGAAACGTGCTAATTCCTCTAACTATGCTTGCTTAATTTATGTAAATATTTTAAACAAGGCTAGTTCCTTTTATTTAGCCTTAGGTGCAGACTGGTTCTATTCGGTTTCTTACGTGGACTGAGACCACATAATGGCGACCGATGTTTTATATGCACATTGAGAATTTAGTTTTGGAAAAAGATTTGAACAACGAAACTTTTCACCATATGCACCTGAATAATAAACAAAATAGTTATTTGCCTACACACAAATGTTAACCTTTATATTAAAATGAATTTACTTCTGTAAAACCATTACATAATTTAAATGTTCATAGATACATAACGTTTATAATAAATTCTAAAAGAGCAATGTTAATATTTAATTTTATTTTTTGGCTATCCTGCTACATGCGGGATGTATCCCGACAAACAGATGGAGCCTAGTGTTAAGATACTCCGTTTTCGCGTTTACATTTAGCGCCGAACTATCGAGAAATTACGTGATGAGTGACGGAACTTAACGTCGCACTTTGCCTCGGAACCAAAGCGAAGTTTCCTCGATTGGAAATTGAAACCACGACCTGTCGTATTAACATCACGCTTGTGCCCTTGTGCCACGATTCTCCTCAATTAAACATTATACATAATAGCAGCGTTGTCAGACATTGTTGTGATTGTGAATTTGTGACTCGTTTAAGTTGAAATACGTTTCCATCCATTCAGTATCTTTAATCGCCTACTTTACAAAGCAATCCCGTGAGCCCTCTCATTCGACCAAGTTGGCATTAATGTTTCGGCAAACATTCAAATTGAAATTTTTCGGATAAAGGTTGAACTTTATGTATATATATGTATGTGCTCGAAACCGAGAAGTTTGCGAGGAATGTTTAAATTAAATTTGTTTCTAAACGTGCATAGGCAAATGTTCAATTCTAAAATATTGATTGGAGCGAAGGACCTGACTGTAAACTTCATGGTCGCAGGTTCAAGCTCTACATTGGGGAATGAATTAGTTTCCTTTTATCGCTCTGGAAATGTTTAACAGAAAATATTTTTATGAGAAAGACGGAATTTTTTTTAAACATTTTCTCAGTTTTGGTCTAAAAAAATCTTCGTATGCAAATAGCAATACAAAGATCGTTAGAACTTGAACACAAAGAGAAGAGAGGATCGCTAATAAAATTATTCGTAAACTTTTGTAGCCGCGGGGTGAACATTGTTATGCAAAAATTGTAACACATTACAAACATCGAATAACAACTTCCGTTACGAGAAGGAGCATCGTTAAGTTAAGTAACTTACGTACTTCCAAGTTAGGCTTAATTTTAAATATGATTTTATTTTATATCCACCCTTAGGTAGTTGTAAATATATTTAGTTTCGTTTTTTTAACTACTCCATGCAAACACTTGGAAAAAGGAATTCACATGTTTAAATGGGAAAATTCTATAATATCTAACATAGATATTAGAAAGGAGAAAATAATAAAAATATTTATCTTTTTTGTCTACTGATAACAAGTAGATAGGCATATTACACGAGTATGCTTATTTACCTAACAGAAATTCCTACTCAAAGGAAATTCTTATTGAGCGTAAAAAATGCAGAATTTTTTTTTCAGCATTTTTATAACCCAACGTCTCTTAAGAACTCCGTACTAAAAATATTAGCGACAAAATTTACCCAAAAGGGACTGATTTACAACACAAAAGTGATATGTAAAACGGGCAAAAGAACGAAATAACATATCACTTTGAAACGCAAATGATCAATGAAAAAATAAAAATATTCTAGTAAAGGCATGTAGATAATATGGCACAATTCGTGAAATAACGAGACTTGGAAAGTGAAAATTTCAATATGTGTAATATAAAACCTACGTGTATATACGATATTATGCTTACAAATTTAAACTATAACAGTATTATAAAACAGTATTAAATGTTATAAATATACACAAAAAAGTATTTTAGCACAATTCATTAACCAGGATTCCTATTTTAATTTTTAAAAATTATAAGACCTAAATTATTTACTAGATCCTATTAATATTATAAATATGAAAAGTGTTTGAGGATGGATGTTTGTTCTAATTTCACACAAAACATTTTTACGAATTTAGATGAAACTTTATAATACCTAATACAGTGTATACACCAGAATAACAAATTGACTTCAATTTATGTAAAAAGATATAATTTTGTTATATAAATTTAGAGGACGTAAAGGAAAAAAATAAAAAAAAAATATTCAGCATGATATAACTATATATTAACAAATGTAATGCATACATACATACTATGAGTCAATATAGCTCTATATATAGTTCGTTAGAAAATGTTTTATTTCACTTCCCAAGTCGAAGACCCATCCATATATAGGGCTTTGAATAATAATGTTTACTTTGGATCTCGGTACTTAACGCTAGCGGATGCCTCTCTCCTCTCGGCCTCTTTTGACAATCCTGTCTCAAAGACAAGTAGGTACACACAATCACGTTACAGTAAATAATATAAATGTGTCAAATAAATACAACTCATCTGTTTTAAGTTTGGTTAAATAAATATTTTTTTTTGTGTCCAAGCTGATACAAATCATTTAATTTAAATGAGTAATATCGGTTATTCCTACACATTTTAAAGATTATTCTTTATCTTCTAAAACACAGCGTGAAGCTGAAAAAAAGATAAGATTTTTTCCCAAATTTTTACATTTAAAAGTCCTGAACTCTGTGTAGTTGCCATACAGTTATATATTTTGTTTGCGTGTAAACTGTTCGCACAAAGAACGAAAGTCACGCACGGTCGCGAGCGCCGGGCGCCTGTTCCGGGAGATCAAAGCGAATAGCTCAATTTTCTACAACAGTGCAACGTAAGACCACTAATCACAGGTGAATGTTCTATGAACTATATATACATACATACATACATGTGTTATGAAGTTAAGTTCAATCAAAACAAACCATTTATCTTTATCTTTTCATATGTATATAGTATGTCTTCGTCTCATTCTTTGTCTTGTTTAGTAAACAAACTCTAATATGAGGATCAATAGGAGATAATTTGGGGTAAATCATAAATCAATAGCGACGTCATACATATTATAAATAATGGCTAAAATTTTAATTATTGTGTATCATATGTAACAATAAAATGACACAACGCGACGGTTGTTGGTTCGATCCCGACTGGTGACAAGAATTATGATTTAGTAATATTTTTTCGCTCTGGCACTAACGTTGACTTCCACCACTCTATACGCAATGCCTTGAAAATTCAGCAGAAAGTGGGGAAAGCAGCGTCTTAGCACTAATTCCCCCTGAAAACCCTGGTGTGAGCGGGATACAGCGTGAAGCTGATTTAATTTTAAATTATATTTAATGACACGTTGTTTTTATTCACGTTCTCATATATTCCACACAGGGAGAGATTAAGTGATGAGAATATTTTTTCTGTCTAAAGCATTTTTCCACGATAATGAGTCACTTGACGTATTGTCCCGTGGGCGCCATCTCGTCCAAATTACATAGCCATTGTTACTGAGATATTGTTCATCGTCTCTTGAATATGTGCGAAAGGAAATGAAAAGGTTCCCCCGCGTCACCGTTTGTTCGACTGACACCCGAGCCGACGCTATGCAAGTGCTTTTATTTTAAACCGCGATATCAGATTGGATTTAAATTGTTATTTATGGTACTTTTGTGTTACTTGGTATTTTTACTTTATATTCCGTGTAAGAATTATTCATATAGAAGTAGGTTCGATTCCCACTCCCCCATCCACTCACTCATTAATTATTTACTCATATTTTCACTTATCTGATACCAATGCGGCTTTGAATTACGCCACTCAATTACGCCAAAATTCGGCGGAAAATGGCGAATGTTTTAACATCAGTTTTCCTTTGCCTATACACGTGACGCAGCGTGAGACTGAAAAAAAATCATATTAAGTGATAACATTATATATACAAATAAAAAATATACCATTTTTCTATCAACCATTTTAAAATTTAAATACTCGTAAAATCTTTTGATAAAAATTATAAAATATTACGTAAAATACAAAAGAAACAAAGAGGTCTATTAAAAATTTATTCCAACTTAAGCACAAGACAAGACGCCCGAAGATACAACTTTTAAAGTTATCAAGTACTGTTGCGTTATAATTGAAATTAAATAAATTTTCTTCGTCTACCTAAGGAGCTCAAAAAAAATTTATAAAACGATGTACTTTATTTGCCTCTACAAGCAGTGAGAGAAATTGAGTTTGTTATATAACCATTAATAAAAAGCCCAAAATAAAAATTATATAATTAAAATATGAAATATATATAATTACATCAAACTATGTAAGTATTTTCATTCCGTCCGGCACATAACAGGGTAAGCAAAGGGAACATGGGAACATAGTCCGTTCCACATTCTCCGAATTCATGAGGCACTTTGTATTGAGTGACGAAACACTACGCCGCACTGTACCTCGTTACCAGAGCGAGAAAATAAAAATATTTTATTCCTCCTAGTGTGAATCGAATCTACAACTGCCGCACGCTTGTGTCCCTGCACCACGACGACCTCCTTCTTTTTGATATGTGGTATCTTTTGAATGCATTGACTGAGAAACTTGGTTTGTTCTGTGCTCCAAGAGACTGCAGACCTAAGTATTTTACATTAATTTCAGCTCGATATCTCTACGCGATCTGAAGATAATGGTCGTGACAAACGGATGGACGACAAAGTGTAAACGTAAGTGTTTCTTTTTCCCTTTTAAGGTCCGAAAACTAAAAAAATACATATATATATATATTTACAGTAAAACCAGATCAATATTAGAATAGACAAACAAATCTCTTTTTAATTAATTTATTTAAAGTATTCTTGATTTTTACGAAATGAAAATGAAAGCTCTCCAAATGACATTCGACATACCAAGTGTATCCAAGTTAAGGTAAAATGCTTAACGCGGCGAGCAACGCTTTCTACCAAGATATTATATATAAAAAAAATAAAAGTCCCTATCGACCCTGTATACTTAGTTTTCTTAAATTTTTATTTTATCTAGATCAAAGCTTAAATATTGCAGCTAAAACATTAACTTTTAATAAATACTAAAGTAGATACATATAAATATTTCTTAAATTCTGTTTATATATAAAGATATATTATACATGGTTTAGCTGCAAACTGGTGAAACGCAAATTGCACTTTACTGGAATGTCTCTAAAGCTTTCAATATACAATTCTCTTTTGCGTCACATCTCATATGCAACAGGAATGTGATAGGTTGCTCTAATCATATATGGAACATGGCAGGGTAACATGGAAGAGTATATGCATTTTAGAACAAAGTTATTTATAGTTAACGTAGTAATAAAGTAATACAGTTTAACTTAAATAAAAATATTTTTTATAATAAGCTAGCTTTTAAATGCGGCCTCGCTCCCGTAGACTACGGAAAGTTATAATGTAATATAAATTAATATGACTCGCTGCTAACTTTAGTGTATTTATTAAAACTTTTTTAATAAACTAATTTATCTTTTCTGTATATCTTATACTTATATTATTGGTCTTATTCATTGTATATTATGTATCCGTTATTATTAAAACCATTTAAACATTAAAGTTAGTTTAAACATCTATCAAAACACCAGGTAACATTTACAACAGGAGTTGCATCTGCTATTATCACCAGCTCGTCAATGTCATCAGATAACGATTTAAAAAAACAATAATCAGCTTCACGCTGTATCCCGCACACTGAAGGGTAGACAGAGGGAACCTAGTCTTAAGACACTCCGTTTTCCACTTTCTACCGAATTCTGGACGCATTGCGTGTTGAGAGCTTTACAGCCAGGTTTTACAGCCACACTTTGTGCCCTTGTGCCACGACTGGCTTGATTGATGACTGGAGTTGATGATTAAAATCTGATTACAACAAAATAAAATTCCTCCTAGACACATATACTAAAATATATGTAGGATCTGAACAAACAACAGTTGCATTTAGCCAACTGCAATGTCAAAATGATATTTTGAAATATAATTTAAATTTGAGAAATATTCAACGTCATCCCGTCATTGTAATTAGCTCTATTAGCAATAAAAGTGTTAATAATGAATCAGAGCTTCAGTTATAACTGGGGAAGAACAAAACCTTTTGTCGAGTAAATAGTAGTTGCATTTACTTCGAGTTCAATTTCATTCTCATCTCTTTCATCGAATAATGATGTAGAGCTATAGTTAACTTGATACAGTATTGCTTATAGAAAAGTATTTTAAAACCTTCCAGAAAACATTTATAAATATTAAATAACTGAAATGTATCATTTATTCTTTTTTTAGCTTTTTGCACATAGAAGTGTAAGAAGATCTGGAATCTGGGAATATAGACACTCATTTCTTAGTGATCTGGGAATATAGACTCAATGGAAAATTAATATCTAATGACTTAACGAAGTAATTTCCGTTTCCTCCTTTTCGCCTAGCTGAGTGGCGGAGCTCAACGCAGCGGTTTTTATTGTTACCAGACCGTGTAAAATATTAAATATTTCTCAAGTGAAAATGAAACTCACACCCGTCGCTTATATAGTCACACTCTTACACCATCGAGCCACGACGACGTATTTCACTATCATTTATTCTATTTATATAAAATAAATGAATCTAATTATATATATTTATATTATTTATTGTTAAAAAATAAATATAAAAAACTATGTGAGTCAAAATATTGTTCCCAAGAAGTGTAGTGTTCTCACATTTTACTTGTAATTGTATGCAAAAGACCGTAAGTGGTTCAATTTTAGAGTTCCGTACCTCAAAAGGAAAAAAACGGATATCTTATAGGATAATTTTTTTTTCCGTCTGTCCGTCTGTCAAACCCGTTTTTATCTTGAGATTAATGGAGGAGGCATGGAGGTATTATGAAATTGTTAATTAATATAAAATATTCAGTGGACGGTGGACGAGTCCGACTCGCACTTCAGCAATTTTTTTTACTCCAACACTCGTACCTTAGCGATTATATTTTACCTCTAAACACTATGAAACTGTACCGCGATCGCTTTACGGCCACCACTTTGTTTATACGAAAGTAAGCCAATAGGCACGGCGCTCGATGCAGCTGATCCACGATGGAGCTACAACCGGAGCGAGTTGGCGCTACGCCAAGAACAGAATGGAAGGTGAGAGAAATGACCTCGAAACTTACTTTCAAGTTTTAATTAGATAACTTCGATAATATCTGCAAATTAAAATACAATCGTCCTCTTTATTTAATAATGTAGTTTGTATAAAAGTATTGAATCATGTTATTTTTAAATGTAAATTGTAAACGTGAATTTATAAAACTTTATTACTAATAGTGAAAAAAAATATAATAACTATATATACAACAAAATACTCTATTTAATTAAAAAGCCTTATAATATAAACTCTAACACAACTACATTATATTATAAATATAATGTAGTTGTGTTAAATATATGTTTGCAATATAATTAATTCATGCATCTATCTCTTATACATATGTATGTATGTATAACCGGTAAATACCTAACCGGCTCCGTTCGATGTGGATTGCTTTGAGCCCACATATTTGACTTCCAAACAGTACTGTTTCGTCGATTATTGCTTCTTCGAGGCTACTTCAAAGTTTAAAAGCCTGCAATTTGCCTTTCTACGGGAAACTGTAAAAGGTAGACTCAAAGGTTTCTTTTCCCAACTTTAACAGAATCATTTTCTTACGCACAAAAACGTACATTCACATTTATTTCCTTCTTAACTTTTCAAATTTATGTACTATCGTTAAGAATATGTTGAGCAAATGTCGTTTTACATTTTTATTTCTTTCGCTTCTTAGTAATTATCTTGGGGTTGTTCTAAGGACTACCGTTTCAAAAGTTTACAAAGTACGTAAAACGTTTATAGGAAGATCTCTTTATGCTAATATCTTCTTTCTTTTTAGGTTAACAAATGTAATGGATTCGAAGGCTACATAAAATTACCAAAACAAGAAATAAAAAAAGTCAGTAAAGTATGCTTTTAAATATATTTTTGAGCTCTTCTTAGAGTGTATTTATGAAAACAACAATTGTTTTAACAGCGTTTAATAAATATTGAAATTGTAATATTTATTACATTTAAATATATTGTGTTTTAGATTTCCAATTTATCATATTGTTCTATATTACATAATATGTAACTTTCAAAGCCGATTGTAAAGTTTCTAATTTTATACAAAGAACTTGACGTTGAGATCCGAGTTATTGTAAGTTTACGAGAAGTAGTCAGCTAGTTGTATACGGCTGACCGAAACCATCTCTAATTAATACCTCTTTAGTTAACCTTTAGGAATTCCGACGTGAGGAATTCTTAGCGAGAGATAATTAAATGCATTACGCGACGCTCGAGAACTTCGACTTTTGTAACTAACGACTAGTGGATATCAGTCTGTAGAAAATATATTATGGTAACTGTTACCATTAACTTATGCGTGTTTAGTTCATTCCCATTTAACTTGGTAGTTATATTTTTTTTAAAACTAGTATTCTGCTTCTTTTCATCTCTGTATTTGCATTTTTTCCCCATAATTTTAATCTAGGTAAAAACAATCTGAAATTAAAAATAATAACTATAAATATTTTTCCCAATACATTAAATTTATACGATATTCATGATTTTTAAGCAAAATTATAAAAAAAATAATGATATATTATAGGCGATATACGAGAATTGAAATTTACCTTTGAAAGCTGGAAAGTTAGCAATTACATTATATTATTATAAGATTTACATCAACAATCTTTATCATTTCATTAATTAATGATCGACTTTTACAAAAATGTGCCACTTATTTTCTTGCCACTTTCCTATTATCTTGCTTTTAGTAAAAAGCGTACGACGATTCCTTATGAAGTTTCACTTGCGATATATGTATGAGTACAAAAGAGGTTTCTTCATGACCTACAATTTTTACTCGTTAATATCGCCCTCTTATACATACTACGACTACAAAGTAATTGTAGTCGGTGTATGAACGCGCACATTTTATTTAATATTTTATCAATTTTATAAGCATTTTCCTCTGGCTTAATATCTTAGTGGCTTTTCTCTATCCTTATATTCCATTTTTGATTTTAGTTATCTTATCTATCTACATGATTCACGGTGTATCCCGCATATAACATGATAGGCACTGGTAAGAAAGGTAACGTAAAAACACTCCGTACCCAACTTTTTGCCGAAATTTCTAGACATTGCGACCCACAGCAATAATAAAAGTGTACCGACCAGCATAATACCGTTGACCCACAATGGGTTTATAAAGCTCACTGGCACTAAGCCAAGAGGACAAATGCTAGGATAATATTTTCGAAGAATCATACTGAACTCAACGTGATGTGATTGTGATAAACACTAATCGTGTCAGGTCAGGTCAGTCGTGGCGCAGTGGCACAAAGTGTGACTGTAAAACTGACTGGTTGTGGGTTCGATCTCCACTTTTTAACTATAACAAAAAAATCCTTCTAGGAGGGATGACTAATGACTAATTAATGATATTTCAGTTCAGCCACTTAGCGCGCGTGGTCTTGATTCTATTCTAATCTGAATTCCGAAGTAAGAAGTTACAAAAAATGTAAACAGATAAATTGCATTTTATTTAAGTAGTATATGTGATATTATAAATGTGAATTTATGAAAAATAATATTTGATGAAATTAATGATGAAATTTAAAGATGTAAAATGTAATATAGAAATATCTATTTAGTCTAATTTTGGTTTTGGTTTATAAAACTACTGCTCTGATTCTTGCAAAAAGAAATTTATATATTATGTATGGATTCTAAAAGTGAAATTAGAACATTCTTTATTTAAAAAGGCTATAATTACCAACAAATTCAATGCGTCAAAGTGTTAATGGATGTACCAAGCACATTCGCACGTCCGTGCGGTCTTAACAAATCTTGCAGCAGATCTGAAACTTTCCGCGTAAAACCTCATATAATTTAAGCATTCCGATTAAACCGTGAATGTTTTATTGTTTTACATTCTATATATGTATGCGTATAGAAAAAATAAATACTTTCATTTTAAATCATTAAAGTACTTTTACATATATGTATAATAATAAAATAGAAAAATTATTTACACACATATTACAAGGTTGATTTTATTCGAATTTTATAATTATCGAAGTCTACAAAATGATTTTGGTACTTTGCCTTTATTTCAATTTTCTTTATGGTATTAGAGGAAGTGAATATTGTTTAAATGGTGTATTTAGTAGCTCACTTATATATAGAAACAATACAAGAAAGAGATTGGTAGCTGAAAATTTTACAAAGTATTTTATGATGAAAAATTGTAGTGAATAAAACTTGATGTTTATTGGAATGTAAACTTCTAACACTAAATAATAGAAAATAATTAAAAATATTAGTATGAGAGCAATATCAGTTACGGCTCGTACACTATTACAGCTATAAAACGATTGCAGTGGCCACATTTTCCTTCAGCGCGTTTTAACATTACGCTGCAAAAGACAGTGCACACATTTTGTACATGACTTATGACTTATTGTAGCTCTCTGGATTATTCAGAAAATAAAACTGCAGAGAAAAGGCATAGAGCCGCCGTTTTTTACCCCTCGCGGCGACCACTCTTAGGATGTGCGAGTTTTACTCACAGACCAAAATGGAACTAAAATTAAAACAATAAATGTTTTTCATAATATGAAGAATGGTAAACGTTCATTTTACTTTGTTATGATGTTTTATAGTAATATATATTTAATCATTTATGCATTTTAATACAGTTGTTTTGAGTATAGTTAGCATTAATCTAGGATGCCTCAACAATAAAGAACAGAATAGATACAACGGAAACTGTTTAGAGCCAAAAATAGATAATTACGGGTATGGTAAGAAAAAAAGACCATTTTTTATTTGAAGTTCAAAGTTTATTTCATACTAAATTAGTATTTACCCACAATCTTAACTATTTGGTTGTTAACTATTGTTAGTCGCGTTTCCGTTGACCGCATATTGAATCACCATGGGCGAGACAGGCTTGATTGGTTTTTTATGCATTATTTACTTAGTACCTAGAGTTCATTAATAATATCTACTTAATAATATTTAATTTATAGACTTTAATGGTAAAACTTTATACATACTTACTTACCTAAAGGTAATAAGTATTACCATTCAATTATATAAATTAAGAACTTAACCCTTTAATTCGATGAATTACTTGTTATTACTTAATATTTCCTCGTAATCTTCGTAGGCCTCCATAAACGTAGCCCTAATACCTACGATACGATGCCTACGATTGAGGTATGCCGACAATTGCCTATTATACTGTGCTACCCCCTCGTTCCAGTACTAGAGGGCTGGAATACGAGTGTGGGTTTGATCAAGTTAACGTTCAAAACATCTCAACGGCCACAACTATTTAAGACAACTAAATGGTTTCCTTGGATGTTAATGGCATGTTTTAGTGCAACAATCCTAGTATACGAATCCTAAAAATCGAATAATGAAACTTAAACTACACATATCAAATATAAAAATAATATATTAACAAATTTCAAAATAAATTATACATGAAATTTTATTATTAATAGAGTTGTTATTACATAAAGGCAGCTAGGAGAGCTTAAAACTATTTTATATTTTCATAACAAGCTGCACGTACAGCCTAGAGCAGTCAGTAGCCCAAAGGCATGACTTAAAATTAGCAAACATAAAATAATTTTAAAACACGACCAATTTTCGTATATTTACTTTAAGTGGATTTGAAACGCTTATAATAAAGAAATTTACAGTTTTTGAATTAAAATGTGTTATGTGAGTGGCGGAACTTAACTCTGTGCTTTGTCTACGGAAACATTTTAAGCATAATAAACTAATACACAAGAAACCACCGTGAAAGCTAAAAATATATACATATTTAGTTCACACTACATGAAATTGATCCAAAAACCGACATTGCATAGTTACGTCGCCGTATAAACAAAACCAGATCTCCATACATTTCGGCAGTGATATAAAAGTGTTATTACAAGTAGAACACAAATCGAAACGTAACCTGAAACTACGGCGTCCCATATCCTCATAAATATGTCGCGTCGCGGCGTTACGGCGGCGTCTACCTACGTGCATACCTGCTCTCGTCATTGTTTCACTGCAGCGAGTGCAGGCTGGTGCAATTTTTGTCATGTAGCCTAGTAGGTCACTAGGAAGTATGAAGTAACCCATAACAGAGTCGTTGCACGTTCTACATAAATAGATTGGATGAAGTGATTTGTTACTGAAGAATCTCTACCGCTTTTTATCTTCTTGTCTGCTGCGTTTTAATACACTAACGATTATAAAGAGTGACCACAGCAAGGAAGAACTTTATTTATGTGAATAAATATTACTCAAATTCAATTATATTTAAATTCGCGCGTTGCGTTTTGGCAGAGATGTGAGTTCGATTGCTACTGCTTTTCTTATATATTATAAAACATTTTTCGCAGTACTGTTCACTACCAATTATATTTGAACACGCAAAGCAATTTTCGGGGACCCGAGATAGAGTATGTACAATAATACACAAGTGAATTTGTTTCACTTACTTCTCTAGTGAAGGGACAAATTGTTCACGCTTCCACGATAGTAGGTCCGTTGTCGTAGCTCACTTTAAAAATAAACACTTTTATAAGTTAAATCAGCTTCACGCTGTATCCCGCACACAGCAGGGTAGGCAGAGGGAACCTAGTGTTAAGACACTCCGTTCCCCACTTTCTGGAGGCATTGCGTGTTGAGTGGCAGAACTTAACGCCGCGCTTAACCTCGACACCAAATGCGAAGCGAGCGAAGAAAATGGAAATATAAATTTAAGTATATATCTCATCTCCTCGAGTGGGGATCGAACCCACAACCAGTCGGTTTTACAGTCACACTTCGTGCCACTGCGCCACGACTGGCCTCACTTTTATAAATTACTTTTTTATTATGGGTTATTTTTTTGTATTATTATACAAGAAGCAAAGAGACCTTTTTTAAGAATTAACATGTATACTTTTCGCTTTCGCATTTGAGATACCTCTCAATGTACGATACTGTCGTGTTAGTAATAATCAACGCCGCTCAGTAAGAACATCGGCGGATATAAAAAATTGAGGATATAATTTTTCTGAAAACTTACTTCTCATTAAGTAGGTGTTTAGTTCGTTATTTTTTACAGCTTCACGCTCTATCCCGCATATAGCAAGGTAGGCAAAAGGAAAACCATTCTTATTTACCGCTTAATTTTTGATACATTGCATATCGCGTGTCGGAAATCATCACCGTACTTAATCTACCAGAACGAAGAAATGAAAATAATTTATTTCACCGAGTGTGGCTCAAACCCACCATCCACTTGTTCTTCACTGCACTACGACACCTTTTTTATAACACAATAAAAGTCAATAAATAATAGAAAATACAATGAAAGGTGTGATCTATTTACTAAATAGCACTTCTGTTTACAGAATGAACACTTCAATTCAGTACAACATACCTACCAATATAAATGAAATTAACATAGAAACTAGTTATTATTCTATGTTCAGCACAGATAAGGCAATAAACAACAAGTATTTGAAAATCTAATAAGGTTATCTCTCATTCACATGCATTATAAATGTCTATGGTGCTATGAATGGACAACACTGTTGTTTATGGTTACGCATAGGTTATGACAAATAATGCTATTTAGAAGTTTATTACGTTTCTTATGTAAAATAACATATATGTATGAGAAATTCAATTTGCTTAAAATTAAGAACCAAAGCCATGCTTATGTTTAATTATCTTCAATGGGTTCATTCGTGGCGCAGTAACACGAAGTGTGACTGTGAATGCGTCTGGTTGTGGGTTCGATCCTCGCTCAAGGAAGTGAAATATTTATTTATATTTTTTATTTCTTCGCTCTGGTGTCGAGGCAAAAGGGCGGCGTTGACTTCCGCCACTCATCACACAATGCCTTGAGAATTCGGCGGAAAGTGGGGAATGGAGTGTCTTAACACTAGGATCCCTCTACAGTCACCCTGCTGTATGTGGGATACAGCGTGACGCTGATATTTTACATAAGATAAGACAACAAATATAATTAAAATGATAATATGCAATGCTTTAGAAAAATCTACAGTGATCAATGAATGTATTATGAGAGTATTATGAGAGTATTAATTAATATTATTTATATTTTTAGCCTATTTTGTATAGGAGCATTCTGGGTTGTGAGGCAAAACTTAATATCAATCTCCCTAAATTTTTGCTCGACAAAATTGCCATCTTCAAAATACAGAAAAAAGGCAAATATATTTTTATAATAACAACTAGAGATGCGCCGAATATTCGGTTTTTATTCGGTATATGTATGTCATCTTTTTCATTATCGTCGTGCCGTGTTCGGCCAATATAGAAATCGGCCGAATTATTCGGTTATGGCGCCGAATACATTCGGTTCGATTATTTTTATTTAATTATTATTATAAATTAAACGAGTCTCACTTAATGCTTTGTCTATCTTCTTCGCTTGAGCGGAGCGGTGCCAAACTGGACACGCATATTCACCCGCAGAGAACGATGATATATATATACCGAATACCAAACGAATATTCGGCGCATCACTAATAACAACCATACCTTTTTTAAATTATTTTTAGAAATATGATCAGTAAATCTGTAAACCTGTATACGTCAGTTAGCATCATTATCTATTTTTTTTTTCAGCTTCACGCTGTATTTAACTTCCCCTTTATCGACGAATTGTGGAAGTATTTCGAGTTGAGCAACTCAACACCACTTTTTGCCTCGATACAAGAGCGAAGAAATGAAAATATCAAATATGTCATTTCCTTAAGTGGGCATCGAACTCACAACCTGATCCGTTAAGAGTAGCACATTCATTCAGCAATTCCTAAATGTTGCCTTAAATTAATATTTGTAATTTCGGATACAAAAAGAACTTTTCTTGGAGATCTCTGCGCGAAACAATATTTGCGTGGTTTGCATTGTTGTATCAACAAAAAGGTATATTATTTCATAACTTCGGCTTCATTTCGGTAGTTTTTGCAAAAATATACCAAAAAATCGGTTTCATTTCTGTTCCGCGGACGTCGTACAATGCTCGCCGTTTCTGAAATTAGGTATTAAAGAAGGCTTTCGGATAAGCTGTTTGAAATAACCGTCTTAAGCAAGAAGATAATGTATTTTTTGATGATAACAACAATATCTTATAAAAATCATTATATGGCTTTATTTGTTTAATAATATTCGTGATTATTATTATTAAATATAGAATCCAAAACATATGCTTATTATTCTTCTATATTGAGACAAATTAAAATAATAGTAAAATATATTCTTTTATTTTTTCAATATATCTAATACAATATAAAAAGTTTAAATTAATTTTAACTATTAATTTAATTACCTAATACAATATTAAAAAAAAATAAAATAGAAAGTTTTTTCATATAACTTTAACTTCGCTAAGTAGCCAGAGCACGTATAAAACTTATAAGGAAGGGACGGACGGATGCATCAGGCGTTTCCGAAAGTTAGACAGAGTGCCGTATGTCTTCTTACAGTTGAGTTTCAAATCCTGTAACCGAGTTGTACTTGTTATATTATATACTAGGGAAAATATGTAATATTATAATTGTACAATTTTCTAATAAAATTATAAGTTTATAAAAGTATATATATATATATATATATATATATATATATATATATATATATATATATGACTTTTACTGGAAGACGGAGGATTTAGAGCATTATATACCAACAATTTTTATCCCGAAAATCTCACGGGATCGGGATTTACACGGGATAATAGTATAGATAACCATTCTAGTCCATGAGCGTAGGACCTAAATAGTACTGTCTCTCTCCAGAAATTTTCATCGTGAGTTATTTATGAATACAAAATATGTATTTTATATTTTAATATGATATCTCCGTTCCATATTATTTTATATTAATTCTTATTTATAAGTCTCTCATTCATTTATTAAACATTTCGCAGCTTCTCGTTTAATATTTTTCAATATTTTAATGCGTGTGACTATAAACGCGACAGGTTGTGAGTCCGATTCCCACTCGAGAATATGAAATATTTTATATTTAAATTTCTTCGCTCTGGTGTCGAGGCAAAGCGCGGCGTTGAGGCCACCACTCAACACGAAATACCTCCAAAATACGGTGGAAAATGAGGAACGGAGTGTTTTAACATTAAATTCCTTCTGATTCCAATGGAAAGCCGAAAAAACACTTAAGCTTTATTTCTTTTTACCTAAATCTACTTTCACCATTTTCTATTGCAATCGTTCGTAAACCTAACCACGTAGTATGTTAAGGAAGTAAGCTCGGACCGGGGAAGTTTTCAGTTATTTGTCAGTGCTTCCCCGAATCGCGAGCGTGACTAGCGGCGCCAAGTCCAAGCTGTACGACTGCTTTATAAAATTGAATTATCCAAACCAACATTAAAAAATACTTTATACGTTTGTTTATTATTGTGAAAATAACAAATCGATTAGGTCATTTAATTATTTTTTTTATTTTTAAATAGTTATTGAGGCAAAGGATGGAGTTGAGTTTCACCACTCGGCGGAAAGTGGGGAATGAAAGTGTCTTAATGGGAACGGAGTTCCAGGTCCCCCCTGCCGATCCTAGTATGTGCAGGGATACAGCATGAAGTTAAAAACAATTTACAGATTTTGCAGAACTTAGCTTTTAAGAATGATGTTACAAGATAAATACAATATGGTATTTTTACTGATGCGTGGTTCTGGTCTACCTTAAAATAGCATTACCAAGACTGGATACTATAATATTAATAGTACGTGGGATAAAGTACTGTTTACGTTAACTCAGGAATCTAGTGACAGCTATAATAAATTATAAAAAAATATATAGTAAGTAAAAAGATATATATTATTGTATCTATATTTTTAATTTCTTGTCTTAACTTAACAGTAATGTGTAATAGTTAAATATTGTAATATTCTTTACTGCACTAAAATACATAATAGATAAAAACATAAAGAAAAAATCGTGTACAAAGATGGACTTATCTCTGTTAGAGATCTCTTTCAGTCAACCAGTGGAAGTGGATGAGTGAAAAAGTTGCGAGTAAAAACAAAGTATCATTTAAGAAATTTAAAGTTATATACTAGTAATGTTAGTAGATATCGAATAATAAGATATTAAATTCAGCGCAGGCTCGTATTTTCATTACTCCATAGTCCATACTATTTAATTAAAATGATGATGGACAGATGGTATTATATTATAAAAACATATTTACCTCTTTGTTCAACGCAGCCTTGTCATTTTATTAAGATCAAGTTCTCGTAATACGACCCATTCAGTTAGTTACTTATTACTTTACAAATAGAGTTAAGAAGGAGCGTCCTTGAGAAAATACTTGTCGTGTTTAATAATGATTGTATAATATACAAGAGTGAAAAACAGTTGCACAATTATAGGATGTATAGTTTTTATTTTTATTATAGTATTTCTCTTTAGAAAGTGCACCACCTAGATTCACCCTGTTGGGAGGTGGATATAACAAATTCAACAAACGTGCAAAGCTAGTAATGTTTGATCTTTCTGTTGTATGTGCGAGTTTAAATATCAAGACTAACATATATTATATTAAAGTATTTATGTAAAATTAACTTTAAATATAAATATAAATAAATATATAAATATCTCTCTGTCTCTCTCTCTTTCTCTATCTCTCTCGCTTTCTGTCTCTGAGCCCTTTATGTCTGTGGATCGTTCTCCAGGAGGATTTTAAAGTCCACGGTCATTGCTGCCTCTACCAACTAGGTGCTGGTTGCGGAAATAACTGTACCACCATTGACTTAACTAAAAGAGGCATCCCTGACCGATGCGAGCAACTGTTGACATATATCGAAATGTTTATGATAACAAGAAATAATTAAATAAGATTGTGTACATATGATACAGAGACAAGCCTGAAGCACTTTTTAGAGATTTACAAAAACTAGCTTAAACTTGTGGCTGTTTGTACCAGCGATAATTTCTAAGTACATGAATTAAAAATATTGATTTCACTGTCCTAGTGAGTCAAAACGTGGTGTTGAATTTCGCAACATAATACGCAGCTGAAACCATTCGTGGCGCAGGAGCACAAGAGGAAATGAAATATTTTCATTTTTTCGCTATAGTGTCGAGGCAAAGCCTGGTATTGAGTTCATGAGCCATTGAGGAGCGAAGTATTTTAAGACTAGGCTCCCTCTGCCTACCCTCGTATATGCGGAATTTAATGTGAAGTTGAAAAAAAAACCCAGTTTCTCAATTTCTGGCTGAAAAATAGAGCGGAGTGTCTTAACATTAGGTTATCTTGGTAGTTTTCTAAACAAATATCTAAGCAATTCTTGACTATGTTTCAGTATCTGCTTTCCTACATAATATAGACTTACAAAATCAGAAACTCTCAAGATTCGCGTTGTCGCAACAGGGACAATCCGTCATCAATCTGCCGAGAACCTATTTCCTTCCATTCGATCCCTCCCGTCGCATCCGAGTTATAGTCAAGTTTTATCAGACTATTTTCTATTTATTATAATAGAAACGCAGCTTATAGAAGATAAGTAGATAGATAAGAGTAGATAAGGAGATTGAATTTCATACTGTGTATTTTTTATATGGAAATTAGTCGGCTTTTCGAATTTAAGTTAAATATTTTATTACAGTTTGTTCATTTATGAGGTTTATCAGTTTTGAAAGTTTGTTCATAGAACTTTGACATTTCTTTTGGATAGTACGATTAAATGTTTTAACCACCGAAGTGTCATCCAGGTGCTGATGGGGCAGAACTTATAAAAAACATAATAATAAAGATGTCAATATTACATCTAAGATGTTAAGTTTAAATGAGAGATTATATGGCTCAATGATGGGTCTGGAGGAGCGCCAAAGCGCCTCGAGGTAACAACGTGACCCTGCCAAGAGCTCACTGATAGATTTGCGACATTTCTGAATGTAGACTGCTTGATTAGACATTGAATGCACCATTTAATCTCTATATATAATGAGACAGTAAAAATATTTTGTCTGTACATTTTGCAATTTTGACTGAAATGGATAGAGCGACACTTAAAAAGAATAATAGAAAGCAAAAATTTATGTCCTTAATTTAAAAACTGTACATGTGTGTGTAAATTATTAACTGACATCAGCACATTTAACAGTTTTAAAAAACATAACATAGATAAAATGAACGTAATGTTACATAAATATACGTATAGTATACGTATAATAAATAATTAGCTTTATGTATATTTTATAGATCAAATATCCAAATTGGTCGTATTTTTTTGTAAGATAAACAAAAATTATTATAGAAATTACGATAATGTCGTTAAAAAATCCTATTAAAATATTACAGACTAAAGTAATGAAAAATCATATTAGAAGTCATTTTAGTTGTCAATCAATTCTGCTTATTAAATCAATTATCATGTAGTTTAAGCGGGCGAAGCAACTGGCGAGCCGCTAGTGTGATATAAGCAAACAATTATATGTATTTAATGTTATCCTATTATCGTTGATATTGTTTTGTATTAGTATATAGTTAGATTTGTATTAGTAATTGAAAAAAAAATAGTTTTTGTTAACTATTTACATTTCATTACTTTTTTTAAATATATTGAAAGCATCTTTTTTGAAATTTTGTTTTGTCTTTTTTAAAACTTTCGTTATATTGCAGTGGGCTTGCGAAATCAGGTCAAATTCAGCTTTTAACAAATTTTAGGTTAACTCCAAAAAAATCTTGACGTCTTCTAGGAAAAAGTAATATTCTCATACTGGCGTTCAGACACACATATACCAGTACTATTATAAAGGAGAAGAGGACCAGGTATCCTGTGTTATGGGATACACTTTATAAGAGTATATTGTCTCAAATCGATACAAGGAGAGAAAATTCAACATTAATTAAACATTTGCCATATATAATGAAATAGGACTAACTCTAAACTCTAATACTGGGTAGTCGTGTCGCAGAGGCACATGTATTTGATTGTAACCGTGACTGGTTGTGGATCCCCACTCGAAGAAGTGAAATATTTATTTAAATGTGTATTTTCATATCTTTGCTCTGGTGTCGAAACCAAGCGTGGCGTTGACTTCCGCCACTCAACAAACGATTCCTCAAAATTCGGCGGAAAATGGAGAACGGAGTGCCAGCACATTAGGTTTTCTCTACCTATCCTGCTGTTTGCAGAATACAACGTGAAGCTGATTTTTATTATTTTTCATTAAAAATACTATAGTAATACTATAAGGACTAAGTTATAATATATAATAATATAATCTCCATATTTTTTTAATAAATATCATAAATATAATTTGTTAAATAAAAAATACAAAATATATAAAAAATTAAGAAATAAAATTTGACATCTAAAACCAAGTGAATTGGCACAAAAATAATTACCAAAGTTTTACTTACCGTTTCTATTTGACATGGCCTTCACGTTTACGCTTTACGTATTACAATTCATTGGAGTTATTGTGATTTCAACAAAGAACTTTCAATAACCAGGAGGCTATTGCCGCGTTCAGTCAGCGAGGCAGCATGCAGCTCACGTAGTGAACTTTCAGTGTACAATCTCGAACTCGAAGTTAGCCAAAGTGCTGCTAGAAATCTATGCTGTCATTCTCTTAAGTTATACATATATAAAGGAATACTAAATGTTCAAATTCAAACCCTTTGTAAAATAGAATATTAGAGTGATACAGATAAGTGATACCACTGTGTTTGTATAAAAAGGGAACAACGCGACGGCCGAGCCAATAATGCGACACGGCTCTTCGTGTGACATTGATTGAATGAATTGTGAATTTAAGAAGAAAAATATTATTGGAAAGAAAATATTGTTTATTTACAGAAACTGTAGAAATTTACATGTAAATGCCATTATCCGAGTTGTGGCATTAATAAAAGAGCTTATGACGTTCAAAGAGGAAATGTCTCGGGGTGAAAGAAGACATATTGAAACGGAAGAATACCATGAGGCGAGATCTTATACGCCTCAGATGCTGCAAATGACATTTGAGTTGGTGCCTAATTTCAGCGGAGAAGATATAAGTTAAGTAGTTGAAAAGTGGATTGAAGACGTGGAGAGCAACAAATAAGGTTAATTTTATAGTATTCTATTTCAGAATCATTCGTTATAATTCATGTTCTCAGGGTTCCGTACCTCAAAAGGTAAAAAAGGAACCTTTATAGATTCTTACCCTTCTCTTTTTTCTACAATGGTGAAATTGGTATGGAACTTTTGGTGGGCGAAACCGACTCGCACTTAACCAGTTTCTTTTTAAAAAAGCCCGGCTTATATTTAATTCAGACCACGTGCTCTATAGCTAGTGATTCTTTTAGTAAAATCTCTTACTGTATTGTATTTTTAAGTTAATTTGATACATAAATAAAATACTAGCTATAGCTTGCCTTATTTCCTTTGTTAGCTCTACTGACGAACGACCTCGTTACTGGTGGCGATAAAATTGAGTCTTATACTACTACATTCTTCATTAAATTTTTATTGTTTTCTCTCTCGGGTCCTCTTTATGTGTACTACTAAGTTTGATATGAACGGATAACAAAGTCCACAGCAATGAAGCGCCTGTGGTGGAGACTTTTATTATGACAAATATTACACTGAAACCAGTTTTACTTATTACTTACAAAAACCTAATTATTACTTATAATTTCTTCTGAAATTAAATTCAGTAATAGTATAATATATTTATTTTAATATATCTATTTAAAAATTGAAACTAGAGGCCAGTCGTGGCGCAGTGGTACAAAGTGTGACTGTAAAACCGACTGGTTGTGGGTTCGATCCCCACTCAAGGAGATGAAATATTTACTTAAATTTATATTTTCATTTCTTCGCTCTGGTGTCGAGGCAAAGCGCGGCGTTGAGTTCTGCCACTCAACACGCAAGGCCTCCAAAAATTCGGCAGAAAGTGAGGAACGGAGTGTCCTTAACACTAAGTTCCCTCTGCCTATCCTGCTGTGTGCGGGATATAGCGTGAAGCTAATTTAATTTTAATTTTTTTATTTAAAAATTGAAACTAGAGGCCAGTCGTGGCGCAGTGGTACAAAGTGTGACTGTAAAACCGACTGGTTGTGGGTTCGATCCCCACTCAAGGAGATGAAATATTTACTTAAATTTATATTTTCATTTCTTCGCTCTGGTGTCGAGGCAAAGCGCGGCGTTGAGTTCTGCCACTCAACACGCAATGCCTCCAAAATTCGGCAGAAACGTAGTGTCTTAACACAAGGTTCCCTCTGCCTACCTTGCTGTGTGCGGGATATAGCGTGAAGCTTTTTTATAAGGTTAATTGAACTGGTAGAAACATAAACCCAATTTAATACTAATATTTTCTTAAAAAAAGTATATAGTAAGACAAAATAAAAATATATTTACATTTTATATTCACGCAATAAATAATGCTTTTGCCATTTAAATTTATGTAGAAGCTTTTTGACTACGCCTAAGCTCATGTTATGCTGAATGATTTATTATACCAACAAGTAAATTTAATATGTCCATTTATGTCTCTCAGAAAACAGTGCATTAAGACGACTCAATTTCATACATATTTCATACGTATTACTACATGTTTATACATTAAAATAATATATAATATATGTTTCTATCTTATTTAATTTCGAAGAACGTTGAACTACTTTTCGTAATAATTATAATATATTTACGACCTCGTTTAACCAGATGAAATTGAGCTTTTAAAGTTAATGTGATCAATTCATCCAATAAGTACTACTACCAGAGATAATAGCCATTAGAGCTATCTCCCATGACTCAGGATACGTAGAATCAACCTACTATTTCTAGAAAAGCATTTGAAAAGGTAAATTACCTGGTAATATAATAAACTGTGCTCAGAGCTGTAGGCTCTTTGAGTTGGAGTCTCGAGGTGGCGTAATTACTCCCACGGTACTTTATCTTAAGGCGACTCTTTTAAGAATCAAGTTCTATTGTATTTCAGGGGAATCATGTTTGATAATTAAATTATATTTTTAGTATCCGTCCACTAAACGACAATATATAGCGTTTATATTTTTTAATGTGATTTCTATAATATTTTGGGGTTTCATTATACGTAAGACCATATAGATAATGTTGTAAAAAAATATACCCTGCTTAATATAAATAATGTCACTTTGAGCATTACTATCTAAATAGGATCGGTTCAGTAGTTCTTGTATTATATTTATTTTTTTCTCTATGTATCCGTGTTTCTTTAGTTAGTTCTTTTACCTGTCTAGTATACGTGTTCTGTTTATTACTTACTACGCGTTGAATTTACGATTAAAATTAAAAAACTATGAGATATCACCAGAACCTTTTCGCTACCATGATAAGGAAGAAGATAATTAAATAATTTGTTGCCGCCGGAATTTGCCAGGTTAAATTAAATTATCAAAATCAAGCCGCTCTGGTTCATATTATATCTTCTAATATTACCTTTTATATTTATCCAACAGAGTATATTTAAGGAAGTCAGTGTGCTCATTCTTTCAAGAGATATTATGGTATGCTTTCTTTAATATTTAAAAGATGTAATCTTCCAACTCTACTCCAAATAAAATGAAACTAAAAATCTTTACAAAACTTTTATTGTAACGCTACGGCCATCAATTTGTCTAAAACGGCTTACAATGTACCTACCTGGGACTCACTGCCGCTTCTATTTGCTAAAGCAAAAACCAGCTCTGTGAATACTGGGATTATACGAAAAAATATCTCTTGTACACTACAAAATGTAGAATTGAAAATGAAGTAAAAGAATATTTTACTTTTGGCTTCCTTTATGGAGTATCCAGCTAACACCGGGATTATGTGTTTTGAGTACAACCTTCACAGATGGTTTGGTAAAATGTGTATTTAAACTTATCAGAATCAATATTGCTTTATGTTACTTTTGTCTTAATCAGAATTGTAATTTATAACTAATTAATATAAAATAGATAATACTATATCAATTACAGTTATTTCAATTTTAATTAATATTATTACGTAAGCTTCCCATTTTAATAATAACATCCAAGTCGATGAGTCGTTGATAGATCAGCAAGTATATTAAATCACATTACTGAAGGCAACAACTTTCCCAAAATGAAATTGCTTCCATAGACTCTTATCGTACATTCTCCGATATATACATCTAAATGAATGTACGACAATCTTATGATATTACAGTATAAGTCAATTTAACGCAAACAGCACAGTATGCTTCTAGTAGAAAAAAAAATCTAAGCAGATTAAAAGATTTTTGTGACCTCATATATATTTTTATTTGGTTTTAGTATAATAATATATAAATGTCATTTAGAAATGCAGCACCAATAGATTGCAATAATGAGATACTTTAAACTCAATTATTTATTAAAAATGAGAGTAGCTTTTGATTTACAACGCATAAACCTTACTTAAATCTTGAGAACGCGTACCAGTCTGTTACGAGCTCTTCAATTATTCCACCGGTTTTTTGTGCAGGAGCTAAAACACCTAATGGTGTTATTTTTGCATCTTTTTTTAAAAACGAGAAAATGGAAATATTTAATATTTTCATTTCTTCACTCTGACCATAGTAATTATAAGCCAAATAAATGAAATATTTTACTAAATTACTCAACCCTATCTTGTGGATCTTTAAACACGACTAATCTCAGAGTCGAGCCTCACAAACCTAAGCGCCAACACGCTTTGTTTGCTTGTCTTACACTTTACGATACGACTCTGTCTTTTATAACTTTGATTAAAACTTGAACCGATTTGAATACTAATTTGTAGCATGTTCTAACCGAATAAGGTGTTTAAGTAAAATTTTATTTATTATTTAACTTTATTGCAAATTAGGATTGTGTAATTTAAGAATATTTTCATCATCATTACCAACCCTTTTTGGATTTTTAGATGTTATAAATATTGTGTTGTTCTTCTATTAATTTTTAAATGGTAATAAATTGCAAAAAAGTAGAAAATATTTTCCAATTACAGTAACAATAACTACAACTTTAGTTACGTACCGCAAAAATTAGGCTTAATAAAAAAAAATTGTGAAAGAGTAAATAGTATGCTGAAGTTAAAAAAAACGGCGACACGGCTTACATTTGTTAATTGATATTTAAATGTTTATCGCTTTATAATTCATTTCTATATTCTAAATTAAAAATCGTTCTCTCTGTAACAATTCCAACAATAAAAATATACACTCAATTGGAAAATACTTACTGTAAATACATCGAGTCCAGTCTACAAATACGTGTAATCTCTATCTCTATATACCTATAATAAGACAGTTAAAATATTTTGTCTGTACATTTAGTAATATTGACTGAAATGGATCGAGGGACACTTAAAAAGAATAATAGAAAGCAAAAATATATTTTTTGAATTTCTTGTCTTTCTGTCTGTCGATATGTATGCCCACATTTTTCTCTGAAAGTACTGAACCGATTTACTTAAAAATTTCACCAATTGCTTTGTTTTAATTTATCTTAACTACTAAAGTGTGGTTCATCAAAATCGGATCATTAAAAAAAATTATCGTCACTTGAATGAACTCGAGGCATTACTTTTGCCTGCGAATGTTATATAGCAATCGCGCTGGTAAGATTCCTGGCTAAAGTATGACATTTGAAACGTCTTGGTTATATGATTGTTGATAAAAATAGATACTTTTGAAGCACTATTATACAATATTTTATACAATAAAGTAAACAAAATTAAACACATATTTACCAATAGTATATTTAGCTAATAATATATGTTACTAATTTAAAAACTGTACAAGAGGTTATATGCAATCATTACAGTTATTTTACAATGCTAATATGACATAAGCACGACTGTGGTATACTTTAACTCCCGTTTTCAATATCGTGCTCGAAGTAATCCGCCTTAAGTGACAAAATAGAAGTTTCTTACTCAAATAGTAATAAGCTTATGAGCGCTAAAACTTCGCAACAGTAGTTCTGGAGTTTCGCCGAATATTAGGAACTGGGAGACAAACTTAGATAGTTTATGTTGGATACTCGTCTAACGTACATTTCTCTTGTTGACTGCAACTGGTATGTTGACAAACTTAAATTTCTGAAAACAAAGAATTATTAGACATGCTATAACATTGCGGGTGTGATCCTCACTCTATATTTCCATTTCTTCGCTCTGGTGTCGAGGCAAAAGCGCGGCGTTGAGTGTTGCTACTCAATGCCTCCAGAATTCGTCGGAAAGGGAGGAACGGAGTGTCTTAACACTAGGTTCCCTCTGCCTACCCTGCTGTGTGCGGGATATAGTGTGAAGCTAATTTAATTTTTAATTTAATGTAATTACAATAGTATAACATTCCCAACATGCAAATCATAAAATGAGGCCATCCTCTCGATCGGGACAGGAAGATATTGATAATGTAAAATGTTTCCCAACGTGAGGACCAAATGTGAAAACTCGCCCAATAATACGGGATGTGACGTTAAGTTTTTCAACAAACTTAAATATCTCTATATTTCACAATGCAATCTCCGCAATCTCCGCTTAAAATGTTCCTTGTTCGCTTAAAACTTTGAGAGCAAAATAATTAGTGATCTTTGAATGATCTTACACTAGTATCTTTTTGACTATTTACAAAAAATCAGGAGATGCTCAAAATGTGAATTTTCGTGTTATTCAAGTTATATTCAATGTCATTCATCACTAAGTTATCGCTGTAATAATCCGATGCAAAAGTATTTTACTACGTAATTGAAGTTACCAAAAAGTTGTGAGGGAGGCGAATCGAAATGATATTCGAGTTACGAACGTTTATTGATCAGAATAGTAGCTACAAAGGAGTTCTGTTCAACTTTCCTGTTCCAAATGTCAGTTTTGCGGCGACAGGTATGTAATGAATTTAATTACGTCCATTGAAGTACCTAGAATCAATTTAATTAAAATTGTCAAGGTATAGTTGAAATAGTTTTGGATTTATTGTTTTGAATCTTTTAATGGCTGGGTTGTTAATTTTTATTCCAGCGTTTTAGTGTGATAGCTTTAAGCTTTTTTAAAAGAATTTAACTCTAAGAGATATTACCGAACTTGAATTTTAGGCGCGAGTTCAAATCCCACTACGTTCAAATTTTTATACGTTTTCTTAATCAGTGTTACTACCTCCTACTTGTATACTTAATTATATAGTTTTACCCTATCTTTTCCATAACAAATAAAAATTTACACACTAAAATATATTATAAAATTGTAAAATAATATTATATACAAACAAATTGAAAATTAAAAATATCACACGACTGTAATTAATTAAATTTAATAATTACATCTTAATGATATATATACATTTTAATCTCCTTTATTGAAATTTTTGCCTTAATGGATATTGTGTTTCAACAGCGCTAAGTATATAAATTATTATAATGAAATACGCGCACTGAAGAGTAATAAATTAGGGAGTAACTGACGCTGAAAAAAATAAATTTATTAAGCAGCTCGTTTTAGATTTAAAGAATACTTTACATATATTCAATTACATTTGAATGTAAATAATTCTCTTTTATATTTTTTACACATGAGGAACGGAGATTTATAAGGAAGAAACCTAATGTCAAGACACTGCGTTTCACATTGCATATTGAGTAGGTTGGGTGTCAGTATGTCTTTTTATTTTTTGCGTTTAACGTAAAAAAGTACTTGATGCTTGGAAATCGAATCCACCAAGAATCAAATCGCACCATTATGCCCCTGCATCACGACGGTCTCAAATGTTATAATATATTAAATGAAAAATTGATGAGACGTTATGTAAAATACTGTGAATAATAGCTCTTTAGACTAAATAATAAGAAACTACATAATTTTTAAGAGAATATAGAAGATTTAATAAACAAATTTCATCGCCAACTGTAAACCGTATACGAGGCAATAGGCCGCGCCAGGGTTAAGTAGGGCCGCACTTAGAAAAACATCAAGGGTACGGAAATGGCATTACGTCTTCCTGATGACCCCTAAAAATTACCCCAACGATATTAGGCTCCTTCATTTTGATTTCAATATTATATACAACTTGTGACACAATTATTAAGTTAAATACACTAGATGTGCTATAAAAGAGCTGCAATGACGTGTAAATTCGTATAAATAATATTTTTATTTTCTTTTTTTTCACGAATCCTAAATACTTTAAGGAGAGGAAGAAAATTAAACAGCGTAATACGTTATTGTTATTTTAGTGTTAGGTTAGCAAATATTTTGTGGGTCTGACTATACCTGTATATAATAAAATTCGCACTGTATGCTACGTTTGCCACTACCACTACTTAAAGCACCTGTAAAAAATACTAACAAGTCAAGCATATTTCACTGTTCAAGAATATTTACAGGATAAAGATGTATGGAATTAATGTCTATTGAATGTGATGCAGGATAGCTGCCAGATAACGTAATAATTAAATTATACCATTGACATTGAAAAGGCCAACTGTTCCTTGCCAGCTCTTCTCAGCAGAACTGCCGTCCTCATCAGTGGCAACTTTTTTTATATGTTAATTTGAGGGTTCAAAACTGCGATTCAAAATAGTCTATTTGAATATTTCGAATTGGAATTGGTTGTGTCGGTCAAAAGAAGTCCCTATTCTCTATACCTTTTCGCATGTTTTTGTAATATTGTGCAGTCCCAGCAGGTTTAGATTTTATAGCAGCACCTTATCTTAAAAGAACAACAACACGCTGTACCTATCAAAATTCCAAAAATCATATTTAAATTGCCTCACCACAAATGTTTTATTCACCCATAGGCATATTCACTGTGACCGCTTGTCACAGAAATAAAATGATAAACATAAACTAAAACATGTATAATATGATATATTTAATAGAAACAGACTACATAGTTTAGTCCTCGGTACCTAACGTCGTCTGCATGACGCGACACGACATGCCTTTTAAACTATAATAATATATGAAACATGGTCCCAGCATTTATAAGTACAATATCGTAGGTCTAGGTAGCTCTTTGGAATGGAGACGAGCATTCCCGCCTGCACCTCGCTACATCTTAGCCGTTTATTACTAAATGCCTACTGTCTACATTTCGCCGTGATCCAGTCCTGCGAGTGGGAATTCGTCGCTTAAATATTTACTTAATTTTCAGTATTGACATAAAGTGTATATGAGTACGTATATATTATAAGTTATATAATATATAATATATATTATAGTATTTAACGAATGATATCAACTTAAATATAAAGTTTTTTTTTTTCACCTTCACGCTGTATCCTGCATACTGTAGGGAAGGTAGAGAGAACGTAGTATACTCTGTTTACTATTTTGTCGCCGACTTCCAGACACCAGAGCGAATAAATGAAAATATAAATTGAAATAAATTATACAACCAAGTTATATTAAATTAATGAAAAAATATATTAGATATTAAATTAGGTTACATTTTCTTCTTTCGTTCTAAATATAATTATTTATTTAATAATTATATTTATAAGAATATCTGAAGCTCTATAAACATACCAAAGTCATACAAACTTTTCTGGCGAAATGCAAAACGTAACGAAACGCCCAAATTGGCATACGTTTACGAGTAAAGATAAAAGATACAAGGTGTTACCACAATGAGAGCCGTTTTAGTACCACCATTTATAAGAGACGGAGTGAAATTGTAAAAACTTTTTCGCTACAATTTGTGTATAGGATGCGGGCGGCCTCCTGCCGCGTTCTAAACAAACACCTCAACTTCTCAAGTCGCGCAGTAATTTCGACATGTAAAGAAAAAATCTTTTTAACGACTTTAAAAAGTATATACAAATCTCTAAGTGTTGTATAGCTTATAGTATTTTATTTAAAGACAATCGCGAGCAGATTATCTTATCAGAACGAAAAAATGGTATGATATTTATTTTTTATTGCTATGATTATGTTAAAATCAAATCAGCTTCACGCTGTATCTCGCACACAGTAGCGCACACACATTGCGTGTTTAGTGGCAGAACTCAACGCCGCGCTTAGCCTCGACACCAGAGCGAAGAAATGGAAATATAAATTTAAGTAAATATTTCATCTCCTCGAGTGGGGATGGAACCCACAACCAGTCGATTTTACAGTCACACTTCGTGCCGCTGCGCCACGACTGGCCTCAATATATTGACATAATGCTACGCGAGGCTAAGCGCGGCGTTGAGTTCTGCCACCCAACACGCAATGCCTCCAGAATTCGGCAGAAAGTGGGGAACGGAATGTCTTAGCACTAGGTTCCCTCTGCCTACCCTGCTGTGTGCGGGACATAGCGTGAAGCTAATTTAATTTAATTTAATTTTAATTTTATATTTTTTTATTTATATTTTAATTAATATTTTGAAATTTCTTTAATATCATATTTTTAAAATTAAGGTTATTAGATTAACCAAAAGCATAAGACCTACGCGTATATTGGCCTAAAACACGTATGTAACCTAATTAAGGTTTGTTTTAAAATTATTATGAATTCTCACACTTTCACTTGAAACGCTCTACATTTATTCATTTTACGTTTCACATAATATGATTTTAGTAAATATAAAATAAAAAACAAATGTCAGATGAAGGCTGAAAATTATTTATACATTCAAATCATATGGACTTTTTTTTAGCTTTATGCTTTATCCCGCACGTATCAGGGCAGTCATAAGTATCAAGACACTCCACTCTCCACTTTTCGCCAAATTCTAGAGGCGTGTTGAGTGGCGGAGCTCAACGGAGTTATAAAGGAAATGTTTATACTAAAATCTTATTATAATATTACATTTTGTAGAAAAGAATCAATGTCCTTTTATATATATAGATTGATGTATATTTTTAAAGTGTTCTTTTTAAAAACGTTATCCACTTCCGATTTCTAACAATATATATATATTTATTTTATAGCATTAAGCACCCCAGCTCCATATATTGGTCATTAGTAAGCAAAGAATCGCATACAAAGTAAAGTAACCGCTTCATTTCCTTCTGCACATATTCAAGAGGCGGCAAACAATACCTCACTGACAATGGCGTCGTTTCGCTTATAAGAGACAATACGTTATAGCTGTCATTATTATAAAATATCTATTGAAGTACTTTCATTTATTTGCATATTATAGCGTTTTATATTAGTACATAGTTGTTTTATTTGTATTAAAAATCCGCGTCTACACGTCTACGTTTTTCATTGCTACAGTTATTTAAAAATATTTTGATATCATTAAAATACTTTTAAATATTATGCGTTACTATTCTTTATTATTTAGCTATCCGTAAAAAATAAAATTATTTTTTGTTTAAATACTGTCTATACTTCAGGGACTGTGATCATTAGACTACATCGTTATAATTAATATAATCGCTTAATACATATTTTTTAAATTAAAATCTTTATTCTTATCTACATATACAGGGTGCACTATTCACACACGTTTTAAGGCAAACAGTAATTAGGCCAGCCATAGCAGTGCTACAAAGCGGAATGGTGAATGTATACAATTTAAAGTCCTCAATTGGCAGTCAACACGTACTACGTAAACACTATTTTTAGCGAACACAACTCATGAATGATACAACAGTCTCGTGAATGTCGTTGTGACTTACGGTGTGTACTAGTGTTGTAATACTCTACCTAAGATATAGTACCTACTTACAAGTGATAGATAGGTACCTAACGATATTTTAACAAATAAAGAGAAGATCTTTTGCATCGTACCTTTTTTAAGTGAAATTATAACTAATATTAACTCAATATATAAATCTTTCTCGGAATTTGAATCTACAGCTTTATATACTTTGCTATGGATTGGATGGGTTGGTAAAAATGCAGCAAGTGTACTATTAAATATATATTTAATCATTCTTAATAAATTAACTTTTCCTTTGAATATATCTCTTATTGTTTCATATGTAGTCCACCTATGAGCAGTGTCTACCATACAAAAATGTTATTTATTTTTTTCTCGATATTTATTAGCAAATAATATTTATTAATGACAAACAATTTAAAATTTTTGTAAAACATAAATTACACAAACATAATATATTAAAACAAGCTTTACATATTTCTTTATTTTTTTATATCATTATTATACATTTACAATTTTTATAAGATAAAAACAATCTTAACCATTTGTACTTGCCCATTGTACAACTTTATTCTCATATTTTGTTACTTTATATCAATTTATACACCACGCCTACTGACGTGGTGTATAAATTTAACATTTTCGAGTTAATAAAAATGATTTAAGCTCGCATTATAATGATCTTTCTTCCGCGGAACAGAGAGAATTTATTGCTTTCATAATTTGCTATAATATTGTCCTGCAGGTACTTTTGGGGTTAGCATATAGTCGTAAATTTAACGCATTTTAAAAATATACGTGAAAAATTTGCCATTTTAAGAAATATTTTTTTTGTTTCCCACGTTCTCCATAAAGACATCTTCATTTTTAGTAGCCTCCGATGCGAAAGAAACTAACCGCCGTGTTTTGCCGGAGCAAGGAAGTGAAAATACTAAATATTCACTCCCCCAAGTGCTAATCGAACCCACAATCGTCGCGTTCATGTCAAACGCTTCCTGCGGAAACGACGACATTATATAAAAATATTAAATATCTATATAATTAATAAGGTAGATAAGATGATAAAATACATTATCACAAAATGATTATAGCTTAACTGAAAGCTACTTACTGAGTTTTTAAAAGAAGGCTCTTCTAAGAAATTTAAACAAAAGCCATACGCTGGGCGCTAATGAGTGTTATGAAGGGTCCCTTATACCTACACTTAGTTCGTCGGCACTCCACACTTCTTTCTTTATAAGCCTATAAGCCCGACACCGGCACGTTCAGCTTGGACTTCTAAGATTGGTCTTATAATATAATAAAAATATAATAACAAAGGAAAATTTAAAAACGCTGGCAGTGTTGTAGCTAACTGAAATAAGAAACGCAATCCAATGGTGACACTTAGAAGGTAAGAGTTACATAGAGCGAATAATAAATATTTTACTTACTCAAATTATTATTTAAATAATGTAAATATTAAATAGATTTTTGAAATTCCTACACCTATCTGCCAAAATTATTTTATCAAATCAAATATTATTCAAATGTATAATAATTAGGTTTTTTAAAAATAACCTAAAGTAATCCTAAGGCTTGGTGTCTTTAATACGCCTTTTAAGATTTTTGTCTCAGAATCTATGCGTGTAATTAATTTCCTCGGCAACATGTTCCTGCTATTAAGCAGGCCCAGAACTGACGTAAGTGAAGTTCTTCAAAGTTAATTGGTAAGTGCCTCTATGAGGAGCTTAATGAGATTAGTGTCTTATAAACTAATATACGGGAAAGAAACTATATAGTAATAAATATAATAAAACTAAAAAAGCAATATTCAAATATAACGCTAAAAAGGACTACTTGTCGAGGTAATAAAGTTGATTGTTCGCCTGTGATGCAATACTACGGATTTTAATTAATCTGTCGTTCACATAACTATTAGTCCTCGGCAAAACATAGCTTATAGTTCATTTTGGAGATCTATATACCTGATGTGGCACCGTAGCAACCTGTCTAAACTATAAGAGATATTGATATAGCGCAAGCTATCTTAAAACAAGTTGGTCAACATTATGGCCAATGTGATGTTTATCATGTTGACCAACTTTGTAGGAGGATGTACAAAAGTGAATATACAAGATGAAGTCCCAGGACCTGGAAAGAAACTGAGAAGATTGCTCCTGTTATTTACAAAATTACTATTACCAGAACATAAAACATATCCTTAGAAAGTTTACGTGACATTAGTAAATAAAATAATTGCCTACATCACTTCACTCATGATATTTACATCTTTATATTTTAAACTAGCTATCCTCATTAAGTAGTTAATGGAAAAAATAGTATAATAACGAAGGATCAAGGATGAAAGTAGCAACTACATTACAAAATTTCAAAACAAAAAAGGAGACTGAAATAGCTAAAGGATGAATAAAGAAATAAAGAGTGTACAACCATTTTAATATTATTACAAATGTTGGGTTTGTCTGGTCACCACTAAAAGCCATCTGATTTACAAAAGCTCTCAAAGCTTAAGTTGAAAAACTTTCTCGAATTTCATTAAAAATTATACACACAACTTTTTCGATTAATTTCTTTTTAAAGGCAAAACGTAAATATTCGTAATTTAGACGGTTAAAGCAAATAAATGATATCATTAAAAGCCGCGAAAGATCTTAATCGCTATTCTTGGCACTTTGCCTTGTTTGTCTAACTCACTCACTCACTCACTCACTCAGACGAAGTTGCTATGCTAACTGGTATGATGTATGTTTATTTGATTATTTTAGTTATATAATAAAAACTGGTCAAGTGCGAGTTGAATTCGCCCTCCGTGGATTTAGTATAATTTCAGATCAACGGGAAGTACAAATCATAAAAGTTGACAAATACCATGTCGCGACCGTAAGCACTAATTTTGTATTAAATAAACTACAACTATAAATTTGTAGTGATTTTTTTCAATGCAATTCAAATACACATAATTTTTCATGTTTCTTGTCGATTTTAATTACGCAGTGAATTTTATATATACAGCAGAAACGATGAATAAATGCCGACTCGGATGCTTTATATTTTCTGTGCTCCAAGAGACAGTAGATTCGAATATTTTATATTAATTTCTCTTTTACGCGATCTCGAGCTAAATGTTAAAATGACAGACAGACAACACATTAATCATATAAGAGTAATGCTATAACTTACATTACCAAACTAATTCTAAAACCAAAAACCCCAAATTAGGTCCTTTTATACTTTTTTTATTTTTTAACAGTGTTTTTTATTTCCGTATAGGGCTTAATTTAGATTTTGTATGTAGAAGTGTAACAATATGCATGGAGAAATATAAATTTAATTTGGAAGTAAAGTTAAGACCGTCGGTGTAATTTTATATCCAAATTCGTACATTTAAATAGCCATTTTAAACCGTGTTCCGTTTAGCTATGAGCTCACAAAGTTAAGGAAATTTATTTTGTTCTTATAAAGTTGAAGTTATGTTGAATTCGTTAATTTAATTTACACACTGTACAGTAAAAAAATTGAAAGAACAAACGCACAAACAAATTTTTTTCAAAAATTTTTATTTGTGCGTTAGACAGACAATTTTATTGAAATAATTGTTTTTGGTTCTATTTATTTTTCATTAAATATGTATATGTCTTCACATGTCACAGACAACGATCAGATGACATTTACTCACAAAGGCGATGCCTGACGCGACAAGTGCAATCAGTGGATTCAAAGAGCTTTAATTAGTTTACATACATACGTGTGTTGTGCGCGAAGTGGATCCGAGTATGTCCTTACTGTGCGCCCTGTCTACGCTAGTATTTAATAATCAGTTTCACACTGTATCCCGCACACCGCAGGGTAGGCAGAAGGAATCTAGTGTTAAGATACTCCGTTTCCAACTTTCTGCCGAATTCCCGAATGCCTCCAGCATTGTGTGTTGAATGGTAGAACTCAACGCCCCGATTTGCCTCGACACCAGAGCGAAGAAATGGAAATTTAAATTCAACCACAACCAGTCGGCTAGTATTTTATATGTCTTTATATTATTTGTATTTATTTCTCCATATATTTAACAACTAACAGAAAATCTTTTGTAATACTTGACAAATTGTATGTAAATACGGAAGTTTCATCTTGAAATATAAGGTCTCCTAGATAAATTCCCCAGAGAACTAATCAAATGTGGTAACCAAGCTAACAAGAGGGGATATGAAACGTCAAAAGAATGCCAAAAGCCTCAAATATCGGAATATTTTTTTATATCAGCTTCATGCTGTATTACGCACACAGGTAGGTAGGCAGAGGGAATATAGTGTTAACACACTACGTTCCCCACTTTCCGTCGAATTCAGAAGGCACTACGTGTAGAGTGGCGGGACCAGACAGAAGAAATGAATATATAAATTTAAATAAATCATTCCTTATATCGAGTGGGGATCGAACCCACAACCAATGCCAACCAATGCAAACCAGTGCCTTTTAGGAATAAAACGTTGCATTACTAAAGAGCAAAGCAAACTATAAATTTATAAATGCAGGTACCAGGCCCATTATGGCGTAGGAGAACGAGTGTGAGAATTTAATTAAAATTAGTCAACCTGTTTTTACAAAGCGATGCTGATGATTCTTTTATACTTACCACTTGATGATGTTTAAATTAATTTTAATTTTTTGAGTCATTTTTGCTTATTTTAAAGTAAAAATATACTACTTCTGAAGAACCTTAAAACATTTAATAATTATTTAAATGAGAAATGTGGTATATCTTTGAAAAAATCGTGTAAAAAGGTTAACACGGAAAACGGAGCGAAAAAAACAGAATTAATTACGAGTCCTCGCCTTCCTTTTGTGAGCGCTTATAAACATATTTTTATTATTTTTTTACGTAAATTCAAACAAAATATTAATAAAACATTAAATCGTGTGTAATGTGTCCAAATTTTGTGAATATTTTAAATTTCCTTTTACGTGATTATATAAAAGAAATGTAAATAGTTAGAACACTTCGCGCAATACTATGTATGTATGTATATCGATTATCGGTGTTACACTTTTTCGATTAAAAATTCCACAAATTTTTATAATATAATTTATAACATAAAAGTATAAAAATACATATCCTATCAAGGTCGCTGTCGACGGTTTTTGCTCCAAACATATGCCCGTGAACGCTGGCGTTCCCCAAGGCTGCGTCTGTCCCCTACGCTATTTCTTATTCATATCAATTACATGTTAGAGGATTCTAGCATTCATTGCTATGCAGATGATAGCACAGTGGACGCTGTTTACTCCGGCCGTGCAAGTCTTTTTCGGGAAAATGCTGAACAGTGCCGAAATAAACTTTGGTCTTCTGTTGAGGCATCCCTCGACAATGTCTCCTCATGGAGTTAAAGAAACTTAGTTCAGTTTATCCCCCTAAAGACACAAGTTTGCGCGTTAACCACTAAAAAATCCCCATTTATCGTATCGCCAGTCTTTCAAAACACTCCCCTTACAGCCGCGCCCAGTATCAGTATATTGGGCCTCAATGCTTCGAGTGACTGCCATTATCGCGACCGTCTGGAAAGCAAAGCCAAGTGGCCTCGAAGAAACTAGGGGTCATCAACAGAGTGAGACCGTATTTCACGCCAAACGCCGTTTGGCTCTATATAGGGCCCAGGTTCGGCCTCATATGGAGTACTGTTCTCATCTCTGGATTGCATACAACGTAGAGCCAGCCATTCGAATTATTGGGGACCCAATGACCTGTGAAAGGCGTGAAACTTTGGCTTTGCGTAGAGAAAACTAATAAAACCTATTACATCAATCTATTTTTTATCAATTGCTTTAGTGAAATGGTCTCTAAAATATGTTTCATATATTAAATCAAATTTAAACTAGAGATACTTTTTTAAATTTTAAAATATTAAAATTGAAGCACAATATCAGTAAATCCTGAATGCAGTATAAAACTGCGGCGATGAAAGTTAGCCGGCCGCCAGGGCGGGCGCGCGACGTGAGGCGGCCGGAGCGCAGCCCGCGAGTTGCGAGCGTTGATTGGGCGGAAAGTCGGATGACGAGCTTTACTGTTGCGCCCAACTTTACTGTTCACTATTTTGACTTCAATTTTTTTCAACAGATAATAAATTTAGTTACAGTCGCATTTATCCATCCGCGAACCTACTTTCGTCTGTCCGTAAACTGTCCATATCATCTCGTAATCTAATCGTAAATACTGGTCGAAATATAAAAGAATATCAAAGTTTTAGTTATCGTGTTATAGTGTATGCGCAGAATATTTTCATCCGGATCCGGAGGTGAAAACCTCAAAAAGGAAGTATAACCGAGCCTCCAGGTTCTTTAAGCGGCAAATTGCCAGAGCAAGGTCCGAGCATATCGCCAAAATTGGCGAGAAGCTTGAGAGCTATCCGTCCGGAACTCATCAGTTCTGGGCGCTCTCAAAGGCGGCACTTGGCAACTTTAGCCAGCCTTCGCTTCCGCCATTACGCACGGGAAATGACATTTTGGTCCACACGGCAAAAGAGAAAGCCGATCTCCTGGGCGCTCTCTTTGCCTCAAACTCGACTTTGGATGACCAAGGATCAACGCCGCCGACCATCCCGCGGTGCCAGAGCTCAATGCCTGAGGTTAAGTTTAACCAAACAGCTGTTAGGCGAGCTCTGTCCTCTTTGGACATCCACAAGTCGAGCGGGCCAGATGGCATTTCTCCCTTAGTGCTCCGTTCTTGTGCTCCTGAGCTGACACCGGTGCTAACGCGTTTGTTTCGGCACTCTTACTCAGTCGGCGTAGTCCCAGACTCATGGAAGAGCGCTCTTATCCACCCGATCCCAAAGAAAGGCGATGGGTCCGATCCATCTAACTACAGGCCTATTGCCATCACCTCCCTGCTCTCTAAAGTCATGGAGAGCATCATCAATAGCCAGCTCTTGGTTTATCTAGAGGATCACCGATTGATTAATGACCGACAATATGGCTTCCGCCATGGTCGCTCAACCGGTGATCTTCTGGTTTACCTTACCCACCGCTGGGCAGCGGCTATTGAAAGCAAGGGAGAGGGCCTGGCAGTTGGTTTGGACATGGCGAAGGCCTTTGATCGAGTTTGGCATAAGGCGCTCCTGGCTAAACTTCCATCCTATGGGCTTTCCGAGAATTTATGCAAATGGATCGCCAGCTTTCTCACTGGGCGCAGCATCAAGGTCGCTGTCGACGGTTTTTGCTCTAAACATATGCCCGTGAACGCTGGCGTTCCCCAAGGCTGCGTGCTGTCCCCTACGCTGTTTCTTTTGCATATCAATGACATGTTAGAGGATTCTGGCATTCATTGCTATGCAGATGATAGCACAGTGGACGCTGTTTACTGCAGCCGAGCAAGTCTTTCTCGGGAAAACGCTGAACAGTGCCGAAATAAACTTGTGTCTTCTATTGAGGCATCCCTCATCAATGTCTCCTCATGGGGTGAAAGGAACTTAGTTCAGTTCAACCCCCTGAAGACACAAGTTTGCGCGTTAACCACAAAAAAAATCCCATTTATCATATCGCCAGTCTTTCAAAACACTCCTCTTACAGCCGCGCCCAGTATCAGTATATTGGGCCTTAATGTTTCGAGTGACTGCCAGTATCGCGATCATCTGGAAAGCAAGGCCAAGTTGGCCTCGAAGAAACTGGGGGTCATCAACAGAGCGAGACGGTACTTCACGCCAAAACACCGTTTGGCCCTATATAGGGCCCAGGTTCGGCCTCATATGGAGTACTGTTCTCACCTCTGGGCTGGTGCACCCCAGTATCAGCTTGAACCATTTGATCGCATACAACGTAGAGCCACTCGAATCATTGGGGACCCAATGATCTGTGAAAGGCTTGATACTTTGGCTTTGCGTAGAGACGTCTCCTCGCTTTGCGTTCTCTATCGCATTTACCACGGGGAGTGTTCTGAAGAACTGTTTGACCTGTTACCTGCCGCCGAATTTTCTAACCGCACAGCACGTCATAAGCTAAAATATCATCCACACCACCTGGATACGTGGCAATCCACTACTGTGCGGTTTCGTAGGAACTTCCTTCCACGCGCCACGGAACTGTGGAATGACCTACCCGCGGCAGTGTTTCCAGGTCGATATGACATGGGTACCTTCAAAAAGCGCGTCTATCTCCACCTTAAAGGCCGGCAACGCACCTGTAGCTCCTCTGGTGTTGCACGGGGCCGTGGGCGGCGGCAATCACTTACCATCAGGTGACCCGAACGCTCGTTTGCCTTGTCCTTTTCCATAAAAAAAAAAAAAAAAAAAAAAAAAAAAAAAAAATATATTAAAATAATATATTCTTCTTTATACGATTAAAATGGGTAACTAAATTATTTATTTAATAGACAACATTTTGTTAAATTTCAACGCACGTAGATACATAGCCATTTGAATTATATATCTATGTGGAATTAAGATTAGTGTAGATCAGGGAACATTTCGAAAGTAATAACGAAAATGTAGTACATTCTTATCATTTAAAAAGGTTTTTTTTAAAGATCATGTTTCAATATAGAGATAGGTATTATATGAAAAATTCAGAAGCTCATCTACAATGAACATACAAGTTATCAACTGTCTTTAGGCACCTTTCCCCCTAACTCAAGACATGTTTTTACAAAGCGCCTAAGGGAGAGAAAGCCGCCGTATTTATTGACCATTACTTCGCAACTTTAGCACTTAATATCATATGGGCGTAGAAACATGAGGTGAAGTGGAATCAATGTTTGAAAATAATTCGAGTTTGTGATACTTAAGTACTATATACGGTATTTTTTATAGTGGGGTTTGATCAGTATCTGCCGCTGGGTAGACGAAGAAAATAATAAATTATTCCGTTTTTAGCCTATTTCTATCCCCATCCGAGGGAATGATGATTATATTTTACTTGTATATATTGTTCAAATCTTTTTTATCTACACACATAGTACTAATAAAGAATTTGAATTCCTAAAAAAATTTTTTTAGGGCGTTCAGGTCACCTGATGTAAGTGATTACTGCCAACTGCCTCTGTTGATGACCCTCAGTTTCTTCCAGGTCAACTGCTTGGCTTTGCTTTCGAGATGGTCGCGATAATGGCAGTCACCCGAAACATTAAGGCCCAATATACTGATACTGGGCATGGCTATAACGTGAGTGTTTTAAAGGACTGGTGATACGATAAACGGAGAACTTGGAGAACGCTAGCGTTCACGGGCATATGTTTGGAGCAAAAATAAGCTTTGATCGACGGTTCTGATTCAAGTGTAATAAAATCTCTTGGTTTTCATTATTTGCTAATATCCATAATACGTCTATCTTTTATATATTATAGTAAAATTTCCATTTAAATTAATAGACAAAATTCATATTCATTTGCGAGCTCATCTGTAAACTAAACTTTCATAAAAGGACCGCAGTTAGAGTTCAACATTTGTTTAATCCGAGATGACCCCTTAATTGTTCGTTAGAACAGATTTACAGTTTGTCCGCCAAATAAAAAATTATACAAGTAAATAAAGCGGGCTATTTAATCTATTTGCGTAACGCAGTTATCATTTTTATCGTCGAGGCTAAGCTCAGCGCTGAGTTCTGGTCGTCAGCACACAATGCCTCCAGAATTCGGCAGAAAGTGGGGAACGGAGTGTCTTAACACTAGTTTGTCCCTCTGCTAAAGCGTAAAAGTAAAGTTTTATGTAATATATGTTTGTATAAACACATTTCTAGATAATTGTAATAGTGGTTTCAACATTTTACAATCTTTTTTACATTCACTGTAACTATCCCACATATATTATAATTAACTAAACGTAAATAAAACCTTACTCAATAGCATTAATTCAAGTTACCATATTATACCTACTGTTATTTACACAGACCCGTAGATATTGTATTTTACGTTTGATATACAAAAGGGTGTACCGGTATATTGTTTCTAATATATTGTACTAAAGTCCTATAATTATTTGTTTGGGTACAGTCAACAAAAGACAAATGAAAAGTGATATCAACAAGCGAAGTCTATTCTAATCGTTACAGTATACACTGTCTTCAAAGTAGTCACTTCGCGTGGAGATGACACAATTTCTTAAAGTGAATAATGATAGGCCTATTAATAAATATGCATATAAGAATTCTTGAAAATATACAGTATATATGACTTAATTATATAAGTACCATAATATATTTAATGTTTTTTAAGGTCAGTCCTGGCTAGGGGCACAAGTGTGACAGTAAAAGTAAAGTACTGGTTGTGGGTTCGATCCCCACTCGAGGAATTTAGTATTTATTTAAATTTATGATTTTATTCCTTCGTTATGGATTCGAGGCAAAAGGGCGGTGTTGAGTTACGCCACTCAATACGCAATGCTTTCAGAAGAACTTCGGCGGAAAATTGAGAATGGATTGTCTTGGCACTAGGTTTTTTCTGCCTACCCTGTTGTGTGCGGCTAAAAAAAATATTTACTTCACATTTAAACCTTTCCACTTTCTATTTATTTAAAAGAAACGACTGTGATTACAAAAATATGTAAATGAATCAATAATTTATTACCAATATAAGTAAGAAATAATAGAAAAAAAATATAAAAAATTTGTAAGGAAGCCAATTTTATCAAAATATTTTTGTTAGATGTTCATATTTTGTGGATGCCACATAAAGTAAAAATTATTATAAAACGAACCTACCAAACCACATGCAGTAGTATGTAGAGAATGGAATGGAATATGCAAAGAATATCGTGGCAAGAACTCCTAATTCGTAGTACATTGAGAGTTTCGTATGACACAAATGAATCTAATTTATTTAATGTACTACGAGGTAAGATGTGCGGAAGGCGTTCACGCGTCAGCAATCAAAGCAGAGACCGCGCTAATTAGTTTACGCGGAGACAGCTGGGACTAACGCTTGCATCACCTTACACTCAACCCGGTAACTACTTTGTAGTTGAGTTAATAAATTAACCAGCGTTGTGTATCTATATTAAGGGAAATGAGAAACAGATTCTAATGATATGTAAATATACGAATTGGAAAATATAATAAGTAATCATAGCATTGTATTGAGCTAGCGCGCATCTGTTTAGTGTAAAAGTTAAGGAATAAAATTCGATATATTGTCCATCACTAAATAATTACCACCTACTATGTGCAACAAACGTTGAAAACAAGTTAAAATTAAAACAAAAATGTGAGATATCAACGGACTAAATACGGAAAGAGACGACGCAAAGTCACTACAGGAAATAGGTTCATGGCAGATTGATGGAGGATTTTCCCTGTCGCAACAGTTAGACTACACTCGAGTGTTTTTGATTTTTCAAATCTATCTAGTCGTTGTTTGAAATTCGAAGAGGATTAAGTGTTTTAGAATTTCTCGATTCTTTTTATTTATAGTTTCATATTGCTAGCGTATTGTGAGTCAATATTCCAAATATGTTCCATGATACACTCGTACGTTGTATAAATCTGCATTCTACAAATGGTACCTATATTGGAACTTTGTTTCTTTTATTATTGTTTCATTTAAATTTAATGAATGAAACATTGTTTACAATACAACATTATTATATATATTAAAATGCCGCAACCGTAACCCGACTGGTTGCCCACAATCAGTCGGGTTACGGTTACGGCATTTTAATATATATAATCGTCACCCACTCGAGGAGATAAAATATTTATACTAGATTTTATATTTCCATTTCTTCGATCTGGTGTCGAGGCTAAGCGCGGCTTTCAGTTCTGCCACTCAACACACAATGCCTCCAAAATTCGGCAAAAAGTGGGGAACGGAGTGTCTAGGTTCCCTCTGCGTACCCTTCCTTAATCTCTCAAACTCTTAAAATTTAAACTTATTCTGTCATTTCATTTAATCACTATTATTACCCTGCTGTGTGCGTTATATATCGTGAAGCTGATTTATTTTATTTTCACCTAACCATGTACTCGTAGATGGTATACATTGTAATGAATTTTCATTTTTAACTGGTATACTACCAATCACTTTCTTTCGTAACACTAATTGGCGTATTTTGGCTTGTACGATACATTATTTCAAAAATAAATTTATCCGCTATTTTGTACCGAAACAACGACCTGAACGAACCCGAAGTTGTGAAATAATACGTAGTGTTGTTCATATAACAATGCTAACCGCTTAATATTGCCTCCGCGCAAAGACCTTCTGGAAAAACATTCCTTTTATTCGAGAAATATGAGAAAGAAATTGTGATCACTGCAATATGAACTGTTGTTCGTTACTCAACGCTTTTGCACGATATTGATTCTCTTTATTTGTAGTTATTCTACAATGAAATGAAATTCCTTCATTATTGTTTTTTTCTACACTATTATTACGCTGTTTTCTTTCTGTTTTCCATTTTATTCCTGTTTAAGTATCAGAGATCAGAGGTTTGTATCAAAATGTTGGCCTTATCTACGATATAAAATGAACACCAGTATAAATCAAAGATTTGTATTACAAAATTCTTATATTCGGAAACAAAGTATATTTATTCAACCACAAATTTGTGTCATGTATTTTTTTTAAAATAACTACTATTAATTTCACAGCTATTTTGAATACTTTAGTTTAGTATAAGTGTATGTAGTAAAAACCTATACCTATAGCTTTAGTATGAATATTTTAGTATGACTGATTTTTAACCAGATTTTTAATACTATTTATATAAATTAAATTAATAATAAATGTACAAAAATTATGAAATATGATTCATCTGAAAGATGATCTCTATATTTCATCTATCATTAATTTTGAGTGGCCAATTGCATTTAGATAATACATATTATGATAATATTAATAGTTAACAGGAAGCCGTAGTTGATGAATACAATACCCTAATAAAGGTCCCAGCAATATATTCAGGAACCTCGTTGCCATTTTATTGCTCGTTAATGTTGGTTTGGCGATTGTAGTAGTGTTGTAGTGTCGCTAAGGGAATAATTGCCAGTACATTTATTTATTTTTTTTACAATTATTCTACAAGGTGGAAGTGTCAGCGCTCTTTTTACGGGAACAGCATATAGGGTAAAATATTTTAAACCCATACCTAAAGAAATTAATCAAGATATCTCAACAGTTTAGATGTAGGATTTTTTTTAATTTCACAATGTTTATCCATACCTGTATTTCGTGTGACGCAGTTACGCATAGATACCAATAACGTAAACACGTATACTACAAAAGTACTACTAAAGGTTAATCAACTTACTTTGAACTTTGCCGCCAATACCTACGGCTTGATTTCGGAATGAGGCCCTTTGATAGGTTTATGTGTGCGTGCGTCGTTCTTGAAGAATAGCGTTTTATATTATAACAATAATTTTATTATTTATTTTGTTTAAAAAAAAAAACATTTTTTCATTTTTGAGAAAAAAAATATATATATGGTATTAACCTTATATATAGCAATTAAAACTGTAGATTCATTTAAAGTGGTACTGACACTTCCACTCTGTATATTATATAACACAAAAATATGTGCTTGTAGGTTAAAAACGATACTATTGTCGTTTTTTTTATTTATCTATTCGATTGTTTATTGAATTTTATTATTATTATGTGATCTCCGCGTAGCCTTAAAATTTCTAATAATTTTTAAGCTTAATAAAATCTTATAAATCCAGGTTATTCAAACAAAAAAAGTTGATAACCATAAATAGGATATTAAACACAGCAGAATAAACAGAGAGAATCTAGTATTAAGACGCCTCCTTTCCCATTTTAAACCGAATACTAGAAGCATTGCGTGTGGAGTGGCAGAACTCAAGGCCGCGTTTTGATTTGACAGCAGAGCGAATAAATGAAAATAAAAAATAAATGAAATAATAACATTTGTAACAGCTTTTATCAATATTTCACTAACATGTTAATCAACGTAGTGTGACTCAAATCCTTGTTAAATACATAATATAATTTTTCTATTGGATTTTACTAAAACAGTTTTAATGTAAGAATTAAAAAAAAACATTAACCAAAGAGGCCTTGTAATTTCGATACTAAAAAGTATAAATCAAAAGTCAAAGGTAAAAGTCAAAAGAGTTGGAGCAATTTTAAAACCAAATTCTCCCCTTTCATCCTCTCATCAACGCGTTATAGAGAGCTAATTTAAGTCGTGTTCCGTTTATTTGTGAGAGCGCAAACTTGAAAATATCCGACATTTTAGACGAACAATATTTTTTGAGTTATTAAAATAGCACATTTGTTTTATAGAATTCACAATTTATTTACTCTTAATTTGAAGTAAACACAAAATTATAATTAGACTAATGTTAACGTTAATAATAATATGTACATTCTTATATGTACATCATCAATGAAATAATCGAATAAATTTTGTGAGTAGAGTACATATTTATTTTAGTTTCACGCTACACAGCGTGAAACACAGTAGGATTGGCAAAGATCTAAATCTATTGGGAGAACACTCTGTTTATGTCCGAAGAATGTATTGTGTGTTGCTACAACAGAGCGAACAAGAAAATATTAAATATTTAATTTTCTCGTGTTTACAATCACACGTTTTTGCCACTGCGCCATGACTGGCCTCAACTACATAAATATTGATAAAATTAAATTATTCTTAGCACAATGTTCTAACTAACAATATAACATCTCAACGCCCCACTCCACCTAAAAACTTACGACAGAGATATACTTACAAAGTTATCGTACACGTTGACTTGATACATGCACACTAATTAACTATGAACGTTCTGTGAGTACGGCATACTTACAGCTTCCATTCAGTATGCGGTTTTACTTGATTTTACTTTCTCAAAATACAGTACGTATGCTACTACTTTGCAATTTTTATTTTAGTTTCACGCTACACAGCGTGAAACACAGTAGGATTGGCAAAGATCTAAATCTATTGGGAGAACACTCTGTTTATGTCCGAAGAATGTATTGTGTGTTGCTACAACAGAGCGAACAAGAAAATATTAAATATTTAATTTTCTCGTGTTTACAATCACACGTTTTTGCCACTGCGCCATGACTGGCCTCAACTACATAAATATTGATAAAATTAAATTATTCTTAGCACAATGTTCTAACTAACAATATAACATCTCAACGCCCCACTCCACCTAAAAACTTACGACAGAGATATACTTACAAAGTTATCGTACACGTTGACTTGATACATGCACACTAATTAACTATGAACGTTCTGTGAGTACGGCATACTTACAGCTTCCATTCAGTATGCGGTTTTACTTGATTTTACTTTCTCAAAATACAGTACGTATGCTACTACTTTGCAACTGTGATCAAATATATTATCTTGATTCCAAAATATAATAAAAAATACATGTTTAAATTTGATGTATCTAAGGGTACTTCCCCTCTTTACGACGCTCTTAACGGAAGTGAGGAGATGCCTGACGAGTCTAATGCAATCAGGGGCTCAAAGAGCTTCTTTAATTAGTTTAAACTTGTCCTATATTATGCTACTAAGGTGAATATTAGTATTACAATTTATTAACCAAGATATCTCACATTAAATCTATTCGTATTGTTATTTTATACAATTAAAAGTAAAACATGATAGGTCCAGATCCGATTTATGAGAGAGTTTATGGAAATTTAATTTTCCATATTTTCTTAATTAATAAAAAAAAAATATCCGCCAATATCGTCACTCTTCATTATATAAAGGAAACATGATGTAATTGTAACCTTATAGTAGATCGATATATGTAAACGTTTATTTAATTAGATAATTTAGTCGTTTTAAAATTACCTGTTTAAACCAGGGAACCCTGGGCTTGCGGCAGACTGAGAGCTATTTAGGCAACCGTTGTTTTTCCAATTCCTTATGCGACTTTCTTTCAAATCATGTGCGATTCACATAAAAAAGATATGAGTGCAATTTACTCAAAAAACGCATTACAAAATCACCTTTAAAACCTAATCACCTAAAAACAGTTCCCACAGATTTAAGCAATGGGTTCTTAGATATATAATATATACTTGAATGAACGCGATTATTTATGGACATAATCATTTTGACCCTATCCGTATAAAAATAAAAAAGAAAATGGGGGCTCAATCTTTCATTGAGACATCACCATGGGGTCGCAGGGCTAGTGCTGTCTGTATATTTTAGATGGAATTAACTAAAATGAAAATATAAATTCGAACAATTTTCAACAGTAGTTGACTGTTGAAAATTGTTCGAATTTATATTTTTTATTATTAATAAAATATTTATTTTACAATATCGAACATTTTAAAAGGCGTTTTTTTAGAGTTCCGAACTGAATTTCAAAATCGAATTGTATGTTAAAAGCACTTCTTCTGTAAAATAATTCCAACTTATTTATTTCACAACTTTAGCATATTTGTCCTTTTGAAGTCTTCAACATCAAACATTAGTTTGCTACATAATATATTATATTATAATTATATTTAAAGTAAATATGTCTTCTATATAATTTATACCATCGATTCTTCCATAATGTGTGAAACTAAAACAAAATAGGCGCAGGTAACGTGTCCCGGGCGCTATTACGCCGTCGAAGCACGAGCTCGCATCGCAGCTGACTATAAATAAAAATAAATAAATATTAGCACCTAATTTACCTCTCGATCTCGATGCTTTCATCTACTAGTAATTACATTGAGTTCATATTTATTGATCCACTTACAAAGTGTAAGTGGTCAATAATTACTATATTACTATACTACAATAATAATATATAAAAAATATTATATTATTATAAAAATATGCTAATTAAAATTCATATAGCTAAACACTTTTGCCTCTTACTCATATTCAGTTAATGATAATTCCCTAGTTTATATACGTATAATTATTATTATACTTAGGTATTTTTTTTCTATTATTAATCAGGTATTAAAATATTAAACAATGTTTACTGTCAATATGACGATTATGAGTTCGATTTCCGATCGCGGCTGTAATTCATTTTCATTTTTGGTAAAACAAACTTCAGTATCGAAGTCCAAATTGGACGAAGAATGTCTTGAAACTAGATTCTTTTGCATATACAGGATAAAATAAAGTTCATGGAATAATAGACGAAAAGCCTTTAAAATTCTAACTTTAAATGTAGGTATAACTGAGATGTAGAAATAACAAGGTTATGAAAGCTTGTTGCGACCGCCTTACCACGAGCTTATTAAAAGTTTTACTGTTAAACTTCCTTACTATTATATCTTAATATTAATTAGACATTTTAACTATGTAGTTACTAGTTATTTTGAAATTGTATTGCACTTAATTTTTATTTCGCGAGTTTTAATTCTTTTCAATATCATACATAATACATATTGTATGTTGCTTATTATAAATATTTAATATTAAATAACGAAATTTATTTTTAAAAAAATATTATTCATTAATATTATGTTATGGCTTCAATTCCCCTCTGGAGTGAGAATCGAATAGATAGCGATAGCGAGAGGAAAAGAAGATGCTGAATTTACTTGAGATACGAACGGGAATGCGTAAAAGGGACGGAATATTTACTAACTTATTAGCCAGAATAGATATACGACATTTTTCGTTTCATAATATTATGATAACAAAAAAGTAACAAAAAAAATAATTTAAAAAACAAAAGCCCCGACTGTTTAAAATAAAAAAAACAAATCCAATAGTTTTAGGGTTACCAGTCGGGACCTATAAAAAATTTAACCAGAAACTCTGCATAATTTAAAGCTTTTTTACTTTTTATACCTTTTTTTCTTTTGACTGCATAAAATGCATGCGTGGTTTTTGTGTTTTAATATTTTTTATGTTTTAGTTTTTAACAGATTTAATTCAAACATTTTCGATCGATCAATCAAATGAGCCAAAATTCCGGAGTTACGAAGTTCCCATGGCCACCTTTCAGCTCCATCATCAGACGCTGGTTATCATTTAGTAGCAAAGTACTCGTCAAGATAAATCAAACAAGCTGAAATTGGATGGGGTTGCGTCGTTTAATTACTCATTTCCTATAGCCAACTTCCAGCTCCATCACCAGATCAGCTCAATGTCATAATAATATCGCATTGTCATCCGATTTATACATGCTTTCAAAATTTTCAGCTCAATCGGAAACCGGGATTAAATTTAACTTGAAAGATTTTATTACAGACAATGGGACAGGTGAAAGTTAATAAATATGTCAACATTACGAAAAACAATACAATCCTATTATAACACAAAAAAAATTAATACCAGTCATATTAGAAAAACCGAAGAGGGATTGCCTGTGGTGTTCTAATGGCGAGAAATCTCTATCGAGCATACTTTTCGATTTGTTCGCGCAGCGGTCGTATCGATATGATTTATGAATAAAACGATTCCCTCATATGCGAGAGTCAGGTCTATACGTCGTTGTGTCGTACAGTAATCGTGCATCACATTTATCACGATTTTTTTATCGCCCGGAGCATTAAATCTGATGAAAATGTATTTGTTTTACGGTACCTTGTAAGGCTTTGATTTAAAGGTTCGATATACAGGTGAAGCTAAAAGAGATATAAGTTATAAATAAAAATAGAATAGGTAATACACAGCTTTTATAACTAGAAACTGTTGAAAAGTTTGTATTATACCTTTTATAACTACAAATATAATTCGTGATAATATATCTAAACCAAGGAAAGAAGCAGGCCAGTTGTGGCGCAAGGGCACAAGCGTGCGACTGCGCGACAAGCTTTTGATTTGATTCCCAAAAGAGAAAATTAAATATTTTTGTTTGTTTGATCTGGTGTCGGGGCAAAGGGCGGCGTTGAGTTCCGCCATTCAACACAAATTGCTCCCAGATATCCGTGGAAAGTGGACTGTCTTACAAGGCTGCCCCTGCCTACCCAGCTTCACGCGGAATACAGCTGAAAACGAAAAGAAAGAACACTTAAAAAGTCAATTAAAGACAGAAGCAAAATACTTTGAAATAAGTTCGATTTGCATTTATTACAATATAATAATTCATACGTCGCAGTAATGTAAGAGTGACATAGACGCTCGCGACACGGCGCGCTCCATGCATGCGTGGTGCACATCCGGTCTCATAACGACACCTACAGCTTTGCGACTTTGCGAGGAATCTCATAAAACTTAAAGTACGTGTTCCCTGCAGATGAGAGTCTGTGTTTATAACTGGATGGGAGGCTATTTGTTGCTGGCGAGGCAGTGTGTGTGTGACCTGCGGTGAGTTAAATAAAACAGTTTTAAGTGTATGTTTTACGTGATATAACTATCTAACCTATACTAGTACAACTGTGAATGAGATCTTTTAAACAAACATTTATTTTTTTAATTTAAGAGTATTGTTTTTAATAATTGTAACAAGATTGAGATACTACGGATACGTCTTATTTTGTGCGTTCTTTTATAATACAAATAATTCATTTTCCCCCTGGTGACACGAAGGTCACCTCATTCTTATTTAATATCCATGTAACATTTCTAAGCATTCATATCTCGAAAAAATATTTAATGTTTTCCAAGGATCTACAATAGTGGCAACATTACTTATATTCACTACCAAAATATATACCAAATTTCTTGACAAGAGCGACTCTATAACTACGATTTTGCACTATAACTATAAAATAAGTTAGGCGAACAAAATAGTTTCCGGCGTTTCTCTTTGTTTTTATACTAACAGCCACCAGTAGGTGAGAGCCGAATAGGACAGAAAGGGCATCGCGAATGAACTATGTAAACCCTCCAACAACAAGCCTCACGATCGTTACAATGCTCTCTTTTGTAGAAGCGGCGTTTCGCAGCCGTTATGTTCTTTTGTAATAATAATAAAATTTAAAAGAAAACTATTTATAATATATTCATTATACTTACTATTACTAGTTCAGTAGGTTACAATTTTATTTAGGAGGAGGAATTAACTATAATTAATTACGATGCTGCATCCAGAAATACACCTAAAAATTATACAATTATAATTTTCAGATGTTGTCCTTTAACGTGACAATTTAGAAATTATTATAATTAACGTAAAACATCCCTTAATTTGATAAAGTATTATCAATGTATTTAAAAAAAACATACTTTATTTTACTTTGTTACTTAAAATAAACAAGAAATACATGTGCTTGTATGTACATATATGATATTGTTAATAATTGAATTGTAAAGTTCACTGTGGCTAATTAAATCAGCGTAACGGTTGTGGGTTCAGTCTTCATTCATCAAAAATAATAATTGCCATTTTTTTACATTGGCAATACAATCAACTTGCAATGTGTCAAATGCAAGCGTAAAGTGGAGAACTGAGTGTCTTGACACTAGGTGCTCGCTGCCTATCCTGCTATACGAAACAAAGGGAGAAGCTGCTTATTTATAAAGTTACTTAAAATTAAATTAAATTAGCTTCACGCTGTATCCCGCACACAGCAGGGAAGGTTAGTGCTAAGACATTCCGTTCCCCACTTTCTGCCGAATTCTGAAGGCATTGCGTGTTGGGTGGCAGAACTCAACGCCACGCTTAGCTTCGACACCAGAGCGAAGAAATGGAAATATAAATTTAAGTAAATATTTCATCTCCTCGAGTGGGGATCGAACCCACAACCAGTCGGTTTTACAGTCACACTTCGTGCGGCTGCGCTTACAGAACTAGTTTTCAAAAATTCTTCTCTAGCTTTTACTTTCTAATATCTATCTGCATACCAAGTTTAAATATTTATTACTAAGTTTAAATGTTATTATAGATTTGCATACTGACTTCCTTAAATTTATTCTGTTGGATAAATACTAGAGGTAAAATTTGAAGATATAATATGAACCAGAGCGTCTTGATTTTGGCAATTTAATTTAGTTGGCAAATTCCGGCGGCACCAAATTATTTAATTATCTTCTTCCTTATCATGGTAGCAAGAAAGATTCTAGTGATATCTCATAGTATTTTAATTTTAATCGTAAAGTCAATGAGTAGTAACAAACAGAACACGTATACTAGACAGGTGAAAGAAGTAACCAAAGAAACAGGCATATAAAGAATAAAATATATATAACACATTATTTATATTAACGTAGGGTATATTTTTCCAAGGCTTTATTTATATCTTCCTACAGATAATGAATCCCCAAAATATAAAAAAAAACACGTAGAAAATTATAAAGGCAATATATTATCGTATAGTGCGCAGCTACTAAAATAGGCGTCTACAAATACAATTAAATTAACAAACATGATTCCCCTGAAATTCAAAAAAACTTGATTCTTAAAAGAGTAACCTTAAGATAAAGTGCCGTGGGTGTAATTACGCCGCCTCGAGACTCCAACTCAAATAAATATTTCATTTCCCAATTTTATTACTTATTATTATAAAAATTTTAAATTATAGAGTATAAAAAATGTCTTCATAGTTTTTTTTTTTAAATTACTCCCAATGTTTGGCTTAACTGCGATAGCAGTTAATCAAACCTTGGTAATATGTATCTTAACTTTGAATATTTTTACTTAAAAACATAATCTGTGAATTTGAATGTTGAAATAATCACGATATAAATTCGGCCATCTCATTATTTCGCTTCTAAAGAACTTTATAATATTTTTTACACAAACTACAGGCAGCTCTATTTTGGTAAAAATCTGTTGTTTTGGATTCGGAATATTTCTTATATTTATACCTACAAGAATTTCAATATATGCCGTGAAAGGATTTGCAGGCAGTAAAGCTGCAAGGGCACACACGTACGACTGTAAGCACGGCAGGTTATGGATAAATATAATAATATTTTAATTTTCTGTCGTATATGTTCCTGCGCAAAGACTGGCCTCTATTAGCTCTAGTAGCTAATAAGCACTATAATAGTCCTAGATATATTACAAGGTAATATGTATTACAGTGATACATCATATTATTTCACAGGCTGTCCAATGATAATTCTGCCAAAAAGAGATCATTTTCTTTATCTATTTAAACGAGGTCGTAAATGTATTATAATTATTACGAAAAGTAGCTGAACGTTCTTCGATATTAAATAAGATAAAGATAGATATTATTTTAACGTATAAACATGTAGTATAATGTATGAAATTGAGTCGTCTTAATGCACTGTATTCTGAGAGACGTGAAATAAATGGACATATAAAATTTACTTGTTGGTATAATAAATCATTCAGTATAACATGAGCTTAGGCGTAGTCAAAAAGCTTCTACATAAATTTAAATGGCAAAAGCATTATTTATTGCGTGTATATAAAATGTAAATATATTTTTATTTTGTCTTCTCACGTATCCTTTTTTTAAGAAAATATTAGTATAATATTATGTTTATGTTTTTACCAGTTCAATTTTAGTCTCAAATCTTAAATAAATATATAATACTATTGCTATTCAAAGTCAGTAATTTAGTTTGTATGTAAAATTATAAATGTCAATTAAGTTTTTGTAAATAATAAGTAAAACTAATTTTAGTGTAATAAATACAGTAAGAGATTTTACTAGAAGGATCATTAACTATAGAACACTTGGTCTGAATTAAATAAAAATCCGGCTTTTTTAAAAAAAGAAACTGTACAAGTGTGAGTTGGTGATGTCCACCAAGACTTCCGTACCAAACGTTTTTACAAATTTCATACTTGTAGGTGCACGGAGTCTATAGGTTACTCTATAGGTTTTGATTAATCTGGCAACATAAGATTGCGTTGTTTTAGGAGCGTAATTGTTTCTGTATTCATAAGCAGAATAGACTTAAACATTTCATATTAATTTCAGTTTGATATCTCCACGCGATTTCAAGATAAAAGGTTTTGATAAGCGAACAACAAAGTGATCCTATAAGGATTCCGTTTTAACCTTTTGTTTAGATACGACACCCTAAAAACATTAATTTTAATGAATAGTTCCGAAATAAAATAGTATAATATTAAATTTTTTGTTGTATAAAATCTAATTTCACATGACATTTTCTGAACCGAACTATGACACAATTGAAAGGTTTCAAAGTGAACCCTTAGAAGATAGCAGTATCATTGATTTTGGAACAAAGCCTACCCTTTGGCTATTTTCAATAGCGTCGGTTTTATTATCTCAACTGTCAAGAAAATTGAAATGTCTATTTAAGGTATTTATTATTTATAACTTATTAAAAGTGTCCAAGTATTATGATGCAAAAGTAATATACTTTGTACTATTTACAATAATTTACTATTTTGCAATATTAGTTAATTGAAAAAAAAAATACTCATAGTAGTAGGTAGGTATAAGTTAACATAATAAAAGCCAATGTCAATATCACCATTTCAAGGTAATAAGTGTGTGACTGTAAACGCGACAGATGGTGGGTTCGAGTTCCAATCGAGGAGTATAAAAAGTATATTTAAATTTATTCACTCCGGTGTCGAGATGCCAAGCACGACGTTGAGTTCCGACACTCAACACGCAATGCCTCCACAATTAGGTGAAAAATTTGCGGACAAATTAGCTAGCGGAGTGTCCAAGCACCAGGATCCCTATGCTTTCTCAGCTTCATACATGATACAGCTTGAAATTGGAAAAAAAGAATATGTATAACCTAAGATAGTGACAGCAAAGATTACTAGCAGTATTTTCCTAACTTCGAGGTTCGAGATTGTACACTGAAAGTTCACTACGTGAGCTGCATGCTGCCTCGCTGACTGAACGCGGCAATACCCTCCTGGTTATTGAAAGTACTTTGTTGAAATCACAATAGCTCCAATGAATTGTAATACGTAAAGCGTAAAGTGAAGGCCATGTGAAATAGAAACGAATTTTGGTAATTACCTTTGTGCCAATTCACTTGGTTTCAGATGCCAAGTTTTATATCGTTTTTAGATTTTTATATATTTTGTTTTATTTATTTGTGAAATAATATTTGTTGTATTTTTTAAAAAATACTAATATCCTTTAATTACTTTAGAAAAAGCGAAGAAATAAAAATGTGCATAAAATAAGTCAGCTTCACGCTGCATCCCGTACACAGGTAGATAGGAACTAGGTAGGAGAGGGAACCTAGTGATAAGACACTCCGTTCTCCACTTTCTGCCGAATTCCGAGACAATTGCCGAGTCATTGCGTGTTGAGTGGCAGAACTCAACGCCGCGTTTTGCCTCGACACCAGAGCGAAGAAATGGAAATATAAATTTAAGTAAATATTTCATCTCCTCGAGTGAGAATCCCACAATCAGTCGATTTTTACAGTCACACTTCGTGCCGCTGCGCCACGACTGGCCTCCGCTGCGTCACGACTGACAATCTACATTTAAATAAATATTTCATTTCCTCGAGTGGGGATCGAACCCACAACCAGTCGCAGTTACAGTAACACACTTGTGTACCTACGCCACGACTGGCCTCATACTAAAAGTCCTTTTATTACTTTAGTCCTTTTTCATAGTATATGGCAAATGTAGAATAAATGAGCTATGAGCTACGAATGTAGTTGAATTTTCTCTTCTTGTATCGATTCTAGACAATATACGAGTACTCGTACAAAGTGTATCCAATAACACAGGATACCTGGTGCTGTTCTCGATTATAATAGTACTGGTATATCTGTGTCTGAACGCCAGGATGAGGATATTACTTTTCATATTAGTTTACCTACAATTTGTTGAAAGGTGAATTTGATCTGATACCTAAAGTCCACTGCGATGTAACGACAGTCTCAAGCAATATTTCGAAAAGGTTGCTTTGAATATATTTTTAAAAAGTACTGACTTAACAAAAAGCATATTTTTAATCAAAAATACAAATATACTGTATCAACGATAATAGAATAACATTAAGAATATGTAATTATTTGCTATATCATATTAAAGGGTGCATAAATTTTCCGGCTCTCTCTATTTAATATCTAATCAAGCAGTCTACATTCAGAAAAGTCGCAAATCTATCAGTGAGCTCTTGGCAGGGTCACGTTGTTACCTCGAGGCGCTTTGGCGCTCCTCCAGACCCATCATTGAGCCATATAATCTCTCATTTAAAATTGTAGAAATTTACTATACGTTATAATAAGGATTACTGTATATTAGATGTAATATTTATTATTTTTTCTTATATTTCATACAAATTACAGTCCTGAGTCCGAATCCCGAGTGGAAATCAAACTCACACACGTCGCGTTCACAGTTCTGCCCCTGCGCCACTACGGCACGATGAGGTACTTGGATGACTAAAACATATAAACGTGGTATCAAAAAGAAATGTTAAAGATCTATGAATAACTCAAAAAAAATATAATCATAATAAATAAATTCTATAATAAAAGGTTTAACTTTCGAAATTTAAAAAACTGACCGAATTTCGGTAAAATAAAATCACTATTCGAAACTTGATTCGATATAAGTCAAATAGCTATGTTTATCTACTATAAATATGTTTCTATTATAATAAATAGAAAATATTCTGATAAAACTTGACTGTAACTCGAATGTGACGGGAGGGATCGAATGGAAGGAAATAGGTTCTCGGCAGATTGATGACGGATTGTTCCTGTCGCGACAACACGACGACACTTGAGCGTTTCTGATTTTATAAGTCCATATTATAGAGGAAAGCACATATTGAAATATTTTCAAAAATTGTTTCGAAATGTGTTTTCAGCCTGAGAAAGTTCAACACCACGTTTCGAATAAGTTTATTCTTATGAAAGGGAAACTAACCATCGTGTTTGCTGCCAAACTGATCTATCTACAGTGGTCTTAATTGCCTAGTTGATTTTGATGTAGGAATTCACTGCAAATTTTTAATTATAGTTAGAAATTATTATTTATGTTAATAAGGACCACAAGTTTAAGTCAGTCTTTGTTAATCTCTAAAAAACGTAAAATAAATATATATTATATTTTATCATGATTTTTTCATGTTATAATGGTGTAGGCCAAAATACCAAAGCTTTTTACTCATATCGTCGAGTCCGTGGCGGTATACTTATTTCCTCAACCAGCTCCTAGTTGAGAGAGGCAGCGTCGGCCTTGGACTTAAGTTCCTAAAATACGTAATGCAAGTTTAATGGGATCCCAATGAAAGTATATTTTTCAAGACAATTATGATGGATTGAAGTCCACCACCGTGACCACGACTTACAGACATAAAGGGCCCACAGAAACAGAGCGAGAGAGAGAGAGAGAGAGAGAGAGAAAAAAGTACGATTTATGTACAACAGAAAACGTCGACATTATTAGGTTTGTATATACACCTCCCAACAAGGTGAATCTAGGTGGTGCACTTTCTACAGAGAGACATTTTAATAAAAATGAAAACTTCCAATAATTGTGCAACTCTTTTTTACTCTTGTATTTTATACAAAGATGTGAATTTATAACAAGTATTTACTCAAGGACGCTCCTTCGTAACTCTATTTGTAAAGTAATAAGTAACTAACTGAATGGGTCGTATTACGAGAACTTGGTCTTAATAAAATAACAAGGCTGCGTTGAACAAAGAGGAAAATGTGTTTTCATAATATAATACCACCTGTCCATCATCATTTTAATGAAATAGTATAGACTATGGAGTAATGAAAAATGATAAAGCAAATTCAGAATTTCGACGTAGTTTGGCGAGAACACATGGCTTAGTGGTCAGAGCGCCTAGTCGGTTTCCAGGAGGCGCGGGTTCGAGTCCCGCTGTGGTTCAGATTTTTATACGTTTTCTAAATAAATTCAAAATTATTTCTGAATTTAATATTTTATTATTCGATATTTACTAACATTACACAATAATATATTTTAACTTCTGATTTTTTTTTGTAATTTATTATAGCTGTCACTAGATTCCTGAGTTAATGTAAGTAAAATTCCAGGCACTATTAATATTATAGTATCCAGTCTTGGTAATGCTATTTTATAGTAGACCAGCCAAGCGTCAGTAAAAATACCATATTATATTTATCTTGTAATATAATTCTTAAAAACTAACTTCTGCTAAATCTGTAAATGAAACAGAACAAGCTATAGTTCAAATTGAAGCATTGAGCTGGTTGTTTGCCTTCAATGATTTAGGAAGTTAATAAAAAAATTAACTAAACTAACTAAAATGTAACTTGATCTTACCTTATAAGTTCAAAATATATATAATATGATTGATTCTTTTGCTTCATGCTGTATCCCACATATAGTAGGATAGGCAGGGGGAACCTGGGAGTTGAATGGCGAGACTCAACGCCTTAATAACAGAGCAAAGAACTGAAAATAATTAATATTTCTTGTAAGCTCATTAAAAAAAATGAGGATTTGAGAATGAGGATATTTTAAATATTTGAAAGTTAAAAAATGTATGAAATGTTAAATTTGTTTTTAACGATTTGTTATTTTCACAATAACAACCAACCTTATAACCTTTTTTTAAATATTGGTTTGGATAATTTCATTTTATAAAGCAGTCGTACAGCTCGGACTTGGTGCCGCTAGTCACGCTCGCGATTCAGGGAAGCGCTGACAAATAACTGAAAACTTCCCCGGTCCGAGCTTACTTCCTTAACATACTACGTGGTTAGGTTTACGAACGATTGCAATAGAAAATGTAGAAAGTAGATTTATGTAAAAAGAAATAAAACTTAAGTTTTCTTTCGGCTTCCCATTATATCGAATTTAATGTTAAGCCACTCCGTTCCCCGTCCACCGTATTCTGGGGGCATTTCATACATAACATAATTTAGACAAAAGGGTGATAAGAAATAATTAATTTAAAAAAAATAAAAATATATACTATTTTAATTTAATTAGAGAAATGTAGAATAACAATATCACAATTTTTCTCTAGTATATAATATAACAAGTACAACTCGGTTACAGGATTTGAAACTCAACTGTAAGAAGACATATGTCGCTCTGTCTAACTTTCGGAAACGCCTGATGCATCCGTCCGTTTCTTATAAGTTTTATACGTGCTCTGGGTGCTTAGCGAAGTTCAAGTAATATGAAAAAACTTTGTATTAAAATTTTTAATATGATAATACTTTTTGTATTGTATTGTATTGTTTTGTATTGTATTGAGAAATAAAAAATACATGAAAGTGTGAAAAAATATCCCAATCCAAGTGGCGAATTAACGTAAGGGGTGCGTGGCTGATGAGATGATCAGTCGCTACTACTGGCCCCACCAGGGAACCGGCTGGCATCCGTATTAAGCTTATCCAAGTACAGGACCATACGGTAAGGAGAGGCAGACCCAATTGCGAAAAGCGCAACGGGTCATAGCGGTAAGAGCTATTTGGGTTACGGTATCATGGACCCTCCTTGGGAGTTACAAGCGGAGGTACTGGCTAGAGATCACACATTGTGTACAACTGAGCGGTCGCAAAGTGAACTACCATCGACAGACGAAATCGTGCGGATCAGGGAAGAGCCGACGAAGCCCTGATCCGGCGATGGAAGTTGGACTTCAATTATTGGCTATTGAGATGGGAGCGGAATACAGCGTGAAGCTGAAAAAAAATATTGATAACCTAAATAAAGTACGCAGGTTTATTGACCACATTCCTAAAAGTCGTTTAAAAACGTATCCTTGTTATTATTTAAGAATATTTGTCTTTCTGTATTTCAAAATACTTCAGGTCACAATTTTGTGAAGCTAAAATATAGACACTGTGGTATACATTTTGCCTTACGGGTTGTAAGGCACACCTCTTTACAAAACAGGCGGAAAACAGAAATAACAATAATACTCTCATAATACTCTCAGTCATTTATCACACATGCTGTTAAAGTTGTGTAAAGGTAAAAATTCTTGCTGAAAAGAATTGAATATAAAACTTTACTTAAACTTTTCTAAAGCATTTATTTTCGTCATCTTAATTATATTTTTCTTACCCTATGTAAAATAATCCATTGAAGATAATTAAACATACTGGTAGCTATGTCTTTTGTTCTTATTTGGAGCAAATTGAATTTCTCATACACATATTATGTTGTTTTATATCAAGGACGTAATAAATTTGTATGTAAGCATTATATGTCATAACCATAGCTAAATCTGCGTAATCATAAACAACAGTGTTGTCTATTCGTAGCACCATAGAGATTTATAGTGCATGTGAATGAGAAATAACCCTTTTTAGATTTTCAAATACCTGTTGTTTATTGCCTTATTTGTGCTGAACATAGAATAAACTATTTTACGACTACCGCCAACAGCTGGATTCCTGCAATGAGCTGATAGTATTTTGCCCTCTGGTATGATGGGTTAGAGACTTCAATGATTTTATGAGTGGGTGCCAGGCGGTAGAAAGTTTCCAGCCATCTTTTCTATTGAAATTATAATATTGTTGTATGTCAATAGCCAGGATCATTCTAGAAATGTATCTGTTTTCCTTGGTGAGGATTTGGGATTTATCAAACCTAATGTAATGGCTGGGTTTACCCACAGTATGCTCACACACAGCTGACTTCGATACATGCCCATTCTTGATATCGGAGATGTGTTTCTTTATCCAACACCGATGCTTCTCTTTGTTAAACCGATGTATGATACCCCACAGTCACAATCAAGTTCGTATACACCTGCACTTTGTTAAGGAATATTACTTTTCACTTGTCTCAAGAATTGGCTCACTTTCTTGTTAGGTTTGAATATGGTTTTTGTGGAAGCTTTTCTTAAAATGTTGCCAATTTTGTTTGAACGCCTTTCACATACAGTAGAAGTGCCGGCTGTCTCTCTATTGTGGGTGGCCTGTTTGTCTTCTGACAGCGCTGGCGGGGAACTGGCAGCTTATTCTGATGAAATGCATTCTTCACCTGGTCAAGCTCACTAGGTGAAGCTCCCTTAGGTGTTCAGCGTCGCAGCAGTGGTGGGCTCTCTGAAACATAGGTTTGCCAACGGTAGATAACTGTGTAGGATGGTGAGGTTTACCATTGAGGTACCTATTGGTGTGCGTGGGTTTCTTATATACTGTGTGGCCTATTGTGCCATTAGTATTCTTATGACTAAGACATCAAGGAAATTTAAGAATTTATTTGCTATTCTATTGTGAATTTAATATTGTCATTAATAGAATTTAGGTGGTTTAGGAATATATAAATATTATCCGTAGGTAGTATTGCAAATCATGTTTTATAATGAATATACAAATTAATATGGTCAAAAGCATATAATTTATTCCAAAATATATTAATTTAACTGCTAAAAATATTTTCTATTTAATTTTCTGTGATCAAGAAAAAACTAATTTCTCACAGTATCTTATTAAAGCCAACGCTGTAGTATACTAACTACGCTCTTTTGATTTTGGTTTATTAAAACTAATTCTACAATTTATTTCTATTTTCTGTTTCTGAATATTATTTTGTACCTGTTTATAAAAAAGGAACAGTCTTTTTTAATTTATAAATTAATATGAAATTTAATCTATAACTGTATTGAGCTATTTTTATATATTCTTTTCGCTTCTCTTTATGTTCCACATATACTAAGGAAGACCGACGTACCCTAGTATTAAAGCACTCGTTTCCTTACTTTCTGACGAATTTTCGAGGCACTGTATGTTGAATGGTCGAATTCAACTCCGCGCTTGCCTTGTTAGCAGAGCGAGTAAATGAAATAATCAATATATACAACCTCCTAGAAAAAATCGAACCCACAACTTATTTAAGGTCACATGTTTATTCCACTGCATCACGACGCGACTTCCTAAAATTTAATATTTGTACATATAATTAAATTTGAATATTATTAAATCACGTAAATAAAATTCTTCGTCGCTGTGGTCGCTTTTTGTAATCTGTAGTGTATTAAAACGCAGCAGACAAGAAGATAAAAAGCGGTAGAGATTCTTCAGAAACAAATCACTTCATCCAATCTATTTAAGTAGAACGTGCAACGACTCTGTTACGGGTTACCTCATACTTCCTAGTGACCTACTAGGCTACATGACAAAAATTGTACCAGCCTGCACTCGCTGCAGTGAAACAATGACGAGAGCAGGTATGCACGTAGGTAGACGCCGCCGTAACGCCGCGACGCGACATATTTATGAGGATATGGGACGCTGTAGCTTCAGGTTACGTTTCGATTTGTGTTCTGCTTGTAATAACACTTTTATATCACGGCCGAAATGTATGGAGATCTGGTTTTGTTTATACGGCGACGTAGCTAGGCAATGTCGGTTTTTGGATCAATTTCATGTAGCGTGAACTAAATATGTATATATTTTGAGCTTTCACGGCATTTTCTTGTGTATTATGCTTAAAAGGCTTCTGATCTTCCTGCTATCTCCGCTCTGGCAAACAAAGCACAGAGTTAAGTTCCGCCACTCACATAACACATTTTAATTCAAAAACTGTAAATTTCTTTATTATAAGCGTTTCTAATCCACTTAAAGTAAATATACGAAAATTGGTCGTGTTTTAAAATATAATTTATGTTTGCTAATTTTAAAAGTCATGCCTTTGGGCTACTGACTGCTCTAGGCTGTACGTGCAGCTTGTTATGAAAATATGAAATAGTTTTTAACTTTCCTAGCTGCCTTTATGTAATAACAACTCCATAAATAATAAAATTTCATGTATAATTCATTTTGAAATTTGTTAATATATCATTTTTATATTTGATATGTGTAGTTTAAGTTTTATTATTCGATTTTTAGGATTCGTATACTAGGATTGTTGCACTAAAACATGACATCAACATCCAAGGAAACCATTTAGTTATCTTAAATAGTTGTGGCCGTTGAGATGTTTTGTACGTTAACTTGATCAAAGCCACACTCGTATTCCAGCCCTCTAGTACTGGAACGAGGGGGTAGCACAATGAATTTGAGAAGCTCTTAGCTTATCGGGGTGGGTTCGAGTGCCCTTTGTTTTGTAACGCTGCAGTTTGGCTGGAGATACCTACGACTAACATGTATAATAGGCAATTGTCGGCATACCTCAATCGTAGGCATCGTATCGTAGATATTAGGGCTACGTTTATGGAGGCCTACGAAGATTACGAGGAAATATTAAGTAATAACGATAATTCATCGAATTAAAGGGTTCAGTTCTTAATTTATATAATTGTATGGTAATACTTATTACCTTTAGGTAAGGTAAGTAATGAATATTACCACTTAATTCTATCAATTAAATACAATTACTTAGCTATTATTAATGAACTCGAGACTGTCGTTGTTCTACAATATTAGGATACTAAGCTAAGTTAAACGATGGTTGTGGTTTCCATTCCCACTCGGGGGAAGATATTTTTATTTTTTTGCTGAAAATTAATTAGCTTTATTAAATATTTTGTTGGTGCATATTGATTGACATATTAATTGATAATATTAGATTTTAGAGACTAATAAGGCAATTTCTATATATCTATATATACATACATAATGTTAATGAAAATATACAGAGTGGAGGTGTCAGCGCTCCTTTTACGGAAACAGAATATAGGGTAAAAAATTTTTATTAGATTTAGATATCTTGAGAAACTGATCAAGATAAATCAACAGTTTAGACGTAGGGTTTTTTTTTCATTTCACGATTATCGTTTATCCATACTTGTATTTCGTGTGACGTAGTTAAGCATAGATACCAATAACGTAAATAAATACTATTTCCCTTTGATAGTTTTATGTGTGCGTGCGTCGTTCTTGACAAATGGCATTTTATATAACAACAATAATTTTATTATTTATTTTGTTAGAAAAGATTACTTTTTCATTTTTGGGAAAAAAATAAATATTGTACTAGGCTTTTATAGAGTAGGTAAACTGTGGTTCCATAAAAAGTGGTGCTGACACTTTCATCCTGTATATGCACAGTGCCCTTGTGATATATTTTTTTAGCTTCACTCTGTATCACACTTATATAAAGAAAGGTAAGCAGAGGGAACTTGTTGTTAAGACTAGGTACTCTGTTCCTCATTTTCCGCCGGATGAAGTATTACGTGATGAGTGGCGAAACTCAACGCCGAGCTAATACGACGACGACACGAGAGCAAGAATATGAAAATATTAATGAAATAAGTAAGAATACTTCATTTCATAGAGTGTAGTGGGTGTTGAACCCACAATCGGCGTGTTTACAGTTACAAAACAACTGTCCAAAATAAATTTCAAACATTTTATTTTGCATAAGTCATTAAAATTATATATTAATTCAAAACAACCATAAATATTTACAACACATATTTGTAAGCATGTAAAAGTAAAATGAACGTTTATCATTCTTCATATTATGAAAAACATTTATTGCTTTAATGTTAGTTCCATTTTGGTCTGTGAGTAAAACTAGCACATCCTAAGAGTGGTCGCCGCGAGGGATAAAAAACGGCGGCTTTATGCCTTTTCTCTGCAGTTTTATTTTCTGAATAATCCAGAGAGCTACAATAAGTCATAAGTCATGTACAAAATGTGTGCACTGTCTTTTGCAGCGTAATGTTAAAACGCGCTGAAGGAAAATGTGGCCACTGCAATCGTTTTATAGCTGTAATAGTGTACGAGTCGTAACTGATATTGCTCTCATACTAATATTTCTTATTGTTTTTTTTGTTTAATCCTTCTTTTATTGATATATTTCGAATATAAAAAAAAAAGGTAGATAGAACTGTTAGTAGCTTTCATTTTGATTTGTCTGGTAAACATCAATTTTCATTCACTGCAGCTAAAAAAGAAATTCTTTCTAAAATACTTTGTAAAACATAATTTTCATCTACTCTACCTATCTCTTTCGTGTATTCTTTCTTATATAATACTGGTAGGGCTACTAAATACTTCGTTTAATCAAATTAGGACCTTCAACTACAATAAACAAAATTAAAATGAGCCAAAATATCTACAAAATTTTTGTAGACTTAAATCATTTTAAAATGTTAATAAGTCAACTTTGGAGTATGTATATATAATTAATTATATTTATATTTTATTATTATATATCCAAAAGTATCATATAGTATTTGAAAATGAAAATCGTTATTTTGCTTCTATATGTAAAACAATAAAACATTCACGGTGCATTTAATCAGAATGCTTGAGTTATATGAGGTTTTACGCGGAAAGTTTCAGAGATCTGGTGCAAGATTTGTTAAGACCGCACAGACGTGCGAATGTGCTTGGTACATTTATTAACACTTTAATAAAAAGTGCACGAAGAAGGTGTTATCTTTTAAAGTTCTCTTTTAGGTTTTGTATCCGGAGATATAAATGATAATATAGAATAATATTGTAAAAGTTAAAATAAGTGTTTGTACTATCTAACCGACCAGAGGCTAGTCGTAGCGTGGGGGCACAAAGTGTGACTGTAAATCGACTTGTGGGTTCGATTCCCACTTGAGGAGATGAAATATTTACTTAAATTGATATTTCCATTTCTTCCACTCAACACGCCTCAAGAATGCCTTTAGAATTCGGCAGAAAGTGTACCCTGAAGTGTGTGGGTTACAGCGTGGAATTGAGAAAAAAAATACCCGACTATTCCAGCTTACGCTACGGATAGCTATGTTGTTTCAGCTATTTGTTCGACATGTTTTGCCCGTGCCTATCATGTTATACAGAATACACCGTGACTCATATAGATAGATAAGATAACTAAATTCAATATTGTAAATATAAGTATAGAGAAAAGCCACTAAGGCATTAAGCCAGCCAAAAAAGTTTATAAAGTTTATAAAATATTTAATAAATTGTGTTCGTATACAGGCTACAATTACTTTGTAGTTGAAGTATGTATAAGAGGGAGATATAAGGGAGTAAAAATTGTAGGTCATGAAGAAACCTCTTTTGTACTCATACATATATCGCATGTGAATAAGGCATCGCTTTATACTAAAAGCAAGATAATGAGCCATCAAGAAAAGAAAATAAGCGGCATATCTTTGTAAAAATAGATCATTAATGATCGAAAAAATTGAGATTGATGATGTAAGCCTTATCAAATATTAAATTTATTTGCACTTTTACCTGCATTTGCTAACTTTTCAGTTTTCAAAGGAAAATTTCAATTCTCGTTGGTCGGCTATATAACATCATTTATTTTTTATAATTTTATTTAAAAACCATGAATATCGTATAAATTTAACGTATTGGAAAAAATTATAGTAACTTTTTTGCATTTCAGATTTTTTTACCTAGATTGAGGGAAAAACCCTCAATTTACCGATGAAAAAAAAGCAGAATACTAGTTTAAAAAAAAATTACTACAAAGTTAATCAGAAATGAACTAAATACGCATAAGCAAATTGTCACTGAGAAAAGCCTCTAAATTAAAAATTCTGAACATAAAGTAAATTAAGAAAGTACAATATTGAAAAAGGGGGAATTTAAGTATTAAGTATATCCTATTGTCATATTAGCGTTTTACAATCTATTACGCCGTCGTAGCGCAGTAATATTTTAATTTCTTCGTTCTGGTAGAAACCATGGCAAAAAGCCTTGAGTTCCGGAATTCAACATGACATACCTCAAAAATTCGGTAGAAAGTGGGGAACTGAGTGTCTTAACAGTAGGTTTCCCTCTTCATATCATGCCGTATGCGGGAAACAGCGTGAAATTAAAAAAAAATATTTGTTTGCTACTTAAATAATATTATCAGCTCATATATTTTCTACAGACTGATATCCTCTAGTCGTTAGTTGCAAAAGTCGAAGTTCTCGAGCGTCGCTTAATGCATTTAATTATCTCTCGCTAAGAATTCCTCACGTCGAAATTCCTAAAGGTTAACTAAAGAGGTATTAGTTAGAGATGGTTTCGGTCAGCCGTATACAACTAGCTGACTACTTCTCGTAAACTTTCAATAACTCGGATCTCAACGTTAAGTTCTTTGTAATAAATTACAATCTTTGCAATCTCCTTTGAAAGTTCAACATATTACAGATATTAAAGAAAAAAATATAATTTATTTTCATAACATATTATGTAATATTTAATTGCAATAAATATTACAATTTCAATGTTTATTCCGTCCGGTAGCTAATTAAGTATCTAATTACAAACGCTGTTAAAACAATTGTTGTTTTCATAAACTCGAAAAAGTTTAAAAAATACATTTAAAAGTGTACATAACTTTACTGACTGTTTTTTATTTTTTGTTTTGGTAATTTTATGAAATTTAAGAAGATATTAGCATAATGAGACCTTCCTATAAACGTTTTATTTCTTTTATAATGTACTTTGTTAACTTTTGAAACGGTTGTCCTTAGAACAACCCCAAGACAATTAAGACTAAGGAGCGAAAGAAATAAAAATGTAAAACGACATTATCCTTAACATATTCTTAACGATAGTACATAAATTTGAATGCACGTTTTTGTGCGTAAGAAAAATGATTCTGTAAAAGTTGGGAAAAGAAACCTTTGAGTCTACCTTTTACAGTTTCCCGTAGAAAGGCAAATTGCAGGCTTTTAGACTTTGAAGTAGCCTCGAAGAAGCAATAATCGACGAAACAGTACTGTTTGGAAGTCCAATATGTGGGCTCAAAGCAATCCACATCGAACGGAGCCGGTTAGGTATTTACCGGTTATACATACATACATATGTATAAGAGATAGATGCATGACTTAACTTTATTGAAAACAATTTATAACATAATGTATGCTTATGCTTTTTTATTAAATTAAAGTATATTTATTTAAGAATAACACGATTCAATATTTTTATATCAACCATATTATTAAATAAAGAGGACGATTTTATTTTAATTTGCAGATACTATCGAAGTTATTCAATTAAAACTTGAAAGTAAGTTTCGAGGTCATTTCTCTCACCTTCCATTCTGTTGTTGGCGTAGCGCCAACTCGCTCCGGTTGTAGCTCCATCGTGGATCAGCTGCATCGAGCGCCGTGCCTATTGGCTTACTTTCGTATAAACAAAGTGCTGGCCGTAAAGCGATCGCGGTACAGTTTCATAGTGTTTAGAGGTAAAATATAATCGCTAAAGTGCGAGTCGGACTCACCCACCGTCCGCTGAATATTTTATATTAATTATTAATTTCATGGTACCTCCATGCGATCTCAAGATAAAAACGGTCTTTACAGACGAACAGACGAATGACAAAGTGATCATATAAGATATCTGTTTTTTTCCTTTTGAGGTACGGAACTCTAAAATTTAACCATTTACGGTCTTTTGCATACAATTTCAAGTAAAACGTGAGCACACTTACACTTCTTGGGAACAATATTTTGACTTACATAGTTACTTGTTTTTTATATTTATTTGTTAAAAATAAATAATATAAATATATATAATTAGATTTATTTATTTTATATAATTAGGATACATGATATTGAAATAGTGTCGTCGTTGTGGCTCGGTGTTAAAAGAGTGTGACTGTAAAAGCGACGGTTGTGGGTTTGATGTCCACTTGAGAATTTTTTTATATCTTACTCGTTCTGGTAACGAGATAACCGCAGCGTTGAGTTCCGCTACTCAACTTGACGGAAAGTGGGAAACGGAAAGGTCTTAATGGGAAATGAGTGTTTAGGTTCCCAGGTCACTAGGTTTCCAGATCTTCTTACACTTCTATGTGCAAAAAGCTAAAAAAAGAATAAATGATACATTTTAGTTATTAAATATTTATAAATGTTTTCTGGAAGGTTTTAAAATACTTTCCTATAAGCAATACTGTATCAAGTTAACTATAGCTCTTCGTTATTATTCGATGAAAGAGATGAGAATGAAATTGAACTCGAAGTAAATGCAACTACTATTTACTCGACAAAAGGTTTTGTTCTTTCCCAGTTAGTACTGAAGCTCTGATTTAATATTAACACTTTTGTTGGTAATAGAGCTAATTACAATGACGGGATGACGTTGAATATTTCTTATATTTAAATTATATTTTAAGTAAATGAAGATAATTTTCAGAATACCATTTTGTAAGTGTAAACGTATTACGGATTAGCTTTTCAAGTGCTCCAGTACCAAGCAAATCGCTGGCTATAAAAGCTTAAATGAAGCAATAATTGAAGAAACATTACTGTTTGGAAGTTCAATATCTTGGCAGAAAGCGCTTCTCGTCGCATTGACTATTTTACCTCAACCTGGATACACTTGGTATGTCGAATGTCATTTGGAGAGCTTTTAGTTTCTTGGTATCATTTAGTAAAAGCATCATGAGGACTTTGAAGAAATTAATTAAAAAAGGATTTGCCTATCTATTAGCTATCAAGCTGAAATTAATATCAAATATTTAGTTACAGTCTCTTTGAGCACAGAACAAACCAAGCTTCTCAGTCAACGTATTCAAAAGATACGAAATCTTTGCATCGCTTTTTGCTGTTTAGTTTATTAAGTACTTTAAATTGACAACTATTAACTATTTTATTTATGTACCGATTGTATTAAAACAAAACCTATACGGTACCAAAAGCTTGCCTAAATCAAATAATGAAAACAACATTTGAATCGGAAAACCCAATTCTGAGATTAACAATAAAAAATGCAAATTTTAAAAATCATTGTTTTGGATTCTACAACATTAATAAAGGTCTCATTTTTTTATATATCTTCCATGTACAGAAACCGATCTGTTCCATTTTTATTATAAGTATACACTTGTATATAATAGGTACATTCATTATTTCAGTTTGAGTTGTGAATATGATTCGATTACGATACAGCGATTCTGTCTGTTCTTAATACTCGCTATGCATAGTGTTCACAGATGCTGAGAACGTGTATGGTCCATATTGTATTATTCTATTTCACGGAACTTCCGAGCTCTTATTGAACTTTATTGAACACTCAGAACATATGCTTATTTTATTAAGTAAAATGTTACACGTAATACTTTTTCAAAGTTACATTTTTTCAATACTTATAATAAACTCTTGATAGATGTTTTGATTGTTTTTTGTTTAGTTTCACCCTGTATCCCGCATATTGCAAGGTAGGCAGAGGGAGCCTAGTTTTATGACACCGCTCTCAACTTTCCACCGAATTCTGAAAGCATAGTGTGTTGAGTGGCGGATTTTTACGCCGCGCACTGCCTAGCGACGACCCACGATACCAGAGCGTAGAAATGAAAATATTTAACATTTCATATTCTCGAGTGGGAATCAAACCCAAAACCTATCGTGGTTACAGTCACACGCTTTGCTTCTGCGCCACTACTGGCCTCACTTAATGTGCGATGAACCACAATTTTCAGATATTGTAGCTATTTTATACGCTTGCTGTAAGGATCTATCAAAGTCGGACTTTCGACCCCATAAGAGATATAATTATGCAACATTTTGTATATGATATATTTGGTCATATTATTACAAACTCGATTTCTCTTGCTTTTTGTAGAGGTAAATAAAGTAAGTACATAGTTTATAAAAAAAATTTTTTTTATAAAGCCTTTAGCTAGACGAAGAAAATTCATTTAATTTCAATTATAACGCAACAGTACTTGTTAACTTTAAAAGTTGTATCTTCGGGCGTTGTATTCTTCTTGTACTTAAGCTAGAATAAGTTTTTAATAGAACTCTTTGTTTCTTTTGTATTTTATGTAATATTTTATATTTTTTATTTCAAAAGGTTTTATTAGTACTTCAATTTAAAAATGAAATTAAGAAAACTAGTGTTAAAACATTCCATTTACCATTTTCCGCCGAATTTTTTTTGATCCCGGCTAAGAATAGGATCATCCTGGTACTGGTGGTGTCGTAAAAGGCGACTGAAGTACGTGTGGTAGAGTCACGTCGCCAGCAATGGCAACACGCATGGGCAGACTCGACCGGATCATACCACCCCCGGCATTTAATACCGGCGTTAAGTAGTGGCTTTATGCCACTGCGTTTCGCACTAGGTAATGCCGGGCTCCGGAGCCCAACCCCCCACCCCTCCCTGGAATATGATAGCGGCACTCAAAGAGAAACTACCCCAGGAGGGTACCAGCACCTCCGGTGCTGGAGAATCCCTCCCTGAGTCTCCAAACTCAGGCTGCCCTTCGAATTCTGGGGAGGGCAAAGTTCCGCGCTATAGACAGGGCAAACGAGACGTACGCTCCACGGCAACCCCTTCCACGCTCAACGTGGACTTTTGCAATATCAGGGGTCTACATTCCAACTTAAATGCCGTCCACCACCACCTCGAGACGGCACGGCCGGCTTTGTTATTTCTGACGGAGACTCAAATTGCCCGACCAAGCGACACAGCCTATCTCCAATACCCCGGCTACAAAATAGAACATAACTTTATGCCTCATGCCGGGGTCGCTGTGTTCGTAAGGGAGGACCTAAGTTTCCGTCGTCTTGCCCATTTTGAAGGTCGGGACCTGTCTACCATCTGGCTCCGTGTTGACTCGGACGATCGTGCCCGAGTCTACGCATGCCTTTACAGGTCCCACAGTGGTAATGCAGAAACGGATCGGCTCATGGAGCACATTCAATCGGCTATCGACGATATGCTCTCACAGATTCCCTCCGCTGAGGTCGTGATACTTGGCGATTTTAATGCGCACAATGCCAGTTGGCTTGGATCACGCACCACCGACCACGCGGGGAGGGCTGCATTTGACCTTGCTGTGGCAAACGGACTGTCCCAATTGGTTGAGTCGCCTACGCGACTCCCGGACGTGGACAACCACAATGCCTCTTTATTGGACCTTCTGCTGACTTCACATCCAGAGCAGTACCAGGTTGTCGTCGATGCCCCCTTGGGGTCCTCTGACCACTGCCTGGTGCGGAGTGTCGTGCCCATTAAGCGCGACAGCTGCAGATCACCCGCAACTCGTCGCGTCTGGCACTACAAGTCAGCAGATTGGGATGGGATGCGTACATTTTACTCATCTTATCCCTGGGGGCCGGTTTGCTTCTCTTCTGATGATCCTAGTACCTGTGCCGCTGCTGTTGCCGACGTGGTCCTACAGGGCATGGAACTTTATATTCCTAGTGCTGTAGTGCCAATCGGTGGCAAGTCACAGCCTTGGTTTGATACGTCTTGCAAGCTTGCTGCCTCTAGCAAACGCGAGGCATATCAAATCTGGGCTGAGGCACTGGTTACTAAGGATCCGGAGGTGAAAACCTCAAAAAGGAAGTATAATCGAGCCTCCAGGTTCTTTAAGCGGCAAATTGCCAGAGCAAGGTCCGAGCATATCGCCAAAATTGGCGAGAAGCTTGAGAGCTATCCGTCCGGAACTCATCAGTTCTGGGCGCTCTCAAAGGCGGCACTTGGCAACTTTAGCCAGCCTTCGCTTCCGCCATTACGCACGGGAAATGACATTTTGGTCCACACGGCAAAAGAGAAAGCCGATCTCCTGGGCGCTCTCTTTGCCTCAAACTCGACTTTGGATGACCAAGGATCAACGCCGCCGACCATCCCGCGGTGCCAGAGCTCAATGCCTGAGGTTAAGTTTAACCAAACAGCTGTTAGGCGAGCTCTGTCCTCTTTGGACATCCACAAGTCGAGCGGGCCAGATGGCATTTCTCCCTTAGTGCTCCGTTCTTGTGCTCCTGAGCTGACACCGGTGCTAACGCGTTTGTTTCGGCACTCTTACTCAGTCGGCGTAGTCCCAGACTCATGGAAGAGCGCTCTTATCCACCCGATCCCAAAGAAAGGCGATGGGTCCGATCCATCTAACTACAGGCCTATTGCCATCACCTCCCTGCTCTCTAAAGTCATGGAGAGCATCATCAATAGCCAGCTCTTGGTTTATCTAGAGGATCACCGATTGATTAATGACCGACAATATGGCTTCCGCCATGGTCGCTCAACCGGTGATCTTCTGGTTTACCTTACCCACCGCTGGGCAGCGGCTATTGAAAGCAAGGGAGAGGGCCTGGCAGTTGGTTTGGACATGGCGAAGGCCTTTGATCGAGTCTGGCATAAGGCGCTCCTGGCTAAACTTCCATCCTATGGGCTTTCCGAGAATTTATGCAAATGGATCGCCAGCTTTCTCACTGGGCGCAGCATCAAGGTCGCTGTCGACGGTTTTTGCTCAAAACATATGCCTGTGAACGCTGGCGTTCCCCAAGGCTGCGTGCTGTCCCCTACGCTGTTTCTTTTGCATATCAATGACATGTTAGAGGATTCTAGCATTCATTGCTATGCAGATGATAGCACAGTGGACGCTGTTTACTCCGGCCGAGCAAGTCTTTCTCGGGAAAACGCTGAACAGTGCCGAAATAAACTTGTGTCTTCAATTGAGGCATCCCTCAACAATGTCTCCTCATGGGGTGAAAGGAACTTAGTTCAGTTCAACCCCCTGAAGACACAAGTTTGCGCGTTAACCTCAAAAAAAATCCCATTTATCATATCGCCAGTTTTTCAAAACACTCCTCTTACAGCCGCGCCCAGTATCAGTATATTGGGCCTTAATGTTTCGAGTGACTGCCAGTATCGCGATCATCTGGAAAGCAAGGCCAAGTTGGCCTCCAAGAAACTGGGGGTCATCAACAGAGCGAGACGGTACTTCACGCCAAAACACCGTTTGGCCCTATATAGGGCCCAGGTTCGGCCTCATATGGAGTACTGTTCTCACCTCTGGGCTGGTGCACCCCAGTATCAGCTTGAACCATTTGATCGCATACAACGTAGAGCCGCTCGAATCATTGGGGACCCAATGATCTGTGAAAGGCTTGATACTTTGGCTTTGCGTAGAGACGTCTCCTCGCTTTGCGTTCTCTATCGCATTTACCATGGGGAGTGTTCTGAAGAACTGTTTGACCTGTTACCTGCCGCCGAATTTTCTAACCGCACGGTACGTCATAAGCTACAATATCATCCACACCACCTGGATACGTGGCAATCCACTACTGTGCGGTTTCGTAGGAACTTCCTTCCACGCGCCACAGAACTGTGGAATGGCCTACCCGCGGCAGTGTTTCCAGGTCGATATGACATGGGTACCTTCAAAAAGCGCGTCTATCTCCACCTTAAAGGCCGGCAACGCACCTGTAGCTCCTCTGGTGTTGCACGGGGCCGTGGGCGGCGGCAATCACTTACCATCAGGTGACCCGAACGCTCGTTTGCCTTGTCCTTTTCCATAAAAAAAAAAAAAAAAAAAAAAAAAAGGCATCGAGTGTTGAGTGGCGAAACTCAACGTCGGACTTTCGCATTGGTCAGATCAAAATAATTTAAAATTTGAATTTTTTTCGATCTGACCAATGCATAAACAATAATTCTTTTCAATAATACCAGTGAAAACCGAACCCACAACCATCGTGTTATAGTCACATCTTCCAGTGCCCCTGCGCCACGACGACCTCAACGTATCGTTTTAATGGCCATAATAAATTAATATTTTTTTAGCCGTACCCATTATGTATAATACTCGTGTTATGTTTTTTTCTCGTATGATGTGCTTATATTTTTTTGTTTCACTCCAAATTATCTCGCATCGATCGTCCTTATAGGGGTGTTTTAAATAGACGAAGGTATAATATATACTTTTGAAATAATAAATATACATAATAATGGTTTGTTTTGATTAAACTTAACTTTATAATACATGTATGTATGTATGTATGTATGTATGTATATATAGTTCATAGAACATTCACCTGTGATTAGTGGTCTTACGTTGCACTGTTGTAGAAAATTGAGCCATTCGCTTTGATCTCCCGGAACAGGCGCCCGGCGCTCGCGACCGTGCGTGACTTTCGTTCTTTGTGCGAACAGTTTACACGCAAACAAAATATATAACTGTATGGCAACTACACAGAGTTCAGGATTTTTAAATGTAAAAATTCGGGAAAAATTCTTATCTTTTTTCAGCTTCACGTTGTATATCAGAATCTAGTGATAAAAAACTCCGTCCCCTAACATTAAGACATTTCGTTTCCGCTGAATTTTCAGAGCGAATTTTTCACCTTCCACTTCACCGAGTGGGAATCGAACCCACTACCATCGCATATCTTTATTTTAGAAGATAAATAATAATCTTTAAAATGTGAAGGAATTTAAATTAAATAATTTGCATCAGTTTGGATACAAAATATTATTATTTATTCCACCAAACTTAAAACAGATGAGTTGTATTTATTTTTGACACATTTATATTATTTACTGTAACGTGATTGTGTGTACCTACTTGTCTTTGAGACTGGATTGTCAAAAGAGGCCGAGAGGAGAGAGGCATCCGCTAGCGTTAAGTACCGAGATCCAAAGTAAACATTATTATTCAAAGCCCTATATGGATGGGCCTACGACAGGGGAAGTGAAATAAAACATTTTCTAACGAACTATATATAGAGCTATATTGACTCATAGTATGTATGTATGCATTACATTTGTTAATATATAGTTATATCATGTTGAATATTTTTTTATTATTATTTCCTAATATAAACTTGAAGCATGTAAATGTTCCAAGTTTATATTAAAAAAAATATATATTTTTCTATCAACCATTATAAGAGGAAAATATAAAGAAGTAGTGATTAAATTTATTGTTTCTTATATTATAGGAAAATTAAATAAAATCTTTACACAACATAGATTTTTGTGTGAAATTAGAACAAACTTCCGTCCTCAAACACTTTCGATTTTATAATATTAGAGTTTTTAAATCAGCTTCACGCTGTATCCTGTATAGAGCAGGGTAGGCAGAGAGAACCTAGTGTTAAGACACTGCCTTCCCCACTTTCTGCCGAATTCTATAGGCATTGCGTGTTAAGTGGTAGAACTCAACGCCGCACTCGGCTTCGACACCAGAGCAAAGAAATGTAAATATAAATTGAAGTAAATATTCCATCTCCTCGAGTGGGGATCGAACCCACAACCAGTTGATTTTACAGTCACACTTCGTGCCGCTGCCACGACTGGCCTCAAGTCATTTAGGATTTTTTTGTCAAAAAATAAAATATCAATCATGGTTTATGAATTGTGCTAAAACAATTTTATGGTTTATATTTATTAGATTTAATACTGTTATAGTTTAAATTTCTAAGTATAATATCGATATACATGTAGGTTTTACACACATTGAAATTTGTCAATACACTTCACCATCCAAATCTCAAAAACACCAATTGACAAATTGTGCCATATTACCTACATGCCTTTGCTAGATATAAATTTTTTATCTTTTATTGATAATTTGCGTTTCAAAGTGATATGCTATTTCGTTCTTTCGCTCGCTTTACATATCACTTTTGTATTGTAAATCAGTCTCTTTTCGATAAATTTTGTCGCTAATATTTTTCGTACGGAGTTCTTATTTATTATTTGTCTAAGAGACGTTGGATATTTTTTCAACATTTTTATACGCTCAATAAGAATTTCCTTTGAGTAGGAATTTCTGTTAGGTAATTAAGTATACCCGTGTTCTATGCCTACCTACTTGTTATCAGTTGACAAAAAGATAAATAAATTTATTTTCTAATACCTGTGTTACATATTATAGAATTTTCTTTTTCAAGAGTTTGTATAGAGTAGTTATATTAAAAAATCGATACGAAAACAAAATATGCGTTGGTACTGGGTAAAGTACCTATCCACTTTTGTTGTAAGTTGTTTTTGAGTACAAAGTAAAATCATATTTAAAATTAAGCCTAACTTCGAAGTAACTTAATGATGCTCCTTCTCGTAACGGAAGTTGTTATTCGATGTTTGTAATGTGTTACAATTTTTGCATAACAATGTTCACCCCGCGGCTACAAAAGTTTACCAATAATTTTATAAGCGATTTTCTCTTCTGTTTTTGTTCAAGTTCTAACGATCTTTGAGATGAGATATTTGCATACAAAGATTTTTTACAAAAAAAATAATTAATGTATAGACTTATTATTTTAGACTATTTAATTAATCCTTTTTTTCCTTTTACTGTGGGACTCATAAGTGAATCGGATCCGGCAAAATCTATATTATTATGTAAAGTAAATCTCATCAACTATATATATTATCACAATAAAACGACACGAGAAATATAAACATAAGCTCTAAAGAAAATAACAGGTTTAGTTCCCTACAGCAAGTGATATTATTATATACTATTGATGGATAAATAAATTTCTCGCTTCTACAAAAGAGATCATCGCATCGCTCGTGAGGCTTGTTGTTGGAGGATTTACATAGATTATTCGCGATGCCCTTTCTGTCCTATTCGGCTGTGAGTTGTACTGGGTAATGGATATTTGTATATATACAAAGAGAAATGCCGGAAGCTATATTGTTCGCCTAGCATATAATACTGTAGTTAGTGTTACTTTTGAAATAAAAACTAAATTAATAGATTCACCACTTTTAATAAAAAAATATTATAAATAAAAAAAATATCATATATTTTAAATGATGTTTCAAGGTAATAATGTGTTGAAACGTAACCCTTATCTATACTTATAATAAATCTGTAGAGAGGTCAATTCTGTACATGAAATATATTTTCAAAATAACTACCAGGGGGTGATAAGTGATCGATTCTGATGCCAAAAATGCAATCAATAAAATTTTTGTCTGTCTGTCTGTCTATCCGTCTGTATATTCTTTATAGAAACAAAAACTACTTGACGGATTTTAACGAAACTTGGTATAGTTATTTTTCATACTCCTGAGCAGGTCATAATATACTTTTCATCACGTTGCAAACATTAGGAGCAGAGCAGTGAAAAGAAATGTTGGGAAAACGGGAGAAGGTACTTGATTTTTTAAGCTTCTGTCGCGTGTGCAGCCTTAATGGCATGTAAAACGTAAATATTCTAGGTAAAATTATAAAAAAAATATCCCAAGACAGCATATGTCTATCTTTTATGGTTGACTCACAATAACACGTGTAGCTCCCAAAAGCTTAGCAGTTCATAGATTTCTGATTATATTTGTATTCTCTAGTATTGTGGATTGACATATTATATTGCCTTACTAAAATACGAAAGTTAATTAATCTGCCTGTTAAATCAAAACCGTGAGAAAGGATTTTATGCTATTTTTTTTACGAAAAACGACGGAAGCGCGGACGAAGTCGCGGGCAAAAGCTAGTATTAAATAAGATTGTAATGGCCTTCGTGTCACAATGGGAGAATTAATTATTTGTATTATAAAAGTACAAATAAAACAAGACGTATCAGTATGTGCTCAATCTTGTTCAATCAACAAAAAAAAATCATTTAGAAAAAAATTTTACGTTTCTGTAATGTATTTGTTTCAAGCAAAAAATGTATGGAACAAATTATTTTATAATTCTTTATTATTATAAAGATTTATTTTTCATATTTAAAGGCTCTATTTTCATCCATATTTTTTAAAACTGTGTTATTTAACTTACCGTAGGTACTTGCCTCGCCAGCAACGAATAGTCTCCCATCCAGTTACAATTCCGCCACGAAGACTCTAATTTGTAGGGAACACGCGAAGTCGCGAAGCTGTAGGTGTCGTTATGAGACCGGATGTGCACCACGCACGCATGGAGCGCGCCGTGTCGCGAGCGTCTATGTCATACTTAAATTACTGCGACGTATGAATTATTATAATGCAGTAAATGCAAATCGAACTTGTTTCAAAGTATTTTGCTTCTGTCTTTAATTGACTTTTTAAGTGTTCTTTCTTTTCGTTTTCAGCTTTGCTCAGTACCTATTCGGCATGGAGCTGGGTAGGCAGAGGCAGCTTTGTAAGACAGTCTACTTTCGACTTTCTGCGGAATTCAGGGAGCATTTCGTGTAGAGTGGCGGAACTCAACGCCACCTTTTGTATCGACACCAGAGCAAGCTACTTCTAGCTTCACAAAGTGAAATACATTCATTTTTTAAGTTTTCAACAGTTTCTACTTATAAAAGCTGTGTATTACCTATACTATTTTTATTTATAATTTTTATCTCTTTTGACTTCATCTGTATATCGATTCTTTTAATGAAAATCTAATGCTTTTACAAGGTACCGTAAAACACATACATTTTCATCAGATTTAATGCTCCGGGAGACATAAAAAGGTCGTGGTAAATGTGATGCACAATTACTATACGACACAACGACGTATAGACCTGATTCCCGCATATGAGGGAATCGTTTTATTCATAAATCATATCGATACGACCGCTGCGCGAACAAATCGAAAAATATGCTCGATAGAGATTTACCGGCATTAGAACACCACAGGCAATCCTTCCGCGGTTTTTCTGATATGACTGGTATTGAATGTTAATTTTTTTGTTATAAGGATTGTATTGTTTTTCTTAACGTTGACGTCTTTACCTCTGTCTATCTGTCTATAAGCTAAAATGTGTTCTTATTTAAATTTTTCCTTTAATTTTTGTTTCCGCTTATTTATTTTATGTACAGAAAATAACTTACTATATGTAATAACATACACAAATAAAATTAAATAGCACGTTTCGTAAGTATATAACGAACATAAGTGACTCAATACGAACAGATAGTTTGGGGCCCATCAGTTTATGTTTTTATGACAAAGTTATGAGATGATGTTAAGCGACGCGCACTCTGGAGCACTGCCAAGCGCCTCGAGGCAACGACGCCGTGCCAAGAGTTAAATGATCGATGGCTTTAGGAATTTGCAACTGGATTGCGAAATATAGCTTTGATATGACAATTTATTACGAATTGTCGTTGCTATTATATGTTTATATTATACATTATCCTTGGAATTTTCCAAATAATAATATTTAATATACACTAATGTAGCATCAAATTTGTGTATATTTGGATTCTTACCATGAATTTTCCAAAGTAAAATAGATCCTAGTTTTTACCACATAATAGTCCTTTTTATGGAAAAAGTCAAGGCGAACGAGCATTCGGGTCACCTGATGGTAAGTGATCACCGCCCACGACCCCCTGTAAAACCAAAAGAGCTACAGGTGCATTGCTGGCCTTTAAGGTGGAGACAGACGAGCATTTTGAAGGTATTCAGTTCGTATCGACCTGAAACACTGCCGTAGGTAGGCCATTCCACAGTTGAGTGGCGCGTGGAAAGAAGTTCCTACAAAACCGCAAGTATTTATTTATTAATATTTGTTATGTTTTCATATGTATATTATTAGTTTCAGGCTGAATCTCGCACTCGGCAAGTTAGGCAATCCCTAGGAACCTAATGTTAAAACAATAACTTCCCTTTCTTACATACTACCGAATTCTCGAAGCACTGCATGAATACTCATATATATGCTATATATGTATTAGTATATACTTTTGCCTCTTATTCGTATTCAGTAAATGATACTTTCCTGGTTGATATATGGACAATTATTATTAATTAGGTAAAAAATAATAAAATTAAACAATTAAAGTATCTTAATTTTAATTATAAAATTTTATAATAATATTTTTTTATAGTAGTATATGAAATATAGTACATTGTAAACGCAACAGGTTGCAGGATCGATTAACACTAGGGGAGGATATTTTAAGGCAGAACGCGGCGTTGTGTTCCGCCACTCAACACGCAAGCCGACAGAATTTGGCGGAAAGTGGGGAACGGAGTGTCCTACCACAAGGTTCTCTTTGCCTACCCTGCTGAGTGCTATATGCAGCGTGAAGCTAATTTTATTTTAATTTAATTTATATAAGATACAGTACAGTGTTACAAAGTGTAAGTGGATCAATAAATATGAACTTAATGTAATTACTGGTAGATGAAAGCATCGAGATCGAGAGGTAAATTAGGTGCTAATATAATAAGCTGCGATGCGAGCTCGTGCTTCGACGCGGCGTAATAGCGCCCGGGACACGTTACCCGCGCCTATTTTGTTTTAGTTTCATCCATTATGGAAGAATCGATAGTATAAATTATATAGAAGACATATTTACTTTAAATATAGTTATAATATCTGATAAGTTATCATGTATTCGATCATGATAATATGTAGTATTATATCAAGTATTGGATCGTGATAAATTAGAATTATTTTACAGAAAAAGCGCTTTTAATACATCATTTAATTATCGAGTTATTTTCAACAGTAGATGCGTTTCAGTTAATATCTTCTAAAATATACAAACATTTAACGCCACATTTTTGTTTTTTACTTTGATACGGATAGGGTCAAAATGATCATGTCCGTAAATAATCGAGCTCATTTACGTTTGTATTAGATGTCTCGTGTTTTATTTTAAATTGTATCAAATAACAATACAAATAGAATTGATGTAAGATATCCTGGTTAATATATTGTAATATTAATATTTACCTTAATAACATAATATAAGATTCGGCAAGTCTTGCATCAGCCAGCGTTCCAGATGCTTCCACGTAAAGCTTGAACTAATTAAAGAAGCTCTTTGAGCCCCAGATTGCTTTAGGCTCGTCAGACATCTTCTCACTTCCGTTAATAGCATCGTAAAGAGGGAAAGTACCCTTAACTATATCAAAACTCAACATACATTTGATATTATATTTTGGAATCAAGATTATATATTTGATTAACATCAAGTAAAACCGCATACTGAATGGAAGCTGTAAGTATGCCGTAGTCACAGAATGTTCATAGTTAATTAGTGTGCATGTATCAAGTCAACTTGTACGATAACTTTGTAAGTATATCTCTGTCGAAAGTTTTTAGGTGGAGTGGGGCGTTGAGATGTTATATTGTTAGTTAGAACATTGTGTTAAAAATAATTTCTCAAAATATTAATATATAAAAAAGTATAAAAAGTCAAACTTTGTATTAGTTGAGGAGTTGAGGACCGTCATGGCACAGTGCCACATGCTTGTAACTGTAAACGCAACAGATAGTGGATTGGATTCCCACACGGGCAAATGACATAATTAATATTTTATTTTGGTAGCTCTTATGTAGCAACACGCAATACTTCCAGAATTCGTCGGAAAATGAGAAACAGAGAGTCCCCAAGCAATTTCCCCTGCCTACTCTACTGTGTGCGGGATACAGCATGACACTATAAAATATTTATATCTACTCTACTCATAAAATTTATTCAATTATTTAATTGATGATGTTTACATAAATGTATGTACAGATTGGTATTATTTATTGGTCTAATTATAATTTAGGTTTCAGGCACATAAAAATAGTAAAAAATCACGTTTTTATAAGTCATAAAATATTGTTCGTCTAAAATGTCGGATATTTTCAAGTTTGCGCTCTCACAAATAAACGGAACACGACTTAAATTAGCTCTCTATAACGCGTTGATGAGAGGATGAAAGGGGAGAATTTGGTTTTAAAATTGCTCCCACTCTTTTTTTCAAGTTTTAATACTTTTGACGTGAATATGTAGGTTTAGGTGAATGCTATTTTCTATATATCTTCTACGCTGTCAATGGTTTTTATATTTATATTTAAAATTATTTCAGTAAACTTAAGTTATGTATTTGATTTGATTTGAATCACACTACGTTAATTAACATGTTAGTGAAATAATAATAAAAGCTGTTACAACTGTTGTTATTCGTTTTCTATGCATATTTCTTATTTATTTGTTTCTATAGGCCTGTCGACCCAAGGGTGTGACTGTTAACCCGACAGGTTGTGGGTTTGATCTCCATTCGGGAAAATGAAATATTTATTTCTTCGCTCTGCTGCCAAGGCAAAACGCGGCCTTCAATTCCGCTACTCAAAACGCAATGCCTTTAGAATTTGGCGGAAAATGGCGGAAATGGAAAAGTTCAAGGTGCTTTGTCTCGTCACATACACATATGGCGATGAAATGATACTATTAAATGTTACATTTCCTCGGTTTTAATCAAACCCATTACGTTTTGCAGATTTCTTGCAATGCAATCTATATTACGTGGAATGCGATTATTATTACGTAGCGCTTAGCGAGCTTAAGGTTTTATTTTTTAAAATTCTGAAAGTGTAAAGATTTGGGTGAAATGTAAATATTGTGAATTAGGACATAGGGAGATAGAAAATGCCACGAAAAAAGTTAGGATGAAAACACGAACTGCGGCCAGACACTGCAGGAATATTAAGCGGGTTCTTTTAAAAAACATTTATAAAGGATGTTTTGGCAAATTGGAAACTAAAACAATTATTTTATTCTTAGAAATTATCAAGTATTCATAAAACCTGATAGTTTCTGTACCCATACACTGGTGAGTACTATAAGGGAATATGGAGTTTGGGTGGTGTTTACTTTGTCATGGTGTATGATGGAAAAAATACTACCTAACCTTCATTTACCTCCGTAGTAATACTTGACACGCAATGAATCCAGAGTTCAGTGAAAAGTAGGAAACGGAACACTAACTTAACACTACGTCCTTAGATCGCCTTTGCCTACCCTCCATATTGCGGGATACAGCGGGAAGTTCGAAAAAAACTTGTTATTGATAAGTAAAATGCAATATTCAAATAGTTTGCTCAACATCACATTGTGTATTATCGTATGCCATTCGATTTGCATAATTATACAAGGAGTGTTGTGTTGATAATTACTGAATTATAATCGATTTAATATTAACTAGTTGATCAAACAGCTACTTAATAAATAACACCTAATACAATAACAATTCAAATTTTAGTATTAACTAACATAAAGGTCTACTAATTTTTAAATACTGTATGTTTTATAACTACATAAAATTTAATCACTTTAGTTTTTATTAGCACATATATTTGAATTTACTTTCAGTGTAAAATAGTTTTAAATATGATTAATCTAATCGATATATGATCGATCAATTAGTTAAAATAATCCTTACGATTTTTCTTGATGTCATCTAATGAAAATCAAAACAGTCTTAATGTATCTATTTTCTTTAGGACAATTCGCTCGCATTCGAAACGACATTTAAAATCACAAAATTTTCAAGAAAGAAGATTGGAAAGTTCAATTTAATCAAACATCTTTTAAATTACCTAAATTGTAAACTTTCCACATAAGATGTCGGGACAATGTCAACGTCATTCTGCAAGAATCCAGGACAGTACGTGAGGCAACTTCGAAATCGATTTTAACAGCTCACAGAAAAAATTCACTTGAGTTTGCCTTTGAAATATTTCCAGGTTCCCTCTGCATACCGTGCTATGTGCGGGATACAACGTAAAACGAAAAAAAATTACAGAGAATTGCAAGTGCGACCGCGTGCGCGATTAAAGTGGACAGAGAAAGAAGATTTTTTTTATGAGTTATCCTCGGTTTCAAAAATCAAAATGTTTTCTAACTATTTTAAATCTAAATTGAACTTGCAATCATTGCGTTTTTATTTATTTTTTAATTAATTTCAATGACAATGAAAGCAACAAAAAAATATATTTTAAAGAAATTAATTTCCTTTCCATTCTTAAGGAGTTACCGCGGTATGTAGGCCACTGAAAAGATATTTTTAATACAAAATTTCTATGAAGTTTTATATCATATTTCTAGATATGTACTTGTAATAGTACTTAATACGCATGTGTTAAGAATATTATAGATATAGAGAATCTTACTTTAGTGAAAATCAACCACTTAACCACGTGTTACGTGTTATTCTCGACTTCAAGTTGATATTAGTGATAAATGATAAATTCCATAAATAAAAAATAAATTTTCAGATTAAAGCAAATAATTTGAAAAGTATTAAGGTCACGTTGAAGTAACGGCAGAGAACGGTGAGCTAAAGACAATTCAATTATTGCAAGTTGTAGCGCAGCGCCTTTAATAAGATTTCGTCTGGCGATTGACCAAAATAAAAAAAACGAAAAGATCGTAAAATGTTCAATACGATTTAGATTAAACTCTCAGTGAATGTATTTGAATAGATACTTTAAATAAATCACAGTATCAATGTTACTTACGCTGGTCTAGAGACATGGATTTTTATTGATTTATTACTAAATAATGAGGTAAAAAAATATTCTTTCCTCATTCATATTTCGTAATTTTTGTACATTAATTTGATTTATATAAATAGTGTTAAAAATCTGGATTACATAAAAATATACATACTAAAGCTACAGGTTTTTCTACATACACTTATACTAAACTAAAGTATTCAAACTGTCTGTGAAATTAATAATAGTTATTTAAAAAAAATACATGACACAAATTTGTGGTTGAATAAATATACTTTGTTTCCGAATATAAGAATTATGTAATACAAATCTTTGATTTATATATCTACATATGTGTTCATTTTACATCGTAGATAAGGCCAACATTTTGATACAAACCTCTGATCTGTGATACTTAAACAGGAATAAAATGGAAAACAGAAAGAAAACAGCGTAATAATAGTGTAGAAAAAAACAATAATGAAGGAATTTCATTTCATTGTAGAATAACTACAAATAAAGAGAATCAATATCGTGCAAGAGCATTGAGTACGAACAACAGTTCATATTGCAGTGATCACAATTTCTTTCTCATATTTCTCGAATAAAAGGAATGTTTTTCCAGAAGGTCTTTGCGCGGAGGCAATATTAAGCGGTTAGCATTGTTATGTGAACAACACTACGTATTATTTCACAACTTCGGGCTCATTCAGGTCGTTGTTTCGGTACAAAATAGCGGATAAATTAGTTTTTGAAATAATGTATCGTACAAGCCAAAATACGATAATCTAAATGCATATTATTTGTATTATTACATACAAATAGTATTACGATAGAAAGTAATTGGTATCAGTACTGAGTTAAAAATGAAAATTCATTATAATGTACACTATCTACGAGTACATGATTAGGTCATTTATTTTAATACTGTTGTATCTTTAACAATATTTCATTAAATTTAAATGAAACAATAATAAAAGAAACAAAGTTCCAATATAGGTACCATTTGTAGAATGCAGCTTTATACAACGTACGAGTGTATCATGGAACATATTTGGAATATTGACTCACAATACGCTAGCAATATGAAACTATAAATAAAAAGAATCGAGAAATTCTAAAACACTCAATCCTCTTCGAATTTCAAACATCGACTAGATAGATTTGAAAAATCAAAAACACTCGAGTGTAGTCTAACTGTTGCGACAGGGAAAATCCTCCATCAATCTGCCATGAACCTATTGCCTATCGCGATGTCGTCTCTTTTCATATTTAGTCCGTTGATATCGGTTATAGGCGTGTTATAGAGTTATTTTAAACTGTTTTCAACGTTTGTTGCACATAGTACGCAGAAATTACATAGTGATGGATAATAGTGATTTTAATCTCTAACTTTTTATATTAAACAAACGCACGGTGGCTCAATACTATGATTACTTCACCTGAGATACATGAATGATATAATTATATTTTCAAAGTCGTATATTTATATATCATCTGAATCTGTTTCTCATTTTCCTCAATATAGATACACAACGCTGGTTAATTTATTAACTCAACTACAAAGTAGTTACCGGGTTCAGTGTAAGGTGATGCAAGCGTTAGTCCCAGCTGTCTCCGCGTAAACTAATTAGCGCGGTCTCTGCTTTGACTGCTGACGCGTGAACGCCTTCCGCACATCTTAGCTCGTAGTACATTAAACAATTTAGTTTCATTTGTTTCATACGAAAGTCTGAATTTAGTACGTATAAGAGTTCTTGCCATAGCTTTATTTTCTTTTGCTTCTTTGCATATTTACATATTTCATTTATTTTCCATTCCATTTTCCACAAACTACTGTATGTAGTTTAGCAAGTACGTTTCTTAATATTTTTTACTTTATGTGGCATCCACAAAATATCAACATCATTTAAATGTTATTTTGTTAAAAAAAATCATTAGAAATTTTATATATATATTTTTTTTTCTATTATTCGATACAATTTTCCGCCGAGCTTCTTCTTCTCTTCGAAGGCATTGCGTGTCGAGTGGCGTAACTCTACGCCGCCCTTTGTGTCGAAACCAGAGCGAAGGAATGAAAACATACATTTAATTAAATATTAAATTTCCTCGAATCGACCCACAACCCATCACTTTTCATTTGTCTTTTGTTGACTGTACCCAAACAAATAATTACAGGACTTTAGTACAATGTATTAGGAACAATATACCGGTACACTCTTTTGTATATCAAACGTAAAATACAATATCTACGGGTCTGTGTAAATAACAGTAGGTATAATATGGTAACTTGAATTAATACTATTGAGTAAGTTTTTATTTACGTTTAGTTAATTATAATATAAGTGGGACAGTTACAGTGAATGTAAAAAAGATTTTAAAATGTTGAAACCACTAATACAAATATCTAGAAATGTGTTTATACAAACATACATTACATAAAACTTTACTTTTACGCTTTAGCAGAGGGACAAACTAGTGTTAAGACACTCCGTTCCCCACTTTCTGCCGAATTCTGGAGGCATTGTGTGCTGACGAGCAGAACTCAGCGCTGAGCTTAGCCTCGACGATAAAAATGATAACTGCGTTACGCAAATAGAATAAATAGCCAGCTTTATTTACTTGTATAAAATTTTATTTGGCGGTCGAACCGTAAATCTGTTCTAACGAACAATTAAGGGATCATCTCGGATTAAAGAAAATGTTGAATTCTAACTGCGGTCTTTTTATGAAAGTTTAGTTTACATGAATATGAATTTCGTCTATTAATTTAAAAGGAAATTTTACTATGATATATACTATTTGATATAAAAAATGGTCTGATTATGGATATTAGCAAATAATGAAAACCAAGAAATTTTATTACATTTAAATCAGAACCGTCGATCAAAGCTTGTTTATAGCGAAGGGGCGTGGGTTCAAATCCTGAGCAAACATTCAAATGACATCGGTGCTAACGCGTTTGTTTCGGTACACATGGAGTAGCGCTCTTATACACCTGATCCCAAAGAAAGGCGTTGGTTCCGATCCATCTAACTACAGGCCTATTGCTATCACCTCCCTACTCCCAAAAGTCATGAAGGACATCATCAACATAGTTGCTCCAAATATATGGCCATGAACGCTGGCGTTCATGGGCATTTATCAAGAACTGTTTGACGTGTTATCTGCCGTTGAATTCATTAAACACACAGAACATCACAAACTAAAATATCATCCACATCACCTAGTTATGTGGCAATTCACTACTGTGCGATTTCGTAGGAGCTTCCTTCCACACGCCACGGGACTGTGGACTGGCCTACCCGCGGCAGCGTTTCCAAGTCGATATGACTTCGGTACCTTCAAAAAGCGCGTCCATCTCCACCTTACAGGCCAGCAGCGCACCTGTAGCTCCTCTGGTGTTGCACGGGATCGTGGGCGGCGGTAATGACTTACCATCAAGTGACCCGAACTGAGACACATAAAAAAAAAACAAAAAAATCCTATTTCTTTATTAGTGCTATGTGTGTAGGTGAAAAGGCTTTGAAAAACATATACAAGAAAAATATAATCATTCCCTTGGATTGGGATAGAACTCATAAGTATAAATAGGCTAAAAACGGAATAATTTATTATTTTCCTTGTCTTCCCAGCGGTAGATACTGATCAAGCCTCACTTTAAAAATACCGTATATAGTACAAAGTATTTAACTATCAAAAAGTCGAATTATTTTCATTACATTGATTCCACTTCACCTCATGTTTTTACGCCCATATGATATTAAGTGCTAAAGTTGCGAAGTAATGGTCAATAAATACGGCGGCTTTCTCTCCCTTAGGCGCTTTGTAAAAACACGTCTTGAGTTAGGGGGAAAGGTAACAAGCCTAACGGCAGTTGATAACTTGTATGTTCATTGTAGATGAGCTGCTGAAGGGAAACCATTGGAATATACTATTTATTATTACGTTATTTAAGACGAAAATATAAAATTAAATTAATATTGAACTATTCTTAGGTGTTTTTTATTCTTTGTAATTAAAGGTTTTGGTAGTTAAACAATACGTTCTTTCTTACGTAAAAGTTATGATGTAAAAGTTATGAGTATTAATTTTTGGTTATAAGTCAAAATTTAAACATCTTGTTGGCCTTAAATTAAAATAAATAATAGTATTGATAAAGAAAACTAAAAATGTACACAACATAATAGCGTGTCACTACTATTACAAAGACGATTTATTTTGTTTGTTGGAAAGCAATAAAATATTTAGCACAATAGCGATAGAAAATGTATCAAACAATAAAAAATATTAAATAATAATAAAATTTAATACATGAAAATAAATGAAATATTAGAAAATATAACAAACTAAAAGAAAAATATGTTCAAAACTGTTCGTTAAAAAATAGCATAGATATCCGAACTCAATAACTCGCATACTTTAATAAAATACGAGTTTCGTTTAATGTAGGTGTTTTTGTTTTGCTATCGTACTTGCCTACCTGTGTGGTGATCAAAGTTACGGCCGTTGAGTTACGACTTTTATGTTTTACAGTTGAAAAGATTTTTGCATGTAATACCTATATCTATATTGAAACATGTTCTTTAAAAAATCGAAAATCTCTTTAAACGATGACGATGTACCTACATTTTCGTTATTACTTCCAAAATGTTCCCTCATCTACAATAATCTGAATTCCACAAGTTATGTAAGTTATATAATTGAAACAGATATGTATCTACGTGCCGCGTGGAGAGACCATGTACAATAGGAATAATATCTATTAAAATTTTAAAAAAAAATTGTGTATTTTATAAATAATTTACTTATACATGAGAAGAATACATTACTTTAATATATGAAAATATTCTGCACAAACACGCTATAACAACGTTTATGATCACTAAAAATTTGATACCCTTTTATATTTCGTCTGGTATTCACGATGATATGGACAGTTTACGGAAAGATTGATGTTTACAAAAGAAGGTCCGCGGATGGATAAGTGCGCTATCCAATCTCCTTCCGCAGCCCCTTTAAAAAAAATAAAGTAACACATATACACTGTGTATACTGTTGAAATAATCATCAATTTTGTTTCATATGACATAGTTTGACAATATTGCGCCTCGTTTGGAACACCGGTCGACAACAATCGCAAATTAGATAAGAGGTAGGAATTATCAGTCATTCATATCTCAAGTTATTAGTTATCTGAGATGTGAGTAATTATTGAAAGATGTATCTACAAGTGAAATACTATTACAGGTTTATAGGATAATAGAAGCTTGAGGCCAGTCGTTTCGCAGGTGTACAGTACAGTTGCATAGTGCGAGAGGTTATGGGTTCGAAGAAATGAAAAAAATGTATTATTTTCATTCCATCGCGCTGGTAATGAGTGCTACTACTACAGTACATAATGCCTCCAGAATTCGATGGAAAGTGGGGAACGGAAGTGTCTTTCAGGAACGGAGTGTCTCAAAACTAGGTTCCAAGGTTCCTTCCGCCTTGAAGCTAAAAATAGTTTACTAAATTTATATATCGAAATAATACCGGCTTTAATGTAACAACAAAATTGAAGTCAAAACAGTGAACAGTAAAGTTGGGCGCAACAGTAAAGCTCGTCATCCGACTTTCCGCCCAATAAACGCTCGCAACTCGCGGGCTGCGCTCCGGCCGCCTCACGTCGCGCGCCCGCCCTGGCGGCCGGCTAACTTTCGTCGCCGCAGTTTTATACTCCATTCAGCATTTACTGATATTGTGCTTCAATTTTAATATTTTAAGATTAAAATTTGATTTATTGTTTAGGTTTAATTAGTTTTAACTGTTAGTTTTAATCAATATTTTCAGTTTATCTATATATTCGAAGAGGCAAGTAATACCATCGACTTACAGTCAATTCGTATCCGGCTAAACATAAGGCTGTGGTTATAAATCTCACTCAATTTAATTTAATGTATTTAGCCAAAAGGTTACTTACTGTAAGAGGCACGATAAAAGGAAAATTGGTAACGAATAGGTAATCATAACGGTAAATTCTCTAATAGAACGAAATCTCATCTAAATTGCTATCTATTCAAAAGAAAACATACCAACAATATTAACTATCCATAACTATATTTTTATATAACAATTATTCTATTATTAAATTTATAGTATCGTAGATTTGTACGTTACGAAATTCAAAACTATCCACACAAAAAGCTGTCCAGTTTGGAGTAAGCTCGCCAGAAAGTTATATGGGGGAGCGAATCGAGATGGAGCTCTCGAATTACAAACGTTTATTGGATGGAAAGCTAGCGCCAAACGAGTTCGTCCAACTTTACTTTTTCGACTGGACTTTAGTCGGCGACAACAGTGATAATTACTGTAATTGTGATAATATATTCTGGGATCGCTCTCGTACGTTTTTTTTGTTATTCCTTTATTAATAAATAAAACAAATATTTTAGAAAAGGACAACTGTTCATACTTCAGTATTGAATTAACGGATTATACAGTATATTTTGGTACTGTGTATTATAAAAATACCTAGTTGGATTCGTGATGCGATTGCTTAATTTAATAACAGAAAGACCATACCACCAGAAAGACCATATATACCAGCATCTGTACATCGTTATTGCTACATATACAAGTACGCTAGTACTTTCCCTGGAAATAACAATAGTATTTATTTTTCACTTTATGAAATATGTCATTTAATAATATTTTGCGTGTACAATGTATGGGACTTCAAACAAAAGCCTTCATCAAGTAATATTTTCGTCTCGGTGCACCATTCCGCTTGGACGCTCCACTAATGAACTATACGACTGTCCAAACAATTAACTGAATAATATGTTACGTTGAATACAACATCGGGTGTTTAATTAGGTATTATTTTGTCAAAATTAAGTTTTACTGTGAAAATAGCAATTAAATTTTAATTTTTTTTTCTAAATCTCGATAACCGTTTGAGATAAAAAGGCTACAAGATTACGTGAATTATTTATACTTATAAATTAACCCCCAAAGTGAATATTGAGTATATGGACAAAAGTAAGAAAATAAAAACATCATATTTTTCTTTTGTTTGTTTGTTAAATTGTATTTAATACAAAATGTTTGCCTTTCATAATATTAAGCGCTAAAGATTACACCTTGTATAGTAAAAGCTTAAAGCGAAATTTATAGCCTCCATTAATCATTAGTATCTTAACGTGTTTTATCTTGTTTGGATATTCAATAGATTCAGATGTACCGAACCTTTCAAATTAACTAAAATATGGATAAAAGATATATATCCCTTACGTTAATATTGTTCTTGTACTCATAGTATATTAGTGATGTAAAAAAAATAAGACATTCATTTTTTTAACAATATACGTGATTTTAAAATGTAAAACTTCACCGGTTACGAAGAAAATTTCAGATAGTAATTTTTGTTTCATCATTAGACTGATCGTTACTCTTACGTAAGTTATCGTTATTTGCTAATATTTTTTATTCATGTCATAATTTGACATTTTCGACAACAATCTACGCAAAGCACGAGTTTGTGCTCTAAAACTTTTAAAGAAAAAAAAACTTTGAGGTGTAGCATTTGTTGAAAGTTATAACGATATATAAATAAATGACCACTGACTTTAAACTAACTATTAAATAAAAACCGTCAGCTTTATATTATAGTTTCTTGCATTTGTAACGCAATTTTTCTTAAAATATATTGTTTATTTATTTATTTTTTAACATTTTCGACACATTTTTGTTGAGTATATCAGATATTTGCCGTTGCATTTCACAACTAAAAGTTACTTAAAGAAGAATACACATTTTATGTATACGACGACGGTGTCGAGTCGTCTCCGACGTCCCCAAAAAAAGGCTTTTACAAACATCGGCTTCCGTAAGTTATTAATTAGCGTAGCCTTAACATCAATTGTACATAGAAACTTATGTATGTTAATTATTTTAAATACATAAGTTTCTGTAGACAATGTAAAGCGCGGGTTGGAGTCCCTCCCCCCCTACCGTCCTTTAAATTTTTATACGTTTTCTAAATAATTATCATATATATTATTTAACATCGACTAAACGCGATGGTCGTAGCTTCAAATCGTCTACTCACAAGATAGTAAAACAACCATTCATTGGTCACCACCAGTGCTCCGCAAAAGCCTAAATATGGTCCCCAAACTATTTTAATTTTGTAACTGGGGATGGTGAGGAGAAGCTTCTGTTTGATTATCACCCCTGCTACCAAAATGCTATAAAAGTGGTCTTTGATCAAGAAAAGTTTGGGAACCCCTGTTGTAAGTAAGACCTATACTTATGCACAAGTATATGCAGGTAAAACATCATCGACATACGAGAGTTCTATAAGAATGAGGGTAAAGAAAACCCCTTATTATGCGTTTGTTTAGGATAATCTAAAAAGTGTCGTCCATTTTTCTTCTTGACTTAGAAAAATTGTATTTACTATTCTATTCTACATTTTCATATATAAAAGTAATTTTAGTTATTTTTTTAAAGTTAAAGCATATATAATAAATACATTAATTATTAAAAAGTTAATTTATCTGTTACTGACTTTGACTACTTCAATTTAGACTATTCAGTTCTTTATATGATTTTTGTTCCCTATAGTTAAAGTTGTTGATGAATGTATATATATATATATATATATATAATATATATATATATATATATATATATATATATATATATATATATATATATATATAATAAATTAAATATAAGTGTTAATCTTGTTTTATATAAATCGCCAACAAAATTTTTATAAAAATTATGTATTCCTTATTTTATATATCTCCAGTCGCTCTGACAAACTGCGGAATTACGGAACGTATGGTTTAGTTGATCAGAGTGCTTGGATGGTTTCCGAAAAGGCGTGGGTTCTAATCCCGCTACGTTCAAATTTTTATACGTATATTTTTAATCTATTAATTATGATCTAAGCTTAGTAAATTAGTATGAATATATTATTTATATAAAACTAAACTTTATAAGCAAATTACAAATTTGAATTCTGTCAAACATAATACACAATGTTTTTAAGAAACGAAACTATATACTAAAGGCTTTATTATTACCAAAAAATGTTTACTGAATAATGACTAGAGGAATGGACTATTATTATGTAATTCCACATAGTTTCGTAGATCGACAGTATATTAAGCAGTAGCTATTTCATGTTACAGCTACAGTGCTATTGGACGTGAAGGTGAATTATAATGTAAGATAACATCTACGACCTCATTCACATTTGACGATGTGACCTTTGATGATTGTTTGATTACTATAAGTAATTATTAACGTATTGTAGACACAGAACTAATATATCAGAGTTGTAGATAGTGATTTTTTACGGAATTTATTACAAGCATTTGTTTTCAAATTCATTCTTATATACGATTACGATAATACGATACGATTTCCTACGTGTTTTTTTAACTGATACGCTTAAAGCACTATTGTTTAAGATCTGAATTGAAGTTAAGAGTACAATTTTAAGTAAAAATATTTATAAAGATCATTTTTGTAAGATATATTTGATTTTATTATTACATTGTAATCGTAAAAGTAGTAAGTTATAATTGTATGAAAATTACATTAAGTGTCTTAGTAATCTTACAAAAAATAGTGGAAAAAGGTTATATAGGTGGATTGCATGGTTTGGAGTTACGCCAAAACACCTCGAGGCAACAACGGGCGACTGCCAAGAGCAGAGTTGGTAATAAATGCAATCAGGTACTTGCAACTGCGCTTTGGATATATCCTTTATTGCCCAAATTATACTATTTATATTATCATGCCTTTTTTTTTCAGATAACCCTTTTTAATGGAAATTATTTTTGGTTTTCATAATTTTAATACATGTTTATTATATAAATTAAAGATTTTATAAAGGTTGGGTTAGGATGTAGATGTACGATGCCAATTGTGACCTTGATTCTCACTCGATAGTTAGTATAGTATATTATTTTCATTTTCTTGCTCTTGTAACTAAACAATGCGCGGTGTTGACCGCTACTCAATACGCAATTTTTCAAAAACGGAGTGTTTTAACACAAGGTTTTCTCTGACTATCCAGCTTTGCTGGGAAGATGCTGACTTATATATAACAACATAACAAAATGTATATAGATAATGGTGACATACATACCATTCTGCATCACAATAATCTTAAAATATTTTATCTTCCATTTCGATCGCAAAATAAAAAATAAATAAAATATAGTTGAATTTACAACTGTCATAAGTAGAGGGCTTAAAGTGTTATTAAATAAAACTTTAAAAAAAGTAGGCTTACACTGCAGAAAAGAACATGTAAAAATGATGATGAGGAAAACTTTTATCATTCCATTATCATATTTTCTATATTACGAGTGATAGATGCATACAGATCGAATAATGTGCTCTATTGAGATTTGCCCGGCATTAGTAGAACAGACGCATTTCCGCACAATTTTTTTCATATTGGAATTCGAATAAAGGTTGTATTCTCATATTCTTTTCAAGCGTGCTTCAACGTGCTTTCAACAAGTAGTAAGTACCAAATATTAAATATTTTCAATATCAAAAGAGATATTTTTCATTACTAAGGTTCGTGTAGTGCACGTAGAAAATGCTACTAAAAGCTAACTCAAGTCTAAAGACTATCTAGGAACATCCGGCTGGATGTAAATGCGGTTATACAACATTACGTTTTGTGAGTTAGTCGTAGAGAAAAATAGTTTATATTCAACATAAATCTCTTAACTCTCAACAAAGCATTGTAATACAGCTGTTATTAATAACATAGAGACGAATATGCTTTAATTAGGGAAAATGGATATTGTAAGTGTTACGACAAGCGGTGCTTTTTTTTTTGAAACAAATAAATCAAGTGACCCTGTTTGTGTTCACTGCTGGCTTAGGTTTTAAAATGCTTTTACGCAAACCGGTACTATCGACTAAAACCTAGCAGAATCTCTTTAAGTACTACACGGACGTAGTTTACGCCATAACAACGGTGCCGACTGCCACAATCGCTGATCACCTCTTTGGGGCACCCGCAGTCGCAATGGCTGAATGCAGTAGGTTCCCTGGGGCTAAGTCAGAGTGAAGTAAGAAAGAAGGTAAAAGAGGAGTTGCAAATGCCCTTCAATGTACCTCCAATCGATATGACATTGCAGCAATGCGTAGAGAACTGCCCAGGTTTCCATAGAATCGAAGGTGTTTTCGTAGTCCACTACCGCCATACACACCAGTAGATTGTACTCGTCAGTAGTATGTTTAAATGTTGTCAACCAATTTAGTTATATTATAAGTACAAGTTATAATTAAAAATTATGTTAAAATTGTTATCAAATTGAAAGCGAGCTATATCTCCGTGGCGTGTCTTCATTGTCCCGTTAGAACAAGTATTTTTTCAAGAACAGAACAAGAGAATATTTTTGTATAGCCAGTATTGTTTTGTAAACAACAGTTGGTAGGAACTTGTATATGGTATTATCTGTGTACTACAAGCACAAGTTTTGGTGAATTTTATATTTATAGCGTTCGTTTTTTTAATGAAAAAATAAAATAGGACATATATTTTTATACTGTTAAGTTACAGTTTACTAAAATATGTGAAAGTTTTAAACGAAAAAGTGATCATTACATTTCTTTTATATAATCACTTAAATAATTTTTGAAATATTCACAAAATTTGAACAAATTACACTCGATATCTTTGATGTTTTAATACTTTTATTATCTTTATCATACATCATATTTTGTTTGAATGAATTCTGGAGCTAGATAACATCGTCCAAATTTAAAATTTACGTTAAAAATTAATAAAAAGATGTTTATTTTCTATGCTCAGGAATTTTTGTTAAACGTTATGTGAAGCACTCACAAAAGGAGGGCGAGGACTCGTAATTAATTCTGTTTTTTCGCTCCGTTTTCCGTGCTAATCCTTTTTACACGAATTTTTGAAAGATATACTACATTTCTCATTTACATAATTATGAAATATTTTAAGGTTATTTAGAAATAATAAATTCTTATTACGAACGGAGTGTCTTAACACTAGAACTGTCTTACCCAGCAGGGTAGGCAGAGGGAACCTAGTGGTGCCAAACAGCAGAAGCTGATAAAAAAATATTTCCTTAAATTCAACCGAATTTTAAAGTTTTAGATCTTACAAACTAGATTTAAAAACATCACACATTTAAATCGCAAAATAAGGCGTACATTGAAATCAAATTAAATATATTCAATAAATGAACTATTCAGCTTATTATTAGTATTAAAGTTCCAACTGGTATATTATTTACTTTCGTCTCCTTTGTTATTTATAGTTTTCTCCAATGTTAAAAGTGTTAAGACACTCCGTTCCCCAATTTCCGCCGAATTTAGGAGGCATTGCGTATTAAGTGGTGGAACTCAACGCCACGTTTAATTTATCAAGAGTGGGAAATCAAAATAATTTTAATCAAAATAAAGGATCAAATCCACAACCCACGCGCATATAGATTTTTTTGTCACTAAGTTACAACGGTTTCTTGAATAATATTTTTTTAAAATGCAAATGTCTGTTGCCTTTATAGTCTGTTTCTTTACAGTGTGTAATCTAAATTAACGAATTCAGCATAACTTCAACTTTATACGTAAAAAATAAACTTCCTTAACTTTGTGTGCTCATAGAAAAACGGAACTCGGTTTAAATTGGCTCTCTATCACGCGCTGATGAGGTGATGAATGAGGTGAATTTGGATACAAAATTACACCAACGGTGTAATTTTAACTTTACTTCCAAATGAAATCTGTATTTCTCTATGCATATTGGTATACGCTTCTACAAAATCTCAATTAAGCCTTATATAGCCATATTAAAAGTCTAATAAAAACCAGAAATATAAATATATCAAAACTTAATTTGGATTTGAGAATTAAGTTGGGTTAAGTTATAGCCTTACCCTTATAGGATTATTGTATTGCCCGTCAATTTAACATTTAACTCGAGATAAAAGAGAAATTAATACAAAATATTCAATTCTACTGTCTCTTGGAGAACAGAAAAAATAAAGTCTCAAAGCAATCACAAAATACGAGCATTTATTTATAGTTTCTGCTGTTCATATAAAATTCACTGCGTAAATCTACAGTGTACTCCCGTGCCACGTTATGTGAAATTTTGCAGAAAATCCCAACTTATAATGAAAATAAAGAAACAAATCCGAAACATGAAAAGTTATATGTATTTGAATTGCTTTGAAAAACATCATTACAAATTTATAATTGATTAAATAATTACACATTTGATACAAACTTACAACATACGCTCGCTTCATAGAATTTGTCTACTTTTATGATTTATACTACTTACTTTACCTCGGAGGGTGAATTCAACTCGCACTTGACCAGTTTTTATTATATATCTAGAATAATTAAATAAAGATATCATACCAGTTAGCATAGCAACTTCGTCTGAGTGAGTGAGTGAGTGAGTGAGTTAGTGAGTGAGTGAGTGAGACAAACAAGGCAAAGTGCCAAGAATAGCGATTAAGATCTATCGCGTCTTTTAATGATATCATTAATTTGCTTTAAGCGTCTAAATTACGAATATTTACGTTTTGCCTTTAAAAATAAATTAATAGAAAAAGTTGTTTGTATAATTTTTAATGAAATTCGAGAAAGTTTTTCAACTTAAGCTTTGAGAGCTTTTACAAATCAGATGGTTTTTAGCGGTGACCAGAGAGCTCCAGACCCACCATATGTAATAATATTAAAATGGTTGTACACTCATTATTTTTTTATTCATTTTTTTGCAATTTCAGTCTCATTTTGTCTTGAAATTTTGTAATATACTTGCATGATCTTTTGGTATTATGCTATTTTCGCATTTATTATAATTTAAAGAAAAATTTTGATTGAGATTGAGAAATTCTTCTATTACCTCGACAAGAAGTTCTTTTTAGCTTTATATATTACTTTTATAGTTTAATTATATTTATAGATTATTCTAATACTTTATAGTCCAGTGACAATATTTCCTATCCCGTTTTAAAAATTAATCTCATCAAGCTCCTCATAGAGGCACTTACCAATTAACTTTGAAGAACTTCACTTACATCACTTCTGGGTCTACTTAATAGCAGGAATGTATTTACCGAGGAAATTATTTACGTGCGTAGACTCTAAGACAAGAATCTTAAGAGGCGGATTAAAGACACTAAATATTTGGATTAGTTTAGATTATTCTCAAAAAGCCTAATAATACTATTTGAACAATAATTGATTTGAAAATATTATTATTTTTTGCGAAGGGTGTAGGAATTTCAAGAAACTTTTTAGTATTTATATTATTTAAATAATAATTTGTGTAAATAAAATATTTATTATTCTTCCGTACCTTCTCCTTGTCATTATTGGCTTCCGTTTCGTTTTCAGCTAGTTATTAGAATGGCATGAAAGATTGAGAATTTTCCTTTGTTATTATATATTTATTATATTATAAGACCAGTCTCAGAAGTCCAAGTTGAACGTGCCGGTGTCGGGCTTATAGGCTTATAAAGAAAGAAGTGTGGAGTGCCAACGAACTAAGTGTAGGTATAAGGGACCCTTCATAACACTCATTAGCGCCCAGCGTATGGCTTTTGTTTAAATTTCTTACAAGAGTTTTCTTTTAAAAACTCAGTAAGTAGCTTTCAGTTAAGCTATAATCATTTTGTGATAATGTATTTTATCATCTTATCTACCTTATTAATTATTTAGATATTTAACTTTCACAAACATACTTTGTGCCTCTGTGCCAAGACTGACCCTGTATGCATGCTGTTGCTTAGTAATCCAAGTCCATAGCAAAGCTTACAAAGCTTTAGATTCATATCCCAAGAATAGTTTCTGTATTGAGCTAATAAGTTGCGATTTCACTTAAAACAGAGACGATGCAAAGTACTAACTTTCTTACTAAAAGAAACTGGAGACTGGACTATAAACACTTTGCTAAAAGAAAATGGAGGGGCTCTTTATTCTGTGAGATTTGTTATAAATTAATTCAAATGCAATAAATAATAAAAACAACGTTTAAAATATCGTTAGGTACCTACCTATCTATCACTTTTTCATAAGTAGGTACTATATCTTAGGTAGAGTATTACATCACTATTACCGCCACTTTAACCCTTATCTCACATTCTTCCGTATGTCACAGCGACATTCACGAGACTGTTGTATCATTCATGAGTTGTGTTCGCTAAAAATAGTGTTTACATAGTACGTGTTGACTGCCAATTGAGGACTTTAAATTGTATACATTCACCATTCCGCTTTGTAGCACTGCTATGGCTGGCCTAATTACTGCTTGCCTTAAAACGTGTGTGAATAGTGCACCCTGTATATGTAGATGAGAAGAAAGATTTTAATTTAGAAATATGTACTAAGTTATTATATTAATTATAATTATATATTCTAATGATCATAAAATAAATAATATAATGATAAAATATTATATATAACTTTCAAATTATTTAATTCTTTCCAAATAGTTGGCTGTTAGTGTATTTTTGATACTGTATGCGATGAAAAAAATCTGTAGACGCGGATTTTTTTTATAATAAACAAAACAACTAGGTAGTAATATAAAACGCTATAATATGCAAATAAATGAAAGTACCTCAATAGATATTTTATAATAATGACAGCTATAACGTATTGTCTCGTATAAGCGTAACGTGGCCATTGTCAGTGAGGTATTGTTTGCCGCCTCTTGAATATGTGCAGAAGGAAATGAAGCGGTTCCTTTACTGCTTATTCGGTACTTTGCTAGCTTATAACCAATATTGAGCTTCGGATCTTAGAAGGAATAAATAAATATATTTTACTCGTATGTATATTTTTTATAATTTTTCCACAAGTTCACCTACAGTGAGTGTATAGAAATATATTTACATATACACATTACTAGAAGATTAGTTAGTATAATTAAATACATATATTAGTTTATGAAGTCCACTTAGAGGTCAATCGTGGCGAAGGGACACATAATTATGTGTGACTTTAAACGCGAAAAGTTGTGGATCCATTTCCCACTCAAAGAAATGTAATATTAAATGAATGCAGCGTGAAGATGAAAAAAAAAAAATATCCAAAAAAATATGTTTGTCGTGTGTTGAAGTGACTTGATCTACGCCTCTTTGCCTCTTTTTTATATCTAAGTATGGTCATTTTAGAAATTAAAGATTACCTTAGGTAAGTAAATAATGACCACTAAGTAAAGTAAGAAAGACAGACATGTCATATCATGGATAAATAAATACAACTTCTTTGTATGAACAACGATCTGTCTCGAGAAACTCAATTTTAGAGAAGACAATTTGTAAATTGCCAACACAAAGTAACCACTACTATATTGTTGTCATTTTTATTTATTGCAGTCAACTAGGTTTAATGTAACATATTAAAAAAAAGATTATTATACGTATATATATATATATATATGTACATATAAATTTGTGATTTTTGAAATATCATAAATATAAATGTTGATTTTAATGAACATACTTCTTCTTCGTCTTCCCTTTGACATTAAGAATAATGACATTGCTCATTCAGACATTCTTCCGGCTCTACCTACTCTTTTTGATTTTTTTTAAATTCTTAATTAATAAATGAATTAAATTTTTAGAGTGCCGTGCCTGAAAAGGTAATAACTGAACCCTAACACACCTTTCTTGACTGTCGGTTCGTCAGTGAATAACTTTGTCTCGATATCGCGTGAAGGTATCGACTGAAATTAATATCAAATATTAAATTCTATCGTCCGTTGGAGCAAAGAAAGTTTTAAGCTTCTAAGTCAATGCAATCAAAAGATACAAGTTTTACTGCATTTTCCTGTGGATCTACAAATATGAAATTTATCATAAAGTGAGAATTAATAAGAATTAAAAAAAATCTAAAACTGAAAAATATCATGAATTTCATAGAAAAAAATCTATACAATTTTATATTAGTGAGTTAAAAAATATTTTATTTAAGCCTAACTTAAGTTTGTCAATTTTTATAAGTTGTAACCGTTGACTGTTGAGCTGGTTTGGCACTCAAATGTATTGAATTGCTTAAGATCTCTTAACATCTCAACATATTTACCAAAAACCGACGTACTCTACTATATATGATAATACGAATGTATTCAGATCGAGGTAGCCCAAAACGTATGTTAAATTGCTGACCAAACATGCAAGTAGGTCAATCGCCTAATGAAGTATAAATTCGAGCGTTTTCAAATTGGAGGTATTGGAAATGGATGGTCCTCATTGTGATCCTCCGTGCATGGACAACGAACCTTACTTTGAAGAATTTGGAATTGTATGCGGTAAATTTAGCTTTTCAATCTGCTTGAGCTGCATTTAGTGACGTCAATTAGGATTGATTGAGATAACACCGGTATAAATAGATATTTAAAGTAGTTTTAAGCTTTTGTCCCGCAAAGCCACGGAAGAGGTAATGAAATTCCTGAAATGGAAATCCAACTCACAACCATCACATTTACAATTAGACGGTGTTCCACTAATTGAATATTAATGTATAGAGGATAACATAAAAATTGCTGAGTTTGATGTGCGATATATACCGTAGAAATATAGCGGAAAAATTAAAATATGGAAATAGAAGTCGCATATTTCTAATATGCTTGGTAAAGTTACGAAGTAATTAGTTACAAGAATTCTTACTACAAAGATAAGTAAACTTTTTAATTATTTTTTTGTTTGACAGCTTGTCCCGACCCGTTTTTCAGCATGAACGATTTATAAACACTTCGCCATATTAAATAATTTTGTTTAAGAGTGATAGAATGAGTCTTAGTTAATAAAATATGAAAATCTAATGAATCTATATGACGCAATTAAATTTAAGCTTACTTTTTTTAATAACATAATGAAACATTTTATGTTACAAGGAGGAGGAATTTACACGCGATCATCTATAATTAAAATAATCTAAGTATATATAAAAGTCGTTAAAAATGTTTTTTCTGCACATGTTGAAATTACTGCGCGACTTGAGAAGTTGAGGTGTTTGTTTAGAACGCGGCAGGAGGCCGCCCGCATCCTATACACTAATTGTAGCGAAAAAGTTTTTACAATTTCACTCCGTCTCTTATAAATGGTGGTACTAAAACGGCTCTCATTGTGGTAACACCTTGTATCTTTTATCTTTACTCGTAAACGTATGCCAATTTGGGCGTTTCGTTACGTTTTGCATTTCGCCAGAAAAGTTTGTATGACTTTGGTATGTTTATACATCTGTAGATACTGTTTTACAGTTTATTTATAATGAATATATTAAATAAATAATCACGTTTATAATGAAAATAGAAAATATTACCTAATTTAATATATAATATACTTTTTTCATTTATTGAATGTATCATTTATTTCAATTTATATTTTCATTTCTTCGCCCTAGTGTCTAAAATTCGGCGGAAAATGAAAAACAGAGTGTCTTAACACTAAGTTCTCTCTGATCTGCCTCTGCCTTATAATATAAATTATATATTATATAACTTATAATATATACGTACTCAGAAACAATGTATGTCAATACTGAAAATTAAGTAAACATTTAAGAGACGAATTCCCACTTGCAAGACTGGATGACGACGAAATGTAGACAGTAGGCATTTGGTAATAAACGGCTAAGATGTAGCGAGGTGCAGGCTGGAATGCTCGTCTCCATTCCAAAGAGCTATCTAGACCTACGATATTGTACTTATAAATGCTGGGACCATGTTTCATATATTATTATAGTTTAAAAGGCATGTCGTGTTGCATGACAATGGTGAATACCGAGGAGTAGCGGAATAGTCTGTTTACTTTTAAATATATCAAATTATTTTTGAATATCTGTGATATTTTTGAATTATTTACATTTAAAATACTGCACTGTTATTTTTAATACAATCAAAGAACTAGATATTAATATAAAACGCTATAATATGCAAGTAAATGAAAGTACTTCAATAGATATTTTATAATAATGACAGCTATAACGTATAGTCTCGTATAAGCGTAACGTGGCCATTGTCAGTGAGGTATTATTTGCCGCCTCTTGAATATGTGCAGAAGGAAATGAAGCGGTTCCTTTACTGCTTATTCGGTACTTTGCTAGCTAATCACCAATATGCGGAACTTTGGATCTTAGAAGGGATAAATAAATATATTATTTATTTATAATATAATATGACGCCTCCAAAATAATTAAAACAAACTTAAAACAAGTTAATTTTTTACTACAAAATGTAATGTTATGTTCAGCTAGAATAATATTCACTATCTTAAACAGAGAGAGAGCCTGAACTGGAAGTATTTTTAATATAAATATTATCCTAGATAAAACCTAAAATTACATTACTGTACGGAATACATCTAATCGCTCTAAAAAGAATTAATGTAGGACGGATAACCTTTCAAGTGAAAGTGTGAGAATTCATAATAAATTTAAAGCTATCCTTATTATAGTCGACCTACGTGTTTTAGGCCAATAGAAGACACCTAGTCTTATGATTTTGCTTGATTTAATTACCTACTATATTTTAGTGCTGTCATAGAAATTTCCAAATATTAATTATATTATTAAAAAATATTTTAAAAAATATTATATATTTTTTTAATATTTGACATATTTTGCCTTTATATCAAAGTACGCTTGTTATAGTTTATATTGACTTAGTAATGACAAAAGAGGCTGGCGTGGCACATAGTAAGAGAATAATTGAATTACATATTTAGTAATATAACTAGCCTTATAAAGACACCTTGGTGACGAAAAACGAAAATATGAAAATATTAATAAATAATAAGTAATTAATTCTTAAGTGGGAATCGAACCCATAATCGTCGGGTCGGGTCGGCTCACATTCGCACGCTTGTACCTCTGTGCTACGAAAGCCTACGATACATTATTTGTATGCACATATAATAGTTTTCTTAAAAGTTTATTCAACTGAAAATATAATTATCTTAGTATATATTTGAGAAATATTTAGTGCTAAAAAGTAATGAAACCGCAAAGTTTACTTTCAAATTGACTATAAGAGATACACTTGACCTCATTCCAGCGAGGATCTCTTCCAGTTGAGATTTCGTTCCTTACAAACTGTAATGTTTTGTGGATTATTGCATCTTCAAAGCTTTCAGAGTTGGCACTTTGCTCTGTTGAAGTACTTAGGAAAGCTAATCTAGACTTTGTAATCACCAATTTCATTATAATATAGTACCTACTAATACTACGCTATTTCGCTAATTGTAAACTATTTAAATAATATGTTAAGACACAAATTTTAGAAACATTGAACTATTTTTTTTTTAAAATAACTAAATAAGAATTTCCATAAATGCGAAATACAAAAAAAGTTAAGAATAAAAGTAAAGTAGAAAAGGTTTAGTCGACACTTTTTAAGCTAATTTAGGCGTGTCTCTTTTAAATAGGCTAGAATTTTATAGCCATTAATGTAACAACAATACTTTTTATAAAAAATAAAAAAAATAACTGGAGTTTTATTCATATTTCGAATATAATAACAGGAATCGTTTAAGTAACTGTGTTTCATTAAAATAATTAATCATTATCAACGTAATAATTAATTAACAAGTGCGGTTAATGAGAAAAGCGCAGCTTGGTAAAATATTATTGATAAGAAGAATTAAATTAATATTTATTAATTTATAACTTATAGTAATCGTGTATTGTGATACTTAGCATTTAAATTATATTATAGTGATGGCAAAGGCCTTGTTAAAGTGAAAATATACAAAAAAAATCGGCCAAGAGCGAGTCGGGCTTGTCCACTGAGGCTTCCTTACCTATTTCAGGATTGTAGGTCTACACCTACAGGAAGTATATTTTATGATAATAGACAAACTTAAGCTTATTATTCATAAATAAATTCCTAATGTATTTTTTTCTATGAAAAATCTATAAATTTTCCTTTATTTGTATTGTAAGTTCTAACTTCGTGTCAAATTTCATAACTATAGGTCCACGGAAAGTACTCTTTAGGTTTTGATTACGTGTCGAATTTCAAACAAAATGCAGCAAAGTTGTTGCGTATATTTTGATAGCGTTTCAAGGGACCATATGTTTATTTTATATTAATTCCAGGCAGTCAACTAGGTTTAATATAACAAAATATGTTATATATAGTTATTTGGGAAAGGTTATGTGAACAAATTTTGTAATTTTTGGAGTATCAGCAGTAAAAATCATATAAAATCGTTTATAACTCACATGATATTAAAGCGTATGTTTCGTCTTTAACTTTGAAGCAGTTGTGCGGCGAGATTTTCTTAAAATTTGTGTTTGATTAACAAATTTTTAATCTTTTTTTTTCTCTCAATCTGATGGCATCGAAAAGTTCAATAGTTGAAGTCCAACATATTTACCAAGAATCGTCGTACTCATATATGATAATAGTGATGCTACCTCGATGGGAGCACAAAACGTATGTTAAATTGCTGATCAAACATGTGCGAGTAGGTCAACCGCCTAATGAAGTATAAATTCGAGCGCCTTCAGGTTGGAGGTATTGGAGATTAATGGTCCTCATTGTTCTTCTCCGTGCATGAACAACGAACCTTACTCTGAAGAATTGAAATTGTATGTGGTAAAATTAGCTTTTCAATCCTGAAAAGGGTACTCTTTGTTTTGGTACAAGAGCGAGAATCGATATAATTAATTTCTCCGAATGGAAATCCAAACCACAACGCACTGCGCCACGACGTCTTCAAAATAAATAAACACTTTACGACAACTTTATTCTTTATAAAGGTGTGTAGGTGTGTAGAGATTGAATATTAATTATTTTAAGCAAACGTATAAAAATTTGGACGTAGCGGGATTTGAACCCGCCCCCGCTTTGGAACCGGTTACTAAGAGGCGTGGGTGTCAATCCTGCTACGTTAAAAAAAAATATGGCTTTTAAAAAAAATGTCTCCCTCCTAAGTGTGGAATAAGACTTTAAAAATATTAAAAAATAATTGAATATTTATATATAGAGAGTTACATAAGAAGTGCAGCTCATGGTGTGCAATATAGAAGAATAACAAATATAAGAGACGGAAAGAGAATAAATGGAGAAAAAGCTTATCATATATCGGTAAAATTACGAAACTTGGTAAAGTGACGAAGTAATTAGTTACAAAAATTCTTTCTAAGATTGGAAAACTTTTTGATTCTTTTTTTACTTTGGCAGCTTGTTCCGATACGTTTTTCAGCATAAATGATTTATAAACACTTCGCGATATTTAGAAAATAAGCCGTCTTTGAGAGATAGAATGAGATGAGAGGAATAATTAATAAAAGACGAAAATCTAATAAATCTATATGACGCAATGAATATTTAAACTCACTTTCTTTCCTAACTTCTTTTTGTTATTTTGAACCCATGAAAAGTGTTATGTCGTATAAGGAGTTCGTCGGTTTGCTGGAGAGATATTTAAGATATTTGAAATATTACAAACGGTGCCTCATGTTAAGACCAGGCTCTGATATTTCTGATATAAACTTCTTATCTTATAATATTGTGTTGTACTACCCTCTATTTAAAGTATGCTGGACTCGTGAAAACCAAGTAAATTAAAATATGATGTATACGAATTTTCATATAATTTCAAGTTGTTTATAGTTTTAGCATATCTTGGGTCTTTAACTTGATAATTGCCTCAAGAAGTGGATAAAATATTGAAATCAAAACGAAGCAGCCTAATATCGTTGGGGTAATTTCTAGGGGTCATCAGGAAGACGTAATGCCATTTCCGTACCCTTGATGTTTTTCTAAGTGCGGCCCCACTTAACCCTAGCGTCGCCTATCGCCTCGTATAGTTTACAGTTGGCGATGAAAAGGATGACTTTAGATCACACTTATTAATTTTTCTTTATTCTCTTAAAAATAATCTACTTTCTATATTTTGTCCAAAGAATTATTAGTGCATGTGTCACTTGTCGTAGTATTTTATGTAACATCTTATTAACATTACATTTAATATACCTATTTTATATATGATATGTGAGGCCGTCGTGTTGCAGGGGCAGAAGAGTGCAACGAGGGTTGTGGGTTCGATTTCCAATCATCATGTACTTTTTGCATTAAAAAAAATAAATAAAGACAGACTGATAAGAAAAACAGGTGAAAATACAAAAAAAATATGATATTTTAGCGTTTTGTTACTTGTAGGATCATTTCCTTAGAATTGATTTTAATTCACATACAATTGACGAAATCAATTTCAATTTATTTAATTGACAGAATTAACTTCTCTACAGTTTTATTGTATTTACAGATATTTCTTTTTTTACTTCGTATTATTGATGGTAACGACTATAGAGGACATTGTAGCTCAGAGGCACAGCGTTCGACTGTAACGTGACCGTTGTAATATAACAACCACCCACCCAGTGTAATATTCAAATTGTAATTATTTTCTTTTCCCCGCCCAGGGCTGGAAGAAAAAATGATAAAATGAGTTCCGCTACTCAATATGCAATGTGAAAAACGCAGTGTCTTGACATTAGGCTTTTTCCTTATAAATCTCCGTTCTCCATCTGTAAAAAAAATACAAAACATAATATTATTATGTTTTGTGTTAATTTAAGAATTATAATAATTATATTCAAGTTTAATTAAATATATCTAAAGTATTCGTTAAATCTTAAACGGGCTGCTTAATAAATTTATTTAAGTTGTTTCAGCGTCAGTTACTCCCTAATTTATTACTCTTCAGTGCGCGTATTTCATTATAATAATTTATATACTTAGCGCTGTTGAAACACAATATCCATTAAGGCAAAATTTTTAATAAAGGAGATTGAAATATATACCATCAAGATGAACTTATTAAATTTAATGAATTACAGTCGTGTGATATTTTTAATTTTCAAACTTATTTGTATAACATAAAGATTTTATTATTTTTAAATATAGCAGAACAAAACAAAATATTGATTTTGTTCTCGAGCAGGTCTTATAGATCAGATTAAAAAGATATTTACTATACTGAGTCTAGGCGAAATTCATAAGAATATTTTCAAGTTTTCTATTTTATTTTATATACGGATATATCTACGTACTGTATAAACTAAAAACTAATATAAATGAAATACGTACTATATAAACATGTTATGATCATACAAATTAACCTATCAATACAATCGATACTATATATGACTTAACAATTTTAAGATTCGACTTAACAATTTTAAGTAAATAATAAAAACAAATACAGAAATGGTTGAAATCTGTACGCGATAACTTATTTTTTTTACATTTGGTCCTCAAGTTGGGAAATATTTTACATTATCAATATCTTCCTGTTCCGATCGAGCGGATCTCAGACTGCACCGGAAATTATGGAACGACGAGCGATCCCCACATTTTATGATTTGGTAACCTCTGCTCAGCATGTTGGGAATGTTACACTATTGTAATTGAGTTGTGTGAATCTGTTTATTAGATCGCATGGTTACAGGAAATTTTGATGTATTGCTTTACGATTTTTTTATTGAAAGATACAAAACATCACCAAGCCAATATGTTTTCATATGATACTTTTTGGTCTTAATATTTAAGTGTTATTTTTTTTTTTAATAATTTAGTATTATTTATTAACTCTTTATAAAAGAATTTTAAGAAAAGTAATATATAATCGTACAGGCGGAAGGCTATTGCCTTACAACCTATACAACAACCTCTTTTTATGGCTACTTTGCAAAGAAAGAACTTGAAGATCAACAACTAATTATAGTTTAAGCGTCGAACTTTTAAAATGAAACATAAAGAAAGTAGCAAAACAAAAAGAAACTGGACATCTAGTTAGAGCCAACGGCACATGTTGTTAGTGATCATTAGAAGAAGTGGCCTGGATTTTTGAGGGATTTCGCATCGTCAATAACATGTTTTATTTTTTATTTTTAGCGTTCATTCGTTAGTGGAAGTGCCCAATTTGGTATCATTTTTCGTGTGTTTCATACTGAGGGTTGATGATTTTAAGAGGATACATATTTAATAGTGAAATATGGGCTTTTTTAAACTATTCTCTTAAGATATTATTATACTTACTTTTTCAAATAAAAAAAAAAACATCAGCTTCACATTGTATTCCACAAACGGCAGGGTAGGTAGAGAGAACCTAGTGACAAGACACTCCGTTCCTTACTTTCCGTTGAATTTTGGAAGCATTGCATGTTGACTGGCAGAACTCAACGCCACGCTTTGGCCTCGACACCAGAACGAAGAAATGGAAATATAAATTTAAATAAATATTTCATTTTCTAGAGTGCACATGGTGCCCTTGCGCCACGACTGGTCTCTTTTCACTTTTTAATTACATATATTGAAGGGAACAAAATAAACTACGACTTTTCTGAATAGAAAGAATGTTATAGCGTGTCTAATTCTTTTTTTTTCTAGAAATGTTCACAAATTCAACTTTTGTCAACATACCAGTGGCAGTCAACAAGAGAAATGTACGTTAGACGAGTATCCAACATAAACTATGTAAGTTTGTCTCCCAGTTCCTAATATTCGGCGAAACTCCAGAACTACTGTTGCGAAGTTTTAGCGCTCATAAGCTTATTACTATTTGAGTAAGAAACTTCTATTTTGTCACTTAAGGCGGATTACTTCGAGCACGATATTGAAAATGGGAGTTAAAGTATACCACAGTCGTGCTTATGTCAAACTACAAGTATTTGCAGACTGGACTCTATGTATTATACAATAAGCATTTTCCAATTGAGTGTATATTTTTATTGTTGGAATTGTTGAAGAGAGAACAATTTTTGATTTAGAATATAGAAATAAATTATAAAGATTTTTTAATTAAACGATAAACATTTAAATATCAATTAACAAATGTAAGCCGTGTCGTCGTCAATTTTTTTAATTTAACTTCAGCATACTATTCACTCTTTCACTATTTTTTTTACAACTCCAATATGTTAAAAAACATTATCATGCTACAAATTAGTATTCAAATCGGTTAAAGTTTCAAAGTTATAAAAGACTCAGTCGTATCGTAAAGTGTAAGATGCAAGCAAAGCGTGCCGGCGCTTAGGTCTGTGAGGCTCGACTTAGTCGTCTTAAAAGGTCTACAAGATAGGGTTGAGTAATTTAGTTAAAATATTTCATTTATTTGGTTTATAATTACTATTGTCAGCTATCGAGGTCACTTAGCACTATGAACTCTCTGGCAACCCTATATTTTTATTTTTTTTGAGTGCTTCTCGCTGTATTAGCTCAAATAAGACACTCTGTTCCCCATTAAGAGATTTGTTGAGTACCCTTGAATGGTAATCGAACCCACAAGCGTCGCGTTTATAGTCAGACGTTCGTACGCTTGCGCCACGCTTGCCTCATTTCATTCTTGATATTTTTTTTCCAGTTTTCTAGCTGTATCCTGAATTCTGGAAGCATTGCGGGTTGAGTGGTGAAACTCAACGCCGCGCTTTGCCTCGACACTAGAGTGAAGAAATGAAAATATTAAATATTTCTATTTTCTCGTGTTTAAAAAAAGAAGCAAAAATAACACCATTAGGTGTTTTAGCTCCTGCACAAAAAACCGGTGAAATAATTGAAGAGCTCGTAAGAGACTGCGTGGTACGATTTTTCAAGATTTAAGTAAGAATTATGTGCGTTGTAAATCAAAAGCTACACTCTATTTTTACAAATAATTGAGAAGAAAGAGGAATCCGTATCTCATTATTGCGATCTGTTGGTACCGCATTTATAAATGAAATTTATATACAATTAGAATAAAATCAAATGAAAAATTATATGAGGTCACAAAAATCTTTTAATGTGTTTAGAATTTTTTTCTACTAAAAGCATACTGTGCTGTTTGCGTTAAATTGACTTATACTGTAATATCATAAGATTGTCGTACATTCACTTAGATGTATATATCGGAGAATGTACGATAAGGATCTATGAAAGCAATTTCATTTTGGGAAAGTTGTTGCCTTCAGTAATGTGATTTAATATACTTGCTGATCTATCAACGACTCATCGACTTGGATGTTATTATTAAAATGGGAAGCTTACGTAATATTATTAATCGAAATTGAAATAACTGTAATTGATATAGTATTTTTTTATATTAATTAATTTTAAATCCAATTCTGATTAAGACAAAAGTAACATAAAGCAATATTGATTCTGATAAGTTTAAATACACATTTTACCAAACCATCTGTGAAGGTTGTATTCAAAACACATAATCCCGGTGTTAGCTGGATACTCCATAAAGGAAGCCAAAAGTAAAATATTCTTTTACTTCATTTTCAATTCTACATTTTGTAGTGTACAAGAGATATTTTTTCCGTGTAATCCCAGTATTCACAGAGCTGGTTTTTGCTTTAGCAAATAGAAGCGGTAGTGAGTCCCAGGTAGGTACATTGTAAGCCGTTTTAGACAAATTGATGGCTGTAGCGTTACAATAAAAGTTTTGTAAAGATTTTTAGTTTCATTTCATTTGGAGTAGAGTTGAAAGATTACATCTTTTAAATATTAAAGAATGCATACCATAATATCTCTTGAAGGAATGAGCACACTGACTTCCTTAAATATACTCTGTTGGATAATATAATAACAGGTAATATTAGAAGATGTAATATGAACCAGAGCGGCTTGATTTTGATAATTTAATTTAACCTGGCAAATTCCGGCGGCAACAAATTATTTAATTATCTTCTTCCTTATCATGGTAGCGAAAAGGTTCTGGTGATATCTCATAGTATTTTAATTTTAATCGTAAATTCAACGCGTAGTGACTAACAGAAGACGTATACTAGAGAGGAGGAGGAGAGGAAAAGAATTAACTAAAAAAATAGATACATAAAGTAAAAATATATATAACACAAGAACTATGAATTATATGAAATATTTACTTAAATTTATATTTCCATTTCTTCGCTCTTGGTGTCAAGTTTTCAAAAAACAAGTTGAGCTTAAACGAGTATAAAATATGATATATTTTAAATTAAATTCATTTTGGATTAACAGGATATGTATAGGGGACCTAGTGTTAAGGCACTCTGTTTCCCATTTTCCGCCGAATTCTGTGCCTAAAAACTACAACGAAGAAATGAAAATATACATTTAAATATATATTTATTTTCCCCGAGTGGAGGTCGAACCCACAACCAGTCGCAATTACCGGCTGGTCTTATACTAAAGGTATTTTTATTGCTTTAGTCCTTTTTCATTGTATATGGCAAATGAAGAATAAATGAGCTATGAGCTACGGATGTACCTAGTTGAATTTTCTCTTCTTGTATCGATTCTAGACAATATACGAGTACTCGTACAAAGTGTATCCAATAACACAGGATACCTGGTGCTGTACTCGTTTATAATAGTACTGGTATATGTGTGACTGAATGCTAAGATAAGGATATTATTTTTCCATAGAATTAAAACGTCAAGATTTTCTTAGAATTTGTTGAAAGCTGAATTTGACCTGATTTCGTAAGCCCACTGCAATATAACGACAGTCTTAAACAATATTTCAAAAAAGGATGCTTTGAACATTTTTTAAAAAAGTACTGAAATGTATATAGTTAAGAAACAGAAAAATATTTTTAATCAAAAATACAAATATAAAACTGTATCAACAATAATAGGATAACATTAAATACATATAATTGTTTGCTTATATAATATTAAATAGTGCATAAACTCTCCGATATTCAATATCTAATCAAGCAGCCTACATCCAGAAATGTCGCAAATCTATCAGTGAGCTCTTGGCAGGGTCACGTTGTTACCTCGAGGCGCTTTGGCGCTCCTCCAGACCCATCATTGAGCCATATAATCTCTCATTTAAACTTGTAGAAATTTACTATACGTTATAATAACAAGTAACATTATCTTATACTTTATATTGACCCTTTTAATTATGTTTTTTCTTATATTTCATACAAATTACAGTCTCGAGTCCGAATTCCGAGTGAGAATCGACCTCACAACCGTCGCTTTCCCAGTCGCGCAGTTCTGTCCTTGCGCCTGAGATATTGATGTTGATGAGTTACTTGACTTGATGGCTAAAACACTTAAATTTGATACCAAGATATAAAAAATGTGCGTTGTATGAATAAACTTTAAAACATTGTAATCGTCATATAGAACACTATAATAAATGGTTTAACTTACGAAATAAAAAAAAATCGACCGAATTTCGAAACAAAAAAACAGTTCGAAACTTGATTTAATATAAATCAAACTATGTTTATCTACTATAAATATGTTTCTATTATAATAAATAGAAAATATTCTGATAAAACTTGACTATAACTCGAATGTGACGGGAGGGATCGAATGGAAGGAAATAGGTTCTCGGCAGATTGATGACGGATTGTTCCTGTCGCGACAACACGACGACACTTGAGCGTTTCTGATTTTGTTAGTCTTTATTATATTATAGGAAAGCATATATTGAAATATTTTCAGAAATGGTTCATATGTTTTTGTGTTTGTTTGTTTGTGCACTTTGCAAACAAACATATATCTAAAAAAAATATAACAGATTACAGATAAAGGAGATTTTGAGCCTGACAAAGTTCAACAGCACGTTTCGTCTCACTATGGCAGGGAAACAAAATAAGTTTATCCTTCTGAATGGGAAATCAACCATCGTGTTTGCTATCAAGCTGTAGCTGTGATAATTTTGAAGTACAAATTTAATGGAAAGCTTTAATTATGGTTAGAAATTATTATTTACATTAAAAAGAACCAACCACAAGTTAAGTTAGTCTTTGCTAATCTCTAAAAAACGTAAAATAAATAATTATTATATTTTGTTATAAAGATTTTTTTATGTTATTATGGTGTAGGCCAAAAGGCAAATCTTTTAACTCACATCGTCGATTCAAGGGCGGTATAATTATTTTCCCAACCAGCACCTATTTGGTAGAGGCAGCGTCAGGATTGGACTTTAAGTCCCTAAAATACGTAATGTAGGTTGTACTGGGACACCACTGAAAGTATTCTTTTCAAGACAATTGTGGTGGGTTGAAGTCCACCACCATGACCACGATCTACAGACATAAAGGTCCCCACAGAAACAGAGCGAGAGAGAGAGAGAAAATAGTACGATTTATGTTTAAAAGTTAATTTTACATGAATACATTAATATTATATATGTTGTTGTTCATATTAAAACTCGCTTACACAACAAAAAGATCAAACGTTGACATTACTAGGTTTGCATATCCACCTCCCAACAGGGTGAATCTAGGTGGTGCACTTTCTAAAGAGAAATACTATAATAAAAATAAAAACTATACATCCTATAGTTGTGCAACTGTTTTTCACTCTTGTATATTATACAATCATTATTAAACACGACAAGTATTTTCTCAAGGACGCTCCTTCTTAACTCTATTTGTAAAGTAATAAGTAACTAACTGAATGGGTCGTATTACGAGAACTTGATCTTAATAAAATAACAAGGCTGCGTCGAACAAAGAGGAGAGTATGTTTTCATAATATAATACCATCTGTCCATCATCATTTTAATTAAATAGTATGTACTATGGAGTAATGAAAATACGAGCATTAGCTGATTTTAATATTTTATTATTCTATAATTACTAACATCACTATTCTTAAGACAAGAAATAAAAAATATAGATAGATACAATAATATATTTTACTTCTGATAGTTTTTTTATAATGTATTGTGTTTGTTTGTTGTTTAATGTAAACAGTATTTAATTCCACGCACTATTATTATTATTATAGTATCTAGTCTTGGTAGTGCCATTTTTAAGTAGAAGAGTTCGAGTCCCGCTACGTTCAAATTTTTATACGTTTTGTAAATAAGTATTTTATGAGTACTTATTTTGTTTTTAGTTTCACCTGTGAGTCCTTTCATATTAAGATACTTTTGTTCCTCACTTTCCCCACCATTACTCTCATTACCGGAACGAAGAAGTGAAAATATTAAATATTACTCTAAAATTTGAGTAGGTTAAAGGAACCTACTGTAGGTTAGTTTAAACGAATAAGGAATTGCAAAAGAGGAATTTTAAATATTAGAAAATAAAAAATGAATGAAATGTAAAATATGACCTCATTTGTTAATTTCACATTAACAGCCAATTGTATACAGTTTTTTAAAATTTTGGTTTCGATAATTTGATTTTATAAAGCAGTCGTACAGCTTGGACTTGGCGCCGCTAGTCACGCTCGCGATTCGGGGAAGCACTGACAAATAACTGAAAACTTCCCCGGTCCGAGCTTACTTCCTTAACATACTACGTGTTTAGGTTTACGAACGATTTCAATAGAAAATGTTGAAAGTAGATTTTTGTAAAAAGAAATAAAATTTAAGATTTTTTCAGTTTCGCGCTGTCTCGCACACAGCTGGGTGGGCAGATGGAACTTAGCGTCAAGACCATTCTTTATATCGCTGTATTCTGAAGGCATTCGTGTTGAATGAAACGAAACTCGACGCCGCGCTCTGCCTCGACACCAGAGCGCAGAAATGAAAATATTATTGAACCAACAACCTGTCGCGTTCACAGTAACATGCATGTGCCACTGCGTCACGACTGGCCTCAACACGAAGTATTTAAAATTAAAATATTGTAAAATATTTAACGAGAAGCTGCGAAATGTTTAATAAATGAATGAGAGACTTGTAAATAAGAATTAATATAAAATAATATGGAACGGAGATATCATATTAAAATATAAAATACATATTTTGTATTCATAAATAACTCACGATGAAAATAATATATCTTTGAAGCCTTTTCGTCTGTTTAATATATTTATTTTAAACTAGCGTCCCGCTACACGGTGCGGGGGTGCGGTTTCGCACTCCTGAACTTATACTATTTGTTATACAGGAGCATCTAAATATATTTTCGGAGTAGAGTCTGACATCATCTTTGAACAAATCTGGTCTTGTAAGGATCTTTTTATTGTTTTTCAAGGTTCATTTTTATGCACGCTACTGTTTACGCCCTACGCCCATAGATTAGTATGGTTAACTATTCTATTGTTATATGTAAATCGCGATCCATCGTGGACATCTGCCAAGGAAAGTCTTGTAAAAATCGGTTCAACAGCTCCGTAGATTAGCCAAGTCAAACAGATGACAATATTTTTAAAAACGTTTGTTGTTTTGTAGTATTACGAAAATAGCTATGTGCATATAAAAACATAGCTATTTTAAAATCACAAACAGACACAAATTTATGAGTTTATACTTAAAATATACAATTCTCTACTTAGAAAAAAAAATCAGCCTGTAGCCTGTATCAGTATCAACCTGTATACAGCAGGGTAGGCCGAGGGTTAATACAATTTTTTATACTTTAAAATTTAATTAGAAAACTGTAGCATAACAATATCACACATTTTCATAAGTATATAATATAACAAGTACAACTCGGTTACAGGATTTGAAACTCAACTGTAAGAAGACATGCGGCACTCTGTCTAACTTTCGGAAACGCCTGATGCATCCGTCCGTCCCTTCCTCATAACTTTTATACGTGCTCTGGCTACTTAGCGAAGTTTAAGTTATATGAAAAATCTTTGTATTTTTAATATGATAATACTTTTTGCATTGTATTGTATTGAAAAAAACAAAAAAATATATATGTTACTATTATTTTAATTTGCTTTAATATGAAACAATAATAAGCATTTAGAGGCCAGTCGTGGCGCAGCGGCACGAGGTGTAACTGTAAAACCGACTGGTTGTGGGTTCAATCCCCACTCGAGGAGATGAAATATTTACTTAAATTTATATTTCCATTTCTTCGCTCTGGTGTCGAGGTTAAGGGCGGCGTTGAGTTCTGCCACTCAACACGCAATGCCTCCAGAATTCGGCAGAAAGTGGGGAACGGAGTGTCTTAACACTAGGTTCCCTCTGCCTACCCTGCTGTGTGCGGGATACAGCGTGAAGCTGATTTTTTAATAAGCATTTATTTTCGACCCGATATTTAAAAATAATAATAATAATCAAAAACATTAATAACAAAAAAATCTTTTATAATGTTTTTTATGAGATATTGTGTCTTCTTGCTTAAGACGGTTATTTCAAACAGCTTATCCGAAAGTCTTCTTTAATACTTAATTTCAGAAACGGCGAGCATTGTACGACGTCCTCGTAAGAGAAATGAAACCGAATATTTGGTATTTTTTTCGCAAAAACAACCGAAATGAAGCCGAAGTTATGAAATAATATACCTTCTTTTTGATACAACAATGCAAACCTCGTAAATATTGCTTCGCGCAGAGGTCTCCAAGGAAAGTTCTCTTTGTATCCCGAATTACAACAACAAGGGATTACTGTTAATCTAAGTGTTTACAAGTACTTTCTATGCTTTTTTTATTGTCAGGCGTTGTGCAGGGGCACAAGCGTGTGACTGTAAATGGGTGTCGATGCGCATTCGAGGAAATGAAACATTTGATATTTAATTTGTTCACTCTAGTGGTGGGAGCGGAATACAGCGTGGAGATGGAAAAAAATGTTCCTTCCTAGGATGGTACAACATTTGCCTTTTTCCTGTATTCTTTCTTAAGGTATTATGAAGGTTCCACAATTTTATCAAGCTAAAATTTAGGCATTGTAATATTTAGTTTAATCTCATAACCCACAACGCCCCTTTACAAAATAGGAGGAAAATATATGTCATCAAAAATAAGCAATCCTCTTACTACCCCCTCCCGTGCTTACGTAAACATTTGCATATACTTTTTTTAAAGGTATTTTTTTATTGATTTATGAGCAGCAGTATATTATGGATATACTGCTGCTCATAAATCTATATATATATATATATATATATATATATATATATATATATATATATATATATATATATATATATATATATATATATATATATTTATTACTTATAGTAACTTTGACAAAAGTTTAAATATAATTTTCCTCATTAGATAAATTGCGTTTTTCCTCTCACCAAGCATTTTTATCATTGAACTCGATATGCATTGTATACCATTAAAATTGTATAAAAGCCGCACCTCTAAAGCCTTTTGCCTTTACTCGCTAATAGCTACCTGAGCTTTTGTTATGTTATTTTTAAAATATTTATAAATGTTGTCTTTTACTTTGAATTTAAACATATTTTTAAAATATTTATTTATTTTTCTTGATATTGTAAAAATATCCCCTCTGCTTTAACCTCTAGATAAGCAAATCTCTCTCAATTACGAAATAAGTAAAACGGGCTATTTTGATTTAAATTTATTTATTTCGATGATATTTGAGGTTGTATGCGATGGTTGTGGAGTTGATCGTTACTCCGTTACTCCGTTCTTCCGTTAGACCGTTACTCACATAACACGTATGAACTCAAAAACGTATTTTTAATTGGGTAGATCTGATCTGGATATTTGATATAAATTTCAGCTTAATATCATTTTTAAATAGTCTAGCTAAGTAGTCTTGATAGATGGACAGATTTATAGGCGGACAACAAACTGAACCTATAAGGGTTCTGCTTAAAACAACTATTCAAAATAAACCTCAATCATTTTAATGTACCTACATTAATTATATAAAAAAATACATCATTTTAAAACTTACATAAAATTTTACAACACAGGTAACTTTATAAAAGTAACTTTGTAACAGGTAAAAGTAAAAAGAACGTTTATCGTTCTTAATATGAAAAACATTTATTGCTTTAATGTTAGTTCCATTTTGGTCTGTAAGTAAAACTAGCACATCCTAAGAGTGGTCGCCGCGAGGGATAAAAAACGGCGGCTTTATGCCTTTTCTCTGCAGTTTTATTTTCTGAATAATCCAGAGAGCTACAATAAGTCATAAGTCATGTACAAAATGTGTGCACTGTCTTTTGCAGCGTAATGTTAAAACGCGCTGAAGGAAAATGTGGCCACTGCAATCGTTTTATAGCTGTAATAGTGTACGAGCCGTAACTGTTATTGCTCTCATATTAATATTTCTTATTGTTTTGTTTGTTTAATCTTTGTACTTTTATGTATTTCTAATTATTTTCTAAAACTTAGGTCGGTAAAAAATAGTTAGTAGTTTTCATTCTCATTTACTACTAAACATAAAATTTCATTCACTGCATTTTTAATATATTTTTTAAATCTTTGTTATATACGGGTGTAGAATTGTATTTCTATTTTATTATAATATATGTAAATGTAACATTAGGTATAATAAATAGAAAATCCTTAGTTTGCCTATATTCATACATAATGTAAAATAATAAAACATTCACGGTGCATTTAATCAGAGTGTTTAAGTTATATGAGGTTTTACGCGGAAAACTTCAGATCTGCTGCAAGATTTGTTAAAACCGCACAGACGTGCGAATGTACTTGGTACATCCATTAACACTTTAATAAGAGTGCACGATGAAGGCGTTACCTTCTTAAGTTCTCTTTTAGGTTTTATTGCTAGAGAAAAAATATTTATTGTAGAATAATATTATTTTTCGTTACGAAACGCTTAATTATAAATTATAAATTTCGATAATGTTACAATATAATTTATTTTAAGTGCTTTGCAAAATCTTTGCTTTTGTTTTTCTGCCCCAATAATCGAAGAATTTATCAAAAATACAAAAGCTACAAAAATATATAGGAGCAATGAAAAGCAACACCAAAAATATCGCAATTTAAATTTTGCCGGTATTACTTTAAGTATTTTCGAGCTGAACCCGAAATATAGCAAATTGTGCTATTATAGATATGTATAAGGAAAATTAAAATCATTGTTACACTCCCCTCCACTTGTTTTCGGCAAATAGTTCACAATTATTGCTGTTAATTAAATTTTAGTTAAAATTATATTGTATACGAACAACAGCGAAATGTAGCAATATAACGACTGGCTAATTTTCCAAACTATTTAAATGAAGTTACGGTGGTCGTATTAGCGTAAAATAAAAATTTTGCGTAAATATTAAGTCGTAGTCAAAGTTCAAAAGTCAAATAATTTTATTGAAAATAAGAAGTTTTACATACTTCATTTTTTGAATGTCAAATTGAAAAACACTGGGGTAAGAAACTCAGTGGAACTTTCAGTCAATTATATAAAAAAAACACATTTAATTATTTGTGATAATGGTATATTTAAAACAGACATTTCAGGAAGGAGCAAGCATTTCTTTCCTATGAAGTGTTATCAATATCATGTATAAAATCATTAATTTAGTAATAATCTCTAACATACAAACGTCTTCAAATGGCTTGGGCTAATCATAGAATACGCCATGAGCTTCCTGCGATTCCTGCCAAGCCTCATATATACCCTTAACCCAACCTTAACCTAACCCACACTACACCCGTATTTGTAGTTGCGCGACGTTTAGTAAAATCATATTGTTTATCGCCATACTCTATTAGGTACATACATACAATTATCCGCGAGGTTAGGAGCAACAGCATCTATTACAAATAATTAATCAATTTGACAATAATACCCCATAGAGCTGATTTTTTCTTGATATCTAGAGAATTAAATGCTTTAACGATATCTCTTGAATTGACTGAATTAAAATTAAAATCTACATTAAATTTATGACACGCTTTCCTTAAGTAATGAATGGTCGTGGAGGACAAAAGTGTTATTATTATTCTTGTATATTATTTACATTATTTATGTCGGTTAAATTAACTTGACTATTTTTATCACTTAATGCCATTACATTTCCACTTATTAATATATGTAACATATCATTTAAATTAACGTAAAATATTAATATTTTTTATTTGGTTATAATTTTATTCAAAGAACAATGATTTCTTTTTCTTTACTTATCAATCATTAAAAATTATTTTGAAGCGCATATATACATTGCATAGTTCAGTTTCTATCTTACACAACTATTTAGGATATTTCTTTTATCTTTAATATTTATTTACTAGCAAATGTAGGTAGGCATTTTTAATATAAATAATTAATACAGTGTTGAGATCCGCTGCTCAACATGAAATTTGAATTTGTCAAATAGAAAGTGGAAAATAAAAAAAAAGATGAAAATGGATTGTACAGCGTAAAAGTAAAAAAAACTTGAATAAAGAAAATTTTTGCATCGCAGCGCAGTGTATGAACCAGTCCTACCTATTATAATTCTGCGAAGAGATACAAAATGTCCCGAAGTAGGGTTTTTTCTGTAGAACCCATATCAAATAATTTGTCTCAAATAATTTTATTTACAACTTTTAATATTTGAATAGATAGCCACTTGCGCTTATTAAATAAACATAAAGTAGTACTGGCCGAATATATTTTATATAGATATCTTCTAAGTGCCAATGTATAATGCAGTAGAGCAGAAAAAAAGCAATGATCTACTCAAATATCTTAACCTCTCAAACTAAACATTTTTATTATTTATTTTATATTTTTCCTTTACTGTGTACCGTCGATTGGCTCATTGGAATTCAAATTCATTAAAATTCGTACAGGATTAAGTAACACGTGTGGAACGTTTGAAACTATTACAGCATATTAGGTACTAATGACGCTGTCGGTCGTTTACGTTAGCATTTAATTGCGTGAAATCAATAAATCTCTAATATTTACCCTTGTGGATGATAATTATATAAAACGTGGTAATTAATTTGAACTGTATCAGTTGAGTTTTTGTTTTTAACAAAGCAGTTGAAAATTTTATCAACAAAATGTTGGCAAAGGTAAGTCTTCAAAATTATATTAGTGTTTTTAATTATTTTATTCATAATAGCTAATTCACATAGAGTTTCTATTAAGCCTAGTGACAAAAATTAGAAACCTGATGAGAAAAGATGAGATGAGTCAAGATAATTTAGTATATTGGTAAATATACGAATTAGTTGTACGAGTTATTGAAATATATAATTTTTTTTATCAAACAAGCGCGAGTCGGGCTTGCCTGAGGTGAGGTTTCCGTACAAAAATAGGAGATCTCGAGCGTTTTCTCAAATTTAAGCTTAAGCTTAGCCAGAGCCCTTTCATACCTTACTTGAAGCAACGGCTTTAAAACCATTTTTTTCTCTCCTTGTAAGGAATTATTGTATAAACTAGTACTACCTATAAATGCTAACTGCCAAATTTTTTAATTCTATTGTCTTAGAATTATGAAATTTGGCAGCTAGCATCTTGTGCCCTTTATAGTATCAAAATACGCATTTTTTGCTATGTAAACGGCCATATATTTTTTAGTAAATGTAGAAATACATTTTTTTTAGGAAATTATAGGACCATATAACTGAGTGTATGCTTTGAATTTCAACTCAACATCTAGAAACGTTCCTGAGATAAGTCCTCTTTACAGACAGACAGACGAACACTGAAGTGATCTCAGAAGGCTTCCTTTTTTTCCTTAAAAGGTACGGAACCCTAAAAATCACATTACTGTTATACGGCATACGAGTATAATAGAGTATATGAAAATTATTGATTTGAGAATTTATATATTATACAAAGGTTATAAAGTTCTTGTAATAGTTTTTAAATATTCCTAGTCTTTTTATCTTTCATCATCGAACATAAATATTGTAAATATTGTATAGATTATAAATACGATAGTGGTGAGTTTGATTGCGAACGAGGAAATGAGTTATTTTTATGCCTGGTTACTCCATAGGAATTAGCTATCAAGACGACACTGTGCGACGTGCGGTGCTTATTCTGCTTTATGCACTGCATTACGTTAAGCCATAAAAAATATAAAAATATTATAGTTTATTTTAAAATTTTATGACATTATACTTCAAATCAAATAATAGACACTATATTCTTAATTTCTAGGTACTGTGTTTCCTCGCATTTGTGATAATTGCAGCATGCGAAGATGGTCCCAAGAATAACCCTGTAGTTGTACGTAAGCATGGATACGCAAAACGATATGGCTATGGATACAGTCCTAGATATGGTCCGGGATACGGTTACGGTTATGGAATCGGACACGGACACTTATACGAACACGGATACAATAATCACCTAGCCTACTCTCGCAACGCTGGGCATCCTGTAGTCGTACATGAGCATGCATACTCAGAACAATATGGCAATGGATACGGTCCTAGATATGGTCCCGTATATGGTCCCGAATATAGACACGGATACGAACACAGATATGGACATGGAAACAGATACATTGATTATTATGTATGATTATTTTTAAAATCTTATCTTATTGGAAACCTTTGTAATGCGATTCTGGGGTCGGTTGGAAGGTTAAATAAAATATAGTATTGACTCATCATAGATTTATGACCATTAAGATGTATGAAATTTATAAATATGACACATTATTCTCACTGCATCATCGTCGCTTACTAAAATAGTGTTATTTTTACGTGAAGATGCATGAGATGTAAAAGGAGTCTTATAAAATAAATTAAAGTAAAAAGTTTAGTAACATTTATATATAATATTTAGATGTGTAAGTAAACGTTCCAAATTCATATTTACAGGCCTATCCTAGGTATAATTTTGGGTACAAAGTAGTAGACCATCACACTGGTGACATTAAAGAACAACAGGAACACCGCGACGGTGACGTAGTTAAGGGATACTACGCCCTACATCAGCCCGATGGCGCTGAAAGGGTAGTTCGTTATTATGCGGACGACCACGTTGGGTATAATTGTTTTTTTTTTTATTTTCACACATCTTCTATCCCTATTAAATAAGGTATAGATAGAAAGAATCTGGTGCTAAAACGGATTTCGGCTTAACCAAACAGTAAAATTAAAATAAATAAAACAAAATTATTTTCGTATCGAATAGTATGTATTTCGTATCGAACATTGCAGACGACAGTATAAGAAATGTAATACATTTATTATTTAAATGTATTTTTTTAATAATATACATGTTTTTATTCCAGATTTCAAGCTGATGTCAAATACGGCATTCATCACTTGTATCCCAGATATATAACTTAAATAGTTATGATTCTCCTTTACTATCACAATTTAAATACCATGCTCTCCGTATTAACCTAATGAAGTAAAATTGTACTATATATTGACTTTGTTTTCTGTTTCACCTTTATTTCTTCTCCTTCTTTACTTTGTTTATATATTCATATGAAAAATATATTGGCACTAATATTTAGAGGTTGTTAATATTCAGTTCTGAATATCGTCAAAATTAATTAACCTTATATTTTAATATTTACCTAAATAAATAAGCATAAACATATTTAACCAACTAAATGGTTGTAATTTCATATAATTATATATAATGTTCGCTGATTTTAGTTTCACAGGTTAAGTTAGGTTAAGTTTACATACCACGGCGTCCTAACCTTCCGCCCCACACAGATGATCACGGGGTATGGCTGCTTCGGGGGTTACCTATGGCGGGTCGCTGGGAGGGTCCGACGCCCGTTCCCACCACTGCGACGACTGCCTCGAGGAGACGGCCCAGCACAAGCTAGAGGTGTGCCCAACCTGGATGTTTCAACGTCGCGCTCTGCGTGACGTCATTAGGGACGACCATCCCTGCCACCCGTAGTCAAGGCCATGGCCGGCAGCGAGACGTCGTGGGACTCGGTCTCATCCTTCTGCGAGGTAGTGGTGCTCGAGAAGGAGTCGGCGGAACGGACTAGGGAGGCTTCTGCCGTACTTGCCATCAGTCGCAAGAGGCTGGATTGCCGGATGGCCTACATCTGCCAGTCCATGAGTCCCACATAATCCGCTCGAGTCCCTACTCGGGCCGGTATCCGTAATAGGATTTCGATGAGATTCTATGATGGCATTGAAAGAGGCAGCGGAGCGTGTGTGTGAGTCCAGCGCAAATGCACGCCCGCTCCGTCGTCGTAGGCTAGAGAATAGGAGAAGGCAGTGCGCTCATCTCCAACTGCTGAAACTTATCCTAAAGATGACGGTTGCCCGCAATAGGTGGGCTTGTCACTGAGTCGCCGTAGTGGAAGGCGCAAGCGATCCTGTGGCGTCTCTACTTAGGTGGAGAGGTCTCGCTGGGTTTTAGTGGGTAGTATCGGATTCATTCTCCGATGAGCCACACAGTACCTTTCGTTCGGTCTGCGTAAACTGCATTTTCCACCGTTAAAAAAAAATTCTTAATTGCATTACTTTATATAGTATTAAATACTAGAAGCTTTAGTTTATAAATGAAGATATGATTTGAGGCCGTGTTGTAGTCGGGCCGCAGTCGCTCACAAGCGTATGACTGTAAACGCGATAGATTGTTTTCCACTCGAGGAAATGAAATATTAAATATTTTAATTTCTTCACTGTGATGTTGAAGCAAAGGTGCGGTGTTGAGTTCTGCCACTCAACACGCAATGCCTCCTGCATTCGGCGGAAAATAAATAAAAAAGCTGTTGTACATTGATTTTATATAATCAATATACGTAAAAAACAATATTTATTTTTCATTGTGCCACCACTGTGTATAGAAATATTAGAACTAAATAATTTTATTATATAACAAATATACAGATTTTAAGACATAGATTTCAAAATATAGTTGTGGTTTCAGAGATGTCGTAATAAGTGAGTGAGTGAGTGACCTTTCGCTGTGATACATTTATACAGGGTGGAAGTGTCAGCGCTACTTTTACGGAAACAGCATATAGGTTAAAATATTTTAAACCCATACCTAAAGAAATTAATCAAGATACCTCAACAGTTTAGATGTAGGAATTTTTTTCGTTTTACGATGTTAATTCATACCTGTATTTCGTGTGACGCATTACGCATAGATACCAATAACGTAAACACATACTACTACAAATATACTACTAAAGGTTAATCAACTTTGAACTTTGCTGCCAATATCTACGACACGATTTCGGAATGAGGCATATGCGGCGGTTTCCCTTTGATAGTTTGTGGATAGATGTGTGCGTCGTTCTTGACAAATAGCGTTTTATATTACAACAACAATTTTATTATTTATTTTGCTTGAAAAAATCACTTTTTAATTTTTTGGAGAAGAAAAAAACATTTTAATTGTATAAGGCTTTTATATAAAATAATATTTATTTTTAACTTTTACAATTTTAATAATTTTAAATATTTTGTGTTAAATTTTTTTAATTTGACAATTAAAAAATAAAAGACAAAAAATATTGATATAATAATGTTTTATCATTATTCACAGCATTCACAGTTTTCTTTAACTCTTTAAGGTAAAACATTAATCTTGCGAATCAAAAGACGAAAGAGGTTTCATTACGTCCAGGAAGTCGTTTGAAACTCGTTTCGTCTTAGTGTGGCCAAGTTGACAAACAAACTGAGGACCGAGCGAATTTCCTAATGGTGTCTTGGTTTCTCAGCTTATTAAGCAAAGTGATATATTTTTAAATAGTAACATTTTATAGAGGCAAATTTCAATTTTAAATAATTTTGACGCTGCCTAGGATAGGTAAATATTAACTCCATCATATTCACCCACATACATATGTATGTACATATATAGAGATTATATTTTTTATATATCTTTTAATTACAATGTAGGAATGGCATTACAATTGTTGTATTTAGATCATTATTTTTTTACTTTTTTTACTACACGCTGTATCCTGAATTTAGCAGGATAGGCAGAGGGAGCCTAGATTTAAACACCTACTTTCCGCCGACCTCTGGAGGCAATACGTGTTGAGTAGTGTAACCTAGCACTGTGTTCTGGCTCGACACCAGAGCGTAGAAAATAAAATACTAAATGCAGCGGCACGAAGTGTCACTGTAAAACCGACTGGTGGTGGGTTCGATCCCCACTCGAGGAGATAGAATATTTACTTATATTTATATTTCCATTTCTTCGTTCTGGTGTCGAGGCTAAGCGCGGCGTTGAGTTCTGCCACTCAACACGCAATGCCTCCAGAGTTCCTGCCACTCAACAAGCAATGCCCCCAGAATTGATTAAAATATGAAATATTTAATTACTTTAGGAAGCAGGCATCGAACCCATAACTTGTCACATTTAAAGTTAACATGTTTATTTCCCTGCACTATGACTAGCCTTCATTATCTTATTAATATTTGTTGTATTTAGATATCCATAATAGACAATTCTCCTAGTTCAATTATATATATATAATTAAAATATAGGTTAAAATATAGGTTTTCGGTTCAGCCTCCTTTCAGCTGGCTCCTCTTATAGTTTATAAGGATAACTTGGATTCTCTGTCTATTTACTTTACTTAACTACTTGGACTAAGGGCCTCAGTTTTTTTGTGTAATAATTATTTTTCAGTAGCAACTCTTAAGGTAATTATATATATATTAATATGTAATATACTTTTAAAATTTATAATTATTAAAGAACAAAAGCTACAGTAAAATACGAATGGGTAATAAATCACAAAGGATTAGTGCTTTCGCATCGCTCAAGCCGCACCGGCCGGCGTACGGCACTAAGTTCTGTAACTTAGTAAAAACTGGTTGTCCAGAATAGATATTGTTTTTATGGAATTTTAATGTCAATATGGAATTAGTCGAAAAAGATTATACTGTATCCCGTACACAACATGGTAGGCAGAGGGAACCTATTGATAAGACACTCCATTCTCCATTAAAAAAAAAACTACCTTTAAATATCTTTTGGTAAGGTTAAATATATAATACAACATATAAGAAGCGGCCCGAGTTAAGATTTATTGCTGAACATGTACAGCCTTTAATATATCAGATCTTTGCTCTGTTTCTCGAAAGCGTTTCCTTTCAACTTTATAATATTTACTTTGCGGCTTGAGGTGTCACCGTGAATTTATACTTCAAACTCTCACACTAACATCCCCTTATCGTACGTACCCTCTACCCTCATACAAACATTGTAATGGGAAAAGTTGTGTGTATTTTTGTAATTGCATTTAAAATGGTATAAAAAGATTAATGTTTTATTTTTTCTTACTTTTTATGTTTTTTTATGTATCTCTCTAATATGACGAGAGAATCAAATCTTTTTCTCTTGATTTCGAACTCTTTATCATGTATCATGTATAACTATAGTCATATTATAGCCGCACTATTTTAATTTATAGAATTTTCAGTTCGCATTCCAGAAACTTCTCTGTTTACAAGTTTATATAAATTCTAGTAAACTAGAAGTCACCGTCCAATCTTCAGAAGTCCGAGATGTAATCTAGTGAAACTAACCAGGTCCCGTAGTTAGACCCATTATTAGAATTGTACCCACTGTCGACTGTCTGTCTATTAGAGTGTTGTTGCATCTCCTACCGACGTGGATTAACAAGCTATGTGAAGCTATCAGTGTAAGCCTAAGCTGCAAAGGTGCACCTATACAGCTATCAATATTTAATTGATTTGGTTTGGTTCTTTAATTTAATATTTAATTGGTATCATATATTTTTCTGTACCGAAAATAATAATAATAACAATGTAATATATTTTATCAAAATAAATTGTATGATTTTGTTTTTTATTAGAGCAGAGCATATATTTTTTTTTAGACCAGAAATTCCAAACACAGTTTTTCGTGGTGAACTATAAAACATGCAATTTTTTTTATTACTAACTTTGAAAACATTAATTAATTAATTGATATGAAGTATTAAGTGAAGTATTAAGACAAGAAAAGTAGAAAGTAAAAAATCTTTAAAAGAAAATATTTACTCAAAGTTTAAATACTCTTTCAAAAATTATATCCATAAAATTGGAATTTCCGGCTTCACTTCGCGCTATTTGTGGCAACACTTGCGAGAGCAGATTATGTAAGAACATAAAAAATAAAAAAGTATTCTTTACCTTGGCTTAGTGTTCCACAGTCGTTAAATTATCACTCCTATTGGTGACTCAATGGTGCAATTTCACGCGAGAGTGGGTCCTCTACTCGTACGTACGAATGGCATTCCTTCGACAATCTCCCGACGGCGCTATCAATGTATCTTCATATATTTTAATGTTTATTTTACTTTATAATGACTTAATTGAGTTCCGTATTTTATTACGTTAGAACCTTTTTTTTTTGTTATTTTAGTTGTTTGTTTTAGAATAAATAATATATTTTACAACAATATATTATTTACCAATTAATTATCTCCATTGAGTCAGATGGATCCTAATGTTGATATATTTCGGCCATTTATATATATATATATATATGTGTGTGTGTGTTTTCAATGAGCGATTTCTCAATAATGGAAAATAATATTATACACATACGGACCATTCTTATACTATTTATAAATTACAATATGAGGCCGTCATGGTGCAGTGGCACAGCGCATAAACGTGAGAATTATCAATTTAAGAAAAGACAAAGGGTGGCGTTGACTTCCGACACTCATCACACACACAACGTAATGTCTTGAAAAATCTGCGGTAAGTGGGGTACGGAGTTAGTACTTAGACAAGGTTGGGTAACCCTACGGGATACAGAGTGAAGTTAAATAAAAATAATACAATATATTACATAAGCAAAGTGCACAAAGTTTTCGTTTAGTAACGTTTGAACTATTATTTGCTATCTCGGAGGAAGAATGCTCACATTTTGCTACTAACGTTCACTCGATACGTATAATTTATAGACGCTACATCCGTGTTGCGCTGCACTCCTCGGGTCCCTGCACTCTAGTGATTTGTTTGTTTTAGCATATCATTTTGTAGGTTTTTTTTATTTTAATAGCTTGTATTTATATTGTTTTGGAATGTATAAAATTTGTATAATGTACCTTTATATTCTATACTAACATTATAAAGCTGAAAAGTTTGTTTGGTTGAACGCCCTGATCTCATCTACTACTGGTTTACTGGTAGGATCGATAATCGAAAGACTATTTTTGTATTAGAAAGATAATTTTCCAAGGATTCAAGGATCAGTGGATTACAGTACCTGCGTCAGAGCTAGAGTTATCATTCAAAGTTCACTATACAGTCTGATTTATTTTAGATAGCTATTTCTATTTAAGCACGGGGGCGAATCCATAAGTAAACCTAGTAAAATATATTAATAATACCAATCAGAATAACTAGAATAACAAAGTGTCGAACCGGATTTTTTTCATTATTAAATATTAATTTTTTTAGCGTTTTCAAACCATATTACTTTGTTTATTTATTCTTTATAAACACTTTTTTTTATAAAATTAACCACACCACGAACATTGGTGGTACGTTCCCTTTTCTGCTCTTTTTTTCTTTTTTTTGTGAATTTAACTTGCATATATTTTAATATACTCCTTTATACAACAGATGAAATGAAAATTTAATTAGTTTTGGTTTGTTACTCTCATCGGTGGTTGAGTTGCCTTGGTTGGTTCCATATTCTATATTTCTCCTTCTCTTCAGTGCAATCTTTCGTAGGGCGTGAACCTATCTGTGTGGATATCAAATAAAGATTACCGTTATGTTAAGAAAAACCAACATACATAATATAGATATTCTTATTTGATTTCAGTTATTCTTTCACACATTACCATAACCTTGGCGATATAAACATGTATGTTGAGCAATATAACCCACGCATAACGACGGTCAACATACGCTATTTTTTTTAATACTTAACCTAGTATTAGTTAAGTAGGGAACCTAGTGTTAGGACATTACTGCCACTTCCATTTCTGACTTTCCACCAAATTCTTGTGCCCCTGCGCCACGAATGGTCTCAAAGGCCTTTTCTATTTTTAATTCAATTTAACAATTATTCAATTTATTTTATTAAGGCAATAGAAGTTAGGCGGTGTAAATTACAAATACTTTTCAGTAAATTAACAGCTACATTCATTTTTATTCACAACAGTATTACTTGCGTATAGCCGTAGTATACTCGTGTCGCGATAGTGTCGCTGACTTCCGCGCCGAGAATGCCTCTGAACGTTTCCTTTCCGGGAACAACCGCATATCCTTATTTATTTCCAAGTATTCGTGTCCGCCACAATATCATTTTTAAAATGGCGTCTAAAGGGCAAATGTATTTTAAATTTATGTACGTGAAATATATTTAATATTAATGAATTGTTTTGTTTTAGGATAGAATTGTAAAGATAAATATCTAAAGTAGTAATTTACTTTAATACTGTATGTTATCCAAAGGCACAAAATTGGTTATTTTTCATCACTTACGAGAAACGAGTTTTTTAAATAAAATCAGTCGCATGTTGCATTTTGTATGAAAATCAATACCTGTACTCCCCGTGGAGCTATGAAATTTGGTACGAAGTGAGAATTTAATAATACAAAAAAAGGAAAATCTGGAAAATGAAAATTTATTTAAAACTTATATAGTTTATTTAAAACTTATGTAGTTATACTATCCTAAAATTGGTGGGAACTCTCTGTGTGCGAGTCCGAGGCGAGTGTCGCTCATGACAAGTTTTTTCTTTGCGTCATGTGTTTCCACAAAAAGCTGATCTTGCTAATATAAATATTTAATTAGACTAGTTAAGGTCACAGAAATTTTCCACCACTTGATAACATATATTTTATCTTGTTTGTTTACCAAAAACTTAATTTTACATAGTATACTACCACAAATGTATGAGCACGAGAGAGCATCGAGAATGTGTTTCTAAGACATTCCGCATTGTAGTGACAACGCTTTTGTGGCTACGGAGCAATGCAAGTACAAGACATTGCTTTGGCGTCTAGTCTAATATCGTCGGCCAAAGATACGTCTGAAATGGGGTCATGCGTTTCTACCACTGCTCTACTACAGCTGGAGATTAAGATTTTGGTTTGGAGCCGTTCTGGCCTTTGCTTCAGCTATTATAATTTAATATTAAACGTAGCGAGTTGTTTGTTGTTCGTTTGTAATGTTGGACATTTTTAATTTATCAAATGGTATTTGGTAGAGGTCTTTTATGGTTTTTAAAAAAACTATAGAGAGTTAGGTTATTTTATTATGTTCCAATTACTAAATGAAAAATGGATAAGACTTTTAGGACTGCCATTTTTACCTTAATATTTTTGTAAATAAATATTTAAATGTATATTTTTTAAAAGTTACAAAAATTATATTATTTATTTATCTGAAGTTTTAAGATCGGCATCGGCTTTTGTTCAATGCGTTTGTTGACTGGAGACGGACGATACAAAGGAGCTGTCCCCTAATTAGAGTCCATCAATCTCAACAACTACATAGGGTTTTAAGTGGCTCAAAATGTACCTCCATACGAACAAGGAGTTAGGGATGATATATGTTGTTAAAAGTAGTATGTTTCTTTTAACTAACCAAGCCATCCAACAAATTATTGTTTTTTTTTTTTGTAAGCAAAATAAACCAAGAAATCTTTAAGCTGATTTCACTAATATCCTTTAACATCGACATCATTAAAAGAAATGTAAAGAAAACATTCATAAAAAGATTCACTTAATTGAATATGTTTTCCTTTCAAAGCATATTTGTAGAATACAATTTTTTCACAATAGTCAGCGACATGGTATTTTGGGTAGATCTGTAGTAACTTTTATGCAGAGACTGGTTGATCCCTGCCTCCACATATTGTTATCTGCGACGCTTTTGTGTGCAAAAAGTTTGGGTTTTCAATACACAAAGACAAATTTTGCCAACGTTTCTCAAACCTATTTCATATAAAAGTTCGTGGAGCAAGCGTTGTTTTAATTACTTAACAGTTTCAAATTAACAAAAGTGATAGAAAAAATATAAATATACCTACCTATTTGTATAATGTTTTTACAACATGAGGTCATCGTGGCGCAGGGGCATAAGGGTAACTGTAACGCGGCAGTGTGTGGGTTCAATTACCACTCGAATTCAAAAGTTCAAAATATTTTTTTCCAATTGTTAATTGCTGTCTAAAATATTTTCATTTCTTCGCTCTGACACTAGGGCAAAAGCCCGGCGTTCAGTTCTGCCTCAACTCAACATGCAGTGTCTTGAAAAATTACGCAGAAAATGGGAAATGGAATGCCTTAACACTATGTTCCCTTTGCCTACCTATTGTGTGCGGGATACAGCATGGAGCTGATTTAATTTAATTTTTTTTTATTAAGAAAAAAAATCGCATTTCTGGCACAGTCTCCTTCAGGACTAATGGATCAACATTAATGAACAAATAGTATATTTTATGTAGATTTGACGTTATAAAACAAACCATGTAAATTGTTATTTTTATCAGACTTCTGTAAAAAGAGTTTATCAATTCGACTGTATTTTTTGTTTTAACCACGTTTGTTACCTCAAAACTTTAGAAGCAGTGAACTAAAATTCTGACGATTCTTTTTTAATATGAAAGCTGATGCTTCCCGTGTGGTCCTATTTTTGAAATCGGTATTTATTTTGGTAAAAAATATATAATACATTGTTATTCTAATTTATTTATCAATATCTGTGGTATTTTACAGGCTTAGGATTAGCATGAAGCAATTACCGCTGGTATCTCGAGCCGCTCCAATCACTCTATTGTTCAATTGAAGTATCAAGTCAATTATATCAAGTTCTAGTTGGTAGGTAACGTCATGCACTTGCACACACTAATGTGAATTACATATATTGTCTCACAGCTATATGTCTCTTGTTTTGGTGAATATGTATAGAATCTGTAGAAAATATATAAAAAATATACTGTTTTCGATCTTTTGCCCATATTGTGACATGCTGCTCGAATAAACGCTGCAATACGTTCATAAATTTTAAAATAAAACAACCAAAATTAACTGAAAAAAGACACTTCGTTGTAAAATACAACACGTAATATAACACTTTTGTGTCAACGTTAATTATGTTGATTAACTAATTATATAAATCAAAATAAATCAAAAATAAATCAGCTTCACGCTGTATCCCGCACACAGCAAGGTAGGCAGAGGGAACCTAGTGTTAAGACACTCCGTTCCCCACTTTCTGCCGAATTCTGGAGGCAATGCGTGTTGAGTGGCAGAACTCAACGCCGCCCTTAACCTCAACACCAGAGCGAAGAAATGGAAATATAAATTTAAGTAAATATTTCATCTCCTCGAGTGGGGATCGAACCCACAACCAGTCGGTTTTACAGTCACACCTCATGCCGCTGCGCCACGACTGGCCTCAAACAATTATATATTAAAAATTTTTCAGAAGTTTGTCCTTATTTTCACGTTAAGTTGGTAGGTCAGGCAGAAAGAACTAAAGGAGAATTCTGTTACGTTGGTACTGTTAAGAGCGAGGACAGCACCGAAATAATAAGGCCTGAACAAAACATATACGAGTATGTATATTTTAACATGAGCAATTCCTCTTAACTATTACAGCGTTCGTTACATCATTTGTCGTCATTGAAAGAAAAAAATATATATATACAGACATTTTTTCTATTAGCAAGTAAACAACATGAGTGAGTTGTAAGTTATATTTATCTCTATAGCACAAATATTACATTTACAGAGTATTGGTACATACGGAACTTGTTTATGAGTTCCTATATCGAGTTGCAGGAGATATATTCAAAGTTGCTGTTGCAGCTGTTGCTGTTCCTATATTTGCTGTTTTGAACTATTAGTTGGTCTTACACATTTTGTATTGACAGGTATATGAGTATATTTTTTAGTTTTGTACTATATCCCATACAAAGCAGGTTAGGCTGAACCTAGTGTTAAGACACCCCGTTCCCCCCTTGCTGCCGATTTTTGGAGGCATTGCGTGCTTATTCGCGGAACTCAACGTCACGCTTTGCCTTGTCACCAGAGCGAAGTAATGAAAATATTAAATATTTTCTCCAATGGGAATCGAAGCCACAACTCACAGTCACACGATTGTGCCTCTGCGCTACGACTTGCCTCGTGTAACTCAGATTTTGTAATGTATATACAAGGTGGAAGTGTCAGCAACACTTTAAATGAAACCACAGTTTTAACTACTCTATAAAAGCCTAATACAAATTTGTAAAAAAAATCCAAAAATTAAAAATACTTTTTTTTCTAACAAAGTGAACAATGCAATTATTGTTGTAATATAAATCGCAATTTGTCAAGAACAACGCACGCACACATAAACCTATCAAAGCGAAACCTCATTCGAAATCAAGTCGTAGATATTAGCGACAAAGTTCAAAGTTGATCAACCTTCAGTAGTATTTTTGTAGTAGATGTGTTTACGTTATTGGTATCTATGCGTAACTGCGTCACACGAAATACAGGTATGGATAAACATAGTGAAATGAAAAAAAATCCTACGTCTAAACTCTGTTGAGGTATCTTGATTAATTTCTTTAGGTATGGGTTTAAAATATTTCACCCTATATGCTGTTCCCATAAAAGGAGCGCTGACACTTCCACCCCTGTATATCGGATAATATATATAAAATATTTTGAAATACAACCATATCTATGTTGGTTTTATTAGACATGTTTTGTACATTTATATATTCTATTTATTGTAGCTATTTATTTTCGACTCAAACCCTTTCAGGAACCTTTCATACTACAAATATTGCATGGTCTTTAAGGATAATCTAATATATAAAGGTTCCAAAAAGACTACATTTTTCCCAATAAATAAATTGAATTCAATTTAAAATTCACTGGGGACCTGCGTCCCACAGGGGACGCCCATCACGTGTTTTATAAATTGCCGAATACTCCAATTTTTCCAATTTATAAAATAGTATTCACTACGCAACATGTTCATATATGTTGTGTGTAAATTTTTTTGTTTTTCTATTCAGCTTAACTTTTCATTTTTGTGCTTTGTGATCGATTTATTTAGACTAGTTACTTCTAATCATCTAATAAACAGTTTTTAACTTAAATATAAATATTTATATTTATACCATCCATCATTGAGACCGTCGTGGCGCAAGGCAAATGTAAACGCGACGGTTAAAGATTCAATTCCCACTCGGGAAAACGAGTTATCATTAATTAATATTTTTATTTCCTCGCTCTAGTAACAATGCGTGGCTTTGAATTCCACCTCCCAACACGCAATGCTTTGAAATTTCAGCAGAAAGTGAGGAAAGGATTGTCTTAATACTGAGTTCCCTCTGTCTACCATGCCATAAGCAGGATACAGCGTAAAGCTGAAAAAAATATCCCATCCAGTTTGTGTTGCTCTTATGATAATCACAATTAATATCCGGAGGCCGATCGAGGCGTAGAGGCACAAAGTGTGACTGTAAAATCGACTGGTTGTGGGTTCGATCCCCACTCGAGGAAGTGAAATTTTTATTTACATCTATATTTTCATTTTTTTGCTCTGGTGTCGAGGCAAAGCGCGGCGTTGAGTTCCACCAATCAGCACGCAATACCTTCAAAAATCGGCGGAAAGTGGGGAACGGAGTGTCTTAACACTAGGTTCACTCTGCCTACTCTACTGTGTGCGGGATACAGCGTGAAGTTAATGTTAACAATAATATCATGTTTGACTACAGCTTACATTTGATTTTTGTATGTAAAAAAATATTCATATATTTGTATATGAAATGTGCAATATTGTGAATCCATAGTTTAATATTATAAGCTAATTTAATTTATTTTTATTTTAATAGTTTAATAGATTATAAAATAATAAAAGTATTTATTTAAAAAGATTTCTCTTCGCGGAATAAGCCTAGGAAACTAATTTGTACTACCAATTCTGTTTGTTAACATAAAAGGAGCTTTAGAAGCGGAATTTAATTAATATTTCCGATAAATTCACTGTTCAATATGAAATATTTGAAATATATGTAACTAGTAAACCGACCTAGCTTCACTTGAATTTTTGTACAGCTTTATTTTTCCCTTTCGTGGCCTTTTGTATGTTTTAAGGATATTTTTCCTATATATATATGTGTGTGTAAGTTGCTCAAAGTGAGATATAAATTAAAATAAAATAAAAATACTAAATGTCCAAGTAAAAAAATGGATAAATTTTAAATACCTACTTCTGTTATTAGTAGTAAATGACTGATTACATTTCTAACATTAATGTAATTCCACTATAAAGATATAAAAGGAACACAGAAATAATGAACATCCATTACAATCATTCATCATAATACATTTGTGGCTTTTTGGACTAATTCAGTAGAAACATATCATAATATTTTTGTGTAGATTTTGATCTTATATACGAAAAAATATATTGTGATTTTTGGTTTAAATATTATTTTAATATAATAACAGATTTTCATGGTATATCTGTTATTAGTACTTATCCATATATATATATATATATATATACGTAGGTAACATATAGGTACATACATAGAGGGAGTGATGGCATAGTGAGAAAAGGTTTGATTGAAATTGTGATAGTTGTAGGTTAGATCCCGGCTGGGTGTACTATCTAATTTTATTTATTTGCTCTGGTAAGGCAAAGTACTCTCTGCCAACCCAGCTATATGCAGAATAATGCGTAAAGCTGAAAACAACGTTTGAATTATGTGCCTACATATTATGTACAATTGATATCAAAAACTAGTGAAGTACCTACTTTTTATGTTATTAAAAATATTTATGCAAAGTTTATAAATTAATAACTTACCTTTTTTATTGTAAAAAAATATTTGAAAATATTACTGTAACTTACTACGATAACAAATAACAAATTCAAAGTTAAATTCTTAGACGTACTTAATATATAATATTTTTCTGTCTGTGCTGAAACTTTAAGAAAACCATGGTTAAAATACTTTAGGAAATTATAAATATTTGTATATTAGAGCACGTGTAAAGCATAATACTTAATTAATATTTCTAAATTAGTAAAAAATGTTATAACGTATTGTTCAAGTCTACGTGCTTTATAATAATTGTAAATTTTTAGTTTTATTTTAAAATTGATAAACAAAATTAGACATTGTTATAATATAAAATTGCAATAAATCACAATTTATATTTATTAAAAATCCTGTGAACTCGTGTTAAATTATATAATTTATGTGATTAGCGGAGCCACCAGCCGGTAATCCTTGTATCGACAAGCGACGCGATAAAGTAGGGTAACGAGGGTCTAGGTTTAATTAATTCCTCTGTATTTTATACCTTGTTTGGTTATGAACGATAGATATTAAAAAAATATTTTTTTTGCTTTTCGCTGTATTCAACTTTCTTTAACACTTACCGTCTAATTTTTGAGGCATTGCGCGTTGAGAGGCGGATCTAAATGCCGGGCTTTTACCTTGGTGCCAGAGCGAATAAATAAAAATATTAAATATTAATTTCATCGAGTGGAAATTAAAAAGGTAAAAAAACTGTACTAAATGAACAATGAAACATTTTTTCTCAATATACTTTCCGCAAAAGGAATATAAAAATATCTTGATGTCGAACTAAAAACCGACAGGTGGATCTCTGCAAGAATTTGAGAATCTGTGTATTATATGCATATTAAATAAATAAATATAACATTTTCATAAAAGGTAAAAGTTGTGGGGTTACCTAAAATTTGCTTGGCATTTTGGCATCTTTAATGCTATACGTGCCGACGTGCTTCGCATTTCGCTCAGGACTTCGCCATTTTTCTGCATATAATAAAGATAAATAGCGGGAGTTACGTGCAAGCTTACTATAAGGTCATAAATAAAGAATAACATAGGATAATATAGTTTTACGCTCATTTTAAAGTACTTTTTGTATTTTTTTAACTTTATCGGAAAATGAATCGTTTTAAATACAAATGTAGACGACAATCGGAATTCAAACTCACAATTATTACCGTTATATTGGTAGTACAACGTTCCAACTAAGCCACATAGACGTCAATTTTAACTAATACCACATACGTTCGTCTACTTTTAATTTAACTATTAAATACCATCATTAAGGCTGTACCGCCTCGTACTCTCTCTCTCTAAATAGTAAACACTTAGCACACTATCGGCAACTTTGTTTCCTTCGAGTCAATTGTAGCAACAACTGTTGTTCCACTGTTGCTAGACTGACATTATTATTCGTAGCACCTAAGCTACGTGAAAAGTTTTACTTCACGTCAAAGAGATATACGCCTGTCACAGGGTTTATATTTTTTTTATGATCTGTATGAATTTTTGAAGCATTGCGTGTTGAGTGGCGGAACTCAACGCCACGCTTCGCCTTGACGCCACAGCAAAGAAATGCAAATTGATATAAATATTTTATTTCTTCTAATGTGAATTGAATCCACAAACTGTCGCGTTTACAGTTAGTTACACACTCGTACCCCGTGCGCCACGACTGGCCTCAGTCATATAATTTTCATATATAATATTAAGTAATCAGTAATTTATATAACTTAATCACATATCTCTCTCATCATGAAAAAATATAAAAATCTAACCACTATTTAAAATTCTGTTCAAATTGTACATTATATTTATCTTGTTTTATTTATATTTCATATTTTTTATTATTTTTTATTAACTTTCCCAGCTGTCTTGTATTGTAGGTCACCTGAATGTTGTATGAATGTCGTAGCAGCTTGGATCTTTTATAAATAATGTTTGTGGCAACTGCCACGATTTCAGGATAAATAACCTCACTCTCTCTCTCTCTCTCTCTCTCTCTCTGAGCGCGGTTTATCTTTCATTGCATTCATTAAATAACATATTTGTATACAAAATAATAATCTCTTTAAAGAAAATATAAATACACAATTATTTTTTATTCTGTTCTCCATATCGTCTAAATGTTAAGATTTCGTATTGCGTGGTATCCATAAATGATATTTGACTCGATATCAATACTTTTAATATCATATATTTACCAAACACATATTAAGAGTTGAACCTGCAGCCATGGCATCATATATATTTTTCTTATCATAGCAATTTATTTTTATTGTCCAATAATCCAAATATGAAACGGCCATAAAACGATATCGTTCACATGTAAATGAAACTGATGATTTCAACTTGTCCGTGTACATAAAACAGGTGCTATTTATTATTACACAAACCGCATTAATGCAGGAATTAGAATGACAAAGTAAAACCTCTTTTTTTGGACTCCCCGCGGCAGGGACAAAGTGAGCGGTCACTTGTGCTGGGAACCCGGAATCTGGTGACACTGATACCATTTAAATATCTGTCATCGATCCACGCCGTTGCCTACAAACGAAATGACAACAATAAAACCGCTGTATTGCCCCTCGTAATACTTCCGGGACTGCTAGACGAGTATTTAATGAATCTCGAATGTTCTTTCCGATTTGTGCTGGGTTTTGTTTTAGTTACGCCATTTACCCTTGATTTATAGCTTCTTCGTATTTACTTTGGCTGTAATGTTCCAAGATTTATTAAAAGTAGTCAATTTTAAAATGGTTGTTGTTTTAATATTTTTCCATTTTCATTAAATAGTTTTCCTACATAATTACTAAGATAAAAAATATGGAACACTTTCCAGTTTTCAGCATGTACTAAATAATATTAAACACTTTCGTTAACAAAATATCATGTAATCATGAATAATTCATGAACTATATATATTAAAGAAAATGTCATAAAAAAGAAAAAAAATATATAAAAAAATTCAAATAAAATTAATTTAATCAAAACATACGGCGGATCCGGACTACAGAGTGCTATAGAGTGCTACAGAGCGCTAGAAATTGGTTTTTATGTAAATAAGATTTTTCTAAAAATATTTTCACTAACATACATGTGTGGTTTTGCGTTAATAAATAAAGGATATTCTATTGCCGCCATGAATTTTCCAGCACAAATAAATTCAAATGGACAGTATAATAGAGTTTTATGGACTTATTACTGTCGTCGTAGCGCAGTGGCACAAGCGTGTGTATGTAAACGCGACGGTTATAGGTTAGGTGCCCACTCGGGACAATAAATTACCATTTATTAATATTTTCATCTCTTAGCTCTGGTAACAAGACAAAGCCCGCTGTCGAATTCCGCCTCTCAGCGTGCAATACCTCAAAAATTCCGCGTAAACTAGGCAACGGAATGTCTTAACATTGGGAACATATAGCAAAAAAAATGTATGATCATATAGGTCATATCAACATCGTTACTTTTGAAAACAATTAAAAGCTTTTTCAGAATTACATAATTTCCTTCGTTTTTAAGTAGTTGTATGAAAAATATTACATTCGAAATAAATTAAGTCGATTTTGATTGCACGTTTAAAACATTATCACAATACGCCTAAACAAGGTTTGAATATAAATTTATAAGACATTTCGCTTTCATATAAAAGAAGTCCCTCGGGCAATTAGTTATCCTACAGAATCGGTTGATGGACGGATAGGAAACAGGTAATTTCACTTTGAGACATTTTATTGGAGTTGATTGATTGTAACTGGTTCGAACGATAACTAACTTAAACATAATAAAAAGTAAAAAAGATTACCTTCCTATAAATTATAGTAATTTCACAGGAGATACTGTGTGCCTTTGCGCCACGACTCGCCTCAAAAATGAAAAAAGTACACATTTTTCCTAATCATTTCGATTCATTTTTAATGTTAAACAATAAAAATATCAAATAATTGAATGAAACTGATGACTTCAACCTGACCGCGTATACAAAACAGAAATTATTTAGTACTAAACAAACCGCATTAACATAGGAACTAGAATGACAACGTAAAACATCTTTCTGTGGAGTACCGGCGGCAGGGACAAAGTGGGCGGTCGTAACTTGTTCACGGAATCCAGAACCTTGTCACACTGGTACCATTTAAACATCTGTCATCGATCCACGCCGTTGCCTACAAACGAAATGACAACAATAAAACCGCTGTATTGTCCCTCGTAATACTTCCGGGACTGCTAGACGAGTATTTAATGAATCTCGAATGTTCTTTCCGATTTGTTCCAGGTTTGGTTTTAGTTACGCCATTTACCCTTGATTTATAGCTTCTTTGAATTTAGTTTGGCTGTAATGTTCCAGGATTTATTAATAGTAGTCAATTTTAAAATATTTGTTGTTTTAATATTTTTCCATTTTCATTAAATAGTTTTCCTACATAATTACTAAGATAGAGAATATAGAATACTTTTCTGTTTCCAGCATGTTCTAAATACTAAAAGTTAAAAAACTTTGAACTTTGCCGCCAATACCCCTTTAATAGGTTTGTTTCCTTTTGATAGGTTTGACAGCGTGCGTCGTTCTTGCCAAATGGCATTTTATTTTACAATGATAATTTTATTATTTATTTTGTTTAAAAAAAACACTTTTTCATTTTTGGGAAAAAAAATATTGTGTTAGGCTTTTAAAGCGTACTTAAAACTGTGATTTCATTTAAAGTGGTGCTGACAAAAACTGTACATAGTAAGGAAGTACATAGTAAGGAACTGTACATAGTAAGGAAGAAAAAATGAATCCACTACACTCCGTTTTATAATACACGTTGGATAGCGGAACTCAACGCCGCGTTTTGCTTGTTATCAGGATGAGAAACAAATTTTGACATTTTACCTATAAATAAACTATTATTTATACGATCTTAGAAGTAAATCCCTTTTTCAATCTTAGGATTGCGATGGATCGGTCGGGGGTGACTACATTAGTAAATTTCTCCGTTTATGCTGTAAAATATGCAAAAATCTTGAAAATGTTCCACTTTTTTATTTACTATTATATTGTGTACAATAAATACTATGACTAGTTCATGACGTCTTTATAGATCTCTCAGTCTTTCCCTATCTTCAATATCCAAGAGAACAATAACACCTTGTTAGTTTCATGACATAGAAATATTGCTATTGCCATTTCCAACGTTTACTGATAACGAGGAATCGTCAGAAATGTACATTCAGGTCAGTACATTAGGGTCACGGCGCTATATTCTAGAAAATTGAATAGAATTCAGTGTGGCTGTGGTTTTTTATGTTCAGTATGGCTTCAGGTTTTTTTCATTTTTTCGTTATTAAATAAACGGTATAATATCTAGTTATGATTTTTCATTTCATTCTTATCTTGAACTTTAAGCAATTCGCACACCCAACAACACAGTACTTTTTGAGACTACGCTATTACATTAAAATTGCTTCTACATCGCTACTACTAACAAACTGAACTATACTGTTGTGTGTTTCCTTTCGTTCAGACCGGTAACGTGGTTTTAATGACCTGTTTCGCTTTACTCCTATACAATGAACATGTTTCTATTCGTTTTCTATAGTTTCGTATCACAGGCAATTAATTCGTACTTCTAAAAGTAATTTATATAGGCCATTAGATTTTTCATTTAGCCAGACTATGGTGTCACCATAGTCTGGCTGATGATTTTGTGTCAACAAAGGACGCCTATCTAAATGTGAGTCCGCTACAATGCGGCGGTTGAACTACATCGGCTGTCATAAAAAATGTTTAAAAGGCACCCTAAGTTCTTATCCATTAATAAAAGAATTAAGAAAACAGAAAGTAGGAAATTCAAAAAATAAAGACATTTAGGTCCAGTTTCACCGGTTACGAATAAAGTTTCAGATAGTAATCTAATAATTAATGCTATCTTACAGGCAAGAAAGACAAGAAAATATAAAATAACTGTTTCTTACATTTTTTTATTCTTCTTTGAGTTTCTTATGAGTAAGTAACAAGAGTAACTTACTCATTAATAAAAGATAAAAGAAGGTAATAATTCATATTAAACACATTATATTTAAAAAGAAATGCATGTGTCAAATGTATATCTAGTAGATATTGCTATGCGAGACCTCTGAAACTAAAAATTATAGCTTATAAGATAAGGGACTTTATCAGCCAGTGGTGAAAGTGGCCCTTAAAAATTTATTTATCAATATTATAAAGCAGCATATATAATATCTTTCCACATCGTAGTTGTGTACAACACAATGGTAATTAAGCGCATTAACCAGTTACAACAGCGATGTATCCGACATTTCATAATCTCACAAAGAGAATTGACAAACTCTACACGAAGCACGACTCATTAGCCGCTATACCTCGATACCTTGCGGCAAGTAGAGCTGGATGTCCGACGAACAATATCGTATTTCAGGTTGCTTTGTCACAATGTTCTCGAAATCTTCCGAGTTTAAACCAAGAGGTTTTAACTTGAGCTTATTTGCTATTCGTCCTACGGAGATAGTTTGAGACGTTATTACGAATTTTATAGTTCTAAATATTTATGTTACAATTTACAATACAATTGTCAGTCAACTAGCCGCTTTAGTGATGGTAATGTATAGGTTTTTTTTTCAGTTTCACGCCGCATTCCACACGCATGCATGGAGGTTATTAATTTAACTATATTCTTTTATGTTAGTTACCTCATAACTTTTGACCGGATGAACCGATTTCTATGATTTTTTTTATTTGAAATGTGGTGCTTGTCGTGTGGTCCCATTTTAAATTGGTCCATTTCTGACAATGTTGTCCATGAGAAAGAAGTCTTAAATTAGCATTTAGTATATGCGCAACAAATGACCGAATAACTCAATGTGACGCCAACACATTTTTTTATTGGATACACTTCAAGAGTTTTATGAAAGTTTGAGTAGGTTCTGATTATGGGATGCGGTTGAAGTCGGTTTTTTTATATAAATTATAATTACGCTCAACGCGTTTGTGTGTGACGATAAAGGATAAAGGAGCCGTTCCCTAATTCTTTACGTAGAGCCCATCAATCTCAACAACTACACAGAGTCTTCATCAAAATGTACCTACATGAATTTGATGAAATATGTTGATAAAAAGTCTTATGTATTTTCTAACCAGCCACGCCAGCCAGTACTTTATTGTTTTTCATTCTGTAAAAGCATAGTATAGATTAGATAAGTTATAAAAGATTTTTATGTTTTCTATCCTACAACTGCGAATATATGAATTGAAAAATATATTAATGGAATAATCGAAGCTAAGAAAACTAACCAACGAAAGTTTTTTCAGTGTGTTCACGACTTGAAAATCACATGTCTTAAATTTGCATATTTAGCTATTAGAAGTCGTCGTTTTTTTGTTAAAAAATATATTATACATATTATTATTTGTTTTTGTGTTTGACTTTGTATTTTACTTCCTTAGGATTAGCATGAATCAGTTACAGCTGGTATCTCGAGCCGCTCCAATCGGTCTACTCAATTGAAGCGTCAGCTAACTAAGTCAATTATATCCAGTCGGGTAGGTAATGTCAATTGCACTTATGCACACTAATGTGAGACCCAGAGAGATATATCTCTCTTGCTTTGGTGGCTAGTGGTTTGTCTTTCGGTATAAAATATATAAAAAAATATTATTTTCGATCATTTGCCCGATGAATGAATGAACAGATCAATATGTTCATCATTTGTACAGTAAAAGAGCCCAAATTAACTGAATAAAGTATCCTCATCGTAAAATAAACACAAACCATCACACATTTTTTTGCAACACTCATATTGTCGATTCTTAATAAGTATTCGTGGAAATATGTAACTGACATTGTACTGAGAGTATTTCAGAAGTTTTTAGGTAAACTCTTTTTTTTTTCGGGTAAACTCGGTACGTTTATTCATGCAGAAGAAACTAAGGGATAATTTTTTTGTTGTGAGTTTGTGTGTGTGTTGTGTGTGCGAACACAGCACTTTGAAATAGTAACTTAACTTCACTCTTTATCCCTAGCGGGGCAGTCAGACAGAACGGAGCGCCAAAACCTACGGTTTCGAAATAGTAAAGCAAGTAATTGAATAAAACATATATGTATGTATGCTTAACGTGAGCAATTCCTCTGTTCAATTTTAATTATTTCAGGGTTTGTTACACACGATTGTCATGGAATTTACAATCACAATTTAAAATAATATGAGTGAGTTGTAAGTTATATTGATCTCTATAGCACAAATATTACATTTAAAGAGTATTGGTAAATATGGAACTTGTTTGTGACTTCTTATATCGAGTTGCAGGAGATATATAATATTAACTATTAGTTGGTCTTACATGTTTTGTATTGACAGGTATATGAAAATTTTTTTGGTTCATACTGTATCCCACACACAGCAGATTAGGCAGAGGGAACCTAGAGTTGAGACACTTCATTTCCCATTTTCCGCCGTATTCTGGATGTGTGTTGATTCGCGGAGATGAACGTCACGCTTTCCCTCGTCAACAGACAGAGAGAGAGAGAGATAGAGAGAGAAGGGATAGATAAATAAAAATATTAAATATTTCCCTTCCTCCAGTGGGATTCGATCCCTCAACCTGTTGTGTTCACAGTCACACGATTGTGCCCTTGAGTGGCGGAAATCAATACCGCGCTTTGCCTCGACACTAGAATGAAAAAACGAAAATATTAAATCTTTAATTTTCATGTGTGGGAATCAAACCTACAATCTGTCGTGTCCCACTTTGTGCCCTAGCACCACGACTGGTCTTAAAGGCGTAAAAGGCTATAAAATTAACAATATTTCTCAATATACTTACCGCAATAGGGATATAAAAATATGCCGATGTTGAATAACTTAACAGAAGGGAAGGAATATCTGCCAGCATTTGAGTATCTGTATATTATATGCATATGAGGTAAAGAAATATAACTGTTTCATACAAGTTAAAAGTTGTGGGGTTACCTAAAATTTGCTTGGCATTTTGGCATCTTTAATGCTATACGTGCCGACGTGCTTCGCATTTCGCTCAGGACTTCGCCATTTTTCTGCATATAATAAAGATAAATAGCTGGAGTTACGTGCAAGCTTACTATAAGGTCATAAATAAAGAATAACATAGGATAATATAGTTTAACGCTCATTTTAAAGTATTTTTTGTAATTTTTATTTTAGTACATATCTTATCAGTCATATTCAATACCGACAACTGTATCGGAAAATATACCATTTTTCATATAAATCTAGACAATCGGAATTTAAACTCGTTATATAGGTAGTACATGGTTCAAACTGAGCTACATAGAATTCTAACTAACACAACATACGTTCATCTACTTTTAATTTAACTGTTAAATACCATCATTGAGGCTGTACCGTCTCGTACTCTCTCACTCTCTAAATAGTTAACACTTAGCACACTATCTGCCTTTATTTCGTTCGATTCAATTGTAGCAACAACTGTTGTTCCATTGTTGCTTGACTGACATATTATTCGTAGCACTTAAGCTACATCAAAAGTTTTACTTCACGCAAAAGAGCTACGCGTGTGTCTCAGAGTTTTTATATTTTTTTTTATCAGCTGTATGCCACGTACATTACGATGACCGAAGAAACTTAGTATGAAGATACTCCATTCTCCACTTTCCACTGAATTTTTAGAGGAATTGAGTGTTGAGTGGCGGAACTCAACACCGCACTTTGCCTGGACACAAAAGCAAAGATATGAAAATATAAAGTGAAATAAAATTATATTTTCATTTCTTAAATAAATTTATGATATCATTTCTACACTTTCTATTATAATCGTTTGCAAAATATTTAATCAATTACATTTTTAAGTAATTTTCCCAGCTTGTTATACAGATCACTTGAATGTTGCTTGAATGTCGTAGAGACTTAGATCTTTTATAAACAACGTTGGTTGTTTACAACCAACGTTGTTTATAAATGCCACGATTACAACATAAATAATTCTTTGAGCATGTTTTTTTTTAATTTTATGCAATAAATAACATACTTATATATAAAATAATAATTTCGTTAAAGATATAAATCCGTAATTGCCTACATCTTAAGATATGTACTGCGTGGTGGTATCCACAACGTTGTAAAATACCTACGTTTGTTATCGACTATATAAAAATAATTAATAAGCCTTTGGTAGCTACGAAATTTTAGCAGAATAAATTTCAAACAACATTTTTTATTTGATGTATGGACGAACTGGTTCATCAATTCAATTTCATTAGTCTCGGGCAGACCCAATTTCATAACACTTTCCTGTAAAAAATCATCCCTTAAAAAAATGTGAATCATCGAATCGCGTTGTATATGCGTTATTGAAATAATTACTTTTGCATAATATGATTTTATATCTATTAATAAATTATTGTTTATACGATTTTAGGAGCTTTGTAAATGCATTTTTCAAGTTAAGTGTTGGTTTCAATAAAACCACTGTATTATCTCTCGTAATACTTCCGAGACTGCTAGACGAGTATTTAATGAATCCCTGTTCTTTCCGATTTGTGCTGGGTTTTGTTTTAGTTACGCCATTTACCCTTGATTTATAGCTTCTTCGTATTTACTTTGGCTGTAATGTTCCAAGATTTATTAATAGTAGTCAATTTTAAAATGGTTGTTGTTTTAATATTTTGCCATTTTCATTAAATAGTTTTCCTACGTAATTACTAAGATAAACAATATGGAACACTATATACTTATTTAGAAAACGTATAAAAATTTGAACGCAGCGGGACTCGAACCCGCGCCTCCTGGAAACCTGGTCGGTTTCCAGGAGGCGCGGTTTTGAGTCACGCTGCGTTTAAATTTTTATACGTTTTCTAAATAAGTATTTGTCTTTCCTAAGTGTGGAATAACACTTTAAAAAATGTTTAAAAATATGGAACACTTTCCAGTTTTCAGCATGTACCAAATAATATTAAGCATTTTTCGGTTAGATTCCCACTCGGTAAAATAAATCATTATTTACTAATATTTTTATCTCTTCGCTCTGGTAACAAGACAAAAATAAGTCTATGTTCGTTATATGGGTCATATCAACATCATTAGTTTCGAAAAAAAAACTTTCTTCAGAATTACTTAGATAATTTCCTTCGTTTTATTTAAGAAGTAGTATGGAAAATATTACATTCGAATTCGATAGAAGTGGAAAGGACCGGTATGCGCATAAATTAAGATTTTTCATTGCACGATCAAAATATTATTACAGCTAAATATTACAATACGCCTAAACAAGGTTTGAATATAAATTTAAAAAACATTTCGCTTTCATATAAAAGAAGTCCCTCGGGCAATTAATTATCCTACAGAATCGGTTGATGGACGGATAGGAAACAGGTAATTTCACTTTGAGACATTTTATTGGAGTTGATTGATTGTAACTGGTTCGAACGATAACTAACTTAAACATAATAAAACGTAAGAAAGATTACTTTCCTAGCAATTATGGTAATTTCGCACGAGATACTTTTACTTCTTTTTCGTTTCTTTGATTGGTTTTGTCGTTTCAAATTCTGTTTTACTTTCATGAAATCTATAATTTTAAATCATATGTAAATCTATGGCAAGAGTTTCTTTTTGAATAGCAACTACATAAACTATTTTATTAATTAACATTATAATATTTAAAAGATATGAGAATATATTTCAAAAATGAAAGATATATGTACATACATATTATATTCCTTCCTTGCTATATAAATGAAACCCATGTATATCATGAACCTAAAAAACACAGACTCATTATTTTTGAACTGAAAGTGACACATGTCGTAAAAAGCTATTCAACGCGATAATTGCTTTTATCAGTTGTAAAAACAACGTTGTAAAATATCTACATTTATTTTCAATTATATCTCTATAATAAAAATGTAATAAACCTGAAGTAGTGTATAGTAAAATTAGTAGCTCCGAAATTTTAGAAGAATAAATTTCAAACAACATTTTTTATTTGATGTGTGGACGTACTGGTTCATCAATTCAACCTCATTAGTCTCGGACAGACCCAATTTCATAACACTTTCCGCTAAAAAATCATCCGTTAAAAAGGTGAATCGTGGAATCACGTTGTATAAACATTATTTAAATAATCATTATTGCGTAGTGTGATTATAAATAAATTATTGTTTATACGATTTTAGGCGCTTTGTAAATGCCTTTTTGAAATTAAGTGTTGGGATGGATCGGTGGGCGGTGACAAGATTAGTTTTTTTATTAGTTTCACGCTGTTTCCCGCATACAGCAGAGTAGGCAGAGGGAACCTCGTGTTAAGACACTTCGTTCCTCTTCCTTTCTGCCGAATTTTGAAGGCATTGCGTGCAGAGTGGCAGAACTGAACGCCGCGCTTTTATCTCGACACCCGAGAGAAGAAATAGAAATATAAATCCCCTCGAGTGGGGATCGAACCCACAACTAGTCGGTTTCGCAGTCACACATTGTGCCACTACGCCACGACTGGCCTCAAAGTTTAAGTTTTTTATTTACATTTATATTATATTGTGTACAATACCATGAATTGTTAATGACGTATTTATGGATCTCTCAGCCTTTCCTTATCTTCAATATCCAAGAGAACAATAACACCTTGTTAGTTTCGTGACATAGAAATATTGCTATTGCCATTCGCAACGTTTACTGATAACGAGGAATCGTCAGAAATGTACATTCAGGTCAGTACATTAGGGTCACGGCGCTATATTCTAGAAAATTGAATAGAATTCAGTGGAGAGCAATTTTATATTCTTTTTGCGCCGCAAAAGTTTTATGCACGAAACGTTGATTCATAGAATTTACTGAGACTTGTAAGTTATATGTAAGGAAAAAACGACTGATATGTTTAAAAAGTGACTTTTACTAACTACTAACCGACTTTCAAGAAAGGAGGTTCTGAATTCGTCGGAATCTTTTTTTTGTATGTTCAGCAATTATTCGAAGACACCTGGCTTGGATAATTATTTTTTTGTTGAAAGAGTATACCTCACAGGGAGTGCCATGGTGATCACATCAAGACTGATGAGATACTGGAGAAATCGAAGGAACTCTTTAAATTTTATAGACACACAGGGATTTGAGTATTTTTTGTAAAGACTCGTGTTTGCTTTCGGAAATCACAATTTGGTGACGTGGTACTGATGATGAAGACTTTAGATGACCTAAGTAGTTGTACCATTTTTACTGTAATAGTACAAGGAAAACATTATTAAAACTTTTCGCTAGAAATGAGATTCTTCAATCGTTGCATTTTTTAACCAACTTAACAAAAGATTATGTTCTCATTTTCAACCTACTTTAAAAACGGGCAAGGCTCATTTTCATTCGCCCGAATATGTTTTATGTATGTTCTTGCCAAATTAATATGGAAGCTAGTATGTAATAATATAACCACTACGTACTCGGTCGAGAAGTATCTTTTTCAGATCTATTCATCACATAAAATCCTAAAATAAATTATTTTCTCAACAATAATTTATTATAGAGTATGTTGCGATTATAGTGTGACTATGGATTGTTTACATTCTCCGAATCTTTTTTGCTATTTATTTCTAGTAAAGTATATATAGTATGTTATTTCATTTTATTTGATTCTTGAAATGAGACTATGATATTACTTTGAAATTGCTTATAAGTCGCTACTACTAACAAACTGAACTATATTGTTGTGTGCTTCCTTTCGTTCAGACCGGTAACGTGCTTTTAATGACCTGTTTCGCTTTACTCCCATACAATGAACATGTTTCTATTCGTTTTCTATAGTTTCGTATCACAGGCAATTAATTCGTACTTCTAAAAGTAATTTATTTAGGCCATTAGGTTTCCCATTTAGCCAGACTATAGTAATACAAAGGACGCCTTTCTAAATGCGAGTCCGCTACAATGCGGCTGTTGAACTACATCGGCTGGCATAAACAATGTTTAAAAGGCACCCCAAGTTAAAAAAAGAAAAAGAGACGAGAGTTAAGAAAACAGATAGTATTAAGTTAAAGAAATAAAGAGACTACATTTAAACTGTCATCATGTGTAGAACATAACTAACTAAGCGCATTAACCAGTTAGAACAGCGATGTATTTGACATTTCATAATCGCACAAAGAGAATTGACTAACTCTACACGGAGCACGACTCATTAGCCGCTATACCTCGATACCTTGCGGCAAGTAGAGCTGGATGTCCGACGAACAATATCGTATTTCAGGTTGCTTTGTCACAACGTTCTCGAAATCTTCCGAGTTTAAACCAAGAGGTTTAAACTTGGGCTTATTGCTATTTGTCCTACGAAGATAGCTTGGGACGTATTACGAATTTATAGTTATACATAAATATTTGTGTTACAATTTAAATGGCACATGAAATGTTACAAAATTTTACTTCAGACTAGTAAAAAATATTTCAACAAAGAACTTAAACTAATACCTTTATAATGTTTATTTGTATAAGACTGTTCCAATTTATCAACGAGTAAGCAACTGTGATCGCGAATTCTATTAATCTATTGATCTACTGTATTCGGCTTGTATTGTTTAGATGCGATGCGGTAATAATGCGATATAGTAATCAATTTAATCAATTCAATATATTATGTAATTTGTAGTTGAGTCGTTTTAATTAATTTCGGTATAATATATACATAGTTAGCTTCTCGAAGGAATTTATAGGTATAATAGTCATAATATGTATAGACGAGGCTAGTCGTGGCTCTGGTGTCGAGGCAAAGCGCGGCGTTGAGCCACTCAACACGCAATACCAAATGCAATGTACAGTGTTTTTGCCATCACCACTTTAAATAAAACCACAGTTTCTACTACTCTATATAAACCTAATATAATTAAAACTAAAAAGATTTTTTTAAAAATAAAAAAGTTATTTGTTCAAACAAAATAATTAATAAAATTATCGTTGTAAAATAAAACACTATATGTCAAGAAAGACGCAAAGACAAACCTATCAAAGCGATAACGCCGCTCACGCCTCATTCACGACCTCGAGTCGTAGGTAATGGCGGCGATGCTTAATTGCGTAAAGTAGAACGAAAAATGTCTTTTTGTCGTTCTGGTGTGTTTTTTGAGAATGTAAAGTGGCAGATCGACAACGCTTTATACGCGTAGTATCTTTGTAATAGGTGTGTACGTTATTGATATCTATTCGTTACTGCGTCACACGAAATACAGTGTGGATAAATATCGTGAAAGGAAAAAAAATCCTACGTCTCAACTGTTTTGAAATATTTTACTCTATATGCTGCTCCCGTAAAAGAAACGCAGACGCTTAAACTCTGTATAACTCTGTATAATGGTGAACGGAGTGTCTTAACACGAGGTTCTTATTAATTTTTCTTTTCTTTAGGAAAATAAAAGGTTACGAAGTCTATAATTCAGCGGAAAATGCAGCATGGAAATGGAATAATTAGCAACGGGGTATTTTAACACTAGGTTACCAGGTTCCTTCTGCCTATTCTGCTATGTGCGGAATACAGGTTTTAGACGTAATAAAATGTGAATATTCCAAAATAAAGTACGATTATCGATATTCTTTGTAAGTACATATTGTGCGACGATATATTTATCTGTCTGTATTTCTACATTAGTTACGAGGGCTGCAGTTGAAGGGTTAAGAAATTAAAGGGTTACAATTAAACTAATTTTAATATTTTGCTCTCTGCTCGGCCGCCTCTCAGATGGACACATTATGATATTAAATAAGTTTTCTTCCTGTGACACCGAGCACTATATAACACATTTAAAAATACCTTTTTTTATATAACAATAATATATAATATACAATTATATTATATTAAGACATAGATAGCTCTTACATTATTCCGGTTAAATTACGTATATAATCGACATTAATGTTCAATAGATCGAACACTAGTGCGGGTCGGGTCGATTGATTGTCCGGCTGACTAATTAGATGGTCCTTTAATTAATTGAGTCAGTCGGCCGAGTCCGGCGCGCCCGATGTCGGGAAATATTTGCTAAATGACGGTCTCTATCTCCACTTTGATATTCGGCGGAATGAATCGGATCCAATATGCCATCGCGCGTCGTTTGAATCTAATTCGCCGATATAAATTATTGGTTATTACGTTTGATGGAAATTTTCATCTTATAAATATATAAAAGAACGTGTAAAAAATATTTTTTACTTGTTTTGTATAAATTATATCGTTTTTCTATTAGAAATATAACATAATGTGTAATGTATGAATGTTATATCAATTTATTTTCTGTTTATATAATATATTAGTTTCTCGCTTACCCTACAGTATTTTCACTGTAGTTAGTTGTTATTTTTTTAAATTATTTAAGAATAAACGATAATTTAAGTTAAGTTAATAAACATTAACTATAGTGATTGCTCATTAAATAGATATCACGATTCATCATAAATTTCCGATCGAACGAGTATCGGTAATCGTGATGCGAGAGAGCTCATCAAAATCACGTTACCGGCGTCGAACAAATCAGAGACGGCAAGATCACGCTACAACGCACTGTAAATCCTAGTTATCAAGGTTTTGCAGAATATTATTATATACAATGAGGTCATTGTGGCGCAGTAAGATATGTTGTGACAGTAAGCGCGATGATTCAGGGGTTCGATTCTTGTTCGGAGACTATGTTTTAAATACAAAGTCAACACAGTTCTAGTTATTTAAAACAACGTTGAGCTTTCGTTCGTCACACATATTGATAGATTGCGTGTCCGACGGCGGAACCCAACGCTGCATTTTGTCATAACTCTGTGCACTAAGAGCAATTTTTAAATTTGTAACTCTATCTAGTACCCTTAAATTATCTTCTTTTACTACCTATATATTAAAATATGTAGCTAGGAAAAGATAGCCAAATGAATAAAATTATAAATTGTCATTTAAAGTACTTTTTTTAAAAAAACTTTCTAATTATTTTTAGGAATATAAATGTTTATTGGGGTTATAAAAAATAAAATATATGACATATAGTGAGTACGAAATATTTCTTATAACGACGCCAACATCCAAATTTATCATGACTAGTACTAACATTTCCACATATTTTTACTAATCTTAGCGTTTCGAGAAAACGATATTATTATTTCGAATAAAAATATTTCAATTTAATTCAATAAACCTTTTTCCAATAATACAGTATGAAAATTTTACAGTTGTTGACGGAATGCTCTGACTCTAAATCGCAATAAAAAGTCAGACGTGATCAAAACTCGCTAGAGAAGCTCAACGAGATCTTTATATATATTTTTTAATATAAAACATCACTAGATTTTAAAATTGATCATTTTTTATCTACATAATATTACATTATACTTGCGTTAATTTTTTAATCATTAAACATTAATGTTCCTTTAACATATTTAAATATAACATAATTTTATTATTATTATTTAGCCATTAAAGAGGTAGGACAGTCTTGTGGCCAATGTGTCACCACGATAAGACGGCGTGTAACTGTAAGCACGACCACTGTGAGTTCGATTTCCACTCACTCATGACATTTTCTTTCATTTCCCCGCTCTAATAAGCAGTTCAGTTTCGCACTCAACACGTGAATTCTGATTCGGGCGAAAAGTATACTGGGTTTTCTCTGTTTATTGTGGTATATGCTGAATAAAGGTGAAACTAAAAAAAACTACATTAATTTGCATATAATGCAATCTATCATTTTAATTTGAAAATTTAATAATTATTTTTAGTTTCTATCAATTTAAATATCTAATATGGTGGCAACTAAGCTGGGTGAAATTAGATAGACAAATATAACATTTTCCAAGCCTAATATTTACTTATTTAAATATTTATATGAAAGACCAAATGCACAAATGAATTCTGCAAATCAATACACATAAGAGAGATCTGGAGATATTGATCTCCAGAAATAGAAATGTATGCAGAAAAAAAACTGAGAGAAGAGTAACAAAAACTTGAATATAGAAAAAAGCACTTAATTATGTAATTTTGTCTTAACGAAAAAATAAACTAATTCCAATATCAAACAGATCGCAGCTTGCTAGATGTGCAATTTATCTTTGTATCTAGAAGCTTCTACGAACGTTTCTTCTGAGTTATGTATAACGAGTAACGCTACCTTGTTAGCAGTCACATCGCATATGGAAATGCAATATTTCCGTTCCGTAACATATAAAATATGTATCTAGATATAATTTGCAATGTAATTGTGTGACGCAAATGCAATGCACCTTTTGAGACATTTTTATTGCGAGAAGAGTTAATAACTCTTAACGTGAAATTTAAATAGTGTAATTTAAATGTGCAGCGTGCTCCGCTCCGCTCAGTTGGTTGGTAGCTTTAATTTTGTGATGGATGACTTTTTGTTACGGACGTCGGTACGTAATAGTTTCTAAGAGATTTCTAGGGGAAGATGGAAAATTGGATTGTGTTTACATATATTTTATACAATCTACGCAAAGTAAACTTGCTGGCTACCGTATATTGAGGCTAACGTGGCGCAGTCGGGACAGCAAGCGGTTGATGATAGTGAGTTCAACTCCGTCTTCCGAATGGGAGTTAATTCTTTATCATTCGCCAGTGGGAAAAGGAAAACGAAGTGTCTCCCATAGTAGATTCTAGGCACTGCTATGTAAGAGACAAAACTAAAAGAGTATCCATACATTTAATTTCAATATGGCTTTACACAATTTCAATAAATTGACATCAATACAAATATTTTTTTAGAAATACTTTCCAAGCTTATAAAAAATTACATTTAAAATAAAAATTACAGTTTAAAAACAGGTAGCTATATAACATATTATTAAATGTATCTCAAAATTAGAAAATCGTATTTTGAAGCCGTATAACATGTACATTTATAATAACAAATAAATATACATGCTCTGTTTAAAATAAATTATATTTCTATAAGCGTACTTAATATTCTACTGTACAGAACTGTATTTGGGACGAGCTAAAAGCTTTTAGCATTTCTGCGTAAATATTACAGCAATTTAAATAATTAATTAAACAATCTTCACTGTTTACTGTGTGACATAAAGTTTATTTATAATTATTATATTCAACGTGAGTTATAGCAGCATCTGCGTCACTACCATTTTTTGTTTGACCTTGTAATTTCCGTCATAAAAAAACGCAGTGTCTTGAAACTACATGACAAAAAAAAGAAACATGACGGTAGAAGCCTTAATTTAGTTTTAACAGAGTTTACTACTATAATACGAGTAAACTAGGCATACTAGTCTTAAGCGATTTCTCAAAAAATATATTTTTAATATTTTAATTCATTTATTGTTATTCCACACTTATAGAAGAAAATATAGTCAAATTGAGAACCTACTCCTTTTACAGAAGTCGGTTAAAAATACAAAAAAGTTCCAAATATTCAATTTAATTTAAATAAATAAAATAGGATACATAAGTTATGGGCAAATATATTCTATTGTGTCATAATTTAATATAACTTAATTTAGTAAAGTAAATATTTTAATTTCAAATGCAACTTTCAGTTTTTATAACTTGAAGAAAGGATGAATTTGAAGTAAAAAAAAATTGAATTTAAATGTAAAAAATGCGAATTTGAGGTTTAAGACGTTGAATTTGTTGTGTAAAATTTTGAATTCGAAGTGAAGAAGCTATATAAGCAACCATTACAACATAATATGAACAGTACGTCGCCGGGTGTTTCCATTTCCGGTGCGTGCGGTTGATGCTGCGACATTCAGTGCTGCAGACAATACATTAGACTGCACTCCGCTGCACCGACAAGATCACGTGTTTTCATAAACCTAATTATTACATACTCAAATAAATAGCAAATATTTTAGTTTAAATGTGTCATGAATCATAATGGAGTACTTATTAAGTATATAGAATTACCTATGATAACATGCCAAATAGATTATAGACTCGCGACGGTCGTGGGTTCGCTATTCATTCAGGGAAAATTTATTAAACACATATATATATATATATACATATATATGTGTATAATAAATTCTATTTCTTTCTTTCTTTCTTTAAAGTATACACAATTTTCTAGAGTCAGCGCCTAGTCAGTGTCAATTATAGTCGGGTTTGACGAAACTGGCGCATCGGGCGGTTATCGGGCGCTCCTCGATCGTAGATAAATGAATTATGTCGGCCGCCGTCATCCATCACTGTCGGTTATTTTAAGATAAAAGCTGTAATGCGCGCAGGTTGCTCGTTTCACCAACGTATCGTAGACTCGGGAGCTTATAAAGCCTGACGTATCTTTTAGTAAGTTAGTTACGTTATAATGTTTGACCAAGTATCGGGAAAATTAGAAAAAAATATATATTTTAATTTAGAAATTTATACTGTGTAGTAAGTATAGTTGAAAAGTGATCACACTTAACGCGGGTCGGGTTTCTTAAATTAAAAATTTCCTAAGTTTCTTACAATAATCAAAAGTCTTGGTGCGCCTGTAACTCGGGTGCATCGAATCCGTAATTCTTTTATGGGACAATGTGTACGCTTTTACAATAGGATCCCAGAAAACGTCAGGGAATTTTCTATATCACGATTTTAAAAAATTGTGAAAAGACGTTTGTGTGTTAAAGGTTATTACCAAATTAATGATTTTGTAAATGATAACACGCCTTGGGAATGAAATGCTCGCCCCAGTCTGTTTCAAAGGTAGCATTGTCACAGATTATTAAATATCTATTTGTTTAACATTGATTTTAAAAAAATAAGTCCCGCTGAGTTTCTTGCGCCGGTTCTTCTCAGGTCTGAGGCATTAATTTTAGTGAACTGGTGGTAAATTATTTGACGTTCAAAAAATGAAGCATGTAATTTCTTATTTTGAATAAAATAAATTGAATTTGAATTTGAGTGGAAAACCAAGTGTTTAGATTCATTTTGTCTTCTTACTGCGCTTAATGCGAGAATATTTTTAATTTCTGTCCTGTACAATTATGCGTCAAATTCATTAAATGTATTGTTTAACCTTTTAAAATAATCCCTCACAATCAATAATACACATGCGTTGTAAAAAGTAGTACTACTGAAGTAAAGTTCCACTCAATATGACCTGGTCCTGGAAGACTGTTCTTTAAAAGTAGGTTTTCAAGTCGAGAAAATTTGAAGTAGGTACTACGACTTTTAACGTTTTCCATCGAACTTTATCGTCGTCCCGATTCAATTACATTCATTGAATGCAAATCTTTAGCGAAAGTCGGGTCTGATTGAATCGATTAAACTTTTACCTTTTCAATACGGATTCAAATTGAATGTTTCAAAGTAAAATCACCTGTTTACTGCGGTCCAGCGACGGGGCTTTGTTTTCCGAAGCGATTGTAATGAAAAGCTATGAGGCTATGAGGGCAATGTGAATGCATTTCCGAAATGTATCGCATTGAACAACGGTTACGACAGTAAAACATTTTAAGATTTTACATCGTATTTCTGTTTGAATGCGCTCGGCTCGATTATCGATGTATGTTCGAATGTTATCCTTTGATACTGTTGTTTTAAAGTTGTTTTTTATAAATACAGCGTCAGCGTCACTGCTATTAGGCAGTATTGCGAAGTAACGTGTACAGTGCAGTAGCGGATATAATTTAAAAAAACATGTAAATATGAGGTCGTGTGAACGCGACGGTTGTGGGTTCGATTCCCACTCGAGGGAATGATTTACTATTTCGTAATATTTTAATTTCTTCGCTCTGGTACTAAAGTAAAAGCCCGGCGTTGTGTTCCGCAACTCAACACGCAATGCCTCGAAAACATTTGCGGAAAATGGGGAACGATATCCCTAACACTAGTTTCCCTCTGTCTACCCTGCTGTGTTACATAGAGCGTGAAGCTTAAATCTACAGGATTGAAATATCAGCGCTCCTTTTACGGGAACAGCATATAGGTTAAAATATTTTAATATTTTTTCCTCTTTTGAGATGAAATATATTTTTTAATTGTATTAGGCTTTTATAGAGTAGTTAAAACTGTGGTTTCATTTAAAGTGGTGCTACAATATTGAGCTATTACTTTTGTTTAAGATTAAGGCTGTATACGCTGTAACTAATGCGTTAATATAAAACAAAAAAAATATGCTGAAAGAAACTAGTGTCAACTCTCTATTCTCGCTTCCGCCCAATTGTGGAGTGTTGAATAGCGGCAACAAGTAAGCTAAACAAAGCGAGGACATGATAATAATTTGTTCCTCCGAGTGGGAATCGAACCCATAGGCATTGCATTTATGAACATATGATGCCCCACAACATAGACAAGAAAAAAACAATCAAAATAAATCAGCTTCACGCTGTATCCCGCACACAGCAGGGTAGGCAGAGGGAACCTAGTGTTGAGACACTCCGTTCCCCACTTTCTGCCGAATTCTGGAGGCATTGCGTGTTGAGTGGCAGAACTCAACGCCGCGCTTAACCTCGACACCAGAGCGAAGAAAATGGAAATATAAAGAAAATGAAAATTTAGAAAATGGAAATTTAAGTAAATATTTCATCTTCTCGAGTGGGGATCGAACCCACAACCAGTCGGTTTTACAGTCACACTTCGTGCCGCTGCGCCACGACTGGCCTCAGAAAAGACAAAGATAACCAATTTATAAAAAAGATATTCCTTGAAATAATTACGATCCATATTGCATGATATAAGATTAGGTTTATAGTAAGAAAATAATAATAAAGATTTTATATTTATATACTAGATTAATTTTTTAAAGAAGATTAACAACTTTTCCTCGCCTTAGGTGTATATAAAATATCACGATGGCGTTTAATTTCTAGCCGGATACAACGTTCAGAATAAGTGGTACTTAAGACTGATTGGAGTCGTTTCAACTGTAATGAATTTCTTTTATTATGTTCTGTCACAAAATTTTAGAAGCCATCGATGCGTAGTGGATGTACTATAAACGCTATGAATGTGGCTTCGATCCCTACTCGCTTAATTTGTATTTACCCACACAGCAGACGACAAATTGCGACGTTGGGTTCAGCCTCCCAACACGCAATGCAAAAGTGGAGCGGAAACTGAGGGAGGTGTGTTAACTCTAGATTCCCCTGCCTACCGTGCTACAGATATGCGAAAAAAAAACCAAAAATATTGCAAATGATTTTTTTATTTATACATCTGGTTTATGAATTTAGCAAAGTGATATTTTATTTTACTCATCAAACTACCCATCAAAAGATAATAGGTATTATGGGCTAAGCTCGCCGTCGAACTTTGTCTGACCTGAATGTGAAAATAATAGTTACCAATATGATCATTTTTAAATACTTTTAGTGAAATTGTAGTCGTTAAAAACTATTTCACTTCATTTCTAAGTAGTTTGTATGAAAATATTATAAGCTATTGAAAAACGGTTCTTTATAGTACCTGATTCACAGCATAGAGATTTTATATCAGATATTTATATTTTACCTTTTATATCAAAACAGGAGAGACGAAATAAATAAAAAATCTTTAATTTATTAAATCATTTAATAAAATAAGTGACGTATTAATTTCACATACAGAACACATTTTAAGAGCAGTCATTGCCTATGAAAAATTACATAACATTAAATTAAATAAATGTTAAGAGGCTTTTTTCAAACAAATGATTTCGTACGCTGCCAAATTCGATGTAACTATTATTAAAACATAATTTCATTAACTTTCCATTTAAATTTCATATAAAGATTTTTTTTAATATATACATTTATTTGCTTTCCAAGGCCAAATCTGTGGCCTTTAGATATTTTTCGTACAACAACATTTATTGAATCAATTTTCGTATAAGACTCGGTGTAGAAGCACAGATTCTCAACCTAACACATAAGAAATTTGAAATAACTGTATGAACTCCAACAGAGAACCAGATCTTCTATCCAAAAACAAAAATAAAATGTAATAAAATTATTAAATAATATTATTAATAGAAAAACGACGTTTATTTATGAAAAAATATAAGGCAGCTTTCTATTACCACACCACCTCACCATCCATCAAAAACGTCGGAAGTGTATACATAAAACTCTAAATCTATAAAAGCTTTGTTGAAAAAAGGGAAATATTTTGAAAACATTCGTTCGTAGAACACTGACATATTATGTAACATCTAAATATAAAACAAAGCCATATTTCATAAAAAAATATAAATATGTAGAAATATGTAACAATTTTCTCATATTTTATAGATATATATATTATTTATTGTTGCTCAATGTTGCGCAATATAAAAAAATGTTGTAAAGCAAATAGATTGATGTGTTCAGTTAAAATTAAACTGACAGTTATAAAAGCGTCGGGGTCGCGCGTCAACGTGAAAAATTTCCGAGTGAATGAAACGGTATGAAATTTATAAAAAAAAATATATTTACACTGTTTCGATTCAGTTTTTTCAGTACCGACGTACATTTTTAGTGGCAATGTTCTACGAAAAATATTTTACAATATATATATTTATACAAAAATTATGATTTTACACTATTTTTATTATTATATTTTTTTTTCATAATATAATATAATTACTTATGGAGATGAGATTTTCAAATGAACTTTAAGTACAACTATTACAAAGTTATGTAAAATCGTAACAATCTTCAGACCGTATCCTCGCGTAAATTCATGCGTATCAAAATATATTACAAATACATTTATATTTCAATGTAAAGAGAAATCCCCTGTAGAACAAAGCCGTGCCTATAATTTAATATACATAATTATAAAACAATAAGAATACACTTAAATATATAAAGTATTATTAATATAAAGTATTTTATTTATTTATACACAGCAAGGAAAATTAAGACATTCCTTTCTCCACTCACAATTTTCGAGACATTGCATGTTGCGTGACGAATCTCAACTGCACGCTTTGTCTTGTTACCAGAGCGAGAAAATGAAAGAAAAATAATCTACCCGAGAAAGAACCGAACCCACAAACGTTGCGTTTACAGTTAGACATCACGTCATTTTGCCACGACGGTGCCTATAAAGTATATAATAGTAATATTTAACATAAACCGACATGTATATAAATATATAGTTCAACACGACCTTGCTCTACATTTCATTTAAAAGAATGGAAAACTGTCCATCTGTTGAAAGGTAACCGTAATATTGTGATATTAAACAATAAAGACTTAAATAGTAGGACTAGTTTATTGTTCATTGTGCCATTGAACTAAATGTTTTAATTCGCGTACATTGCTTTGACGTCTGCCGACATTCGTTTCTCTTTAATGATAATGTACTGAAGTTTAAAAAAGGCGTTTACTAAAATTTATTTATATATATTTGGCGCAAATGGCACAGGATGCAAGTATTGAAAATAATTTTCCTATATATTATTACGAGAGGTTCAAAATAAAATATGGCCGTCGCTTTCCACTTGACATAGTCTTCGATATCACTACATACTCCGCGAGAGATATTCAAGCACCTAATCTTGAGTGTAGGATATAATATTATTTGAAAACGACCAATAATGTATTGTTCATTTTGTAGCTCTAGACAAAGAAAAATATATTTATAATATTCCACATTACGCTATATAAATAATATCTATTCTCAAAAAGCCATATTCAACTTTGAACGTCGAAACAGTAACGTACAAAATTAACTAGAAATGTACAAGTCGTCAGGTACGTACGTGCATATTCGTACATCGAATACACTAAGCGTGTCCGTAAAGCATGGAATGAGATAAATTTGAATAACTAAATTATCAGAAATCCCGTAATCGAGTAAAAAAACTATTTGGACACCATGCTATTTACATGACGGTCGGTTGAAACTTAACTAACGAATAGCACCTATATAGATATCGTTGGGATAATACTATAGAAGTGGGTTATTAAAAATATATAGAAAGAGACAGCAAATGATTGTACCATCTCCCTCTTTCAAATATAAAAGTATAGTAACATAATTAAATAGATCTATATCCCTTATTATCCCTTCTGATATTCAGTAGTATGGCTGAAGATTTTGGGCAAGCAAAATTATAAGAACAACGAATTAAGCTACAAAATTAATAAACATTACAATCTAAATAAATATTCCACTCACTATAGTGTAATATCTAATAAATCATTATATCTCTGATATATTACACGTATATTAATAGATACATCTCAACAACGATACTCTGACACAGAAACATGAAAAAACAACATTACGTATTGAAAACGTCCACAGTTCACAACTCGGACTGAACGTGATTATCTTGAAGCCGAAACCACAGTTCGTTCTCCGATCCGATCTCAGTCTGTTTAAATAGTCTTATATGAAAAACAGTCTAAGTTGCGGTCCAACCACGTATATAAAAATATTTCCCATATTTCTCATATTTTGGCAGACTGATATCGGGCCGTGAAGATATCGTGACCGGCACTATAGAGTGAGTCCGATCTAAGGGTTGCTAACGTTTAGGAAACATTTTGTTCATCAAAAATATCACTAGAAACCCACATAAATACATTTTCTATAGTCATTTATCGGATCAAAACACATTCACTACTATTCGGAGATATAATCACTCTCTCATAGTCATAAATAGCCATAGCACTTTACAAAAACTGGTTGTTCAGAAGTTGGCAAACTCAAGGCATCGTCACAACACATACTTTGATAAGTTTGTGCATTTTTTCTAACCTTTTAGGTTTTATGTAATGCTATCCATTGGATAATTCGTCTTTTAGCCATTGCGGTACAGGTCTCCCTAATCTAACTAGTAATTTGGATAACGCTGTGTTATGTTGAGTATAATATCTTCTTAGAAATTTCGTCGACACTTCGTCCATAGGCGGATATACCCTGCCCTTTGATTTTCCGAGACATTTCGTTTTCTCGTTACTTGTTACTTGGCAGAAAAATCCTTTTTTCGGGTCGTATCTGAAAAAAAAATTATATTTAATATATTTTTAACTTCACAAAAACTAAATAAATAAACACCTGAATCGCTGAATCCCACACACAGCAGGGTAAGCAGAGGGAACCTCGTGTTAGGACACTCCGTTCCCCACTTTTTACCGAATTCTGGAGGCATTGCGTGTTGAGTGGCAGAACTCAACGCCGCGATTTGCCTCGACACCAGAGCGAAAAAATGGAAATATAAATTTAAGTAAATATCATCATCTCTTCGAAGAGGGATCGAACCCACAACCAGACGGTTTTACTGTTACATTTTGTGCCCCTCACAACTGGCCTCAACTTCACAAACCCCGCATATAACATAAGCAGAGCGAACCTCATACACTTAATTCCTTATCTTATACAAAATTTATAATATTGCCAGTTGAGTAATGTAGAAATATTAAATATTTCATTCCCTTGTTATTATGCAGTCATTACGACTGCATAATAACAATAGCAATGCTAAACGATTGATTTTCTATGAACGTTTACCAGGTGAATGTCCTACTTCTATATTTCCATAATCTGATAGGATGTCTTAATACAACTGAACAGACCAGTAGTAGAACAGGGTCTTAGCACTTCGGCTTTGTCTTAATATCTAGTTTGAATCAGAGCTGGAAGTGCCAATATCTATTAAATATAGATTATTTGTGTACAAATAGTCACGTTTAAATTAAATATGTATCTATTTTGTATGTCTTTGAGAGTACAAGAATATGAAATTGGCAACTTAAATTTAGATTTCTATTTTTAAATCAATTAACTTTTCCATACATAAATAAAAATAAATAAATCAGCTTCACGCTGTATCCCGCACACAGCAGGGTAGGCAGAGGGAACCTAGTGTTTTTAGACACTCCGTTCCCCACTTTCTGCCGAATTCTGGAGGCATTGCGTGTTGAATGGCAGAACTCAACGCCGCGCTTAGCCTCGACACCAGAGCGAAGAAATGGAAATATACATTTAAGTAAATATTTCATCTCCTCGAGTGGGGATCGAACCCACAACCAGTCGGTTTACAGTCACACTTTGTGCCGCTGCGCCACGACTGGCCTCAACTTTTCCATACATTTTATCATATATTCATGTTTTATTAAATACAGTCTTCATATAACAGTATAATTGTACTAGTTTCGTTTAATGTCGTGTAAGAAGACTATACAGGATAGATTCGCAACGTACCGAATAACCTATTATCCGGTGAATATCCTATTTCTATGCTCCTATAATCTGATAGGATGATTCGAAACAACTGAATAGGTCAGTTGTAGGACAGGATCTTAGTGCTCTTCGTGGCACATTGTGGAAACCATGCCAAAGCCTTGCACTGAGCCAGTATTCACGATAATAACCTTAGATTGAAAATCTGACCAAGTTAAGTACTTATTATGGAAATATTTTTGAAGGATTTTTTTATATAGGTTCTCTTTACAGTCTTTTTTATACAAAGAAAAATAATTAAATAAAGAATTTAATTTAAGAGAAAAAGTCCAAAATTATCAATTATTATCATATGATTATATAAAAGTGAGTCATGTGGGTTGTCATTCATGTTATTATTACTTAAGTTTTATGTGTGTTTGCAGCCACGTCCAAGATCTTACTAATTTATTTAATTATAAACTTAATGTTCTATAATATTCGCTGATCCTTTATTCACTTGCATCGGAAAATACTGTAATGGCTTTTATGATTGGCTAAAGTTAAGCCTATATATCACACGAACAATATCATTATAAGGATACAAAATCCGTATAAGGATTGTACCAAAATATACATACGTACCACGTGCATGGAAATAAGGTTTGTCATAAAAAGTATTTATTAATCTACATAGGTATTTAAAACTTTTTTCTAACTTGACGCTGTATTTCGCCCATGGCAGGGTAAGCAGAGGGAACCTGGGAACTTATTGTAAAGTTGTGTTGTTAAGACGCTCCATTCCCATTAAGGCATTTCCATTACCCGTGCTTAAATCACACAGATTTTTACTTAAAACAATATATAAGATTATATATGTATAGTTGTTTCTTAGGGAGCAATTACATCATACTTTTATACATAAGTTATTGTACAACGGTATCGCGTCCCGAGAATACGATATCTTAAAGACAACAAAGGAATAAAAGGTAAGTTCCTACTTAGAAACTAGACACCGTAATAGCATAAATATAGCTCGAGATAATAAACTAAGGTAAGATAACATTTTTCTATTAGGTATTGTTCCGAGAAAGTATTATGATTATAGTGCATTTTAAAAACTCTCTTATAGCCCTCAACTTTAACATCGATAGATGTTCTGTAGAGCCACGAGTAGAAAATAAAAAGAAATATGGTTAAGTAGGAATCGCTCTTTTAATATTTATTATTTTATTATATTGTATTTAATATTATTAATGTAACAGTTGGTGAAGATGGACGTTTTTCTACTTTCAAGCAAAAACTACTGAATAAATTTAGAATTTATGTAAACGTTTTTTATAATTTAATTTGGCTATATATTGTTATATATAATAGGTTTAAGAGGGCGAAGCCAGGTTTGAGTCACTACTGTAAAGAGAAATATGTACAATTAAATACGAATCTCTATTATATTTTTAAGTAAGAAATATAATATTTAAATAATAAACAAAGCAAGATTCAAGCTCGCGCAGTCTTAACATAATTTTAAATTTGTTAACAACTGTTAAGTTTAAGAACAACTTCTAATAACATAACATAAACAGCAAACTCTTTTATTAAAATATTTATTGTTTTTTTTTTAACTTCAAGATATGGTAGCTGTGGTGGTTCCCTCTGCATACTATGCAATATGGGGGCATATTGCAAAGGTATATAGAGGGAACCTAGTGTTAAAACACTAAATTTTTCACGTTTCGCCCCATTTTTGAGATATTGCGTGTTTAGTGTTGAAATTTTACACCGCTCTTCTTACCCTTGTATATCAGGGGGAGGAAAATAAAAATATTTTATTCATACGAGTGCAAATCCTATCCAAAATCGTATCTGTATCGCTGTGTCGCTCTTTATTCTTATTATAAAATTTTGAAAAAAAAACCTATTTATAAAAAACTTTAAAAGACACGAAATATTTTTTAACAAAATGTTGTTAAAAGTTATTGTTCGTGCTATAATACAATATCGGGACAGACAGATTTTCTTAATATAAGTTTAGATGTGGAAAACGTCTGTAGATCAATTGAAGCGATAAGTCCGACAGCCACGACAGGACGGTTGCTTAGTAATATACGATGTTAATCTCTGTAGTTATTTTCTGATAATAATAATATTTAGGAACAATTTTGAATCTCAGTTTGTTTCATTCTTTTTATATGAATTCGTTCATAAATATATCCCTCTTCGTGTTAATATAATATAAAAATTTGAACGTAGCGGGACTCGAACCCGCTCCTCCTGGAAACTGACCAGACGCTCTGACCTTTTATAGTAGATAGGTTGAAATTTCTATATATTATAAATGTTACAGGATAATGCTTACTTCAGTAATTTATTATAATCCAAATGTGGTATTTTTAGGAATTTTTGCAGCGTGTTCATAACCGCCGCCGGCTCCGATCGTAGCAGCGACCCGTCGAGGATGTGGATCTGATGCGAGCTGTACTCCGCCAGCCACCGCTCTAGGTAGTGACTGTATTTACCCGGATTTAGGCAGCGGTTTCTAGATTTAGTAAACAGGAATATTTTAAGATTATTTATACATAGATGAAGAGTAAAAATGAAAATATGATATTTTTATTGTTATAAATCGTAGACGTCCTGTCGAATATATGTATTTGAAACGAACAGTATTCCGCTCTTAGTAAAGACTGTACTTACCCGGCATAATCAAATCAAATCAAATCAAAAACACTTTATTGCACCAAAATAAAACATAAATTCGATAACATTTATAATTTAGTACAGTGCAAAGGCGGCCTTATCGGCATATATAAGGCTGTATTAGGCAGCGGTTTCTTATTTTGTATAGACAAAAAATAAATTTATATTTTTATATATATTAATATATACTTAAGTATTTTTTTTATGTTTCAAATATCTATTATTGCTAAGTTTCACGTAAAAATAAGAATAAATATAAGAACATACTCGTATAAAATATTCAGTTAGTAGCGTAGATCACTTGTACGGATTCAAATCCTGACATGTCAAATTTTATATAGCTACAAAATTCAAGGCTTTAAATATGTTTATAATGATTTTGGTCGTATATTACTAATTTTATTTTCTCTGAAATCTTCTATAAATCTTATGACCATCATTTTAAATATATCTAATATTAGAAATTTTAAAAATCTAATTTACAACGCAAATAAACATATACCAATGTAATTGTATTAATTATATCTACGTCTTGGTATCCTCCGTTGTGCCAACGTTCCCATTTGAAAATGATTATTATTTTAACGCTAACATGTATGAAAATAGTACCGGAGAAAAATTATATTTCATATAAAATTTAATAAAATTGAATTAATGACAGGTTTCAGTATAAAATCTTCAAATTGTGGCAGAATTTTCATAGCGTAACAATAAGTAAAAATAAGATACTGAAAGGAATATTTGTTTTAAATCCATCGCACAGTAGAAATATATCGCTCTGATAAGATTTTATACGATTGTAATTATTACGATAGAGTTATCGACTATTTTTAGTTCATCAAATGCATCTTTGTTAAGTGAGCTTACATTCTAGATCCTATAGTTTCTTTAATTCTAATAAGTACTAATTAGATCTAATAGGAAGTTAATATGGAATATCATAAAAATTACTCGCTTTGCATAAATTTCTCAGTATGTTTATATTTTCCTATCCTTACTCCTCATAATAAATAAATTTATATATTATTAATAAATATATATTTGACATTGATATAGACTATGTATTTTTACTAACTATAATACAGTCGACGTGTAGTGGCCATCTTGAAGCTATATCGATGACTGTTGTTTTTAGGGTTTTTTCTTACTTTTGATATATATTGTTTCTGGGTCAATAATGCACAAACGTTATGAAAGTCCAAATTCATGATGACCACGACTCGTCGAGCGCACTGTACTTACCTGAGATCTCGTAAATGTTTAGGGGCGGATTCATTAGCTGTGATGACAGTGTAGAACGTATAGTTGTTAGCGACGGGATCGCCGTGCGAGCGTATGTGCTGATACCATGAGTATGCCCTAGGACAAACATAAATTGTATATTTTAATTTTCAAGAAATTGCGTGACAGAAATGAGAGTAGCGGAAATTAACTCCGCACGCTTTGTCTACTTTGTTTAAAATTAATGTACATATAATAGTCCCCTCGAGTAGAAACCATCGCGTCGCGATCATCGCGTTTACAATTAAAAGCTGCCTTACTGCCACCTGGCCTTTATTACCTGGCTGAAATGTGACACACAAATTAAAAATTATGATTAAGTTTATTAAATTAAAGGTTATTTTTCAACAAAGAAATATCGAGTACACAAGAAATTTTACATAAGATATTAGAACAAAGCCATATAAGAACTGCTACTTTAAAATTAAAAGTTTTAGACGAGATCACGAGCCTCCCCGTATTTCACGTTATAATGGAAATACAAAAGAACTACATCAATATTCCTCTATAATTATGATTTAAGCTAAAACTTTCCCAAACTAGTTAATAGCGAAACATTAGTTGCCCGAGTTTTGATTCTAATCAAAAACTTATAATTTATTTTCTATTTAAATAACATAAACCAGTCAAAATAAATATTAATTCATACTTTGAAATAGAGTTGATTTACAAATATATATTAGCACAGATGAAAAGTAGAATCTGTAAAACGAAATCATTCAAATAAGCAACTTTCGAAATTTGATTAAAAATAGATACCGAACACTGAACAGACAGTCTCCATTTCAGAAAAGTTCCGTACAAAGTACACGAAATAAAGTAACCTACAGTATTGTTATCGGGAAATCGCAATAAAATACAGGATTCTTATAGAAATATAGAAAACAAATTTAATCAAGCAATCTTGCTCCGAATGAGAGAAACATTACGCTTCAGGGGACGTCTGCTTGAAGTAATTTTGAGTTATTCGATTATATGTTTGTATAGCTTTGTAAATAATTATATGTAACAAAAATGTGATTTTTACTCATTTTGAACGTTTTTTATTGAAATATATATATATCTAGGTACGTATCAATAGGATTTTTTTTTCTTTTATCACGCATTTAGCAAGAGAGAAGCTAGTCGAGACACTCTGTTCTCCGCTATTTATCCGAACTCAAGATATCGTGCGTAGAGTGGCGGAGCACCGTGTTTTGTCCTGTAAATGAAAATAATTGGTATCTACAACTGGGGACTGAGTCCACAATCATCTTGTTTATATTACATGTTGCCCTACTGAGCCACGATGACATAAATAATTAAATACTCATATGAGTACTTAATATATTTACAAATAATATTTTAGATTAACAATACAAATTACAATAATTTGAAACAGCTTTATATACCAATATTATTCTCTTTATTTACTAAAAGCTAAAAGTTTCAAATCAATGGGTTTGTTGTTCATTAAAACGTATTGGAATTCCAAATAGGAAATTCTAAAGCTTTTAATTTATAGAATTGGGTTATTATGTTGTAAATAGAAACAATAGGTTTGTAATTATTTAATTAATTATTCATTTCATAATCACCAATTAAACAGATTAATATTCAAAACAGCAACGACCGCAAATACAATAACAAAAGGAAATACTAAAATGTTTCAAATTGATTTTATTCGGTACTATATATTATATTTGTTTCATGTATTATCTAATATATATATTATCAAAATAATAGCATGATTACGATTACGATGGTTCTAGGTTCAAAATCCAGGGAAACGTACTTGCACGATACGAAAGATTATTAAGAAAATAAAGGTAGGCTTTTGATTTCGTCCAAGTGGGCGGGAAGGAGTGTGCTTTAGTAACAAAGGAAAAATAATAGGTGATTTCAATTGAAGAGGTCAGTTGTGGCGCAGTGGCACGAAGTGTGACTGTAAAACCAACTGGTTGTGGGTTCGATCCCCACTCGAGGTCAAATATTTACTTAAATTTACATTTCCATTTCTTCGCTCTGGTGTCGAGGCAAAGCGCGGCGTTGAGTTCTGCCACTCAACACGCAATGCCTCCAAAAATTGGGCAGAAAGTGGGGAACGGAGTGTCTTAGCACTAGGTTCCCTCTGCCTACCCTGCTATGTGCGGGATACAGTGTGAAGCTGATTTATTTGTAATCAAAATACATCTTTTTATCCACAAAGAACAAAAAAATGTAATTATCATGTGTTTTCTATGTACATACATACATACAGTTCCAGTTTTATACAACATCTAAAGGTTTGTTTACAAAAACATTCTCAAGAGAAATGAAAAGGTATTAGTCGGGCAACATTAATTGCCTGTTTAGGGAGTGATACACTGGGACGAAATTAACCACCGTTATTGCGGTAATTTTATATACAGACAAAAAATTCGTACCAGAGGGTATTCCCCTCGGATATTTATGTAGCTATTTAGTGAACCTGGATTACTGAGGAGAACGAGAATTAACTATTTAAAGCGCGTCTTTTGAAATAAAGTTTCACGTAGCATTCCTCTAAGAACCGTAATTTTACGTGATGCAGTGAGCAAAATAGGTAATTTGTTGCTCCGTAACAAATGTTGTAATTAAAAACGCAGATGATTTAAGAGCTCGTTTGTAAATTTTACATGGTGTATATTTTTTCTATGTCCTCCTCGAACCATTTTGCTGCTTTTAAAACATAATTTCGCTTTAGTAGTGTTGAAAAAATTCTAGGCAAGATTCACCCCAAATGTCATTCTTTGAAGGCCAGTAAATTAATGTGACTGGTCCCATCTATTTAGACTGTAATTTGACAATCAGTCAATGTCGAGACTTTCTTTAGGCACAATGTATTTATGGAATAAATTATAATACATAAATAACATAAAAAAAGAAAATAACGTTGTTTTGTAGAAATTAAGTTAAAATTTGTTTTGTAATGTACCTAATCGTTATGTTACAGTTCTCTAATTTGGATATGGGACCAACTTTGTAGCACACTAAGCGGTTAACGGCTTAAGTTAATTTCATTTTCCGAGATAATACGCCACATTACAATTAATATACCATATTTGTTTGCAGTGTATGGATTAGCAAATCTCTTTACGTATCTCAAAGCATTAATCAATTATGAATTACATTTTTTTTTGGAATTCATTTATTTATGAATTATGTATTTAGGCCCACGGCATTGTTTTATGTTTAAAGTAATCTAAATAGTGGTAAAATATCATAAATTAGAAAAAGAAAATGTTATTTATTTTCTTGAAAACGTTATTTAATTTTAATTTTGAAAGAGAAGAAACCAAAATTACATATGTATACTGTTGTCACAATAACAGTTAAAAGCAAATATTCCACACTTTACCTTAATTATATGTACATAAGTATATGTATCTTACCTTTTCGATGGTGAAATCAGTATAGCGATGATCTTCGCGTTCGGGAGTAGCGCGTGAGCTCGGCGCGGCACAAGATCCCCATCGAAATAAGTTGCTGATTTTTCAAACAATATTTGAGTAGAGTTCCCTTGGCTCGGCGGAAAGAAGTTTAAGTACCTGTTGTTAATATAAGCAAATTAATGTTGTAATCTATACATATTATGAAATTGTAACAAACCGCTACCGCTCTTTTTAGCTATCGCATCTCCTTAATGTAGAGCTATGATGCCCTTATTAACAAAACTTTTACATTTTTTGCCCAATTTTAACAAATTGAATCTCAGACGACAAGTTCTAGAGGGCGTAAAAAAATTGTTGAAATTAAATTGGGGGAACGTCAATGCCTAAGGTAAATAATTTAAGCATTATTATTCCCCCAAGTGGGGAACTTAATCTCGTTAGTTACTGTACAAACGTTTATTTGAAAATTCAGCAAATATTGGCGAAACAATTCAATAAAAAATAGTAATCATTTAAAAATAAAACAAAATCTTCTAAATTGTATAATTAGATTACTTAATTAAAATTAGAAAGTAAGAAATTGGATTTTGTCACTTAGTGTAAAAAGATCTATTTATTCTAAAGGAAATAATCTTGACAAATCTTTAAAGAAAAAGAATTTAAGGGCGTTATTTAATTAAAAACACTTTGTGAAATGAATGAAACGATATAAAAGATCCACACTTTGATTTTATATTTGTCCATGTCATTAAAAACACAGTAGATATCGATTGGAGTAATTTAAATATTGTATCACATGATTGCGTGCAAAAAATAAAACTGTCTATTGCCATTATACAACACGAACAATAAATTCCCGATTTAGAGGGTAAAAAATTTACAAACACGATATATACTTTTTACTGTCCGCAATAAAAAGAAATCGTTTCAAACTAGATTTGTTTTAGTAAAGAATTATTGATATTTTAAATTCGTTTTCAATACAGAAGGTATTATTTAGTGGTGGCTAAGTAAGCGAATGTGATTATATGTGTGTGTATACACACCGCAGGGTAGGCAGAGGATATCTAGTGTTGCGACACTCCGTCTCCATTTTCCGCCGAATTCTGGAATATTACTTGTTGAGTGGCGGAACTCAAAAGCTAGACACTAGTGCGAAGAAATGAAATACCAAATAACATGAAATATTTAATTGCCTCGAATGGGAATCGAACCCACAACCAATAGCGTTTACAGTCGCACTTTGTACCCCTGCGCCTTGACGGACCTCTAAGTAATTAAAACTTCGCAACGTCTATATTTCGGTAACAGTAAATCATTCCATTGCTTAAGATCAAATCTCGTATAAGTTTGACCAAAGTTTTTGATTGTTGCAAAATTTTCCCAGAATACGCGTGTAAATCAAAATGAAACAAATTGACATTTGTCATGTCTTTCACGAAAAGTTGACTCGTTTACGAAAATGTACAAGGCTTGGGTACCTACATGTTACTCAGAGGGAAGTTTTAAGCGTGGGTGCTGAGGTTGTTATGGAAGTTACTTACGTTTCGTGATTTTGCACAGAAACCAATTTTCTTTAACAAATAATACAGATTTGCTTATGTAGCAATATGGAACCCTTTACTAAATGTATTAGAAATACACGACGAGTCGTAATAGTCCTCCTATTACGACACTTCCTAAATTTTAATATAAAAGGGGAAAATTCAATATATGTATTTACCCGCATAGGACAGACAGTGACACTCTATATAGACAAAAAATAAAATATGTAAAATTACATCACTAGTTGCTTTTGACATACACTAAAATACGTGGAGACGACGAAAAAAAAATAAAAACCAGTGATATAGTACCGAGATTCATATCAAAAATGTTCATATCTTTACGTCATAGAAACATGAGAACAATTTCCATATTGTCGTCCGTGTCAGAGTATTTAGAGTACAATGTAGAGAATCGATATCAACACTACGCCAACAAACGCCGGCTATGATTGAATTGGGATCAAATATTCACACGACAACGGCACGCTTTTTACGAAACGAAGTCAGTCACTTCGTGTCAATAGCGTGTGTATACTATATGAATACAATTGATGTATCCCGAGCTTCACGCTGTATCCCGCAGACTATTAAGACACTCAGTTTTAAATTTTTCACCGAATTCTGGAAGCAAAGTTGGTTGAGTGGCGAAACTCAACGCCGCGCTTTTGACTCGACACTAAAAAAAAAAAAAAATCAGCTTCACGCTGTATCCCGCACACAGCAGGGTAGACAGAGGGAACCTAGTGTTTTAGACACTCCGTTCCCCACTACTCGACACTAGAGCGAAGCAGTTTAAAATATATATATATATATATATATATATATATATATATATATATATATATATATATATATATATATATATATATATATATATATATATATATATATTTAATTTTCCTCGAGTGGGAATCGAAACCACAACTTGTCGCATTTACATTCACAAACTCGTGGCCCAGCGCCACGATTGGCCCCTGTTTAGTTAATTACATAAACCCTACCTTATAAACCATATAAGTCGTTCATTTTACTTTTAACTTCGTTGTATTCATATATTTATTTAATCATTTAACAGCTAAATATAAACAACTTGTGGGTATACATAAAAACAATATATATTATAGTGTGAATTATAATACAATACCGAATGCAGACACCTATCCCTCTAACATTGACAAACAGTGACGCTGATTGAATCGAAATGAAATATTTGCACCACAATAGTACGCGCCTTTACAACTGGATTTAAATCACTACTAAAGTTCAATACACTTTAACGGATTGCAATCGCATTCAAATAATATTGGAAACGGTATATTAGTGAATAATGGTAATTGCGGTTTAATATACTACTGACATAATATTATTTCTAATAAAATACAAGTATTTTGTCTTGTGAGGCCGTCGTGGCGTGCATTCGATTCTTACCCGAGGCTCTTTTTTATTTTCATTTCTTCGCTTTGTTAATAAGGCGAAAGCGCGTCGTTAAGTTCCGTCACTCAACATGCAATGCCCTGAAAACACGACGAAAGTGGGAAACGCATACTCCTCCTTTACGGAGTACTAGGTACTGTCATATGAGATATACAGTGAAGCTGACAAAAAAACTTTGCCTTGCCTTTTGCTCATCTAAAAAACCGTGTATGCAATTATACATTTAAAGCAACGTAATACGTATATACAATATCAATTGGAATTGTACATTTATATAAAATTATTAAATAAAAAGCCACAAAAACGTACATCGCGCGCGGTCATACGCTAGTTCGTTTTAAAATTATTTAGAGCAGCATGTAGCGAATCAATAAGTGCTAGTGTTAACAAACCGGCGACATTTATTGAACGGGATCAAACGTTTGCTCTGCGACGGGGCGGTCCCTGCGACTGTCGGTGATCGGTCGCGCCCGACCGTGGTGTCTGATAGCGAATTCAAATTTATCTTATCTCCTTTATATCTAATAGCCAGATTGTGAGTTTTCATTTATTAATTTTTATAATGAAAACAATTGATTAATTGCAATTTCACACATCGACATATTCGCTATCGGAACGGAATAATGAATGATATGGGAGATATCGGAATTGACATGGTTGTGGAAGTCACCTTCTTTTGTAAGATTATTTATTTATAATAAAGATTATTGTTATTTCCCTGGTCTAGTTAGAGAAGTCGCGACTGTAAATTCCAGTTTAACCGCCAAAAAAAATTGAGTGTCTTAACACCTAAGTAAGTACTTATTTAGAAACCGACCAGGCGCTCTGACCACTAAGCCATGCGTTCTCGCCAAGCTACGTCGAAATTTTTATTACAACTTATTTATGTTGTTAGCTTCTCAGTAGGGAGATTTTTACAAATTTCCGCTACCCAAAGATAATTACTAGAATTATCGTTTGGCAAGAGAGAAACTATTTTTAAATATTTTTAAACATCCGTCACCGAACAGGCGTCAGAGCGCCTGGTCGGTTTCCAGGAGGCGCGGGTTCGAGTCCCGCTGCGTTCAAATTTTTATACGTTTTCTAAATAAGTATTTTTCTTTCCTAAGTGTGGAATAACACGTTAAAAAGTGTTTAAAAATACCTAAGTAAGTACATTGGCACACGCTATTCATTGCGGGAACGCGTTAAAATTATCATATTGATTTTTTTTAGGAATTTTTGTAAGCCGTAACCATAGTTAAAAAATGAAAACTTCACTTAATAACATTTTGTAATACTATATAATTATTTTCAATTTAGCAATATATAAATAAAAAAAAAATATTTTTTTTAGTCAACTTCCGTCTCACAACTCAATTTAAACATTCAAATATAATAAAGTCCAATAGCTGTCCCAATATAGAACGTCTTCATAAGCGCACGGCGTTCCGTCGTACAACAAATACTCATAGTGAGTGCGCGTGAAATCAGACAATTTATCTTTATTACGTACAGAATATGTATAACTCCGGGCGGAATGGTGTTATAAAAGTAATCGTAAAACTTACTTTATTTTGAAACTATAAACGTACGTTTATTATATCCATATAAATTATATATATATATATATATATATATATATATATATATATATATATATATATATATATATATATATGTATACTATTATAAATGTCAATGTTGTATGTTCGTATTTTTTAAGATAGACATATGCATGGATGCAATTGCAAAGTTTATAACATGGATTATCAGCGAGATTTTTTTTCATTTCGATAAATGGCATGATTGTTATAGTGAAATATTTACATTTTTTTATTTCTCTTTATTTAGTATAAAGAGAAATGAAAAAATGCAAAATTTTAAGCGCGCAGATAAGGTCACATATGGAACCTAGTTATAAAATATTAATAAATTCAAATAAAATTTTTGTAATATTTTTTTTTGTTTACTCTTTCTTTATAAGTTTAAATTTAAAGACTTTCTGAAATAACGCTATAGATAAGTCTTTAGTTAAAATAAATTTATCGTAAAAAGAACATTATATAAATGAGCTCTTTACATTTTTTAAATAATATATTTTACACAGTTTTTATTAACTTTTTTTCATTTGGCGTGTAAATTGCTGAGTTTTGGTCGAGTGTTGTATTAAAATAGGTAATTAACTTTGACAACAAAACAAACAACAGTAACAGTTGAAAAAATATTTTGATGATTGCAATGTCCTCAGAAGTTGTTACTTCGTAGGCAGCAGGTTCTAAAAACCATATATCTAAGATCACAATATCAAATTTATATACGTTTATACATCAACGTAACTAAAACAATTTATCTTAATATCCATTGGAAACAACTCTATAATTTATATTTGAAACATCAAAGCAATTTATATGAAACGATCCACAAAATTGAAATGTTAAACTATTAAATAACAAACTCACCAATCCAATCCTTTCAAATAGTTGTTGTTATTGAAGAACTGCAATTCTTCATACGTAGTCGGACTTGGCAAATTGGGCACTAAAGTTGGATGCATGGCCAGGAACGTGTACAACGCCGTGCTGCCCGTTTTCTGCGGCCCTATTACCAGGATCTTTGGTAATGTATCGCACCATTTACTCTTCGACCAAATTCTACGGTGCCGGATATCGTCGCACGGGTTCTGTTTAGATAAAAATAAATCTTAGCTCTGCACTATTACCGAAACGTTTCTGATCTCATATCGAGGTTAAATGTTTCCTTGAAATTCTTATGCTCGACACAGTAAACAAACTATGAATTCAAATGCTACCTACATTAGTATGTATTAGTATGAAATAATATCCCTCATATGTGCACAAGAGCAGCGCTTAGTCAAATATTACAATAAATATTTAGTTATGTATCTCGCCGAATATTAGAAAAGGCAAATATAATCATAAATTGTAATATAACTTTACCAACAATTTATTTATGTATAAATAATCGACAAAATATACAATACAATATTATTATTTCTATACAATATTGAATGTAGTCATATCACAAACATATAAAATCTGTAATCGTCGTCTTTCATCAATTCAAATTTCATATTACCTCTTCACTCTGTCAAATTATATTCACGAAATGTTAATAAATTATAATTTGATCATTTCAATCATGAAAATTGAGCTGTGAAATATTTCCCTTAAACGAAATTAATTCTGCGTCTATTCTCACAGACTTAAATGGAATAGGACGCGGCGCAAAACATGTTGTAAAATATAACAATTGATATATTTTAGTATTGAAAATGGGAAGTCTTTTAAAAATATTAAATCCATACCGGTGGATTACTGTTTTCATATTTACCAAAGTGAAAAGCTTTATAATATTTTGTAAGTTACGGCCATGTATTGGGTATGGAATGTAGAGGAATCACCGAGGGAATCAATTCTGCAAATTGAATCAGCGGGTGGTTTAAAAATTGCTCCGGTGAATATGATGTTACATAACATTTTACGTCACCTGAAAATGTTTTTCGATTTTAACATTCCAATTTTTTGATTTATTGAAAATGTTTGTGTATAAATACGGACTATCCCTGGTATATACTATTGATAATAAAATAATGTTAGCGGAACCACCATCATTCCCAATCTTATGACAACAAGCGGTCAGTCGCGACAGGAGACTCGTTTTTGATGTGAGGTTTTGTTGTGTCAATTTATGCTTGAAACTAACGTTATGTTATTGAAATTAAAAAGAAACGGGAAGTTGTACTATTGTACCTATATATATAGATATATTTTCATGTTTCTTTTACTTATCGCTTTCTGAAACTACACGTCAGATATTTAACGGAAAACATTTATTATATTAATTCACATGAAATTTTTATTAACTACAGCAGTTTTATTTGTTTGGAAAGAACAAAGTACATGACATACATTTTATTTTTGATAGTCACCCACAATGTTCAAAGTCAATACTAAAGCCTCTGTTAGTATCGTGAAGCGAAACAAAATTAAATTATTTCGTTGTAGTACACCAATTTTTCGTTTCGTATTTCTTTCGATTCCCTGCGTTGCGTAATTGAATTTTTTATCTTTAATAAAACTTGGTTGTACATTTAAAGCTCCTATTCTAGTCGCCTAAATTTTATTTGAAATTACAAAATAATAAGCGACAACTAAATTCCCGTCTTTAAAATATTTCCAAGAATTATCAACAAATTTATTCCGTTAAAGGAACGCGAGTTATCTTGTTCAACGAATACGTAACTTCGACAAAACCAACGCTATTGAAGTGGCAAGTCGATTTTCTTGTAAATGAAGATAATAATTGTAATAATTAATTTTTGCTCTATTTCCAAATTCGATGTGACCATTTCGTTGTACATTTTATTGTACCTAAAACCATTTAGTCACGTAACAGACGTGTAATATAAATATTAATTTGTTTCTTGTACGTCTTTCGCTACCATTCGGTAGTACCAACGTGATGATATTAATCTTAAAAAAATATTGTTTTATTTTGCTTGAAATATTACTAAATACAATATTATTCTTTATGAATGTAACAAGGCGACGTTATATTATTTAAATACTTAACGTTCTAACCTTACTAATAAAAAAGGCACCACAAAAACAATAATAATTATTATTTATCACATTGAGAATATTTTCTTTTATTTGAGGCGTTGCGCTATAGAGGCGAAGAATTCGTTATAGAGGCATTAATTAAATTTCCTTGAACAATTTTAATTGCGATCTTTATTAGTAATGAACTAAATTGGTAATACTATCTCCTTTTGAAGACTCTATAAAAAAGTTTTTTTTTATATATTACGACAACATTTATATATAAGTACATATACTTAATTGTATTTTCTAGAGCTAAGAAACGAAAATATTAATAGATAATGCTATTTTCACTGCACCACAACAACCTTTTTATAATTATAATATACAAAGTGAAATAATAAAACATTTTAAGTTGTTAAAAATAAAACAAAGTAACTAGGTAATGTATTGTAAATCAGTTAACATATTCTTTATAAAGTCTGAATATTTTTGAAATAAATAAAAATAAAATATATTTGTAAGCACAAGCCAGCAAAATACAGCACAAAGGAATAAAAGAAAATATTAATTAAAAAAAAACCTTCATTATACACGACCTCGTCGAGATCAAAGAAACTTGTCACGACAATAAATTAATATAATAGACAGTCGAAATATATTCTCGTTAGCAGAATAAAGTTAAACGGTAAATACAATATTATGGGTAAAACGGTTGAATATTCACGAGTGGCTCGTGGTCTAACAATGATCGAGTATTTCGCATTGTTGTTCCCACCTGGCGTGGGCATCCTTTATGTCTCGCACTGTACGAGGTATTATAGCGTGGTGCTATTCAATTGTGTTTTCAAATATAGGTAAATTAATCTTTTACTATAAATATTTATCATACTGAATTAGTTTTAAAGTACTTTTAATCTAACATTTCCTCTCCTTTCAGTTAAATTTAAACTCATATAATATAATTTAACATATAATAAAACCAAGTGTAGTACACCACCATGTATATATATATTTTTTTATTTTATTTATACAAATATCATGTACATATTTTGTTTTATTTTAGCGTATAATTAGGATAAAGTATCAAAGCAAAGCAAAGCAAAGTGCCTAGTAACATATCGTCAGCTTGTAGTGTAAACGGCTTAATATACAAATTATCAAGAGAAATCCCAAACGTTTTTAAAAATCAATGAACATGTATTCTTTTATAATAATGCATATAAAATGTACACAACAAAAAACAAACAAAACAAAACGCACGTAGTAGGTAACACTCACCCCCCACAGCGGGCTCAGCTCGTCCGGGCGCAGCTGGAAGTACCGCTCGGCGAGCGCGCGCGGCGGCGCGGACGCGAGGCGCACGTTGGTCCAGCAGCGCAGGAACTTCACCACGGACTCGAACGTGTACAGCGCGAGGCGGTCGTTGCCGTAGTTGGACATGTGCGTCATGAACACGTTGATCTGATCACAAGCGGGGGAAACATATTTAATATTCTATATTATTCTTTCTTAGCTTCACGCAATGTCTCGCATATAGCAATTGACTCGGAGAGAACCACTTTAATGTGAAACACTTCGTTCCGCACTCGAGTTTCTGTTCAAAAACACAAATTTAACACATTGTGCTTTGTCTTACCAGGGCGGAGAAATTTAAATAATTAATATATATGTATATAAATATTATTTTATGAAGGTAATGAAACATAAGCCCAGGCTGAAGCCGTAGTGGCACATGGGGCAGAAACGAGTAAATGCGACGGCTGTGAATTCAATTTCACTCAAAATAACGAAAAATTTAACATTTTCATTTCGCTCTGGTAACTAGGATTTCATCATATCAAGATGTTGAGTTGCCCCTAGAATTGGGCGGAAAATGGGAAGTTAAATTATCTTAATGAAGTACGGAGAGTCTTAACATTATATTCCTAGATTCCCCTCTGCCTACACTACTATGTATGAGATACAACGTGAATCCTAAAAAAAATACAAAAAGTGCGCCACAAATTAATACACTCGAACTACATAAATGTGCCAATTAATAACGAAAAAAAAAAACATAAAACTTTATCATCCACTATCAAGGGGAAAAGAATCATAATTTAATTTAAAGCACTTCCATCACTACGAGCTCGCAGTCGAATGACAATATAAAGCCTGTACATCGCACACTAAGTATAGTTCACATCGGTTATGTGCTGGGCCTGAATGGAACCATCCAATCAATTTATCGATAACGATGTTTTGATTTTATTTTTTTTAAAAACAAAAAACGTACACGACGACATACCACTGGACTGTAGGTATTTGCTTTAGTCGTTTTATTTCGAAGCGCCGCCGACTATTCATAGCTTTACTGTGAATTGCTATATTTATGATTTACTTTGTGACAGTCGTTATATATTATTTAGATGAATGTACCGTGAATAGCATAAAAATGGTTTCGCAAAAAACTATATGCTCTCAAGTTTAGAATTGTATTTTTAAATGTACTCAGATTATTATGAAACCTTTGTAGGTACAAGATTTTTATATTAAAATTATTTTAACCGTCATTTGCATATTTATACATACAACGAATTATAAATTTATTCGCAACCGGCTGACCGTATTGTGTTTCAATTTGCATTTTGCTTCCACTTTGACATTTTAAGTAACAAACGGTACAAGCCCGTAAGTCTACGACCGGTAGAACGGGCGTCTAACGAAATTAAAAAAAAAAAGAAAATGAAATGTAAAATATTGAAATATTTATTATATTTCCAAGCCGGAATATTCAAAAACCAGCAACTGTCAAAAGCACGCCCGACAAGCTATTCGAGGAGCTCAACTCCAGTGATACATGAAAAGTCAAAGGCCAGTGGTAAATTGAACTGGCACGGTTATTGACGACCGTTTAGAATACTTCACGTGCGGTCCGCTCGTTTCGACCAGTAACGAGACCATCGGACAGCCCACATGATTGTCGAGATAAATTCTAGCCAAATTCTGGAGTGTTTTGCGGGCAATCGCTTTCGCAGAGACTTAATGAGAAATATTTATTTAAAATATATTTTTCCAATTTATGTACTCAAATATAATGCAATGGAATTAATAATATGAACCGTAATTAGGCAATCCATAACATAACAAGTAAACTAAACAGCCATCCACTGTGAAACAACAATATTAACCGTCCGCATACGAGAGGCAAATATATCAAGCAACTATATATAAGTTTGCACAAAACCACTTGGACGAAGTTCCACACGAGCGTCCGCCCGCACGCTGCAAACTTGGCAACAACAATTACGAATGCAAATGGTCAATAGTAAATCCCACTTACCGGGTTATTAATGACGGTCTGGAACAGTTCCCCGCCCTGTATGGAGCGGTCGAGGCGCTGCCTGCCCCCCGGGTAGCGCTCCAGGAGCAGAGTGTGCGTGAACAGGCCGCAGGTCTGACGAGGGAGTACCATCACGCCCCTATGGCGGAAGCCTCGGCGTAACCTGGAAACGTGCTGAGATTAGTCGTATGGAATTAATGTGTTTATTAAGGCTTATATTAAATTTACCTTTGAATCCATTAATGATTAAAGGAATAAAAAATAGTCAATTTTTTATGAAATAATAAGTGTAACATGATTAGAACCAAAATATGAGAACAAAATATTTGACACTCTTTTTATGTTGTTAAAATGTTGCCAGTAAAATAGCTATACCTACTGAAACTTAATTTTGATGTAATTATACGTTTTCCAATATTAATAGTGTTTGTTATTGAATTTAGGTAAATTATTCCCCAGGGATGTAAAGTACCCTAACTATTAACATCGCTTTCGATACAAAATACAAAATTGTTAATACGCAGCTTCTATGTATAATATATTTTATAGAATGAATAATAAAATTGTTTTACATAAATTTGATACTACTACCTACATTGTAACACACTAAAATAAATTTGCTGCGCCGTGTTTATTAAAAGATAAATTAAAAATTACCATTCCAACACACATTTCATTCCACAGAAAGAAAATTAAAACTCGTCGTTGGTAAAACCACGATAAAAAATCATGTAAGAGATTTTGTACCTACATACAAAAAACTTGTATGTAATTTAAAAGTAGAAATATTCCCCGTTCTATGGTCTTATTTAAACAGCAAAGTAAATATCACACTCAGCGCCAATGGTAAAATTCTCTTTAGAACAGACGCGATATAAAATACTTATAGAACGTACGACGAAACACGTTTAGATTGCATATTAAACGAGTCAGCGTCGCGTGGACTTTTCGGACTCAAAAGTTAGATGTGTTAATTACGTCGCAATACGACTACAAACTACACATATATACACAAACAGACAGACGAATTGTGACGAACAAAGACTTTATAGTCACTTCCATGAGATTTATGTAATTAATGTTCAAAAATTTAAAATAATATAAAAATCATTGGAATTTTTGGAAGGAATCGACATTTTCTTTACTAGATTCATTTTACATATTACTTCACATAGTTATTTCAAATAAAATATAAATAACTTTTACATACATTGAATTTAATGCAATTTAGTTCAAATATTATTCTATCTAGACAAGAACCGATATTCGATATGAATCCAATTTGTTCCAAAACTCTAGTTGGCTGTTGCATCCTATTTAGTATCGGATATTGAATCTGATGCATTGGTGTCTATTGCAGTCGAGTATCTACAGAAATGCGCGTACGGTGTAGCGGAGCTCCGCCGCAGCGCAACACGCATCGCTTGCGGTTTATAGGAGTTTGGTAACCGCAACACTGCCCCACTAACTATTCGCCCTACTATCTCAGTAATCTATATATTATGTGACTAATAATTTCTGAATTACGCGTTACCTCCATTATAATATGAAAATTATGTCTTTACATACTAAAGGACGAGATTTAATCAAATTAATTAACGCCGTATCACCTAGCCGGGCAGGCAGAAGGGAACATAGGGTATAGACACTCCGTTTCCCAATTTTGTGAAATTTTTGTGTGATGGTTTGGTGCATGTAGAGCTAGAGCTTAACGCCGCGTTTTATTCTGTTACCAAAGCTATGAACATAATAACATTAAATAAATCCACGAACGGGAATAGAACCCACAATCGTCACATTTACAGTCACGCGCTCGTCCCCTAGCGACACGACGGCTACAGCGGTGTACCTTGGCGTTGTCCTTCCTTAAATACTTAACTAATCCTAACAATGGACATTAACAAAATATATTTTTATTTATATCTTTTGAATGTCTAGTCCACATAAAGATTTTCAAAACGCTCATAAAATTTTATTCATATAATAATTTTCGTATACCTATTTGTCTATATTAAATGAAATATTGTGTGATATAGGTATAGCATTAGTTATTAGTATTGGACACTACGCCACACACAAGGAATTTAGATAAGCGGTATATATAAATCTTTTTAAATATGACATAATATTTTTTTGCCTCTGACATACGTTTTGAAAAATTCGGCGCAAAATAGGGAACGTTTCGTTTTAACACTGCCTATTTTTGAGGAATAATAAATAAATGAATCCGTTAAATAATCACAATCTGAATACTAAAGAAATTCTATAAATTTAATTAAATCCAATAAACATTAACGCAATATTAAAGATTTAATAGTTTAATAAGTCAGTAAAATATTAATATTTTTTTTATAATATTACCAGTAAACATTTTTTTTTACTTTGTCGAAATTTAAGGTGTTCGTAGTATATGTGCGAGTGAATGTGAAGTAGCCGACAATGCAACAAAATCTCTCAAACAAAACATGTTTAAAATAAATCAAAATTAATATTCAATAAATCTAAAAATCACCATTCATTGCTATTAACATTACATAAAATTCACCGCCCGTTAATGTATACAAAATAGATTTCCAATTTAACGCTGACATTTTAAATTCACGCGTCAATAAGTAAATGAGACAGTCTGAAACGTTTTAATTTATAAGTGACATTTACAATTTAATTTATTGGCGCTCGGATAAATACGTTGCGGAATGTTTCACTTACTCCTCTCTATACGCTTTCGCTGGTCTAATATATTATTATCTCGTTCGAATCAAACATATTTATTAATTAAGTATTAGTTTCCATATTTTATTTTAAAATACGATGTAATTCTTTAAAATATATGCCGTTTGAACGGCGTTCAAATAATATTCTAATTTTGGGTCCATTTTGTATAATAATATAATAATTGTATTATACATTACCTTTATTTAAAAAGAAAAAGAAACATCTTTGCGTTATTTATTCACAATTGCAAAAATCAAATTTGTATTTATTATTTCGTCGACCGTGATGAAGGCACCCCATATCAATATTAAAAAAAAGGCTCAGGCGACAACTTTCAATAATGGTATCCCGAGAAAAATGAATTTCTTAAAGAAAATAGATGTTCTTTCAAGCCGATGCTTTAGTCTAGATTTCCCAAGACTACATATTAGATTTACTGGTAAAGCTTTCAGGTAAAATATGTATACTGGTATAGGTAAACTTGTCAAGCGTATTTTAGACGGTTGCTCTCATATTTATGTCTGGAACTAAACATAACAGTAAAGTATCAAAATGTAGTGGCTATTGATTAGTTGTGATAGTTTTTTTAAATATAATTCAAAAATGTGTTTCGAATGACTAATTTGGTCGATAGTGCTTCAGCCCATGCATTTAACAAAAGCAAGATTTAATGGAGTACTCATTTAAAATTCTATAAATGAAACCAAAAAAACCATTACGAAATCACTATTATCCCTCAAATAGCACAAACAATGTTCAGCTATGAGAACTACAAACTTTTTTTATTCAATTATCAATTTGCAGGTCGATACTAAATTCGGTGAAGTTAGCGAATACGTAACAGCTGAGTCTGTTAACTCCGAATACACCGACCAACTCGATATAGGAAGTCGTAAACAAGTTCTGTATGTTCGAATAGTCCATAAATTGAATTTAATATTGACTCAATGGGTACGATCAGACCAACTTAGCAATCAGTCTAAAGGAATTGTTACATATTTATGAAGTCCACTTTGTAGAACAAAGTCAAAGTCTAAGAAGCAAATTTCAATAGTAGTCGTATATTGTACTGTTACTAATAGAAGATAAATTACAATAAATTCTCTTTAATATTAATTTCTTTGAACAATATCCAATTAATTACATTTGCTTTATTCAAATCATAATAGTAGACGTAGCCAAAGTATCAAAATAAATGACCTCAAAAGGCACTAACCTGGCAGGTCTCAAATGCGGATATTCCTCTGTGCTGGTCACTTTCACATCCCACACTTTCCTCCACGCCTCGTACAGGGGCTCGTGGACGGGGTACACGCCGGAGTGGTGCGGCGACACGGAGTAGCAAGAGTTGGTTGGAATGCCGTGCTCGATAGCGAACTGCTTGTTGAGCATCATTTCGGTTTCGAGTTGCGAAACGTTGTTGTATAAATGGGGTTGCTGGTGGTTCCACATGTGGCAAAACCTTTATGGAAATTTTTTTTATATCAAGCATTAAAATAAAAGCAACAAATCTATTGATTTTATTAAAATTGTCGTATTTAAATATGTACGTTGTCTCTGTATTGCGGCTATGTACTAGTAAAAAGTTGTCAATCGTTTGTAATTATAATAGAAAATCACAATATACTATAATTAAAGCCATCCTTAATAAATCGTTGCACTTTTAGAAGGACTCATGTTAAATTAATTAATTGAACGAAAATAGTCGAATAGAACAACTCTAAAGACTATATATAATAAATACCTACAAGAAAAGATTATAGTTTTTGTTGTCCTACAACCACAATTTTAGTAGTACATTCATAAAATAGATTAATAGATGTACATAAGATCCACGAAACAAAAGACTTACCAATTGAAATGTTCCCTATTCTTCAACAATGCGTCATCCCCTCTGTTTTCTAAATTAGTGCCATGGTGGTAATATTTGGCGCTAAATCCAAGATTGAACCGAAATCCCGGGACGAGCCTTTGCAGGGCTGTTTGCGATGCTAATAGTGCTGAAACATCCTCCTCATGTAGACGTGTACCTGTGTTGAAGATAAAATTTATTATTTTTTTGTTTAGGCACCCCCCACAAACAATGCCATGGTAATCATTGAAAACTTAGTTAAGATACTACGTTATTCATTTTACATGATTTAGGACCTCACAAACCCATGTAAATAAGCGGTTTGCAAAGCCACACTTTTTTTCATACCAGTACTGACGAACTCTGTTCCGCTGTGGCAAGATAACTCCAGAGTGGAACACAGGAAATGTACATTGTAATTCCCTGGAGACTAACAAAGTACATTTCCTCAGTCCGTGAACTTCCTGTTTTTTTTAGACTTATCTTAATCAACAACCACGATGTAAAACTGTTATACAAATATATATAAACATTATGCGAAAATAATACATTCATAAGATACAATATAGTTTTTGAAGCTATAGAGTAGCAGGCAGATTGTCAATGTTTATTAATTAAGTATTCTTAAAATTATAATTGTTCATTTCTGTACAAAGAAACCAAAAGAAATATCACTAAAAACAATTATGATAGATAGAAGCATATTATATTTTAATATCTTTTTTTTTATTTAGTAGTAATCTATAGACGCCTTTTATAGGCCACGAGATACTCGAGCTCGAGTTTTTATGACATCCGACGATCTATTTAAAGGTCAAGCAATATCATCTTGCGCTTTACATGTTGATAATACGTTTTGTATGACAATATTTTTTTAATTTATTTTTATATGATAGTCATATGTCAACAAAATAATTTAGTAACGGACAGAAAAACAATTACGTTAAAAATAGCAATTCACCTTTTTATATATATATATTATATTCACATTATCATATTATAGACGTATTTGTTATGTCAATAGATGTCATGAACCGCTTGTGATAATTGCAGATGTTGATGGCGGTTCTCAATAAACAATTTATCAATGTTGTAAAATGTCGGTAATACAAGCAAATAAATAATAATATCATCCGTACTTGGATATCTGCCTATAAAATTGATTTTATTCAATACAATAGTGCCTATAAAATTGATTTTATTCAAAACAAAAGTATTAGACAACTGTTCAGAAGATGTTAAGCCATTTCCATGATATAAATTCATAGGCCCGTATTTATAAATCGGTCTCAAGCGTAAGTCATCTCAAGATCGAGCAGACTTGATGGCGGTTTATAAATACGAGTCATAATGTATGACTTGATTATAAACCTTTATATATACCTAACTGAAGGCAGAAAAACATTAACAAAAAGCCAATATTATATAAATGGATAGAGTCCGCCCCCTTTCAGAACCTTGATATTAGACGCATTACGGTTATTTTTTCATAGCTCAATTTCCGCTAGTTACCTAAACGTAAACTAATGGTACGTGTACAATGTTTTTGTGAACTGACAATCCAAGTACAAAAATAATAAAGATATAAACTTTGACATTTAAAGAACAATATTAGTGATCAATGTAGATTTTTATATCAATACGTCAAGGTTATTCGCGTTCAACTAACGGGCGTCACATAAAACTAAATATTATAAGCTAATTTTAAAATAATTTTTGTTTTATTTTGAATATTTCACTAACGAGTCTACATGAGCATGTAGACCGCGTTTGAGAGCAAACGTAATAACGATAATGGTAATTTATTAATTAACTTTTGCGAAGGCTTCCGACACGCCATATTAAATACTTAATTAATAACGAAAGTAAACGGCATAATATCGATGGTTTTCGTTTATCCAGCGAGCGCGTTCCGAGCGTTCGAGTCGAGCACGTTCTCGTGCGTGACCGTTTTATTGCATTATTACAGATTAATCCAATTGAAATGTATTAAACAATCAAAGCATGTTGCTATAGCCTAACTTGAAAGATAACTATATTGATAGATTATTAATAATTATGATATTTAATATAAGCTTTGTTATCGAGGCAAAACGCGGAGTTGAGATCCACCATTCAACACGTATTACAAGTGGTATTGCTTGTTGAATTCCTCTCAAAACTCGGCAGAAGTGAGGGACGGGTAACTTAAGGCTAGCTTTCATCTACCTACAAAGCCGTGTACGGAATGCAGGGTGAAGCTAAAAAAAATACCTAATAAGTCATTCGTTTTTAAGTTCATCAAGTCGGTTCATTTCGTAACACTAAAAATGAAGACGAGTTTTTGATTTTTATAAAATTATATTGAACTACTATATGAGTATACCTAATATTAAATTCAACCATATTTTTTTAAACGAAATTCTACGGAGATGTTATTAAAATATCATAAATAATACAGAAAGTTTAATTAATATAAAGACTAAGCACTAAAAATTCAAGTTACAATTTTATATATTAAATTTAAACACAGCTAAAGCAAAATGAGATTTGGAAAACCATTAGCACCGGGAGAGCACAAAAGGAATTAGATACACCTGATAATATGGGATAAAACTGAACCAGTCACGTTTCCGAAGGGATGAGGTCGATCCTGAACAAATACCATTTCACACGCTCTAGAGTATTATTGAAAATAAAAGCGTAAAACGCCTATACCTTGGAGCAATTTATTAACAGAAAGGTGCTGGTGAAATCACTGCGCCCTCGTTTCAGGTTAGAGATTTTTTTGTTAAGTTTTTGTAGTTGTTTTTTTTTCAGCTTCACACTATATATCGCATGTAGCAGGGTAAGCAGAGAGAAGCCTTGTATTAGGACACTCCGCTGCCCATTTTCTGCTGAATTCTAAGGGCAGTACGTATTGAGTGGCGACACCAGAACGAAGAAATGAAAATATTAATTATTTTAAGTCCTCGAGTAGGGATCGAACACACATCCTGTCCACGTGGCGCAGCGGCATAAAGTGTGACTGTAAAACCGAATGGTTGTGGGTTCCATATATATTCGAGGAGATGAAATATTTACTTAAATGTGTATTTCCATTTCTTCGCTCTGGTGTCGAGGCAAAGCGCGGCGTTGAATTCTGCCACTCAACAAGCAATGCGTCTAGAATTCGGCAGAAAGTGGAGAACGGAGTGTACCCTGCCGTGTGCGGGATACAGCGTGAAGCTGATTTGATTTTATTTTAAGCGTAAAATAATCTCGATATAGCTTGAAAAGAACTTATAACTTATTGGTCAAAGCGCTTGGACGGTTTCCAAATGTTAATCGAACCCACATACATCGCGCTTCACAATCATGGACTGTGTCGCTTTTCTATGGCGATCCATGAAAAAACTGAAAACCAAAATGGTGTTTATAATAAATACACAATGTAATTTACGGCACGGCCACAGAAAAAACTTTAAGCCGCATTAATAGCCTACCCGGCGTTCACCTGTAAAGTAGTAGCCGATTAGGAAGGGAGCAAAATTGTCGGCTTCACCGGCCAGCCGACGATTAATCAGTACTTCAGTAATCTAAGCACATTAATAAGGGATGAAGTGGCTTTAAAATATACATATATTATATACTTAACAAAATAAAATTTTCAAAGCCATTTAAGTACGTTTTTTTTGCGTCGATTGAGGTGTCAAATTCAAGGTAGTCGTCGATTCAATCTTTATCAAAGATATAAAAAGGTAATACAACTTCTTTTAAAGAATGATGAGGCCAGTCGTGGCGCAGTGGTACAAAGTGTGACTGTAAAACCGACTGGTTGTGGGTTCGATCCCCACTCGAGGAGATGAAATATTTACTTAAATTTATATTTTCATTTCTTTGCTCTAGTGTCGAGGCAAAGCGCGGCGTTGAGTTCTGCCACTCAACACGCAATACCTCCAAATTTCGGCAGAAAGTGGGTAACGGAGTGTCTTAACACTAGGTTCCCTCTGCCTACCCTGCTGTGTGCGGGATATAGCGTGAAGCTAATTTAATTTTAATTTAATTTTTTTTTTAAAGAATGATAAATGTCATAGAGTTCAGTTAGATAATGATACAGAATCGAGAAATTTATAAAATATAAATTTCAAATAATATCACAAAATATATACATAACTGATTTGATTATTTAGGTGAGAAGATAGTAAATTCATGATTTAATTACAACAATATCAGTCTGCGGTTAGCGGTTCACGTCTTTGTATTAGAAGTAATTTCAAGATAACCTAACGATATTATCGGTCGCCTGTTCAACGATGACGCGCCAGATAACCTACATAATAGCGATATAAATTCGGTAAGCTGAGCATCATAACTATCGTTTATTGTAATAATCAATGAATCAAAAGTATTAATATCATAGAATTAACATTTAGATGTAATGTTTTAAGAATATGGTAAAATTTGAACAGTATACAATTTTATTCAGTGTTTTTATATAAAGATAACTATAGTAGTATAGTTATCTTAGTTAGACATCAATTAACTGATTTAATCATTAGAACTTCGTGACTTTTTACTGAAGAGATGGTATTTAGAGATGCAATTGAAATTTTAATAAATATTTTTATTAATTTAAGAGTTAGTATTTTTATATCACTCGATGTAATTGGTCTCTACGCGAGGAATGTTTATAATTGAATTATTATAATCTCTACAGTTTTCAAGACAAGAAGCGAGGTAGAATTCCGATACCATATACCTCAAGTTGTTGTTTAACTCAACATTAACCATGCCGGAGATACGTTAATATAAAAAAATTGCATATTAATAATCAACTCTACTATAATTTGGGTAACTAAGTGATATTCATTATTTTTCATTTTCGTAGATAATTTCATCAATTTACTCTCAGTTAATTGATTATAAATAGAGAACAAGCGACAAGACTCTATATGTACATTTCTATAAGATTTAAGTTTTCTTCAAACATGTATATTAGCTTAGACCAAATTGTCATGACATTTTCATAGCAAAAAATTTTTACAGTGCTGCATTTACCTTCAGATGTATTAGTTAAGCAATATTAAAAACAAGTAAGCCTCGTAGAAATTACCTATCGGTGGGTATTCATGAAATTCGTGATTCATTCAAGTGGTATCCATCCAAAAATAAACCAATATTTGTGGTTTTTATTAATATTTCCATGCTCACAATGTATCAAAAACGCAGCAAATTTTGTGGCCACATGTCGACAATTGTGGCTCTGAAAATTTGTTGCTTGACCACTTTGACTATTTGTTTAAATTATAAAAAATTGTCAATATAAATTCATTACTGCATTTTCGATAAATAATGTGATTAAAAGATGAGCTTAACATGATGAGTTAATAATTTTGTCAATATTTTAACCTATTTTACTTTGTGTAGTAAGTACCAAACGCACTAAGCGGTTGGTATATAAGATGAATTTTGTTTAGAAATTAACTTACCCCTTTCACCAACAAAGATGTCATCAATATCCACAAGTATCCATCTGTCGAGGCTCAAGCTAAGCTGGCCGTGGCTGAGATAACTCAGGGCGTCGAGGAACAGTATTCGATGCAACCAAAACTGGAGTCCGGAACCGAACAGAACTCTTTGGACGCCGTCCAAGCGCCCGTGGTCTTGTACTACAGTCGCTAATGGCATTCGGTCCTCTATACGGAAATAGAAATATGACAACGTTATTAAGCTGGTATTTCATCGTTTTTGATAACAATATAAGAAAACAAATTTAGCGAACCATCTTATGTTATTAAAAAGGGAAAACATACAACTCGCCCGGAGGCTACAGGACAGAAAACGTTATAAGTATATTTCAAAATAATATTTGTAGAAAACATTTTCTACAAAAGCCGCAAAATTGTTCTCTCGGAGCTCTAAAAAACGGAGACGCTTTAAAACGTTTCTGTTAGCGAAGCTTGTTTGCGGTTCACGGAACTGACCCAAAATACACACCCACGTTACGAAACAAGGCTAATTCCAAGAAACTGTTGAGGTCTGGAATAATAGGCAAGTTCTTGCTAATAGGCTTAAAGTGGAATACGAGCCCACGGACGCTCGTTTTATTATTAATTAAAATTATCTATCGGACGCTTCGTTGGATAATGTTATTATAATGACGTACTTGTTTAAGTTTTGGGTTTTTACGGAATTTATTTGTATGTTTATAATTTCACGTGTATGAAATTTAATGTGATCTTATCAGTTAAAAAATAACCTTTTTAGATTATAAAAAGCTGTTTTGGTAAACGGTTGTATATATTATTATTTGGGCAGATGTTCTTGTAGCAAATTTTTAATAATTTCGTATTATATTCATTGTATAGACTGCAAAATATATTTTCATTTAGTATCTTTAACATGTTTTGTCTAAGTTTCACAAGTATAAAAATGTCTTACAAACATCAACATATATACAAAGAAAAGAACACGCGTGAAAGCGAGTAAATATACAGGGAGAGAAATGGGAACCTGTCAATTTGCGCTTTTTTATAGACTAGGCCCCGAGCTCCCCTCGAGATAAGAATTGTTTTTATTGGTCTGGCTATCAATTCAAATAAGTAATTGACTTTCCCACACCGGGGCAAAGGCCTCGTCGAGGATATTTTACTCAATAAACTGTAATTGTCTTAATCGTCAAGGACGCTGGTCATAAACTCAGTCATATTATTTTATATGAATCGTGAATCATACAAGGGGTTAGTTATGATCTAGTATTTCTTTTATCTTGTGAACGCTTTAGAAATTTATGCGTTTAGTTATTAGGTATAATTTCGATTGACATTATTAGTAAAAGCGGTCACTTGGACTTTATTGAATTAACAGTGAGGTGTGGCATAGCAAATTCATTTGACCCTTTAACAAAAGTTTTGGAGCCTATATAATATAAGACGAGAGACTAACTAATGAAAACGAAAATTTTAAATTGTGCTTTCACTATTCATAACTATTTTTTTTCATTAGAAGAACATGAAAACCAAATATACATGATATTATGTGTGGTGTTAATATTTGATCATAATCATTGCCTTTTAACTAGCCATAACTGAAGCAAACTACGAACTGCTCGAAAAAAATGATTTAAAAATTTATTAAGACTTGCATCAACAACGGGCATCCCCGAAACGGAATTCCCTTAAATGGGAATCGAACCCACAACCGTTGCGTTTACACCCACAACAGACCCGCGACGTCCTCAATTCAAACTTATTTACAGCAAGTGCGCTAAAGATCACGTAATCTAATGTTAAACAATTGACCTAGACACAGTTTACGGTGTGAATGAGGCCGGCGCAAACAGACGATCCCTGCTAATGAGTAAGTTGAACGGCTTCATTCTGTATGTGTGTTAAGTATGCAATAAATTTAACAAGATTTATTATTTTCTACCTCGTTGAATAAATTTAAAAAAATAAATCTATATGGCAAGCAGACGTGTCTGACAGCCACATTCAAATACGCTATTTACCCTCCATTTGACTTTTAGTTCATATGTATTTATTCAGTGCAACCTAATTAAGCATATATCATTTCACAACATTATTTTATACACAACAGCGGCACAAAGTGTGACTGTAAATCGACTGGTTGTGGGTTCGATCCCCACTCGAGGAGATGAAATATTTACTTAAATTTATATTTTCATTTCTTCGCTCTGGTGTCGAGGCTAAGCGCGGCGTTGAGTTCTGCCACTCAACACGCAATGCCTCCAGAATTCGGCAGAAAGTGGGGAACGGAGTGTCTAAAAACACTAGGTTCCCTCTGCCTACCCTGCTGTGTGCGGGATACAGCGTGAAGCTGATTTTGATTTAATTATTTTATAATTTGAAATTTATTTTGTGTCCAAGCAAACTGCGACTACGTAAAAAATTGCCTCCAGAAAAAAATCGGCGAAAAATGGGGAACATGTTGTCTTAACACTACATTCCCTTTGCCTACCCTTCTATATGCGAGATAGAGCGTGAAGGTAAAAAAATAACAACATAAAGATCTTATCAATTTCTATCAATGCATATCGACATTATAGACAGCCAATGTCCCTATAGGTTTCATGGGTCATTAGCGCAGAGCGGGTCCAAACCGAGCGGCGCCAAGTATTGGTATGCATAGCGTGCGGCAATCGTGCCGGAATTCCAGTGATGTCATCTAATTCGATATTTTATGAATAGTGTTGTGTCGCACGTAACCCCCTCCGTGCCACACATTTTTATTTTCGGCTATAATAACGTATTTCACGCGTGTTTGCCAGAGGAAAGAAAACGTCCGTGTTACGTGAGCTGACGTGGAATTCACCTTTTTATCGTTCGGCGGTACTCGTATTCATTGGATATTACAATATTTACGTATTTCATTGATGACAGTAACAATGTAATTTATGGCTCCAATAAATATTTTCTTTATATTCGTAGCTGATTATTTTTTTTAAACTAAGACCATTCGTGGCGCAGGGGCACAAAGTGTGAGTGTAAAACCGACTGGTTTTGGGTTCGATCCTCACTCGAGTTCGACTCACATTTTGGCAAACCGCGGCGTTGAGTTTTAGCCACTTAACACGCAATGCCGCCAGAATTCGGCAGAAAGTGGGGATCGCAGTACCTTAACACTAGGTTTTTTCTGCCTACCCAGCTGTGTGCGGGATACAGTGTGAAGCCGTTTTTTTTAATTATTTTATAGCTTCACGCAGTGGCTGGGTATGTGCGGGAGCATATAGGAGGGTAGGCAGAGGAATCCTAATGTTAAGACACTTTGTTCCCATTAAGACGCTTCCGTTTCCCATATTCCGTCGAATTCGTCGAGTAGGGGAATTCACTGCCGCGTTTCGCCTTGCCTCAGCGAGGAAATGAAAATATTAAACATTTCATTTCCTCGAGGAGCAATCGAAACCGCAACCTGTCGCGTTTAGTCGCGCGCTTGTGTTCTAGCGCCACGACAAGTTAATTTAACACGCACTATATAATATGGATAATATTATATTATAGTATATTATGTATACGTACCGTTTGATCCATAGTCATTTTGTCTCAATGCCCAGGCCACAGGTTCGTAGGTGGAAGAATTAGCACGAAACACAGTCCAATGGTCGCCCGGCAAAGATCCCCAAGCGGTCTCGCCCGCACGAGCTAATCTCAACACGGGCGACGCCGGGTTTAGAGCAGCATCCTGAATAAAATATGTAGTGAGCGACTATACGACATGGCGTTTGATGAGATAGTTAAATATATAGGTATGTACACATAGAGTGACAATTGTAATTTATGTTAATTAAAGAATAATAAGATTTTAGGCTAATAAATTGTAATTATTAGTCTAAAATATTGATAAATAGGTACAAATTACTTAATTAGCAATGTTTCAACATATTTATAACGCATCTCTCTCATTGTGCTTTCATTAATAGAGATAACTAAGAAATTATATTCTACACATTTTGTCTACAGTCCACGAAAAAATATTTCCTGCCAGTAAGTAGGCTTCTTTTACAGAAGTCGGTTAAAATAAAAATATAAAAACCGTTATGATAAAAGTAATTCCTTTTAGATGAAGAGCAACCGCGTAGGTGACAATATAGTATGTAATAAATCAATTTACCTTAAGCCTTAAATTGGTATGCATGAAGAGTGGAAATCCTTTCAGCTGAGCGCCAACGAGGCTCTCCTCCCCCGGTGTGGCGAACCCAACGACCCCTACTGAATATTCTCGACAATATTTGTCGAGAAGTTCTCGATTCCATTTGTCCATATTTGCATACTTCGACAGCGACTCGAACACAATCACGCCGTATCGCCCCTTGTCCAAAGTGGTTAACACTGGCAGACTTTTGCCCGCTACTTCCACTTTGTACCTGTTCATTATTATAGACATTCATTATTTTATTAATAATTCCTTTAAGCTTATTGGCATCTGGTCTTTACATTTTTTTTTATTATCTTTATTATGTAGATATCGTTCAATATTATATAATATAATTCAATTATGTTCATAGAATAAAGAAGTCTAATAAATGAACTTATAACTTATACAACGGCGAATTTAAATCTTCAAGGAGCTACAAATGACATATACATAAGGTATACATAATATAAAGACAATATCAAACGATGGAAAATATATATTTACACACAATAATTTAAATATCACAAGAACATGGATCACATATTATCACTCTGTCGGCGTCGTCGCTGGACATTTTGTTATAAAAATACATAGTTATTTGGAAAGTGATAATATGCAAAGACGTTAAGAAAAAAACGTTTAATTATTTATTTTGTAGTTAACTTTAGAATATTTTAAGACCAAATAATTTATCATTTTTATCGATTTAAATAAGTACCGAGCTAAGATAATATATTTAAACCAATAGTAAAATAGTAGTGGTACAGTCGGTACGACTTGTAAAGGACTTTTATAGAATAATAAAAAATCTATAAAGAATATATTAGTGCAATTAAATAAGAAATTATAATTAATTTTAATCTTAGTCTATAGGTACTGTCACTGTCGTGTTACTCAATTGCATTTTTTTATAATTGCCAATTAAATTGGAACATAGAAATACGATGTGAATAGATGCAATGTTTCCCAATTACTGTGAGGATGTTTTATAATAGTAATATTTTTTTATTTTGTCGGTAGAAAATAAACTTGACAACCGAAGTGTTGGATTGTTTTGTTTAATTGTAATTAGTTCATTAACGAAAAAAATTATAAAATCCAAAAAAATATATAATATCTATATATAAGATAAGTAGGTACTCGTTGGTAAAATTCAGGATAACGAAGGAAAATATTGGAACGTTCATTTGCTCGAGTTAAAGCGGGTTTCAATTTGGCAGTCTAAATGTGCACATACCTACTAAGGTAAAACGGTAAGTTGCAAATACCACTTACCCAGCTCACTGAAATATCTGTAATTCGTACTCGTATACTCCAACCTAAGTATATATAATATACGCTGCACTCGTTCAAACTTGGCGAGTTGGCAACGTAGTGAATCATCGATATTTGAAAATCTATCGAAAATGGGATATTGCAAGAGCTCGAAAACCATACCATGGTTAAATATGAGGTGGATTCTATACATAAATTAACTTTTGATAGTATTTCTAATTACCTTAATTTGTGTGTCCTCCTTTTAGGGGAGACAGTGCTCAATTTAAATTAAAGCACGCGAAACGGCCCAATTTAACCGTGAACCGAAAGCTACGAGGCCTAATTCGTGATAAGGGAACGAGCGAGTTGAATAACAAGGGCATTACGATAGAGGCGCACGGTACCCGAGATAATAGAGGCAATCGGTGAAGGGTCTAAAGTGCAGAGTGAGTATATGTCATGAATTCAGAAATTAAGGGGTTTTTAGTTATTTTTAAAGTGTGGATAAAATTATTTCATATATATTATTTTAATTTCATTATAACAGAATAATTTACAGTAAAAAATAGTACCTTTATTTTATATATTTATATATTATTTCTCGGTTACAACTGACTGCAAATTTGGAGTTAAATACAACGCAAAGGAAAAGAGGAAAGCAATAAAACTGTTCATACTAAACAAGTGGGCACGGCGTGTTATAAACAAGAAGTTGCGAGAGCACGAGACGTCAAGATAAGGGGCGCTCGCGGTGGAGACTGGTTCTAATGGCGGTACCAAAGTGCTACGAGTTAGTAAACTAACGGCGGCCGCAACTGCCTGCCTCTATACAACTTAAGGACCGGTCCACAAGTTACTGGCTTTGTTACTAGGCGCTTTAAGAGGCCAGTGTTTCGAACTAGATCAAACTAAAACCAAAAAAAAACGCTATTAAGATAACAAAAATTGATTGTATTTGGCATTTACGTACAGTTGATGGCGCATACATAATTTTGTATACATATATCTAAATTTAGAAATTGGTACGAGTAAGGATTTGAAACAACGACAAAAGATTAAATTGAAGTGCGCTCAGGAGGTACCCACTCAAACTTGATGCGATCGTAAAATCAGTAAACGGCTATTATGCAAATGTGAGCCATAAAATTTTCCATTTCCAGATCACTTGAACAAATCAAGCATTATTCGCTCCTTCTCTTTTATAGGTTAAGTTTTGAAAGAATTACAATTGCTCAAATTTATCCTGACGCATTTCAGTAATTTTGACAGCAATGAGGTTTAATGGGGAAACAGGCAAAGGGAAAGGGAGGCGCGATACCATTTCAACTGGAAGTAACTGTGACCGCAACGACTTCCGCTAGACGAAGCGGCAACGGCAACGTGAAGCTGCCGCCTTATAACTTCACGTTACTGAACACACCTACTTGTAGGGAGTACGGTATTAATTAGTTCACATCGCATGAGCAGGATAAGATATCTTAATTATTATTAATAATTGTTAATTTTGAATTGTATCACCTGTTGTGTAATACTATACGACGACGTGCGTGCTACGTAAGAGATTGATTAATTGTAGTTTTAATTAACGATACGTTTTAACGAACGAAGACACAAACAATATAAATTATTGCTTAATTATTTTCAAATAACTGTAGATAAATGTCTTTCTATGTATATAGTATCTATACTTCATCTAAAATATAATTGACATTAGATCTCGTAGGGCATATTTCACAAATAGATTTTTATTGCTGTATTCCTCATATAGCAGGGCATAGGCAGAGGGAACCTAATGTCAAAACAATCCGTTCTCCACTTTCAGCAGAACTAATAGTAATGTTAATTTATATAGCTCTAGATATTATTAAGATTTTTAACACTTAATAAGACAAGTAATACTTAATAATATTAAATGACTTTGCAAGCGTTACAGTGATCACAATATATTTCAAATATTTTTTATCTAGAATTCGTAAGTAAATTTCACCATTAACGCAATTTAGCGTACCCACACACGCTTGGGGGACAGTCTGACCCTCCATGTTAATTCGCAAAATTACATCCAGTAACTGTATTCGCTTCCGTTCGCTTCCGTTTTATTAATCTTTTAGAGGCCAAAAGCAAATATGACTTGGAAATTGTCAATTTACTACAGCACTATTTCAATTTACGGGCAATCTACGAGGAACAAAGTAACTCCTCCTCAGTGCGGCGACTCAGATATGATTTTGTGCTTAAAAATATTTCACAAATAGGTATAAACCGTCGAGACAATAATTCTTTTTCTATTTTCAGATTCACGCTGTGGGATAAAGCAAGTAGCAAGGAAAGCAGAGTGAGCCTGGGATTGAGACCCTGCGGAGCTTAACGCCAAAATCAGAGTCAAAAAAGTAATTAATATTAAATATTTATTTTTTTGAGAATTAAATATTTATTACAATAATTAAATATTTAGTATTTTCATTTCTTCTCTCTGGGGTCGAGGCTTTTGTGAATCGAATAAAACTACAACCTGTCACGTTTACAGTCACAGTACAGCAAACAACAATAATTCTTACTTCGCGTTTTTTCTTTTTTAACATAACAACAACGTCAACTATATAATTATTATGTCAATAGTCAAACAAAAAAAATAATAACAAAATCAATACACTGAATGAAATATAACTTCAAAGTTAAGCCAAGATACAAAAAAAAGTAGCACAAGAAAAGCTATTCGTAGCCCGTCAAACATGTCATAAGCGAGCGCAACACCGACATCAGTTAAGTCGGTTTCAAGTAGAACCGATTTTTATATGGTGAGAGAGTGACAGGGACAGGAGGGAAGAGGCAGCCGGAGGACAAACACGATAGATAGGTTTATGCCCCGCCTTTCGGGCCGACTCCTTCAACTAGTCTGCAAACACCGTACACTAATAGCTAGTCATCAACAAAGCAGCTTGAGTAAATATTGCGACAGGTTTTAAGACACAAATTACTTTTGCGAGAGTGATGTAACGATTTAATTTTCATTGTATAAAAATGACATGAGGGTATAGTAGCTACTAAGGTTACGGGCTTTAAATATATATTTTATAAATAAAAACGACATCTCAAGATCGATGTCGAACTTGAGAGCGGTTTCTAAATACAGGCCTAAGGTAATTAAAATAACTGAAAATTAAAATAGTCGAAATTGATGCATTCACATCTTGCCTGTAAATTTTCATATCTTTTTTTTTATTAATACATGGGTAATTTGTTTGCTAGTATCAGACAGACATCTGCTGTTTCAAATTGTAAGATAAACAGAACGATAAGATAATATAGAAATAGGTAAGTGAAGTATAAATCTCTTTTATGTGAATCATGATATTGCACATTGCTAACGACTACGATGTGGAACCATAGCTTGAGGGAAATTATAGATTAAACATTGAGATTTGAACAATACGAACGTTATCATTGCTGGTTTCTCTATGTATTTAATAGATACTGGTAAGATATTCACCCAGTTAGCTGAATAAAAAATATATATTCTTATATTTCCTATGGACAATAATGGAAAAAAATATATGATAGACAAACATTTCTGCTAAAAAAGTAACCTTAAGTAAACGTGAAAATGTATCTTCCATTAAGACCGTGGCAATTGACATAGGTATAAGGAAAATACGATTACGATATCCGAAATAAACGGAAGTAAGAAACTTACAAATATCGGTGTTTAATCATTTGTATTAACGTAACTAGATAGTGATTTTTATCATAACTAAAAGTCATAAGTATAATCTTACCGTATACGGTTGGCCACGAGCAACTCTGCGATATCGCGTCCCAAACGCGAGTAGAGAGACTCCGCTATCACCAGCACTTTGGCGTCGATGCGTAAACGCGCGTCCGAGCGGTGGTCGCGCGCTGTTTGTTGCTGGGACGCGAGCAGGGAACATTGCGACAGCGGCCGCGGCACCCGGTCGCGCCACACTAAGCTGTAAGCCAAAGTTCTGTGAAATATCTTGAAGAATACTCATTTTATTAGAAAAAGATTATAATAAGAATTGTAGATGATATATGTAGATTATTGACTGATGACAAAATTTTTTTTAATGTTAAATGTACGACGAAAGACCTTGCATTACATTTGCCAATATAATTATCATTTTTTAATCAGTTGCTTATTATATAAATGATGTAATATATAATCAATCTATTATAACTATCAATCGTCATCTCCAACAATTACATTTAGTTGCTAAAGTTATGACTTTCGATTCGTAACAAATAATCTTGACCATTATTTACAATATAAGTTCAGGTAATTAAAACTTTCCTAAAATTGATCACTTCGCAATCTCCTAGCAAAATTTTGATAAAAATCAATCAAAAGCTGCCAAAGTTATGGCTGCGTTTAAAGCCGGAGCCACATCAAAGAGCCATTACGGTCTATCTCAAAAGCGTGAGAATAAATAAAAGGCGGAATTTGTGGGAAATATTTATACGTAGGCACGGAACCGTGCCGTGGCTGAGTTGCCTCTTTGCTTTAATGAAAGCCCCGCCCTATCCGACCGGGTGAAACTTTAACGACGAGCTGAAAAGAATAACTGAGGCAAAGGCACTGCTTATTTGCTATCCAATGGAGGCTACTACGGTGAGCGAAGCAATTCATTATTTACTTTAGACGACATTAATTAAATTGTCATTATTGCATTTCCTGAAATGATATCACAGTTTACTTACAAACAAACGGGCGTATTTATAATATACACTCAAAATGGTAGAAATATCTTAAATTTATATAGAATCTTCAATATGAGATAAAATAGTTCTTTAAATTATCGAACTTGGTAGTGTTTGGGAAACAGCTTCCATTAATTAGGCGGAACACAAGTTTCGCTATAAATTCACAAAGTCGGCAAAACTTGCCGCCCCTGCCGCTCATCGCGGCGGTGTAAATTTAAGCCGATAAAATAAAATATTATCGTCCTGGCTACACGACATCCGCCCTAATTACATAAAATCACGTTATAAATTACTCTGAAATATTCGCCTCCTCGTTCTAATTTAGAAGTGAAAAGCTGCCAAACAAAGGGCGACAAGGACGCCCGGCACAAAGTTAAACGCTTTTAATTCTTTTGCGAGGCAATTTCCTGCGTTAACGGCTAATTTTATGCGCGATAAATCTTCTCCAATATTTGAAACAAATGGTCATCATATCTAAATATGACAAGAAACTTATCCTGGAACAGTAGAAAGTATAATGCTCATATCATATTTTACACGGTAGGTGCTGCTAACCATTATATAAGGGTACAATAGCCGCTGACCCATGTCTCACGACTGAAAGCAAATATTATATTTAAATATATAATAGGATTGAAAAGCTTTGCCGGCTGTCACGCAATTCAACAATGGACTGAAGGTAAGTCCACAACTGTCAAAGCGCTACTATTCCGCAACTTTGTGGAAAATTAAAGGATGTTATTATATTAAATCTAGACGACGATAGCAAGAATAGAAAATAACAATTGACCATGTTATTCATAAAGTTAATATAAAAAGAAATATTTTAACAATTTAACTACTTACCCAACCTATTATGTGGAAATACTTATGTAAATTAAATATTTTATAGGAAAACTTCTAAATATGTCCCCAAACATGTGTCATATTTTTTTATCTATTTAACGTATTTTCTCAAAAAATATATCAGCATTCTGCATTCCTCTGTATAAACTATAATAAACTGTACTATATTTTCATATTCATCCGTCCGCAAAATTTAAAAGTGTTTTAAATTTATTATATACATATTATTTCCAATATCTGAGATATGAGCGGTTTATAATAGCCAAAATGCAAAATTTATAAAAAAAACTATGTTATTTTCCGCTGTAATAGCTCCTACCTATTAGAAATGATCGTAAATGTGATATATTATATGATCAATGCAAATTCATTAGGTGTACTAATAAACTAAACGTAAGTATATAGATTGCGGTGAGCCTTCATTATTATCTAACGAAACACAAAATTAGTTTGAAATGGACACGATTAGTTGTGACTAAAACGTTAATTTACTCCAACATGATAACATAGAATACACGAAACGCTGAAAACGCGGTCACATCTAATGTTATATTTTAACACAACAAAAACAATAGCTCACTAATCCCAATATACAGTGAGGTGACCGAGCGCAATAATTTCATAATATTAATTTTCCGAACATCGACGTGTTCGCTACCGATAGTTAACAAGTAAATTGGATTTTGTGCGAATGACGCATATTTCAGCTAGAGTAATTAATTATGCCGAAACGTGTTTTACGACGTTTTAATTTAAAATTAATAACAATGGAACGGCCGAAATTAAAAACGACACGTGTGACGAAAAACTTCACACGCGCAATATCAATAACCGACGAAAATTCAATTTGTGCTCGCAAGAGTTCCAGCTTTGTCAGGATTTAGCTTGCATCTACATAATGCTCATTGTTCAGCGGAATTAGATTGCAATAAAGCATACTACAGAGAGAGTGGATAATTAATGTATTGCTGACGCTACAACGTGCTAATGCGCATAGACTACAATGAATAACGTTCATCATAATTGTATATTGTTGTTTCAGATTATACACGAAAGAAATAATTCTTTTTATCATATATACATATAGAACAGATTAAAATGTTTAAATAATAAAATAAATTGTTTATACCAAGTGTGTTACTATTAAAAAAATAAACTAACCTCGTAAGCGGCATGGTCACATAATATGTATAGAACACTATGGTAAGGACGGTCAGCAGCATAATGCCGGCTACGCACTTCCTCACGTTTACATGACTGGCTAACCAAAGGCAACAGCGAGGAGTCGCCGTTTTATGCATATGATTATAGTCTCCGCTCTCAAGCAGCGATCGCAAGCTTCTACTTTCTCCAGCCATCTCTTACAATTACACACCACTATATATACACAGCACAACACTTAGGCCTTTTAAAAGTACACTTTACAATCTCTATCTGGGAACTCTAATGGCTGCGTTTGTCCTTGGTGGTGATTTTTGTCGCCATTTTCCGTGTTTCCACATTTCATAGTAACGCGGCGAAATGCAAACGCGTGGGTGCGCAGGAAAGCTGTATGTGACGGCCATCTCGTGCCGACAAACGTATGCGTTGCCTGTTTAAAATGGCCGCCAACACATTTTGGCGGGTTCTTCTCATCACGGCGACGGGAAGCGATCCTGGCGTTAGAGCTCACGGCATCCGTGTTAAGCACCAACGGACCCCCTCAGCCGGTATCATCAGATTTAACTGTAACAAACACAAAATTAAAAATTTTGTTTTATTAAAATAAACTATCATACCTTAAATATACTAATATATAATTAGAGCGCATTAATATTTTTATATACTTTAACATCTTTATTTTCAAACAAATTAAAATCATTACAATTTCGCATGTTTTTTCATTCTTATAATAAAAAAACCGGTCAAGTGTGACCGGATAGGCTGAGTCCAGCCATCGAATTTTGCATTTCTGTGCCATTTCCATGATTTTAGATTGAAAAACTTAAGCTTACACTTTACAGGCGTATGCCATGCTATTTTTGTATGAAATGAACTTCAATCATAAGTTGATCAATGTTTTTTTTTCTGTAATATGTATACAAATTTCCATTTTTCAAATTTGTGTACCTAAAATGTAATTCCTTGTCAAACTACAGTTGTAGGTTCACAGGAAGAATTCATTTTAAAGCGTAACAATTTTCACAAAAAATGCGGCTACAACATAAATGCATGCATAAATGCTTTTGATTGCATTGAGCTGTGCACCAAGGGACTGTGTATTTATTATTAGATGTGTATTTCTCATATCAATTACAATTTGAAACTTAAAGGCAATCTTGAGAAAACTGGTCTTGACAGTGATCGAACAAGCGGACGGACAGATATACGTACGGACGGACAACAAAGTAATCCTATAAGGATTCCGTTTTTTGTTTTAGACTTTGAGAGCCTTTTGTTTGAACCCTAAACATCTTGTTCGACATTGATTGCAAAAACAGATAGGTTCAAAACAGTTAAAATTAAAACTTAACAATCTGTTAAATGATAATATAATTAAATAATGTCAGAAATAGAGAGCTTAGACGCAATTTACAGTGTTTACTTTAGGCATAACAAGAAATCCTATTTCCATGATAAAAGAAACTAAACAATTGATAATCGTTTCTGAGGGATGATGGCACGTACCGTCACAATGATATTCATAATATAATAGGAATCCCCTGAGATTTCCGAACTCATCGAATCGTGAATACAGACCGGTCGGTGGTTCCTATAAATCCAACCTTCACGTTACTTGAATGATAGCATACATTGAAGCTCGTCTTTACGCTGAAACAAACTTGTTCACCCGTGAAATTGGACAAGCAGGGCTACAAATTTCTGTATATTATAAAAATATTAATAAAGGTTACAAAAAGAGATTTAAACGATATTATCACAAATTTTTAAATTGTATAACTTGTGATAAAAATGTTGTACGAAAAGAATTACAATAGTTAAAAAGAGGGATGGAAAGTTATTCAAATATTAAAACTAAATAGTTATTTAAAATATTGTAGATACGTAGTACTTTTATGATTCCTAGAAAATCATTTTAACATATTAATAAAATTATTGAGACAAGACATGTATGTGTACGAAAAGATAATTTTCTGTATTTGGTTCAGTCACAAAAGGGGAGAATTTGAGTGCTCTATTCGAAGCAGTGGTTACGGAGTAAAACGCGCTTTGAATCTATGATCATACAACCGTTTGAATAATAACTATTAGACGGCCCATTTTTATCTTACAAATGTCTGGAAAATTCTATTTTCTTCTATGCTCAACACATTTAAATTTTAAACTAGATACTATTTGTAAATAAAATACGTATTCGAATGTTTAGAATTGAGCATGAAATATGAAAAGGTAGTTGTGAGATTACTTCTAAGAATAATTGCTTGAAGATTGTAGAAGAGCAATTAAAGTTCTTAATTAAAGTGGGAAAAAAACGGGACTTCTGCTGGTGTCGCTTATAGAGGAGGCGTGGCGATAAGAGTTTGAAAAAGGACGGTTAAGGAAGTCGAGAAAAATTCTTTAGTACAATAGATACGTCGCATCTGCCAAAGACACTGGTTACCTAACAAAAAGGAAAGTTTACAAAAGAAAATAAAAAGGGAACTATTCGTTAGCTCCTTCATTATTTCAAATAGTTTAAAAAATCTAATTATATTTTATTCAATGCTATTGCAGCGCAGTGTATATTTCATTACACTTAACATATTTTCATATTTCCGGTCTTAAATCCATCGCTATCCACGTAGTCTGTAAAATGTGCCCAACGGCAAATGTTAGGTAAAATAATTATTTAGTAATTATTTTCTATATTTCACTTTAAATGTTGGGTTTATAACATAATGTACCTTCAAACGAACTTTCATATTGAAAGACAATGCTATCACGTATGGGTCGTTCCAACTTATTATAACTTTGGCCGTTCACAACACCTCGTCTCCGTTGAAACTTCAGAAATCCACAAAATACGGTAAGCTCCCAAACAAAGATCTACAAAATATTACAATATGAGTCATAATAAGACGTATTTAAATCTATTGTATTTTATTAATAAAGCATTTTATTATTTTTGTATCATTTTTACAAATTGAAAAAGATAAATATAACACATTTTGTAATTAAAATATTGACTAGTATAATATTTATAGTATGAAGGACATTTAAAATAGCAAGAATATAATGTTTACAAATTCTCCACATTATGCAAATTTCAGATTCTTTTAAAATTGAAAAGTGAATAGGCATACACATGTTGGCACAAGTAGACAGCTTAATTATAATATAACTTTCTTGTGTAACTAGAAATATAAATTCATATAACACAAGCGACCCGTTCGCGGCTTTGCCCGCTTGAATTACATCATTATCATACGAAGTGATCTCATTTTACAAACAATATAAACAAGTGAAGTTTCAACCAATAAAATAGTTATTTGTAACAATTTTTACCATAAAAAAATCTTTAAAATGGTATCGTTTTAATTGATAAGCCGATCTACTAAAATAAACACTTAAGGTCAAAGGAAGCTTGCCAAAATACAATAAACGAAAGAACTAAAAGCTAAAATAAATCAGTAAAGCAGTTTCTATGATTAGCGTGACCAAACGCACAGACAAAGACAATAACATTAAAAATATTATTTTTGGTTCTATAACGTTACTAAATGCCACAAATTAATTGTTCATGTACAGAAACCGATCCAATATGTATACGATCTATTCTTCTAAAAAACATTTCTAATATATTTAAGTCAAGAGTTTGGTTGACCTTACATTAACAACATCAAGTTAATACGTTTATTCAAAATTTATGCAAGACATTATACAAGGACAACGGTCTTGCATAACGCCTTTAGTGTGCGAGAGCCGCCCCGCTGTCTACTTTATGAAATCTCTTGATATGATATATGAGGTTACATTGTCAAGTTATTGCTTCCGAACGAAGAACAAACACAATCTAAATTTGATTTCTATATTATATTGTTTCAATAATTGTTCGTAATCACTTTTAAACAGATTTTTTTATAATTTATTACTAATTAAAAAATGTCACATTAAAAAGCACGTATAGAAATGTAATTCATAAATAATAAGAACAAAAATGAAGTATCACTCAGAACTGCTTTATATGTTATATAGATGTACTTTGAGCTATATTATATTTCTATTTCGTTTTGTATATGACGTATATCTAGTAAAGAGAGAGAAGCCCGTGATAATCCCCACAACCATTAGGCGCGACCAACCTTGCAAATCGTCCGCATATTTCGGGCAAAGATTAATTGTTCTTGAATATCATCTATCACGGTGAGCTCTCTCATGACGGTTCCAGTTGTGCGTACGACATTTTATTTGAACGCTATCCCCAAATTAAATCAACAATGTCAGGTTAAAAATGCAGAATATAGGTAAATATCAACATTTACGTCTATATAGTCATATCATATATAAAATTAAACAATTAGCTCACTAGAATTTACCGTAAAACAAACATATAAACGTTATTATTTATATTTTTTATAAATACACATTAATAACTACTAAGTAATTTTGTTTCAAATGTTAAAGTTATATACTAATCTTATTATAATTGTTATCATTATTTCAGTCTTGTGTTAAAAAGTAATTTTCGCCTAATCATTTCATTTCGTTGATAAATCAACGTTTTAAGTACAAAAATTCTAAATTCGTTAGGCGAAATTAGGTCGATTACCGACTCCCCAAAAGATAAATCCTTAGTTAAAAACATCCCCCGGCGAGTTTATTGCGCAGCGGACAGGAACAAATGGAGTCAATCTTTTTTTGCTCCAAATGGAAAAACCGAAACTGCTACATTTTCAACGTGTAAAGTTCGATATCAATCAAGTCGACCTTTTTTCAATAAACCCACCACAGAGTTCCCCAAAGCAATTTTTCGAGTAATTTGACTCTTAGATACGCGGCGTTTATTGGCTTTCACTGGCGTCAGGTTTGTTTCCGCCTATCGTAAACAATTTATGTGAACAATTCTACAAAAAGTAGAGAGGAAATTTGGCTGCTTTACAACTAGCTTTATTATAAAAATGGTATATCTAAGAATGTTGTCATAATATAACATCGTCGACAGTGGGACGTCACATATAAAACTAGTTTGAAATAAGTGTTTTGAAACCGTATTGCAGCTGTCGTACTTGCCATTAGCGGCGGAGATTGTACGCTAGCAAAAGGAGAGTTGATTAAAGAGCTCCAGCTTATAGTGCGCGTTGCCACAATGAATATTCAGTATTTCAGTGCATAAGCATAATGCGGCCACAATCTTAATGCCGCTGTCGCAACCGCTATGCTGCCCATTTCTCATCTTAAATGCCAAGAGCAACTCGTTTGACTTCCTAGCTACGCCTTTTTGTCAATTTCATTTGAATGGTCTGTACAGGCAAGCTGTTTATTTAAAACGAGTACGTTTCGTTTTAAAACGTTCCAAATAACTAAATGTATACAGCACTTAATTTTAATGTAGGTTTACAGATAGTAAATCTGGGATGCCTTTCACCTTCTATAGTGCAAATGCAAATGTCTAATCTCTATAAATGTACAGTACAGTAGTGTGAAATTACCGTTATGTAGGCACCCAAAACTCAACTGCTTACAATACAAACATTTAAGTGAATAACAAAAAACTTATTTATACGTTTAAAAATTTAATACAAGTGTGTCTTTATATTTATTAATTTTAATAAAAATTTATAGTATGGACGTTCTGAATTTGACAGAACCGTAAATATTTTGTAACGAGAGAAACCATTAGACATCATCTTAACCTCGTACAGGTTTCGCATTCATCATACACTCAGCGTAAGGCAAACGGGCATGGAGTGAAAGCATACTATTCCATGTACGAGCTACCGTTTCAAGTGTTATGTCAAGAAAAAGCGCTAAAGGTGTCGGTTCCGCTCAAAACTTATCTTTACAAAACAAACTAATTTTGAATATATGTAAACACTTCCATTGCTCATAAGAATATTGTAACATCAATTTTAATTTTAACTGTAATCAAAATATGATATGTTGAAAAAATAATATTTGAAAATATGAAAATGTGTGTGCGACGAAACTCATGGAGAGGTATTTATTTACTTCTTAAATTTTATATGAGCAAAATTCAAGCGATGTTTTTCTCTTATTTGCTCATTATATTGTCTTGAATATAGCTATAGTTGTTTACAAACAACCCCTCAATGGACTAAGGATTTATTTTGTCTCGCCCCCTGCGGAGATTTATGTGCGTACTGAACAGAAAACTACTTCGTCTCTTTTGCTGTATAAGAAAAAAGTGTAATAGCTTTTTTTTATTTTTTTTTAAATGCAAACGTAAATTATCGTGTATCTATCTATATATGAGGCTAGTCGCAGCGCAGAGGCACAAAGTGTGACTGCAAAAACGACTGCTTGTGGGTTCAATCTCCACTCGAGAAGATGAAATATTTACTTAAATTTATATATTCATTGCTTCGCTCTGGTGTCAAGGACAAGCGCGTCGTTGAATTGTGTTGAGTGGTATCAGCACGCAATACCTCCAGAATGCGGCAGAAAGTGGGGAACGGAGTGTCTTAACACTAGGTTCCCTCTGCCTACCCTGCAGAGTGCGGGATAAAGCGTGAAGCTGATAGGAAGAAATAAATATAAATAATTATATGCAAGGCAATACACATAATTAGCACAGTTTCAACATGTTTTCAATATTATGATATTAATCTAAAGTAGACGTCCCGAGTGTCGCAACCGTAATTTAATATAGGTAGGTAAATGCTAAAGAAAGGCAATGGTCGAGTCAAACTATTAACGACTAATAAATATAGTACACTGAAAGACTTGTACCATATATATAATATAATAATTCGAAGCCCATAATGGCAAGATATTTGAAAATCTAATTTCTTATAAAGGCAAAATAAGTATAGGAGCGACACATATTGTGATCAAAGTGGACTTTGACCAATATTGAATGTTGCTTGACGTCGCGGAGGCTGACATGATAGCGATAACTTTTATAGCGACATTAACTAAGTATGTCGTCTGATGACTGGATGCAGTCTCGTAAAGCGCTCGTGGTACGTAAGCTATGTTTGTAGGTTGTGGGTCGTTGACAAAATGCTAAAAATCTCACTGAAAATAATTTCGTAATTATGGTCATAAATACCTATTCATATATGTAGTTCAAGCAGGCGATGCCGCGCGGGTCCGCTTTTGATTAATAAATATGTATGATTATAATATTATGAGTTTTTCATAAATCTGAATAAACTATCGTTTCAACACTATCGTGTAAGAAAATGTTAAGTTAAGCGGAAAGTCCTATGACATAAGTTATTCATTGTCTATATCACCAAATGTAAAAAAAAACGCGTTATGATAAAAGTGAAAATTATTGAAATGTCAACAAATTTCTTAAATCAAAAAAATTCCAAGCATGCATGTTGATGAAATTTATATTAATCACCTATTAGAACAACGAATGACGGTAGACGTGGCGCAGGGGGACAAGTGTGTAGTGCTACAGGTTATGGGTACGATCTCCACTTATAGAAATAAAATATTTATTTAATTTATTTAGCCCTCGTGCCGAGGAAAAGCGCGGCGTTGTGTTCTGCCACTCAACACGTAATGCCTCTATATTTCTGCGAAAAAAGGTGAACGGAGTTGTGTATCTTACTAGGTTCCCTCTGCCTACACTGCTATGTGCGGGATGCAATGTGAAGCTAGCTTAATAAAAGCGCACGAAGGGTTTCGGATAGCGGAGTCTTAATAATAGGGTTCCGTTTTACACTTTAGTTATGAAATTTTAAAAATTCCTATGGAAGTGGAATGGTATGGAAGATAGTAATTACAAGAAAACCCTATATTTCATTAAAATATAAAATTGTAAAATAAAATAAAATTGAGAAGTATCTTTGTGCATATTATGATGCGATCAATTTACTAAAGAGATTTTGCATGCCTTGAGTAAAGTGTTTGTCATTCTTCAATATTCTATAATATTGATTTGATGTTTTTTCGCTTCTTGTTTAATATATTTCTATAAAATATTCTCGATTTTCCACACCTATCTATCCGTCTATGTTTGTTTTATATTTTTTATATTCTAGCGTAAATATTATAGATACAGAAAATATAAACGTCTATGTTCGTCTCACCACAGATTAAAATATTTTTTTTTAATTACGTTTGTGGCGAAGGCACGATTTGTTGCTTTCATGGTAAATGTAAATATATTTTGTATTGCATAATAATAGCATTATAAACAAATTGTTTTAAGTTTAAGAAAGAGTTCAGACTGAAAATATTTGTAAAACAAGGTATAACCTTCAATTTAAAAAAGAACTATAGTTTTCCAATAAATGTATTATGTGAGTTGTACACTATGTAAAACCTAATATTAAGAATCGTAATGGTGCATATATAGCAAAATTCTCGAAAAGGAAACATTTAAATCTGAACGATTTATTACTACAAGAATTATACAAACAAATACCAAAACAATAGTTAAATGTCTTACCCAAGTACTGACTGCTGATCTCTGCTATGAATTAAAGCAAATCCTCACAGTAAAATCTTGTATAGTGATTACAATATAAACTCTTGATGTACTATTTAATTATTCTTAAATATCAAAGAGGAAGCAACACTTATTGTCACACATTTCGTACTCGTAAACGTCGAGACGCGTTGGCAAATATCGGCACGCGACACGTCAACCCTCCCATGCGTCTCGAGGCACACTGACGGCTACGACCACTCGCTGGCCTGACGGAGGCATTATCAGCCGGTAGGCCCGTAGAGGTAACCATTCAGGCCACGCTACGACGCGCTACGACGCGTTACGTATCGCAAAAAAATATTTGGTGGAGAAATATTAGTCGCGTTACGACCGCGACAGATCATTCATTCAAGACGACTCGGTGTTTCGATACAGTGCACGATTCCGATTAGCGATAAGCACACCAATAAATATTGATGCTGACTCCTTTGTCTCGCTCGAGATTCGTTTCATTTTATTAATGGCAGGATACACCCATATTTGCCTGACAAATACGCACAGTTAAATAGGTACAGACAAATAGGTTCTCGTAGCTTACGTAGCGTTTTCTTTTTAATTTTAAATTGTATTATATGATTGATATTTATTTTAAGTTATTAATTTTAATTTCAGATGACTGATATTAATGAATGAGTCCCGTCACTCAACGAGCAATGTCTCGAGAGTTCAGCGGAAATTGAGGAACAGTGTCTTACACTAGGCCGTTAAGTTAAAAAAACGTATCGACGACGACGACGTATCTAGAGATATTTTCTCGCGTTTTTACTTTATCTGTTCGAACTAATCGTTTTGTGTTAGGCATTGTATTTAATTTTTCAATTTAAAAATTTTGGGGAGGACACTAGACTGTTCTAGTATGGGCACTGGCCACCTCATTCCTACGACCATGGTGCTAGGCAATCCAGAATATATTTAAAATTATTTAATTTATTGCTTAATGAAGTTAGAATGTAAGTGAGAACTAGATACGTAGGGTCTAATTTAAAATAAAATTAAAAATTAAATTAGCTTCACGCTATATCCCGCACACAGCAGGGTAGGCAGAGGGAACCTAATGTTAAGACACTCCGTTCCCCACTTTCTGCCGAATTTTTGGAGGCATTGCGTGTTGAGTGGCAGAACTCAACGCCGCGCTTTGCCTCGACACCAGAGCGAAGAAATGAAAATATAAATTTAAGTAAATATTTCATCTCCTCGAGTGGGGATCGAACCCACAACCAGTCGGTTTTACAGTCACACTTTGTACCACTGCGCCACGACTGGCCTCACTAATTACAATTGTAATTTAAAATGATATAGTAAAAATCTAAAACGTCTAGAATATGATTTCTTGATCCTTATGATTGATTCACAGGAAAAATATTATCAATATCAATACATTATACCTACCTTGTTATATTTGCTTTCGTGTGAATGATGTAAAACTATTAAAATAACCTTAGCAACGTACGCTACAAACTGAGCACGCCATACACATTACTATCTTTTTCTATCGCGTTGGACCGTATAAATCAAATGTGTTTTGTGATAGATTGATTTATTATCCACAGACACGTGAGAAGAAAAATAAAATTACATCAGATATTTTCAATTTATGCTACCTTTATGTGTAGCCTATATCCTACACATATAAACAAAAAATTGAAATGTATGTCTATGATTTTAAAACAGCCGTGTTTTTTCAAGTGCTACATAACTAACTATATAGTTATTACAAGATACTAAAACACCAATAAACAATTTTAAAATTATAATTGTATCTGTCTGTATGCTTTTCCGTGTTAATCTCCGGAACAATTAAAGCTATTGTAATGACACTAACACTAAAGGATAGGGGGTTGTGGAGCAAAACTATCTTCCGCTGGATCGGAATTTATGCAGTAAAAACAGCGTATGTCGTGCGCGCATATATATGAAATATGTAAAATAGGTAAACAGTTTTCTAATACAAAATTTTTCCAAACATCATTAAATGCCATATCATTTAAATTACGATTTAATAAGTACTTTAGAATACTAGTATACATAACCATAATAAAATATATATTTTTTTCCTAAATATACCTATATTTCAAATTATATAAATCAAAGTTCAAGAGGGCGGAGCCTCGCGAGGGCCGCTGGTACATAATGTAGACGTGTAACGTAGGCCGTTTAAACACATCAACTTAACGTAACACGTGTAAAGCCTGTCATACAACGTCTTCTACGTCTTGTACGTCTTGTACGTCTTGTTCGCTTCACGCAACAAAGTATCTAGTTTCTTAGTTTACAACGGGCTTTTAGACGCTCTCCGCGAGCGAGCGAGGTGAAGCTACTTCATTTATGAAAAGCTTTCAACTTCGGTACCTACTAACAGCGCTTTATTCAAATCATTCCCTACGAGACTTTGCATAAATCAAGTAGGTGTTAAAACGCCGTTTTCATGCATTGCTAAGTTAAATAATATAAACTATTCTAACAATAACTTATTTGGGTTTTCTTTTTAATATAATTGACTTTTATTTAACTTTTAAGGTTAACCTTCATTTGTGATGCTAAGGAACTAAGAATGAGTAAACGTAAAGTTTTTAACAATGTATATTATATTTATATGTTTCAACTCTTAAAAAGTGAATTAACTATCAGTTTATAGTAATAATAAGTCATCGTGACAATGGAGAATACGTCTGACTGTAAATGCAATTATATTGGGTCGTTCCTCACTTGGGGAATAAACTTAAGCAACGAAAAATTGCTCTACATTATAGGTTTTCTTTTTTCGAACTTGAGGTTAATACTGGTAGCCCTATTAGCCTTTACAGCGATAGTTATAGGGAAGGGGGGAAATATATGGGCGCTTGAGTTATGAGATGATATCGACGGCGGCAAAGACTTCCCATGCGGGACTCTAACCCAGGCTTGCAGTCATCGATTAGGCTGGGAGTTTTTTCAATTGCGAACTTTTTGTACTCCCTTATTTAACTCGTTGTGTGCAATAAGAAGTTATACAATGATAAGTATCTTAAGACAAAAACAACAAAACATACTCGCGGTAACGGGATTGCAAACGTCTCTGTGTAAATAGATAAGGCAAAAGCGTCCGGTGCCGGCGGCCGTAAGCCACACGGGAGCGGTAAGCGGCTCAAGCGACTTGCTACATCTTGAGAATACATATAAAGACACACTTGGGTGTACGTGCTTTACTAATGTTTATTAAATCCTATAAAAATTCAAATAAATTAGTACTGAATTAATCCTCATAAATTATTTTTCAAACCAATATAAAAGTGTAAAATTAGTTCAATCCTACCTTTATAAATAAATACATTTTGGCGGTCGCTAATAAAACTGATTTAGGTCAATTTCATCATAATAGACGTTAAATGAAATTTAATGCCCACAAAGCGTTATTCGTTTCAAAGCTCTCTCAGGGGTGATATTAAAAAGAACCGCAGGTTACGCCACAGGGCGCAAGCTCGCAGGCCTATAAATCATTGTACTTTTTCGAGATGAAAACTTTTTACATATCTGCAAAATATTTCAAATTTGACGACGGATAGATGTATCTACGTAGTTACCTAATAATAATAACATTATAGTATTCTTAAAAATATAAATAATAAGTATCAACCGAGACCCGTTGTGGTGCAGGGGCACAAGGGTGTGACTGTAACGCGACGGTAGTGAGTGCGGCCCTCACTCGAGGGAATGAAGCCCGGCGTAGAGTTCTGCCATTCAACACGCAATGTCTCAAAAAATTCAGCGAAAAGTGGAGATGGAAGTATCTTAACACTGGGTTCCCTCTGTCTACCCTGCTGTATGCAGGATACAGCGTGAAGCTGATATAAGTAACAACGCCGTACTTGTAAATATTATATTAACAAAAACAGTAGCAAACTGCAACGGAGAACTTTTTTCATAAAAGTACAACAAGTCATTCGGTTGTGAAGAAGCACAAACAAGCCAACAGTTACTTATTAACTTTTATAACTGTTGTTGTATGCGCGTGCTGCTTATTTGCATAATAATTTTCTGAACGTAACTGCTTTTAAAGTGGAGTTGATTTTATTAAAGAAATACTTTCATGAATTCTTTAAAAGCCATGATAACAATTTTTTAATTTTATTTTATAAAGTATTGAGTAGACACATAGTAGTAAATCTTAAGTACGACCGATAAAGAAATATATAAACTGTTAGATGCTCTTATATATAGTAAATAGTAACAGTAAATAGGTAACATAATAAGAATTACAATAAAATCTCTTTTGGACAAATAAATATATTAATAGAAAGAAATAACTAGAAAGCAAAAATGTAAATCTCATCATCAACATCATACTGTTTAACGAACAGCTTGTCCAAGAAACTCCACGTTGTTAATTACTTCTACATACGTGTTTCATACGTGACGGGAGAAAATTGAATTTTAACTTTTGAAACAACTTCGTATTGACGTGGCGTGCGTGGAAAACGCGTGGTAAACAATTAAGATTTTAATGGAAACATTTTTTATAAATATATATATGCCCTTTTTGTATATGCCTTTTTTTTATTAAATTGCTTATAGATATTTAAGTTTCTGTTATTTTAATATAAAATGCCTGTTTTGAACATTATTACCGCACTAGGAATAGAAAATTATTTTACAAGAGAGGAAATGTTTGAATTTCACCGTGACAGGACAACACGCGCTTCTTGAAAACTATCCAAACGCTCTAAACACTAAGCGATACGTTCTTATTAAATTATGTCAAAATTGTTATATGTTTGTTATTACTTATTTATGCTTTTAACAATAGTTGCAACAAGCAGCAGCTTTCAGAACGCTTGTAACGTATGGAAGAGATGCGGGTCGAAGACCTATTACGTATTTTTTTTCTAAAATATTACATTACACTATTCAGCTTCAAAATATTAAAAAAAAATTAAATTTATCATCAACTTAAAAATAAAAACTAAAACCTATAGATAATCTTCATAAAAGATAGTCTACAATCATTCCACCAGCCAAGCATTCAAAAAATAGTAGGACAAAGTTAAAAAGCAGAATAAATTCGACAGTCGACAAGACAATGCGAAGAATGTAGACAAAAGTTTTTTCATAAACGTGCACGGATCGCGGAGCTGGGGGAGTGAACAGCTGACGACTGGCTCCAGGCGTGGCCGCTACACTTTCAAGACTTGCTGGCAGATGTATTAAAAGAGGAAAATGGGGATATTTTGTCAGATTTTATCACTTAGCTTCCGGCGACATGAATAGAAAAGAGTTAAATGTTCCTACAGATGTCCGCTATCAACTTTTGTAATATTTTGAATGAAATCAGTTCCAGATGTGGAGTTTTCTAGTTGTTGGCATTTCTAGTTTGACACAATATTAATATATTAATCGGGAACGGAGTGTCTTAACTATAGGTTCCCTCTACTTACTCGTTGCGTGTTGCGGGATACAGCGTGAAGTTGATTAATTATACATTAAAAAAAAATCCTGTAACACTAGAGTAAAAATAACTATTTTCGTTTTCGATTTCAGTAGATACGGAACGTCCTTACACGTATAACGAAGTCTACCTGGGTAATAACGTGTTTTACTTTCCTTGAGCGTACTCGTTATAGCGAGTATTGGACAAGTTTAGCTGCGCCGGCAGATACAGAACGAGCAGAATCCTATAATTGGATTCGTTATTGTTACTACAAACGGATTGGCGTTCCTAAACCAAATCTAAACTTTATTTCCGGTGGGAGTCACCGCCTCACCGGTAGTAGCCGTCATTATATTGAGAGCAAACTAATACATAACCCACTATTGTTCGTATTCGAAAACGTCCAACAAATCTATTTAATTTTAATATTCAACTTAATAAACATGAAATTGTCAAAAATATGAGTAATTAAAGTCATAAAATCAATATAACGCCTTTTTTGAGGCCAGTAGTAGCGCAGCGGCACGAGTGGCTAGTTGTGGTGCAGTGGTGTAAAGTGTGATTGTAAAACGGACTGGTTGTGGGTTCGATCTCCACTCGAGGAGATGAAATGTTTATTTAAATTCATATTTATATTTCCATTTCTTCGCTCTGGTGTCGAGGCTAAGCGCGGCGTTGCGGCGCACTTAACACGCAATGCCTCCAGAATTCGGGGAAAAGTGTCTTAACATTAGTAGCCCTTTCGAAATTTAAATAAATATTTTATTTCCTAGACTGGGGATCGAATCCACAACCAGTCGCGTTTACACTTACACTTTACATCACTGCAACACAACTAGCTACCGACACATGCTCATATAAAAGTAAAATAATATAAAATTCCGAAACACAAAAACTACAGCGTTAATAAACATTACAATCATCCATGCACGTCGAGGCAGCGACGCGGACGAGAGAGCGCACATCGCGAAAGTGAAATCGAAAATAAATGAACACACATACTGGAAGACTATTCATTTCACTTTTACAATAATATTAATTTAGGTGTTTGAATCATTTAACTAGTTGATTTTGAAATTATAGTGTTCATTTTTTTTTAATAAGGGGCCATTCAAGTATTATGTAAGCAGTTTTTTGCAATTATTGACCCCCCCTCCACCCTTCCTATGTCATCAAAAATAAGAAATCCGCTTAAAAATATTTAACCCAAGACCCCACCCTACAGTGCTTACGAAATACTTGAACGGCCCCTAATGCGCATTTTAATAAATCCTAAGCATATAAATGTTTGTCGAACAATTAGGTAAATATTAAAGTGTAGTTAAAACAAACGTATTAGTACGTTTGTTTTAACAATCTTAATATGATGGATCAATTTTATTATGATAGAAATCTACAGTAATAAAAACGGTGTATCCCGCACATAGCAGAGTAGGTAGATGGAGCCTAGTGTCGAGAAACTCCGTTCTCATTAAAGCATTTCCGTTGCCCATTTTCCGCCGAATTCTGAGGGCAATGTGGCTTGAGTGATAAGATCAATGCCGCATTTTGCCTCCTTCCCTAAGTAAGAAAATGAAAATATTAAATATTGAATTATTTCGATTGGGAATTAAACCAACAACTTATCGTTTAAAGTCACTCGTCCCTGCGCTAAAACTGGCCTCAGGTGGATGTGTGATGGAAATCTACAGTAATAAAAATCCAAAACAACAAACAACAATAGACTATAACGACAGGAAGTCGAACAACAATATCAAGATAAACGTGGCGATTTGAATACTAGCTATTTAATGTATTTATGACACGGGGCATTAGACGCAAATCTTGAGCAGGCGTTGCCACTTAAAATAAGCTGGCACGTATTCAAGTGCCGCCAACCCAAATGCAAACTATTCAGTTCATCAAAACCAGATGTTTCCCAGTCTGATGAAAACGCGCGATGTTAAACCTTAGAATAACACGAATGCGTTTAAGACTTTGCACCGTACACTGTATCCCGCATAGACTAGACTAGGATTAGGAAACAAAGTGTTAAGACACTCCGTTCCCCAATTTCAGCCGGAATTAAGACATTTCATGTGAATCGAGCCTACAACCATTGTATTTACAATCGCACACTGAGCCACAAGTTCTTCGTTTATTCATTTGTTATTTACTCCTATATAAATGTAAGCAAACAGTCAAACGTGCCGACATGTGTATTTTATTTAAATAATTGACATCACGTTTACTCCGTATCTAAATTACCAATGAGTGGAATGTTTTTGCTGATGGGACTATTTCAGATCACGTCATACCATCCACACATATTTCTTTATATAGCATGCTAAAAAGGATGCAGTTGACACAAAAAACATTTTCTGCGTTCCAATAAGGAATCATATACAAAGTAAAGACTCAAACTCGACTTCGTTAGCTTACAACTTATTTTTTAACTATATATTTTTCTAACAAAAAAAGGATCATTTGTCCTTTCTTATGCGTGTACAATTAATTACAGTGCATATTAGACAAACATACTTACAATATCAATATGATATTAAACATAAAGATAATATCAATAAATAAATAAATAAATACAGGAAGAATTAACAGAATTAGTATTATAAACAAAACAACGTAGATTGGCTCCACTCCAAGTGGGTTGGGGTGTCGGCGCTACTCGCCGCGGCGCCACCCGTTTGGTATGCAGCTGAAGCATCATCTCAGGGTCGATCGCTGATTAAACTTGTTATGCATATGTAATAATGCTCTCTACAGTTGTGGCAATTTAATTTTAATTATAAACTAGTATTATTTATAAACAAACATAAGCTATACTATATATATAAATATATATATACATACATATATTATTCACGTATTAACGCGACAGGTTGTAGGTTCGAATGCCACTCGAGGAAAAGAAATATATAAATAAAATAAAACATATATTGTCATTTTCTTAATTTTGGTAACCAAGCATTACGCGACGTGCCACTCAAGATGCAATGATAATGTGCAAGTAGAATTTCAGGTTCCCTCTGCCTACCCTGCAGCGTGAAGCTAAAAAAAATATATTTAATAACTAAATTAGATTAAATGTCGTGAAACAGAGAAGGCAAAAATACATAATCATTTAGTAGTAAAAGTAAGTGTTAAGCAATTGCAAATTATGGAAATGTTCAAGACTCCAAAGTATATTATTATTTTTTAAATATTATTAATTAAAAATAATAAACAAATTTCACTAAAAAAAAAATCCCACAAACGTATTTAAAAAAAAAACAAGAAGGGTTTAAATTAATTCACGGTTTCAATTAAGTCACAGCTTATCTCACAACTTGCTCAGTAGGTAATGGAGGACTTATATTATCTGCATGATATTTGACTCGCAAACCACAGTCCCCTAGTGGATTCGCATAACCCGACCCAAGTTGAAAGCTTCAATTACGCGAAGTGAGTTGTTCACGCAGGTGACTCCTTAATTACTGGGTTGAAATTGAGCTGCCCATTCGGCTGTCACGTTTGCAAACGGATTATCGTGTTCTATTTACGTGGTCCCGACGGTTCGTGCCGTAAGATAATCGTAATCGTGATAAATAAATCAAATAAATAAATTTTCTTCACGCTATATCCCGCATACAGTAGGGTAAGCAGAGGGAACCTAGTATTCAGACACTCTTCCACTTTCCGCCGAATTCTAGCACTGCGTGCGCTTTGCCTCTATTTAATTCCTTCGAGTGGGAATCGAACCTACAAGCAGTCGCGTGCATAGTCACTTTACAAAGTTACACGCCCCTGCGCCACGACTGGCCTAAAAATCGTATTATATGAACGAAATTTACATTATATCTATAATTTCATAAATTTTAAACAGCCCTTATCATTTGTATAATAAAATATCAACATTAATCATGTTTTATAATATAGTACTAGGAAATTTATGACTATCTTATCATTATGTACTAGAATTTTAAAAAATTATAGGTAGCGCAATGAATATATGAAAATAACAAATTATATCATCGCTAAGTTTTATAGCAAAAGAACAAACAAAGCGATCTTTATTTAAAAGACGGTCAGTTTAGTAATGGCTTCCTAAGAAATCCAAAAATTTATTTGTAATATAAAATATTTGTTAACTGTACATATAGTAAGTAAACTTTTTTATTTTGAATTCTGGCTTTGTGAAAACTGTGTGTGGATCTGACACTTGTTGGGAATCCTCCATGACATTCATTTAAAATTGACCGGTTTCAGAAACGTTTTAATTAAGCTCGAAATCGACATACTGGACAGCCCCAGAATAAACGAACGCTTTTGTATGTTGTTTTTACATAAATAAACACCACAAATAGACAGACTCCTGCTAATATTTGAAATATAAAAAATATAACGTTGTTTTACGACAATCATAATATTTACATTGCGCTTCAGCTTCACGCTGTATTAGTAGCAGAGGGAAACTAGTATTAAGACTCCAACTTTCCGCATTGAGTGGTGGAACTCAACGCCGCGCTTTGCCTTGCCACCAATGCAAATAACCCACACAACCTGTCGCGTTTACAGTCACAGGTTAGTGCTCCTGCGCCACAACTTCTAGCTTCATATTTAAAGCTTTTTAATATATATATATATGTTTACTTTGCAAGTTAACAAAAAACAAAAGCACACACGTACAGCTTTTATTCAGAATGATAACATACACACATTTGATTAATAAATATACCGAATAATTTAGTAGAACAAAGCCGTGTAGTTTCGTAAGACAAATGGCCGGTTGATCCCGCTGTCTTGCGAGGAGCCATGTACGATTGTGTTGTGGATAAATAAGTTGCGTCGGTAGGCTTTACCGCTGGCGAAAAGAATGACTGACCGTGCAGAGAATTAGGGTTGGTTTGCCGACGATATTATTTTTGCCTCACATTCATTTCAATTCTGTTGGGCTCTACTTTTTACGTGAAAACATAAAATTATAAACAAGAGAAAAAAATGATAAATTTACATTGAAAAATCGAAAAATCGAAAACAGAAAATCGAAAGCTAACTTAATCTAAACGTAGTTCTAATTGATAAGTAATAAAATAATACCTAAGTAAAAATTTACATCATGGCGTGGTTAATATGCCTAATTTTTCACTATAGTAGAAAAGTGAAAAGTATAGGCAAAAATATTAATTGTTAGTCTCGATCATTTCATCTCACACCCCGTTCCGGATAAGATTCCGCTCGTCGGAAAGTGGGTCGGCGTTTAGGCGATGCAGCGTGAATTACAATATTTTAGAAAATCAAACCATTACTGTATAACGTGGAACTAGTGTTATTGTAAAGCTATTGCTATATAATTGAGAGTGAACTTACTAAAGTAAAGAACATTATTAAGTAAAAGAGTGATAAAAAATATTTTTTTATGGCTTCACGCTCCAACTCGCACACAGCTGAGTAGGCAAAGAGGATCTATTAATATTAATACACTTTCCCATTTTATGCCGAACTCTGGAAGCATTGCGTGTTGAGTGGCGGAACTCAACGCCGCGCTTGCATGCCTCGATTCGAGTCATGAAATTAAAATATCTAATAATAGTCCCTCGAATGCGGAACGAACCCACAACCAGTCGCGTTTACGGTCACGCAAAATATTATGCTAATCAATTTAAACATTACCATGAATTCACTGCATTTTTAAATAGCCTAATAAGTAATGAAGTGTGAATTGGTTGCTGATTTTTCTATGACACCTCGCTTAATTTTAAACATATAAAATATTCTTAAAGGAGTCAACTAATGTATGCATACAATACAGAAAAGTGAACGTATTTGTTTGTTCTAACGATTGTATTTTTTGTTATTTTGAATAATAATATAATGAATATTCAGTATATATATATGTATGTTTACTATTATATTTCGATTGCTTTATTTGATTTTTAATTGCAAATACAAGCTACAATAACTTATAATGCAATCTTGTAGATTTAATTATATACATACCTAAATGAATTAATTGAAAATTTGAGACGTGGCCACAAAATAACCATAAACATCTCCAGAGTAGTTTTGCTCTTAACGAAACAGCTTTTATGCTTACTGAGAACATAAAACGAACCGACAGGAGCGTGTTGGGAGGAAACCGTAGACGTCAACGACCCTTCACGATTTAGTCAGTCGTATAGACCTGTAACGCGGGCCCCTATATCCGTCGTGAAATGAGACGTGATTCCATTCCAGCTATAATACGAATAGACCCACAAAGATACGTGTGTTGCCCAATTTCAAAGTGTATGAATTATAGCCTGGCCAATGCAATACTGACATAAGAAAATTTCTGAAATATTTCAAACGTTATATATTATTTTGATTCCTGAAATTGGTTTAAGTCGGTTCAACTTTTTTCATAAACATATTTTATTTCATGGTTACTTACATATTATATAGAAGTGACAAAAACAAAGAAATAAGATGTTAAGGAACTTGGATGACAGCCAATGTCTCAAGTTCCCAAGCGTACTCAAAAGTCCACTAACATTTACATTGTTAAATTGTTTCGTATCGACAACAATTACCGTAGTTTAAGTTGTAATACAAAATAATTGTTGTAAGAATGTAATTTAACTAATTACTATAAAAAATAAATAACTTAAGTAAAACCCGATAGTCAGCGCAAAGGGAAATATATTGCCTGGATTTTGATCCTCATTGCCTCGATTGTCCGCCACAATAGGCAACTATGATTTCTTTGACAAGTGAAATCAAGCAGAATTTAATTAAAACCCTTATTTTTTATGTTCTCAAAGATGAGCTTAATAAATAAAAGATTATAATTTCATATACATGCTGTATTATTCTTAATTTTTAGTTTTTTAAAGTGAGGCAAATATCCGAATTTTACCCTAAATTTCATAGACAAATGAACTAGATTTTTTAATAATATTATAATTATTAAAGTAAGTGTAATTATTGTGGTTGATCGATATCAATTTTGTACAGATATTTAAAAAATGTTCTCACGGAATCAAAAAAAACCGGTCAAGAACAAGACAGACTCGTCCACCAATCGTTTCCAGGATTGTAGGTCAAATAGAAGTACATCTTAATGCAGTATTTTTTGTATGATATGCACAAATGGAATGAAAAGAAATACAAACTAAAAATTAACAAATTTCTTCTTTTAAGATTTTGCACTTTATTTATACGATAAGTTCTCACTTCGTGCCAAATTTGATAACGTTATTGGTTCATGGAAAGTACCCTTATAGGTTTTGATTACCCGACGAATTTCATGGAAAATTCAGCAAAAACGACGAATGCTCGTATCTTTTAATTTACGTTGTATCCTAAGGACCTACGGTACCTAAATATTAGATCATTTCAGCTTGATACCTCCACGCGATATTCAGATAAATGGTCTTAAATAATGCCCATCTAGGTGGACGGACAAAAAAGTGATCTCATAAGGATTCCATCATTTTTTTTGAAGTGCGGAACCCTATAGACATAGCACTGTAATCGTTTATGTTGTTGTATTTAAAAGTTTCATCACGAAGAGATTAAGACTCTCTCAGCATCTAAGAATTAAACATCGGAATTTTTAATTTATGTCATTAACCACAAATCTGCTTATATTTTCCTGTGTTAGTGTGATTCTTAACTTGTGCTTATATTATTAAGTATGTATAGCAATGACCAGCTTTTAATAAGGCTAATACATGCTTTATCCTATAATGAAAAACAGATAAAAAATATAGATAATATAGATAAGCAATTTAATTTTATACACGATTCGTATATTGACAAAGAGAAGAGACGCATTACTTGTAATTTTGGCATTCAGTTTAAAATAGCATAATAAATATCCAGAAACCAAAAAGAAAACAATTAGCAAATCAATCACTAGCCACTACATAATGATCGTTAATAAAAAAAATCATGCATAATCGATACTTATACAAATGAAATGGGGTATCAAAACCAAGATATTTTTTAATAAAAATAAAAACATAACCTAATAGTTTTCTTTATATTTAAAAATCCTCTATATTCTTGTAATGTCATTCCATTATATACCTTTAAATTTGAAACATTTAAATACAATTTACTGCAGGTAGTATTAGATTGTTATCCATAATCAGGATATTATATGATGTCGTTCGAGCTCGTGACTTGGCATCAAGTTGGGTTGCTAATGTGTAATCAAATAACGTCAGTGTCTGCTAGTTAATTATACGAACGCTATGTGAATATAAATGGTTATAGTCATATCTTGTAAAAGTTATAACTTGTGAAATAGATAATTACTGCTGTACAATTTTTTTTGTGATGAATTTGACGCCAGTCGTGGCGCGGGAGCATACGCGTGTGACTGTGAATGCGACAGGGTGTGTGTTCGATTCCCACTCGAGGAAATGAACTTTTTGCATTTCCATTTCTTCGCTCTGGTGTAGAGGCAAAACACAGCTCTTAGTTTCGTCATTCAACACATAGCACGTCCAGAATTTGCCCTCCCTGCTACATGCGGGATACAGTGTGAAGTTGAAAAAAAAAAGAATTCGAGAGAGAATGTAAAACGTCTTAGAACTATCGTACCCAAGAAAATCCTACATATTTCCATATAGAATAAGTAAATAAGTTTTATAAAGTACGCTTGAAATAATTTTAATTGAGGTTTAAAGGTACAGACGAATACTTCTCAGATTAAGTCGGTGTTCTCATTTATATTTGTTTAATGAACATAAACAAAAAGTTGTTCAAAGGGCGGGAATGTCTCAACTTAACCACCACAGCAGCCGGATTTCGTGCCAAATATTTATTTTAATTACATCTCGGTTCCTTTAGATCCCAAGTTAAACGTTCCAGCCAGATCGGTTTTACAAATTAATTCAATATTTACGTAAACAATTATGAGAAATATAATATTTTATATTATAGCAGAGTTGTTCTAACAAAAATCTTCTTAAAAAAGCTTAAATTAGAAATAATTTGTTGTGAAATTATAAATTACTATTACAACAAAAAGCACAAGCGATAACAAAACAAAATGACGGCCGATTGTGTTATATTTCTATCCGCATAGAATAATAGCTCTTTTTATTGGTGTCGGAAATTAAAAGAGTATAGAATATACCAATGAATGGATTCCCCCGAGCGAAGCAGGAAGACGGCCTCATAATCGAGCCGAGACCTAGTTTCTATAAGTAAATAAAACCAGTGAAATGCACAGACTCCGCATAACGTGAATACCGTAACTGTGAACAGTGTAAGGGAAGTTATTGATTTTATTTGAATAGTCAATTCTTTTATATATTTTTTTTCTATATTTGTGTAAAATAATCTATAACAGAGTGTATGATCAGAATTATTTTTACCTATACTCTATTCATGTTATATATTAAAAAATATATAACAAAAAAATAAATAGTCAGAAAACAACTTTACGCTAAACAAGACAGAAGGCTTAATAAAAAACAACAAAGGCAACAGCACTGTCTTACGAGAGGTAGATCGAAAGTGAAAATTACAGATATATAAATAGATATATAGAGCTTACTGATGACAAAACTTCACATTTTAATGTAAAATGTCCGTTGTACCTGTGCTCTTTAATTTATTGGAGTAGGGTTACTTTTATAGCATTAAAATGAGTCTCAAATTTAAGAACATTTTTTTTGTGTTTTTACATGTCAAGTACTTAAATGATATTATTAAAAATTAAGAAAATAGTTTATGGTATTTAATATTTATGATACCGTAAAATGGGGTAAATACAAATATTATTGATTTAAAATTGAATTTTTACAATGTTCCTGGCTTTAAATATGTTATCTTTATTTTTGATTATTTTTTAACATTTAATAGTGTTATTTCACACTTACGAAAAATAAATACTTAATTAGAAAACGTATAAAAACTTAAACGTAGCGGTATTTAAACCCGCGCCTTTTTGCAAACCGTCCAAGCGCCCTGACCAACTAAGCCATACGTTCTGATCGAAGTACGTCGAAAGAATTTACGCTTGTTACAACGTATTTATGTTGTTACAGCCTTGAGCCCCTGCACCACGACGGTTACTTCTTTGGTTAATAGATCGCAATAGTCATTACAACAAATGCAAATAAAGTATATTTTAGGCGTTTTTTTTTTTTTCATTTTTATATCTTTTGAAAAACTATCAACATTCTTATAGTTAATAAATTATTTTATCAAAATAAATATACAAAATTACACTGAGCTTTGATTAGTGTTGACAGTTGATACCTTTATATGCAATGTTTAAAGGTGTTTGTTTTTATGACATATTCTAGAATAATATATTCTATAGAAGAATCACACATTCTTTTTATTCTTCCACTGTAATATGTAATTATATTCTTTAGAGGTTACTTTGTACTAAAATAGCAGGGGTTTCTTTCAAAATATTTTTAAGTAAAATAGAAAGATGAGTTTTTCAACAACACAAACAAATTGTGTCAGTTTCTTATTAACCGACTTCTGTAAAAGGAGAAGGTTATCAATTCGACTATATTTGTCATGTTTGTTACCTCAGACGCTTTTAACACAGAGAACCGATTTTAATTATTCTTTTTTTTATTTGAAAGCTAGTGCGTCCCGTGTGGTCCCATTTCAATTTGGTCCATTTCTGACGATGGTATCTATGAGACAATTACATAAGTCTTAATATTAGCATTAAATATGTGCCCGACCAATAGACGAATAGCTCAATATCAACCCAACTGATTTCGATGATAATTTTTTCATTAAATAGCATCCAAGGGTAATTTGATGAAACAAATGATGAAGACGTTTGGTTCAGTTTTGATTATGAGATCTGATATGAGCATGAGATCCGGTTGAAATTAAAGACGTCGGTTTTTTGTAAACAAATTAAAATGAAGTTTTTTTCTGCTAACATTGCTTTATTATCCATGATGAAAACTATCCTAAAAGTTGTATTATGCTTTGGACTATTACCATACTAAAATTCCTATCCTAGAAAGTGAATCAAGTCCACAATCTATCGCGTTAACAGTCACACCCTCGTGTCCCAAAGCCACAGCTAACCTCAAGAACTGACCTAAAACTAAATTAAGTAATACAACCAATATTTTCACAAATAAATTGAAAACTGTATAATGAAGAGCTAAAGGAGCACCGACGCAGTGGTAACTGCTATCCACTTTTCCAATAAACCACCCGGGTGCATAACGTGCGCAGATTACTTATAGCCGCCGTGGCCAGAGACCAAACAACAATATTTGTTGGCAGGAGACGCTAGATTAGTTTTTCCCCGGGCGTTCAGTCGGGCCGTTCACGATTACACTTACAATCGTAATACGTGGATGAGTTCGTGGTTAATGACTTTAATGTCAAAGTGTTGTTGGTGCTGAAAAATTTTTGTTTATTTAAAAAAAAAGGATTTTCGATGTTTGAGTATTTATGAAAGTTTCGTAGATTGATAGCAAGTTTTACAATTTTTTTAGCCGTATCACACACATAAAAGAAGGGTAGGCAGAGGGGTGAGAACCTAGTATTAAGACATTCCGTTCCCATTAAGATACTTCCCTTCCCCACTTTTCGCCGAATTCTAAAAGCATTGCATTGAGTAGCAGAACTCAACGCCTTACCTCGACACCAGCGCTATAAAATTAGAATATTAAATATTTATTTTCCCGACAGGGAATCGTACCCACAACATATAGCGTTTACACTCACAGTCTTATGTTGCATACGCCACGAATAAAAAAAAATAGTATTGTAGGTATGAAATTTTATTATATTATTATATTGCGAAAAGCTTAACCAACATCGAAACGATGAATACAAATTTGTCCAATTTATATACTACGTTAAAACCCTAGGCAATAGGGTATTAGTAGGTTACTAGAGCCTAACCTTGCATTAATACTGCATGATTAATTAACTCTGAAGCTCGAGCGTAAATGTAAGACATTACCTGTCTGTCAATCAAGCCTTAGCTAAGCTTTATGTACGTCTAGATATGTGTAAAGCGTGTTTTGTATATTGGTGTTGTATATTATTATTTAATATACATACAATACAAAATGTATATACCAAGTGGGACCAATCGTGGCGCATGGGGAAAAGCGTGTGACCTTAAGGCGACAAGTTGTGGATTCCCACTCGAAATGTTGAGACAAAGCGCGGCGTTGAGTTCCGTCACTCAACACATTACCTCTAGAATTTGGCGGAAATTGTGGAACGGAGGGACCTAACGCTAGGCTTTACTTGCCTAACCTACTACATGCGGGATACAGCGTGAAGCTGAAGAAAGATGATATATATATATATGGGTATATATATATATATATATATAAATATATATATATACAGTAGATACGTACTCCTATAACACAAATGGAGGGTAAATTATAAGGAAAATTCCAATCAACGAAAAACAATTACAGAAATAAATAGTTCATCATAAACATTTACAATCTTTATAAATTATGTATTATAGTACAGTTTCCAACAATAAATCTCTCACCTAGCTATATATATATATATATATATATATATATATATATATATATATATATATATAGACGAAGTGAAGATCAAAGTTTTCTTGTTTGTTATTATTATTTTGACGATGTTATTATATGCGAAGTGGTGAGAAATAAAAGTTGAGCCTGTCTACTAGTACTAGTTCATCTGTCTTTTACAGTTTTATAATAATAAACTTTAAATATATAAATATATATATAATTTGCGCATATAAAAAACATAAAGCATTACATACAGCCAAAGCACGGGCAGCGGGCGCAGATGCTATCATCACAAACAAAAGGGCGGACGAGATTGTATTTCTGGTAACTCGTTCGCGCCTCGTAAGCCGTACAAAGCCAATTGCCACAATTCAGTCTTAACGAAAGGTAATTTAATAGCTGTCACCATGTGTGGATAACACCGTTTCTGAATGCGGTAAAGTTAAGCACTTGGAACATTGTAAATGCTTTTATGGTCCATTTTTGGGTGTATGGGTCATGTAACTTGTTACTTACATTTTGGTGTTAGATATTAAACACGAATGCTACATATTTTTTTAAAAGCAAAGAGTAGATTAGTAAAATTATTTAAATAGAGGCCAGTCGTAGTGCAGGTTGCAGGTGCGGGACAGGTTCGGTTTCCCCTCGAGAAAATGAAATGTTTAATATTTTCATTTCTTCGCTCTGCTGTCGAGGCCACCGCGGCGTTGTGTTCCGCCACGTAACACGCAAAGCAAAGTGGGGAAAAGATGGTGAACTACATAAGAAGATATGTAATATACTGTTACTCTTACGGCATATGGTAAAACTAATAAGAAAAAAATAGTTCACTTTCTCGAACTTTTCCAACTAAAAGTTACATGTTCGTATCCTCAAAAGATTAAACTCAACGATGTTGGTATCTTCAATCACCGTAGATGATAGAGACTTTTTTACAAAAAAAACGGTTTTGATGATATTTTAAGGCCGTGATATTTTATGATATTGTATATCGGCCTTACGCATTTTCCTTTCTTATGTAGCGGAGTAGACCGAAGAAATCTAATGTTAAAACACTCTCGCCAGACGTTATCTACCAGAACGGGGAAATTAAAATATTTAAAATATAATCATTCTCCTGAAAGGAGTTCAAACCTATAACTATCGCGTTTTCAGTCAAACGTAGTCGCGCTGTATGACAACATCCTCCATTTAAATTATAGAATGTATTTATACATACATATATGTACAATATTAAGATTAACCATATAAGACCTGAGTATAATAATGTCTACCTATCGTTATAAATTATCCTCATGTCCATATCAAATTAATGAGCCAAGTATAATCCTGTTATTATTATAATATATTATTTGTAATTTATAATTGTCATAGCAGTAGTCGCAGCTCCCTGTTGCCTCATCACATAGGAACAATGGTCCACCTACCAGGGTCACTGTATGGTGGCGGCTATCACCACACGAGACATTAATTCTGAAAGGGAACAATTGCAGCGGTGCGGCAACTGTTTAACATGTTAGATTGCTTTCATATATAAGCCGTTGCCGCCGCAAGATCTTATCTTACTTTATATGCATTTAACACAAACGCCAGTAATATATTTCCATGCTGATAGATGCTACTGAATAGTCGCCTCCATATTTGGTATTGTTCAAGATAACTATGACGGTAGCATTAAAATGATTATCACAAAAAATCTTTAAGGTAAGGTATAAAGAGATTAAGACAATTTACACTTGATTGGGACTTTTCTCAAATAACTCATTTGTCTTATCCTATCTCTGGTAGTTTCTTGTAGTGGTGATCGAACTCACAACCATCGCGAGTACATTAAATCGGTTTTGATAAAACAAAATTATCTTATTTTGACTGTTTTCTATAAGTATTTCATATGATCAAGTGGAGGATGTTTACTATTATGCTACCTTAGTCACGTGTGGACGTAACGTTACACCGACACCGTACAAGGCATGTAACAAGATAAAATATCTCCCGGCGCGGCGTGCCCTGTTAGAACAAAGGTCTTCCGAGTTACCGACGTCCTTTGTATTCGCCGTCATTTCCCTTCCTCTCTTCCACTCTCCACACCATATAAAAGTTCTATATCAAAATCCAGTGGTTGAACTCTGTACTTCATTCAATGCAGCTCATGTACGGAACTTGATAAGTTTGCGTTAGTCGTTAATTTAACAGTTATTTACGAGCAGCAACTGTTACCGGCTTTAGTTATAGAGTTTTGTTATATAAAAGCTAACAGGCTAGCTTGTTCAAATAATTATTCCATTAAACTTGAAGGTTTAAAATTTAAATAATTAGCATTGGCCAAATTCAGCATTTGGCATGAAAATAAAATATTAATAATATTTTCTATAAATATATGACTGAGCGTACCGGCGATACACTGTTTTTTTATTATTATTTTGTTTCTCTTTCAGTACTCAGGTTCAAAAGAACCCGGTCCTTTGGAAGGCTTGCGTGGGGACACAGGTCCAACACGTAGAGGCCCCTCAGAGAATATACAAATGTTTTACTGTGACGCATCAGCCGGGATCCATCTCTGGGTAACCACAGGTAATTGCCCAGAGATGGTCGCCAGTTAATGCGTAGAAACTATGGAAAATGTAGAAATCTAAACTAGGACTATGGAATGAAATTTGGATGGACTGGCTACTGGGCTATTGAGTGAGACTAACGGACGTCCGCCTTTACAATAGTCTCAAATTGAACGGTTGGCGGACGGTGACTCGCCTCCCACTAGATGGGCCCCCACAAAGCGGCGTAGTGCCTTGGGCGCAACATCGGCGTGGTCGGCTAAGGGTGTAGAGAGGTGTGCACCGGTTTCACCATCACGAGGAGCTCGTGAGCGGGTTTCCCCGCTATTACGCAGATTGAGCACTTCCACCCTTTCGAGCATATAGCTCTTGCGCTCCACTCTGCCGGCCAATAAAGGCAAGCCAGAGGCGGGGGATAGATTACAATTCCCCTCCGGAGGACTCAGGTCCGTGGGGTCGCCACTCCCCAACAGCTCGCCACAAGCTGCCCTGCGGGTTTATTATTATTATTATTATTTATGCCTATTTTGTAATGTAACTAGGCAATTTCAAAAAATTAATCATTAGTGTGGAACGGCGTACAGCTTAAAAAAGCTACTGCTAAGCTAAAGCGTTCTCGCTACCATCTTAACTCTATTATTATAAAATATTCAATGATAACCTAACCTGAATACCCTATTTAATATTCACACTAATTTGAGCTAATTTTCAAACAATTAATACCAATCTAGGACTACGGGTTGGCAATAGTTATAAAAATAAATATACATAAAATACAATAGGAGGTCCTTAAAAACCTTATACTCGTATATGCCTCTTGAGACATATTTAACCGGGAATGGCTGATCTTGAATGAGGCTTTCTGCAATATCATGCCTATCTTAGTACTAATGGCCTCCATGTGAAAGGTGAATGGCTCCATTCTTTAAAAGACTGTGGTAAAAGACACCATGTTGGTAATTCAATATAACCTTTTTGAGATTTTAATATATAGACGTTGTTCTATGTTTAATAGACTTCAGGATTATCTATACATAAAATAAAATGATAGCTGACGGCTGCCTGCACATGAAAGATATATGAGAAAATATATTATGGGGCAAGTATCAGTGTAATAAAACCTAAAACTATGATTTTTTTATCTGTGGGTTTGTGCACGTTAATCTCAGAAACAGCTTACTCGATTCAATGCACTTTTCACTATTGTTTTATTTTAATCGGCACATAAATAACAATCTATATCAATTTAAAGTATTTTGTTCGACAAAATTGCTACAAAATAATAATTTTATTGAATTGGCTGAAACTTTAGCTTTCAATGTCCCTATACATACATTGAATGCTAAACTTTCAGCCAGCCTTTAATATTTTAATGATATTAGAACACAAAAGTAATTCAGATTATTAAATAAAAAAATGTATATGTATACCAAGCAGAACAGTATCTCGCATGGAACAGGGTAGGCAAAGGAAGCAGTAGTATTATGATACTCCGCTTCCCGCTTTCCCAAGATCTAATAATTCATTTAAGAAAAAAACAGAAAATTCAAAATATTAAATAAAAAAGTACTTATTTTTACTTTGCGCTGAAAATACATTGATGAAGATAAAATAGATTAAGAATCGTAATTGCTCAGACAATTACAATAGTCGCTAGTAATTAATGGATGAAGTCTATTATTGGAAGAGCACACATTGTTCACGGTACTAACGCTTACCAAACCATATATTACTTAGTAGTACTAGCTGGAAGTAGTTAAGTATTTTTTTAGCTTCGCGTCTTTACCCTACCGTGGTAGCCTGAAAGCCAAACAATCTCTCTGCATTTCTCTTTTACCTCGCCCATTGCTATCAACCTCTCCTTTAATTATTTATCTATCAAATAAACAAAAAGTTCTCAATCTAAAAGCTAATTGCCCTTCCCAATAGGCTAAATACATACGGCACACCAAGACCTAAAAAGAGTAATGAAGAACGTTGTGTTTTCTATTAATCTTATCTTTCTCGACAATTCTTCTGCCCAGCCAATAATTTATATGAAAAAAAACTGACTGACAAGAAGTAAGTCATTTACTCAATACACATTACTGTCTTAAATGGTCAACGACAAGGATATCATTGAAAGTGAATTCCTAGCGGAAGGGAAGCATCTGGCACCTGAGACCAAACGAGGTTCCGCCTAATGGCCTGTCGCGCGTCCATCCGCGCCGGTGATTGATCGACACGCCTCGCGACATGTGTACGTAGCCTACATCGTTTATATCTACGTAATAAATCACGCGTTTTAGCTCGATAAAAGCAATATGCAATATCGGAAGGTCTCACTTCATTACGCAAAAACATATGGCTTTATGCAGATAAAGATTTTATCTGTGACATATTTTTTTTTTGTATTTATACAAAATATTTTTTAGAACTAGGTATATTTAAGATACTTTTTTTTAAACGGCCTTTAGAACGTCAAGTCTGAGAGCAATGAATAAAAATAAGTGTCATCTATGAAGACGTGCCCCACTAGAAAAAAAAATCATATTTTTTTTGTACATTAGACTGACACCGGCCAGTCAGGAAAGTTGCTCTCCATATATATTTTTTCTACCTGTTTAGTAAAACAGAGCGTATCGTACTTAATAGCCAGGCACCTATTATTTTAAATATTATATCTACATACAATTAAATGATATAACATTTAATATAATATTTATGTTCAAAATTACTACAATACAAAGACATCATCTTTCATTTTAGTCTTTGCAAGTTCATTTCTGTCAAATGTAGTTACTACTACGCAGTCACAAAATTTCTTTAGTCTGATATTAACTAATAATAACGGGAAATACCCATCTTGAACAATACTGCACATTCGTACTATAAGTGATTCGGAGAAAGAGTGATACTTCTATAAAAGGTCAGAACAAATTATTTATTCTCGATACTTGTACATAGTTTTTATATTTTTTTTTTTCATAGCAGTAAATAGCAAAGAAGAATTTTATCTTTTCTTATAACTGTTCAATTACAAGAAAGAACAATGAATAGCTAAACTTTACGTATAATTAAAGCACCATTATTAATATTAATTCTGAGGGTATATTTTTCCTCTTAAGAAAACAGTTTCTTATAAAAGAAATTATTTGGGATCAAAAGAAAATATTTAGGAACAACAGAACCAGATTATTAGAGTGGAAATGATTAATTTTCCTAACAATTTCCTCGTCATTTCCAATCTTTTGAAAGACACAAAGCATTTAGCCAAATCAGCGCTGACCTGGGTTATTGAAACAAGTAGGCACGGCTTACTTCAATAATGGTATTACTAAAAAAGCCTGAGTAAAGCAAAGTATATCATAATTTTCTTCGTTATAAAAATTTTGCTCAATCTGTAACAAGACGCATGACACATGACACATCAGTTTATATTAAATTCACCAGAGGTGTCAGACGTTTGCGGCTAGAGCAGGCACTGTGCGGTTACCATCTCGCGCAGGTAGCGCGCGACAGCCCTTCGCTCCTGTCACACGTACTCTCCCGGAAACAAAGATTTCCCGATTTAATCAACGCAACAACACACCCAGCGATAACTAGAATGGAAGCCAGCGGTGCTCTCGCCAGCGTGTTCGATTTAAATTACGAACAATATTACACGGCGCGGATACAAACGAGTCCATTGTAGAACGTGTGCGCCCGACAGCTGTTTTAGATAACGTGTGACCTCCCCAGAATAAAGCTCGCCGTGAACAATTAAAACAACAATGACTCGGGGCACGCGCACCACTTATCAACAACATTTTAGCAAACAACAAAAAAGAATAGCGATAAAATCTACTAAAATATACTTGTTAAGCTGAAGTTACTTCTATGACTATATTTTGATAATATGTTTGCTATTAACAAAGATAGTATCAAACTAGAATTACCTTTTAAAAATTAAAATAATTGTACGTTCGTATCAAACATACAGAAACAACACAGAAATGTGCTCTCTTTTTATTTATACGCATCGATTGCTTTGATCGTCGACCCTTTGAAAAGTGTCACTCAGGATTGACAAAATACTCTAAAGTAAATGGTGTTCCTCATTAAACGTCTACGGAATTAACGTTTCAACAATGTTACGAACAACCTTTTTATATTTTTTTAAGAATATAGTACCTTGGCAATGTATAGAATACCTGGGGCGTTCAGCCAATGTATGGAAATTATAAATATTATTGTCAAATTAAATTAACTTCACACTGTATTCCGCACACAGCAGGGAACCTAGTTTTAAGACACTCCATTCACCACTTTCCGCCAAGTTCTGCAGGCATTACGTGTTGAGTGGCGGAACTTAACGCTGCGCTTTGCCTCGACACTAGAGTGAAGAATTGAAAATATAAATGTAAACAAATATTCATTTTCCTCGAAGAGGATCGAACCTACAACCAGTCGATTTTGCAGTCACACTGTGCCCATGTGCCATGACTGGCCTTAATTGGTAAAGTCTGTAATAACATACATTACTTAAATAATGAATAAAACTCCTAGGTATTGTATAAAGTATGTTCAACCAGCAACATGTAAAATAAGAAGATTTTCACCCATATTCCTATATTATATAGTAATTATGCAGAATGATCCAAAGAAAATTTGTAATAAGTCAACAGAGTACAATGCAAGCATTGTCCAACATTAATTAAAGACAGTTTGGTAGGGTGCTAGCTATGAAGGAGTGTCTGCACCATATTTTTGTGAAAAACTTAACAAACCATATGCATAAATGTATTAAGATACCTGCAATGCAATGTAGCACATTGGAACTAATGTGAAAATTTGTTGAACTCATAGAAATAAGTTAGCATTTATTTTACAACAGCAATAAACATAGAATGAGATAGTAGTATTTTTCACTTTAGTCTCCAGTTTCTGACCAATTCAAAACATTAAAAAAAATCGGCTTCACAGATAATAATTCAAGATCGGCAGACATCTTTCAGCAAATAGAAAAATAACACTATTACACCTCTTGCTTCTTCCATGTACATTATCATAATATTATCTTTTTTTTTATGTTAAACAAAAGTTTTAAAATATAAAACAAAATTCTATAAAGTTTTGCATTGAGTCCCACCATTGAATACGCAATAACTAATTTGGAGGAAAGTAAGGAGTAGAATACCTTAACGCTAGGATATCTCTTCCAAAGAAGGATATGTCATATGTGGGATAGTGTGAAGATAATAAAGCCTACATTTTAATAGCAGTATCAAATATTTGTTATGTAACTTCAAGATAAATGCTATGGTTTTTATGTGTATATTTGGCACTTCTGTGAATATGAAATAAAACAAATTTTAGTTTACTTGATGTTGAATATTGATTAAAATGTGTTACTTGAATTTTTTTTAATCTTACAGATCATAATAGATAAATAATATAATTCCAAATGATTTTTTTAAATAAGCAAATAAATATATTTTATTTTAGTGTGAATGATATTCAAATAATAACAACAATAAATTTTCAATTTTTTAAGGATTTTTTTTGTTTATAAGTAATAAAAATGCAATCAATATATCAATTCATCATTTAGCCTAGTAATAAAAAGTGAACCATTAAATCTTATAAGGTAATGTGATTCACATAGTATCTCAAGGTAAGCCCTTAAAACTTATTTTATGAAAAAAAACCAGTCAATAAGTTAAAATTATATCTGGTAGTATTATTTACTGTATTGCTGTATATTACAAGACATATTTGTGAACCAAAATAACTAATAGTTAACCTCTAAAAATATTTTAAATCTTACAATACAATATCAACAGAAGAGTTTCAATATGTCTTGCAAAGACCAAAAAGCTAAACTTATTTTCATACAATTTAATTTTTAAAAAATGTGCAAAATTATATGATACAAAAGAAAAATGTATTGCCTACAAATAAATCATAACATCAATGATGGGTAAGCATTAAAGGCATAGTTCCTCTTCAATAATAAATGTTGGTACAGATCGTACCACCAGCTACTCTGGTGGCAATGAATAACTTAAAAATTATATTTGTTGATATCTTTATTCTCCAAAGACAAGATATGTCATTTCTTCTTATTTAAAAAAACTTATGTTTAACTTTGTTTAACCAATTATTTTACTGGAAACACAGTTATTATACGAATAAAATAAACAAAAAGTCATAATGTAGGAAACAAATGTTTTTTTATAAAATTATTTCTTACCTTTTGATGAGAATTCTTGTAATAGCTACTTCTTGGAATACGAGTTAAAAAAAACACAAAATAAACTTATTGAGCAAAACGCACATATTCACTCACAGAAAACTTTGTAATATATATTGGCGTATAAGTTATAAACACAATACATAATTTCTTACGATCAAAACAAAACGAATGTTGAATCACTGTTGTATCACCGTTTCGTTTACTATTTTACGAAGTGTGGACCACAGAGTACTAACGCTAAGTAAACTGTAGATGTAGGAATAGACAGAAAATTTGAATGCTCATTTGGTATATAGTTTTCTGTAATTTGATGCAAAAATATTTCAAATGTTTTTTTTTATTTGTTTAAGTTACATTTCACTTAATAAAGCAATTTTTAAAATAATTAAAAAAGATAAGTTATTGAGCTCAAGCTACACCAAAAACATTAAATACTACACGGTTATCCTTTAGTAATGAACAATTATTATAAAATGATTAAATTAGATGAACTTTTGCTTGACTGTAGAAATATCTTTATCTCATATCCATAGATACCTTATATTAACAAAGTAAACTGTGTTTAACTGGCACGCCTAATATGCATAAAATATGAAATAAAAACAATGTTTGAATTTGACATTTCTAACTAAGAAATTAAATTGACAATCGAGATTTTGACAGCTAAGGTCTCGACGAAACTATAATTTATAAAATAATAAAAATAACTGAAATAATTCTTCTTAAATGCAATCAATCGCCTAATAATCGAATGATAAATATTTTCTAACGTTATAATTGCAAATTTATTACCAAAATGAATTCAGTTTTGTTTAAAAATGTTTTACGGAATATTGCGCATATAACCTACCGTTCAAATAATCTTGCAAGAATTAATAACAAAGTTACAAAACAAGATGTCAAAGGAATACATACAACATGGAAATTAAACGATTTAATGGAATTTTTCGACGAGAAAAAGAATTGGAATGAATCAAATATACGAGTGGGTAGATCTTGGAGGTTAGACGAATTGCGAATTAAATCTAACACAGATTTACACAAACTTTGGTACGTTTTGCTTAAGGAACGTAATATGCTCTATACTATGGAACAAGAATGTAACGACAAAGTACGTTTGTTTCCCAATCCAGAACGAATAGACAAAGTTCAGGAATCCATGACAAACATAGAGACTGTCATTAGAGAACGAAATGTTGCATATTATAAATTAGAGACTGGAGAAACTGGAGAGCGCCCTGTAGAAGATGTAGTTAACCTATTAGGCTTACCAGAAAAGTATACTAAGCAAGAATATTATTTACCAAAATTTATGAATACTCGCTGGGTTCGATCATATTTTGAACATGGATATATAAATAGCTTGGCAGTCAAAAAGTTCTATAGATTGTACATGGAAAAACAAAGAAAAGAAGTGAGAAAAGCTAAAAATAGAGACTTTAATCATGTTCAACAGTTATTAAAACGTTTCCCAAATATGGATTTGGACAAGCTGAAAGCAGAATATCCTGATGTTGACATTGAAAAGGCAAAACAATCAAAGAAAGCAAGAGGTCATTGTATGCCTATATATTAAAAATATTGCAGTTAGTTAATGTAATATAAGTTTTAGTTTATAATGTATTTTTATTACCCAGTTTTTTTTTATTCAATTGTCTATTCCTAATAAATCTATTAACTTTTTTTATCACAATCAAATCAGCCTCTTTGTCTATCCCACAAACACCAGAGTAGGCAATGAGAACCTTGTGTTAAGACACTACATTCCCCACTTTTCATAAAATTTTTTGAGGCATTACATGCTAATGGCAGATCTCAATGCAGGACTTTTGCCTTAGTGCCAGAGCAAAGAAATGAGAATAGTAATTCACAACTGTTACATAACAGTGACACCCATGTGCCCCTACACCATGACAGCCTCTATTTTTTGCACTTTTATTAATTTGACAATACAGTGTTACGTCAGCACCACTTTAAATGAAACCAGTTTTAACTACTCTATAAAAGCCATTTACACAATTCAGTTTTTTTTCGCAAAAGTGATTTTTTTAAACAAAATAAAAAATAAAATTATCGTTGTAAAATTAAACGACATTTGTCAAGAACGACGCACGCACACATAAACCTATCAAAGGGATTCCGCCGCATGCGCCTCATTCCGAAATGGAGTCGTAGGTATTGGCGACAAAGTTAAAAGTTGGTTAAGAATAAATAAATAAATCAGCTCAGAGGGAACCTAGTGTTAAGACCCTGTCTTCCCCACTTTCTGCCGAATTCTGGAGGCATTGCGTGTTGAGTGAGAGAACTCAACGCCATACTTGTCCTTGACACCAGAGCGAAGAAATGGAAATATAAATTTAAGTAAATATTTCATCTGCTTGATTGGGAATCGAACGTCAGACGAAATACAGGTATGATAAACACCGTGAAATACAAAAAAAGAAAAGCATATGGGTCACTTGATGGTGAGTGATCACCACCGCTCTTGACCCTATGTAACACCAGAGGACTTACATGTGCGTTGCCGGCCCTTACATTGACTTGTTAAACAGTATATATGTTATAAATATTGAGTCAGACATGGTAAAGTAGGATAGCATCCGACTTTAAGCACTGAAACTGGACAAACCCCACTCAGGGTATAAATTATTTCCATTTCCCGCCTCTGCAAAGACAAAGCAATACATTGATTTCTGCCAATTGTCATAACGAAGTGTTTTAAATTTACTCGGCCCAATGAAGCATTTTGTCACTAGATACTTTTGCTTATAGCCAAAGGCCACTCAGACCTACGTCATTCAACGTCAAGCTGAAATTTTGAGGATAAAATAACGTAGGTCTGCGGGCTCTAGGATCTCAGTCTATTATCCGTTTTTGCAGTGTAGTTGAATTTAGCTACCAACTTTCATGCCAATTATTGATTTGTTATGAGAAATATAAAAAAAATAAGCTATAAATAAAAAAATACGAGATTAAATGATAAAAATATTTATTTATATCATAATATAGTAGACTGTATAAAATTATAAAAATAAAAAAACTTTAGTTAAAATATCAATGTAAATAATGATTTTAAAAAAATATATATATGCCGATTTTAATTTAAAATAATCTTAAAACACTCCATACACTTTGGTAATTCTTCCGATTGCAATAGCCCAGTTAGTTTTTGTAGAAGTTGGTATGTTTCCATGTAATGTTTCTCCAATTCTAATCTTGAAGTTACATGTAATGTCACATCCTCTTCTACATTATTTTGCTTTGATATATTGTATATTTGTTTCACATAGTAGGCATCAAAGAAGGCTTCTAATGATATATACAGAACTTGAATAACTTCATTCCGAGTTATTTTATCACTTTTACATTTCTCACTTTTGTGACTTACACTTTTGCATATATATGATAAATGATCCAGTAAATCAGTCTGTCGAATATTCTTGTTTGTTGCACTTGGGACAAAATCATCATTGCTCTCTATAAATTGTAGCCATTGTGAAGAATGTATAAAATTTATAATAACACTTATAACGTTATGTTCATCAACAGACAGTATCTTGTGAGTGTATCGGCGACATATTAGATACTTAATGCAAGGTGGTTCTATTTTGCTCAATATTTTGACAACTGATTGATGTGGTAGTTCTGATAACAAATAAAAAAATATAGTTTTTTTTAGTTTTAGACGATATTCCGCACGTAACAGGGCAGATGGGACCTAGAAACCTTGTGTTATGACACTCCATTCACATTACAATACTTTATTTTTCCATTATCCGTTGAATTCTTAGGTGTTTTTTTCCACCACTCAACACCTCATTGTGTATCCACGCTCCGCTTTGCCTCGTTACCAAAGCGAGTCAATGTTAAATTAAAAATAAGCAGAGGCAGAGAAAACCTAGTGTTAAGACACTCCGTTCCCCAATTTCTGCCGAATTCTAGACGCATTGCATTTTGAGTGGCAGAACTCAACTTCGCGATATTAAATTAGAGAATATAAAATATTTTATAAAATATTAAATATAATATGTTAGCTAAAATGGATAAATTTAGAAAAGCTTTTGTGCTTCAAAGAAAACATAATGAATTATATTTTATTTCGCACAATATGGAAATAATCATGTATAATTTAATAGAAAAGTTATGGAAATATTAACACATGAAATAATAAATATCTGCCACAAGCTGTCGTAAGTACCGACACACTTTGTCCTCCTGAGCCACGAGTGACATCATTAGATAACAATTATTATTAATAATATACCATAAGACCAATGTATTACCTAACAATATACTAACAATGTATTTACCTGAAATGATTTCATAAAATTTGTTTTCAAAATTTGTTATATCCGGGGAAGAAAATGAATAGGTACTGCTCGAATGAAAATATATCGTTTGTACAAACATGTTCAACCATAGCTGAAAATATCAAAATTATTATTGTCATTACATACACTACACTACTCAGTAGTTGTTATTTTCAGCCGTAATCTAGAAGCTTAGCGAGATTTGAGTGGCAGACCTTAACGCCGCGCTTGCCCTCGACACAAGAGCGCAGAAATAAAAATAATATTTTTTTTATTGTAATAGTTTCTGTTTATTTTTATTATATGTAGTTGAGGCCGTCGTGACGCAGGGGCACAAGGTTTTGTCTGTAACGCAAACACAGTTGTGGGTTAGATGCTCACTCAAAGGGAACTAATTATTATTTATGAACTAGGTTCCCTCCTCCTAACCCTGCTGTGTTGCAGGCGAAGCTGATACAATTTTAATATAGTTAACAAATTTACTAACACTCAAAACTTTTATGTGTTCTTCTGGATAATCAAAATGAATGGAATGTACAAATAATTTCATTATTTGTGTTCTCAGATCATTTTTTTTTTCACACAATTTTTGTAAAAAGGTCTGTCTCACTGCTGCTCTGAAAAAAAAAATTATATTATATATTAATTTGTATAGATCAGATTGTGTTGTGATGGGCTCACTCACGGTGAAGATTTATTTTAAATTCCAGAGTTCAGGCAACAGAACAAAGTGTGGCATTGAGTTCTGCTACTTAAAAGTCAATGTCTCGAATGTCCTTATTACTAGGCTATCTCTGCCTACTCTATTATATGCCCTTTAGGTAAGAAAAAATAATTATGAAAATATTTAAATTAATTTTAATATAAAGTTATACAACTTTTTTACCACAAATAACATATAATATTATATTACTTTTGTAATTCCAGCAATATTATTGAGACTAAAATATTAATATGTTATTTATAAATCATCTGTTGTACACATTCTTTCTGTTATTATAATTTTTCTGTGATTTCTTTGTTAAATGAAAAAAAAAAGAAAAGAAAATTAATTAACAGCATTTATGGTTAAGAAATATGAATGTAGGAAGGTAACCAATGTCGAAATCCAAAAAGGCAGGAATGTTAAGACACTACAATTTGCAATATATTTTGGAGTTGGTTTCTGGGGCTGGCTGGTATACAAATTAATATATTTCTATTAATGTGTCACTGCTTGTTTAGTGATAAATTAACACTGCTTTGGCTGGTCAGAGAGGGATATAAAAATAATTCAAGTGGCCAGTGAACTCAAAACCCATGATGGTTCTACAGTTAAACACATAATGAAGCGGAACAGTTTGTGTGTTTGTTTGTTTAAAGTTGGATTTACTTTCTGTTTGTTTTGCATGAATGAAAGTCTATATAACATTACAATTAAATTCTTAGTTAGCTTTAAATAATTAAATAACAATAACTAGGAACGCCATCATCTTATAGCAGAAATATTTGGATATATGTATGTATGTTGTTTTAAAATATAGTCCTCGACAACCTATATCTATCTCTTATAAACAAGTCACAATAAGACAGTATCTGACAAAAAATCATTGAAAACTCCAAGGTTTGAAAACAGCAATTATTTCAAAACTTTTCATTTGATAAAGATATTGAAGCTTACAAACGAAAGTTATTCCATCATGAAGGAAATTTTATGAAGCTAATTTTTGGATTTTATAGCATGTAATACATAGTGCTTGCATTTTCTCAAAATTATTAAAAAATATTGAATGTTTAAATTATATAATCCATAAAATAAATATAGGTGGTACGCGGGCGAAGCCGCGAGTGGGCCGCTAGTAAATAATATATAAGTAATTAAGTATAATTTTACCCCACATAGAAATATATGTCCATTTGTATTAATTCCATAACACTATGTAAAATCACCATAAGCCTATCAATTCTTTCACTTTTTTTCAACATTTCATAAATTTCAAAAGTTTGTTGTTCCCAAATAAGTCTGTGCAGAGTTTCTTTTCTTCCGTCATTATATTTAGATATATACTTTTTTTCTTTATATTCCTCACTATACATTGGAATATCTCTCCTATTGTTGTATAGTTCATTTTCCAATCTATTAAAACAATATTTGACAATACCATCTGAGTGGCCAAACTCTTTCCTCTTTGAATATGTTTGTGTTTTATCATCCATGGATTTCTTTAAAAAATCTATGTAACATTTATTTATATCAGTGTGAGCTTTACAAGGAGGATGCATGTTAAAATGGTATGACAATATCTCCCGGCATCTGTTTACTATATGATCTATTGAATATGGTGTTGTAATGTCATTATGTGCATTCTGAAATCAGGAAATGAAATATTTGTTAATTCAATTTGAGGCCACAGGCCATTCATGTCACAGGGGCATGTTATGCCAAATTCTATTATAACTAATTATAACTTAAAGCAGTGATTTATGTCATGAACAGAGTGTGAAAATTTTTAATATTTCATTCCCTTGAAAGGGTATGGAACTTGTAACTCCCACTTTGCAGTAGCAAGCTTGTGCCCCGAAGCCCCGACAGCCACTAATAAACTATTGAGGCCGTCATGGTGCAAGGGCACAAGGGTGTGGCTGTAATGCAACTGTTGTGGGTTCACAAAGATTGAATTATGATTTCTTTATTAATATTTTCATGTTTTGCTCTGGCACCAAGGCAAAAACCCCCAGTTCCACCACTCAACAGGTTTACAGGATACAGTGTAAAGTGAAGCTGTTTTTTTTTATTATAATTTTTAAAAAGATGACTGATGATGACTAGAAAGTAGCATATTTACCAACATTATTTCCACAATGCCTCTCAACACATTTTCTGGAAGGTATTGAGTTGGAGTTATCCAATAAAAGCATGTTTCTAAGGCATCATACCATGTGTTTAGTCGCAGCTCATTTTCAAACATTGCGACTACTATAGAAGGCATAGCAGTTCGATTCAGCTGAAATCATATATTTTTGTAAGAAAGTATTTGTCTCGGTTGTTGTGGCAACACAAATTTTGTTAATTTTACTCTACACAAAATTTAAAGAAACAACGTTCAGAAACCCTCCTGAGGGTATTAGTGAAGAGATTAATGACAGTGGATGAGGTAAAAGATGTATGCAGCAATCGTAGCTCTTGTAAGTATAATATACCAATCTTACATTTTACTGACTGAAATGTAAGATTGGTATTACCGAAATGAAGAATTGTAAATAATAATTAAATATTACTTACTTTTGTTGAAGTATTCATACAAATCGAACATCTTGGGAAGTTTAAAAGTTTCAAACGTTTTAAAGTATCTAACTGTGCAGTTTGTGACACTTTTAAACTTGCTTTTATAAAATTAGTTTCTTCTATGTTTCGTTCAGTAACCTTAGAGCGCTTTACGGTTTTATTATCTGAATACCTCGTTCTTTTTCCTGGTGATATCTCCAAGTCATTGAATGTTACTCTTAAGTTACTTTCCATAGTGTATTTATATTAGTTTTACTAATATTTTTTTTATATTATTCTAAAAACAATCCAGGAAGTTAATGCTATAAAAATCATAAAAAATTCTTTACCTAAAATAAATAACAGACATATAACATATATAACATACCTAAAACATATATAGGTAATATATACTATCTTTTTGTCCATTAAACGGGTTTAGTGCATGTAATTCACAAATATAATTGAAATAGCTATAGCATATAGCTTAATATTAAAATTAAAATGTAGTGTAAGTATTATCGATTATAGTAATTACAAGTATTGTGTTAAAATAATTATTTTATCAATTAGGAAGAAGTAATACAATCTAGTACAGCATAGATAGATGCACTTGTTGTTTTCCTTTGTTGTTTTATGAACTTCACACATTTAAGGAGTTCACTACTACAAGAACTTCACACATTCCTCACAGTATACTCTTAACATATTTGAATTTGTAACTTAAATATCCAGTTTATAGTCTAGGTATCCATTTCCATTTATATTTCATATTATTACTATCTAATCTAAAGTCGACGTGAACTATATTTATTTGACTGTTTATGATATTTATATTTTATATATATGTGATAATAAATGAATCACGACCACAGACCATATATTCTCTGATGACATAAGGGTAACCATAGGATAGAGACTATGAGAGTAGTGTCAAAAGTTAATTTGTAAAATAGTTTTAAGACAAATACTTAATTGCCTAAATATTTTAAAACTTTTATATTGTTGTTTAATAACTATAACAACATATATTTTAAGTTAGTTTAAAGTTTTCATTTTTATTTTAAAGAAGTTGATAGGATGTATCGATTTGAAGCTGCCTAATAAAATAAAGGTATCAAAGATAGTAATTAGAAAGAGGGTAGTTGTAGTGAAATGTTTCAAAATGGACCATCTTATAAACATACTTTTAGATCACGCCTGCAGAATAAAAAAATTGTGATGTCATAAACATTGAAAATGTGTAAAAAGAAAAAGACAATATAATTCATGCAATATTCAATATTTCAATTTATGATTATGAAGCAAAATAATATTGTGGTATAAAACCCCAAAGTCTTTATGTGTAGTACACCTATCAATCACATGCATCACATATCTTTAGACCGTTTACTCCAACACTCAGTAAATATCACAGCAAAAAATAAAATCAGCAAAAAGATATATAACATATTCACATAGTAAATAAATGAGGCCGTCGTGGTCCCAGGGGCACAAACGTGTGACTGAAACGCGATAGTTGTGAGTTCGATTTTCACTTAATGAATGAATTATTATTTATAAATTTCATTTCTTTGCTTTGGTTTCAAGGCAAAAAACGCGCGGCATTGAGTTTCGCCATTCAACACACAATACCTCAAAAAAGTCGGCGGAAAGTCGGAAACTCGCTGCTTACTCGGAGGAATAAAATTTTATTGTACCTAGCATGGCGTTGAGTTCCGCCGCTTAACACGCAATGCCTAGAGAATTCGGCGAAAAATAGAGTACGGAGTGTATTAATACTAAGCTCTCGTGTTCCCTCTGTGTAACCTGCAATTTGCGGGATACCGCGTAAAAGTAGTTAGGATTCATGATTGGACCATGGGTAGAGGTGGTCCAGAATCTAGGTGGCCCAGAACCGCGTCTCGGTGAGGTGAGGTATGTTCCGCCAAAAAAAATAGTGTTAACCACGTTGAATCAATTCCCGCTATTTATTTCGCTCTATCTCTTCAGGATAGTAAGATAGCTTTTGATTCTCAACAACTCCACTACTCCTCATTAATTTTTAATTACCGAATCTATTTTTGACCTTGACTATCTAATCACTTTGCCTCTCAGAAGCGACCATACGCTTTCCTAATTATCTGACTCAGGCAAAAAAAACGTTGTTTTTAAATGATACGTATTTGAGTATGTGCCTACAAATAAATTCTTTATTTTAGTAACGTATCTACTCATACACCATTGTCTGTATTGTGCATTTTTGTCTGTTTATGTTGTCTCCACAAGTTAAAAACAACCAACAGTAATGACACAGACGAGCTCTTTGAACTGTATCGGGAGAGCATGCAAGGATAGTGGGATCGACAAATACCGATGATACGGCTGCAGCTACGCATCTCATTAAGATAGAGGTGTACGAATCCTTTAAACTTGCGAGTTTACCGCCAGATGAGTACTGGCAACATGTCAGTACTCGCATAAAGCATTTCACGACTACAAACAGCGATAACTTTAAAAAGAGCGAGTATTATATACGTCTAATACATAAAGAACTGATCGGGAGAAATCGGGGGAATAATCAAATTTTGTTTAAATATTAAATCACCATTTTCATTTGTTGTACCCAGTTTTAGTAAGATTCTTAAACGTGATGTACATCTTTTCGATAAAAATAATTCACTTTCTTCACCCATTTACCGCTATAGTTGCAGTGTCGCTATAGTCAGTCGCTATGGTGGATGTGGGAAGTCAAATTTCGTCACAAATTTTCTAGATAACATTCAAATACATATGTATAATGCAACGTTTAAAAAACATGGTGCTATGATGAAATGCAACCAATGAATAACAGAGCCAATGTTGCATACGTACAGGGAGTACCGGACATGTCAATGTTTAGTAGTAAATAAAACACCCACAGTTATTTAAAATTGATGGTCTAATGAAAGAATCAGATGGTCAAGTAGTTGATATATTTACTAACGGCAGTCGTCAAATAAGGCATTTAGCTCGCCAAGTTTTTCCGGATAATCTCTATAATAATTTCTTGAAGAGGCCTATAGAGATGCAACTAAAGAAGCATATAGATTTGTAACAAAGTAAAAACACAAAGTAAACAATTAATTATTTATCAATAACTTTGTTTTCTTAATATTAGTGAGTAATAACAACAACTCCAGAGATAATAAAATCAGGAAGGCTGAATATAATATCCCGTGCTTTCAAGCAATTTGGGATGGCCAGAAATGGGTGAAAATAGTGTATCGAGATTTACTTATATATAATATGTATATCTACAATACTACACAGACAAAGATGAATCTAATAAAAGCACGTTGGAAAAGACAACACGTAGGTTCTGTAGGTTATAAGCAGATAGATATCAAGTCTTTGAAACAAAAAATATTTATTGTAATTATACGGCCTCAGGTTGGAATATTGAAAAATATTGATTCAGAGTTTGCCGCAACCGCCTAAATAAGTTCGTGATTACCCATACTTTCTTAAATAACGCTCTGGTATAAAACCAACAATAGCGGCTGAACGGGCATCAGTCCCGCGGAAAACGGTGTGCAGGTTTTAATACTTACTTATAAAAATGGTTTTCGTGTTCAAGGTATTTTTTATAACATTAATTTAAAATTCAATATTTTTTAATATAATTAATAATTTGTTTTTTTTTTAATAAATAAATATTGATATATAATATATATTGATAATTTCGCTATTTATTTGGTAGATGTTTAAAGTTTCCATAAATTCTTATTATACTAACAAGAATGATAATAATAATAATTATTTATAATAAAGTAAAATTTAAATTTAACACTCGTAAGAGAAATTGTTTATTCTGAATTTTCATTGCCATCGTTATTGAGTAACGACACCGAACCGTTGAGCCGTGAAGGTCGTTCTTTTCCCTTATTGTTTACATTGCAGCCTCACGATGCTGACTAAACATAATTTATATATGTTTTTTTATTAAAATTGATTTTATCAAACCATTTTAAAATTGTATATTTTAATCGAAAATTGTTATTTTTCAGACATTTACTTTATTAGTGTTAGGGTCAGTAGCGCTGGGCAACCAGGCTCCAGGCGGGTACTCTTACAACCGTTTCAGTGGTCCAGTGAGTGGAAAAATAATAGAAGTCCAGGTTCCCGCGGCACGAGGCGTCCCAGCGCAACAGCATGCAGACTACGGCTACGACCACCAAGCGGGAAAAATTGACCCGGAGACAGCTAAATATGATCGCTTAAAAACAGTTGATTACAAGGTATTTTATTTTACAATTTATGCTACATTTAATGTATTTTTTAAAAATGTGTATGGACGCTTTATTAAAAATGTGTATGGACTATGAGTATTCATTACCTAAAGAACAAAAAATATATGTGCGATTTAAAATAAAATGTTAAGAAAAAAGTTTTGGCTATTTGTACCAGCGAAGTCTTGCTTGCCTCTTTAAGTTTCTGTCCGAATCATCTACTTTTAATGATCTTATGTTGCCTATCGAATATCAAATTATGATGTCAAATAATAAGAACAATATGTTCTTGTTAAGTAGATATCAAATATTTCGTTTAAGCAATGTTGTTGTTTACATATTGTTTTTTTTTTTCATTATTAAAAAAAATCATAAAACACATATTTGCCCCACGGTATTTCGATAATTTCTAATAGATAATTTCTTATTAACCTATTTAATAGTTCTTATATAAAACGTATATTTTGTTATATGTAACACAATATTCACAATATTTATTATATTTGATATAGCTTATTTAGAAAACGTATAACATTTGAACGTAGCGGGACTCGAAGCCGCGCCGCCTGTAAGATTAACATTTTAAAAATGTAATAATATCTTTAATGTATTTGTATTTTTGATGCTCCTTTAATAAATGTATATATGTAATATAACGTTTTTGTGTATCAGGCTAAACCAGATTACCACTATGCGTACGGCGTTAAAGATCCCCACAGCGGCAACCAACAAGATCACAAAGAGTACCGCGATGGCGACGTCGTACATGGCGAATACTCTCTTGTTGAGCCTGACGGTTCAATTCGGCTCGTAAAATACACGGCTGATCCCAAAAATGGATTTCAGGTAATACAAATACAAAATAAAAATACTCAAAATGTAAATTAATAAAAGTAAATTATGCACCAATTTTCTCATATAAGTCGTTGAAATACTTAACTCAGTAAAAATTATCAAATTGTTAAAAAAATATACTTTTCTCAACAATTTCTATATAAAATTAATTAACGAAATTGACCGATTTCAGGCGACAGTGCACAAGAAGCCAGGAGGTCAACCGCACGCACCTCAACAATACGCTCAAAGGAAACAAAACGAAGACGACTCCAGAGAATACTAGTCACAATTCACAGCTAAATAAAAATAAAAATTAGATTAGCAATCATTCTGTTAAATATTTATTACATTAAATGTTGTTTAAATAAAAGTTAAAAATCATTTAAACGTTTCTTTTTAATTTATACGTATATATGAAAAAAAAAAACGTTATAAAACATCAATATATATTAGCAAAACGCAGAAAATACATAGTGATCTATATATAGTGATCTTATCTTCCGAATAGCTTTTTAAAAGTATCCGCCGAGAAAGGAAACACAATAGTGTGTGTGTTATCTCCAGCAATCATTTGCAACGATTGCAAATATCTCAACTGAAATAGATTACAGTTCTTATTAAAAAATCCATAAAATCGGAAGTTAAAAAAATCGTGCAGTTAAAATCAAATGAAGATTAATTAAAATCATTACATATTCTGCAAAAATTGGAACAAAGTTATTAAAATAAGAAACATTGTAATAAACATTTTGTTGAGAACATTATTGATAATAAAGGAAATTTCTAATTGTTTAGTTAGAAATCAACACGAACCTGCATACACATAGGATTGTCCATCATTAAAACAGCGGCCATTTGAAGGTTTTTTGCTGATTCAATTTCCGCTTTGGCAACAATAATTTTAGCATTCGCCAATCTCGTCGACTCAGCCTCCGCCGCCATCGCTTTTTGTAATTGTAGCGGCAAACTAATGTCTTTACTGTAATTTGTAATTTCAATAAGCTCATTTTGCAAATGTAATTTGGTTACGGTTCGCGGTGAATAAGTTTTCATTTTCTAAATAATTGAGGCCAGTCGTAGCGCAGCGGCACGAAGTGTGACTGTAAAACCGACTGGTTGTGGGTTCGATCCCCACTCGAGGAGATGAAATATTTACTTAAATTAATATTTCCATTTATTCGCTCTGGTGTCGAGGTTAAGCGCGGCGTTGAATTCTGCCACTCAACACGCAATGCCTCCAAAATTCGGCAGAAAGTGGGGAACGGAGTGTTTTAACATTAGGTTCCCTCTGCCTACCCTGCTGTGTGCGGGATAAAGCGTGAAGCTGATTTTTTTTTCTAAATAATAATTAATTTTTTAATGTATGAGTAAGTCCATGTAAAAAATCTTAGATTTATAATTATCTAAAATATTTAAAAATCAACTGCAATACTTGACTTAGATATAATAGAAGATTCGTATTGTAGCTTCACGCTGTATCCTGCATATAGCAGAGTAGACGGAGGTAACTTGGGAACCTAGTGATAAGACACATTAAGACACTTCCGTTCCCCGAGAAAACTCCCGTGAATTCTGGGGGCATTGCGTGCGTTTTGAATGGGGAAACTTAACTTCTTCTAAAGTTAAAGATTGTAGTGACAATGTATTCTCTATTGTGAAGTTTTTGTGCCCATTAAAACCAATCCATCAGATTCATAATAATAATTAATCATGAATCGATGGATTGGCTTATAATGGGTTCAAAACCTTCAGAGTGGAAAATTTATGTATTTATAGCGAAGGCGTTTCACTGATTTGATTTTAAAATCTACTTAACTATTATTTTCCGCTCTTTCAACACGCAATATAAGATGCAATTTTATTTACTACACCAAATACTATATTATACAAACGTAAAAACACAATATATTTTTTGTACAGCATTACCCACTTTCTATAATAGCAAAGCAAAAATATATATATTTTTTATTTTTAACCTTCAAAGTAAGTACTTTATAAATATATTCTTAATCTTTTTTTTACATTTAAAAATTTGTACCGGAGAACCAAAGAAATGAAAATATCAATAAATAATAAATCATTGCCTGGTCACACGCTTGTGCCGCAGTCATAGCGCCTACCGATACTATATTATATTATATATCAAAATTTACATAATAATATATAGTTTACATTTCAACGCGAACGATTTGGATACCCCACTCCTGGGTTATGTTCTTCATAAGCTCGAACACCTGGTGGCTGACCTCCGGCCTATTGCCCAACACTTCTGCAAGTTTTCTCGTTCCTAGAGCATTCCGTAAAGTCGTCGCCGCTAAGTAATGGGTTGATGATCTGATTCACGAAAATATCATTTTAAAGTTTTGTGTGATAATAACTATTTTTAATTTATATTTTTTTCAGCTTCAAGTCGTATCCCGCTTATTGCAGGGTAGGCAAAGGGAACCTAGTGTTAGGACACTGTTGCCGCCGTCGAATATTTGGAGACATTGCAGGTAGAGTGGCGGAACTTACGCCACGAACGAACGAACGAACACGCCACGCGCTTGTCTTGGTACGAGGCCGTTAATAAAATAAAACTCATTCCCCCGAGTGGGGATTGAACCTACAACCGTCGCGCAACCCTAAGCATATTTTATTTCAAAATGCATTTGCAATTAATTTAATGTATTTATATTGATTGCAAATACTTTAAATTAATGGAAATAATATATAGTAATATAATTGAATATAAGGTCGTTACTTATAGTCGGTCACGCTTATTACAGCCTGCACCGGGTCCGCTATTTTGTAAAAAACAACCGCATCAACGGAGACTGTCAATGAATCCTTAGTCAGTGCCTGAGAAAAAAGACTTATAAACTAAAAATAAATGGTGAAATAAATTCTATTTCTCTTCATCTTTACGCTGTATTCCGCTTGTAGCAGGGTAGATATGGACCCTAGTAATAAAACATTTCGCTTTCTACTTTCTCCCGAATTCTGGAGGTATTGCGTGTTGAGCGGCGGGACTTAACGCCGCGATATTAAATATTGTATTTCCTCGAGAGGGCATCGAGCCCACAACCTGTTACATTTAAACTTACACACTTGTGCCACTGTGCCATGAATAGTCTCTAATAATAAATAAATAATAAATTCTACGCGTATAAAAAATGGATGGACATATTTACTTCTTGCGGTGGAACAACGTAAACGAATGTTCGTAAATCGATGTACTTGACGGAATCAACGCAAGGCAGGTAAAATGTAAGGCCGGGACCAAACGCGCTTTTTTTGTATAATTTTCCATTTCGCAATATAATGGCCCTCTCAAACTGACGGACGACCTGAAAATAGGATCTATTGTATGTTTCTTAAAATTAATTAATTATTATATTTTTAACATTTCCTGAAATATTTTTGATACGAGTATCTCTCTGGATTATCCATATACTACAACTTCACGCTGTATCCCGCACACGGCAGGGTAGGCAGAGGGAACTTAGTGTTCAACACACTCCGTTGCCCATTTTCCGCCGAATTTTGAAGGCATTGCGTTTTGAGTGGCAGAACTCTACGTCGCGTATTTGCCTCGACACCAGAGCGAAGAAATGGAAATATAAATTTAAATAAATATTTCATTTCCCTGAGTGGGAATCAAACCCAAAACCAGTCGATTTTACCGTCACACCTCCTACCCGTTTACAGCCCCTGCGCTACGATTCGCCTCAAAATATCTATATTAACTAAATGAAAATTAAATATGAAAAAATGCAAACCATGAAAACGCATAGCAACGACAACGGGAACGTTAGAATAGCAACAACAATCGATATAATCACCACAATTTTCTCAATGAAATTGTCACTTTCTGAAAATAAACATCGATGTAATAAAATAATCATATTATAATAATATATAAACATAAGCAAATATTATTAATAATAGTACAAAATTAAAATAAATATATTATACTTCTTTCATGTTCTAGACGCGGCATTCTTACGAGAGAAGTCGCACTTGGAACCCCACGTCCACCTGTTTCCTTTGCCAACATAGTTACGGAACGAACTGATTGTTGCTTGGGAATTTCGCGAGATCTAGTGCCGGTTGCTTTCGTAAACTTTTTATTTTGTTGATCACTCATGTTAAATATTTACTGCTAATGTCCAAAAAGAAATATAAATCGAACTAGTATTACGGTGACATGTTCTGTCATATTGGTATGAAGTTGTGTGAAGTAAAGAGAATTTAATTAAAATTAACTAGAACTCTTCTGATCAGGAATGTCGATAGGAAATGGAAACAATATGGACGTTTCTTGTTGTGCTGCGATGTTGTTAAGCGTTTGTAAGTACCGTAGCTGAAACAACGTGAAAATATGTAATTATATAATTAATTAGGTTATCTATACAGAAAGATAAACATATAAACAAATTCTATACAAAAAAAAATGTATAATATGTCTATTACAAGTATTGTTTGTGGGTGTTCCATCATGACTTTTGATGCGTCTCTAAGATTTTCGGCTGTTTTTATTTCTCCTTCGGCTTCTATAATTTTTGCCTTAGCAATGCGCGTGCCTTCAGCCTCAGCCGCCATTGCCTTTTGCAATTCATAAGGCAAAATAACATCTTTTCTATAAAAATATTATTATTCGTAATAGTTTAAATTAGCACTAATTTCATAAATTAATTTCAATTATAAGTACAGTATGAGTGAATTACAAAGAGTAACCCATTTTAACATTTAAAATGTATGACTCTATAAATAATAATCTTAATTCTATACTATTGATCCAAGATATACATAGATTTTTCTACAGATTTTCATCAAACATAATTTACAATACAACACCACAATCTCTTATTGTGTTAATGATTGAGCAGCAATGCACAAAAGTTTGCACAATGTAGTTTGCACAACTTGACCTTTCATACTTTAATTTCCAAACAAGGTCGAGTAAAATGTCTATGATGATATTACATTTCCACCAGTTCCACTTCGATGCCCCACTCGGCTGTCCCTTTATCTATTTCTCTTCGGACCGCTTGACTTATTGATTCACGGTTTGTCAATAAGTCAGTCAGTGTGTACTGACCCAAAATATTTCTAAGAATAGCGATAGCTAACAGTTCTGTGGCACGCCTACAATTGTTATTGGTATTATTAATATATATGTACGTAGAATAAATTCTATTTAAATTTCTATTAATAATGAAAAATATTATTTACGTGTGCGATTGTACATTTAGTAAGCAAAATAGCGGTTTCATAACATGAAAGTAAACCACAGCGTCTACTGTGATAGTTACAGAATCTTTTGTAAGTATCTGAAATGAAACATAAATACAATATAGAGTTGATTTCTTTTTAAAACATATTAGAAAATTGTTTAGTAGTGTTTTATATTAACGTTTAATATATACTAAAGTATGTATCTGTTATATGTTTAAATAAAAAAAATGTATAATACCTCTTGGGGCAGTAAGTTAAAGGACTGCGTTCTAAGATCGATGAAGGTGGCGCTGTCAGTACACGGTACTATCCAAATAATGCCAGGCCCGGCGGGTGAATCACGCCTCACTCGTCCGAATCGCAAAACGACAGCTCTTTTGTACTGTTTCACAACCTGTCAGACAAAACATCTCAATTATCAGTAAAGTAAACGTGAAAATTGAAATTAGGTAATGTAGAACAGAAATAACCTAATTAGCTGCGTTTATATGAAACAGATAAAGCATTATTTTAATCAATTAAAAACGTTGGTTGTTAAGAACGACAACAAATGATTTATTCTACCATTGGGTGATAAATCTTTCTCTCTTAATACAACATCTATTCATGTATTATTCATTGTACGTGTCTATTAGAAGCGATGTCTCTTTTAGCATTTATTTATTTTGTTAGAGTCCTTAAAAAAATCTAAAATATAAGAAATTTAAATCAATTGATGGCGATCAATAATTTTCTTACCCTAAAACATAGTAGTAAAGTCAGCGGGCACAATATTATTATTAGTAGAAAGAATACTCGTATTATTTTTTCCTTTATGGATTCACGTTGCATTTCTGTAATATAACTTTTTAAATATAAACAACATTTAAACAACGTTAGCTTATCAACGACAACATTATATTACTCAGTTTACATACCAATTAAGTCTATTTTGTGCTCGTCCTCTCTCATTTTATAAGAATGTAATAGAAAAAAGATTAGTATATAATAAGTCGAAGAACATTATATCGCATTATTTAATGACATGTTCTGTACATCATCCACAGACAAGATAGATTTATTTTCTGTAGTAAATAAAATAATAAACAAGAAGTATTTATGAAATAATTAGCTACTATTTTTTAAACATTTTTTAAAGTGTTATTCCACACTTAGGAAAGACAAATACTTGTTTAGAAAACGTATAAAAATTTGAACGCAGCGGGACTCGAACCCGCGCCTCCTGCCGACCGCCTGCTCGGTTTCCAGGAGGCGCGGGTTCGAGTCCCGCTGCGTTCAAATTTTTATACGTTTTCTAAACAAGTATTTAATTAGCTACTAGCCAGAAAAAAATATATATTGAAATAATTATTAAAAACAATTAATTGATTAACTGTATTGTACTAAAAAATGTAAGGAACGTTTTGTTTATTTTTTACTGGACGTCAAAGGAAATGGTTCTTCAGAATTGATTAATACATATTAAGAATGATGTATATGATGTTTATACAATACATACATCAGGTAGATTGTAGATGTGTATGATTTTTTACTAATATGTATGGGTTTTTTTATCAAAATAATCAGCTTCACGCTGTATGCCGCACACAGCAGGGTAGGCAGAGGGAACCTAGTGTTAAGACACTCCGTTCCCCACTTTCTGCCGAATTCTGGAGGCAATGTGTGTTGAGTGGCAGAATTCAACGCCGCGCTCAGCCTCGACACCAGAGCGAAGAAATGGAAATATAAATTTAAGTAAATATATATTTTTTTTTCTTTATATCAAGTTTGGTGTTGATTTTCAATGTCTAGTAAACGATGCCAGTCGCGTAATTGAAAAAAAGGTATAATATTTTACATTTAGTATAAAAAATAATAATAAAGCGAAATTATTTTTTTAAATATTGTATTTATATAATTTACCATACATTTTTTTCGTAATTTTACATCTTTTATATTTGCACTACACACAAACTTAAATGGGTAACGGTGAAGGTGCAACACTTTGACCACTTCCTGTTAAAAATGTTTTTAGGAAGTCCATCGGGAATGGAAAGATAATTGTAGAGCTCTTCTCTGCGGATATCGTGTTAAGTGACTGCAGGTACCGCAGCTGAAATTAAATAAAAGCAAATTTTATGTTACAACGTAGATAAATATTTATTTTATATATATACTATTTTAAACTTTTAAATACTGTATTAAATATAGGAATTTACAGAAAATATTGTTTTAAAAATATATTTTTTTTACTTAACTCATTCTATGCAAATGATAGACAGAAAATGAATGAATGAACTATTATATTTGGAGAAATTACGAGCATATCATGTATAATTAAATGTTTATTAAAATCTTCCTCTTGCACTCTCTTTAATATTGAAATTCGTTACGTAGTTTTGGTATAAAATAAGGAAATCAAAAGATACATTTAATTTAAAATCAAATATTTTGATACCTGTAGGGCTGTGGGATTGTCAATCATGACTAAAGATGCCTCTCTCAATGCCTTAGACGCCTTAATTTCTCCTTCTGCCGCAATTATTTTGGCGCGGGCCTCTCTATCGGCCTCAGCTTCCGCAGCCATCGCTCTTTGTAACTGCACCGGTAGGCGGACGTCTTTTCTGTTAAAAATGATTATTTTGTTTTTCACACACACATTTACACTTTATCCTGCATATAGCAAGAAAGGGAACCTTGTGTTAATATACTCCATTCCCCACCTTCCGCCGAATTTTCGACACATCGTCGGCGAAACTCAACGTCGTGCTTTCTTCTACTTTCTTGAAAATTTAATATAAAATTATACCCAATAAATTTTGACGCCTGCATTCTTTATGGATTATGTTTTATAAACCCAAGAGCAGTGTGTGTAACGCGCGTAACTAATTTAATGGAAAATGAAGTCTTAGAAAGGCTTGAGGAAATGTTAAAACGAAATAAAAAAAAGACATCGCTTGTGATTTTATTATAAAACTGTATTTGTGGTTCAAGATTTATAAGAGGCCGGTCGTGGCGCAGCAGCACGAGGTGTGACTGTAAAACCGACTGGTTATGGGTTCGATTCCCACTCGAGGAGATGAAATATTTATTTAAATTTATATTTCCATTTCTTCGCTCTGGTGTCGAGGTTAAGCGCGGCGTTGAGTTCTGCCACTCAACACGCAATGCCTCCAGAATTCGGCAGAAAGTGGGGAACGGAGTGTCTTAACACTAGGTTTCCTCTGCCTACCCTGCTGTGTGAGGGATACAGCGTGAAGCTGATTTGATTTACCTTTGATTGAAATATATGAGAAAAATAGGCGTGAAGTTCGTTATCTGTACGGCGTGAAACTGAAAAGAATAGGTGATTGTATAAAATATGTTACATTTCAACTCTCTCTACTTCGACTCCCCAAGGATCAGTGGCGACGTCCAAGTTGGCTTGCATCATGTGACTGATGGCCTCTCGGTCAGACAGCAACTGCGCTAGATCACGCATACCCAACACATTTCGCAGAGTTGTCGCTGCTAGAAGACGCGTAGAAGCGCTGGTAAACAAATAATATATATCTCATAACATATTTACTATAATTTAGTTAAGACACTGCGTTCCCCACACTCTTCCGATTTTTTTGAGGGATTGCGTGCTGAGCGATTGTATTCAACAAGTTGAAATATTAATAAGTAGTAATTCATTCCCGCGAGTGGGATCAAATCCACAACCATCGTGTAACAGTCACGCCCTTGTGGTCCTGCGCCACAACGGCCTGAGTAAAGTCACGTTTTCCAAATTAATTATTAAACATATCTAATACTGACCTATAATCAGCCACTCTGACTACAGCGTTTAAAGGTTCTTTTATTCTATAGTACACAACCGCGTCTACTGCTACTGTAACAGAATCTCTTGTAAGCACCTGAAAGAATAATTAAAAATGTTTCTGAAGAAGATAAAGATTTTGTAAGCCTAAATAAATCGTAGCGTAATTGGGAAGTATGGGAGGGAAGTATTTAATTATTTGTATTTATATTCGGTTTTAGTTTAATTCTGTTGCTAAAACGGAAGAAAACGTGAGGGTCTTAACGGAAAGTGTGAAATCAACAATATCATGTAAAAGTACTAATATTTTTTATCAATGCAGCGTCTTATACTATGAAGCCGTCTTATACTACTATATTTCAATTTTCTCAAATAAATCTCAATTAGTTGTTGTAAATGAAACCCTATAACTTTAAAGTACATTATTGTTTTATCGCGTCACGGAGGTCTGTTAAGAGCCCGCCACGGCGCAGGGGTTTGATCTCCATTCGGAGGAAGGAATCAATATTTATTAATATTTTCATTCCTTCAGTCTGACACCAAGGCAAAACTCAACGTTGAGTTCAGATGTTATTATAATTTTAGTTAAATTTGTCTGTAAACGTATTTAAATTTATGTTTTCATTTCTTCGCGCTGATGTCAAGGCAAGGCGCGGCGTTCGTTTTACCTCTGCCTACCCCGCTGTATGCGGGATACAGCGTGAAGTTCATTAATTTTTTATTTTGTTTATTAAATTTGTCGCTTCAAATTTTGTAATATTGTTTTTTAATAATTATATTTTCTTACTCTATGAAAATGATTTATATATAAACGTTCAGGCGTGCGAATTGAGGTCGTCCCTGTCAGCTCGAACACAAATGTAAACTTTCTCATGTCTAAACACTGTCGATTTAAAATTATGATATGAAACATACATGTGTAGATAATTTACAAAAACATCAACTAAAATTTTTTGAACAATTGTAATAGTTTTGCTTTTTTCAAACTCGAGGGTCCATCTAAAATGTGGGTATTTTCACAAATAAATCGAACAATATTTTAAATACAAATATTTCTATTTAAATATGAACGACTTGTATTAAGTAATGACGGATTCGGATTTTATAGCAACTTGAACTTATTTTCTTTTCATATCTTTAATCAAATAATATAACAGCATTGTGAAATAATTTCAAATTATCTTTTGTTGCAAAAAGAAGAGAGATGAAGGAAAAAGGAAATGAATTCTTTGTTACAGTAGTTGTTTGAATATGGATATGAAAAAATTCTAATTATAATATTGAACTCAATTATTATTTGAACATTACAGTTTTATATAATATATTTTAACTTGATCAATTGAACTCCATGTTAATTTTATACAATATGTAAAACAAATGTTTCATTCAAGTATTTAAGTGATTCGTTCGTAATGAATAAATTAAAGACTCAATAATTATTATGTGTAATTAAATTGATAATAACACTCTCTTTCAATGTATTAAGATATAAGTTATACAATTGGAAATAGCATGAATTTATACATTGTAGCCAGTACTATCTAACAGCTATATTTATTCCCTTTATAAATGTTCGTGCATGTGTGTTTAGAACAAAGCGTATACCGTTTAGATCGGTAAAAACTGAATTTAAACATTCCATATATACGAGTAGAATTCCACTCTTTTATTATTTACCTAAATAAGAATTAAAAATATTTCTTATATTATAACTATTTTTAAATATGACCAGGCGGTCAAGTTTGTTGGCAATGATTCTGTTATGAGGTAGACCGGCGTAGACAACTGGCTTACAAGAAACGCTCGCAATTGTTTGTACGTCGTAAAACTTTGATTGATAGTTTATAGGCACATCAATTAAACGTGAACCAGCTGAATAGCCAGCATTTGGGTTAACTGTTTTCAATTCCATTGCCAATTTTGAATGGCTTTTGTTCATACCCATGTGTATTTACCTATATATAAAATTTGTATCTAGCATGTCCGTACATATACCGTTACCCAGATTGCCTGTTACAGAAATACTGAAATATACATCACTCAATAATATGTCGCTAAAACTATTTTCTTTGTATCTTCTTTGCATAAGCGGATTAATTTGGTAAAATCGAAAAAGAGAATAAGCGATGGGTTTTATAAAAGTAAGCTCGACGGGATATAACGAATTGTTCATACAAGCAGAAAATATTAAATTAGAAGTGGCCGCAAAAATATTGTCACATTAATGAAATAAGAAATTATTTTTTCAGTAAAATTCTTACCTCTTGAGGTGGAACATCAAATGATACAGTTCGCAAGTCGACTTTTCTGTACGTGTCAATACAAGGCAGCACAAAAAATAGTCCAGGACCTCTTACACCACCCTTCCGTAGTCGACCAAGGCGAAATATTACAGCCCTTTCAAATTCTTGAACCACCTATAAACGGTATAAATTAAATCGCTATATTCATTTAAAACGCCATTTTAAAAAAACTAAATAATATTTTTGTAGTTCATATATAAAATAAGTTTCTTGAATCTGTTTTCTTTTTTATTCAATTATTGGTAAATACTTTATTGGTAATTTACCTTGAAACATTCGAACAAGGAAAACGGAAAAGTGATAATAATGAGAAGAAAGGAAAAGAATGTTGCACATTTTTCGACGCATCCCACTGCCTCAGGATTCGCTGAAAAAAATATAATATAAAACAAATGCATATGAAACTACAACATAAAATAATAGCAAAAAATATATTTACATTGGCGATTAACGTTTATATATTTTAATGTAATATTCGAAGTATTGGAAATCGATTAGTGTTTAAGAAGATGTAAAACAGAAATTGTTATCGAGTTTGTGTCAATTTTGGTAGCATTAATATATATACATTTTGTTGCAGATTAACTTTCCGTTAGTTATGTGAAACCGAAAGCCTTTATTTTTCAAATATTTGGTACTTAACCCGAGTTACGATACGCCGGCGAAATACTTACGCATTTGTATTGTGATAGCGCAAGAGGTACCCGTATCACAATCTAGAATATTCAAATTCATGAATTAATTTCTCATTAGTTGGAGTCAAACTTGTAATTTGAGCACTCATTTTCATTTACTTACGGCTGGGTACGTTATCGCGACGAGTGCTCACCGATCTTAACTCCGTATGCATTATAAACTATGTTTAACACCGGTATCCGCTTATTATATAAAGATAACAATATAGCACGTTTAATTCGACTAACATTCGCTGACCGCGCTGACATTCCGACTAACTTACTGTCAGTAGCGTCCATGTTTACGCGACCCAAAAACAGCACGGTTCCCACTAAAAATACAAATTATTATGCGAATGGTTTGAAATCTGAAATAATAAGATATTTCAATTATAATAATATCGTTCACATAGATATTTACGTATTTCGAAGTAGCACTCCACTTCGCCGGAGTCCTTGTCGTGACAACCGAATTCCATGTGTGGCAAGAGGTGGTAAGTGACGCGCATTGACAAATATTTAAATTGATCAATCTATCAATTTAGTCTATATTGACACTAGGTTGAACGCGGTTGAACAGGTTGATGGTAGAAACAAATAAATAACGCACTTCCCATGTCGACGGACGGACGGGCGCACAGTGCCGCGGTGGTGGGATTGTCTGCTGAGGTGCTTGCTCCAGGCACTAATATTTTCTATAGCCGCTACCTATGAGGATGTTTAGATAATAACTCTTCTAGTATTAGACAACTTGTTATAAAAGATTTATTGTTGCACTGCGTAGTTAAAGGGAAGGTTGGCTGGAGATTTTTAAGATAAGATGAGATGTTTTGGGAATAATACGACCTGTATAATGTACATTTAAGTATTTTCGTATTTTATAATAAGACACTCCGTTACCTATTTTGCACCGGTTGACTTGAATAAATTGAACCTACAACCATCACGATTACATTCGCACTATTGTGCCCCTGAGCCACGACGTAAAGGCAGAGGGAACCTAGTGCTAAGATACTCCCATTTTCCACCACATGAGTAGCGAAACTCAATACCACGTTTTGCTTCGACACCAGTGCGAATAAAATGCAAATATTAGAAATTTCCTTTCTTCGAGTGGGAATCGAACCTACACAGTTTGTATATGAACAGCAATAACTCTGTGCCCCTGCGCCACGACGAGAAAATAAGTAGGTTTCAATATAAATGAAAGCAATAAAAAGCAAGTATAAAAAATTGCATCTATACGAGCAATATACAATATAATTACTATATACATAGTATAGCCAGTTTATTATCAATACCGATGAAGCGGTACCGCAGCGTGCGAAACCCAACAGATGGCCGGACGGGGAGCCTTTGTTTACGCATGCGCACCACTTGTCAGCTAAATATAACACGATTTAACCAAAGATGTGCTCTCGTTTGTGTTCGCGTTTCATTGTTTATTTTTATTAAAGCATAAATAAGAATATATATATATATTTTTATAAAATTTAAAGAAAATGCTATGGAATGTAATTTAAATAAATTAGTAAAATAAAAAAAATAAATCAGCTTCACGCTGTATCCCGCACACAGCAGGGTAGGCAGAGGGAACCTAGTGTTAAGACACTCCATTCCCCACTTTCTGCCGAATTTTGGAGGCATTGCGTGTAGAGTGGCAAAACTAAGCGCCGCGCTTAGCCTCGTAATTTAAGTAAATATTTCATCTCCTCGAGTGGGGAACGAACCCACAACCAGTCGGTTTTACAGTCACACTTCGTGCCACTGCGCCACGACTGGCCTCAAACAAATTAAATTGTTATTTTAATAAATTAGTATTTTATTATTTATAAAATATTAAATTATCATTAAGGTAATTCCGCTTGAATTTTGTGCATTTTCTCTTCACGCAGTTTAGATAGAGGGACCCCCTTCTTCCACACTTTCCGCCGAATCTTTGAGATGTTGCATTTTGTTTTGTTACTAGGACAAGGATATGAAAATATTAAAGATTAATTCCACCGAGTGGGAATCGAACTCATAATCGTCGCTTTTACAGTTGCACCATGACGGCCTCAAATTGCGTAATAATGCCATTTAATTTAAGAAAAGTATTTATAACGTATCAATTTTTATTTAATATTAATATGTACTATAATTATTTCCATAAATGTAATGTGTTCCCATAAAACATATAAAATGCTTCATTTTAGAACAGCAATAACAAATTTTATTTGAAAATACCTATCGTATTAGTCTTGGGTAGACATACCTCGAATTTTGTGATTAATCAGAAGTGGCTTACATTTTTTTGCTCAAATTTTGTTGGAAATCCGTTTTGGTTACCTTAACCCTTTACTTACCGTGACATATGTAGAATACGGCGTGAAGCTGCTCCTAATATTTTTTTTAGCTTCACGCTGTATCCCACACACAGAAGAGTACGCAGAGGGAACCTAGTGTAAAGACACCACTTTATCCGACTTTCCGCCGAGTTCTGAGGCTTATTGAGAAGCGGAACTCTACGCTGCACTTTTGCCTCGACATCTCAAAATGAAAATATAAATTTAAATGTTCCTGATATAATATGTCTCTTACTTCAATTTACACTTCAAAAATTTTATTTGATCTAAAGAAGGAGAACTGAGTGTTGTAATACAAGATTTTTTTCTGACAGGAGTTATATACTAAGATTTTTTATTTAAATGCAACTCATCGGAACCGTTACATTTTATATAAAAGCCGGATATGAAATGTTATGTTCCGTCTTTATACTTCGCTTAAACGCGGAACTGTATTACTGCTGTAAAATCTGATACATTTCTAAGTTTTTGTTAATATATAGAAAGGCCGTAATGGCGCAGTGGCAAAGTGTCTGGCAGACAGACGGCGGTGTTGAGTTCCGCCAGTTCTCGACAACAAGTGTTTTAACATTATGGTATCTCTACCTACTCCGCTATGCGGAAAAAAGCCTCAGCCTGTGTATGTATGGGACATGATTGATTTAATGCAATACTTTATAGTTCATGTTTTCATTTATTTGAATAATAATATATATGTATATATTGTAAGTACCTACTACATTTATTGCTCATATAAAAACTAATATTAGTAAGAGGCAGTCAAGGCACAGGGGCACAAACGTGTGACTGTATAGTGTAAACCGGTTGTAGGTTCGATTCTCGCTTACGGAAATTAAACATTCAATATTTTCTTTTCTTCGTTGAAGCTGAAAAATAAAATAAATAGATAATAATAATAAGATACAAACGCTAAGCCAAATACTGATGAAGAAATGGAGAAAGTTGCATTACAAGTTGTACAGTGTGTCAACAGAATTTATTGATTGAATTGTTGAATTGCAGCACTAGCCGTGTAGTAAGAAGTAATTATAAAGCAAAAACGAAAATCGAATACAAGAAAAAGCACACACTTTCGAAAAATATAGTTTATTTTCATTCAAAATAGAAATTAATATTTCTTAGCTCTGGCACCAACGCCCGGCGTTGAGTTCCACCACTCAACATACGATGCCTGGAAAAAAATCGGGGGGAAGTGGGGAATGGAGTGACTTAATACTGTGTTTTATATTTTATATACTACTGTGCTGAGTGCGGGATAGAGTGTTAAGCCGATTTAATAAAAAATAGAGACAAGATGGATTTTTTACTTCATACTGTACTTTCTGTATTGACTACTTAATAACATCTTTTAAGAGTCTAAATAAGTTGTAATATGAAACTTTTTGTAAGTATACCATAAAATACATGATATTAAAACATAATATTATATATTTTATGAGACCGGTCGTGGCGCAGGGGCACAAAGTGTGAATGTAAACGCGACTGGTTGTGGGTTCGAACCCAGCTCGAGGAAATTAAATATTTATTTTAATTTATATTTTCATTTCTTCGTACTGGTGTCGAGGCAAAGTGCCAATCAATACGCAATGCCCCCAGAATTCTGCGTAAAGTAGGGAACGGTGTGTCTTAACCTACCTTGCTGTGTTCGGGATACAGCGTAAAGATGATTTATTGTTTTATCTATTTATTTAAAACACATACACATATATATATACGTCATTTATATCTCAATTCGACAATAAATATAAGCTGAAAATAAAATATTTAAAAATAATTTATTATAATATATATTTTTTATAAACAAATTACATTTAATAGTGTTTAGCATAAGATTATGACTATTTATATTTTGATGTATAAAACAAGGCTAAGTAATAAAATAATCAAAATAAATTCTGATAGTTAAAAATAATATTCTTTAGCGACAGTGTCAATATTTCCTTAGGGAGATTTTCTTATAAATAAAAAAACAAAGCAGATTGAAAACTAAAATATGTATATTTTTTTTATTTTTTAGATCGCAGATATCACCACCTTCCAATCTTATTGTTTTTAAACACCTGTTATATATAAATCATTACAACTATTACGAAATGACATAGAAAATATATTATTTAGGTCTCAATCGTTTACTTACATAACATGTTACGTTCTGTCCCAAGCATTTCTAGGTAATTAGATTTGATAGATAGGTCTTTTTACGAAATTGATCATCGTAATCAAGTAAAAGAAAATTAAATTGTATATTTTTATATTGGATCATTTATATTTTAAATTTGAAACTATTCATAAAAAAAATGAAAAAAAAAATGTTTGTTAGTCTGTAAGTTGTTGTAATGTTACACGTAAAGGAGATTGTTGTATATTACAGATACTTCTCTATTAATTATTTTCATTTTTTCAATCTGGTAAAACAAAATGTAATGGAAATTGGACTTACCATTCAGTATGCGAAGTCTTAAGCTCGGTTTTCATCGCAAGCGGAGCGGACTCATTGAGGAAAATTTACCTTATATGAAAATCTTTGTTTGATCGAAATGTAAAATTATTTTATTTAAAAGAAGTCCATTCCGCATAAGCTTAATGTTAATATAATTAAATCTCTTTCTCTTTTGCGGTGGACGCGGGGGTTTTTAATAAGACACAAAAGCGGTAAATAGGAGTATGAGACGAATTGCTACAAATCACCTATCTATTTATTATTAGAAAGATTATATTCAAGTAAAAACAAATATTTAAATAAGCGAAGAAATTTTAATAAAAAAAAACATCTTATACACCGATATATTTAAATGTTGTAAATCACAAAACAATACTGCATTTTGTTATTTATTAGTTCGAAGCGTTAAGCCGAGCAAAATCCTAACACGCCGACAGAGAGGTAAGTATATTTCATATCTGCGCAGTAGAATCTTTCAATGTAAACATAAGTATACTGCTATAGCTGTATTTACGAGAAACTATATGTATTTTAAACAGAAAATTTATTTGAGGCCGTTGTGGCGCAGGGGCACAAGAGTGCGACTGTAAATGTGACGGTTGTAGGTTCAATCCCATAAAAAAATAAAATTTTCTTTTTTTTACGTGCATTCTGTGCATGGCAGGGTAGTGCATGGCAGGGTAGTGCATGGCAGGGTAGTGCATGGCAGGGTAGTGCATGGTAGGGTAGGCAGAGGGAACTTAAGAACCTAGTGTTAAGTTACTCCGTTCCCCAATTTCCATTGAATTCTTGAGGTGTTGCGTGTTGAGTGGCGGAAATCTACGTCACGTTTTGTATTATTGCCAGAGCGAATAGTAAAAAAATATTGATTATTTCATTTCGTCGAGTGGGAATCGAAACCACAACCTGTTGCGGCTGAATACGACTGGCCTCATAAAATTTATAAATATTGAAATTAAATATTAAATTAAAAATCAATCAGCTTCACGCTGTATTCCACACACAGCGGGGTAGGCAGAGAAACCCTAGTGTCAAGACACTCCGTTCCCCACTTTTCGCAGAATTTTGGAGACATAGCTTATTGAGTTGCGGAACTCAACGCCGCCGTTTACAGCCACACTAGCCTCTACGCCACAAGTAACCTTTTAAATTATTAAATATTGACTGATACTATATGTGGCATGAAGTAACATACGTTATACTAAGACAGTTAATCTAGCTACGAATTTAGGTTGCACTACGTCGAACTGCACCAATGTTGAACCAATTTCAACACACAGAAATACATATAAACTAATAACTACACATACTATTTATGAACGCAGTAGAAAGATAAACATATTGTATATTATGTTATTTTATGTAGAACATTTTGTTTTTATTTAATCAATCTAAATTATATCGAAGATACATTATTGTTATATTTTCAAATAAAATAATAGTAAAAAATTGAAAAGACGGAGTTTTTGTATATTTTACAAAGTTTAAAGATACTCTGATAATTTTAAGGATATCAATAATTTCAAACCAGTTTTATCTTATTAATGTTTCTATGATAAAATTAAACTTAAACTATGTTTCTATAATAAATAAAATATTGATAAAAATTATATTGACTAAGCAATAAAAATGTATAATAGTAATTACACAGATATTTTACACATATACTAAAAGGCATAATATTTTTAGTATCAATTCTTTCATATATTTAAAAATTACCTAAAAAAAAGTAACATGTGAATGGCAAGGTACAGGTGCAACGTGTGGAGTATGGAGGGGTCCTTCTCTTATAAGCGTAGACCCTTTGTACAATCGGTTATCAGCCAGGACAAACTAGACAGTGTAGGCTCGACTCCTTATTTTCAATATGTTGGTGAGTAAAAAAACTTTAACATAATGTATTATATACACATTTATAGAAAATAAGTGGTCATATTCATATGTGATATATTGTATTAGATACTGACTTTCATTTCATTTTATTTTTAATTTACAACCTGAAAGTAACCTATTTATTTTGAAAGAAATCCGATAATTACCAAATATATGTTGCTAACGCATTGTAAGTTGTTCTCTGCTTTTTTGAACTAAGACTTTTTGTATGTTACTTTTTAGAATTTAGATTTTTCACTATTTATATATATTTTTATTTTCAATACAAAACTATACATTTCCCTTATAAAACCGTATTCTAGAAAATACATGTCAGCGAGTCAATTATTTATTTATAATATTTAAAAAAAGATTAAAATAATTGATAAGTTGCTTTTTTCATTTTATTTTATATACACATATTCAATATAATTATATCGACAAGTGACATCATTTTAATAGATTTTAGTCCTGTTATCCTGTGCAAGCGTAGCGTTGGCGGTGCCAATAGGTTACGGTGCGGTGTACGGGCACGCGCCTCAACTTATACACGCACCAGTCGCTGTGGAGCAAATCGTGAGTAAATAATATAATTTAATTAATCAGTAAGACGATTATTTCTACTTACATTTTTGAGTTTCATGCTGTATCCCGTATATAGCAGAGTAGGCAGATGGAACCAGGAAACCTAGTGTGAGTGTAACATTAAGTTTCCTCGTTCCCTCTGTTCGTTCATCTTCGTTCGTTCTGTACTTCTTTTCCGTTAACACTTCCGCTTTCAATTTTCTGGCGAATTTTTGAGGCATTGTGTGAAGCATGCCATTACCAGAGCGAATAAATGAAAATGTTAAATATAACATCTCCACGAGTGAGAATCGAACCTGCAACCGTCGAGTTTCACGCTTTTGCCTCGACGCCACGACGGCCGCAGACTTTCAGTTATTTATTGTTTACCCGTAGATAAAAAGAACCTATTTCCGTAACACTCCTGAAGTGGAAAATGCTTTACCTTCTAATTTGAGACATTGCCAAGTGACAAAATTCAGCGCCGCCCTTTGTATTGCTATGGAAGGGAAATAAAAAAAAAATTCTAGAGATCCCCACGGTCAGACCATGTCTCATAGCGCTACGATACGGCGTCAAATAATATAATTCATTTGAAATACATTCGTGATTTGAATAAAACTTATGCTTAACATTTATGTAGTACTTAAACATTTATTGTTATTGTAACAGTATGTACCTGGGATATAAGTTAAAAATAAAGAAATAAATAAAATAAAATATGCATGGCAATACACATAAATAACATAGTTAATTATGAATAACACAAACGAAATATTTTTCATAACATATTAATCGAGACGAGTTCGTGTATTGTCGTCCCGAATGTCGCGACCGTCGTTCTGTATATATAGGTGGTGGTGATGCTGGAAGGCAGCGGTCGAGTCGAACTCTAAAGTACTACGGTACTAATAAATATGATGCACATAAAGACTCGTACCAAATGTATAATGAATATAATATGATAATTCGAAGTCTATGATGGCACGATCTTTTAGGATCGAATTCCTTATAAAGGAATTATATGTGTAGGAGCGACACATATTATGGATTAAAGTTATCTTTGACCAATGTTATAATATTGAATGTTGCTTGACGTCGCGGAAGCTGACGTGATGGGCTTATGCGAACTGTTGCAGTGACATTAACTATGTCGTGGCTGATGCCGTCTCGCAGTACGCTCGCGGTACGTAAGCTGTGTCTGTATGGCGTTAGCCATTGATATATTGATATACCATTTCTACGACTTGGTATACGATTAGTAGGTGTGTGGTGCTATTTTATGTCCCAGCTCCGGTGTATGTAGTAGTGTCCGCTCGTCTCATGCGGGTGTTTGGTGCTATTTTATGTCCTGGAACTCTGGTGTATGTAGTAGTGTCCGCCTACGGTTCGAGACACGACTGTGGGGTGTGTGCCGTGCGTTTATTTAACATATCGGCCGCCTTGCGGCAGTGCGTTCGTTCCAACGACTTATATTGATCTCACAAATCAATCAACATCACGAATCACCATTCTAATATAATAATCTTAATATAAACAAGCGTAACAAGTACCTTCAGACTGATCACACACAAACGTCCCGGAGAGTTCAATAAGACTGTTGCAGTCGCAGTCTGGTAGGAATTCACGGTGTAGGGCGGGGAGGTGCCCGTACTCTTTCTTCCTTTTATTATAACTAGTTCGCAGTTATAGTGGAGAGGAAGATAGGACGCGCTCTTGGCTTTTCTTCGGACGAGCTTCGAGTTATGACAATGATATATTGTCGAGTTTCCAGTTATCTAAATAACTGACACAAGAACAACTTCTGATGGCAAATATGTTATTAAAGCGATACCTTCTAATGGCATAATATAAAGTTCTTAATACTGTTACCTCTGAATCTCTAAAAGATTTTGGGTTCTTCACGATCACAACTATAAACAGTTCTACCCACTAGACACATCACGAGCCAAGGCATTATTTATTAAATAATATTTTAAAAGGTGTTTGAGATAACAGTTACAATTTGGTGCCGTGACCAGGATGGTCAAACGGCTTTGTAATAAAGTACATATATATACAAATAGGCATACGCCTACAATTTGTTGTCCGTGAAATGGAGTGAGATAGAGGAGGTTAACAGTGTAAGGAATATTCATGTTTGGGGATTGTCAAAACAAAGCATAGTGAGGTTGGGGGGTTGCCAGTCTGGGGGTTGGTAATAAATAAATAAATAATAAATAAATGTAAATTCTATTTCGATGAACTCCATAGAATTTAGGGGGTTGAATGTAACAGTATGTACCTGGGATATAAGTTAAAAATAAAGAAATAAATAAAATAAAATATGCATGGCAATACACATAAATAACATAGGTAAATATGAATAACACAAACGAAATATTTTTCATAACATATTAATCGAGACGAGTTCGTGTATTGTCGTCCCGAATGTCGCGACCGTCGTTCTGTATATATAGGTGGTGGTGATGCTGGAAGGCAGCGGTCGAGTCGAACTCTAAAGTACTACGGTACTAATAAATATGATGCACATAAAGACTCGTACCAAATGTATAATGAATATAATATGATAATTCGAAGTCTATGATGGCACGATCTTTTAGGATCGAATTCCTTATAAAGGAATTATATGTGTAGGAGCGACACATATTATGGATTAAAGTTATCTTTGACCAATGTTATAATATTGAATGTTGCTTGACGTCGCGGAAGCTGACGTGATGGGCTTATGCGAACTGTTGCAGTGACATTAACTATGTCGTGGCTGATGCCGTCTCGCAGTACGCTCGCGGTACGTAAGCTGTGTCTGTATGGCGTTAGCCATTGATATATTGATATACCATTTCTACGACTTGGTATACGATTAGTAGGTGTGTGGTGCTATTTTATGTCCCAGCTCCGGTGTATGTAGTAGTGTCCGCTCGTCTCATGCGGGTGTTTGGTGCTATTTTATGTCCTGGAACTCTGGTGTATGTAGTAGTGTCCGCCTACGGTTCGAGACACGACTGTGGGGTGTGTGCCGTGCGTTTATTTAACATATCGGCCGCCTTGCGGCAGTGCGTTCGTTCCAACGACTTATATTGATCTCACAAATCAATCAACATCACGAATCACCATTCTAATATAATAATCTTAATATAAACAAGCGTAACAAGTACCTTCAGACTGATCACACACAAACGTCCCGGAGAGTTCAATAAGACTGTTGCAGTCGCAGTCTGGTAGGAATTCACGGTGTAGGGCGGGGAGGTGCCCGTACTCTTTCTTCCTTTTATTATAACTAGTTCGCAGTTATAGTGGAGAGGAAGATAGGACGCGCTCTTGGCTTTTCTTCGGACGAGCTTCGAGTTATGACAATGATATATTGTCGAGTTTCCAGTTATCTAAATAACTGACACAAGAACAACTTCTGATGGCAAATATGTTATTAAAGCGATACCTTCTAATGGCATAATATAAAGTTCTTAATACTGTTACCTCTGAATCTCTAAAAGATTTTGGGTTCTTCACGATCACAACTATAAACAGTTCTACCCACTAGACACATCACGAGCCAAGGCATTATTTATTAAATAATATTTTAAAAGGTGTTTGAGATAACAGTTACATTATCTTTAAAATTTTTTTGTTAACTTTAATTTATTGTTAACTTTAATTTTGATTTAATTTTTTAAAATTTAAAACTCAACATTCATCCACCAATTTCCATTTTTAACTAAAATTATTGCTTTAATTAATATTTTTTAAAAATCATGCTAAGGCCTATAATAAATCAAAAAGTAAAATATAAAAGTCACATCATGATTTAGTTAAATTAACTAATATTTTTTTTTCATTTCACATAGGCTTATCCAAAGTACGCTTTTAACTATGGAGTGAAGGATCCCCACACTGGCGATGTCAAATCACAACAAGAAGAGAGGGACGGGGACGTTGTTAAAGGTTACAAGTTTTTAGTTAAATTAAATTAATATACACCTTAAAATACCTTTGACCTTTCGCAGGACGAAGCATCATGGATATGTAAACTTTTGAAGTTAAAAGGATAATTTATTAACAAACTTAATTCAAACGAGCAGGATGGTATAAATTATTCAATAATTGATTACCTTAAAAGTAAGTAAGTGGATAAGTAAACAAATAGGAAACTTTTAATGTGTACTCATAAAAGTGTAGGCGGAATTATAGATAAATTATAGATTTAATGTTGTTTATAGAGTCTTACATTTTTTTTTATTTTAATATGTTTTACTATCGTTTGCAGGAAGCTACTCTTTGGTCGAGCCGGACGGTACGACGAGAGTTGTCCATTATTCCGCTGACGATCATTCAGGTTTTAACGCAATTGTACACAGATCTGGACATGCTGTACACCCTGTAAGTATTTTAATTTTGTTTACTACATATTTAACTCCAGTATATGAATGTATAGGTATATATAGAGGAATGTAGAGCTATAGAGGCTAAGTTATAGACGGCATCAGTTATATATCAGCTATAATTTTTTTTTCGAAATGAGAACTTACAAAAAAAACCAAAAAGGGAATATAACGGATGTTTCATAGAAAAAGTTATTACAAACTTATAATTGTTTTGTTCTTATAATTGCTTTAACGTTAAGGACCTATATCTAATAAAAAGTATGATATTAATTATTGTATAATATTAATCACTAGAAATAAATTTTATAATAAAAACCAATTATATATATTTTAGAAAAATAACTTCATTGCTGGATATTATGGTAGCTAGTACTTACCTACTTTATACCAACTTTATGTTGTGTTTGATACCGGCCATTGCGCAAATAACGGCGCGGCGCCAGTGTTTAAGCGGTTTCATATAAGGAAAGGAGGCGAAAATGAAATTATAATTCTTAGAAAATACTTGCAGTGGGTTTTCTTTGAAAATATAATATAATGTTATTATAAAAACTAAAATAAATCTTTATGTAAATTTTACAGGTCGCAATAAAGCCTGTAGCCCATTACGCCGCAGCACCAGCGCTTGTTCTATCTTCTTATGGACATCACTAATTAAAAAGCGATACGATGATGTGTTAATACTTATTTAGACACTTGCAACCATATGTAAAGTTAAGTTTTGTTATTTCAATGATAGATATATTACAGACTATGGTAATGAAGAGTTATGATAGTTCATAGAAAGATAGTTTTTAATTATTTGTAGGATACATTTAAAGTTATTGTGAGCACTTTAATAATGGGGTCGATCACAAAGGAAATGATTTTGAAATTATAAGTAAAGAAGCTTTAGAATAACTTATACAATTATTCGTTTCTATTGATGGCTATCACTCGTTCTTTTTATTTTTTATGTTAAATTTCTATGTATTTTCCAATATTTTTTGTAAAAATACTTTATAAATAAATTAAAATAAATAATATTGTTTATTTTGTTGTCATTAAAGTATTGTGTCTGTTTTCTGTATTATATAAGTCATGGAAAAAATAAAATCTTGTATAAATTTTCTGCAAAAAATTACACTTTTTGGATTTTTCTATGACAATAATTTCAATGATTCTTAAATTACAGTCTGTGGTGATGTTAAATTATATTCCCTTTCGAAAAATATATACTTTTATAACAAAGCAGAGAAAGATACATAAATTAAATGATATACACATGTATATTAATTAAATATTGTAACTGGTATAGGTATTAATTAAAAATGGTATTTATTTATATGTATATGACCGTATTGAACAAGTGGAAATCGAACTCACGACTGTCGCGTGTACAATTAAAGGCTGTGCCACTGAGCCACAATGGCCGCAAGATTCTTTTTTAACTATAAACAATATATTATAGCACAATAGTAAATTATTCAAATTGTAAGATGATTTTTATTTATTAGGCAATACAAGCTTTTATATTGCCATTAAACTAAAAATTTACGTATCATAAATGATACGCAAATGGTGAATATTTTATTGAGCTGTAGTCCAAAATTTTATGGCATATTACCGTAATGCTGATATCCGTTTTTAAATTTACAACTTTTTTCCTTTTATACATTTTATCTATCATGAGACATTGTATTATATATATGTATAATAAATTAAATTAAATCAGCTTCACGCTGAATTCGCACGCAGTAGGATAGGCAGAGGGAACATAGTGTTAAGACACTCCACTACCCACTTTCCGCCAAATTGAATTTGAATTTGAATTTGAATCAGGAATCGAATCCACAACCTGTCGCATGTACACACATTTGTGCCCCTGCGTCACGACTGGCTTTAGATTTTGACATGTCGACTTTAAGCTTTTCCCATTCTCATCGAAACTATGATTCATTTGGGTACCCATTGCATCTTACCCTTGACTTTTCATACTTACCATTGACTCATTTTTGTAAAGTATTTTTCCGTGTTCTGTAATAATTACGACATGTGTACTTAATGCAACGTTTGTACTTAATATAAGAGTGTGACTGTAATGTGACGGTTGTGGGTTCGATCCCCACTTGAGGAAATGTGTTGGTATTTCTTAATATTTTCATTTCTTCGCTCTGGCACCAAGGTAATACCTCGAAAAATTTGGTGGAAAGTGAGGAACGGAGTGTTTTAACAATAGGTCTGCCTATTATTTTATAAAAATGTGTAGTCGGTAAAAATGAAATAATTAACATTTGTTACTGTGTGTAAATTTATGTGGTTTAATTATTGCATATAATCCATCACCTTAAAAATAAAAAAAATCTTTACTAAGTACTAAGTTCTATTGTTTATATATCAGACTAACTAGAAATTCTGTGTAGAATTATTTACTTGAATAATTTGGCTATAATGGCAGCGGGCGTCAGCACCAACTTTTACATTAACAAACAACAAGATATTTTCAATATTATAAAATTATTAAATATAGTATTTTCATAACAGGTAAATAAAATAATACATTATATCAAATGTGACATTAATACGTGTATTACTATGAAATTAACATATTATTATCATATTGATTATAGGCATAATATAATTTATTGCTACTAAATCGCGCTACATTTACATTTCCATTTCGTACTATAGAATGTTTATAAAATAAAAATAAAATAAATAAATCAGCTTCACGCTTATCCCGCACACAATGGGGTAGGCAGAGGGAACCTAGTGTTCAGACATTCCGTTCCCCACTTTCTGCCGAATTTTGGAGACATTGCGTGTTGAGTGGTAGAACTCAACACCGCGTTTTGCCTCGACACCAAAGCGAAGAAATAGAAATATAGGTAAATATTTCATCTCCTCGAGTGGGGATTGAACCCACGATCACACTTTGTGCCGCTCACATTTTGTGCTGCTGCGCCACGACCTCCCTGGCCTCACGTTTATTACTCTACAAATTTATCTCTTCAGAAAAATAGTAACTGTCAACGTTGACCAAATATGCGAGTGGCAAAATGTGGGCGAAAAGAAGTCACAGCCCGCTATCTCGAGGCAACTAGAATCTTTAATGGTCATTTTCGATATACATCTCTTATACTAATGTGTTTTTTGTGCTTTCGCCTTTTTCGTGAATAAATGATAAATATATGAACACGTTTCATTTCTTTCTGTTTACGCCCAAAATGATAAGATGAATGTTTGAAAGCTTATATGACATGGATGATAAATTCACTTTAGTATTTAAGTCAGAGCCATTGTTTGAGTAATAAAACTGGTGTAAAAGGAAGTGTAATGTCCTGGTAGGTGATAAGTATTTGTTTTTTTTTTATTTTAAGTAACAAATTATGTTCACTCAATGTGATACTTTACGTTGTGAACATTTTTTATTTAACCTCAGTTAGTCACTGATAGCTTAAATAGGTATTAAGAAAAGTCTAAAACGTTTTTGGGTTGTAACGGCTTCCTTGGCAGAAATACTACTAAATATTTAAAAAAAAAACTTAAATATGACAATTTGTGGTTCGATTCCTACTCGAGGAAATGAAATATTTAATATTCAATGGAAAATGGGGAACGGAAATGTCTTAACGCTAGGTTTCTAGCTCCTCTATTTGCAGGATACAACGTGAAGCTAAAAACAAAATATAAAATATTAATTAAAATAATAGTTTACCATCGTTCGGTAAATCAATAACCCATCGCCCACACACCATCTCTGTCAGTGATAAATTTTAGTTATATTTTAACACGTATAACGGAGTCCATCTAATCAGGCTAAAATGAGCCAATTAAAAATGCCGTTAAAAACACTAGATATAAATCGTAGATTCAGCAAATCCTAATTGAGTGCCCAATACAGCTTAGAGGCTACCGTTAGAGGTAAAAGAGTTTATCACCTCGTAAACGTTCCTTATCCTGTAGTTAATGGTATGACATCAGTATCGCGGATATGGACGTCGCCTTCACCCACTGATACGACTGACTCGTTTTTGCCGACTCAAAAATACTAAAAGGAGTCGATTGTTGAAAGTTCACGCATGTTTGAGGCACGCTTTTGCGCAGTCGCATCCACTTATTCTACTCAGGAGTAGATTTTGTTCGATTGTACTATGGATATATTAGCTAAGGTACGGTTCCTTTTTTTTACTATTATTTGTATTTAGAATTGTTTCATTTGTATCTCAAATTTCTTTTTTTTTGTGTTTCTTATGTACTATGTTTGGTTTGACGTTAATTGTTCGTTCGTAAGTTCTGCGTAAGTTACGTTTACGGATGTTGATAAGAGGTACATTTTTATAGCATTTTAGATTTATATTATTTTACATTTTCTTAACATCGGAAATTTAAATTTTGGTAAAATTTTTGATAAAATTTTATTTCTGGTTCATTTCAAGGCGTTGTGTTAATTTAAAGATTAGACCATCGTTCTCTACTCTGGTTTTTGAATAATGATATTTATGTAGTAGGAAGTAAGAACTCACAACAACGTTATCAATCTAACAAATTATATTGTGACAGCGGTTATGGAATAGGTAAATAAAATTAAAATTAAATTAGCTTCACGCTATATCCCGCACACAGCAGGGTAGGCAGAGGGAACCTAGTGTGAACACTTTGTTCCCCACTTTCTGCCGAATTTTGGAGGCATTGCGTGTTGACTGGCAGAAGACACCAGAGCGAAGAAATGAAAATATAAATTTAAGTAAATATTTCATCTCCTCGAGTGGGGATCGAACCCACAACCAGTCAGTTTTACAGTCACACTTTGTACCACTGCGCCACGACCGGCCTCAATGGAATAGGTAAAAGGCGAATAAATTTACAATATTTAGTTCTTTGATATAGTTACTGTAGTGTTAGTTGATAGTGTGCTCTAAGGAATAAAGTTTTAAAAAATATAAGGTGAAGCTAAAAAAAAACATAATAATATGTATATGGTTTCAAGAAATAGAAACGAAATTATATACCTATTATATTTTCCTCAGTTTCAATGAGTTATAAATTGTTTTTTTTTTCATTTGAACAATTTTATTATATTTTAGTTATAGAACTATGTATGACTGTTTTTAATTGAAAATACTTAAATAATAATTTGACTTTTGTTATCATGAATAAATATAATTTACTGTGTAATTGCTTCATAGATCCGCTAGGCGTTTTTATATGTATCCCATAATATGGTAGTATTAAAGCATTAATTTGATCTTTGTTTTCAGGTTTTGTTGTTTATTGTTATAGTATGGAGTAATAGAATAACAGCAGCTCCGAGAAAACCAAGACTTAGTCTAGCAGTTCAGAGCCCTAGCTATTTTCTTAGAGATATCGACGGTAAGCTTAGCTTCAATGCTGTTAGAAATGATATTTCCTTACAAAAATAATTTATACATAGATAAAATAATAAAGGAAAAGAGGGAAAAATATATTATTAAATTGGTTACAAGTTTTATTTATTTGTGGTAGCGTTTTTATTCATTTAGAATCAATGTAGCTTTGTTTATTTATTTCTTTTTTTTTAGCTTTATGCTGTATCCCGCACATAGCAGAGAAGGCAGAGGGTACCTGGACACCTAGTTTGAACATTTCTGTTTCCTACTTTCGGCCGAATTTTGGAGGCGTGGTGAGCGGAGCTCAACTTAACGTTTTGCCTTTGCACCTGAGCGAAGAAATGAAAGTATTAAACATTTCATTTCCTCCTTGGGTAATCGAACCCACAAGCTATCGCGTTTGAAGTCAAAAGTTTGTGCTCCTGCACAAACCGGGCTCTTCTCTTCTTTAATTTTGCACAACTAACAATATGACGATAATGTTACACGTAATTCCTATCTATTAATTTTTTCAGGAATAGCAGGAACGTATTCGTTTGGTTATGACGTTTTTGATCAAGAAACCGGAAATACACAGTTCCGTACTGAGGAAAGATACCCCAACGGTACAGTGATAGGCAGTTACGGTTACATCGATCCGAAGGGCACATCCCAAAGATACGATTATGTAGCCGATGAAAATGGTTACAGGTAATAAAATATTTTGATTCTAAATTCTATTAATTAAATATTCAATTTAATAATAATAAAATACATATACTAGAAACAGTCATGCGATTGTAAACTTGACGGTTTTGAGTTCGATACCATTCAGGTGAAGGAAATGTTTATTAATTCGATTTTCAAATGATATTTTACTAGGTTGTTTGAATTCTTTCTTAAAACACTTTACATCTTTTTGGGTTGCACAGAAATAAGAATTAATAAGGAAAGAGAAATAAATAGTGAATGTTAGGAAATTAATATTTTATTATTTGATATATCATCAAATGAAAAAATATGTATTTCACATACATTTTTATATTTTTTATTCAGAATATTACACGGTGGACCTGCAAAGGAAGATATAAAAGAACATGTAGAGATGTCGTCTCAAATAAGTTCTGTTGTTACTGAGCCATCTGTTTCTTGGAGCAGACCAAGAAAACCTTATCGCAAGAAGACACAATTCATAAAAACACCATCAGATTATCTAGAAACTCCCCTTTTTACAATATTTAATTAAATTGTTTTATTAACATTTTATAATACGAATTTCTGAATTTTTCAATTATGAATGGAGAGTATTTATTTATTAAAAATTTTTAGGTTATTTCCGTTATAGGTTATTTATTTATTGTGTTATTATTATTTAATGCATTTACTTTAGAAGTTTGAATGATAAAAAAAATCTTTATCAAACATGACTATTGTCTTTTTTATTTTTTACACTAATGATACGCTCGCGGCTTCGCCCGCTTCAACTACTGTATAATTTATTTAATAAACTGAATTACGTTTGTGTATTAATATACCGAATTATATGTTTGCAACGCTCTTAAGATTTGTAATGTGAAAATTATTAAAACTCTAGCTTGGATTTTAATTAAAATAAGTTACACAAAACTTTGCGAAATTTTAGCGAAATTTTCTATTCTGTCCTGACGCGCTAGGTAAAGTTAGTCAAAGTTCAATCTGTGCGCGTCAATTTCTAATCGTTCCACAGCTTTACTCCATGAAACCGATTTGACCATTTACTCAAAAATTACTATTACGATCCATTAAATCCCCACAGAGGCTAGATCTGATGAAACTCAGAGCTGAGTTTTTAACGGTCTAGGAGTAGCATAACCTACTACGAAACACACTTTTGACCAGTAAGACCAATTATAATTCATTCCTTCAAGTGGCGATTGAACCCACAACATGTCGTTACAGCAACACTCCTGCGCCTCTGATCTTCGTATAATTGGGCATATTTAATATTTATTGTATATTTTTGGTTAATACATACCAATATTCATTACAACACATGTGAAGAACGCTTTTGAAAGACTACCTACATTCTTATAGTTCCTTTTTTTTTTTAATTAAAAAATAATCTATTGTGTACATCAACCAAATATATCGGCGTAGGGTGATATAGAACATTCACAACTATACAGTTTTAGTAATTGAAAATGGTTCTACTACAGGAGGATACTATTATATGCAGTGCTTAAAGCTCTTTTTATAACATAATGTAGAATAATACATTTTATATTCTTTTTATTGTTTCCACTATAATACATAATTATATTCCATAGAGGTTACTCTATACTAAGATGGCGGCTCTGTTGTCGCATTGACGTTCCTGATATCCTAATAATATGTGCCTTAAAAATTAAGTTATATTTGATACTATATCGATATAAATAATAGAATTATAAAACATTGAAAAGAAAAGGGGAAACGCAATTATAATGCCAATTGTAGTATCAGTATTTTAAATAATTTGTATTTTTAGGTTTTTAATTTTTAAGGAATGGAAGGAACCGAATGAAAAAATATACCAGACCCTAGGCTATCACCATACAAAAAAGTCATTAATTTCTCTGGTACTTTTTGCGTGATTGGCGAATAAACAAATAGATAAAACAAAAATTCTGCTGCATGGTTCTTAACTTTTATAAACAATATGTTGAGCGACCTAATTTTTTGTTATATCTTCCATGTACACAGAATTGACTTTTCTATCCTGTTATTTTATATATAGAGATTGCATTTATATTTGACACCTGACGACATGCCTTAACACTATGTTGCCTCAGGCTACTCTGCTATGTGCGGGTTAAAGCGTGAAGCTAACAGCCTGTCCTGAAGTGAAGCTTTAAACATGTCCGCTTAAATGTAAATACAAATTAAAAAAAAAGGCTTCTAAACCAAAACGTTTTATGAGCACTTTGAGAAAAATATATAGATTCTTCATGTAAATCTTTTTTTTTGTAAATCTGTCATAATTTTGATTTAATTTTTCATGACATTAAGTTTTAAATTGTAATCGTTTGTAGAGAGGAAGAAAAGAAGATTTAAATAAAGTCGGATAGTAATATTCATTTTTCTTTATAGTTCAAATGATTTTTCAGTTTGGCAAAACGTTGCCAATTTTTCTAATGCTTATTACTTCTTACTCTGTAAAAGGCTGGTGTCACTTATAATTTGCTAAGCAAAAATGGATAATCTTTACTTGAGATACTAATATTTGTTTAAATATTACTTGCTGTTAAAAGGCTTTAATTATTTTGTGAAGTTACCTACAGCCGAATACCCACAGTAGAATAGGTACCTACAGCCAATTGTTTTATTTTATTTTATTTTTGTAGGAATTCCTCAAAAGCGAAGCTATGATCAAAACAATATAGAGCTTAATAACGAGAAACGTTATCCAAATGGGACTATTATAGGGAAATATACATGTAGAGACAAAGACGGAAATCCAGTGCACATTAAGTACTATGCAGATGATTCTAGTTACGGGTGAGCACGGGAACGCTAATAAAGCGTTTAAAATATATAGTATTTTACTTATTTGTATAGATAGACTAGCTGCTCTCGAGCATATTTATGTCACATCAATTATTTGATTTTGTTTCTACATATCCATCTAGATAGGCGGTAGGTACTAGGAACCTTTTTTCCAAGTAAATCACGATTCCGCGGGAATTCTGGAATATAAAGAAAAAATACTATTATATCTATAGATAAAAATTGTGGATATATTAGTAATTAAAGTTATATATTTTTATATTATAAAAATATATTTTTCCATTCAAATATTGTAATATTGTGCTTTTTGCTAAACTTAAAAAAATATTTTTAGTGTGGAGCTTAATAGCTTTAAAATATTGACCTCGAATAATGAACTGATGACAGATGATATACCTAAGCTAAATAATAATCTTTCAAATTCCTTATTTCCGTTCGATGAAATTAATGCCAACATAAATGAAATAAGTAAAGAATTGTACAAAAATAAATCATATAATAAAGATGGTGTTTCGAACGACAAGAGTAGTAAAATACAACCTAAAACTGACGGTTACGAGATCTTCTTTGAGAACGAAATAAAGCCTTTAGACAAGTACAATAACGATAAAATACGAATTTATTATAATGGAAATAAAAGAAAAATAAGAAGCATGAAGAAGTCGACTCCGTTTTTCGAAAATAGATTTTATAATTTTAAATAGTGGCATTTACATTGTACAAGGTTTATTTTGATTAAAAAAATAATAAAAATGTTGTCTTTTATTTCCATATACATTTTTATTTGTCCGTTCCCTACATTCCACCTATTTTTTCGAAGCATTGTTGAGTGATGGTACACAACGCCGCGCTTTGCCTTGTTGTCAGAGCGAAGAAATTAAAATATTAAATTCGCTCTGGTGGATGTCGAACCCACAATCATAACGCTACAGTCACATTCTTGTGCCAATATAACTGTGTTTATGACCATATGTTTATTACAATATATCTCTACTAGGCGAGAAGGCTTATGTAATTGTATTGGCAGCACACTTTCCTCCGTCACCTTAATTTAGTGACAATGGCGGTGACACGGACCCACTGTGACTGAACTGCGTAATTTGGGAACTAATATCTAGTGTCATGAGGCTGGAGTAGTGCAGCGGCACAACGTCTGGATGTAAACGCGACGGTTGTGGGTTCGATTCCCAAATAGAGAATTTATTTATTTTCAGTCAGTCAGTTCAGTAAAGTTACAATAAAGTAGTAAAGGTACAATATTCACATTGTTTGATTTGTTTTAGGCTAGGATATATATAGGTACATATTTATGATGTACAACACACAATATCTTGGAAAAAAGTCGTGTGAGTGCTGGTCTCCTCGCCATTTAATAAAAAAATATTATCAATATAATGTTTTATACTATATATTCTATCTAATTTTAATACCATTGAGGCCGTCGTGACCCAATGACCCAGGGTTGGGAGAGAAACGTGACGGATGTGGGTTCAATCCCCACTCCCCACTCGAGGGAATGAATTATTATTCTTTTTATATTTTCATTTCTTCGCTCTGGCACCAAGGCAAAAGCTCGGTGTTGAGTTCCGCCACTCAACACTCGTCTCGAAAAATTCGGCGGAAAGTGGAGGATAAAGTAAGTGTCACTTATCACTATGTTCCCTATGCCTGCGTGTTGCGTTCGACCCCTGCTGTGTGCGAGATGCAGAGTGAAGCTGATTTAATTTAATAAAATTTTTAATTTAATGTATATTTGTAAGAAAAAGAGATCATTCAATCACAAACAGCAACTAAAAAGTTATAAAAAAATCAGCTTCACTCTGTTTTCTGTAGCTTCACTCTGGCTGCACATAGGTAGCCAGAGCGGACCTAGTGTTAAGACACTTTGTTTCCCGCTTAACGCCCAATTTTGTAGTCAGTGGTGGAACTCAACGCCGCGTTTTGCCTCGTCACCCAAGTGAAGAAATGGAAATATGAATTTAAATATAAAATCCTCGAATGGAAATAGGACCCTCAACTAGTCACGTTTACAATCAGATATTGTGACAATACAAAGACAATTACGAGAGGCTATACTGCTACTGCTATCGCGCCCAATCGCGTTATATTTGCCTATTTTCTATTCAATTCTATATAGTTATTTACGTAATATATGACTAACAAATTCTCGTAAACTAGTTAGTTATCGGTTCTCACGATCAACATTGTACGCACGTTCGGAAGGAAGTAACTGCGACTGTTTTTGTGAACTGCATCTATAATAGATTATTCAATCACAAGCAGATGGCAACATTGGCAGATGTCTCACTCTTATTTATTGGTGAAGAGCAGGAAGGAGATATAATCATTGAAGACAATTTTTCCATTCGGTACGTAAGAAGTAGATTATATAGAATTTTACAGTATAGTATTTAGCGCACGTTACATTGTTAGTATTTTATAAATGGATCGTGACATAAGTGTATAAGGAAATTGCATATGTCAATAGAAACGTTACGTGATTGACATTAGTAGAAAAGCACTGTAGATGAGATGAGATTAATAATTTAGTTAATAGTATAATCCTTTAGGCTTGAGACAAAATGTAAACAAACAGAACAAAGTTTCTCAAACTTTTATTGGTAATATCAAGTTGTACAAAATGAATCCTTCAATAAAACAACTAAGAAATACTTTTAAATGAAATTAAAAAAAACAACAATAGTAACAATGGAATAATAAGAATCAAACAAAACTATCTGCAACAATTCTTTTGTATCAACAAGTCCATTTTTTTTTATTTAATACAAGTCCATCTATTGTAAAAATGACGGATATAACCCGACTGACGACAATGACTGTTTGCAGTATTTGTGCTCTATAAATTATTTGCATTACAAGGATACGTAACTGAAGTTTGGTAATTAACTAACTTTTGGGTGTAAACTATTTAATAAATTTATAATATTTGATTTCTATCACTTCTTCATATTTTTTATTTACTTATTTAACCATCTACGGTCGGTATTTTATACCGATATATTCTATATCATATTATATTTTTTTTGACATTTCTACCGTATCCAACTTACATTGCACTTATTGTGACAAAATAATAATATAAATCGACAAAATTACTTTTATAGAGTCCAGTCACCATACTATTAGAGTTTTATATAAAAACTAACTTTTATATGCGGCTGCACCCGTATGGTTCAAATGAAAAAAAACTAAACGCATTGCAGATATGGCAAATTAAATAATTTCTGTATAGGAGTGTGAAATCCAAAATATCGATCATGAGAAAGCACTGTCGAAAGGCATGGGCTCAAATATTGCGTTAGGCTATTATATTAATATTACAAAAGCTTTTTTAGTTTCACATCGTATCCCACATGTGGAAAACAATTTGTAGGCTTAGGGAGTTAAGACTTTTTTCCCACTTTCCGCTGAATTTTTTCGACATTACGTGTTGAGTGACGGAACTCAACGCCACTTTTTGCCTTGTTACCCCAGAGCGAAGAAATCAAAACATTAAACAAGTCATTCCCCGGAGTGGAAATCGAACTCACAATCGTCGTTGTGTATAGTCACACGATGTGCACATATATATGAAAATGCATGTTGGTTCTTTATATTGGAAAAAATAAAATCAAATAAAATTTTCTCACTCACTAAGTTATTATGTAGAGTCGTCATTTAAATTCCGTCCTAAATTTGTGAATTATCTTACAAACTAGATTTCTAAACAATAAGAAGAAGTAAATGTACGCATTTTAAATTTTAAAATGGACTCATTAAATATTAAACATATACGAAGTTACGATGACATTTTTGTATACAAACAATAGGTAAATAATCTCTTTTTTCAATGACTACACCCACCACCCTCTCCACTTGCTCTCATATATATACCTCGTTAGGTTTCTCTTTACACATACGTAAAGAGTCTTCCGAAACAAGTGGATTTTGTCTTTGGTTAATAGGTGTTTAGCTGAAAAGTGCAAATAAGAAATTACATTATGACATCGAAGATCAGTCAAGTAAGTTGTTTTTGAACAAGTGATCACCTAAAGTTTATATTTTTAGTGTTAATGTTAATTATATTTAATAGTGTTAATTTTTATATTATTTAGTAGGCCATTCATGGTCTGTAAAATTGACTGGTTGTGGGTTCGATTCCCACTCGAAAGAGATTAAATATTTATTTAAATTTATTTTTCCATCTCTTCACTCTGGTTTCGAGGCAAAGGGCGGCGTTGTGTTCTCCCACTCAACACTCAATGCCTCCAGAATTCGACAAAAAAAGGGGAAAGGAGTGTCGTAATACTGAGTTCCCTTGGCCTACCCTGCTGTGTGCTGGATACAGCGTGGAGCTGATAAAAAAAACAACATATTGTTGATATAATTGAAAGGCTTGCTCTCCAGTTTGTTGTCACTACATGGAGTGAGATCAAGGTTGTGGGTTCGGTCTGCTGAGTCAAGCATTTCTTTCGTAAATGTACAACAGAAGTTCAGTTATAAGCAATAGAGCGTAGGTTTTTTTTTTATATATATTATAAAGATATATGCATGTATAATTGTATATAATATTATATATACTTTAAGTATATTTTGGAAAGTACAATATATTTTTTCAATTGCTGTATATTCATTTTCTTCATCAGTTCTTGTTGGGTCATTTTCTTGGTGTGAAAAAAAAACGTTTTACTAACGTAATAAATAAATTTTAATATTTTTTAATTGAATAATTCGGTATATTAAAAAAAAAATTGAATAAGTCACTGGGCAAAACTACAACAAATTAATATCTTGTTTTTGCCGCAGTCTCAATTTCCACAAATCTCACCGTTTCCAGATTTTATATCGGAAAAGCGGGACATTCGAATATTCTAAGTCGAAAAAGCCGAATTCTTTTGCCAAAAGCGGGACAAGAAATTAAAAAAAAATGTATTTAATGTATTGTTTCCCCCTTTATTTGAGTTTTTATAAACTTCCAACGGTGATATCGAAATAAAATATTTTTTAATAGAAAACGTCAAAACCGTTTTGGTTGACCCTGTTAGGCACTTCAATTTTTTGAGTATCTGTACATAACTAAGGAATAAACTTTAATTATAATTATTCAAAATTTAAAATAAATAAAAATATTTTTACAATACGGGGAATAATCTGTAAAAAGTGAGACTAAGCCTGTCCCGATCGGGGACATCCAATATATTTGGTAAAAAATCGGGAAGTCCCGATACTATCGGGAATTCTGACAACGCTGCTATTGCGTAATCAACTTCTTTTATTATACTTCTTCTTTATTCTTTTTTTATATAATACAGATTATATTCCGATTCCGATAATATATTATTTTTCATAAAGTGGGTTAAGCTACTTTATTTAACCCTCTCATCAAACCTTTTTTGGTTTAGATATAAACACCAATCAAAAAAAAACACTAAAGCAAAGAAAATAGAAAATCGACTCCGATTAACACCATAAGTTATTAACACGTAACTATTACGATGAGCGACGAAAGTTCATGGGAAAATTTTACTATATAAAACCTTTTTATTTGTTTTCAATTGTATTAATGATGTAGTATTGACGACAATGGCTTAGGTTAATAAAAAGATATAAAAAGTATTTATAGTGTAGAGGCCGTCGCGGCACAAGGGTGTGACTGATACGTGACGGTCGTGAGTGAGGAAATTGGCGGAAAGTGAGGAATAGAATGTTTTACGTGCTAAGGTTCCCTCTGCCTACCCTGCTGTGTACGGAATACTTAAGAGTGCTTTTTTCAGTTAATAGTATTCTCGGCACTGCTGGTATGCGTGTATGGAAGACTGTTCACGTACCTAAAGCCTGTGGATCAACAGCCAGCCTCAACTCTCCTCCACACCCAACCGAAGATAGCTTACGACTATTATCATCAGATACCTGAAGATGAACATGTCGATTACTATGTAAGTATATATTTTTATATTATTATATTGAGATATGCGATATCACGGATAAAATGATAAAAGAAATTAAATACAATTTTTTTTTATAATTATAGTTTAATCTAAGATCGCCGTGGCACAGTGGGACAAAGTCTCTTACTCTTACCCTGGGCAAAAAAATATAGATTTTTTTTTATTTTTTATTATCTCGCTCTGGAATACAAAGCACCGCGTTGACTTCCCTGGCTCAACGCACGATGTTTCAAAAATTCTTCGTTATTAGATTCCCGCTGCCACCCTGCTATGGGAATAAAAGCGTGAGGCTTCTCTTTTTCTTTTTTTGTTATTATTTTAAATATGAACAAACCAAGCCAAGTATTGTTATTTTCTATTAAATACATTTTGTAGTAAACAGTGTTACGTAAGTGAACATACGATACGACATTTTATGTAAAACGAAAGCGCAATAACTCGTAACAACTTATTTAAATATTATGCGATAGATTACGCTGAGGAGTGACTAGGCATGTTTTTTTACTTCAAACCAAGGTTATGTGGCATCATGTAAATAATAAAAGTTAAATTTGAATAGGGGAATGGATTGTCCTTCTCTATTCTCTCTCTCTTCTTCTTATAAAGTTTGGGCGACGTATGAAGGTGAGAAAACACACATGATAACCGATTCCAACTGTTGACAAGAAGCGCGAGTTCGAATCTCGGATCATTAAATTTTATATACGTTTCCAAAAAAATATATATTTGACACCTTTGAGTGGAATAACTCTCCTAACAATTCTTATGTATTTCGTTATATTCATTAATTATCTAAATATTTTTTTCTCACTAGAAAGACCCTGCTCTATAGTATAAAAATTTTCGTTTATCCGCCTAATATAATCTATTTTTACCTACATCGTTACTGCGTTTATTTTTTAATTTTTTTCTTAAAGTTGAGAGTCAACTCATATTTGTTGCTGAAAAAATCATATATATTTTTAAATTGAATAGATATTGTAAGATAAAGCTTAAATTGAACTATAAAACCATATAATAAGAATATGGTAATTAAAATATATCTATATATAGAAATTCCAAATTAGATTTGATTCCAGCACGAATTGGGAATCATTCACTCGTGCATTTTTTATTTTATAACTTTTAATATTCAAAAACTAAATTAACAATAGTTAATTGTTTGATCGAGGTTAAAATTAGTAATAGGAGAAGGGATTAAAGAGGAAATACCACCGCGACAGTATTTCCTGTAATGCTTAAGTTGTTCGTTGCGCTTGTGGCAGCGCGAATGAAGGTTAAGTTATAAGAGTTTGTCTATTTAAATATTATAATTTTCTTATAAAAGTAAATTTAGTAATATTTTTAAGTAAAACAATAAATATTAAGTTTAGTAGTAATATTTTTAAGTAAAAGATGTTAATTATTTAACTATAATACATAATCAACATGTTTGTTTGTATGTATTAAATACTTATAAATTTTCACTTTTTGATTTTTTTGTTTATTTGTATTGTAAGCTCCTACTTAGTGCAAAATTTCATAATTATAGATACACGGATATTACCTAAAAAGTTTTGATTACGCGACGAACTTCATATAAAATGCAGCAAACACGCGTTGACTTACAAGCTTGATTATTTGTGCGCTTTAAGTGACCATAGGACGGATAGGACCATAGGACTTGAATATTTGATATTAATTTCAGATTGATACGTCCACCAGATCTTGGAATAAATGGTCTTAACAGACGGACAGACAGATAAAAAACGATCCTCTATATAAGCGTTTTGTTTTAATATTTTCCATACGGAACTCTAATACTGGAAAACTAAGTAAGCCTTTAGTTTTCCTTTGAAAAGAATAATTATAGAGCTTTTTATATTACGTAGCAACAGTTTTATCTTTTAAAGCTACAGTACTCGACGTATTATATATAGAGTTTTTGTATGACCGCTTCTTGTTGTGGCTTATAGGTAAAAGTAAAAGTAAATTGAAAGGAAATTGACCGTGAACGCCGTCGAATGCTTATCATTACTTGTATGTGATATATCTAATATGTGGATTATTGTATATAATGTATGAATATGATATTATATACTACATTATATTGTATATAATTTATTTAAATAATTAAATTTATAATAATTTCTCCTTTCATCCCAATGTGTGCAGGGTCCCTATCTACCTTGGAATCTGGTGATATGCTCTATCAGCTCGACATTCAGCACGAAAAATGGGCAGGAAGTAGGAATCACCTACTTCCTGCCCATTTTTCGTGATTTTGCGCGTTAAGTAGAGAACCAGAAGAGAGAAAATGAAAACAATTAATTCCCTTCTAATCTAGTATATTTGATACATGTTATTTACTATCCTACAATTAAAATATTGGGAGGCGCGATTTCGAATCCCGCTGCGTACAAATATTTTTACATTTTCTAATTAAGTAATTTGCTTTCCTAAGTGTGGAATAACACTTTAAAAATGTTAAAAATATAAAAAATGTATATTATTTTTTTATTTTCTCAGGCTTATCCCAAATACGTTTTTAAATATGGTGTCAATGATTTTCACACTGGTGACATAAAAACGCATCATGAGAGTCGAGACGGTGACGTTGTAAAAGGTAATTGTTTATTTTTATACTTCTAAATTAAAAAGTATTTTGTTGATGTACAATTAAGTTTTTTATTCGCCTATTCTCGATCTTTTGCCTTTGGCCTTCAAGAGTTTAACGATTTACAAGGCCTTCCATAGCAAAACAAAACAAACCAAATCATGTTTGTTATGATAAAAAAAGAAGAATTTTACATGTTGTTATAGTAAAAAAATATATGTATCTACGCGTAACAAGAATCATCATCTATTAAAATTTAAGATTCTTTTCCCTCACTGAGATACCATCACCACCATGACCACTACTCTAATAAGTTGAAGTACGGTGTTGGATACCGTAGTTTTCTATCTTCACAATTAGAATTCAGTTGAAAAGTAGAGTAAAAAGTTTCTTGACATCAAACTCTCTTTTCTAAAGCTGATATCTAATATTTTTTTTCAGTTTCTAGCATATAGCCCCTGCTATATATATGCTATATATATGGGCCTCTGCCCATGGCTGATTGTCTTAACACTAGGTTCTCTCTAGAACTTAGTGTTAAGACAGTCTGTTCCCCGCCTTCCGTCGAATTTTTGAGGCGTTGCGTCTGGAGTGGCAGAACTCAACACCGCGCTTTTGCCTTGGTATCAGAGCGAAGAAATTGAAATATTAATGAATAATAATTCACTCAGCCGAGTGCTTGTGTCCTTGTGCTACGTTGTAATTATATCCATATAATATTAAATAAAATATTTTATTGTCATTTCACAGGTCAATACACAGTAGTAGAGCCTGATGGCTCAATCCGCACTGTAGACTACACTGCGGACAAACACAGCGGGTTCAACGCAGTTGTCCACAGGACCGCTCCAATCTCCGCGCACGAGGCCGCCCATCTTTAAAATGTTAAAAATTTAGCTATAGATATATATTTCAAAGATTATCGCAAAAAAATCATAATCTTAGGGATCAAAATTTTCCTTCGATCTCCAATTTTTTTATTATTATAATTGTTATTTATTACGAGATGTACCTGATTTTTATTTTATGCATTATTAGGGTAAGACAAAAAAATATGATGTGAAATTTAATGTAATATTAAGTTTTATTGTGTGTTTTAATAAAGCTATTGATAAAAAGATTTTTTTTTATTCAATTATTTCAGTTATGGTATGATAACAAGATGTACACTTGCACTAAATATAACAGTAAAAGATAATAAAAGTATATCTACACACACTAAAGTATTTAAAGAGAAAAAAGAAAATTAGAATGAACAGCAATTATTTGTTTGTGGTAATTTGAAAATTTTAGATAAATGAAAGTTTTCTACTCTATAACCTTACATAAAATACAAAAGTCTATTTTAAATATTTTACATCTATATAAAAAAAAAGTAAATGTTTAAGTGTTATTTTATTTCGAATGTAGAGCAGTTTACCATCATTTTTACTTATTAACACAATTATAAATTATTTTATTAGAAAAACACAGACCTAACTATCTCAATGAGTGCATTAATAAAAAAAATAAAAAAACATTAAATCAAATCAAATCAGCTTCACGCTGTATCGCGCACACAGCAGGGTAGGCAGAGGGAACTTAGTGAAAAAAAAAAACATAATTTATAACAATATCTATTAAAACCTAGAAGGGTGAATAACAAAAATGTCATTACTATCAGGTTATTTCAAGTTTGTCAAGATATTTATGGTACAAAAATACATACTATGCATATAAATATTATAAGAATTTTAGTACTATATATAACAAAAGCAAAGACCATCGTTGCTCAGTGGAACGTGTAACTGTAAACGTTATGATTATGCATTCGATAACCACTCGGACGATGTAGTGTTTCTATTTCCTCACATAATACAATGTTAGGCGTTAAGTTCCGCCACTCTGTCTCGAATAAAGGCGCAAAACGAAGAACGGAATGTAAAAAACTACAACAGCATAGTATGTATACAAAATTGAGACTATTAATACTAAAATGTACCATAGAACGTGTCCTTCTCCACATACTTATTATTTAAATACAATGTAGCAAGGTTCACGCGATACACAATCATTGATCATGAAGGTATAAACGAAATTTGTATTGCATTTTAATATAGTTCATTTGGAGTATTAAGAAATATATTTTGTGGAGCTTAATAGGACTTCGTCTTTATTTGATTGAAAGTGGAAAAGATTTACTATTCACCAATTTTAAATGATAAGGAGGATATTTTAAAAAGTATTCAAAATAAATAAACAAACACAAGCGATTTATTAAATCAGGTGCATATGTAGGTACCTAAGGCTTGGGCACTGCCAATAAAATTGGTTTTTTAATAAAACAGTTACTTATTTTATGCAATATGTTTTTCAATATATAATTAGATTAATATTGATGCATTAATAACTGATAGTGTTGTAAAATTTTGTTTAAAAATAGATTGCTTTTCTGGTTTAGTACAGTCTAATCAGCCATAGAACATATTTTTAGTTTTTTAGAAACGAAAAAGAAAAATATAGATCAATACTTTGAAACTTTTGTTAGTAATATATTGGGCAAGATGGCTGAGTAATCACGAGATAGTTTCAATTCACACGTAAATTAGAGCACTAGCTAGCATTTACTCTGTTGAAACTTACACTTCAATTACTATACTGGTAACAGTTGATTACCACTACTATAGACTATGGGCTTAACTAATTTGGGCGTAAGGTATCTATTACAGGAGAATACAAAAATATATATGAATATATTAGTTTGTTTGCCATTTTTAAATTATTTTAAGCGAAGAGATTAGCAACTGTTTTATGCTTTCTGAATAAAAAATGGAGACTATTTTGTAAGTTAAAAATATATTAAGGTAACGATTTAAAATAATTTGAAATTTAAAATAATTTTATATTTTTTAAAATGTACCTATTTCGTTATATCGAGAATATTCTTACCGTCAAGTTTTGGCTTATGTAGAAATAGATAGGAACTATGAAAATCGCTGAAATCTCATCAATTTGTGATCGTAGTTCCATTATTTTCATATGATTTTCAAGTACAAATAAGAAGGGATTTTTTTCACAAGTGTGCTATAAGCATATGCATGTTAATCTGGGAGACTGTTTGCTTCTCAAGAGATCTATGGCGCCTCACGATTTCCTGAAAAAAGAGAATATTTCTACATTTACTAAAAAGAAAAAGATATGGTATCACAAAAAACGCGTATTTCGACACTATTCGGTTGCCCTAGAATTAAGAAATTCGGCAGCTAAATTAATAAAGAAATTTATCTACAGATAGCATTTACTACTTCAGGAAAAAATCAGAAAACTAAACATTTGTGATTCAATCGGGCAAGTGGGCAAAATTTTGTTTTAAAGGCGCTAGCTTAAGTGAGGTATGAGATGAAAGAGCTCTGGCTAAGCTAGGCTTGAATTTCAGAAAGAAGTTCGATACCGCAAATTTTTGCAAAGAACCCTTGGAAGGTGTGCTCGCCCACAAACAAAAGCGACTCGCGCTTGTTCGGCTTAATTTTTTCATGATAAAAAGCTCTCTCAAATCCGAAATCGATCTCAAAATCGTTCTCAATAATAAATTCCGATCTTAGTGTGTAACTAAGAATGAGCAGAACGTTTTATAAATTACTATGCTGTAAAGTTTCATAAAATACATGGTTTATTTTTATGACTTAAATTATACCGAACATTTTCAATAGAAACAAAAATTAGGTAAATTAGTTATTCAAATCTGCATATGTATTTTAGAAATCTCTAAGATCTAGTCATCCTTGAAATATTGAATAAAATTAATGGACGAGTATAAAATATATAGTATATAGTAGTATTTAAAATCAGCTTCACGCTGTATCCCGCACACAGCAGGGTAGGCAGAGGGAGCCTAGTGTTTTTAGACACTCCGTTCCCCACTTTCTGCCGAATTCTGGAGGCATTGCGTGTTGAGTGGCAGAACTCAACGCCGCGCTTAGCCGCGACACCAGAGCAAAGAAATAGAAATATAAATTTAAGTAAATATTTCGAACCCACAACCAGTCGATTTACAGTCACACTTTGTGCCGCTGCGCCACGACTGGCCTCTATTATTGGCCTCTGGTATTTTATATATATATTTATATAATTATAATTTAGAAGAAAACTGCTCATCAGTTTATATGTTTGTATTCCTTTTTTTCTATGTACAACCTAGATACGATATGTCATAGCATATTATAAAATGAATAGAATCATTTTTCTGAAAAGAATCTGTGTAGAGACTATGTCTCCTTTTCCATGTATTGTGAGAAATCTTCTTTTATTCCTTTCATTTTTAAGTAATTAATAATAATTTCATAGTAATACAAAAAGATGTAGTTTATGTTACGTATAATACCTAATACATGATAAACCAAAACAACCATAAAAACATTTTATATTGATCACGATTGGATTTTTATTTGAAACTCAAATAAGTAGATAATTAATAAATCAACCAATCAACAGGGAATGTCTCCAGAATTGGCTGAAAGTGGAGAACGAATGCTAAGAGCATTGGGTTCCTCTTCCACCATATTGTGTGCGGGATACAGCATAAAACTGATATTAATTTTGGGCAAAGAATCCCGCTTTTTTACTTAAAAAGTTAAAAAATCCCGCTTTTCATAGAGCAAAATCTGGCAACGCTGGTACGTATGTCTGTATGTACATACACAACGCCTTAAAAAAATATTACAATACGAAAAATCCACCTGTACGTAGTAAGTGTTGCAATCTTATTTACATGCGACGTCATTGTAGCGTGCGAAACTTTTCTCATTTAGCTGCAGGAGTCTAAGGAAACATCTTTTTCGAGCACCAAGGCTAAATTAACTAAGGCCTTTTATAAAGGCCTGTGAACCCACCATTGTGCTACTCAGGCAGTGGGTTTATAGTGAAACGGTCGTGTATCCTGGTGTTATCATGTGTCGATTTTATATACTGATAGTGGTTGCGATCGGTTGTGTTCAAGGGAAACCGAAACTCAACCAAGTATTTAGTCCAGTTTTTGAACCGAAATACGAATATTATGATGTAAGAAGACATTTTAAATTTATTATAGTATTCGAACCGACACCGTTTGTTTTTTCTTACACTAGAATATTAGATGTGGAAATATACATTTTTACCATATGATTAATATATATTCTTTAGAATTCTTTGTGCCCATTTTAATAATCAAAATGAAATGGAATATTTAAAATGTGTTGATTATACTTAGGACCGTCCCCGATACGCATTCAACTATGGCGTGGCGGATCACTCAACAGGTGACATCAAATCACAGCACGAAACGAGAGACGGCGAGGTAGTTAAAGGTAAATTTGTTTGAATTTTTTTTTACATTTTGATGTATTTTTTGTAGATCATTTAAGGTAAATTGTTGTAATATTTTAAGGATGTTTAAAAATTTTTACAATTTATATAAAGAGATTTATATATATTTTTTTATTAAAAACATAAAAAAACAGTAAGAAAATTAAAAATTAAATATAAAAAAAATATATATTATAAATATTTTGAATATTTTTTAAGCTACCGTTGCGCAATGGAATAGCGTCTGATTGGTCTGAATCGTGGCGCAGGGGCACAAAGTGTTACTGTAAACCGACTGCTTAGGGAAACGATCACCACTCGAGAAAATTAAATATTTATTTAAAATTATAAATATTTCCATTTCTTCACTCTGGTGTCGTCTTGACACTGGGTCCCTGTCCCTGCCTGTCCTGCTGTGTTTGGAATACACAAGCTAGGCAGATTGTAAGCGTGGTATGTGGGTTCGATTCGTAATTTCAAATATTTTCATAAAAATAGCGATACTGATATGAGCAAGAAGATCTGAGTAATCTGATTCAGACAATCTGTACCATCTTATTTTCTTTTACTAAATATAATTTTTGATGATTATGATCATCAAATGACTGTACTATATTAGATAATTCATATGATGTTCATGAATACTACTTCAATATACAAGTTCTGCCGCTAGTTCTAACTTCAATTATTACTAAACAACGAGTATTGTTTGAAAACTATGCCGCCATTAACGATTTGTTAGTACCAACGTCTAATGATTCAAACATGAGATTGGGAAAATTTGTTGCGACGTCATTTACCATAATAGCATCATTGTTCGTGAGTGGAAAATATGGTGTTTGAATTGATAAAATGATAAAGTAACTTATTAAGTTATTATACAGTAATTGTTCATTGATAGAACTGAAAGGCTTGTTAAAATATTTATATTTGTACATACAACAGTACGTACATATAGCTATATCGATTTTTGTCATTTGTAATTCCACTACTGTTAAATATGAATAAGAAGTCTAATTCGACAAATTTTATATATATTTTTTAAATTTCTGTATAGCTTTTATTTTTATTTTGATAAGTAGGTAGGCTCAATGACCAAGGCCAGGAGCCATCGTAAAAGGCCAATTACAGTACAATACACAAGCGTATGATACGCGACAGTTTGTGAGTTCGATCCCACTTCTATTTCGCTCAGGTATCGTGGTAAAGCGCGGCGTTAAGTTCCGCCACTCAACACGTACATCTTCCATAATTCCACGAAAAATGGAGAACGGAGTATGTTAACACTAGGTGCCAGTTCCCTGCTAAGCGCGGGATACAGCGTGAAACTAAAATTAATTGAAAAATATTATTAACTCCAGGTCAATACTCTTTAGTGGAGCCAGATGGCTCTATCCGCACAGTGGACTACACAGCTGACCCGATTCATGGATTCAATGCAGTAGTGTCGAAAATTGGTCCCAGTTTACACCCTGAACCGAAAGTTTATCATCCCATAAAACCTGCTGTCGTGCAGTACGTAGCGAAACCTGTGCCAGTGCCTGTGCAAATACCACAGCAAATCATACAGAAACAAATTATACCGCAACAAGTATACGCTTCGGCGGCGCCTTTCTGTAAGTATTATTTATAATATATTTTGCATATTACATCATTGGGGCCAGTCGTGGCTCAGTTGCGCAAGCGTTGTGGTTTCGATTCCTCGTCGAGGAAATTAAATATTTATCAAGACAACCTGTTCTCCGTTCTCTTCTTCGGGAGGATTGCAGGCCTCAACTGTATTTAATATAATAATAGCTATAGTTTCCAATCCAATCACAAATCATAGATACAGCGTATGTAAATGTGAGTCCCAGAATAAAATAGACATTTATTAGTAGTTGCCTATATAATACAAAATATATATAAAAAGCAACAATTAAAGCACACAGTGTCTCGAATTCAGGCGGAGAACTGAGAACAGGTTGTCTTGACACTATATACTCTTGGACTATCGCTTTAAATCTGGATGTAATTAGGCGTGAAGTATAGCGAAATATATAATAATATAAGTGAGATTTAAAGGCCATATTTATAAAAGTAACTAATAGCTAGTAAGCAAACGTAAAATAATAAGCACAAGCCAGATAAGATATAACAGCGTGTACAATGATCTATTGTTTAATTCAATTCTTTAATCATTGGATTTTACCACTTTATATGATTAATAAAAACATCTAATATAATTACTTATTGTTTGTATTTACTATTTAAAGATATATTTAATTTTCGTTTCGTATTATAAACTACTCTTGGGTGTGCGAATGTAAGCACGACGATAATTGTGGGAACGATTCCAATTCCGTGGAATGAAATATTTAATATTTTCCCTCTCTCTCTGATAGCAAGACAAAGCGCGGCGTTGGGTGTCACCACTCAACACGCATTGCCTCGAGCTTTCGGTGGAAAGTGGAGAACGGAAGTGTCTTATGGAAGGTTCCCCAGACCTCTGTACCTATCCCGCTAAATGCGTGAAAAAGCGTGAACTTACAAAAAAAAAGATTCAAAGCCATCGTGCCGCAGTAGTAGTAAGGGGATAAAACCCTTCTGTAAATTTTAGGCTGTGGGTCCTATTGTTAGAGCGATGAGTTCCACCACTCAACAATCTATATCTTAAAATCAGGCAGAAAGTAAAAATTAGTCAGAGAGTCAGAGCAGAACAAAGCGTGAAGAAAACAAAAAAAAAATATTTGCATTTAATTTGAATTCTTTCTATTTCAGTATACCCGAAATTTGGTGGCCATTTTCAAGACTACGACGGCTATGACATTGACGAACATTCAAATCATTTCTACAAACGTTGATACTTTATTTATAATTACGATATAATTTTTGTGAAGAATTTAGTCTTAGAAAAGTGTTGCAATTATTGATTTTGAAGCGTGAAAGATTAATTATGCAGATATATTATATTTCAGGCTTTTGTGACAAGTGGTGCCATTTCTTTGTAAAGATGACAGTAAATTCTTTTGCACTTCTTAAACAGTTTTTTTTAAATTTTGTATTTCAACAACAATATTGTCAAGGTTATTTCTTAGGATAATATTTTATTTTACTATAATTGTAATGACAATCTAGTATATATTTTATTTTGATAACACAAAAGGACACAATTGAATAAATGTTATTTTTAATTTATATTTTTTGACTTCGATCCAAATATAGTTAGTAGGATATTCACGAATGGAAAGCACATAGTTAGAAGAAACAGAAAGATCATTGCGTATTTTAAAAAAATTAAAGAACATAAATATTCAGTATTGAAATGTGCCTGCAAATACAATTTTCTACATACTAAAGCAGTTAAAATAAAATACATAGATACAATATTATATCAAATACATAAATTATATATTTACTTACAAATTAAAATAAAATACATTTTTAGAATCTTTTGCTGTTAAGCCCACGTAAATCAGAAAAATCGCACAAACGTGTATCAAAAACGCCTGTACAAATATTATGAGCTATTTTAATTATAGAGTCGTTGCTTTTATATACTTCAGCAACATTTCAAAAGCTCGGTTGATTCATATCTATATCAACATTCACGTGGTCAGCTTAAATCACTGGAGAAAATAATGTGTAATGGATATATTTTTAATGTAGTTAGTGACAAATAAAAAACATTGGAGATTGGTGAAACTCAACGCAGCGCTTTGCCTTGTTACAAAGCGAATCGAATCCAACCTATAACCGTTGTATGCCTCAATTTATAATTTGTACAAGGACAAAAATCTTAGAAAGAAGTGATATATCATTTCAGATTCGTCCTTATATTTTAATATTCATAACACATCCAAGCGAAACCTAAACTAGAACTCTACATAGATATAAATTGGCGTTACACTTTAAACCTTTTGTCACGGTGTTAGGGGAGAGGTCATTACTGCGTCAGGCATAGAAATCAAAATAGTTCTTATTTCTTAGTTTGTTTATTAATAATAAATATGTCTTTTATTTCATAAGAAAGTTAATTTGTAATTAGTGATTTTTTATAAATTATACAAAATAATACGTTGGAGAATGATAGTTTAAATGTTCTTGTATTAACTGATATGACGATTCACTTCTTATTTCGCTATTGTGTATAAAGTATAAATAACGTGCGCCAATTATGCGACTGAGTTCACTTCTACGTGACTTCTTAACTGTGCCGGCAATCCGTCAATCACTGATATTTATGCCATATTATTTACTTTTATTTATTTTAACGGTCAATAATGTCTCATATTGATCACACCGGAAAAAAATCTTCAAGATCAAAATATGGGAAGTTGGATAAGCAGAAATAAAAGTTTGAAATACAACAAATTCGGGACGATTAGACTCTTACTCTACATTTAAATAAATCAGCTTCACGCTGTATCCCGCACACAGCAGGCTAGGTTCCCCATTTTCTGCCAAATTCTGGAGGCATTGCGTGTTGAGTGGCAGAACTCAACGCCGCGCTTTGCCTCGACACCAGAGCGAATAAATGGAAATATACATTTAAGTAAATATTGGATTAAAGCAATAAACGTGAAGAATAAGGATTGAGGTTGAATTTTTTAATTGTCTTGTCTGTTTATCTATTGCCATATTTCTGGTGTAGTAAGACTATGTTTTAGGTTCCAGCATTTACAATTTCAAAGGCCTTAAGCCTTGGAAATGGGCGGAGAAGTCTTAACACTAGATTCTACCTTTAACCTGAATCTATCCTGCTTATTTCACACTACATTCTACCTTGAACCTGAATATATCCTGCTTCGGGTGATAAATTAAGTTAAAAAAATAAAAAAGAATCTAGTTTCTCAAATTATTATTTCTAAACGAATCTAGTCTTATTCTAAACAAAGCTTTGACAAGGTAAAATAATGTGAAATTTATTTTTTATTTCGTTAGTATAGTTACTTGTTAAGTTGCAGGATACCAGTGGTATTGCGTTTAATGATTTATATCATTCCAATCTGATGATCCAGCTCAGTCAGCCGTTGTCTCAAAGGAATTTGACATTTACTTAAACGTGACTAGCAACGTTGAACCGGAACGAATTAAATGCTCATCTTGAAGTCTTCAATGCTAAGTATACTTTTTTTTTTACCTGTGTAAGTAAGAAACGTTATCTAAATTGTGTATAAAGAGTATACAATCGTATAAGTTTTACCGTTAACTCGCCGTAAAAACGTATCGAAAGCTCAAGCTAGCAACCTGAAATTATTTTGAAAGATAATACACACTATCTATGTTCAAAGGTCAGTCGTCGCGCAGGGGCACAAACTGTAAGTGTAAACGGGACTGGCTGTGGGTTTGATCCCCATTCGAGGAGATGAAATATTTTTTTAAATTTATATTTTCATTTCTTCGCTCTGGTGTCGAGTCAAAGCGCGGCGTTGAGTTCTGCCACTCAATACGCAGTGCCTCCAAAATTCGGCAGAAAGTGGGGAACGAAGTGTTCACACTAGGTTCCCTCTGCCTACCCTGCTGTGTGCGGGATATAGCGTGAAGCTAATTTAATTAATTTAATTTATTTTAATTTATATTTCCATTTCTTCGCTCTGGTATAGAGATAAAGACAAAGCGCGGCGTAGAGTTTCGCCGCTCCAAAATTCGGTAAGTGGAGAACGAAGTGTCTTATCAGGTCCCTCTGCCTACCCTGTGTGCGGGATACAGTGTAAAGCTGATGATAATCTTTGTTTTTTAAAATCGGCAATTTATATTTCGTACAAAAACTGAAGTGAACTGATATTGTATTAAGAAATTAAAATAGACAGACTATAGCTAGTCTTTCAAACACCGAGTGTTAATTACAAAGTTATATATCAATCATTAACAGAATAAAATTATCGGTTATTACGATTTCATAATACAATCTGATCTAAATAAATTGAATGCAAAAATCATATAGCATTATCTTCCATACATACGTAGGCACTATTAAATCATAAATCTATTGCACTTAAATACTTAAGCAAGACCGTAACTGTTATTTTAAGTTTAGTCAAAATTGCGTCAAACCATATCTTTGACAGGCATCTAGTTACTTGAGCGTTGACAGAAAGTTACATTATGTTTGCTAATTGGATATGTTTTTGTTAGTTTCACGTTGTATTCCATACATATCAGGGTAGACAGAGGGAACCTTGTGTTAAGACAGTAAGTTCCCATTAAGACACTTCCGCTCCCCACTTTACGCAGAATTCTGGAGGAATTATGTGTTTAGTGGTGTGAGTAAGCGCCCCGCTTTGCTTTTTTTCCAGACCAATGAAATTAAAATATTATATAGTTAATATTCCTCGAGGAAAACGAGAAATCGAAACCACGACCTGTGGCGTGTACAGTCGCACGCTTATACCCCTGCACCACGACTGGCCTCTGTATGCCTATTGCTGCCTAGTTTCCTTTTTCGAATGAGTAGTATGCTGTTGGCCCTACTGGCCTCTACAGCATCACCGGGCTTTGGGAGGTCGAGCTAGAAGAGCGCTGATTTTGGTAAACTATCTAGTTTTTACTCTCTTGCTTTATATTCACAAGAACCGTTAAAATTTGAAAAAAACTATTATTTTCAGGACATTTTCATGAAAAAAAATATAACTATAAAAATGATATTGCTTAAACGCCTAAATTAGAATCTAGATCCTTAACGTCTATGCCTACGTCTAACGTACATGATAGTTGCGACACCGAAGTGGTACTTTTAAAGCTTGTAATTAAGTACTAAATCAATTTTGAAAGCGTTTGCATAGATGGTTATTGTGGCCGTTTTGTTTGGTCACAGTAATTACATCATTGTACTATGGACACAGAGTTGGGCTAAGCCGCCGGCGTTACTGGTCGAGTGACATTAAAAAAGTCTGAGAAAACCAAGACCTTTCCGCGTGTAACTACGACATCCGTCAGTGATTCTTCTTGCTCATTTCTTTGAAGCACAACGTTCTATTTGATTGGCATAGCGCACACTACGAGTATATTTTTTACTTTTAAATAGTTTCACGTTGAAACCCGTACATTCAGCAGGGTAGACGGAGGGTGCAGGGCGGAAGGTCAAGACACTCCGTCATCCATTGTGACATTCCCCAATTTCTGCAGATTTTTTGAGGCATTACGTGTTGAGTGGAGAACCTCAATGCAATACTTTGTCTTGTTACCGAAGAAATGAAAATATGAAACATTTAGTTCTCTCGAGTGGAAATCGCATCTACAACCATCGCGTTTACAATCGCAGTTATATGCCCCTGCGCCACGACGACCTCAACGGACGGACGGTCTGTGATTCCTCTTGCTCATATCTCTGAAACAAAACACAGCCTCTCATTGGTATAGCACACAGAATAAGAACATTCTATTCAACTAACGATTTTGATATTTAGTAAATCGTTTATAAATCGTTAAATTTAGTTAACAATTTAACGCCTATAATAATTTTGAGATGTATCAATTATATTTCAATACTACTTCTTGCAGGTAAATTTGAAACGATTTTTAGTAAATGTAAGTTAATGTTATTTAGTTAGATATATTTTGAACATAAAAGTTATATAGCCTTAAGCAATATCCGGCATATAGTATGTAGGCCTACTCTAGGCTAAGGAAGCTTAGTGTTAAGACACTCCACTCCACACGGGACTAAACATCGCACTTTGCCTCGACACCAGAGCGAAGAATATTAAATATTTCATTTCTTCGAGTAGAAATCGACGTCACAACCTGTCGGCCACACGTCCCCCACAATAGCTGACCTCCATGAAATATTTTGTCTTTAAATTTTTACATCTAAACCAATATACACTTCTTAAGCTAAGTAGTGGCGTCATTGAAAAAAAATAATGTTCTTACAGGTCAAATAAACTTAATGTACACAAGAATTTGAACAAATTATAAATGAACATCGACAAGTATTTAAAAATGAAGTTTATACTTTCATAATATGATTCACATAAAACATTGATATTTCCTTACGCCTTTTATAGATGGAGGAGGTTATTCATCTATTCGACTGTATTTTTTGTTTTCGATTGTTCTCAGAAGGACTAGCCTAAGCTTCTTGGCAATGAATCGATAATCGATATTCGATATCGAATTATTCGATAATTGCAAGTACAATCAGCTTTTATGATGGTACGGATACCGGCATTACCTAACAAAATGCTATGAACATTAAGCGTAATAAGATCCGTTGGTCGATACCGAAGTAAGTTACATCAAATTAAAATGGCTTCGAAACTTTTACTTTGACAAAATTATGTGTGTCAAAAGACCTATCCTGTGATTAGATAAACTTTGTATTTTTGTAATAACTAAAATTGTTGTATATTTTTTTCTTGTATATATGTAGTCGAAGACAAGGCTAATCGAGGCGCAGAGGCACAAATGTAAACGCTACACGTTGTGGTTGTGGGTTCGATTCCCACTCTTCGCTCGGGGCAAAGCGCGGCATTGAGTTGTGCCGCTCAATACGCAATGCCTCCAGAATTTGACAGAAAGTGTTCACTAGATTCTCAGGTTCCCTCTGCCTAACATGCTATGTACAGGAAACAGCGTGAAGCTATAAAAGAGACAGAAAAAAGGAGAGCCACAACCATTTTCCAAATCGATTTAGATACTGCGTGTTGTTGCCGAACTTGAAGCATCCGCTTTATCATCCGTATCTGATACAATCGTATCCTGTACTATGCTCACCTTAACCACTAAATATGAGTCAGTTGTATGTAGATTGCAGATGTTTTAAATCTTTTTGCCCTTTAATTCGAAGTTAATATCTAGTCTTTATTGCACGTACACAAAAAAATGTGATTGAAAATATCTCTAAAATCCAGAATATGTGAAACAATAAAAAAAAACGAAGGGTATGTACATAAGTACGCACAATACCTTTTTTATTAATATCAAAAATATATTAAATACACTCGTGGCTTCGCCCGCTTAAACTTGTTGTTTAATTTTAAGTAAATTATATAAAATGTTTACATAAAAATAGTTATGATGATTTAAAAGCTATATTGTTCTAAAGTTTTATCAAATCCGTTAAGTAGATTTTGCGTGAAATTGGATCCATCGTGTGATGGACACATAAGTAAGATTATTTTAATCAATAAATAGCCGAGTCATTAACAGTCAACCTACAGCCAAAACATCTACATGGAAAGATACTGTAAAAAGCTGAAATTTGTGTAAATGTATGCGGAAGGCACACAGAACTCAGGTTAAAATAGATGAGCACTTAAAAAAAAAATCTTAAATCAGCTTCACGCTGTATCCCGCAAACAGCAGGATAGGCAGAAGAAGCTAGTGTTAAGACACTCTGTTCCCCGTTTTCTGCCGAATTCTGGAGGCATTGCGTGTTGAGTGAGAGAACTCTACGCCGCACTTAGCCTCGACCAGAGCGAAGAAATGGAAATATAAAAAAAATAGATTCTTAATGGAGTGGAAAAATGTAAAATTGCATATTCTACGCAAACGAAGTTACAATTTCACATCGTACTTACTTATATGAAATTCACAAATATTTAGCTATTAACAACGAAAGTTGATATATGAAATAGTTTCAGTAGATTGCACTTTAGCTGAAGGTTACGAAGAAAAACGAATGTACCTATATAATGCAACATAAAATGTTTATAATTAAAGAACAACCTCAATCTGAAATGGATATTTAAAAGCTTTAGATTTAGTATTTACTGTCAGCATTAACTACTTTAACGATGTATCAACGTCCTTATGTGGAAAAAAATGTACTTTTGAAAGGCGTCCCAACATCGTCGCTATCTGTCATGATATTTAAATAACACAAGTTAACATTGGTCCAATATATGTATGTAAAGATGGCCTTGACTTTTAAGAGTAACGCTTCCGACGCGACAATACGCTTGAATATAAGAGAACATAGATATTCGTCAAGACATTTCTTGATATATATTGGTTGAAAAATAATTGGGTATATGGGTGATTTGTAGAAAACAATTTTTTATGTAATATATATAGTTTACGTCATATTAGATATTTTTTTCTTAAATATTTCCTTTATTACAGAACTAAATTGATGAAATATTCAAAAATACCGATAATAATATTAAATGAAAGGAAACGGAGTATCCTAACACTGAGCTCTACTCTTCTATATGCGGAATACAGCGAGAAGCAAAAAAAATATTAGGCCACAAGCACACAATTTCATAACTTATAAAAGATATATATCTCTATTTATTATGGTACCTTTATTAAATAATATGATACTAAACTTAAAATAATTTTCATTTTATATACTTTATTAATCAATTAATTGGTAAATAAACAAGAATTATATATAATTGTATTGATCTTCGACTGATGTCTACGCTGGCTTCGTGACGTACAACTGTCCGGTAACTGTCTGTACTTGTAGTACAGAGTAGTGACGATCTCCGTACATAAGTGTAAAACGGATCAATATATTTTACCATAATTGGACAAATTGCTTACATTATGTTATTTACCGGAACGCCAACTGGAACATGTACGTTATAGAACTTGATTAGTTCGTAATAACACTGCGATAGTTTATTTATTATTATGTTAAATGGTTTAGATAATGTCACATGTTCAATGTTTATATGATAATTTTACTATATTTTAATATTTTACTGATTTTTTTTTTGGTGTCAAGGCGAAACGCGGCGTTGAGTTCCGCCACTGCACGCAATGCCTCCAGAATTCAGTGGAAAATGGGGAAGGGAGTGTTTTAATACTAGGTTCCTTTTGCTAGACGCATTACGCGTATAGCAGCCTGTGGAATACAGCGCGGTGAAGCTGAAAAAAATGTATTTATTTGAATATTTCAATGCTATAGTTGTATATGCGATAATATAGAAAAAGATATGTACATATGTTATATAATATTAAAAATATCACTTTTATTTTAATAGCGCGATGTTGAGTTCTGCCACTCAAAACTTGTGCGAGAGGTGTCTTAACACTAGGTTCCCTCTACTTTGCCTACCTTGCTATATAGAGGCTACATTACCGCCTTTTTCCGAAAATTCTTAAGAGAGAGAAGAAAGAGGATGTATTTTTTTCTACATTTTTTATATAAAATGCTAGTTGAATATTTTAATAACGGAAGTAGATTTAAACGGTAGTACAAAAGCTATAATCATAGAATCACTTTTAAAAACATTTATATTTTTAATACCAATTCGATATCCACAAAATTGGTCCATCCTCAGATAGTTGTAAAATACAGTAACACGTTTAACTAATTTATTATTAGAAAATAAGCACAGATGGCAAAATGTAGCCTCTCAATCGTGATTTCAAACGTCGCGTCGTGAAGTACAGCTTGTCAGTTCGTGTGTCGTCCGGCCATGAGGTTGAAGTAGGCAGAAGAACGTTTGCTTATTTAGGTGTACCTATATTATGCTTATTTACAGCCAATGTGAGACCGGTGTGGCGCAGTGCCAGTGCTTATGCCCATAAGTGTGTGCCAATAACGCGATGATTGCGGGTTCGATTCCCAGTGGGGGAAATGTTTTATAATTTTTTAATATTTTCTTATTCTTTGTTCTTGTACCTAGGTGCGGCTATAAGTTCCGCAACTCAACACGCAAGGCCACGAATCAAATTTGGCTAAAAGTGGGGAACGGAGAGTTTCAACACTAGATTCCAGCTGTTAACCTTGCTATATGCAGAATATAGTATAAAGCTAAGAAAAAAACCAGTACACATTCACATCCTGAGTGTCGGCACTCAACGCCGCACTTTTCCTCGATACTAGAGCAAAAAAAATGGAAAATATTACATATCTAATTTCCTTTAGTGGGAATCCGACCCACAACCCGGATACAGTCACACGCTTCGGTCTTACCTGAGGTATAAATATTTTTTATTTGTGGAATAATCAATATATGTCATGTCAAATCAATACATTAGTCATTAAAGATGTTTCTTAAAAGCAATTAATTTAGCATAAATTTTATATTTACATAGCGTGTATCTTTGGTTGGGTGTTTTTAACTGACTTCTGTATAAGGACAGCGTTATTAATTGGACTATATTTTTTTATATTTGATAGATTGGAAATTTTGGATGGACCGATTTTGATAATTCTGCTTTAATTTGAAAGCTGTTGCTCCCCGTGTGGTCCCATTATAATTTGATCCATTTCTAACAATGTAATCCATGAGAAAACACATAAGTCATATGAGCATTACGTATATACGCGACGAAAGGATTAAAAATTCAATATCACGCCAACCGATTTCGATGGTCCTTTTTTTATTAGATAGAATACGCTTCAAGGATAGTTTTAAAAGAGTTTGGTTAGGTTCCCATTAAGAGATCCAGTTGAAATCGGACTTTTCTTTGTTATTATTATTATTCAATTACTTTTAAAATATACTTAAATTATAATTTATTATACATCTGCCTCCTAATATTCCATATTTAATAGTTCAGAAGCATTAAGCTTGATTTTGATACAAACTGATGAATTATTTCAGACTCGTGTTCCTAACGGCCATGAGTTTACTCTTCAAATCATTTGATTAGGGTTTTCTTTACATCCTGCTACACTTTAGACCAGTGGTTCCCAACCAGTGGTCCGCAGAAGCCTAAATGTGGTCCACGAACGATTTTAATTTTATGATTGGGCATGGTGAGGCGAAGTTTCTGTTTAATTATTACAGTTAATTTTTAATATACCTACATGCATAGTGGTCCCTGCTACCAAGAATGATATAAAAGTGGTCCTTGATCAAGAAAAGGTTGGGAACCCCTGCTTTAGACCTAGTTTTATGTTATTTATTAGAGATTTAATTATAGTCTTCTAAAGAAGGTAAAGGTTAAGCAATTGTTTCGAGTGTATTACTTTCGATTGGACGCACCTCATTTTACAACAAAGTAGCTACTAAGTGGTGCATAATCTTAGCACCGATTTTACTATAATAATTTAATAGATATAATACCTACTAACCTAGAAACACAATTCTGTAAAAGATTTCTGAGACTATTAAATATTATGTTGTTTTTTTTTAAGAAAAGCCTTTAGTCATTATTATTTTTACAGCGCAAGCGCAGGATGTCCTCCAGTTAGGTGCAAAGTTATGCAACGTAATTGACTACGGTAGGAGAAGTGGAGGAAGACAGCGTGATAATAATGTGTTAAATTTGTCTAGATGCGTCAGTTATTAGTTGAAATTGCCCTGTAGGAAACATTATGTTTTTAGGGTTCCGTACCTTTAAAAGAGAAAAGGAACCTTTATAAGATCATTTTGTTGTTCGTGTCTGTTTTGTCAAGAGCCTTTATCTCAGGAACGCTTTGAGATATTGGGTTAAAATTCAAATCATGCCTAGATCTATACATCCATTATTTCCTAAAAAACCGCGTATTCTGACACTATAAATGAAAACAAAATAATACTTTTATAATAAGTACAGTTATTCCTATATGCCTAGACTCAAATAAGTAGAATTGTGTAGCAATAAATGCAACCATTTCGTCTGTTTCATTTGCTTAACTAATTAAAAACATAACTTTTTACTACATCTAAGTTATTTTATTTCCAAATATATGTTTCCTAATTGCATGTAAGATTAACAAGAAGTGATAAAAATTACATTACAAAGTTAAGAAATGATAATTTTTATTGTCCTTTTTGTGGATGTTTGATTTTTTATATTGTTTTTAATTACAATATATCTAACATGGACATGCACTAATTACTATAGCTTTATGACTGTTTCTAAGAGCATCACTATATTTTGAATAATTACTTTTTTCCTTCGTAAAAATACGTTTAAAACGTTAGACTAAGCAATTTAAGCTTTTAAACGCAAGGTTGTGGGTTCGATTCCCACATTCTCGAGAAAAAGAAATATTAAATATTTTCATTTGCCCGACCAGGTAAAGATACAAAGCGCAGAATTCAATTTCTCCACTCAATATGTCGAAAAGTAGAGAACGGAAGTGTCTTAATACATTAATACTACGTTCCCAGGTTCCCTCTGCCTACCCTCTCAATTGCGGGGTATAGCATAAAACTAGAAAGAACAACTAATAGTACAACATTTTAGAAGCAGGAAGAATTGTAATAACATGTACTCGTATTAGGCAACGAACTCCAACAATGCGAGTAAAAAATGTAACCTCTAAAACAAATTGTCCTCCCGATCTCGTTGCTCGTTGTCGTCGACAAAAAGTGGATTCGATGACATTTCGAAATGAACCTCGTGGGTGACTGAACTTTATTAAATTAAGAGTACTTGTTTGTGATTGTAACTTCTATATCACCTTTTGAGTTTTTTTTTTGTTTTTTTTAGATAAAAAGTTTTTACACTAATCATATATTATTGTTGTAAATTAATTAAATGGTACGTTTTGTACGGTACTGTTAATTTCCCTTTTTTAATTATATTTTTTACAACTGATACTGTATTGGATACTCAAAGAAACATTACTGCTAAGTCACCCTTTTAATCAGCCTTAAATGTCATATGCATAGCTTGTAGTCGAACTACGGTTATTGATAGTTCAAATGCAAGCGGTTGTGGGTTCGATTTGCTAGAAAAATTAATTATTTAATATTTTTATTTCTCTCCTGCCTTTACAAGGCAGAAGCCTTGTTACCATAACGAGATGTGGCGTTGAGTTTCGCCACCCAAGTGTTTTACATTCCCTTTGCCCTGCTACGCTGGATATAATGGTATGAAGCTAAAGTAAAACTTAATATATAAATATTAAATGTTAGGCTAGTAAAAAATATATTTCTATGAAAAAAATATTTTTTACTAAGTACAGTCAATCTGGGTAACTTTAATTCTTTTTAATATGTTTATTTAAATTAATAAACGTTAATTTTAAAAACAGAAAAAAAACTTAAGACCCAGTTTAAGGAAAACACGAATATAGATGAAGAAAATGTTATTTTAGCACCATTAAGTGTAATTTAATTAACATCAAACGTGCTAAGAGAATTGCCGTTTTAGAAATCATATGTAATATTTGAAGAGATCCTAAGTATTATTTTGCCTAACTTCAAAAGCTTAAAACAGCAAAAAGAAAACATAATCATTACCCTCAAATGGAAATGAATCCACAACTCATATCACACATGTCATATCAGTTAGATACTTCCCAGTTACACCACGCCATTGTACGTAATAATACATATTTTAAGCAGGTTAATACTGGTGTTAGTATTAAGAGCGCGTATTGTTAAAGGACTTATATTTATTATCACATTTTATATCACGTCTTGATGGAGTGCGAGCATTTACATATATTTACAATTTGCAGTTAGCCTTGAATACTTTTTATACAACGGACATCACACTACTCATTCCACTCGAACAATATTTTGAAGAAAATAATAAGCTTCACTTTGTATTCCGCATACAGCTGGGTAGGCAGAAGGAACCTAGTGTTAACTCCGTTACTCACTTTCCGCCGATTTAAAGGGATTGCCCGTTGCGAGGTAAAACTCAACGACGGGCTATTACTTTTGTGCCAGAGCGTAGAAATTAGTATTTATTAAATAAAAATGAAATCCCCAAGATAGGGATCGAACCCACAATCATCGCGTTGCAGTCACATCTTTGTGCCCCTGCGCTACGACGGCCTCCACTATTGTAAAGATTGCGCGCAATTACGATAAGCAAATACGGAGACATGTTCCAAACGTACCAACACTGGTTTTTTTTAATAATGCCAGTAAGCTCGTAAAAACGCTATCTAAATAGTTTAATTAAATATTTTAAATATTTACTTGTGGAATTGTAAGATGTTGGTTTTATTATGTGCTGTAATTACCAATTACCAATACGACCACTATTGATAATATGGCTACGTTTTGGAAGTCACAAAACAAAATTGCTTTGATATCCATTTTTCAAACATTTGCATTATAAGAATATATATATTGTATGTTGTGAAGCGTTGGTTTGTTTAACTATCAAATCATGTCTTTTAGACCAGTTTTTCCATTTATTTTTTATTTCCTAAATATTATTTTAAAAAATCAATAACAATGAGGCACAGTTGAGAGCTACATTCTATGAAAAATATACAAAATAAGCAGCATTACCTACGTATTTTTTTACATAACATGGTAGGCAGAGAAAAGCTCATTCAGCTCCATACAAATCTCCATGATTAAAATAAACAACAAAATAATTTATATATAATAATTTATTTACATATTTTGTATCAACCTCAATTAACTACAATCAATTTAGAATTCATTAGTAAAATTGTAAATTCAATATTGTCTATTCTTTTATGCAATTTAAATAAAAACCAGTCAAGTGCGAGTCGGAGTCTCGCACCAAAGGTTCCATACCAATTTCAGGATTGTAAGTCAAGGGGAAGTACAACTTATGCGAATTGACAAATTTAAGTTCACGCAAGGCATAATTTAATATTATATATGGTACAAAAATAATGTAAAGTAAATAATTACGCTTCAACTTTTCGTACAAAGTAAGATTTTTTTTTGTTGCTTAAAAGTAGTGTGATAAGTCACAGTCACGCTTAATGTGCGGTAGCCTTGATTTTTAAATACCAATCCTTATATGAGAGTAAGCTTATCATATCAATAGCGGCCCGCCCGCGGCTTCGCCCGCTTGAATTTCATGATTATTCACTTAATAAACAGATTTGACGGAACACTATAATGGCTTCTAATATATTTTTTTATTACTTTAAACTGTGATTTTCTAATATTATTTTTTACTACATTATCGTAATTTTTATAAGGATTTTTAATTGATACTTGATATTTATAAGAATATACTTTGAGATTTAATACATAAAACTAGTTATTTATTATACGTATTTATTTTTGTAACATTATATCCATTTACCTATGTTATGTACGTGATACCATCATTTTAAAACTCTGTTAAGTGTGCTGATGCCAGTGAAAAATTTAAGTAGAAGTAAAGTAATTTAATTTAAGATTTCATTAAATTCTTTGTAAAATAACTGTAAAGATTGCATATTAACTCCTATACAGTTTTTAAATTAACTACATATATTAGCTTAATATACAATTGGTAACTATGAAGTTATTACAGAGCACACGTAGAAATCATATTTTTAGGCGTTTTTAATATTCTTACCAGTGCGATTCAGAAAATGATGCTTTATGCGCAGCGGCATCTACTGGGCTTAAAGTTAAATTGTAACAAATATAAAAATGCCATTTTTTCGCACAATTTAACTTAATATATAATACTATAATAATCTAAAATGACGATTGACTAAATACAAACACACACCACAACGTGAAGCTATTTTTTTTTTATAAATATAGGTTGCTATATAATATATTCGCATTGATCATATATACATACAGACAGATAAGCCGACAAACAAAAAAAAAATATTTTTGCTTTATATTTCTTTAAGGGCTCTTCTAATATAATAATACGATATATTTCGTATTTCGTACAGACAACAATTTTAACAGTGCTATTATTATATATTATTGTCATTTTAATTGTTTTAGTATCTACTTTAACGCAATACTTAAAAAGTAACAGTTATTGGTACTTAACATTTTGCTGAAGCTTTTAATCAAAATATTATAATTATATTTCAATAATTACTAGGATTGTTAAATGTTATGTGAAAGAATTAACCATTTTGGTTTTTTTTACAGTTGTATAATCAAAGTGATTATGTTTTAATACAAGTGTGACTGTAATCGCGACATGTTGTGGGTTCGATTTCCACTCTCACTCGAAGAAATAAAATATTTCTTATTTTAATACTATTACTTCACTGTAATGTTTCGAAAGCAAACACACTACAGGATAATTAGTAAATAAATATATTTCTTCTGTAATGAACGGGGGTTGTTAATTTCGAAACATTACAGTAAAGAGTTTACATTTCGATTAGCACAGTTTACAAAGTAAACATCGCAGTACGTTACATTATTAGGTATTTGTATGATATTCGCCATCAAATTATCATGTTTCGCTAATAAATTTTGATCATATCGCAGCCAGTAGGTGCAGCTCTCTCATTATAAAGGTCTAATAAAATTCAAATTCAAATTATTTAAATATCTTAACACGGAAAAATTACAGCCATCGAAATAACTGGGAAAGGTTAAGATTTTTGTTTCATTATAAATGAGAGGTTTACGGCAAAACTAAATATTTTATCATTTGACAAAAATTATATCTAACTTAATATTTATTATTATTTAACATCTGAAATCTCACTAGATCAGTTCTACGATGTAATTCAAGGGCCAGTACGGTATGGGTGTATCTAGATTTTATTTGGGTGGGGGGCTGATTGCGGTGGTCTTTAATTGTTCTGCACCTCTAGTCTTGAACAGATATGTTCCTGTAAGGGCTTTTTTCAGGGCAATTTTTTTTTTGAGGTGGGTACGGCCCACTCGACTTGTCCTCTTTCCTTCGCCCACGCAGTAGTGTGATTTTTTTAAATTAGATTAGTTAGAGTAGAGCACGTAAAACAAAGGGTTCTTAAATCCACAATTGAGTCGCAAGTCTCAAGTTTGGGCCCAAGCTTCTCTGTTTTTCATAAGATTGGCCCGTCACTCGCGCGGTGAGTATAGATAAATACGATGATACTGTACATTGGGAATAATGTACAAAATATTAGTATTATTATTTTTTAAATCAAATAGAGACAATGTTAAATTAACTATTTTTTTTATATATATATGTAACGAAACACTACAGACAAGTGGTCCGTTCTTTTTTTAACTTGTTCATTATTATCAGCTAATCAACAGTTTTATATTTTTCTGCTATTTAAACTCGGCTTATAACTAATTATATAATTCTTATCTTTTTTCTCTTCTCTCTTTTCATACAAACATATAATAGTAAATAAATAGTTTCTTATACCTAAATAGCCACAAAATGACTTCGCGATCACTTTGCATTTTCTTTTCACTTTTGTTGCATATTGCTATAAACTTCCTATACTTGTAAAGTAAAGCTTCTAAAAGTGCATATGTCACACGATAGTATCATCAAAATAAACTATTTATAACGATTTCGTTATTTTTAAACTTATTTGTAACATTCAAAAGAATTTACAATTATCACGTTCGTGATAAGTAAAAAGGGAGTACACGAAGCTATTTCCCCGCGATTATACTGGCAACTCATAATAAGTCACGAACTTACAACATCGATGATATCCTCCTATTTACTGTTTACTTGCGAAATAAGCGCAGAAGCATCTCTTTCAAAATCTTCGTATTGAATAGAAACTAACATGGAAAATTATTTGTGTGATATTTAAATCATATTGCCGTATTAGAGAAATAAAATAATATATAATTGGCCATAATAGCTCCAATCATCAGCTTCACGCTGTATCCCGCACACAGACAGACTTCGTTCCCCATTTTCCGCGGAATTCTGGTGACATTGTGTAGTGAGTGGCGGAACTCAACGCCGCAATAGCACCAATCCTTTCTAACGATATAAAAATATATTTCTCTTTTTGTTCCAACAATCTACAAAAGTATTATAATTTATCCAAAGTCTAGACAAGAGTCCTTGATAGTATAAATGTCAATCTTCTAAGGTTGACGCACAGAAATCAACTTTTTTTATATTAATAGTTCTTTAGTTATTTGTGAAGTGTTTTTTTTTAATTTAAATAAACCGAAAAAAACCCTTACATATATTAAAAAAAAATTGTGAAATTTTTTCACAAAATTCTTGTCTTTGTGAGCATTTGAAACTTAATAATGATGTCGAATAATTATGACACTATAGGTTTGAATTCAGAAAATTATTTTGTGATGGGTTGAACACGCTAAGCTCTTGAACTACTTACTGGCCCAAATTGAGAAAAATATTTTTAAGTCGTTATAGTGTATATATCAAAAAAAATCATAGGCCATTACATTATTTATTGTGACCAATACGAGGCTGTCTTGGAGTAATATCATTAACGTGTGACTGTAAACGCTACGATTGTGGGTTCGATTCCCACCCGGGGGAATAAATTACAATTAATTGATATTTTCATTTCTCATCTCTTTTCTCTTCTTCATTCTGGTTACAAGGCAAAGAGCAGCTCTAAGTTCCGTCACTTGAGACGCCATGCCTCGAAAATTCGGCGGAAATTGGGGATTGGAATATCTTAACACTAGGTTCCCTCTATCTTCCCTGCTATATGTGAAATATAGCGTGAAGCTGAAAACAAAAAAAATAAAAATAGAGCAATTAAAAATGTTACGACATCAAGAGAGCTTTTAAGCTTCCACTGCGTATAGCATCCCTACTTAAATCCATACACTTAGTGGAAATGCACCCAATAATTCGAGACAAAACGTAAACGCTATCAGCGTCTGTGATGTTCGATACTACCATTAAATATTACGGATAACTCCGTTTTACAAGTTGAGATCCAGTGTAATGACTGTTGATTTGCTTTCTTACGTGCGTACCAAACTTTGCTTCATAGTTGATATTTATCTCACTTTTTCACTTCCCGGTATATGGGGCATTTTATTGATGATGGAAAATAGTCAAGAGATTTCAGTCACAGTTGGTTTGTTTTTGTGCTCGAATATCAACTTTTTGTAAGAAATCTTTAAAAATTTATTCTAAAAAACCTACATGAGTATAATTAGCATATAAATTATCGTCATAATATATTAATTTTTTCCCAATAAATAGTAAAAACCTGCGATATATAGATAAAAACAGTTGTCAAAACACCCTCAAAGAAAAGATTATATTTAAAAATCTATGAAACGTTTTTATTTAACGTTTTACTGATTTTTTTGATTAATGTTTATTGACAATTTCATTAAAGATATAAGAATATAACATTATTATTTCTGCATCAAAAACGCATTGTTTTCAGACATGGCCTTTATATGTTAGAGAATTTTAATGTAGACTAATTGGAATTATGTAGTACATTTCAGTTATATTAATTCCTGATAAAATCACTATTTATTTGAATAGAATTGTATTTTATATGTAAATTCACCGTTAGTAATTAGGTGATTTGTATAAAAACTTGAAAATTAGGCCTTGATATTATTAGGTCTCTTATCAAAGTATTTATTTCATGCATTAATTAGACACTAGAGAAAATATTGTAAATTTTCAATAATTTCACCTTAAATACAATAGGTTTATGTAAATGAAATTATTGAGGCCAGTCGTGGCGCAGTGGCACGAAGTGTTACTGTAAAACCGACTGGTTGTGGGTTCGATCCCCACTCGAGGAGATGAAATATTTACTTCAATTTATATTTCCATTTCTTCACTCTGATGTCGAGGCTAAGCGCGGCGTTGAGTTCTGCCACTTAACACGCAATGCCTTCAGAATTCGGCAGAAAGTGGGGAACGTAGTGTCTAAATACTAGGTTCCCTCTGCCTACCCTGCTGTGTGCGGGATACAGCGTGAAACTGATTTATTTTTTTATTTTTTTAAAAATTAAACAAATTTTAAAACATGTTTTTGTTCAAAAATGTATATTTTCTGAAAAAAAGATTTCACTCCCTTTTATATGATATTTAAACTTTGTGTATATTTTATACTACTTATACCATATTTTCATGATAGTTCCGGTTTCACGCAAAAATTACTGAACGAATTAAGATGAAACTGAAATAAGATAGCTTACATATCAGAATAACGCATAGGCTACAATTTATTAGACAGACTAGGACATTTATGAGTACGATTTAAGATGAATAAATACCAAAAACTCGAACAAAGAAATTTAATAAAAAATCAAGATATAGAGAAGCCTCTTTTCTACATCACTTTTTTGGTTAGTCTTCTTCTTCACATAGTATTTGTAGACCACGGCAGTTACATGACAGGTTTTTTTTTTAATTTAAATAGAATAATATTTAAATTAATGTTTTATTATATAAAGCAAACTAAATAAAAAAGGTAATATTCATCAATTGACCAAGTTATACGTAACTGATATGATTGCTTCAAGAACGCGTATTAATATTAATAGAATTAAACTAGTTTTAAATATATTCTTCGCAAGATTTTTGCAACATTGTTACAAGTGTTACCTTTGAAACAACATTGATATGATTATAATAATCAGAAACACGTACAAGAGATAACTCGTCTAAATTTTATTATTAAAACTGCATATTATTAGTATACATTCAGTAGTAGTTGCTGCAGATTATTTAATTGGCTTAAAGTACGGCTACCGCGTTGCTAACAACGCGCGGCGTTAAGTTCCGCCACACTCACACGCTATGTCTCGAGACTGGACGGAGTTTAACGAATCTCTCATCTTAATAAAATAAAGTTTACCTTGCTAACATTGCTACACACAAGACTTAATTAAATATTCTACATTCAACGAAGAGAAGCTTAGTTTTTACCACTTTAGTTATTTTTATGTTTTTAATATAGTATGTTAGTTAAACAGCACTTATTTGTTTATTATATCTATTTGGCGGAAAGTGGGAAACGAAGTGTCTTAACACTAGGTTCCTTCTACCTATCCTGTTATATAGCGGATACAGAGAGAAACTAAAAAAAATTATGTACAAAAGATTATCTTAATATTTTTTATGTATATACAACATATAAACAAGTTTTGATGTCACCAATGCTATTCAAAATATTTATAGTGGGCGTTATAGTCGCTAGCATGCGTCTTGTAATAAACGACTAACATTATGTGGGAGGAGACAAGAGCTCCAAGAGCTCCTGTAAAGGTGCAGTTCGAATATATTATATGGTGATTTTATTATTTAACAAAAGAAATTGAAAAGGAGGTGTCATATAAATCATTCGTGTTATATTTTAGCTTTATAAAATTGAGCCCAAGACTAGTATAATCGTTTTGATAAAAAAGAAAACGTTATTTACATTATTTTTAAGTTTCGTCACTCAACAGGCAATCCCTCCAGAATTTGCTAAAAAGTGAGGAACAGGAGTGTCTACATGGGAACTTAACACTTGGTTTCCAGGTTCCGCTTGCCTACTGTGCCGCAAAAACATTCTAATAATTTATACTATTTATATTTGTTGTGTCAAGTTTAACGAACTACATAATATTAATTTTTTTACTTTCAGCTTCACGCTATATCTCGCATTTAGCATGATAGCCAGAGGGCCTAGAAGACACTCCGCTCCCTACTCTCCGCCCATTTCTGAAGGCATTGCCCGTACATGATCTTTGAATTCTATACAGCTGAATTCACATCAAATTTATAAACTAAAACCACCGGCGCACCTATAAATGGTATAATTTGAAAGGATTCTGGAAACTTGATCGATAAATTACACGTTCTATCACAAGTCACATACGTAATTACAGCAATAGTATTATTAATTTAGGCGTATCGGTTTGTATTTGAAACAAGTAAGTAAAACAATTTCACACTGTACCCCGCACAAAGCAGGGTAGGCAGAGGGACCAAGTGTTAAGACACTCTGTTCCCGACTTTCTGCCAAACTCTGGAAGCCACGCTGCGCCTTATCTCGTCACCAGAACGAAGAAAAGAAAATATAAATTTAAATAAATATTTCATTTCTTCGAGTGGGAATCGAACATAAGTAGACGAGGACAACACTTCGTGCTAACAAAGTGTGACTGTAAAATATTTACGACCTACTTGAAACTAGTCGATATGTATTTTAACGGATACGAATCCCGCCCTAAGCTATTATATATTACCATACAATAAGCCCCCGAAAAATACACTTGTTGACTCGAAGGTTGCACACACATCGTGATGTTCATATTTAAAATGGAACCTTCTTATTGGAACCTTCTGATAAATCATTTATTGAAAGCAATCTTGATGGTATTCGGCCGTGGCTTTTCTGTGTTTGGAGATTGCCATTATATTCAATTGAAGATCAGTAATACTCGTGGCAAGTGAAGACATGACATCAGGTAGCTTATGAAATTACAGTATCAATACTAAAAAAGATTCTTGTTTCAATCGTACAGGTGCAGCTTATATAGATATAATTCCTCGATAAACATCATTCATTTATATATAAATCTTTTTCAAATGATTAATTTCAAACAAATGAGTTTAAAATGATATGTTAATTAACAATCGTATTTTCATGGCATACAAAGATGATACCAAAATATCTAAATATCATATTTTTCGTTCGTGCTAGTATTTTCGCATTCTAATTTGAGGCTTTGATCACTTCGGTAGCCTCTGGTGCAAGACAAATTTTAAATATAACAATTATGTATAGTAAAAAAAAACAGCCATCTACATGTATTTTTTGGAGTTACATTTTGTGGTACAAAAAAAACCATAATAATGAATAAACATTAGAACCAGCCCACTCTCTACCTACAATAGGTTTTGTAGAGTGGTTGCGTCACCCAGTAATTGAATTGTTAAGGTTTGATACGAGACATCTTTCGTAAGGCTGTAGACGAAGGCGATCGATGTCGATATTAATTAAGAGTCAAGTTTTAATGTGTTTATTTTAAGAAATTTCTAGATATTACATTAAAATATGGTAATCCTTGCGTTAAAACCGAATTAATCTTACCAAATTAGTTCAAATTTAGTATATAATTATCTAGAGATCGTCTCTATATGTAACAATATTAATAATCCATTAATATATATTGTTTGTAAAAAAAATAATATTTTATATGTTAATATAGTTTGGACATAACCTCTTAACATTTACTTATATGAAAGTAGAATGTGGGAATTTCATAAACTCATTACATATAATTATTATTATATCACACCTACCTCGCTGGTAACGAGTTCCTCCAATCAACACGCAATGTTTCGAGATTTCGGGAAAGAGTGTCTTGACACTTCTTTCGAAGTTTACGTTTCTGAAACGTTGCCACCCATTTTATGTGCGGAGTACAGTGTTAAGCTAAAAAATAACAGATCTATACAAATAAAAAAAAATATGGAGGGTGCTAAAATCACCCTTAAAAATTTCAATTACAATTTACAATTTAAGTAAATCACTATTATATAAAACAATAATGCAAGAGTTTTGAGAGTTAATCATTTAGTCATAAATAATAACTAGTTAAATTGAGAAATAAAATTGAAAAATGTGTCGTAAATGTAGATGATTTCCAATTCAAATGGTGTGTATTTAAAAAATAAAAATATCCAATAATAATATATATTTTTGATGGTGTACAAAAGTTAATATAACAGCCGACATAACATTGCTTCAAATACAAAATAAAAAGAATACTACCGATTGTAAGTAAACTAAATGAAATAAAAATAACTGTTGATATTTAAAAAATGACCTCCCAACTTGTTATAATATAACTTGCACTTTTACGGCTTCCAAAAGGTGCGGGTTCAAATCTCGCTACATTAAAATTTTTAGACGTTCCTAAATGAATAATAATTGCTATTATATAAAAAATTTTGTGTTGTAGAATAACATGCAATGCATTTTTCATACAAGGTTTGATGCATCTGACCCCAGCCTTGAGACCTTTATTTGGTTGTGCCGCAATAACGTATGGTTATCTATTACGTTTTAACTATTATAGAACATTAGCTCGTTATGGAGATATAAAGTCGGCTTTATTAGACTCCTGTAAGCATTATAAGGAAAACAATGGTGAGATAGTATCTCCGACCAGTAACAAAATACAGTGTGTTATTAAAATGATATGTAATGTTTTAATATTAGCTTTTGTTTTGTGGAGATTCTTTTGTGGATTTTGTAATTGTGAACATATTTTTTCATAATTTATAGGGTTTTTAGCAATATATATTCTTTTTGTACTGTTTAAACTAAGCCCTATGGTATTTGATATAATGGACAGTGGCATAGAAATAAAAACAAAAAAATATTTTTTCAGTTCTGTTTTTGTACGTTTTCATTTAATTTCATAACGTTTTATGTGTTACTAAATTATCCCAATTTTCCTGTTACTAGAATACAAGTCATAATCTTATGCACAGTAGGTAATTTCGACGTGGAGTGTACTAACAATGAATATTAATAAAAAGGCAGAAGGAAATTTGTATTAACATACTCCATTGTCAACTTTTGGTGGCAACCAAATTCATCAAGACATTGCGTGTTGAGTGGCGGAACTCAACGCCCGACGGCATCAGCCACCAGCGACAAACTATTAATGATTGTGACTAATGATAAGAAGTTTTATCATAAAAATACCTGTAATTTTGAATACTATTAAATGCTATTACAATTTAAATTGAATGTAACAAGGAAGCTAGTTTAGACCGGTTCAAAATATTATTAATGGAGGACGAAGATGTTTTTGTTCGTTTACGTAGATGTTGATACAATTTGATGTTAAATAGGTTTTTTGTTAGTTATTAAAAATGTTAAAATTATGTTGTTCGTAGAAGCACATAGATAGTCTGTGGTTTTTAGAAAAAAGTTTAAATAATATTATTTTATTCATGGTCATATAATTTTAGTTGTTTTATTTATTATGTGTTATTTAAGAAAATTAAAGGGGGCATCAAGTGGTGGCGTATTATAATATTTTCAATAAAACGTGACGACCACATATATAATATACATACCACTATTTACATCGTCGGCGTCAGTGCAACAAAGTCCTATTATTACTCGAAAAAGTGTACCTTTTTCGAGTGCTTATTGTGCTTATTTATAATCGGATCATTAAATAGAGGGATTCTTCGAGTAATCACTTTCACGAAAAAAATGTTGTTCCAATTCCAATTCCAGTTTTTTAGCATCACTGTACCCATCCTCTACTATATATAGTCTCATATATTACAGAGGATAAGGATCCCGATTAAGATGGGACAGAGGAAACGTAGTGTTAACACACTCCATTCCTCATTTTCCGCCGATTTTTCGAGGCATTGTGTGTAACGAGGCACCTCAACGCCGCGCTTTGCGTTGTTAAAAGAGCCACCAAATTGGACCACGACGGCGTCAAAATTGCAACCACCAGGCTAACCAATCCAACCAAATATTGTCAGTCAATTAGATAATAAGTTTCAACATATAAATAAATTTTCACATTTTTAAATATTGTGATACAGACCACTCTCGGACGTTTGTCGAGATACTATTGTAGAAGCATTGTCCAATAAAAGAATTATTGACTCGATGCAAACGAGTGACTGCGCTAATTATTAGCCTAATATTTCTGGTATTAACATTATGTACATCACCGATTTTGTTAAAATTATTAATATTTTTCTTAACTTACTCAACATTTTCCAAAATGTATTAAGATGCGACTGTCCATTGGTATTTGTTTTTATATTTCATTTGTTATTTGCATTTAATTATCCAATGACAAATCGAACCCACAACCAAAATGTCTATAATCAGATCACGATGACCACACATTGGCTGCTTCGTGATATGAATATAGAGGTTAACTAAATTACAAAATTGATATTCCCTCATAATATTTTTTTTATATTTAATAATAATCAGAATCCGTTTTACATAATCTTATACAAATGTTAGTAATACATAGTTCACGAATTGTTGTAGCTTAAGATAAAGATTAGTAGAACTTTCAACTATGGTAATGTTTTTCCATAATTTAAATTGAGAAATATATCACGATAAAGAAAGTTATTTATTGTAAATTGCTTCGGTTAGCAAACATTACAAACACCACTCGCCGAAACGTGCAATTTCTATTTAGTACCTATACGATGTGATCTAGCAGCTTGTTCTAATAAAGTTCTGAAGAAATAAATATTTAGTAGGCCGGCTCTAAACGTTTTTGTGGATTCGATTCCCATTCGGAGGAATTAAATATTTCATATTTTAATTACCTCGCTTTGTTAATTAGGTACAGTGTGGCGTTGAGTTTCGCCACTCAAAACCCAATATCTTGAGAATTGCCCTGTCTGCACCGTTACGTGCAGGATATAGCGTGAAGCTAAAGTAAGGATTTATTACTAAGTTCATATAGTTTTTAGATTTTCTAGCTTTTGATAAATAAAAATTTTCGACCTAAAACGACCTTTCGATAAATTAAAAAAAAAAAAACGCCATAAGTTGGTTCATAAACTATTTGTTCACTATAGCTTTTTTTCTGTAGACATAGTATAAATCATACTTAGCTTGCTACCACTTAAAATCATCATTTAAAAAAAATATGCAAACCAACATAACATCATATACCGACATTACGTTGGTTTTATTTCGACAAGAATTTATAGTAGCTACAATGTAACTCCATAAAAACAAGAACAACCTACAGGATATATGTAACATGGGTGTTAATTAACGAAACAAAAGAAACAAATAGTGATAAATCCTACAGAACGTACCGCAAGGTTGCGAGGTGTTTACACTTTGAATGCCATGTGCATTGGCCCATGTGTGGCCTTGTAACATAGTCACTGGAAACGGATACTACTAAATGATATCGTTTATAGCTTACAGAGTTTGTATTTTAAAAAATATATGTATATATTCATCTCAAGCGCGGTGTTGAGTTCCGCCACTCAACACGCAATGGCTCCAGAATTCGGTGGAAAGTGGGAACGAAGTGCCTTATTATTAGGTTCCCTCTGCCTACCCATCTGTGTGCAGGATACAGCGTGAAGCTGATTTTTTTTTTTATTAATATAACTTTAGTGAGTTTTAAAGCCATCATCATGTTAGAGACAGTTCTGGTGGAGGGGCACAAGCGTGTGTAGACGCGATGGTTTGTGGTTTTTTTTTTCGTTATGGTGTCAAGGTAGAGCGCGGTGTTGAGTTCCGCCACGCAATGCCTCCAAAATTCGGCTGAAAGTGAGCATTTATTTTAAGTTTGTAGACTTGATGATTAACGTATAAACTTATTACCAATATAGCTAATAAAGTTTTCACAACAAAAGAAGACAAGTGAACTAAGTATCAAAACCAAAATTACAAAGAAGAGAATAATACATCGACAAGTTTAAATAAAAAACGCTACCACACATCGATCGTGGCTTCTACTCCTATTTGATAAAATTTAAATTATTTTCATACATATGGTCTCATTAACATAAAACTTTCTTTACTATATCTACGAAATTCACAATTTACTTCCAGATTTCCTTTTTCAAAAAAGAGGAGGTCGTTAACAATTTTTTTTAATGCTTTTATGTTTTTTGCATCAGTATAACTATAAGTCAAAACTTGGATGATTTACTAGTCACCTTTGAAGAGTTCCACTATTCAGGTCTTGGCTCCAGTATCACACCAGCTCGTGGATGTCATAATGTTGTATTGTCATCTAAGCTACTTATAAGTCGGAAACTGCGAAGTATCAGGCGAAAAAAAAATTGATTCTTAGATTTTATTGTATTGTATTGTATATTAGTAGTAGTATATAATCATATTTGTTATGTCAAAATAAATAAAACACAATAAGAAGACTTAACATCTTTATAATAAAAAAACACCCACTAGGTACCCTGTACCTCTTGAGCTGTGATTGTTAGATAGTTCCAATTTTTACAGATACATATTTCTGTTGAAACTAATACTAAAAAAACAATCAAGCGTGCGTCGAGCTCGCTTAACGAGGGTTCCATGCATAAATAGGAGGTCTCGAGCTTTACCTGAAATTCAAACTTAGCTAAATCAGACCCCTTTCATGATACCTCACTTCAACCAGCGAACCAGCTTTAATACCAAATTTTGACACTTTTTAAATATAGAAATATATTTTTTATCAGGAAACCAGGGGCCGTAAATTTGAGTATATGGTATGAATTTCAATCGGATACCTCCAAGCGTTCCTGAGATAAAGGGTCTCGACACACAGACACACACGGACAAACGGGCGGATAGACAGACGGACAGGGAGAGGACAACAGAGTGATCTTGTAAGAGTTCCTTTCTTCCTTAAAAAGTACGGAACCCTAAAAACAATACAAGAAACATTCAAGAGAGCATACAAAATTTTTTTTAAATATTATTAGATAAAGATAGGATAACTCGCACTTGACCGGTTTTTTACGAAGTGCATAGCTCAAAGCAATACCCACTAATAATTGTTTTGCGGTTAGTACTGTGTTAATCAGGCTACTCAATAAATTTATTAAATCTAAATATGGAGTTTATATAAATATATGGAATTATTTTTATTTAAATAACAGTATTTAGTATAGCTTAATATTTCCGTAAACAATATTTATTGTTTATTCGAGGCGTACGGACAATATTAAGTGACATACGTCTGCCTTACGAGGCCACGCAAAATAAAACTATGCTGCTGTTGTAAATAAAGCGAGTAAATCGCTGTTGTTTGTTATTAAAATACTTTTAGAGCAAATTAGATTTTTCAAGATAATTATGTGTATTTCATATGTAGCTGGATAGGCAGAGGTAGAGGTAGCCTAGTGTGAAGACATTCCGCTCCTCATTTTCCAATTTTAGAGGCATTGCGTGTTGTGAGGTGGAACTCAACGCCGCGTTTTGTCTCAACCGCAGAGTAAAAAAATTAAAGTATTAAATATTTCATTTACTCTAGCAGAACTGAAACCTACAAATCACTAGGCGTGGTCTTACAATTATAATATCGGAAATTATAAAAAGAATATCAATATAATATGAGATATACAAAAAAGGTTTATTATTTTGCGAGCGGATCTCTACAAACTGTTAACGTAAACAATAAAAGTACTCAAACTGGTTTTAAAGTCACACCAATGACGATAGGATTAATTATTTGCAAGATATAAACGAAATTAATTTTCTTGTTCGACAAAAATAACCAGGCAATGCGTAAAAAAAGCTTTTGAAGGAAGTTTGTATACGTTTTTAACGGTTCCGTATCTCAAAAGGAAAAAAGGCAACCCTTATGGTATTACTTCGTTATCCGCCTGTCAAAACCATTTATCCCGAGATTGCGGAGAGGTATTAAGCAGAAATTAATATTAAATATTTAGATCTATGATCCCTTGATACACAAAATAAAAATTCTAAATCAACGCAATTACAACATATAGATATTTTGCTGTATTTGAAATGAAAAAGTTGACAAATTTAAGTTTATTAACTTATAAGTTAAAGTTTTGGACCACTAACTCTGAAATTGGTACAAAAGCCTCGATGAGGGAGTCCAACTCGAGCTTAACTGTTTTTTTTTTATTTTTTATCACGGTGATCGGCTTATAATAAATATTATACATCCTTTCGCCATGGCATTTCCTTTAAGGGATTTATTTTACCAAACTACTCCTATATATTCATTGTTTGTAAGTAATAAAATTGATGCAATCTTTTAGTCTTTTGCGTCTTACAAGTTCAATGACTTATATATTTTTATTGATTCTGAATACATTAAATTTGTTATTTTATAAAAAATAGATTGGGCTACGCTGGTGTTGAATTATTTACTTTTATTTATAGCTTCCGGATATTCGAACGGCATTAGGTGATACACATAAAATTGTAATATATGTAAGTACCTACATTAATTGAGGCCAGTCGTGGCGCAGCGGCACGAAGTGACTGTGACTGTAAACCGACTGGTTGTGGGTTCGATCCCCACTCGAGGAGATGAAATATTTACTTAAATTTATATTTCCATTTCTTCGCTCTGGTGTCGAGGCTAAGAGCGGCGTTGAGTTCTGCCACTCAACACGCAATGCCTCCAAAAATAGGCAGAAAGTGGGGAATGGAGTGTCTAAAAAAAAAAAACACTAGGTTCCCTCTGCCTGCCCTGCTGTGTGCGGGATACAGCGTGAAGCTGACCTACATTAATTGATAACATAAACTTTAAAAGCCATTTTAAGAAATTGATGTAAGATTTTTGATAATTTCATAAGCTTCGCTTTTTTAATTCTATTTTAGTTTTCGTTTTAATTTAATTCAACCTTTAATGTGACCTCCAGAGATCCAAGGAGTCCTCGCACTAAATACGTGACCTACCTGTATCATTGACGTAGGCCATCTCTTTCCATTTAACCCCCAATAAAATCAGAGGGAGTGGTATAAGTTCGACTTGTTGGGGGTTTATAATTATCAATTATATACCATTTAATTTTGAAAGAAATAAATATTTTATAAATACAAGTATCCTATGCTATTTTAATTTAGGCCAGTTGCGGCTCGGTGGCATACTGTGACTGTAAACCACAACGGGTTCAAATCCCACTCAAAGAAATGCAATATTTAATATATTTCCTCGCTCTAGTAGCGAGGCAAAGCGCAGCGTTGAGTTCCGCTATTCAACAAAGCGGAGAACAGAAGTTTTTTAATGAGAACGAAATATCTTAACACTAGGTTCCCTGGTTCCTTCTGACTTCCCTGCTATGTTTGTGATACAGCGTGACCTATACATACATATATATTTTAAATTACTTTTGTTAATATGGGCCGATATAAGAGAATGCAGGGTAAGTACACTCAAACTCTACATTATAAAACAGATACTACTCTATAAAACTTGAGGCCTCGTGGTGCAGCGGCACGAAGTGTGAGTGTAAAACCGACTGGTTGTGGGTTCGATCCCCACTCGAGGAGATGAAATATTTACTTAAATTTATATTTCCATTTGTCGAGGGTAAGCGCATCGTTAAGTTCTGCCACTCAACACGCAATGTGTCCAGAATTCGGCAGAAAGTGGGGAACGGATCGTCTTAACACTAGGTTTCCTCTGCCTACCCTACACACAGTAGTGTGCGGGATACAGCGTGAAGCTGATTTGATTTGATTTTATTTACTCTATAAAACAGTACTATAATATAACACTTATCTCTTTAACAGCTATAATATAATCGTAAATAAGCAAACCCAGGGAAAACCATATGTATATATTTCACCGGCTGAGAAAGGGATAATGTTTTTCGTGATAATAAGCCCTTGTACCTGCCATTTAAATGTGACAGTTGAGAACAGACAGACTTTCTCATTTATATTATGTTTGAATTTAGCTTTATATTCAGATAGTAGTAACAGCCGATGTAGCTTTCACCGTAAGACAGTTTACTTCATTAAGTAATCGATAGATTATAAAGTTAAGTATATTTTACGCCTACGTTCTTGTGTTATGCATATTTATACTTTACTTACGAGGGCTACAGTTGGAGAGTTAAGAAAATATCATTTTCGTAAAAAAATATTTCTATTTAATTTAAAAAGGAAATGCAAACTAAAATTAATACTAAAATATGTATATTTAAGACTACTGTCTTCGATGTTAGAACAGAAATTTGTCTAAACCTAAATTAATCTTATTTAACATACGACTTAATTAGTCTATGTTACAAAAATAAGTATGAGAAAAGAAGAAATTCCTTTCCCACCGGCGCCTTTCACCCGATCTCTCTCTGTGTCAGCAGTAAGTCTCTCTGTTACTGTGTTAAGGTATCAAAACGAATACATTATAATATAAAATATTTTTTTACACCTGTGATACCGTGCGATATAACATATTAAAAAAAATACAAATCTTGTTGTTGTTGTTGTTATTATTTTTTTAATTATGGCAGTCTGAACGTGACAGTTAAGGCACATAACTTCGTCAATGTTATATGTTGTATGGAGAACATACCAAGGAGATTGTACAGTAAAAATAGATAATGTTATACCAATACATGTAAAAAAGACAATACATGTGTCCAATAGAAGATTACATGTAAAAAGGGATCCAGTCACCTGTAAAATAGAAAATTAAAATTGTAAATCAAAATCAGCTTCATGCTGTATCCCGCACACAGAAGGGTAGAAATAAAGAACCTACGGTTAAGATACTCTGATCAACGCCGTGCTTTGCCTCGACACCAGAGCGAAGAAATGAAATATACATTTAAAAAAATATTTCATTTCCTCGAGTGAGTGAGTATCCGGTACACAGCAGGGAAGGCAGACGGAAGCTAGTGTTAAAACATTCCGTTGCCCACTTTCCGCCGGATTCTGGAAACATCGCGTGTTGAGTAGCGGAATTCAACTCCCTTTCCCTATACACCAGAGCACAGAAATAAACATATATACATCTAGTTATTGTAAAACGAAAATATCCGTATATATATATATCGCATATTATCCAAAAAATTTAAAACTTAAGCGCAATAATATTTTAAATTACACAGTGAACACATAAAATCGTCTTTAATATAGGTTCGGCTACTTAAGATAATAAAGCGCGCGTAATGATAGGTTCAATATTTAATATATCCAACCTTAGTTCGCAGCCTGCACGTGCTATCTCGTAAATCAGGGCCGCATTGCCTCGCACGATTGAGAATAGTATATATGGAATACTACCTCATATACATTCATAACATATAATAATAGTGTTAAATCAACTTCGCTCCCGCACACGGCAGGGTAGGCAGAGGGAACCTAGTGTTAAATCACTCCGTTACCCATTTTCCGCTGAATTCTGGAGACATTGTGTGTCGAATAGTGTTATATATATATACATATATTATTGAGGACGCCATGGCGTAGGAGCACTGACTGTTAACACGACGCTTGTGGGTTCGATACCCACTGGAGAGAATGAATGAAGCAAGCCGCTTGGTTAAGTTCAACCATTTTACAAGATACGCCTAACAAATTCAGCGGAAAGTAAAGAAGGAAAATATTATAATCGGGAACGGAGAGTCTTAACACTAGGTGCCCAGGTTCCCTCAGCTTAGACTGCTATGCGCGGGATACAGCGTGAAAGTATTTAATAGTATTAGAATTTGCTAGCTATTTTAATTTAAGTTTTGATTTCCTATGGAATGAATCCCAATACCTATAAATGGGAGTCTTCACTGGCAAGTTGGTGCCGTTCATAACTTTAAAACACCTATTCCTTATAAGTTAATATATTTTACTATATTTCACCATCTTCCGTTGACCAATTAAAGTGTTATATACCAAAATAATAAATAAAAGGCCTTAAAGAGCAAATAAGTTTGGAATTTTTGATATATAGAGACCCATATTATTAATTTAATAGTATTAAAAACTATAAATACCGACATATGCCCCAAATTTAGGCACTTAATGTAGCTTAAAGTGAAATAGTTTCAGATACATTGTCCATTTTAGATTATAGATATATTTATATATTATTTATTTAATATAAATAGATATATATTAGCGCTAAATATATATTAAAAATTATAGTCATTTACTACTTTCCCCCAGTATATTCTGGCAAAATAAATATTTATTTGTATGATGCAAAGGTCTATAACAATGCCAAGAATACACTTGGCAGTGGATTACATTGGATTTCACAAAAATATTCTCGTTGCTTATATTCTACACATACATATATAAATCCTTGGTTACTTTTAACATTATTTTGACTCATATTCATAATTTAGAGAGGTGCCCACTTTGAAACAGCGTACCGTGAAAAACACTGGTGTTATGTCAGAATTGAATTACCTAAAACAATTTACATATAATTTATGCATTTAATGAGTTAACTACTTTTTTTTTCATTCGCTGTAACAACCGTTACATAGATAACATAATAATAATACAGTCTAAATTATTATTTATGTTACTTTACTATAAAGAAATAGAGTGTACGTAATTTTGATCAAAAATGTAAAAAAAGGTCGTTCTATTGAACTAAATATCTAATTCACACGGGGTTTGAACTCCGTATATGCATCGAAGCGTGAACCGTCCATTCATAATAACTGATCGATGTTGAAATATAGTTTGAGAAAAGTCCGCGGCGTCGTGTTACGATGTTTCGTAAATATTTTTTATATTAGCTTATCCATAGTTATCGGTTATCACGACGCTTTAAGGTACGCGTGCGCCGGAGGAACAGTTGATGTCCGCGCGTCGGGGAAGACGCATCCACTGGCCGTTGCGTTTAGTGACTTGTGTTTGACATACATACATATATATATGTATATATTGCGAGTGTTTTAAGGATAATTTTACTTTTAGTTGGAAATCCTCCGGTCTCAGCCAGACGGTGCGTTTTGATTTTTTTTTATTATTAATAATATTTTTTTTATTATTTATTATATTTAAAATATACTAATATATAATGATATTAAAATTTACTAATAACCAGACGAAATTATGAAAATGTGCCGAAAAAATGTTATTCGGCACAAGAAGTTGAATATTATTGTTAAATAACATTAAATTGAGATGTCCATTTTTTTTAAAAAGATAAATTACGCAAGTAGTGATTGTGAATTGATAATGGGCTTTCTCTACATAACCATATGTATAAAAGCATGCAGACCCGTGGCCCATGACGATTATATAGAGCCAAAAGTACAATAAACAGAAATTTTTGGCTGTTTCTAAGTTTCGCGGCTCTTAGTAAAAATCTATGCGATATAATATATGGTTGTAATAACTCGTATATCGATATCTCTCACAAATTGTTTTGGCAGTTTAATTTAATAGGTGTAGCTTGGAAAACTTCCTATAACTGCCGATACTTATCTAATAGCGCTATATAAATTTCTCGTTCGTGGCAAATGTTTCATATATATATACATAAATATATTATTTTTTAAATATATATTTTTCTAATAGTGACTTTATAATACCATCTTGATTTATATAAAATATTAAGAAAAAACCGTAATAATTTATTATTTAATATATTAATATTTATTTAAATTTATATTTTCATTTCTCCGCCGGAACGGAGTGTTTTAACACAAAGTTTCCTCTACCTACTCTGCTGTGTGCGGGATACAGCGTGAAGCTGATTTAATTTTTTTAACATTATCTAGAAAATGTATTTATATGAATGCAACTACCCAATATTTATATTTGTTGATAATAACACTAGAAGTATATAACTAAATTTATTTTTTATTTTACCGGGTCTTAAAAATTGCAGTGTAAAGTTTCATAAATTTCTGGGTACATCTGAACAAATAAAAAAAAATATTTTTGTATTGTTTATAAACTCTAATAATATACGTACGTAATAAGTACATACATATACAATTAATTTAATTACAATAATAAAAATATTTTTTTATTATAAAATAGGAATGGCATAAATGCCTTTTAAGTAAGAAAACAACTAAAGAAAGACAATGACTAAAATGTACTTCCACAAAATAAGTATTCTTTTAAATAATTAGCTAAAATAGCGATGCGCTATCACCGCGCATTCTTCCATAATTTTATATAACAACACAAGGTGCTATATAAGATTTAAATTCAATTCACATATAATGTGTTTATAATAGTTGCTACGTACTGTCGACTGGTACACGCGGTATTCCTGGTGTATGGATAAATAAATCAGCTTCACGCTGTATCCCGCACACAGCAGGGTAGCAGGGAACCTAGTGTCAAGACACCTCGTTCATCACTTTTCGCCGAATTTTGGAGCCACGCGTGTTGAGTGGCGCAACTCAACACCCCTCTTAGCCTTGACACTAGAAGGAAGAAATAGAAAGATAAATTTAACTAAATATTTTATTTCCTTGGTTGGAGATCGAACCCACAACCAGTCGCGTTTCCAGTCTCACTTACCGCCCCTGTGCCCCAAAGCCATATTATGGTTAACAGAAACTCACAAATACGAGTATAAACATATATTATAATTATATATAAAAACACAAATAAAAACTTTTACATAATAACTTTAACATAAAATAACTACGCAGTAGCGAATAGTGATCTATAAAAAAATATGGTAAACAATCGTCGTTTGCTTGGAACTTGGTACTTTGCTTGGAACTGTGAATATAAATATTCAAGTAGGTTATATTATTATTCTTTGAAATAACATTATTAAAGATAAACTCGGTCTTACATTTACCACTCATTAAATAATTACATCATATACATTTTTTGTAACGTATGTACGAGGTGCGGGTACCTCTTTACTGAGTCGAGGTTTGTTAGACGCAGTTATTTAGTTATTATTATATTGTGAGTACAATTAACCTTAATTAAAAAATCGCATAGATTAATATGGTCGTCGTGGCGCAGTGGCACACGCGTGTGACGTGTGTGATTTGATCGCCATTCGGGGGAGTGAATTATTATTTTACCTTGAAAATTGGGCGGAAATAGGGGAGCGGAGTGTCTTAACACTACTTCCTTAACTTAACATTGTTTCCTCTGTATACTCTGCTAAATGCGAGATACAGCGTGAACCTGAAAAAAAAATTAAAAATACTACAGTGCAGTGCAAAAGCTTCATGCTGTCTCCAAATAAAGCGGAGTGGGCCAAAAGAACCTTGGGTGATGAAACTCCATTCTACACTTTCCGCCCTATTTGCAGATACCACGGTGACTTATGATTAGCAATATGAAGTTCTAAAGAGATGACTGTTTTATTGTATCTATTATTAAACTTAATAATATTTTTTAAATGCACATGTCTATCGCTTTGACCTTGTCATATACAAACGTATAATTAAAGTTTTTAGCTCTGATAAAATCATTCAATTTGACTGCTTCATTTTTAGGCGATACCATTGTGATGAAGTTAAAAGACGCTTGATAAAACTCGATAATTGTAGGTTCGAAATTGACTACATTAGTAAAATAATTTTATCCAGATTTCATCCTTATTTATTTAATGCATACAACAAATATTATGTTTATATTTTTAAACTTAAAAGTAGAGATGATTTGAAATAATGTAAAAGAAGAGTAAGACTTAATTCAAAGTGCTTTATTTACATTTCTTTATTGAAAAATTTATAAGAATCATAATAACAAAAATAGAGTCATGGAACTTCATACCAAAATAACATAACAAGAGATAAAACAACCAATTTTTTTTTTAATAATTGTTGCAATTTGTCTATTGATCTATTGATAAACTGACAGAATATATCTAAAATTTAAAACCTATTACCAAACCTAATACCAAAAAAATTGCAAATAAAATTAAGATATATTTAAGAGGATTAATTTACTTAATTTAATTTTTTTTCCTAAAAATTTAGGTTATTTTAATAAAACATAAGTAAATTTCAAGCGAAATAAAAAAATACAGTTCATTGAATAACTTTATAAGTGAACTACAATTTTATCTACGAATGTGCAATGAGGACGTGATTATGGTAATTGTAAGCACATTTTTATCACAATATTTTTCCTCATATATATGCTGTATGTTAAACACGGTCATATATGGATCTATAAATATGTTACATAAGAGTGCAAGAAGGATATGTTCAATTCTTTGACAGAAAATATCGAAAATATATTTTTATTTGTTTATTCTCCCTTTTAGTTAACTAACTTAACTAAATTAACAATTTAGCTTAAAAACTTCATATTATATCACCATACTTTTTTTTATAGAAAATTTGACCAGACTAAAAAATAAGCCAAGAAAGACGTTATATCGTCGTCGTCTGGTCAAATTTTCTATAAAAAAAATATATTAGAATTACTAAAATTCGAAAACAGAAGAATTTACATGGACAATTACATACAAAAGAAAAAAAAAATTTTTTTTCTCTTCACGCTATATTCTGCCTATAGTAAATGTAGGAGAACCCGAGAATTGTGATATTTTATTTGTAATGGTGTATCGTCAAGGTTTTTGCCATTTTTTTTCTTATATTTCGTTAATTATATTGCTTGTTACGATCGGACTATATAATTTATCATTTATACTATAGTCAAACAATACAAAAAATATATATGGGGGCATCCATTAATCACGTGATAGTTTTTGTAGCGTTTTTTAAACCCTTCCCTATGGTGATATGTGGTGTAAGTTAAGAATGTTCAAAATCACGTGTAATTTTTAGTTCCTACAAACAGTCTTGAATTTTTTAAGAAATAAATCATTAATAAAATACAGGTAAAACAGTATTATTTAATATTTTTTTTAATTGTACATTGTCTTCTGATCACGGATTAGCAGCACTATGCCAAATAAATATACTTGATATCTTAGCATACCGGTTCTCCCCTTGTGATATATCGTGAATTTTGCCAAACCCCCTTCCCCTCTGTTTAGTCTCACGTGATTTATCCAGACGGTCCCTATGTACATTGAATATGTTTGCAAAATAGCTATCTATGTAGAGAGAAAAAAAAACACCAACATAATATGTTTTTTTTTGTCTGTCTGTAGTCTTCACATCTTTGAACTACCAGACGGATTTGAATGAAGCTTTTCTTGCTGTATTCACACTCTTCAAAACCCAATATATCTTAGGCTTGGACAGGATTCTGGCTATATTTGACAGATAAGGTAAGAAATAAACTTGAAATATGTATTTCAAAGTAACCGTATTATTAGATAAACCGTATTTTTAAAATATAAAGCTAAGCTATTGGGCACGCTACTAAAACACCGAACTTAAATTTTTTTTTTTGTTTATTCTTTCTTTCTTTTATTTTATGCTATTTCAAAAGACCTTGAATGTATATACATTTAAGTGCAATTGTTAAGTATATATATTTTTATTTATTCGACGTTTATCATTTCTGTTCTCTTGATATCATAAATACTGTGCTGTGTTATCGATACACATGTCTATTCGTTTTTATTGGTGTTACAACTAAAAAATAAATATGAATTTCAACATTTAGTCTGCAAAAGCAATATAACAGTTCAAGTACCGTATTAAAGCATATTAGCAGGCCATTAAACTCGATTAACTTGACGATTAAACCTATTTCCTTGGGATTTATTACTTATTTAATTCAATTTGAACTAAATAAGTTCAAGTTGAATTAAATAAGCTTACATTTTACTTATATATTATCGATGAATTTTTAAAAATACATGTAGAAGATAGTAATTTAATACTATATAATTGTACACCAAGTTTTTTTTCCAATTTTACACTATATGTAACAGCTATGGGGTTTAGCAGTAGCAATCGTCAAATATCAAAACTGAGTCAATGTCAAATTGTTCGTAACTATATCACTATAAAATTTATATAAAATTATTGTATTTTTTTTTAGCTTCCCGCTGTATTTGTCATTTAGCATGGTAGGCAGGGGCTCATAGTGTTAAAACACTCCGTTCCCCACTTTACGTCAATTGTTTAAGGGTTTGCGTGTGGAGTGGCGGAACTCAACGCCTTGGTGCCAGAGCGAAGAAAGGAGAATATAATTAAATAATATTTTTTTCCTCTGAGTGGGGACCGAACCCACACTTTAACATTATCAGTCGCATCCTTGTGATTCTGCGCCACGATGGCCTGGTTACATTGTTATTCATATACACATACAGAAAAATACATGCGTTGATGAAAATTACTGCTTCAGTCGTTTAATGTAATAAAATATTCAACCCGTCATAAACATTATGATACCCTAACTACAAAGTTATATTAAACAAAACAACCGGGCAAAGTTCGAAAAAAATTACCTATATTTCATATTCTGCCTGAAGGTAATAGCCATTTTATAGAATGCCTTTGATTGTGTTTTGTACTAAACATTTATACATACTCAACTATAGGCTCACACGAAAAATTTGCTCTTCTTTTTGAGCGTACTAACTATTTAAAATATTTTTTACATTTTTAATTGTTATTCTACTACTTAGTCTACTTAGAAAAAATATATATTTCTTTTGAAATCATATAAAAATGTCGCTACGTACAAAATTTTATTTCAAAAAAATATATTTTAAAATATTATTGGTAATGTTGGAAAGGGTGTTCTGTTACTAGACAACCTTCACAAAATGAAATAATATATTTCATGTTAATTCATAATTTTAGGTAAGACGATATCAGTTCTTTAAGAACGTTACGCTTCAATGTTTCAATATATGATACTCAAGTAACCTACATTTATATATTATATAGTAACTAAGGTATATTTAAAATTACAGTAATATAATATAAACAATTTTTGGCATCAACTTTTTCATAAAAAATAAAAAGAGAGCAGAACGAGAAAGTGGTAAATAATTTCTATGTCTATTTCCAATATAACTATATAAATTTTGCACAAATGTTCACACATTACATTCACATGTAAACGCGACTGATTGTGGGTTCCATCCCCACTCGAAGAAAATGGAATATTTATTAAAATGTATATTTACGTTTCTTCGCACTGGTATCGAGGTAAAGCGCAGCGTTCAGTTCCGCCAATCAATATGGAATGCCTCCAGAATCCGGCGGAAAATGGGTAACGGAGTGTCTTAACGCTAGATGCCATCTGCCGTTTCTCTTTCTTTTTTCCTACTTATAAAAGTTTTCCTACGTTGAAAGCTTAACACGTGGTAATTACAACATGATTGAGTATCCTTTTAAATTTGTTTTAACTCGTTAATTATTAAAATTTATTCTAAAATGGTAAACTTTGCATAGAGAAAAACAAAGCGTAACTTTAAAAAAAATCATACAATTACACATACTTATAGAAACATGAGTGGAATTGTACTACATTTTATTTAGGTATATTTCGGCAAAATTTCGGAGATGCCCATTGAAAACAAATATACTCACTACATAAACCTTTAAAAGGATATACACCGACTCCACGTAATTTAAAATGTTTAGAAGGCGCGCTATATATTTACAAGGAGTCCGTTGCGCGCAATTATCTCACGTTAATCTGTCGCCCAGTTAGTCTTTTACGGCGTATATTGGAAAGCTTTCACTGTTATCTCTTCGCTGATTTACTGGAATAAGGAAGCGAATTCAAATATTACAGTCCAGTATTCGAGTTATATAACGACCTACTAAATTTGTAACTGTAACCGACACGGTTCTGTCCTTATTCTCATCTATAAAGTCAATTATGTTTCCATTGATTTATGATGCGCACCTCCGTGCCCGTAGTGTGAAAATAAACTGCAGGTAACTGAATTATATGTAAAAGTTTTATAGTATTTTTCTTTTTTATACCGACATATAAAAGCCAGTTGTGGCAGAAGCACAAAGTGTGATTGTAAAGTCGACTGGTTATGTGTTCGATCCCCGCTGGAGGAAATGATTGAAATGAAATTCATTTCTTCGCTCTGGTGTCGGGGCAAAACGTGGAGTTTAGTTCTCCAGAACTCGGTGGAAAGTGGGGAAAGTAGTGTCTTAACACTAGGTTCCTTCTGCCTACCCTGATTTGATTTGATTTTTATATTATCTGGATTTTACTGACGTTTCATCGTCGCGATAGCATTGCGTATTTTATTACTATTTTTTGTTTTGTTTCATACTTTTTATATTCAACTACAATAGTTCATAAAATGCTTAATTTATTTAAAAAAATAATTAACGCATAAATTAATAATGAACAAACAAGAGGCCTAAAAAGGTGATTGAAAATGACCTTTTAAAGAGTGATCACAAAATGATAAAACGCAACGAGCGAGTTCACCTTATATTTTTAAAAATAACTCATCTTTTTTAAATCACATCGAAATAAATATGATATAAATAACGTTGACCTTCTGTTTAATATAGAATATATAAATAAAATCCAATAGTGAATGATGTTTTAGTTACATCGGAGGTCATATACTGATCTAATATTTCACGTTTACTTTTTATATGCATCGAATTTTGCCTCATCATTAATCCTCTTATAGCTAAAGGTCATTTAATTACCAGGAAGATATCGAAACTATTTAACTGAAGAAATATATTTTTTTAATTAATATGGCAAATGTCTAAGCAATTTATATCTAGTTATCCTCGTTTAAAATATGTAGGTACTGTACGGTAGAACTGTTGTTGTTATGTTTTTGTGACATATTTTTTTAGAGTAAAAATTAAAATTAAGCTTTTAAAATTTCATAAGTATAGGTCGATGAGAAATACCCTATAGAATTTGATTACGCATTGAATCTCGTCTTGAAATACAGACAGATGAAAAACTAAATCCTATAAGTATTCTTACTTCTTGAGGTTTGGATCATTAAAATGGCAAAACTCTTATATTTAGGCGTACCTTATTTAGGCGTACCTCGATATTAAACGCAAATTCTTATTTGTTGTATCCATTTTGAATTTTTAACTGATGATCGTGGTTAGTGGCAGTTCATTGCGATTATCGCTTTGCCTCTTTTTATGAAATTTATTTTGCTCCCATAAAGTATTAATTAACTGTTTGTTGCGTTTCGCAGTTCAAGATATCCGTAATATACGCCGCCACATTTCAAGTGCAGCAATTTATTGGTGTAACCAGTTTATAGTTCAAGATACAGCTCCAAGAAAAGGGCTGGCGGAAATCGTATTTTTTTGTTCTTGGAGATTCCACGTAAAAACGCAAATAATCTATATATAAACACATAAAGACAAGTGTATATGAATTTCGTACAAACATCATTCTTCATAAAATTATTATTTATAGCGTTTATAAAATTTACTTACTCAATCTAACCACTAATCGAATAAAAGTTATGTTGTAAAGTTCCATCGTAAACTATAATAAGTGAGCACAAAATATCATTAAATTAAGCTGGCGATTGAGTAAGAATCGGACCAATAAAATATTATTATAATATTAAAATCATAAATTACACCTCTAATTTTGTTGCGTCGTCGTGATCTATTTTGAATATGCTCGTTCGTCCTTGTGTATATATATGTATATGTGTGTATTTTTTTGTTTTGCTTCTTTTATAATGTAAGCAGATTAAGCTTAGTGATGCTCCTCTACTTTTTCTACTTCTTTTCTCCTCTTCCTCGACCTTCTGGCTATAATCGCTAGTGGCGGAATTTAACCATATGAATTTAAAGCTCAAATTTTTTTTTTCTCCCTTTATAAATGTAGAACTTGAGACTGTGTGGATTTATATTCAGTTTGGCTTCAGTGGTTTTTTTTCTAGATCAGCTATTTAATATATATTGAAGTGAACGAAAAAATAATAAAAATCTCTTCTCTTCTTATCAGGACGAGCTGTCTAAAGAAAATTATTAAAATTTCTTCATAAATAATTATATCAACGTTTCCTAGCAAATAAGAAAAACGAACAATATCCGAAACATATGAACTTTAACATTCACATCTTCACGACGTCGAAACCTTAATATCGGAAGATGAATCTAAAACTCCGTGAGTTGTGCATCACGGAGAGCCGTAATCGATTGTGATCTTACAATCGTGTTGCAAATGCATCCAGGATGTAGGAACGCGAGCAATTATAGAGTGATTATCTGTGCATGCTTTAATAGTGCCTAATGAAGTTTAAACAAAGAGCTAAATAATTTTATGCTAGTTACTGAATCGGATTCAATCAATGATACTTAAATTATGTTTATTGTTGTAAATAATTTAGTTTGAATTGTACATTACGATTAAGACAATCTTTTTTTTAACTCAATCATATAATTCAGTTCAATTATATTTAAATATAAAATTAATGAGGCCACCGTGGTGACTGTGCGGCGGTTGGGGGTTCGATTTCTACTTGAGGGATCGAATATTATTGTATTTATTCTTATATATTTTTTTTCGCTCTTTTATCAAGGGAAAGCGCGACGTTGAGTTCCTCTAATCAAGACCTGATAGCTCGAAACTTCTGCTGAAAGTGAGAAACGAAGTCTTAACACTAGGTTTTGCCTACGTGAAGCGTGAAATTGAAAAAAACATAACGTTCTAGAGTAAAAACATTATTGTGTAGATATTGTTGATACCTTACATTAAAATGTAGTTTATTTAAAATTATATAGTTTGACTATCGTAAAAGACGTTAACCATAAACTTTGTCGACTGTTTAATAACAATTTAAGTACTAAGTATATAATTATTAATTATATCAAAAAGTATATACAAATAGCTACAAAGTATGTTTGCAAATAATCAAAAAGTAAATTGAAATTTAAATACAAATAAATATCAATATATTTTTGAAAACTTAAAAAAAAAAAGTAGCTTAGCAGAAATCGAACCTGGGCCGCTCGCAGCACAAAGTGTCTCCGATAGTTACAAGTGAATAACATTGGATTACTAAACAGTGTAACGCGTTGTTCTAATTCTGGCATTGCACAGTGCGAGCATCTATTATATGCTAATTTGAAGAAGACATGCAAATTTAAATATAAAATGGTTACATTACCACTAATATACTTAATAAATAGCATCAAGAATCTAATCAATACAATAAAGTCAAGGTCATCGTGGCGCAGTGGTAGAGATGTTTGTTGGTTCGATTCCCACTTGGGGACATGAATTATTATTAATGAATATTTTCATTTCTTCGCCATGGTAACAAGGGAAAGCGCGGCGTTGGGTTAACACGCAATGCCATGAAAATTTGGCGGAAAGTGGGGAACGGAGTGTCTAAACACTTGTCTGATTATTTTGCCATATGCGGGATACAGCTTGAAGCTAAAAAGAATATAACTAAATTGACTAATTTCACATTATTATTTTTATTATCGTAATTTTAGAAACGCCAAAATAAAATTAGGCGTTTCAAATTTACGATGACGTAAACACGACATCGAGTGGGCCAATGTGTATCTATGATATCTTTGGAGACAAAGGCCCGTTGAGGTCAAAATATCGCAACTGACAATACATTACGTAAAAATGAAGGATGACGCGAGCCGAATGCGAGTGCTCACTGAATACAAAAAGATATTTAAAAAAAACACCTTTCTCAATAGATATATGATCATTCTTTATATAAAATCGTGAGTCGTGATACCAGTCGTGGCGCAGGGGTACAAAGTGTGACTGTAAACGCAACTGGTTGTGGGATCGATTCCGACTCGAGGAAGCGAATTATTTATTTATAAATTTATATTTTTATTTCCTCGCTCTGGTATCGAGGCAAAACGCGGCCTTACGTTTCGCCACTCAACACGCAATTAATCCAGAATTCAGCGGAATAAGGAAACGGAGTGTTTTAACACTAAGTTCCCTCTGACTATCCTTCTGTTCTGTCTGATAAATTAATATAAACGATTGTACAGTACCCTTACTATCTCTTATGTTAATGGTTTCGCAAGTCGCCCGGTTCTCAAGATTGTCGTGATAGGTTTGGGATGAGCTGCGGTCTGTAACAATTTAGTAATAGTAACGCAGCGTAGTAACTGTGAAATGTTACAAAATTAATGTAATAGAGCCTATACAAAATTTCCTAATATATGTACGACTTTTGACCTGGAAGATATATTAATTGGATGTTGGGCAACTGAGTTGTAAGTTGTTATAGAATATTATAAGCTGATACTTCAAAGAGCTCAATTTAAGTTTATTAAAGCGAATGTAGGGATCGCAGTGTCTTAACACTAAGATCCCTCTGCCTATCCTGCTGTGTGCGGGATACAGCGTGAAGCTGATTATATTCAATTATTGAAGTGAATAAATGCATTGGAGCGGCAGCCTGTAATTATAATATGCACGTGCTTCTCGATCGTGTTTTGGATGTTGGTAATAATAAACAATCGCATACGGTTCACGTAACCCGCGACCTCCATCACGAACAGTTGTGTAAGTGAAGTAATAAAATGAATCTTATACCAGCGAAGACGACCAAATTCGGAATATTAAATTTCACTTTGTTAGGACCATTCGTTATTATGGTTTATGTTTTATGAGTATAGAAACGATTGAATAATCTATTTAAAGCTTTTTGTGAGAGTCACTTAAAATAGTTTATTGGAATTTATATATATCTATATATATTAAAGCCGTCTTGGTGCAGTGGAATAGTATTTAACGGAAAAGTAGTATGGGTAGTTACAGATTTGATTTTCACTTTGGAGAATTAATTATTTTTATTTACAAGCCCCTATAGAAAAAAACGCAGCGGTGAGTATGGTCACTTAAAACGTAGTGAATACAAACGGGCGGAAAGCTCCTCTTTGCCTACCTTGTTATGCATGGTCAAAGATTGTAGCACAAAAAAAATTGTCAATATATTTAGTAGGATTTCGTTCACCTATATCGTGGCATATTGTAATAAAATATATGTAATATACCGACCACGAAGTTGGTTAATTTGATAAACATCATTTACTTACGTTCGTCTTAAGTAACAATTCGTTAAAACGATATATAAATATGGGTAATGCAAAAAATCGAATTTCCGTCAATAGAAGATCGGTCATAGGTTAATGTGCCCGATCATTTCAGTTACGTGTAAATTTTAAAGATTGCTTTCAAATGTTACATGTTAATATGATTTTATAATTTGAAGACTTAAAAGTTAACATGCTAATATTCAATTTGAAGTAATCGTATCCGTTGTCGATATCTAACTAAAGCAAATATACATTTTATCATGAATATATGCCATAGTCTATCTTGGCTTACCGAAATTCTCTCTCTTTTTCAAATTTATTTTTGAATTTCCTTTTCCTTACTCTATATACACTCTATGCAGAGTCCGCCACTCAACACGCAACATTTTAAAAAATTGGCCTAGAGTGGAGAACGAAGTATCGTAACACTAGGTTCTCATCTTGCTATATACAGGGTTCATCTTGTAATATACCTTTAAAAAAAGAAAAATATGTGATGAAGACTCATAAGCATCGAATATTTGTTTCTATATATTTTTTTATTACATTTAGTTACAAAACATACTCGTATATTAGTAATTAAAACTTGTTTTATATACAATACACATTATATATACTTGTACGTAGTGTTCGTTTTTTCTATACATATATTAGAATCAAGTGAGACGACGCTGGCCGTGAACTTAGCGCGGCAGCACTGAAGCATAGACCCGCCTATTCTTTTGCATGATGATGTATTTGTTTTTTTATTTACGTCTTTTAATTATCTTCTTGATTGTATTCATTGAATTTATACTACAATTAAATTGATCAGATGTTAGTTATTTAATTTAGTTAAATTTTAGTTCAATTTGATGCTATTCAATAAGTAAAGCCGCGGTGGCGCCGTGGCATAAGCATGCGATTGTAAACGTAACGGATGTGGGTTTGACTCCATTCGGAGGAATAAATTATAATTTATGAATATTATTAGTTTTTTCGCTCTGGTAACAAGGCAAAGCGCGACGTTGAATCAACACGCAACGCCTCATAAATTCGGCGGACAGTGATAACGAAGTCTTAATACTGGGTTCCATCTGCCCATCCTGCTATATACGTGATACAGCATGAAGCTGAAGAAAAACCAGAAAATAAATTTACTTACAGAATTTTAGTAGTCGTAACCTTAAAATAAAGTAGACGAAGTAGACTTAAATGAATAAACAATTTTTTTGCATTTACTATTTCATGCACAATCATAACCTAAATAAAGAATAAGAGAAATTTTTAGGTCATTTTAAATCTTAACTGCATTTATGTCTTGTGTAATTTATTTTAAGTTTATATACCTTAAAAATGTATATATAAACTTTTCCACAAACAAATTATAATAAATAAATTATAAAGTTTTTTTTTTAAATTAAGCATTTTTAACATAAAACGAAATTCTTTTCATTCAACATATCATTAAATCTTTAAAGGATGTTCATGTGACCTTTAAATTACTTAAGTGTTTATTTCTATAAACAACAATTATATTACGTTTAAGTAAAACAATGGCGTCGCAAAAACTAGTTCTGAGTGTATAAAAATATTACCTATGCAACATAATAATGTGAGGCAAGTCGTGGTACAGAAGCTACAGCGTAAAAGCTACAGGTTGTGGGTTCGACTCCCACTCAGTGCTCCACGATGGCCTTAAAATTGTAATGCATTCATCAGTGAAGAAAGAGAAGGATTATTTTACTTTATTTTTAAGTTCAGAAAAGTTAAATTCTCATATAATTTTATTATTAGATCTTAGTTCGTCAAAATTAGAACACCTGTCACACTCACCTACTTTCCTTTACGCGAGAACAATACTATGGATAAGTTGTTTCACCAATACTGGCCCATAAACTACGCATATTGTAAGGAAGCCAGAGCCACATAAATCACTCGATGTTGAACAATAGCTTGAGAATTCAATATTTAGGTATTATGTGTATATTACTAGGAAGCTTAACGTTAGATAAGAAAATGGAGTGATGTGTCACTACGTAATATTTTGATGTATGTAGTCTGTTTACACAAATATTGTCGATTCACAATATAGACAAAGCTATCGTATATAAAAAAACGCTTTAAAAAAAAAAAAATTAAATTAGCTTCACGCTATATCCCGCACACAGCAGGGTAGGCAGAGGGAACCTAGTGTAAGACACTCCGTTCCCCACTTTCTGCCGAATTTTTGGAGGCATTGCGTGTTGAGTGGCAGAACTCAACGCCGCGCTTTGCCTCGACACCAGAGCGAAGAAGTGGAAATATAAATTTAAGTAAATATTTCATCTCCTCGAGTGGGGATCGAACCCACAACCAGTCGGTTTTCAGTCACACTTTGTGCCACTGCGCCACGACTGGCGCATCTATTAACATTCAACGATAGTAATTATATAATTATTTACAATTGCTAAGAATCTATTTAGTATTTTAACTATATATATGGCGTTAGATATGTTATTTATGTTTCAAATAATAATTATGTCACCACTGATATGAATCTCTTAAATTTAGAGCTCTTTGTTATTTCTTAGCAAAGCAAAGTGAAGCAAAAAATTTGGACCCGTTTATTACAAATATTCCTCGGACGGAGGAATATGAAATTTGACACTCTTATAGTTTATATATAGGAAAAGTGTAGAATGCTAATATTTTTCAATAAAAATGTTTATAGAGTACATAAAATCAGTAAATAAAACATTACACATACTACCATGCATTTGACAGTATTTACTACTTTATTTACGTTTATACAGTGGTATATATACACTATGCTACGAGAACGCCAACGCGTATTATTATACGCGTCAATTTTTTCTCTAGTATAAGTAAATTGACATAAATTGTTGTTTTATTTTTAATAAAAAAAAATCCTTCTGTCTACCCTGCTTTGTACGGGATACAGCGTGAAGCCAATTCTTTTTTTATTATTATTTAAAAATATTATCCGTTAGCACCTGCCTTTATTCCCATAATTTATAAATGGTAAAACAACCTATTAGATTGTAGATAAAATATGTAATATTAACATTGATAAAAGGCCGTATTAAATATTAATCTTGGAGTTTTACTTATGATTTTAAATGATAATGAGCGTTCGAGATTCAATAAGGCAATATATAAAAGTATCTCTTAGTACCATAACTTAAAATACCTTTATATGAAGAATCGAAGATTATATAAATATTTACTTATTTAGAAAAGGTATGACCGTTAAGCCATACTTAGCTTATTGCTCAAAGCGCTTGGATGGTTTCCAAGAGGTGCAGGTTCAAATCTCGCGTGAAATAAAAATATAAGTTTTTTTTCTTTTCTTATTATATAATAATAATATTGAATTATATATTATATACGGTTTAATCAGCAATTTTAAAATACATATATTTTTTGTGTGAATTTTTTATTTCTCAGTTTTCACTTTCTTAAAGCATCCTACTTTATATAGCTTTGGGACTCGTGTAATTTATTTTTAAACAACAAGGTGTACTTAACACTCCATCAATAAATATCCCATTGATCTATAATAAATGCTGTCGCACCATCCTAAAAAGACGTTACGAGCCTTCTCTGGGTCTAAGAAAATCGTGACAACCACAGATGAAACTATTTATTGTCGCAATCATTTACCTTATAAAAGGAGCTATCAAGATGTGCAATCGTATATAGAGATCCAAATAAGTAGATGTATTTTATTTTTTTATTTTTGAATGGCCATAATTTGACGTAGATGTTGTATATAAAGTAAGGCTAAAAAATAAAAATACAGATATAAATAAACATAAAAATAAATTATAAAGAAGTTAAATTGGCGATTTGTTGCAACGATATTGAACATTATTATTTTAAGTATGTTTTTTTAAATATAAATCTATTAATAAATAAGTTTTCTGAGTTTTATGAATAAAGGCGTTCAACAGGGTGGGCAGATAGAACCTAATGTTAAAACACTCTGTTTCCTGTTTTCCACCGAATTCTGGAGGCATTGCGTGCTGGGTGGAGGAACTCAACGCCTCGACACTAGAGCGAAGAAATGAAATTATAAATTTAAATAAACATTTCCTTTCCTTGAGTGGGGATCGAATCCACAACCATTCACACTATTGTTCCCCTACACCACGACTGTTTATGACGTAATTTAATAAATTCTGATTGCAATGACTATTGTTGGTACATGGAATTATAATGAGGTTAAATGTTTATAATACATTCTCTACAAAGTCTACAATTACAAATATTTGACTGTTTAGCGTAATACATTAGTTTTTGTGTTTCCAGTTTAGTAATAGCATGTAAATATATAAGTTTTTATAAATTTTATTATATAGGCTATGGGCTATATTATGCGTTTTTTTCTTAATTTTTTAACTAGGAAATGTTATATATTCTACATAATTCTACATAACTACATTCTATTTCTATCATAATTAATGATTTCTGGTTAAATTATGGTGTTAATTCTCGAGAATGTCTTAGTTTATAATATAATCCAAATCTAAGACTACTACTAGAATACTTTTAAACAAAGGCAGTTTATTATACATATTTTTAACGATCTTTTTTTTTTTTTGTATAGCATTTCCAGATGAAGAAACGAAATGTTTATTAATTTCGTTTCCTCGTTCTGATGTGATAGCGCGTTGTTGAGTTCCGTTACTTAAAACGCCAACAATGCCTCCAGAATTTGACGGGAAGTGAGGAGTGGAGTGTCTTAACACTACCTATCCTGCTAGATGCTGTATGTATACTCATAAATAAAACATGAAAATATTCCTACGTATTCATATTTAAATAAATGAATATTAATATCGAAATTCAATTACAATCCAGCTTCATACAACGACACTTGAATGACATATTAACAATCAATCATTGCGACCGCCCTTTAAATAATAGCAATTATTGCAGTATAACTTTCCTATTCTTTACTATAAAAAAAAATTAAATATCCCGCACAAAATAATTAAGTATCCCGCACACAGCAGGGTAGGCAGAGGGAACCTAGTGTTAAGACGCTCCGTTCCCCACTTTCTGCCGGATTCTGGAGGCATTGCTGGTTGAGTGGCAGAACTCAACGCCGCGCTTAGCCTCGACACCAGCGCGAAGAAAATGAAAATATAAATTTTAAGTAAATATTTCATCTCCTCGAGTGGGGATCGAACCCACAACCGGTCGGTTTTACAGTCACACTTCATGCCACTGCGCCACGACTGGCCTCTTTACTATAATTACAAAGTAATTATTATTAAAATTATAAAAGAGAAAAAGGAAGTCTATGGCTTTTAAACAATAACGATTGAAAGGAAACTAGACATTGTAAAAGCAAATAAATCAGAAATCGTTGTTGCAAATGCTATTTTCTCATTTTTGATTAAAAAAATAAATATGAGGTAAATAATAGGTACACATTTATATACTATTTATTAAAAATAATTTCTGTATTGTGCAGAATGTAAATGACAGTTTTTCTTGCTTTATTTACCGCACTTAGTAAGGTTAAGGCTACCTTGACTAAGGCAACCTGGGAATCTAGTTTTCACTCTGTTCCCATTAAGACATTTCCCCTTTCCACTTTCTGCCAAATTCTGAAGGCACTACGTGTTAGTGGCATTACGCTGAGCTTTGTCAAATCAAAGTAAAGATATGAAAATATTAAATATTTCATTTCTTCGAGTAGCAATCGAACCCACAACCGATTGCGCTTATAGTCGTGCGTTTTTTTTTTGTATTAAATAAGTTTTTTTTATATATCAATCTGCATTAATTAATATATAATGGCATACTATTTAATTTAAATATAGGATGTGAATCGTTTTATTACCGTTTTTTAAATAGCACCACGTATTTTGTGGTTACTATAAATCAACTTCAGTTATGTCATTACCTCGTCGTACAGCGATGTAAAGTGACCTTGTCCAATGAAATTTATGATGTCATTTACTGCTTATGAACGCCGTCGGTTTTAATTATGATGTGATAGAGCAGTTTTGTTGTGGGTTTTTGGGGATCAGAATGTTTGCTTATAATATATTTTGTTTTTTTAAATTTTTTTAGCTTTCGGTAGAAGCTAAAAGAAGCTAGTGACAAGACATTCTGTTTCACTATAATAGTTCACTATGATTTTCCGCCTGAATTCTGAGCGGACGAATTGTGAACCTCAACGCCGCACTTTATACTGTAAGCACAACTTATAAGAGTTGACAAACTTATGTTTGCGAGCACTCATTTTCTATGAAATGAACTATAAGTATATATTAATAAGAGAATTTACATACTTATAGAATTTACATACTTATATATGTAACTTTGTAAGGTTTTTTTAATGAAAAATCTATAGTTTTTCCTTTATTTGTATTTTAAGTTCTCTTATATTCATAAAACGGACATTAAAGATGCGCATTATGCGCCTAATGATCACCGTGGTTAAGCATAATCACATGTACCTACTATGAGCGACCTTCACGGAAGAGACCATGTCAATGTAAAAAGGAAGGATTCGTGAACGATCTTGATAAGTTGTCTTAACGACTTACCTACTATATTTTATGCTAATATAAGGAAAGGCAAATGCTTACACTAGTGACCGTCCGCTACCTTGTGTGCGAAAATTAAACGACCTTAAAGAGAAGAGAAGAGAAGAAAGAGAACGACCTTTTAGAATCCTCAGGGAATCTCCACGCTAAATTTCAGCTATTTCTGTCAGTAACTCTGTAATAGAAGAGTGTTATATATAGGTGAGGATTTATTAAACGGAAACATCCGCTTTTGAAGAAAATATTCTAGAAATCATAGTTTTGCGTGTAAAGATTTTAAATTCCTTAATGTAACTAAAAATATCACATTCTTGAAACACACCCAAATGTTATAGTTGTTGTATATAGATTAGATAAGTGCCTTAGTCAATAAATATCATACAGTTTTGTACATTATATAGTAATAGTACATTAAATAGTAATAAACTGAATAATAAAAGCAACTTTTATGGGTTCGATTCCTGCTCGAGAAATTAAATATTTAATATTATAATTTCCTCGCTCTTGTAACTAGCTCTACCACTCCACACGCAATGACTCCAGATCTCAGCGCAAAGTGGAGAACAGAAGTATCTTAATGGAAACTGACTGTCTTAACACTGGGTTCCCAGGTTCCTTCTGTCTATACTACAAAACGCGAGATACAGCTTAAAGTTAAAAAAAAATAGTAAGAAACGCTTCATTGTAGCTATCGAATAAGACTTAACTAAGCTTCAAACTGCTGTTATTAATAGATCGATTATCATTTCAGATGGGTTATTAATAACATGTGAAACTCTTTTCCACGTTGTTCACACTATTACCTTTCTCAACGCCTTACGCAGAGAAAGGGCTTACATATACCATATTTGATACTTCCTCTTTTATGATTTATTATTATTTAACGTTTCATTTCAATAATTTTATTACACATACGTCATCAAGAATAATAGCTACGATTATTATGGTTCAAATTTAGTTATTATTTCTATTTAAATTTTATTGAATATATAGTATAAAATATCATAAATTTCTCTCAATAATTAGGTATGTCATTATATACATAATAGTCTTATTAAGTAAGCTTTTACCTGCGGCTTCACCCCTGTGGCCAAATGAAAATAAATAGGAATTTTGTATGACACCTGACACTTTCTAAGTGCCCAAGTATGAACGCCGCATGTACGGAGTTCTTAATAGAAACGATCAACGTGGTGTAATTCAGCCTATAGCCTTCCTGGACGAGTGGACTACCCAATACAATATTTTATCAGTTCGTCAGTACCTTCAGAGATTAGCACGTTCAACCAAAGCAGTTCTTTTTTTATCTTCACGCTGTATCCCGCAAATAGCAGAATATACAGAACGAATCTAGTGTTAAGACACTCCGTTCCCTATTTTCCGTAAACCTCTAAAGATATTGAGTGTTGAGTAGCGACTGAAAAAATGAAAATATTAATCATTTCATTTCCTGAAGTAAGAATCGACCTCACAACCTGTCGCGCCTTGCGCCACGGCTGGCCCCAAAACAAAACGCAAAAGCATATCACATTTGTTTCCATTAAATATGCTGTCTGGCATACTATATTTATGCCATATATTTTAATTAGTAATATTTTTTTAAATGCCAGTGACAGTACGGTAAGGGCACACCGCAATACAGTACCGCGTTAATGGCTTAATAATCAGAGATGCTGTGGGAGTTGCGAATTGAAAAACACTATTCATGTCTTCATATTCTGATCGTCTCTCTTATTTGATACATTGTCAAATTAAATATATTTTAAAGTTATTTAAGTATTAATAGATATAGGAATAGATGCTTTTATAAATTGGTGATGAAACATAATACAACACTTATGTTCAATTTGAGTATGATAGTAGTTTGTAAATTAATAATAATTTGGTGTTTTTTTTTTATTTTTTACTTTCACCTAATTGACCCATCTCCCTAATTTGGTGAAAAAGTAGAGAAAACGATTTATAGTTAATTTTTTTATTAAGAAACAATTTTACTCGCAACTTGACCGACTGGGAGTCCAGTTACACCAGGATATCCCAACCGGCCAGCTACCCCAGTCCCAAATGAAGCATGGCGGGAACAGAGATAAGTGGGAACCTAGCGCTAAGCTTTTGTTTTGCACTTCACTTTAATATATGGACTAGACAACCAATTGACGCGATCAATACACGTTGCTATGGCAACGTGTGGATATAAAAAGAAATCGTTTTTTTATATAGATATATTAAGATTATTGTTTATCAAGATTTCTTGTCGCTCAAAAATCGAAAACAAAATTGATAACTATTTCATATTAATCATATCGGATTTTTTAGTACGAAGTTACTGTAACATTATTCTTATGTAAGTGTTTATTAAATATAATACTAAATAACATGTTATACATCTTATCTGTTACGGATTATCTAATGAACACGCTTTCCTTTTTACTTTACGTATATAATGGTTCTTAGTGAAATTCGAGATAGTATCGGGTAATAAATATTTGATTGAATGAAACAATGTAAATTTAATAATTACGTTATTATCGTGTTTAACAAGCATTCGTTATCCAGTTTGCTTATTTTGACCAAGTTGGCTTATTTGGTTTAGTGTATAGGTATGAAAATCATATCAAAACCATATAGATTATAATGAAAAAGTATTTTTTTTTTCGCACTGGCGTCGAGGCAAAGCGGCATCGAGTTTCGCCATATGGCGAAAAATGGGATACGGGTACGAGTACGAGTACGAGTCTTAACACTAGATTCCATCTGCCTACGACTGCCTGTTGTATTCGAAATCCCTCGAGCGGGGATGAACCCACAACCAGTCACGATTACAGTCACACACTTGTGCCCCTGCGCCACGATTGGCCTCAAATATCGTTGCAAAACATAATGCAGTATACGGAGGGAACCAACATTAAGGTAATTGCTGACTAATTAGCTCGATATTGATGTTACGAGTACGTGGACCACCTTGATCTGGCAGCTACAAATACAATCAACGAGTTATATCATCTTATAAAAAATGTTTATTTATATGTAATTGATTTTAAAAAAAAGTTCCTCTGAGTTTCTGGCTGGTTCTTCTCTGATCTGAGACCTTCTCAGGTCTGTTTAACTTTAGTGAACTGGTGGCAAATTATTTTATTTCGAAAATATAACTTTTTTTAAATAAAATTATTATTGAATAGATGGATTTATTAATATTCTTTAAAAATAATTATTTGTCTCTAGAGCTATAATTGATTTAATTTGAAGTGATTTATACAGTTCTGGTTTAGTTAGGTCGTGACTGACAAAGTAAGTTTTTTTTTGATCTATGCCGATCGACGCTGTAATAAAATAGTTAAGAATTTTTAACTTTTTTAGTGATCATCTTTAAGAACTCTTTTCATATATTTTTAGATAAAGTTTTTATTTATCGCAATATTTATATTACTGTATTACATAGTTTAAAGTTGATTCATTAGCACTTTTAATAAAATGTCAATCCTTAATGGCATAACATTTTATTTCCATTCATACACGTTTATTAAAGTATGGTTAAATATTCTGACACATTCTTAACTGTTTTATTGGTAAAAGGTCAAGCAAAATTATAACCGTACGTATTTAATTTAAGTGAATTCTACAGGTGCGGTTTAATATATTATAACTGTAGATTAACTCCGGTTTAATGAAATAAACGTATAATTATATTATCAATGAAGAATCTTGGTTTGTACCTCCCTGGAGTTTAAGGAAATGGGTAACAAGGTAAAAGTGTATGATTAAATTTGCATTTAGTATAATACTAAAAGAGAAGTATAAGAATCAGTCGTGGCGCAGTGCTACAAAGTGTGATTGTATACGCGAGAGGTGAGAGGTGGGTTCGATTCCCAGTCCCGGAAATAAAATATTTAATATTTTCAGTTTCCTTGCGGGTATCGAGGCAAAGCGTGGGGTTGAGTTCCGCCACTCAACACGCAATGTAGAAAATGGGGAACGTTACCTTAACGCTATGCTCCCTGCTGTGTGCTGGATACAGCGTAAACAATAACTAAAAAAAATATATAAGTAATAATTATGTTAAAGCGTACCTAATTGTATTTTAGTTTGTTTGTTAGTATTTACCGGTATGGCCTGATTTGCGCCGAAGATTCTTGTTGACTTTTCTATCATTGACAATATAACGAGGATATCGTGATATAGCGGGACAATGTACGGCTGTAAGCGCTACAGTCGTTGGTTCGATTCCCACTCGAAAAATATCTTTGACTTTGCCTACCTTGTCATATGCGGAGAGCGGAGATGCTTTTGTTTGTTTCATATTATTAACTATATAAGTGATAATATTGACAATGACGAACATTTTAATCAACTTTACTCTATATCATATTCTTATTTATTCATTTTTTATGATCAAAGTAGTCAAAATCTTCCATACTTAGCTCATACATAAATACAAACATACAAACGTGTGACTGTAAACGCCACAGGTGGGGGGTCGACTCCCATTCGAAGAAATTAAATATTTATTATTTTAATTTCTTCACTCCGACGTCGAGGGAAATAACGTCGTTAAGTTCTGCCACTCAACACTGATGCGTTCAGAATTCGTTGGAAAATGGGGAACGGAGTATCTTAACTGCCGTGTGTGGGATACAGCGTGAACCTAAAAAAATATATTCCTGAATAGGATATATGTAATTTAATAAATTCCTCATACATATACAGAACGTCAATTTGCTGGTATTGGCTTAATTTATAAGGGTCACATTCCACGGTGCGATTGATATCTAAAATGATGTAAAGCGGCAAATACTAATATTTGCTAATCAACTATCGGCATTTCAGGCACAGTTTACACTGTTCGGATACCTTAAATGAAAATAATTATATCAATCTATAAAAGGAGATGGAATTATATGAACGTATTTGTTGTATATAGTGACTCCGCCACTCAATACGCAATGCCTCCAGATCTTGGCGGAATGTGGGGAACGGAGTGTCTTAACACTAGATTCCCTCTGATTTAATTTAATTTAGTGATAGTAAAGTATTAAAGAATATTTTCTTACTAAACATTTATATATTTATTTATAGAATATGCATTAACAGTGATTGTTTGTTAGTATGGGATTTTATTAACTCTATATTATCCAATTACATTCTCTAGTTGTTATTAAAAATAAGTAATTATAAAATATTAACATAGCAATGTGGTAGAATACCTAAATTAACTCTACTTTCCACACACAATATAAAACACTATATAAGAAAAATCTAAAAATGCGAGTACTATATTGGAATTTACAACAATTTACTGCAAAAACAACACATCTTCAATGACGTCGAAATGATCTAAGCCGTAAAATTGTGCCGTAGTGTTGTAATATAATTATGATGTAGTAAGCGAAGTTGTAAGTATTTGTGGACGTTTAAGAAATTTTTGCCTTAAGTAATAACCGTTCGTAATAAGCTTTTACGGAATAATCAATTGGCGTTGAAGTTCATGGTTTAAGTACTCAATCACACGCGATTGGAATTAAGTAAAACTATGAAAAATCAATTTTATATGCAAATAAAGTTTCGAGGTAACAATTTGTACATCAGTTGGCTTGCAGCTACGCATATATGAACAAAAGTTTGCTTCGATTAGTAATGTACGTAATATAATTTTGTTAAAGCGCGGCGTTGAGTTGCGCCACTAAACACGTGATGCCTTGAAAATTTGGCGGAATGTGGTGAAACGAGTGTGCTAACACTGGGTTAGCTCTGCTCACCCTGCTATATGCAGGATGCAGCGTTAAACTGAAAAAAAAAATCTTACTACTATGTATAATATTATATGTATGTTATATATTATTGTTGTCTCTAGACTATAACATATATCAAAACATGTAAAACTCATTTTAATTTTAATAGCTTTTTGTCATTAAACAATGTTTTTTTTGTACTTCACTAACTTCTGAAATGTGTTTCGTTATTTAGAAAACGTATAAAAATTTGAACGTAGCGGAACTCGAACCCGCGGCTTTTGAAACCCGACCAGGCGCTGTGACCACTAAGCCATAGGTTCTCATCATGCTACGTCCGAAATGTTTATACGTTTGTGACAACTTATTTATGTTGTTAGCATCTCTGAAAATAATTATTTAAAAATATCGTTTGATAAGAGAGAATGCTATTTATTAAATATTTTCAACATTTTTAAAGTGTTAGTCTACACTTAGGAAATAAAAATAATTATTTAGAAAAAGTAAAAAAAGTATTTTTTTTCTTGCATAGTCTTTTATAAGAATTTCCGCTTGTTGTTATTTTGTTGCTTGGTGCGGCTTCGAGTCCCGCTACGTTCAAATTTTTTTACGTTTTCTAAATAAGTTTTTTCCTTTCCTAAGTGTAGCATAACACTTTAAATGTGCTAAAAATATGTATGTATCCGCTATCCATATTCTTTTAACTGGATCACATTTTAATATATAAATTTAGATGTGAATATTTATTGAAGTTACATTGTTGTTATGAATATAATAGTTCCTTTGAAGAACCTGTCCATATAAAATATATGCGAACTCGTGAGTTGTCCTTCAAGCTTCATATCTCGATTGCATTATCTGACGCGAACATCCATTACTTACTGTTTACGTCGACACGTGCTGTTTCTGAGACATTAAACTATTGCTTAACTTTAAATATGTTCAATTTTAGATAATAAAAGACTATATATATATATATATATATATATATATATATATATATATATATATATATATATATATATAATAAATTATAACAAAAAATATTTAAAAAAATTAAATCATACTAAAATTTATGTGGTTAAAGTCGTCTCTAAGCTAAATTAATTATATATATATGCCTTTTAGAGACGACTTTATCCACATAAATTTTAGTTTAAATAATATTAGTTTAAATAAATTTTAGTATGATTTAATTTTTTTAAATATTTTTTGTTATAATTTATTTCGTTTTTAACCGAATACCTAAAAGGAGGAGGTTATCAATTCGACTGTATTTTTTTATGTTTGTTACCTCAGTACTTTTGGTTCGATTTGGTCGATTTTGATTCTTTTTCATTTGAAAGCTAAACTTTCAGTGAGGTCCAAGTTTAGTTTGGTCCATTTTGATAATGGTAACAATGGGGAAATCACATAAGTATTAAATTTGCATTAAGTATGTGCATGACAAATGAACGAATAACTTAATATCCAGCAAATTGATTTCGATTATTGTTTTTTTATTGGAAAATGTATAACTTCAAAGGTAGTTTGAGGAAAATTCAAGAAATGAAGGAGTGGTTTTTTTAGTTAAAATTTTTTATTTAGTTTTAATTCAATATATTTATTTTTAGTTTAACACTGTATTCCGCACGTGGCACAATCTGGGAATCAGTGTTACGACACTCCGTCCCCACTAAAACATTTCCGTTCATCCGTTTCCGCCATTCATTTCATTTTTCATGCATTCATAACCGATTTTGAATTTAGTTCTTTTTATAAGAATAGTTTAACAAATATATAAGTAAATTTATGTTAATTTCTCATATTATCAATGTCTTCTAAACATTGCGCCACATAGTTACAACAAAACGGTCCACTCCGTACAGATACAATCGTACGCATAACACATATTGTAATGAAATATCAAGCTCCATTTACACGATACATCGCGATGGATGGAGATTATTTACCAGTTCACCTTTTTACTAGTTTTCATAATCAGTACTTGTAATATAATGACGGTAGTTGAAACATGATAAATTGTTACAAATCACCTATTAGTAGGTAGATTTGTTATGCCTGTCGGTTTTCATTTTGTTTTTAGTCACTCTACATAGTATCTAGTAAGGGCGAATATTGGAGGGTATTTTTAATATTAATATGTAACGTAAATTTTGAGTTTTTTTAGTTATTAAATTACAAGCTTATTATTATTTTTATGGTTATATTATATGGTTAAGTATAAAGATTACCTTCATATTAGGAGAAATACCATTTAATAAACAATATTTTATATAAAATTATACGCCAAAAACAACAACAACAGACAACATGCTAGAATATCTATCGCTCTAAAGACACATACATTTTTTTTTCTTTTTAAATAATCTTACTTATTTATTTATATCTTACCCCATAAAATAATGTAACCTGATTAGAAATGCGATAAGTAAAACTAAAAGTATGTACGTTTTACATCTCTATCCTGCCTATGCCTATACGACGACATTTTTTTTAAATCCGTTCATAAGCTCTAAGGGTACGAGTATACCTGTAAGGAGATAAGAACAGATAATAAAATAAAAAGAAAATACAGAATTATATTCTAATAATATTTTATCATGTCTCTACATATATGTTTTCACAAATATATTCAATGTAAGCAAAATTTTTTATTACTTTTTAATGATAAATTACAAACATTTTGTAATTTTGTATGTTGCCGCTAGTTAAAATTTAATATGATATTTTAACCACCACCATATTATGAACCATATATATATATATATATATATATATATATATATATATATATATATATATATATATATATATATATATACGGTGGCGGCATATATATATAAATATATGCATATATATGCAATAAATATATAAAATAGTCATGTTACAAATGCATTCATAGTCATTTAGTTTGACTTAAAAGTAGTCTAATGGATGGTCTGCACTTTGCGGTAAGAGTGAGTGGCTGTGCACAATTGCATAATTTAAAATTTGACATTTGTTCTAGGTTTCTTTGTAATTATAAAAATATTATTTATTTATATAGAGTATTTTGTATTTTTGAACGGTATTTTTATATGTACACGTCGTATTCTGTCGCAGATGATGATTCGTGTTTTCTTGAACACGACAGCTGTCTCATAATCGTCGTATTGATAGAGATGTCTCTGTCTGATCGTATAAGATACGAATTATTACAGATATAAAACGTATGGAATGAAAATAAAAATATTTCTATTTGAGAGGTGCCAATGTAATTGTAGAGTATGCTTTGTATTAAAATTTATACGTTTTTTTCTTCATTAGGACATTTTAAATAATAATTATAAAAGATCGTCATATTCTCTAACATAAAATTTTCTTGTTTCAGATTTGACATTTGCATCACGTGTGTGACCAAATAAACATGACTCTTCCGCTTAGCTTCCGTGTAAGTTTGTTTTGTTATTTTTTTTCAAATATCATAATCCACAAATAACAAAAAAATATAATAGAAATTTCTCTATTGTAATTACACTAGGCCAATATCGATCGAAATACAATTTGAATATGCAAGACCGGAGCATGTTCACACACTGAATTAATTTAATGTAATCATTTCAATCAGACCGTTGTTCCGCTAAAAGGTAGAATTCACAATGTGAATGTAACATCCTTCATTTTGATAACGCATTTAATTATATCGAAACATTTTAAAATCCCTAGAACTAAATCTATTGCTAAACAACCCTGTTGCACGGTGAATAAACTTAAGCAATTTAGAACTGAGATAAGCAATAAAATCATCAAGATAGTTTGATAAAGCGTAAGATTTATTAAAAACGATGGTAATACGAGGTTATGAATAGATGTGTTAATGTAGCGAATACAATGCTAATTGCGATAGCTGTAACTAGTTTGTCTGAAAATTTTTGCGTTAATGGTAGCGGATTCGATCTCCGTTTGTGATAAAATATTACGACACTTACATTACAGTTAACATAATAATAGTCTTGTTATTTGTATGTTACCATCTCTGATTGAGGTTAGTCGTGGCGCATGGATACGGAGTGTGACTGTAAAATCGAGTGGTTGTAGATTCGATCCCCATTCGAGGAGATAAAATATTTACTTACATTTATATTTTCATTTCTTCGCTCTGGTATTGAGGCAAAGCGCAGCGTTCAGTTCCGTCACTCAACACGCAATGTCTGCTGCCTTAACTCTAGGTTCCCTCTGCCTACCCTGCTTTGTGTGGGAAACAGCGTGAAGCTGAAAAAAAATTAGAAAAAAACAATCTCTGATTTAGTAAAAAAATATTAATATACAAATAAAAACATACAAATGAAACTGTAAGTATTTTTTTTTGTACCAATTATAGTTAAGTTAACAATTCAAAATATTAGTACAATATATCTTAGTTTAATGTACAATTATCTAGTTGAGATTATCGTTCTAGCACAAAAGGTAAAGCCTTTTAAGTACAACATTTAAAAGCATCATTTATTCAGTAATCATGTAAATTTGTTACACCGCCCACATTTCAACACCAAAGTACTCGCGTAGTGTTGTGTTACGTCGGTATTCCAGTTCGTTATTGGACGTCTCTCTTTGTAATAAAATATATTTGGGTATAGGAAGAGCAGCGTGGGAATAGATAAGTGATAAATCTTAATGGTTCCAAGGCTGTGGGATTCTTTTTTTTTTTGTGGTTGAATATAAATTAATTTATATTAGTTTCAATGGTAGCTTCAAATCTGTACCACTTTTAAATCTCACCAATTGTTTACACTCGCTCATATATTTCGAGGTATATATTATTTTAGACGATAAAAACTGTAAATATTGAGGCCAGTCGTGGCGCAGTGGCACGAAGTGTGACTGTAAAACCGACTGGTTGTGGGTTCGATCCCCACTCGAGGAGATGAAATATTTACTTAAATTTATATTTCCATTTCTTCGCTCTGTTGTCGAGGCTAAGTGCGGCGTTGAGTTCTGCCACTCAACACGCACTGCTTCCAGAATTCGGCAGAAAGTGAACGTGAAGCTAATTTATTTATTTTTTTAAGTATACATAAGTATTATATTATAATACATGCATTATGATGTCAAAATAGCAACTTTTCATAATAGAGATTGTACGAACGCTATAGTGGTGTTACGTTCCATTTCAACACATTTACTTTTAGTTGACGCTGATAAATAGATAGTTCCTCAATCATAATTTGTTATATGTAAACTTCCGATATCGAAACGCGTGTATAATTTATTATATAAAGTGACGACATCGTGGTGCAGTAGGGTAGAGTTTGATTGTAAACGTGAAGGCAGTGGGTTCGACGATCTTCACTCAGGGGAATATTATTTAATATTTTTTACAACCATTGAGCTTTCCCACTTAAATTCTTATTGACACTATGTTAGAAAAATCTATATTTTTTAGTTATACTGTTTAGTTTAGTTTAGTAACTTAACTTATAACAATTTACAGCCAGTTGCTATCAAACGACGGCCTCTCAAATTGAATTAAATGACAAATAACCCCTAATTTCCCACCTCCAGGTGTTAACTTGCCTGTTGGTGTACGTGTCGTGCGTACATGCAATCAAGGTGACGTTTGGCACTAAGAATGGGCCGATCGAGCCGCCGACGCCGGAGCCGCTGCCGAAGCCGCAGCCGTACCGCGTGCCCGCTCCCGTCTGGGAAGAAAGATCTGATGATTCACCAGACCCTAACGCCCATTGGTAATTATTGTATAATATTCAAATTTCATGGCATGGTACAGCATGTAATTCTAAATTTGACGGTTGTGGATTCGATTCCCATTGGATGAAATTAATATATTTTAATTTTTTTTGTCAAGATTTCTCTGATGTCAAGACAAAGCGTGGCGTTGAGTTCCGTCACTTAACACGCAATGTTTTGAAAATTTCACGGAAAGTGGGGATCGGAGTAGCCTTACGCTAGGCTCCTGCCTTGATTATGTATGAGGATATAGCGTGAAGTTAAAAAATTATGATATTTAAATAGATTACAATTCAATTATAATATATAATGTGATTTAGGTAAAACTGATATGCTTCATAAAAATATTTTGCTTTATGGTCGAGTTCCTGGAGCTATTGATAAATCACTTTGTAATTTTTTATGTAAAAAATATTGTTGGCTAAATGTATACTATTAAGGCAAGGGCTGAAAAGTACGTCGGTCGTCAATAAAAATAATGACATCAAAAATACATTAACATTTAAATTCAATTGCTTATTTATGAAGATTTAATGTATTTATTTATCCATATGAGAGGCGACGACTTTTATGTTCAATTTTATGAATGTAATAAATGAATAAATGTACTTTATTGGTAATTAGTTAAAAAAAATATTTTTATTGCAACAGGAGACCTCAACTCTTCAAACCTCAGCCGAGATACACTCAAATTATATTCGCTGCACCAACACCGACTCAACCACCCCAAAACAATGCGTTGCGCTTCGTGAACGCGTACAAACCAGTTCATCAACCGATCCAGGCACAACCCATTAAGGAATATTTCACTCCATCCCACATCCTGAGTTCACAAAGTCTACCAGGTATCGGCCTTCGATACTTCGTTCCAGCCTATATTAATGAACTACAAGCTAGGAAAGAAGAGAAGAGACAAGAGGATGCTAAGCATAATGACATTGAAACAAACGACGTAAGCGGAGCTAACAAAGATTCCAGCTCTGATCTTCTTTGGAAACATGAAAAGGATTCATCGAAAAGATACTTAAGAAATACTTTGGAAGTAAGTGAATAAATATCATTAAAGGTTACATTGCAGAGCATACCGACATTTTCTTATAAAACTGTTATTTTTTTTCCAAAAGAAAATATATAACACAATTGTTTTATATATAAAAACAATATTAAAAGCAACCCTTAATTAATAATAGTTATTTAATTGTTTGTAATTAATTCTTATCTTGGAAGTGATTTATAATTTGTAAATCTTTCTATTTTAGGTCACAGCGAGACCAATCTATGTGTGGCCGGCGTACGTGCAACCTAGGCATTAATATGAATTAGTTTAATACTTCTCTAGGTTATAGCTCGTGTAAGCACCACAGAAGGCAATGTGATTTAAAATGGGAAGCGATAGGAAATGCCAGTATTAGATATTTTATATTTCGTATATTTCTTTGGAACATAATACTTGAGGCGAAACGTTACATTACTTTCACAAATTATTTGTTCGATGAGGAAAAAACACAGATAAAAATATGTTGGACACTCTAAGTCTCATCAATTGTACTTCACAGTTAGAAGTGGTACTTAACCTTTTCTTCTTACATAATTTGAAGAATTTTGTTAACATATGTAATTCAATATTTCATATTGAATCATTTTGAATTATGACTTTTAGATAAAAGCCACGATTAGTTTCATTTACTATATAAAATTTCTGCGCTCTGGTGTCGAGGCAAAGCACGGTGTTGAGCCACTCAACAACAAAAGTGGTGAACGGAGTGCCCCTACTCTAGGTTCCTTCTGCCTGCCCTGATATGTGAGGGATATAGCGTGAAGCTGTATACTATATAAAAATTGTGTTTAAAATACGTTTTATTAATTTGAAGTGATTCACTTTAGTTGACATTTTTATGTTTCTTATATTTTTTTAGAATTATATTTTTTTCGATTCATTTTACTTAGATTGTTCTAATTGATATTGTCAGCTAGGCCCGAATTATTGTTTTGATATGTGTGATCTTTTAGAAATTCAAATGTTAGCATCAGTTGTACTTTCGTTCCATTTACTTTCTAAAAACCTTTTTTTTGTTTTAGTCTGTAGGATATAAGGAAATTGAACTAGCTGTGGTGTTTCAAATTATTTTTTATAAATATCAATAAGGTAAAAGTGCCAGATGTTTTGAAGGTTATTTATAAAATATTGCATGTATTATGTATTTACTTGTCATGTTTATTGTTTTCCTTCGCAACAAATAGCTTATTTGTTCTTATTTCTTTATTTATAGTTTATTATTGCGATTTCATTTTTTGTGGTGTTGTATATAGATTGTTCTGAAAACATAAAATTGAAAAATCAAAATTTTTGTAACATGTGTAAAATTATTTTTTTTGTCTTTTTTCTTTTTATTCCTACCAATGATGATTGAACAATTACGTACAGTTTAATATGTGATAAAAATCTGGCCAATTTCTTAAATTTAGTCTATTCGAAATACTTTTACAAATTTTGTAATGAAAACAAAACAAATTTAATATAGTGTTTATAGTTATAAAGAAAAATTGTTCCATATGTTCGGTTATTTCACGGTAAATCATATTGTCGTTACCGAAACGGAGAACGAGAAATTATCATTAAGTAGACGGTAGAAGGCTTGTACACATGTATGTATATAGTATCTATATGTATGAAAATAATGATAGCAGTCGTGTCGCAGCGGCACAGTTAAAACGAGACGGTTGTGGATTCAGTTTCCGCTCAAGGGAATGCTTTATTTTCATTTCCACACAGTGGTAGAAATTAAGATCCAGAGAGCGGAGCGTGGGGATCAGAACGGGTTAACACTAAGTTCCTAACCTGCTATAAGACGTATTAGCAGCGTGAAAGACAATTCTACAACAAATAAAACAAAAAAAGTATCTACTTGTACATAATTTATAATATATCAAATATTTTTTTTTATATAAAATAAATTTAACTTAGTTAACAAAACATATTAAAATGAGGCTGATAATATTTATGAAATAAAAATAAAAAATACCTGCTCGTGTGTACAAGTCCTTTCTCATTATAAAGGTAAGTTAGTAATGATATAGCGCAAATGATTGTTTCCAATTGTTTTTTTATACAATTTTTGTTGATTTCAATCTTTTTAGGAATAGTGCGAGTGTTGTTACAATTTTTATCATTTGATTGCTATATTATATAATAATGTTTTTATTTTAATCTTTATATTGTCGTCGAGTGAAATCTTAATTAAAGTTGTTTCTGTACAATTTATATTGTTACTATGTATATAAAAGATTTATAAGTAAAATACATGCTTGTAAATATGTAAAATAAATAAATTTTAAAAAAATATTTTTTGTTTTATATGCTTATATTTTTAATAGGATCAACTCCTTCTCAGCAGACGTCCTTTCGGAAACGGTGGACGGTGGCTGACAATTTAAAATTGCTTGTAATGGCCTAATTCAATTAAGAAAATTTTAATTTTATGCGAACTTAGTTTAATTCAGAAACGAAAACATTATAAATATATTCAATTGAATTTCTTCATTCCTATTAAACTATATGTTCAAGTTTTAAAAAAAATAAAAAAAATAATAAATTTTATTATTGAGCAGCAAGATCCAATAGCTGAATGTTTTTTTAGAAAATATATAAAAAATTGTACATAGCGGGATGTTGATACTATTTGGTTATTATATTATAAAAATTATAGATACATATATTCCTACATTCATCCTTCTTATTATATATATATATATATATATATATATATATATATATATATATTTATAAATATATATATATATATATATATTTATATATATATATATATATATATATATATATATATATATATATATTTATTTTTACTCACACTATTTTGGTTGTTATTATTTAAAATTTTAGTAAACATATAAATCTTCATATTATTCACTGTAATTTACATATTTTATATGTAACACACGCATGTAACCTTAAATTAATTTCAAGTTGAAATCCTATCGAGATTTTTAAATGTTAATATTTTTGTAAATAATATAATGCGTCAAAAGTTTGAGGTCAAGGAGATTACAAATAAACCTTCTATGATGAGGCATATTTAAATATATGTGTATATTAAAAAATAGTAAAATTATATTATATATATAATAATATAATCACCAATGATTTGTTGATATTATAGCTTAAATATTGGAATAAAGACTTCAGTTTTACTTTGAATTTATAAAACACTCAATTCATTAACAATTGTTATCGGAAAATGTTACCGAAACCGAACCGTTGTAAGTTGTTTTTATCTACATTCCAAGATTTTTTTTTGATTCACGCTGTATCCCACATATAGTAAGGTAGGCAGAGAGAAACAGGGAACCTAGTGTTAAGACACTTTCGTTGCCCACTTTCCGCCAAATTCTGTAGGAAGTGCGTGTTGATTAGCGGAACACAACGTCATGTTTTGAGTCATCACTAGAGCGAAGCAATGAAATTAAATATTTCATTCCCTCGAGAGGGAACCAAACCCACTACCGGCCCGTGCACAATCGCACCCTTGTGTTACTGTGCCGCGACGACCTCCAAAAAAGTGCGATACTCACATTTTTTAAAAACGTAGTGTATAAATTTTATAATCTATATTTCGTATGATTCTTAAAATACGCTAAATATTATTGGATAAGTTATATTTATTAACACACAAAGACAGATCTCGTACATTTTGCAATAATCCGTGTCAAGCAATTATACTTAAATTTACATTACATTCAGTTCGTCTCGTGCCGCACGTTCCACAGTTCCAAGTAGAGACGGGTATTTTACGAACATATTACGTCGTAACGACACTGTGGAATAGGAAATTATATGTGTAGCGTCTGATATTCGCAAAAGCATCTTATAAACGATTGCACAAGTGATTTTAAATGTTTTTTTATTGTTATTATTTGTTACTAACGTTCGGCGGGGTGGCGGTCTGATAGTATATAAAAATCGATGTGTGAGATCGATATATAACAGAATAAATTAAAATTAAATTAGCTTCACGCTGTATCCCGCACACTGGAGGGTAGGCAGAAGGAACCCAGTGTTAAGACACTCCGTTCCCCACTTTCCGCTGAGTTCTGGAGGCATTGTGTGTTGAGCGGCGGAATGCAACGCCGCGCTTTGCCTCGACACTAGAACGAAGAAATGAAAATATAAATGTAAATAAATACTTCCTCGTGTTGGGATCAAACCAACAACCAGTCGATTTTACAGTCACACTTTGCGCCCCTGCGCCACGACTGGCCTCGATATATAACAGAAGAGTGATTGTATTTAAATTACTTTCAATAGACATGATGTAGGCAGATAGTAAAAAAATGTCAATAGACTACACGCATTAGTTTAAATATTAAATGTAGCAATTAGGATGGATCATTATTTAGATAAAATAAAACAGGTAAATTGATAAAAAACGGCTTTTAATAATTGAAGCTGCCACTAAATGAATATTTTGGTCTTTTTAACCTTGAGCTTACAAAACTATTTATAACTACTTATGTACGTGTATGAACACGAACTTTTTAGAAATCATGCAAAAAGTGCGAGCGCACCCGCGCATACACCGATTATGCGCTTCTTAGAGTGTAAATAACGCTTAAAAAAATAATAACAACAACAAAAGAAGACAATATAATAAAAAAACAGAAGAGGGCAAACGTCGTAAAACAGTGGCACAGAACGTGACTGTAATCGTGATAGATGTTAGTTTAATTCTTACTTTGAAAATTATTATCATTTTCTTTCTCTGGTAACAAGAAAAAGCGTGGCTTTGAGTTTAGCTACTTAACACACCATATCTCGGATATTGGACGGTGAAGAGGGAATGAGGTATCCTAACTAACCTTATCTAACTCTATGCCTAACTTGTTATAGCAAGATACAGTGAGAAACAAAAAAAAATATTAAAATAAATAAATCAGCTTTACGCTGTATCTTGCACACAGCAGGGTAGGTCGAGGGAAACTAGTGGTAAGGCACTTCCCAGCGTTCCCAACGTTCCACACTTTCCGCCGAATATTTCGACTCATTGCGTATTGAGTTTCGGAATTCAACGCCGGCCATTTGCCTTGGTGCCAGAGCAAAGAAATGAAAAATATTTTCGAGTTGTGATCGAACCAACAATCTTCACAGTATAGTCACACCCTTGTGCCTTTGGGCCACGACGGCCCGAAATCTAAATTTAACCAAAATAACCTAATAACTTTTAGTAGGATATTATTATGTAGATGTAACACCTTAGTTTTAGCAATACAATATTTAAGATCATAGATAAGATAGCTTGCTTTTAATGATGCTGACATTTGCATTGAATGCGATTTGATCGCACTCACAATCGGTACATAAAAATAAATCTAAAAAGCTCAATCATGTTTTCATTTTGAGTGTCATAAACATTTATTATTTAAAAATGTTTGACATTTATAATGTTATTGAAAACAGAGAGAATGGAGAGATTGGATTGGAGAGAGACAGGAAGACATATTGTAGATGTAAATATAAATTTTAGTTACGCAATATATTTTTTTTCTCAGGTTACTTATATTTTTGTGATTTGCTTGATATTAAAAATGATTTTTGTTATCATTATCAAGCAAATCACACTGCAACACGAGCTTTACAGGAGTGTGACTATAAACGCGAATTCGGTTGTGGGTTCGATCGTCACTCGAGGAAATGAAACATTTAATAACTTCATTTCTCCGTTCTGGTGTCGAGGCCAGGGCGGTGACAGTTCCGCCAGTCAACACGAAAGGCTTCACAAATCTGCGGAAAATAGGGAACGGAGTGACTTTTCACCAGAATCCTTCTGCATACAGGGAAATTTAAAAGAAGCTAAAAAACTGTATAATGATCATGGACTCTATTTTAATATACATATCTAATGTGCTCACGTATTTTCATTATCTCATATGAGATTTCGCCACCCGCCAATGAATATGTTCAATGTTTTACTTTATGTGGAAGATATGAAAAAGGTAAAAAATGTGAAATATAACTTAGCGATTATCTTGGTGCTTGGTTGGTATTATATAAATATATATATGAAATATTATTCTTTTAAAAATATACTCAAGTTAAAGGCTAATTAATTATTGTATTAAATTTATAATTATAAATTAAACACATTTAGGGTTCCGTACCTCAAAAACTAAAAACGGAACCTTTATGGGACCGCTTTGCTGTTCGTCAGTCAAGACCATTTATCTTGAGATCGCGTAAATGTATCAAGGTGAAATTAATATCTAACATTCAGGTTTACGGTCCCAGGTTTACGTAATCAAAATAAATTAATATTTATTCATCGTTTTAGCTGTATTTTGTATGAAATTCGGTTTGTAATCAAGATCTTTGGGGATTTTTTTTATGGACCTACAGTTATGAATGAAGTACAAACTTTTTTTGTACTTTATTTCATATAAAATATATACATACGCCCGCAAATTTAAGTTTGTCGACCGATGGTTAATCGACTGTAGAACTACAATCCTAAAATTGGTACAGAGCCCTCGCTCTTGTTTAGGTAGTAATATGATTTATATGCTGTGGACAAAGAAGTAGCAAGGTCACTTTTAGATACTAGTGTAATCTTAATAGCTCTACATTTTTATATACCCACGTCATTTATGTTAATATGATGGCAATGTTACGTTCCTTTGCAATTTTAAATAAACCTGTGCGTGAGCGCTTACTATTCTTTTATCTCTTACGCTTTTTGAGAAATAAAAAAAAATCAACAACAAATTTAAAAAGAGACATACTCTGCATAATAAACTGTGCTTATTACCAATTGTATAAGACGGTTACGATTTTTTTTAACGGGTGTTATTAGAAATTTTATGTTTTTTTATATAAAAACTACAGTAAATTTATAATATCTATCAATATCAATATAACGTCTAGAATCTATTCTACCTGTAATTGGATGAGACGGATTCAACAAAGTGCGTTACTTAAGCCATATTAAATTCTAAGTTTTATCGATCTCGTAAACAGGTGTTGTAAATTCATCATTCGTTAAGATATAAAATAATTAAAAAAAATTAAAAAATTAAATTAGCTTCACGCTATATCCCGCACACAGCAGGGTAGGCAGAGGAAACCTAGTGTTAAGACACTGCGTTCTCCACTTTCTGCCGAATTTTGGAGGCATTGCGTGTTGAGTGGCAGAACTCAACGCCGCACTTTTGCCTCGACACCAGAGCGAAGAAATGAAAATATAAATTTAAGTAAATATTTCATCTCCTCGAGTGGGGATCGAACCCACAACCAGTCGGTTTTACAGTCACACTTCGTGCCGCTGCGCTACGACTGGCCTCTCGCCTATAAAATAATTGATTTTAAAATAATGTGATTCAGAACATAAAATGGCGTTGGTTAGCGGTGAAGATGCATGGGATACTTAAGTACATAGTAATTTATTAAAATACTGAAAGAAGTTGATTTATTTTATTTTTGGAAAACGAGAACAATATACACCTAAAATTTATTAAAGGCATATAATATTGCTAATAAAAGTTATATACTCCATCCATGAAGGCCAATCGCAGAGGCACAAATGTGTAACTGTAGACACGTTGTTGTTGTGGGTTCGATACCCGCACCCGAGAAAATAAAATACTTATTTAAATATATGTTTTCATTTCCTCGCTCTGGAGTTAGCGGCGTTGATTACCATCACTCAACACGCGATGTTTCTGGAATTCGCCGGAAATTATGGAACGGAGTACGGAACGGATACACTGATGTGTGCGGGATACAGCGTAAAGCTAATTAATAATACATATATCTTCATTTCTTCATTGTGATGACGAGCAAAGCAAAGCGTAGTGTTGACTTCCTATGCCTCCAGAACTTGGCGGAGGAGTGATGAGTGGAGTGCTGTAACACTCCCTGGCTCTGCCTACTCTGCTGCATGCAGGATACAAATAAAAATTGAAAAAAATATATAAACAACACTGAGTGACTAATAGATTGTTTTTTTGATTTCCTACAATTCCTTCAATATATTAGTCACAATGAAAAATAATAATCATAGTCGTTTATGTTGCATATATTATTTTTTTTAATGATTTTATTCATACACGCAATACATTCTGATTAACCTCTAAGCAATTGTTCTGTAAGTATTGCATGTTGTCCTATCATTTTCCCACAGACAGTCATCTCTTTAATTGTTTATCTATATAGGTGACCTAGCGTATCTAATTCTCTTTTTCAGTTGACCTGCAACACCTATTATGTTTCTGTTGTTCATATCTTTTGGCCGTTTAATTAAAAATATATATTTTTTTTTAATATCTTTAAATCAAACATGGCTCAAAGTTAGAAATGGTGCACGTTGCAGTATTGTATAGAAATTGATTTTTATATATATATAATCTCTGATGCTTTAGGTGCATTTAAATAGGTTAAAAGGTATCGCGTTTTTAACAATTTTAAAGAGTTATACCACTTAAGAAACTAAATCTTTTAGAAAACGTAATTATTTGAACGTAGCGGCATTTGAACCCGCGCCTCTTATTATGCTCCTTTTATTCGTTTTCTAAAAAGTAAGGCATTTGTTTTTTACTCATTTTTCATAATTTACCATCAACACGACGGATAGATGCGGGTAGTTATGATAATTAATTAATTGAGAAGGAACAAAGCAAAAAGTTACTTAAACCATTACCCATAGAGAATTATATAGTACGAAGACATGTTCAAATGAAGGAGGCTATTAGTAAATAGCGGCGTAGTCCACTATGTATAATAAATGCTATTTTTATCATAATTTTGCCTTACTTTCTATAAAATATAAAAAAAAAACAAAGAGTGAACCTGATCAGTTAAAAAAAAGAAAAAGACTCGATTTCTTCAACACTGTAAATAAAAATTATATAAACAAATAAACAACACAACTGGTTCAGTCTTACTTTCAATCAAAATGTAAGTGAACCTGACCTCCCCAAACATTTGACCAATAGCTTTCATTCAAAGAACACTTTCTTTCGGGTCGTGTATTATTAGCTTATCTTCTTAGCTTTTAAATTAAAAAAAAATAAATTAGTTTCACGCTGTATCCCGCACACAGCAGGGTACGCAGAGGGAACCTAGTGTTAAGGCACTCTGTTCCCCACTTTCTGCAGAATTCTGGAGGCATTGCGTGTTGAGTGACAGAACTCAACGTCGCGCTTAGCCTAGATACCAGAGCAAAGAAATGGAAAAAATTTAAGTAAATATTTCATCTCATCGAGTGGAGATCGAACCCACAACCAGTCGGTTTTACAGTCACACTTCGTGCCACTGCGCCGCCGACTGGCTCTCGATTATTAGCTTTTATTACTATAATTAAAGTTAAAAAGATTATGAACTGATATAACATATTAGCAAATATTGCTTGTTGCAGCTGTTATAATATGTATGTAATAAATACACTTTAAAAGAAACTATTTTATATAATTTTATTGAATTTTTATTTCTAGTATCGTTTAAGTACTAACGTGGGTGTTCCATTTGATTTCTCTATCTATCTATCTATTTTATTAGGTTATCTATCTATTTGAAGTTATCCCACGTTTCGAGACTCGAAGTAAAACATATTGATTAAAATGGCTAATTTTCGAAGCGATCTTAAACAATACAGCATTAAACTTTATCCAATGAAGTACCTTACATATATTATTGATTTAATATAGATAAATATGGTCCTTTACAGCATGTAATGTAAATAAATATTTTCGAAGAATTAGTTTAAAATTTATTTTAATCTGTAATACGCGTAATTACAGATTAAATTAATTTTAAACTAATTAACTGTATTAAGTAAATATTTCTGTAGTTTAAGCGGCGAAGCCGCGAGCGGTTCGCTATTGTACAATATTTTCCTAGGTTTTAAAGTAAAAAAATGGAAACCATTCCTTTTTTTATTTCTAAATATTAAATTACTTCCAACAAATTTTATTTATCATACAATTAACTATAAGTTACTATTACCACGATTTTATTATAAAAATGTAAATCAACCTTTTTGTTTAATGAAAATATGTTTTTGAAAATAAGTTATGTAAGTTCATAGAACTATCACAGAAGATTCGAGATATACTTTTAGACTTCGAGTAGAAGGAGAGAGAGTTCCTCTAGAATAACATATTGTATTAGAATTTAAGATAGACATTGTACAAGCCTAATAGTATTTTACTCTTGAAAAAAAAAGTTTTGTAAAAGCCTCAAGGGTTTTGATTTCGTTACTCTATATACATATAAAAATATCAAAACAGAGAGAGAGGCCAGTCGTGGCGCAGTGGTACCAAGTGTGATTGTAAAACCGACTGGTTGTGGGTTCGATCCCCACTCGAGGAGATGAAATATTTACTTAAATTTATATTTTCATTTGTTCGCTCTGGTGTCGAGGCAAAGCGCGGCGTTGAGTTCTGCCACTCAACACGCAATGCCTCCAAAATTCGGCAGAAAGTGGGGAACGGAGTGTGTTAACACTAGGTTCCCTCTGCCTACCCTGCTGTGTGCGGGATATAGCGTGAAGCTAATTTAATTTTTAATTCAATCAAAACAGAGCCTCTAGGTTTACATATGTAACATAAAATTCATTATCTACACTAACATAACACATTATAAACGCTATAAACAAATTAAACCATATATAATTAAAGGTCAGCTGGTAGAAGACACACGGTGGCCGTGGGTTCAACTAAACAACTCGTTTCGGTCCATCACTAGTCCTTTTATGTTAGTCGTCTAATTATGCAACTTATGCAACACGGCCGGACCTTGTACTCTTTTCTATTGTGCGTGCTAACGATGCTTCCAAGTCTTATCTGGAAACACGTTATGGTGATTTTATCACTTAATACAGGTAGCTATCATATTTATTAATAGATGAATTAATATTTTAAATTTATTTCTATCAATGATTCATTGAAATATCAATTATTTCTCGTTAAAAGTAAATGACAAAAAAATGTTATTGTGGTTAATCCGAAAGATAATAAAGACATACACTATCACAGAGTTTTCTGTAGAGCTTTTCAAGGTGTAATAGTTAGTAGATTATTTTGATCAGGCAGGCAGCGTTTGCAATGTAATTATTTTCGACATCACATTAGAAACCCCAAAAATAACAATATTTTTAAACCGGATCAAAATCTGTTTTGGTGTTTCAAATATCTAAGCATACATAAAGAGGAAAGCGACTTTGTTTTATACTACGAGTAGCAGTTTACCAATTTAATATATTTTCTACATTTTTATAAAATGAGGCCTAGAATAAAGGCCGTTGTGGGCTCTATTCCCACTCGGGGGAAGGAAAAATTTATCAATTTGATTTGTTCGCTCTAGTAACGAGTCAAAAACGCGGCGCTGAGTGGGAAAATTGAAATTTGGTATATATATTATGAAATAGAAAGGTAATAATAGTTATTAACTATTAAAGTAACAGAAAAAAAATGTATTTTCCTTTATTAAGCATAGATATAGTACAATTGACTAAAACGTTTCGAGGTTTTATCTAAAGCATTGCGATCTTAAATCCATTGTTTTTACGCGGAATTTTAATATGACGATATTCCGTTAAAAAACAATAGGTAACCGCCCAATTTAATTTGCGTAACTCTATAAGAAAAGTGCAGGTCCAATAATGCAACTGACTTAATCAGTGTTTATATAAAAATAACAATTGAGTTCAGTGACTTCGCAACATAACATGTACTATCACTATTTGGACACCGTATTTTAAATCGCATGTAAATGCTAACCCACTTTCGTGATAGAATGTTTTTATAGATACCATTGTTTAAGTAGTAAAAGCATTTATAGAAAAAAGTGATAAGAACACGATTTTAAAGCAACTTTTTTTTTGTTAAATTATGATAATTTTGTATTCAAGCGTGTAATGAAGCCAATTTCTTAGGGTTTTGTAACCGAATGGTAAAAAACGGAACCTATTTGGATTCCTCTTGTCTGTCTGTCTGTCTTACTATACGTATGTCACTGTTACCTTATTTAATTATAGAGGGAAATTTAATATATTATTTAGAACGTAAGATGCTAGTTTAAGATTATGTTACTTAATAAAAGTTTTGACAATCTCAAAAAAAAATGTGATATTTTTTTAAATTTGTAATATCATATTTTATTAGTAGGGATAGAAATCAATCGGCTACACGCTGTATCCCGCTCACAGCAGGGTAGGCAGAGGAAACATAGTGTTAAGACAATCCGTTCCCCACTTTCTACCGAATTCTGGAGGCATTGCGTGTTGAGTGACAGAATTCAACACCACGCTTAACCTCGGCACCAGAGCGAAGAAATGGAAGTATAAATGTAAGTACATATTTCATCTCCTCGAGTGGGGATCGAACCCACAACCAGTCGGTTTACAAGTCACACTTTGTGCCGCTGCGCCACGTTCGGCCTTAGTAGGTATATACTTATTTATTTTTATTAATTTAAACTAATTAAAAGTGTCGTAAAATTTTTAAAATCTACTTAATACAAAGAAAGTGTCTAAAACACGTCCCCTCTAACATATAATATTAACATACGATTATACATATTTGTTGTTTATCCATATTCGAATCAGCTAATGTCCAACATGAGAACTTACATTATAAAAGATTCACATAATAGAAAAAAGCTTATATATACTTTGTTATTATGGTTATTTGTTTAACAATAATGATGAGAAAGTTACAAAACCAACATTTGTTCATCTAAGGAAGGAAACACTCGTATAGTTTCACCTTCCTTGCTCCAATCATTGGTAATTATAAAAAAATACTTATTCAATTCCGACCATATGAGCAAGGTCTACTAAAATACTGTGACTTACTGACATGGTGGTAACAGCTTCAAATCTTATTTCGTAAAAATATCGATTTTAAGATTTACATTCAACAAGTCAAGGCCAGTCGTTGTGGGTTCGATCCTCACTCGAGGAGATGATATATTTACTTAAATTTATATTTCCATTTTTCGCTCTGGTGTCGAGTTCCGCCACTCAACACGCAATGCCTTCAAAACGCGGGAACGGAGTTTCTTAACACTAGATTCCCTCTGCCTACCCTGCTGTGTGCGGAAAACAGCGTGAATCTGATTTAAGATTTACATTAAATTATTTACACTAGTCCTTAAAGAATATAGCATTCAATAATTTAAAAAAAAATAACAATGCTGCCAGTCATCTCAGCTATTCTTCTTATACTATTAAATTATTTATTTGACAGCTGTCACTACTATAAAATAATAGAAGTAAATAGTGAATTTACTGCACGGTGTATTTTACTGAACCCAAATGCATTTGTTTCCTAATAGCAATAAGTAGGTAAGGTGAACAGTGTAAACTATGGAACCTTACATTTATTAATTTTACCCATTAATAGCAAAGAACTTGCGGTGCAAAAAGGAATTCTTTATCATTTCTATATTATAACTTTACATCATAGGAACTTATGATTAAATGTATACAAAAAGATAACTAAAATTTAATTCAATTTTAACCCATTGAACGAGTACCTAGTAAAGTACCCAGTAAATTTCTCTCTGTTAAAAAAATGTTAGGCAAAATAATACTTATTTCCTTTTTTAAATTATTTAAATATTTCGCAAATGTAACAAAAAATAAAAGTTAACAATTTGGGGACGTGATATAAAAAACTTAGCTTAGACCATAATAACTCTATATTTATATAGATTTCAAAAAAAATGATATACCTATTCTTATATTTGGCAGAAAGTGGGGAAGGAGTGTCTTAACACTAAGTTCCATCTGCATACCCTACTGTGAACGAGATGCAGCGTGAAGCTGATCTATTCTTATAGCAGTAATATTGAATATTATTCATTTAAATATATGAACATAAACACAACATTTATCTACAATTTAAAATAAAGTAATAAATCTTCTCCATAGGTTCTTTATTCGATCGTGGTATCCGTATGAGGCAATACCGTTCGTACGCACGAAGTTATCCTAACCTAAACACCATATATACAACCGATGGACGAAATCCTGGTTATGTCACAGTTTAATTAACAGTTTTTATATATATATATATATATATATATATATATATATATATATATATATATATCTACTTACGCTTTAAAAAGTAAATATAATTTAGCATGCACAGAATGCTATGTAAAACAAATTTCACTTTATCTAGTCTCGACGTGTATTTACATAAATGTATATATTGTGAAACGTTGATTAGGTTTCATCATTTAATTGATTTTATTATGAAAATTATTATATTTGGATAAGCAGAAATATCCTTGAGTCATTTTATTCCCTTTTTTTTTGTTTTTTTCGGTACCTCGCACATAGCAGGGTAGGAAGAGAGAATGTAGTGTTAAGGCACTACGTTCTCATTAAGACACTTGCGTCTGCCACTTTCCGCCGCAGGAGGCATTGCCTGTTGAGTGGTGGAAGCTCGCGGAACCCATAACCGTCAGTCAGTCACATTTACAGTCGCACGCTTGTGCCACTGTGCCACAAGTGGTCTCAATTTAATTCCATATCTTTTTAAATATATAAATTAAATCCACAACAACCAATTCTTGCAACTGAGATAAAAGAGGCTCTTTATTTACCTCCTTTTTTTCTTACGTATTTTTTATTAAACCAAAACAAATTAGTATTTAAAGATCATGATAAAATAACATTGTAGAATGCAGTTGTCCTGATGGTAGCTTGCTTTAAATTACATATAATTGCTCTCTGTCAATAAGACTATATGGACAAACTGTGTTGTAATTAAAATGTCGACGTACTGACTGACATCTTCCTTTTAAATGCAAAAGAATGTAAATGACTGTAGTTGGCAATATTACATGGAAACTCTGACATATAATTAATGACAAATTAAAAAAAAATGTGCTGCTCTAGTTTGGTGGACATTTTATAGTTTATATATTATATTTACTTAAACATTTACATATAAAAAGCTTAACTTAGCTTGACATTTTATCCCTAGCAGAGTAGCCAGAGAGAATATTTAAATATATTTGTACTATTTTCATTTTCTCGCTCTGGTAACTGGTGGCAAAACTGATCGACTCAACACGCAACGCCAAGGCGTAATGAGGATTCTCAAGAGAATTCGGCGGAAAGTAGGGGAACGGAAATATACAATACATTTCCGTTCCCCTACTTTCCACTGAATTTTCGTTTTGATGTTCCGTTAAAACAACAGAACTAAGAAAATAAATATTTTGGCACTAAACAAACTTCATGTGTTTATCTAATATTCTCATATCAGTTATTGCAATAGATTAAGTAAACGTGTGTTTAGAAAACGATTGTATTACATATTATAAATACATTTCTTCCGTAACATAAAGCGGATATTATTTTCTAGCGTCAAAGATTTACTTTTAATAAGGGAAATGCAAAAACCTACCTTCTTTTACTTATATTAAATGCATTAAGCATTATTTTATAAAATATATATGTAAGTTTATAAATTTACTTATTTATTGAATTATTTTTCGCTCATTATTGAGACATTTGGTATCGATTATCGAATCTAGTTGGACATGTATTTAAACTATTTATACAATATCAATTAAAAGTCGTTATTGATGATCTGCTATAAATCTGAACTTACGAATTCATACATATGAATAGATAAAACATGACGTATGAACAGCAACATAAAAAAAAATACAAATAATAAATAAATAATACATTTAATACAATATTTTAAGGTAATTAATTTAATACAATATTTTAAACTAATTATTTGAAAATATTCTTAAACGCGTATATATAACTGTAAACGCGGGTTTGATTCCCATTTAAGAAAATAAAACATTAATACTATCGATCTAGCGTCGAGGCAAAACGTGTCGTTAAGTTCCGAAACTCAATATGCAATGCCTCCAAAATTTGTCAGAAAATCAGGAGCGGAGTGTCTTAACACTAGGCTCAACCTGCCTAGCGAGCTACATGCGGGATACAGGATGACGTTTACTGACAAATGTCAAACTGCGTGATATTGTAAGTATATGTATTTGTAAGTTCATTTTAAGATTAGATAGCCTCTACCGTGCATACGTTCTTTTGTAAAATGAGCTGAGCCTACAGCAATTTAATAATTAGTAAATAATTTTCAATAGCATAAATTGAAATTCCTAAACGTATAAGATTGATGTCAGTAAAGCCACGTGCAACAAGAAATGTCAATGCCATGTAGTAAATTATGGAGGTGATGATTGCCGTGTTTACTTCCATAAATATTTATTCGCATAACATTAACTTACATTACTTTTTTTTAAGCTTCACGCTTTATCCCGCATAGACCAGGGTAGGCAGAGGGAGCTCCTCACTTTCTGCGGCTGCAAAATGAGGAGCTCCCTCTACCTACTTAGGTCTATGTCAATACTTCGCTTAATGGAATATCCAACTTTAAAAGATATTTAAATTTGAATCAGTACTTCCTAAGATAAGAGCGTCCAACCAAACAAACTTTTCAGCTTTATAATATTAGTAAAGATGGAGATTACGCATGTCTTACGTATGATAGTAGGCGACCCTGCATGTCTTTATAAAACGCATATTTTTATATATATTAACTTGCGTTTTGGGTGTTGTTGTTATAATATTGTTTTTGAAGCCATAAATGAAATATGCATGAGGCAATCTATTTTTTATATTGCATCACTTACTTAATTTATTTTTATAAAAGCAGTCTCGTAAATACATCAACATGTACTATTTTCAATATCATTAACAAATTAAAATGGATAATATAAAAAGTTTATAGTAAGGACTTCTACACTACAATTTTTTCCTTACGCATTTTTCCTTGTTACTTGCATTTCCTACATTTACTTCGTAAAATCATTTAAGGTATATGTTATTGCTCAGCTTTACGCTGTATCCTACACGTAGCAAGTGTTAAGACACTCCGTCCCCCAATTCCCTTCCGAAGCATTTGGAGGCGTTGCGTGTTGAGTAGCGGAACTCAACGTCGCGCTTTGCCTCGATACCGGACCGAAGAAATGAACATATAAATATAAATAAATATTTCATTTCCTCGAGTGGGGTTCTAACTCACTACCAGTCGATTTTGCAGTAACACTGTGCCCCTGCGCCACGACTGACCTCTATAAGTATATTATATGTTATTGCTTCACAGTCAATTTTTATATTATCAATGTGTCAGTATAACTATTATCTACTTTTTATTAAAATGGTTTCCAAAATACAAGAAAAAAAGATTTATTATTAGTCTATTAATTAAATAAAATGTTAGCTAATATATTATAAGATAACCCGCTGACAAATGAAGACACTGACGCACGAGAACTTCTAACTAGAAGGATATTATGATGTATGATTATGAATATGCCCAATAGTAAGGCCCATTTATAAGGTACCTAAAAAGAAAATTATTAATTATCAGGTTGATAAAGTGCGAATCGGAGTCGATCACCGAGGATTCCAATTCCAGGTTTGTAGATCAACTCGGACGTAAAGCCACATTTATAATGATTTCTTTCAACAAAATATCTATAAATTTTATATTTTATGTTTTTTTTTTCTTTATTTGTAATGTAAGTTTTCACGTAGATTGAAAATGTTCAGACTTAAGTTTATAATTTTTCATGAGTTAAATTTATAAATAAGAATCACCAGATTAAGTTATTAAAGTAAATTTTAAAAGATACGTTCCCGATGACATAAAGTCAGGAATTTAGTACGAAATCTTCGGTGGAGGTGACCAACTGGCACTTGATTGGTTTTCTAATAAAATTTATTATTAAGTAGGGGTCAATCAAACAAATTGACACACCACATCGTGAAATATTATCTACTGGGAAAACCACGAACGTATAAATGAATACTCCTTTTTTTTTTAAATTGGATTTGTTGCTGTTGACCTGGAATGGTCTTGACAGCGTCACCGAGCGGAAAATGAGTGAATGTATTTTCAAGTTTTAAGTTCGTTATTTTTCTGAAACTACAGCTCTTAAGTTAAAAATATTTTGTTAAACGTTATCTAACGTATCAAATATAAAATTTAAAGCCATTCCTGGCGCAGAGGCACACGCGTGGGACTGTAAACGCGACAGATTGTGGGTTCGATTTCTACTCGAGGAAATTAAATATTTAATATTTTCATTTCCTCGCTCTAGTAGGTCGGTATTGAGTTCAGTGTACGTGTGAGTGTCTTATTGAGAACTACGTTCCTAGGTTCCCTCTGCCTATCCTGCTATGTACGGGATTCTAAATTAAAATAAATTATAACGACATCTGTGTAGCGAATGACAAAACTGTTTGTTCAGCAAATGTTTAAAGTTTGTGAAAGGCACCTTCTACTTCTCTATATTGTAATGGTATATGGGTATTGTAATAGATGGCAGTGTGAACGAAAAGTTCTTTATTAGTAAAAAAATACAAATATATTTTATTTAAACTTTATTTGAATTTAAATATCAAAGGTAAGGTTATAAGAAGTTTTACTAATTTTTATTTTTTATATACAAATTATACATACTAGTAAAATATAAATTATATTTTATAATTTAAATTTCTATTATAGCAGAAATACAAACTATACAGGGATAAAGGGGATAAGGAGATTTCATATTATATATACAGGGTTATCAGTAATTCGACCTATTTCCGAGAAAGCGATGTAGATGTGGTTATTAAAAACTGATTGTGTTTCACAAATCTCTCTATGCGGAAATGGATATTAGAATGGTCTATAGTATCTCAAATTACTTAGTTATTAAAGTGCTGAAACAGAAATAGAATTTAAGGAATAATAAAATTCAATAATCCAGTGCTTTTTTTCTGACCGTATGAACTTGCTAATTTTTCGTACCCCACTTTCAGTCTATTTATGTTAATAACTAACTTTCGTAAGTCGATTTCATAATTGGAATTCTCATAATGGACCTATTTCTTGTATTTTATGAAAATGCAACAGACAATAATGCTTTAAGCTTTTCCTTAAAATTTTGAGTTCCTATCCCATTGAATAGACTGAAATATTTTTAATTCATCAATGACGTAAAGAAACAGTTTTGAGTACTACCACTCAACACGCAATCTCGAAAATTAAAAGTAAAGCGTGGAATAGAATGTCTTTATACTGGGGTCTATCTGCCTATATTTTATTTAAATGCAGGATATGACGTGAAGATTAATAAATATATACAGCCAATGTTATTTCACATGTATTGTATATAAAAGGCTTTAGATTTTGATCTAATTGACAAAATTATTCTCAAAGAACTTCCACAAAAAGATAACTCAAAATTATTTTAACAGTGTTCTACGAGTTTGTTATTTCTCGGCACTATAGATAAATTCGCAACTAATAATTGATACTCAAATCCGGCAAACCACCAAATGAAATAACCTTTTGTAGATCCAATATTGTGATCACTATTATTCGAAATCAAAATAATTCGAAAAAAATAATACTTCATAGATTGCTAGATTATTTCATATAGGCGACATTTCCAATGGGGAATGAGTTCCTAAAAAGCCATTATCGCTCTCCATACATCTCTTCAGTGTCCTTAGACTGATCGCACGATAACATCTAACAAACAAAAAAGCTTACTACTTAAATTGGTATATAGAATGATTTTGGCTTGTAATAATAAAATAAGTGACGTTTCTTTATTAAAATAATATTAAAACAATAGGTACATGTTACTCTACATTGCCACGCAATAAGAAGCTAGGGTATTACAGAATAATTCTGTTTATGATAATATATTATGCTTCATTTATAGTGTAAATTAACTCTCTAGAGCTCTGTAGTTTAATAAATGTACTAATAAATGATGTTGCTAACATTTCATTTTAAAAGTAAATTTTAATAAATATATATAAAATAATTATATGAAAGCTTGTGTCGTATTTTTGATGATTTTTAAAATACGATGAAATATATATTTTTGGTCCGTAAACAGTTATGTATCTATAGAATAAAAGAACTTTGATAATTTGCTAAACGTGGCTGTTGTTGTTACAGTTTTCTCTTGTCTACTATGTGTTGGTGAATACTAATATCCGATCGATCGTGATAGTTTAATGTGTCTTACAGCGTTGACATTTAATCTTTTTTTTTTATTTTAATGTATTTTACTTCGCAGAACTTAAAATATATATACTAAGTAAGTAAAGTGAGATCCAAGGCATACGTTACATCCCCTAGGCATACGTTACGTAGCAAAGCTGAAATTTTGAGGATTATTAGTCCAACATAGCAATGACCGGCCAGTCATATCGCAAGTATTACAAAGTGTGATTAAAAACACGACTGGTTCGATTCCCACTCGAGGAAATGAAGTATTTATTTAAATTTATATTTCCATTTTTTCCTTCTAGTGTCGAGGCAAAGCAGTCTTAACACTAGGTTCTCTACTACTAGGCTGCCTACCCTACTGTGTGCGGGACACACTGTAAAGCTGATTTTGGTTTATTTAGTAATTTATTAATTAGAGTAATTGTAAAATTAATGTATATGTCATGTAGACCTACCATATAATGAGTAAGTAGTACATATGATATTATATAACGAGACAGAAAGAGGAATTGTATCTTTTCCTTCTTCCTTATTTTAATCTTCTTAATCCGTGTTTTACCGTGAATTATTGCAATTCATAAATTTTATATGGTATTTTAGTATATTTACTTCTGTCAATATGTTTAGCACTTCAAATAATAAACGTCACATTACGTTATGTGCAAGCATAATATATAAGATTTTTTTTACATTTCCTTTAAATTCCTTAATAGTAAAAAATCTTTTTCTCTTTTCGTATTTGCTTTATAAGTACGTAATATGTGGAATTAAAATTTTAGAGTTTTTCAAATTATTATACGTATGCCTCTGAAGTTAAGTTCAAATATAAATGCCTTAATTGACTACATTTGAGAAATTATAGTATTTTTTCTATATTTATGAAAACTGTGCTAAGTGCTAAGATATTCACTCTAGGATGTGATATATTTAATATTTTAATTTCCTCGCTCTGGCAATGACAATGAGGCAAAGCGCAGTGTTGAGTTCTGCCATTCAACACGCAATCCTTCGAGTGAGTTTAACTCCATCCCTAAATATATTATGTATCTCATAAGACCCAAATCAAAAGTAAAACTTAAAAAATATTCCAAATAAATAATAAAAATAATTCAACAAATGAAATTTAAAGGATAGGATAAAATTTTTATTTTTTTTAATATTACGTATACACGAATTGCTATCAATTGTAGTCCTTTAATCAGTTATTCCTTAAGGTATTGTTTTAAACAAACGCACAGTACAAAGTGGTGCAACCCGAGGCTTATATAAATAGAGGGCTATTGTTCAAACATATCAGTGTTATTGTAGAGTTATAGAGATATCAGTGAAAAATGCGTGGACTCCAAGTAAGTATATTTTTGAAATAATCTATTATTTATTGCCCATATATTGATTGATAATTGTTAATAGATAAAAAATAATAAGCAATTTAAAGTTTTATTTTTTTTTAAGTTAAATTAGTTCTTTGTATCCCTTATTAGGTATGATGTTTTTTCTTTTTATTTACTTAGCCTTCATAATTGCTGTCATTATCAGTTAAATGTTGTAAAAATTGTTCATTTTTGATAAAGTATCTGTTGTATTTCTTGTTCTAATATTTAATGTTAGCCGTTAAGCCTATTCTAATTGTTTAAAAGTAAAATGTTCTGTCTGTCACAATATATTAATTAATACGATTAAAGAGAACTGAAATAATTAATATTTACAAGGCTTATCCCGTATTTTGTAGGCTAGGCAGAGGAAATGTTAATTTAAAACATTCCGTTCTCCACTCAACGTAAGATTAAATAATTAATTCCCACTATAAAAATAAAAGTATTAATAAAAAAATATTTTATTACTATAAATAAGTTTCAAGTATTCATCTATGCAACGTTAAAAAAAACGTATCCATATTTTAATTGTTATCGTTAATTCATATTGATATATGGACTTATAAAATAGATTTTTTATTAATAATATTCTATCGTGCACCGTATCGTAGCGCAGTGTGACGGTGTGCATTAAATTGGGCAGGAAGTAGAACACTGACTATCTCAATAATCTCTTTGCCTACTACCACCCTATACGGAATATGCAAGAGATTTGTACATTTGAATAAAATAACTTCCTAGCACTATTTTTTTAAATTGCTTACATAAAAGTATTGCTTATTTTTGTAATTGAAATTCACATAATAACGGTAAGGAAAACAAACAATAGTAGGTAAGAAAAGTGCGAAAAAATTGTGCTATAATCGATATTATAGTCGATATTACGGTGCGTTGTGCGTTTTGTGCTATTATATGATTCATTTGTGTTAGTTGCTGCTGGTAATAAATTTGAATATAAAGAAACTAACTAAATTTATATGTCAAATATCCACTTGACATTTTTTTTTTCTCTTTGATAGTTAAAGAGTATATGACTTTTATTTTTATTTCCTAATTTTTACTTTTAAATAAAAAAAAAACGTTGAGTTCCACCACTCAACAACGTAAATTTTCAAAAACTGAATAGATATTTTTAGCACTAGTTTTAATATTATCCTTCCACCCGAAAAAAAATGTTTTTTCATAATGTCAAATAATGCTTATATTAATTTGATTTATTTAAAATTAGGCATATATTGATAAGCAGACAGAAAATATGTCATTTTAAAATAAATATACATAAATGGGGTAAATAGAAATCTGAAATTAATATTGATATCGATGCCTATCACAAGTAACAGCTTTTACCCACAACCCTGTGAAATTGACACGCACGCCTTCCGGCTTAGTAGTCACTGTCTCTTATCACTAAACTTAGAGATTAATTATATTTCAATAAATTTTCTTTATTATTTTCATCAATTTGTTTTTATTTTATGTTACATTAAAACAAGTTTCTATGTATATATGAGTATAATTATTAAATTGAATATACACTTAATTTTTTGAGGCATTGCGTGTAGAGTGGCGGAACTCAACGCCGGGCTCTAGTCTTGATGTCAGAGCGAAGAAATGAAAAATAAATAAATAATAATTCACTCGCAATGGGGATCAAACCCACAACTGTCATGTTATAGTCACACTCTTATGCCGCTGCGCCACGAACGCCTCATATTATAGATATAAATGAAATTAAATACAAATTCATTAACTACATTTTGAAATAATCACCAAAGAAATTCAATTACAACAAAAAAATCTTTCAGATATTGAAAATATGTAGAATTTATTTCCTCATTTATAATAATTATCTCTTTCCTTACATAAATCATATAAGTGCCTATGTTAACTACATAGGTATTTACGCCAGTCGTGGCGCAGTGGCACGAAGTGTGACTGTAAAACCGACTGGTTGTGGGTTCAATGCCTACTCGAGGAGATGAAATTTTTACTTAAAATTATATTTCCCTTTATTCGCTTTGGTGTCGAGGTGTCTAAGCGCGGCGTTAAGTTCTGCCACTCAACACGCAATGCCTCCATAATTCGGCAAAAAGTGGGGAACGGAGTGTCTTAACACTAGGTTCCCTCTGCCCACCCTCCTGTGTGCGGGATACAGCGTGAAGTTGATAGTTACTTTATATTATAAAATTAGCTATACTCGACACGCTACGGGTTCATTGATAAAAATTCTAACTCACAGTCTACGTAATATATTCGATATTGTTGTAACTGAAGCGTTGTAAGGCGGAAATTATATAATTTACCTTATAAGTATTAGTGTACTTAATACTTCCTGCGTTTGTTTTTATGTATTCTTCTTGTTAAGTAATTTAAAGATTAAACGTTAAATCATTTATTACGTGTATTTTTTTGTGCAGCGTGTCTCACGAGTCTTTAGCTTTTCAAATGTGGCCGTATTTTTAATATTTCTGTTTTGTTTTTTTATTGCGGTTACTAGATACGGTGACATATTTTGAGTTAATTTATATAGTAGTACTTGTGTAGGAAATGTAATTTCTACGTATAAAAACGTAGAATATTTTTTTGGGTTAAAACCTAGTATCAGAACGTAGTGTTAAACTGCTTTGTCGCTATTAAGAAACTTTTGTTCGTTTCGTTTCGTTTCGTTCTCAATAGATTGACGATAGTGAACCTGAACTCCGCGTTTTGCCCGTTGCCAGAGCTAGGAGGGAATCGAATCCTAAACCTTTTATGCTTATAGACGCACACTTGTTCCCTGGGCCACAGACAGGATTAGCATCTTAGCACTTGTATACATAATTGATGAAAATGTAATACGAAGAAAAGGAAGGTTTCATATTTTATTTACAGAAGCTCCATATATTTATTTAGTTCGGTTTTGCTACCAAAAGACATTTATAAAGGAAGTTAGACAATTCTCAAGTATAACGCTTCTCATTTACCTTTTTTTATCTTTATTTATTTCAGGTTTGTATTTCATTGGCGTTATGCGTAGCAGTTAGAGCAGCGTATATCAGTTATCCCAACTATGGAGGTTATAGCGGTTACAGAGCATATCCTGCTTATGTAAGCTATGGATATGATGGATACGACAGCTACAATGGTGGTCATGAATCTTATTATGTAAGTAATAACAGCCAAGTTATTTTAATTATCTAAATTAGTCACGTATGGATGCATACGATATTAAATATAAATAATTTTTAAATATAAATAATTATTAAATATAAATAAACGAATAAATTATATAAATTTATTCGTTTATTTATATTTAAACATAACATGAAAGCCAAATACAGGATTTTTAATATAGAACAAATTTATTTTTGTGCCGGATCTCGTTTTTAGATGTATACAATTATCTTTTTTCTATCTCTCTATCTTGGTCAGTATTTTTCATGTATTTTCCATACAACGTGACATTGGTGGAGTGAATTGTGCTCAACTGGCACGCTTGCAACACCACTAATAAAGAACTGAACTAGTGTTAAATAATATAATACTGTAAATATTATAATTATATATATATTATTATAATTTCTACAATAATTGATGTATTAAAAATTACATACTGTAGTTAAAATATATGTATATAATGAATATATTCATAAATTCCATTATTTTTACTTTGCTCACCTCAGTACGCATAAATAGTTTTAAAATCTTTTTATAAAATTCTAAATAAAATGTAAGTTTTAATGTTTTTTCAATGTGTTCGTTTTCGTCATATTTTATGAGTCTTTTTTAAAGTTTTCAAGTTTTGTTTCATATAGAGTTGCGTGCGGAGAGGGAAAAAAATTAATTGCTCCAAAATGGGGACCAAACAACAACCGTTACGTTTACAGTCAGACACTTTAAAACACTTAAGAAAAGGGAACTTAGTATTCGTCTAATTTATATATACAAATATATGTAAATGCACTAAATATACTTGTTTATATTCAATTGATAAATAAATTCAAATATAAACTACAATTTTATTTGGTTTACCCACCGTGACGTCCTACTTTGCAATATGGACAAATATACGTCATTTACATGGGTTATAGCTTATTACTCTTAAGGATGTTACACAATTCGAAATTGTAGATCTTTAAATAACAATTGCAAGATGTTGTAATATTAAACACATGACATGTGCTCGTTGATGTCTTTTCTATGGTGGAAACGACAGTGTTGAATTATAGTTTGAAACATGCTTTTAATTAGGTATTTTTTGAATCGTAATATACATATATTGTTATAGCCATGGTTCATTAAATACATTAAGTAATGCTTTAAATATAATATAAGAGATTTAGAATTTTATTTAAAAATCTTGGACTGATTGCAATGTTACATATTACTAATTTTGCTTTTAATATTTTTCAGGCGTATCCTAAATACGCATTTGATTATTCAGTTAACGACCCTCACACTGGTGATCGCAAATCACAATGGGAAACTCGTGATGGCGATGTTGTTAAAGGTAAATATGAAAGTTGTTAAAAATAATAAATGATATAAAGTCAATTTATAATTCAGTTTAATTAATGTCTTTAGTGATGCTAAAGTTCATATCATTAAAAAGGATTTAAACAAGAAAATTTGTGATGTTTTTATTTTTTTAGGTGCATACTCTCTCGACGAGCCCGATGGTACTACTCGCATAGTGGAGTACACTGCTGACAAACACAATGGTTTCAATGCGATTGTCAAGCGAATTGGCCACGCTTACCATCCTCAAGTGTACAGCAAAGTTCCAAGATATTATGGCTACCACTAGATGGCGCCTATTAATATAAAATACATTGACACGATCAACAAATGGCAAGCTAAAGCAATACAAAGCTGTGATATTGCGCAAATAGAAAAATAAAACAACCCATCGTATACTATGTAGTTTAATCCATTTTATATAAATAGTAATTTATTATTTTAGTTAAAATAAATATCTTGTTACCTTATTGCCATATTTTATTTAATTTTTAAAATAATTCATCCAAAATTCTATAAAAATTGGATTAGTACAGTATCAGTACAAAAATTGTCTTTCATTTAGAAAGATGGCGCTCTATCTCAGCCGTTGTTAGTACATTGACATGTACTAACAACGGCTGCAAGAGATGTCGCTAGAAGCCTATATTCATTTTCAAAATCTATTCAAGTTTCAAGTTCTGTATAACATTCATTTTTTCATTATTTTTTACATTAAATTAAATATATAGGTTTCTAATATACCTTCACATATTTATGATATTATTAATAAGTAAATTAGTAAAGAAATTTTACAATTCAGAGCTTCCTGATTTAATTTATCATCGTTATATAAAGAGCTCGAGCATGAAACATAATGAATTGGTCATTTATGGATATTAAAAAACTTTATCAAACTACTTTTTACAACGAATGTGATTTACTTTAGTGTTAAAAGTGTAAAATATCAATTGTTTTTTATTAGTGAAAAAATCCACAAAAAATATTTAATTCTTCATGTAACGGTTAATTTTTAAATTAGATATTTTATATTTATAGAATAAGGTTTTTCTAGCGTTTTTAATAGCTTAAAAAATGTCCATTGCTGGCCATAGGCTTCTCCAATAGCAAGCCACTAAGCTCGAAAAAAAATGTAAATATATTAAATTTATATTTCTGTGTTGAACAAAACCAACTGGTTGCTGAAATATTATTTAATAATAGTATAAATTAACAAAAAAAACACTTATTAATTTATGGGCCTATAAAATTAGGCAATTCAACAATAAAATATAAGCAGTATGACATTAATATAGCAATTTAGAACGGTATGCACCAACTGTACTACTGTACACACGCAATTATTACATCTAACGCATTCACTTTCGTTGATTTGCATGCTCAGTTGCGTTTTTGAAATATCAACACAATTGTAACAGTAATCGATTCTAAAACATATACTACAAGGTTTGCTTGAGAAATACTAAATGGACAAAAAAGATAATAGCTCGAAACGCTGTTAGAGAAAACTTGATTGATATTAAATTTATTGATATATATATCGTCATATATATCAATTTAATATAAATGCGAACAAGAGCGAATGGATCAATATAAAATATTTTATTTCTCAAATGGGAATCAAACCAACAAACTGTGACGTTTACAGTCGCACGTTTGTGCCCCTGAGTCACGACTGGCTTCAAGTGAAGTTATTGTTGACGGTCTTCAAAACTTATTCAAGAAATGGATAAATTGTAATTGACCCAAGCTGATGGGATAATTGACCCAAGCTGATGGGATATATGATTAACATAAATGCCCAAAGATTTTTTTTTGTATTTTATCGATTCGTAGCAAGAGTGTCGGAAAGTGCGGGCTCTAATCGATGTTGCTTCTTTATATAGTACTCCTGTATGACACGGAAAAGTGCACAATATAGCAAAATTTTATTTTAGTGTCTGTAAAACTATGAGTACTGATAAATTTGAGAAACTGAATTACTTTTTGTTTATTTATTTCGGTGCATGTTGACTGCATTCTAGTAAATTTTGCGTATAAACACATACATGGATGTCATTGGTTTCGCAATCAATAACCCTATTTAAATTATTCTACAGTAGATATATCGTTATAGGATAATTTTACGAAAAATCTTTATCATCTGCAAAAATAAATGGCGTAGAATAGGAATTGAATTATATTAGGCCTAGATGTGACCCCTGTCGCAGTCCAGGTGCAATATTGTAATCGTTTGACTTCAAGCTCGTCACGTCTGCAGCAAAGGATCTATTTGTTAGGTATAGCATGAACCACCGCAATAAACGCCCGGAAGCACAATAAGCGGATAATTTACTTATGAGAATTGAATGGGATACCAAATCAATACCTTTCCTAGAATCCGTGTATTATTTGGAGTACTTGACTTGACCAAACCATAATACATTGCCATTAAGTATTTATTGCCGTTATTTTTTTAAAGAACTTCCTCTTTCTCGAATGGCAAAATTGTAATTGACTCACTATCAATTTTAAAATAAACGGAAGAGAAAGGAGGTAAAGAGTTCACAGATCTTGTTTCCATCCGAAAAACGCATTGAGCCGTATGAAAGTGTAGATGGATTAGGGCACATGAAATAGAACAAATCTATTCATACCTATATACACATTACTGTTTCCTGAAACTTAGTCTTCACAGTTTTTTTAAAACATATAAATTTAGGTATTCTATATTGTCTTGGAAAAGATAAAACACAGAGATTTAGAACTATAAAAACGCCCATATTCTTTCAAAGTTAAGGAAATTCATTATAATTTCTATCCGGAGTGGGGTAGTTATACCATATGACTATATACAATAAAGTAATTAAAGATAGCATAGTAAGTACGTGACAACAATCATTAATATGTGCGTTAGTGTGTATGAATACGCATTGTGCAGATAGAACTGTGTGCGTTTATAAATAGGTTGGTGATGAACGTTGCATGCCGTCTTCGCGTAGCCTCAACCTTGGATATGGACAGGTCTATAGTATTTTTTGCTAAATAATAAAAGAAATAATAATTTTGTAAGTAGTGCATGGTGTTGCTATATGGTGGCTTTGACCGCGTAGTGGACTATGGCTAAGTTACTAACAGCATGCGTGAGTATCATTTGATTTGATTAATTTTGAATATACTGATTTATCTCCATATTATATTTATATATGTTTCTTTAAAATATAACTTCAATATTATCTATCAGTAATCGTTAGTCAGTAACAAAATATATTTTTTACAATACTTATAAATATTTGGTACATTTGGTATAGTACAAATCTTGAGATATTTTACAGGTTTTTTTGGGAAAATTACTTTTTGTAATAGCTCAAAATCATTTTATAGACGAGTCCATAGGGGTTCAGCAACAACCAAATGATGTATGTATTTCTTAATATAATTATTTTATTTTAAGTTTCTTGAAATTTATTTCTTATTTCTTTACAGTGATATAGATATGTAATATAATAAAATTATTTTTTTATTGTACTATATTCATATAGTAATATTTGTTAAATTTAATAAAAACCAAAAACCCATTGTGTAATATTATATACAGACAAAATAAACGTATAAGGGATATTATATTAAACTCAAAGCAATTTGAATAAGCACACTAATTTACGAAACACTCGTTATGTTATGTCGCAGAGTACGCAAATATTGAAAGTGAGCTGATGTTGTAATATAATGGACCAGTTTTAGTATCGTTCACCCACTTTTCCCCATAACCTGTTTTATATGGATAAAAGTACAATTGCCATTGCCAGTTATATCCTTCTTTTTGATATTCTACTTTGCGTTAAGCGTGACACAATCACTATTCAAATTTTTTTTTATGTTACGTTGTTTTATGGTGCTACATAAAATTATTACTTAGTTACAAATAATATATTTATATAAATAATTAATTAAAAACTTTAACTTTACGAATCTGACTTTCTCATCTGACTTTATTTATTTCATCGAGGAAAACTAAATTTACGTAAAAAAAAATTAAACGAGGTCATTGACATTGAGAACGATGCGCCGGCGCACGTTCGCTCATCTTGAACTTGAGAAGATGGCCGCGGGCGTGTGACATTTAGCAACTTCTGTTTACAAACATTAACCTGTTTGCGAGCATTGACCGATAAATAATATGTTAATAATCCAAAATAGATAAAATATAAAAACCTTTTTTTTCTGTTTAAAGCCATATTTTTAACTATTAACATAATATAAAATAACTCTCTTGTCTTAATTTGGCATATTCTTCATAAATATTCACAATTTATATGATTTCTATAACGCTTATGCTTGCAAGGCAATTGATTATCATGAAAGTTTAATTCATCAATGTCATGCGAGCAATAAAGAGGCTCATAAAAATTTTGTAGCCAGTAAAAAAAAGCAAGAATGTATTCAAGAAGCGTATCGCGAAGGAAAGCGTGGAAAGTGTTAAGCTAGATATACTAAATAACATATTTACTCTCACATCTTTTCAACTTGATTACACAAGGTGCATTCCAATTTTATGGAAACTATTAAATGACTCATTGATTATTCAGAATATAAAAGTATAATCAACTAACATGCAATACATTGTCATAATGAGTAACTTACGAAGTCAGCACACGCGAGGTATCATTTCACACATTCTTCGTTTTTTTTTTTCTATCCTTACAATATAATTATAAGACTTATACCGTTTTGTACTTAATTATTGTTGGAAGTCATTGATTATTTATTTCGTGTTTAAGGAAACTCCTGTTTATTCCTTTGGTTATGGAGTTGCGGATACACAAACTGGAGATGTTAAAACTGTTTGGGAGACTAAAGAAGGTGACACTGTCAATGGTGAGGACTTTCAACAGTATCTTATTTTTCAATTTTGAGATTCTATTTATTTTGTTTATAATGTCTCTTAGGCTTAAAATAAAAATATAAAAATAATATAATATTTTGTTGTTTCTACTTTATTTTAAAAACAATATTAAGTTATAAACGATTTTTTTTTGTTTGTAAAGTTTTTGTTTTTTATGTACGAGGCCAGTCGTGGCACAGTGGCACGAAGTGTGACTGTAAAACTGACTGGTTGTGGGTTCGATCCCCACTCGAGGAGATGAAATATTTACTTAAACTTATATTTCCATTTCTACGCGAAAGCGAGAAGAGAAAAATTTATTAAACTAAAATTTTATACGATTTCAAGGTCATTACAGTGTAATAGAACCAGATGGGTCTATGAGAACTGTGGAATATTCTGCTGGACCAAAATCTGGATTTACTGCAACTGTTAATAATGATGATTTTCCAATTGAAGCAACTGCTGAAGAAAGTAAGTTTGAAGATAAAGCTATAAGAGATTACGATAGATATTATGATTTTTCAGAAGATGAATATAGCGATACCTCTTACAAAGCCAGTGAAAGAAAACGAAATCGACATCCTTATGAAAGTTTATTTAAAGATTATTCATTGATGAAACGACCTAAATATCCTTTAGACTCGGAGCCCAGTGAGTATACTCATAGTTTTACTATAAATCATCCTCGAGATGAATTAGAGCCAGAAGCAAGTGCTCAAAGCCATGTTGGATTTAAGTTTGACCCAAATTGTAAAACTAAACAAAAAAAGATTAAAAATAATTTATATAATAGCGGAAACACAGATTATCGAAGGCAAAAATATCCATCTCTAGCATCTGATTCTTACGATAACGGATATGATAAATACGTTGGTGATGCTTCTAATATGGAAAAATTAATCCATAAATATAAGCATACAGACGAATATCCACCAATGAAAGCAGACGAATACGATTGGACTTCTACCAAACATGGTTATTCGGGGCCACCAGATTCTCCTCCAATTGATAGCTCTTATAATGATTACACGCCCCCTCGGCCCAAAAAAAGATATAAACCTCATAAAAATCAAGAACTTTTTACGGCGGAAGACCTAGATGATTATATTTTAATACCTAAGCGTAAACTCAAGAAACCTCCTAGAGCAGCAGAGCCTGAATATGAACCAGAAGTAGATGATGAGTTTGATGAGAATATTGATGACGACCGATATCGTAAACCACCGCGATCACCTACTCATAAAGAAGTAGTCCGAAAAGTGGTAAAAAAAAAGAAGCCTGGTATTAACTTATTAGATATATTTGATATTTAAGTTGTTTAATACAAATTAGATTAAGTATTAAATTTTGTTCTAAAGACTTTGAATCTGAAGACTGTTTTACTTGTGCTAAGATTAATAAAGAAAATATCTTTATTTACATTCTAGTTCATTATTTAAATTTATTTTAAACAATGTTCAAAGATATTTTACAATAAAAAAATCGGTTTTTATTTACAAACCCCTAGACTTTACTTTATCCTACGAAGATCTAAATATATTACTATATTTTTTCAAATTAATTAAAAATTGTTAATTTAATTTATTAAATAATTAATTAGTTTTGTTTAATATCGCAAAACTTGACCATAAGAGGAAAGAACGGTAGAGGAAAGTGTAAATACTGCCAAGTTATTATTTTTGACGGGTCGATCGATACCTTTTAAATGCGCTTGCGCAACGGATCTTACAATGATAGTGAAAGTATAGAAACTGGAGCAAGTAGGTGTGTAGCCTATGTATTACCTCACAAGGACGGTTAAACTATTTTACACTATAATATGCTAATTGCTAAAATAGATATTTGAAAAAGGTTAAGTAATAAATTGATATATTAATAATATATATTTTTTATTTTTTGTTAAAATGTGTCGAGTTTGCAAATTTTAAATATTCCCATATTAGATTTTATACACTATCAAAATGAGCAGTAACTTGAGAATGAAGAATGAATGAAGTTACTATTTACAAGGTTCTCTATTAGGGATAAAAGTTAGATTTCTTTTGAATTGTTCTGTATTTGTAATATATATTTATAATTGTGAGTCATCTGGAAAAAAGTATCTAGCGTATTTGAAGGTTTGAAATACAAAATCATGCTATAAAATGTTAGATTAATATAGAATAGGTGACAGGCCGCCTATTCTCTGGGAAAAGTAATATTTCCATTTCCTCATTCTGGCAACAAGATAAAGCGTGGATATTGTGCAGAAAGTGGAAATGGAGTGTCTTAACACTCTCCGTATGCTGGTATAAGCGGAATACATTGTATGATTATTTTAAAAAAAGAAATAAATATATAAATTTAGATCATAGTTATATATATATATATATATATATATATATATATATATATATATATATATATATATATATATATATATATATATATATATATATATATATATATATATATTCATAGTTTTGTAACAAATATATGATATGCAAATGCTTATTAACTGTCCCACTTTCTCATTATAAATGTTAAATAGTGTAATGTATGTATGTACTACTGTATATAATTATATGAATATGTCAAATGCGCACCATATTATGATTGAGATACCAGAAGATAAACTGTTGGATAAATGCTTAAAAAGTCAACAGTCTTAATACACAATAATTTGTCCCTCTTTTCGCCTCCGTCCACTGTCATCAACATCTTCAAAAAATAAATCAAAGTCTCAAAGTCTCAAAACACGTTTTGGAGGGTCCTAGTACTTTTTAGGTGACTTCCCGCTAGTATCATCGTTGCCGTATTCCTAAAGATCAACCGACCTCAACCGACGTGTCGCCCTAAATAATAAAATCGTTCTTAATATCATTCACATTATGAGCATAAAGTATTTTTATTATTATAGATCCACTGTTTGTTTTTATGTTCTGAGTGAAGAAGAGTATTCATGCATTTCTAGAGTTAGGCATATTTAAGCAAGTGGTAAAATTACATATTAATTTTTTTTTACCCCTTTGCTGACATATTAATGGTGCTACACAACAAAAATCAGCGCTATACTTTACCTAACAGAATCGAGGAAAAAATAATGAATTCTCACATAGGTATTATATATTATAAGCATTGCTCAGACTTGATAACCAGGTTTAAGTAGAACTAAATTTAATATGAGACCTTGTGTGACGCAAAAAAGCGCGATATTGAGTTCCGCCACTCAACACCTCCAGAAATCGGCGGAAAGTGGGGATTGGAGTGTCTTTAAATAATTTCCCTCCGCCCCTTATGTAGCACAAGAGGGATACAGCGTCACGTTGAAAGAAAAAGATTCCGATAAGCCATTTCTTTTACAATGTACAGCGGAAATTATATACACGTAATAATAATAGTATGAATGAACAGAAATTGCGAAACGAAAGTGTGAATTACGCACATTTACCGTAATGTACGGTGTAATTGCTTCGTTATTTTACATTTACTTTTTACTTACTGATATGCCTACTTTACTATTACTATAGTGAATGGCATGAGTATGGTCCATACTGACTGTCTGTAAGTGCGCAAAATGGTTGTGGGTTCGAATCCGAATTTTAATAATTATGATTACTTTTTATAAAATATTTCTCGAATTTGGTATGTTTTTCAGATTGTCATTGTTAAGAAACTTTACTTCTTTTATTCAAAGTTTCCTATGTTTTTTTCAGCTTCACGCAAGTAGCGGGTTAGGCAATGGGAAAGACGGGCCTTTCTGTAGAATTTACGAGACATTACATGTTGAGCGTCGGAACTGAACGCCGCATTTTGTCTTGTCACTAGATGGACGATATAAAAATATTAATCTAAAATAAAAACTCACAACCAATGCTTTTATACTCGTAGTCACACGCTTGTGCCACTGCGCCACGGCGGCCTCAAATGTTTCAATTAATATCCCATAAATAAATATACACAAATATATTGTATAAATGAAATAATTAATAATGTTCAATTTTAATATTATTTCTAATAACTTAGTAAATTATATTACGTAACATTTTTTTTTAATTTCAAAATTCACCTAGTTCACATACAAAACAAGTTTCATATCAATCAAATTAATAAGAACGAGATAATAACTCATTCCTATAGTTAATCTATTATTTATGTTCTATATCTTTATTAATAGTATACAATAGGCAAAGAAACTAGACTTAAGGTTCGTCTCGGTTAATGTTATTTACAGTATTTAATATAAAACGTACAAAAATATAAAAAATGTACTTATTTAATTTTTTTAAGTATAACTAAATTTAATTTTAACTGTTATTTATTTTTAAAATTAATTTATTTTTTGCTAAGTGGCCATCATAACGCAGTGAACATTTTAGTTAAACATTTCACTATAAACACGACTGAACCTGAGCCTTTCCGAGGGATTGATTTTTTTTCGTTTGCGTTTGTTTAAGATAAAAAATATGCATCTTGTTCCTTCCAAGCGTTATACAACAATAAAATCAATTCCCTTCCGTTCCTCAATTTCCGCCGAAGTCAGCAGGAATTGTGTTTCAAGTAGTGATACTAAACGCCGCGCTTTGCCTTAACACCAGAACAAAGAAATAAAAATAATTATAATAACATTCAATTTCCTCGATGGGAAATCGAACCCACAATCTGCCACGTTTACCCTAACAAGCTTCGGCTTCTGTTCCACGTCCGGCCTCTACACAAAATTGGTATATAAAATAAAATAAATATTTTTAGGAGATTATATTTAATATAAAAAAATGGACAAGCGGATATAGCCCCAGTTTAGATAACCCGTAACTATTAGAACTAAGTGTCTATCTAGCTTTATGTTTAATTCAACATACGCATGTGGTCGTGAACATTCACCAGGCGCGGCCGTGACACGGCGGCTATTGTATTGCAACACCCATACCAATCTTTCGTTTTACCCTTTAAACATAACCATATCGTTCTAGATTGACATTTATTAAGTTTAATACTATAATAGTTACCTTGGACACTCATATGTGGGATTTTAAAAATTAGAACCGTTAAATGCTTGTTTTTAAACTAGTGTACTGTTGCGACTTTGCTCAAACTTTTTGAATATGCAAAGTAAGTTAATATGATATTGAGTTATGATTTGTTATTAAAGATTTGTTATTTATTTTGGTTCTGCCTTTTGAAATTTTAAATAAAAAGTAAGTAAAATAGGGATCAATAACTTTAATTAACTGTGTATCTTATTAACAATTATGTTAAGTGTAAAAAACTATAAAATTAATCAATTCCAATATTCGAAAGTTGGGAATGAAAGCGTCTAATGTGAACGGAGTGTCTCAAAACTAGGTTAACAGGTTTCCTCTGCTTACCCTGAAATGTATCCCGCACATTGCTGGGTAGGCATAGCGTAAAACTAAAAAAAAAGAAAATGTATTCTAGACCTGAACACGCAATCCATTCGAATAATGCTAATTTTAGGCATAAATACAAATCAATGCGCCGCTGTCGAAGTATTAATTGTCTAATTAGCGTATTTCACTTACATAAATAACTACATTCTCGTATGTGATAATTATAGGCTTATATAAATTTAAATTTACTGTTGAAATGGAACAAGCGGTGTTTCTTTACTATATATCATGATACTATCTTTCAGTTTAATGCAATAAATTTAGCTACGTTTAAAATGTATGTGTGTGTGTTCATTGAATTTAAGTTTTACCTATATCACGTACTGCGGTTTTTAATAAAGTATTTTATAAATGATTTTTTGCTTTCCTGACCCGTTGTATTGTTAAAAAATATTAAAACTTCTTAAAGTACCGACAACGATGTAGAAAATCTATGAAAAATATTTTTTTTATCCTCAAATTTTCACCCACGTTTAAGCAATTAAAACACTATTCTTAATTAAGAATAGATTTGATTTTTTTTTTAATTTGATATCAACTTCGAGACTAAAAAGAGATTTCTATTACGATAGTATATTTTAGTGGACCAACAACCATTCAAGAGCTTTGAATAATAAATTATACTGAAATATCTCTTGAATGGATCTTTTGTATTAAATGTGCTTACAATTTGATTTCAATAGAAATTGAAACAGAAACTAAACAATTGTATATAGCTACATATATTTTGAAGTTTTTTATATCTATTCAATTTGGATGATAGGTACAAGTACATCCATTGAACATAGTACTCTGTGGCGCAGTAGGAACGTAGGCAGCACACAATGACGATAGGTTCAGATCGTGTTTAAGTAAACTGTTCGTATGAAAGATAAAAAAAATCTTTTGGCTTTCTATGGATGTCATGTGTGTGTGCCGGCTTCACCGTGTTGCAGGGAGAGGAGCTTGAAGCTTTCCCTAGCTGTGACCTTGATATAACCTTAAAGGTCCACAATAAAATCTTATTGAATATTATTTAAAAGAATCTAAAATTTTGATAACTTTTACATTTAGCTTAAGAAATCGATTGTAAAATTTGTTAACAACAAGATCATTTGCTCCAAATGAATGAATAAGAAAAAAAATCACGCTGTATGGACACGCACGTATAAGAGAGCAGGCAAGATGACCCTAGTATTAAAACACTTTATTCTCCACTTTCCGCTGAACCTTACGAGGCATTCGGTGTCGAGTGGTGGACCTAAACGCCGGACTTTTGTTTTTGTTAATGTTAATAATGAATGAACAAGATCATCAAATATAATCGACGTGTATTAATTAAGCATTAATTAATTCAACCGCAAATTACCGCGCACGATCAAAATAAAACTCGCGTGCCACTCTGGCATTTGAAATAGAAAACATCTAGCTAAATTTTGAGTCGACCTTCGATGCATCTATTAACATAACCCGTTACGCAGGATTTGCATAGCGCCAGTTAATGACGCGGTGACTCATTCAATGATGATATTGGGCTTTGGCATGCTTGAATTTGGTATGGAATTTGTGATTTTTGTGTTAAAAGTAATAGAATATTTACAGTCATATTTCGTTTATAATTTTTACATTTCGGGTATTGTGAGTCCAAATTCAAAATTAAGGTGTATGATACATATACATATTATAACATATACTGTATTCTGTTTATTTCAGATTCGAGATATTGTCTATTGAGTAGCGGAACTTAACGCCTTGCTTTGCCTTGCCAGTGTATTTATATTTTCTATTATCAAATTGAATATTATTATATAAAGATAAAATTGAATATAGCCTTAGTGTAGCTGTATATACTGAAATAAAGAGCCACCGATCACAGACCTCGATTTAAACGTATTAATGTGATTATTGTATTTTAAAGGTTAAGAAATATATAATAACGGAGTTTTTTTTTGGTTTCATATATCTATTCTACTTAGTATTACAGGAATCACGTATGAATAAAATAGAAAACGCTCTATTTCTGATAGTCCATGGTAATAAGATGAAAGTTGTACATTTGATTTCCAAAGCACGTAGTCCAGTTTATCTTTTGACGTAACTGATTTTAGTGTTTGTGTATCCTTCTTAATAGTACGAGGGATAGGTATAATTCGAAACGAGCAAAAAAAATTTTGCTCGTTTCGAATTATACCTATCCCTCGTACTTATAAAATTCATAATATTCAAACACAGTTTGATTCTTCTTCTATTATTGTCAGGTAAGTAGAGAACGTAGCGTCAAGACACTTTTATCTCCATTTTTACCCGATTTCGAAAAATGAAGTGCTGAGTGGAGGAATTAAACGCCGCGCTATGTTTCACATAACACTGTCTGAGTATTCTATTGTTTATCTATACTATAATGTTAACATGTAACTTAATATTTAAAATGCTATGCTATTTTTGACGTCTCGTAAAATGTACTTTCCATACAAAGAAGTGTGATTGGTTGACATAAAAATTTGATGAAAGAAAAACTACTTTGACATTTTCATAAGATTTTTGTTAAACTATACCCGGCGTACTACATAAGAAATTTTGTTTTATTTTATCTAATACTAACGGCCCACCCGCAGCTTCCCATGTCTTAATGCTACGATATTATTTTTGATTTATTTAATATTTTTTAAGTGTATTTACGGAAAATTATCTATATTTGTATACACTAAATATATAATTTTGGATTTTATTCATTTTGAATTTTAATTTGCTTTTGTTCGGAAAGAAAGAAAAATATATATTTCATATTTAAGCATCTATGTTACTACATATGAATAGGACTCGCGCTTAGAAAATGCTGTTTATCGCGTAAATCTCCATCCTGTGGGAATAAATAGCAATCTGTATTATGTTGCTCCATAATGTTCCCTATGTTCCAGTGGAAGTTCCATAAAAATCGATTAAGCAGTTCCGGAGATCAGCCTGGACAAACAGAAAGACAGACAGACAAAAAGATTTAAAAAGATTGTTTGTGATTGAGTATCGTGTAAAAAACTAAATGAACTTGTAAAAGTACATTTATGTTAAAATTACACTTCAATTAAATTTATATGTATATATAGAATTCAATTTTAAAGAAAGATTGTCAATATCGCGAGCTTGAACGCAAAACTTTGTTACATTTGGCCATTTATATACAGAAAGAATTCGTGACCTACTATTGAGTATAACATTTATATGAAAAGTAAAGTTTTAGAGTATAGCAATATACAATCAACTAAAAATACTATGGACCAATCAAATCCAAATTAATATATATTTTTTATATTCAAATAAATTTAGGTACACGTCAATGGAAAAGTGTTTCTTATTTATATAAATGAAAATCGATATTTTTTTGCTTTAACAGCGCTATGACGCAGTTAACGTACCTTTGGATTATATGCACTACGGCCCTCCCCACTTCCTGCCGAAATTTAGAGGCAGTGCGTCGCTTGAAAAAACCCGATGAAATGACAATGTCAAATATTTCATGTCCACTCCGTCCATGTGAACTTCATTATTTTTGCCATATTAATAGTATTTATATTTTTTTATGAAGAAAAAAGGAGAAAAATTAACCATACGTACCTGCAACGTTAGAAAACATAAAAATATCCTCATTATACTAAATAGTTAAGGATCGGAACAAATTTTTCACCTGTCCTCAAGACATTGCTTGGTAAGTATTGCTCGTCGTAGAGCAACTAAATAAAATATATAATTTTACTATATTCATTTCCCTGTATGGACATTGCACCCACGACAATCACGTCAGGCCCCGGTCTACTACGCCACGATAATCTTAGCTTAGAAGTAAGTATATGTGATTTGTACAGAAACTATATTTTCTATAATTTTTTAAATTTTTTTTTAAGAAAAAATATAAAATACTATTATTTGTTTATTGTTCATTACCGTTAAAACTCTTACGTTACGTGAAACAAATTGTTATCTAATACGCCTTATCCATAATCAATACCTTCATGCGAAGTATCATGTCCATAGGTCAAATATGTGTGAAATTTTCGTGATTAACGAGTGAATGAGTTTTGAATTTTATACTAATATTCTCCATTACACAAGCAATGGAGTTTTCAACGTAAGCTATATTGGTATAGTCAAGACCAGGTCTTGAAAAATACAAATAAAAAATAATAATATAAAGTTGCGCAATATCTGATGGCTACGATACAGGCGACTATTTGATTGCACCGCCACCGGAGGAATGAATAATTTTTATTTACTAGCTCAGGTAACAATGTTTCTGCAATTAAGCAAAAAGTAGAGATTGGAGTATCTTAACACTAAGCTCGTCTGGTTCCTCTTTGTTTCAGTTTAAATTCATATAAAAAAAAAATGTAATTCATGAATTTAAAAAAATAAATAATAATAATTAAAAATAATAATAATACAAGACAGAAGCCATAGTCACGAAGATTTAATGCAAGCACAAAATTTTTGCTTATAAGAATATGTAAGAAGTACTCTTAACGTGTAAAAATGTAATGGGTTACATTTTACTGAGTAAAGCAGCAATGATTTTTTTAAAAAAATATTAAATGAAACTACTTTATTAACATGTTCAATGAATAACAGAAATAGAAAATTTGCTTGGTAATCATCACTTTGAATACAATTTTCAAATGCTAAATAAGAATTATAATGTCCGATGGCCGAGGAAAGCCTATTTTTAGGGTTCCGCACCTCAAAAGATAAGTTCGTCGTGAAGTCTATGATCGCTTGAAGCACAAAAGAAAGTCTAGCTTCTGGTCAACGCAATCAAAAGATATAAGCGTTTATGAACAAATTTTGCTTCAGTCTACATGAAAATGTTCCGCGTAATCAAAACTGATAGGATGCTTTCCATGGACCTATAGGTATGAAGCTTGGTACAAAGTAAAATCTGAAAAATTAAAATTTATAGGTATGAAAAAAATCTTTACAAATTTATATTAGTAGTTCATTTCATACAAAATGAATACACAATATGAGCGTAAACCTAAGTTTGCCAACGTTTATTAATTCCAATTCTATCGACAATTCTATCGAAATTATCGAAATTAGTGCGGAAGTCCAATTCGCGCTTAACCGGTTTGCTATTAAAAGTATTTTTTTACTTTACCATAAAAAGTAATTATTTTTGAATGGAATATAATTATCTTTGTAACTGTACTTTATAAAGTTTAATTTATTTTGTGTTATATACTCATAAGTGTATAAATTTATGGTTCTTAAACCAATTCTTAAGCTGTTTAGCGCCGCTGTAAATAAGTAATATGGACATACCCAATATATTAATTATTATTTATAAAATATAATAATCTTTTTTTTTTCTAACTATACCTACAGTAAAAATCTGAAGTCTCCATTTATTTTAACCATTTCCATCCCTCAATAGATACAGCTCATTATTAAGCCTTTTTATAAACTTTCATTGTATATCTTTCTTTCTATATGATTGAAAATAGTACAATTTATTAAGTAAATTGTACTATTTTCAAACATATTAAGCTTTTAAACAAAAACGTTGTTCAGCTTATCTATACTTTTCTTACTATCTAGATTATTGCGGGCAGCGCCCTTTATACATACATACATACTCACATAGTTTTGTGTGGCTGCGACACCGCAGGCGGGACCTTAGTTCTACCTATAGGGCATAGTATTAGTAGTCTCTATATAAACGCCAAGTATCTTAGTTTCAAGCACACATCAGATCCTAGAGCTTAAGGAACCACCACCCGAACTAATAATAACTTAAGAAAATGTTCGCAAAGGTAATATATTTTTGTAATAGGCCACAATTTTGTTACCTTTTAAGGCCAAACAAAATGTAATTTTGTAAAGTTATTGAAATTATTTAAGATAATTCTCGCTATTAAAAACTTTTTTCTATATTATTACTCTATTCCAGCTTCAAGCTGTATCCCGTCCACAGCAGATTAGGCAGAATCTAGTGTTAGGACACTCCATTCTTCATTTTCCGTCGAATTCTGGAGACATTGCGTGGTGGAACTTAACGCCGCGATATGCCACGACACCAGAGCGAAGAAATGAAAATAATAATATTACATTACACATATTACAGTCACACACTTGTACTCCTGCTTGACAACTGGTTTCTATCTATTATATTATCTGTTATCTTTTTTAGGCAATCGTCGCGTGCGCGCTCCTGGTTGTAGTTCACGGAGGACTCATTGCGAGCCCTCACGGAGCTATCTCATCTCAGAGTATAGTTCTTGGACATCCTGCACCTGCTATCGCCGCTCATGCTGTTGCCCCTGCATTGGCTGCTCCTGCATATGGATTGGGACTAGGTAGTATAGGACTTATTGATGACTTTTGAAAGAAATATCTATAATATTTGAATATTATAACGCATATTTATTTCCAATCATTATTACTATGCCATCAATTCATAATTATTTTTCATATTTTTTTATACTTTTTATTATACAAAAAAAAAAAAAAATATTATATGATATCATAGTTCTTAATCGTAGGTTCTTTTTATTTTTTTTTTGTAAATTTATTTGAAGCTAAGAATTTCAATCAATAAGACAATAAGTATACGAACGATATAGAATATAAAATACTTTTTGGTACTTTTTTTGGTTATTTTCATAATAATAGATAACTATAAATGTTCGCTAGAAATACTGTAAATATATAATATTTTCTTTCATTAGGTCACGGTGCCATCGTATCACACGCGCCCGTGCTGCACGCGCCTGTGGCCCACGCCGTTGCCCCTGTTGAGGTTTATGTAAGTGATATTCATATTAATATATACATCACACTATATATAGAAACGCAAAAGCGTGTCGAGCCAAGTTTAAATGAATGAGAGTAAAATGTATATAGTATTATTTTATATATAATATACAAAAACAATATTACACGAACCAGCAGCTAATGAGCCCTTTCTAAATCGTAAACTATTTAATCGTAAATAAAATAAAATGGAATGTGAAATCGTAAATGAAATGAAATGGAAATTTGGTATCTTTAAAGCACATTTTCTTGATAGTTTTACTTTTTTTTTCTTATAAAATAGCATAATTCCAATACAAGTATAGAATTAACGATAGTACACTAATCTATTATACAAAAATAAAATAGCCATGTAAAAAGTAATTAGTAATTTTCGTTTCTGTGTTTAAAAATTATAGGCCCACCCCCGCTACCAATTCAACTACGGCGTCACTGACGGTCACACCGGCGATCAAAAGAGCCAATGGGAAGCCCGCGACGGTGATGTCGTAAAGGGACAATACTCCCTCGTCGAACCCGACGGCACCATCCGTACTGTAAACTACTCTGCTGACGATCACAATGGGTAAATAATTCTATTATCACTAAAAGGTTAATACTGTGCCGAGGAGAATAAAGTGTTAATTTATTTCATTATTATGAAGTAATTGGTTTAGAAATAAAATATTTATTTAAATTTATATTTTCATTTCTTTGCTCTGGTATCGAGGCAAGGCACGGCGTTGAATTCCACCATTCATTTGACTCTTTAACTCATTGATACAGCGTGAAGCTGAATTGTTTTTTTTACTATGCGCCTTCGTCTTCTGGTCAACAAGTGTCTGTACATGCCATGGTATTGGATTTGAGGCACCTTCAATCAAATACAGCACAAACTCAAAATCAATATAACTTTACTATGATGGCACAAATATGTCAATTAATAATAAATAAAATAAATAAATCAGCTTCACGCTGTATCCCGCACACAGCAGGGTAGGCAGAGGAAACCTAGTGTTTTTAGACACTCCGTTCCCCACTTTCTGCCGAATTCTGGAGGCATTGTGTGTTGAGTGGCAGAACTCAAAGCCGCGCTTAGCCTTGACACCAGAGGGAAGAAATGAAAATATAAATTTAAGTAAATATTTCGTCTCCTCGAGTGGGGATCGAACCCACAACCAGTCGATTTACAGTCACACTTCGTGCCGCTGCGCCACGACTGGTCTATTTATAAATAATTTGGTTATTTCAGTTTCAACGCTGTAGTGAGCAGACAAGGACATGCTGCGCACCCTGCCGTTGCAGCCGTTGCCCATGCTCCTGTAATCGCCGCCGCTCCTCTCGGCCACGGTTCCCTCCTCCATGGCTCCCTCCTCCATGGCTAAACACTTGAAAATGACATATTTATTATCTTTATTTACTTAGGATAAGACAGAATGCGACAATGTTACTTGAATGCTTCCTGGTAATGGTACAACGGATGGTCTGCTTATAGGCACAGCGTTTCATAAGGTGTATCTAATATGGGACGACGGCCCAAGACTTCACAACCAGTACCTGTTTTTGATGGGTGCTAACTTTTGTATTATAATTTCTTTTAGTTTGTATGTCTTTCTCCGTTTTCTTACTTAGTTAGGAGCATACATTTTATGAAACGTTAGACAATGCCTTATGAGTGCTTGACGAAGGCTCCAGATTTTGCTTATATTTTGTAATATACCCTTCTCATATATTTCTTGTGTTTTATTTTATTATAATCAACTTTTACTTCAAAATTTAAATACCCTTCAGCTATAAAACTACAAGACAATCACCGAACCGGATTTTTACTCTACTTATTATATATTAACATATTAACAAGTTGTCACTCCAAAATGAGATCTTAAACAGAATATAAAAAGCATATACTGAATACAAAAATTATCATTTGCTTGCAAACTTCACAATCATAAACATTCAAAATGATCTCTAAAGTAAGTTACTAAAATCGTTTGCAACTATAATAATTAATTAAAATGTATCTGGTATATGAATAATTGTCTATACATAAACGACTTATTTTAATAGTAAAATTTAATATTAATTTTCAGATTCTTCTACTTTCTACTGCACTTTTAGCAGTAAACGCACAACATGAATCACATGGGCCTGCTATATCTTCACAATCTTTTATTCTCCATGACGTTTCACATAACCAAGACGGATATAACAGCATACAATCAAATAGTCATCAGGTAGCGCCAGTTCATCAACTAGTCAAAATCCAGCACATCGCACCAGTACATCACTCTGGACCTGTTCGTCAAATACAACCAATACTTCGTCATGCGGCACCTTCTGTCCATAACAGCGCATCCGTGTACCATGTTGTGCCAGTAGTTCAACATGCAGCTCCGGTCCAACATTACACTGTTCAATCTATTCAACACGCCTCCCCTACTGTACAACACATTCCACCTATCCTAAAACTTTTCAACAATTATCGCAACGAAGGATCCCACGACCACCAAGAATATTACGTAAGACATTATTTTTCTATATATAGGAATACACTAATTTAAATTCAGCTTCACGCTGTATCCCGCATATAACAGAATAAGTAGAGTTTACCAAGTGTTAAAACACTCCGTTCGGTTTCACTTTCTGCTGCATTTTTGTGGCATTGCTTGTTGAGTGGCAGAACTCACCGACGCGCTTTTGCTTTGGTACCAGAGAGAAAAAATGAAAATAATAATAAATAATTAATATTACCAATAAATATTTATCTTACAGGCACACCCTAAATATGAGTTCAAATACAGCGTAGAAGATCATCATACCGGCGATATCAAATCTCAACAAGAAGCTCGTGATGGTGACCATGTAAATGGGTACTACAGCTTGCACCAACCCGACGGTTCCGTACGCACTGTTCACTATAATGCTGACAAGCACAGCGGGTAAATATTGTTATATGTTTAAACTCATTTTATGACAAGAGTTCATATTATATATATTACATAATATGAACTCTGACATATTTTCTTTAGTATCTTTTGTGCTAGTAAAAAAATAATAATATATTTGCATACTATGAAAGTATTTGTTACCCTATATTGACAAATTTAAGAAAAACTATGGTCCCATACATTTAATAACATATATTATGTGATCTCTTACAGATTCAACGCTCAAGTACACAACTCTGCCCCATCAGCTCACATACTACCTGCCCATCATGTAGAACCACAGTACGGTCTTTTACATCATTAAGAATATTTTATTTTATTTTATTTTAGTGTGAAGAGTAAAATATACAACAATTATTTTAAAATAAAATCTAGTCTTATGCATTTTGGTTATTTTTCGTTTGTCCGTTTATCCGTTTGTCCATTCTGTCTGTATGTCTGTACATATGTTCCCGCTAATCTCCGAAATGACTTTACCGATTTAAATGCGGTTTTTATAATTATCTTTTGGCAATCTTCCGTTAACATATAGGATTGTTTGATAACGACCGGTACATAAATAAAATTATTATATCATTTTAAATTACTGAGATCGATATTTTTTTATTGCTATTCTTCAGCTTTCAATTTGTATGATAATAAAAAACACTGAAATCTCAAGATTTACGATCGGAATCTGAGTTAACGCGGGAAAAATGCGCTTGCGTGCACGCGTACTTACCGTCTACCTAAATACCGTATAGTTAAATATTTCTTTAAATACAATTTTTTTTAAATTAATCAATGAGCGATTTTTGTGGGTTTAATTCCCACTCGGAGGAAGAATTATAATTTATTAATATTTTAATTGCTTCGCTTTGGTGGTTTGTGGTAATAAGGCAAAGAGTGGTATTGAGTTCCGTGGAAAGAAGTGTCTTAACACTAGATTCCCTTTACATTTTCTGTGTATGTGTGCGGGATATAAGACGCTCGTATAGCGCGAAGCTAAAAAAATCTTATATTAATTTTGAACTATAATTAAAATAAAATTTCAATGTTTTATTCTTGGATATTGTTTGTTAATTATTATTTGTATCAAGATATAAAAAACTTCACATTATAAAAAAGAACGCGATTTAGGATTCTATAATTTAAGTGCACACCTCCTCAAGTAGCCACGTAGTGCTTGCAATTTCTCAATAATAGATAGAGATTTGTGGAATATTATAAATCTATGTTTTAATCCGGATTTTCTTGCGGAATCGTGGAAAAAAACTAGGTTTGCAGTTTGCTCGCAGTTACGGTTTATAGATGTTAAATGACAAAACATTTTTCTATTAAATACGACAATGTACTGTTAATTAATATGTGGTTATTTGCTGTTTATTATTATTGTTTTTTTATTCTTTCGCTATTCGCTTATTCGAGTAGAAGACTACTCGTATTTTAAGTGGGCGGTGCCACTCGGAGCCTCCAATAATATTTATAGAACTATTATCGAGACTGAACCACTTAAATCAGCTCATACTGAATAATATTTGACAATAAGATCTGAATATTCATCAGTATGTAGCTTAATCATAATAGTTAATAATTGAGGTCAGTCGTGACGCAGATGCACAAAATATGACTGCAAGATCGACTGGTTGTGAGTTCGATCCCCACTGGAGGAAATTAAATAGATTTTCATTTCTTCACTCTGATGTCGAGGCAAAGCTCGGCGTGGAATTCCGTTACTCAACCTGCAATGCCTCCAGATTTGGGCGGAAAGTGAGGAATGGAATGCCTTAACATTCGCTTCCCTCTGCCTACTCTGCTGTGTGCGGGAAACAGCGTGAAACTGCGGTATAATAGTGAATATAATCTATATTACATAGGATAAATTATACATTAATTATCATTTTATATGTGCTATTCCATACTTAGAAAATACAAAGAAAAGCATTATATTAGATAATCATTTTAGTGAAATATTTTTATAACTCTTAATAACGTAGCCATTGCATCTTGTCTTTCAAAAGAAACAGATTACAAGAATATTATGATTTATTTATTAAAATATTTACATTTTACACACAAGATTAATATATAACATAAAATTTACATATGCAGTAGTGAGCAAAAGAAGAAACTTTTTTTTATTCAACGTGCGCACAACACACACACACAAGCGTGAACTTCTTCTCGCTTAAACAGTGTGAATAAAGAAAATATTTTGACACATTGCCAATTGAGTAGGTAAAGTCAAATTTTGAGAATTACTAGTCAAAAATGTAGTAGGACTGTATGCGTATTTACTAACTCGAAAGTGGGACCTTTTCAGAGGTAGCGCCAACTAAAGGTATACGCTACCTACGTTAAAGTAGAAACGGTTATATTTAAATATTTTTTCAAGAATAATGTAAAAAAATCTATATTTATTATAACCAGACACTGGACGTGAGCCTGGCGTCATAGGACATAATACATTATACTAGAAAGCCATAATTTTAGTCCTCAAAATTTCAGCTTTGCTATAATGACGTAGGTCTGGGATTGGGATTTTGAGCTATTAGTGAAAAAATAAATATAATCATTTCCTTGAGTGGAAATCCTGCCATTGCAGCCGTTGCCTATGATTTTGTAATCGCTGCTTCTCCTATCGGCCACGGTTCTCTCCTCTATGGGTAAACATTTAAAAATGACATATTTATTACTTTTATTTACTTAGTATAAGATAATGCGACAATGTCATTTGAATTCCTGGTAATGGTACAATAGACGATCTGCTTATATGTACAACATTTCATGAGATGTATCTAATATGGAACGACGGCCCAAAACTTCACAACCAGCCTGTTTTTGATGCGTGCTAATGTTTGTATTATACTTTCTTTTAGTTGGTAAATATTTATCCGCTTTCTTACTTTGTTAAAAGTATTCATTTTATGAAATGTGAGGCAATGTCTTATTGTTTGGTTTTCCTTGGCGAAGGCTCCATATTTTGCTTATATTATGCAACATACCTTTCTCATTTACTTTTTGTGTTTTATATTAAGATAATTAACTTTTACTTCAAAATTTTAAGACCCTTTAGCTATAAAACTACAAGAAAACCGAACCGGATTTTTACTCTACTTATTATATATTAACATATTACCAAGTTGTCACTCCAAAATGAGATCTTAAACAGAATATAAAAAGCATATACTGAATACAAAAATTATCATTTGCTTGCAAACTTCACAATCATAAACATTCAAAATGATCTCTAAAGTAAGTTACTAAAACCGTTTGTATTTATAAAGTAACAATAGCAATTAATTAAAATGTATCTGTTATATGAATTGTTTATCATACATACTGTTTATTTTATTGTACAAAAATTTTAGGACGTCAATTACTTATTTTAATAGTATAATTTTATATAAATTTTCAGATTCTTCTACTTTCTACTGCACTTTTAGTAGTAAACGCACAACATGAATCACATGGGCCTGCTATATCTTCACAATCTTTTATTCTCCATGACGTTTCACATAACCAAGACGGATATAACAGCATACAATCAAATAGTCATCAGGTAGCGCCAGTTCATCAACTAGTCAAAATCCAGCACATCGCACCAGTACATCACTCTGGACCTGTTCATCAAATACAACCAATACTTCGTCATGCGGCACCTTCTGTCCATGACAGCGCATCTGTGTACCATGCTGTGCCAGTAGTACAACATACAGCTCCTGTCCAACATTACACTGTTCAATCTATTCAACACGCCTCTCCTATTGTACAACACATTCCACCTATCCTAAAACTTTCCAACAATTATCGCAACGAAGGATCCCACGACCACCAAGAATATTACGTAAGAAATTATTTTTCCATATATAGGAATACTCTAATTTAAATTCAGCTTCACGCTGTATCCCGCATATAACAGAATAAGTAGAGTTTACCAAGTGTTAAAACACTCCGTTCGGTTTCACTTTCTGCTGCATTTTTGTGGCATTGCTTGTTGAGTGGCAGAACTCACCGACGCGCTTTTGCTTTGGTACCAGAGAGAAGAAATGAAAATAATAATAAATAATTAATATTACCAATAAATATTTATCTTACAGGCACACCCTAAATATGAGTTCAAATACAGCGTAGAAGATCATCATACTGGCGATATCAAATCTCAACAAGAAGCTCGTGATGGTGACCATGTAAATGGGTACTACAGCTTGCACCAACCCGACGGTTCCGTACGCACTGTTCACTATAATGCTGACAAGCACAGCGGGTAAATATAGTTATATCTTTTAAGGTATTTTATAACAAAAGTTCATACATATTTTTCTTTATTTTCTATTGTGCGTGTAAGTAGTAATAATATATTTGCATACTGTGAAAGTGTTTTATTACACTATATTGAGACAAACTTAAGAAAAACTATGGTCCCATACATTTAATAACAAATAATATGTGATCTCTTATAGATTCAACGCTCAAGTACAAAACTCTGCTCCATCAGTCCACATACTATCTGCCCATCGTGTTGAACCACAGTATAGTCTTTCACTTCATTGAGAATATTTTTTTAATTTTAGTGTATAGAGTATAATATACAACAATTGTTTTAAATCTTAAAATAAAATCTAGTCTTATGTATTTTCGTTATTTTTTTGTTAATACCTATTTCCTTATACAATTTTAAGTTGTCAAATAACTTATATTGAGTGGTGGAACTCAACACCGCGCTATGTCTCTACCAGAGCGGAAAAATTAAAAAATAATAGTAATCTAGCCTATTTCGCCTTATCTATTTCAGATATACATAACGCCTTAACATAAGTCACACAAACTCACATGTAAATTTCGTTCAAATTTACAGTGTCTTAACATTTGTATCTCAGGCATACTCTACGCCTATAACTTAAAATGGCGATGCATCTTAAAATGTGGGTAGAACTTATAATTGGTCCCGATTGTTAGCCCCAAGGAAATATTGAACTAGTTGTTTCTAGGTTTTTTTTGGAATTTTGTCATTTTTTATATTTTTTTTATTATTATATTTTACACTTCTTTATAGGAATGCCTCTATTGTTATTATTTCTTTTACTTTATAATTATCAAATAAAAACATTTGAAACTTCCTAATACGTTTATGCACAATCGGACTTTCCCAAATTTTCTAAACCACTTTTTTTGTAAATTAAATAAAAGCTCTTAAGTTATTTCGATTTAGATTACCAACGTACTCCCATAAACTTAATAATATTTTCAAAGATAAAATAGAGAGGGATTGGGCAAAAAACTTAGGGCAAAAGGCTTAGACAATTTAATACTCTTCTCTTCTTTACATTTTCAGTAGGCTATAAATAACACATACACAAATCATTTATTCATATTTTCTTTTATTAGATTTAATAGTTAGCTACCATAGTGTTATGACCATGCTATATCATCATAGTCCATCATCCGAAATGACGTTCCACATAACCATCCTAGTGACCAGCATGTTCAGCCACTCACAGTCCACTCAGCCTCAGTATAAAAGACGAAATCAGGTGGCACATTAACTCTTTCCTACGTTCGACAAGTTAACATGAAATGTATCGAAAATAAGAAAAACTGTTGTTATATAAGAATATATTACCTATTATGAGACTTTTTTACAAAACTTTTATATGAGCCGAAAATAAAAAAAAGTATAAAATATCAAAAGCAAAAAGCCCGGCTTTAAATTCCGTCACTCAAAACGTAATAAATACCTCGCGAAATGTAACAGAAAGTTGGGAACGTAGTGTCTTAATACCTAGGTTCCCTCTGCCTACCCTGCTATATGCGGAATAAAGCGTGAAACTGTTTGTTTGTCAAATGTATACTATTATAATTTGAAAGATTTTAATCTAAAATACCATTATTACACTGGAAATCTCAACACGAGTCACGCGACGGCGACCATGTAAAGGGTTTCCACAGTCTTCATGAGCCTGACGGTTCGGTACGCACCCTTCACAACAACGATGACAAGCAAAATGGGTACAGTATTCACATATTGCAGATATTTTTATTTTTTTAGTCTCACGCTGTATCCCGCATGTAGCTACTGTGCTGTATCACAGAGAATGCATTATGTGTTAAATGACGAAAATCAGTGCCGCAAATTAAATAGTTGAGGTACTTATAAGATTTTACTACAGGATTCTTACTTTTAAATAAGATTTTTTTGGAATTATCATTTGTAGATATCTAATATTTTTGACTATAAAATATTTTAATTATTGATTAAAATGCCATATTACTAATTTGTTTATCTATTGAAAAGATAGGTTTAATGCTCAAGAAGAACATTTTGGTCAGTCTACTGACGCTCAACCTGATCCTCCATTCGTCACAGCCTTTCCATCATCAAAACTAAATTATAGGTAAACGTTCTAATATAAGAATTATTGTGAATTTAGCATAAGTTACTTTAAGTGAATAAAAAAACTAAACTGTATAAATATTTTTATTTCATTAATTTTATTTTTTGCTATTTATTTTACACGAAAGTATATATTGTCTTGTACTATACAAGACAATATATACAAAATAAACGACATCGTAAAATATAACTTTTTATGCCCACTTTTCGCCTAATTATTGAGACATTGATATGCTAATGTCAATATTGTTTATCCAATTCTGGTAATAGAAAGAAAGAGAAGGTGAAAATTGAAAGAGTCATGACATTACGTTTTCATCGACTACACTATGTATGTAAATGCAGAGAATATAAAATTAATAATCATATAAACATTCGTATATAAAATAATAGCACATGAATTATATATTATTATTTTTATAATTATATTATAAGTTGCCGCAATAAGTAGAGTATGAAGATACATATCCTCTTTGATCAAAGTGGCCTTACTCTAATACTAAACTTAGTACTATAGGTGTAGAATTATAGAGGCGGTATTGTAATTCGCATGATATCAATACATTACAAAGGAATGGTTCAAGGTATGAGTAGCCAATCAAGAAAATTCTTGGCTTTTAAGAATACTTTCTTATAAATAATTAAATAAATTATGTGAAAGTGAACTATGTATTATAAATAGACCGTGCTATTGTCATCAAACTTTAAAATTTTCATTATAATACTTAAAAACAATACATTCATAAAAGTAGAGAGCTCCACTTTCTGCTTATTTTGCTCGTTATAACAAAAATTATAAAAATCAGTCAAATGCGAGTCGGACTGGCATATCGAGGGTACTTGTACCAATTTCAGGATTGTATGCCAAAGGGTGCCATTAAAGTGGACAAACTTAAATTTGCTAACGTATGCATTCATTTTGTATGGGATGAATTATAATTATATGTTTGTAATTATTTTTTTCTATGAAATATCTATAAATGTTCACTGCAAGTTCTCACTCCCAAAATTCATAATTACAGGTCCACGGGAAGTATCCTCATAGGTTTTAACTACGCGGCGAATTTCATATTAAATGCAGTAATAATAAACGCTCGTATCTTGTGATTGCGTTGACTTAGAAACATAGTTTATACTCTACTTCAAGGTATCGTAGTCTTGTATTTGACATTAATTTCAGTTTAATACCCCTACGCGATTTCAAGACAAATGGTCTTGACAGACGAACTGACGGACATCAAAGTGATATTATAAGGTTTCCATTTTTACGTTTAGAGGTATAGAACCCCCGTTTTTGAATGAAATGAGTGCATATAACCGCAAACTTTTTTAATTTTTATAAGATGTACTTCTCGATTCAATCCTGAAATTGATATGGGAGCTTTGGTGAGCAAGTACTTTGCAATTACCCATTTTTTTTATCATGCACAATATTCTTAGTTTATTCGTCAATATCTCAATCTATCTGTCTCCTGAATCAAATCACATTTAGATGAAGATGAAGTTGAGGGAAAATAAATATAAAATTATAGTCAAATAAATCTACTACTTTCTACTCTTTATGGTTAACTTCACTAAAATAATTTATATGACTTTAAGGACCTAATGTCGTTCATTTTTTATTTATTACATTGTTAACTTTTTAACATTACCCAAAAGTAATAAAAATAAATAAATCACTTTTACACAAAGCATTAAATATTTTGTATAGTCGAAAGTACTTTCATTGCTCTAAAGGTACGGCTGACATTATTAACTGATAAAGCGATTTTCAATACTTTACATAAGGTGTAATGTTTAAACTGGTTTAACATTTATGAATCCTTTACAATATTACCGTGTGATTTGAGTATAAAAGCTCCATTTTTGAAAAAATAATTATCATTCGCTTGCGAAGTTCACAAATAACACATACAGATCAACCATGATTTCAACAGTAAGTACATATATAAATAAAATCAGCTTCACCTGTATATATATATATATATAAAGAAATAAATTTGTCTTATTTATGCAGCTCACGCTGTATCGCATCGCGTAGTGCCGGGGAGGCAGAGGGATCCTAGTGCTAAGAGCGTCTTATCTCTTAACACTAAGCTCCTTCTGGCGTTCCCTACTTTCCACAGAATTTTAGAGGAATTGGGTGTTGAGTAGCGGAACTCAACAACGCCATTTTGCCTTATTATCAGAGCGAATAAATGAAAATATTAATAAATAACTATTCATTCCATTCTAATGGGAAATGGAAATGGATGGGAATGGGAATGGAATGGGAATCTAACCCACGACCGTCGAGTGTATATTTACACGCTTATGCCACTGCGTCCGACGTCCTCAAAGAAATTGTCCGCAAATAAATAATTTAAATATTTAATTACTACAAGTAAGTATTTTTTCACACTGCATAAAGAGATCGTATATTTTTTTTCAGATCGTCACCATATCGGCTTTGCTAGTGGTAGCAAGTGCCCAGCAACATTTAAGTGGTCATGCCACGTCATCCCAATCTATCATTCGTCATGACATCTCCCAAAATCATGGATACCAAGGCCAATTAACTCAAGCTATTCCTGCTTCCTACCATCAGGCTCCCATCGTCCACCATGTCCTTCCTATTGCTAGCCACGGAAGCCTTCAGTCTGCTGCTATCTCACAACACGCATCTCCTATAATTTCCCTTCAACACGTTTCTCCTGCTGTCCAGCACGTTTCTCCCATCCACTATAACCAATATGAATCTGGACATGGACATCAAGACTATCATGTAAGTTAAGATATATTTTTTTTGGGTTAACATAATCGTTCTTTATATCAACTCACTTTTGAAATATGCAAATTTATTTTAAATGTACTAAATTAGAACAAGGGTTTAATAGATGTTTGTATACGCCTTCATCAAAGCTTCATATATCGCAAATAATTCATGAAACATAATTTCCAGAGTCACCCCAAATACGAGTTCGCGTACAATGTAGCCGACCATCACACCGGTGACATCAAATCCCAGCACGAAGCCCGTGATGGTGACCATGTATCTGGTTCATACAGTCTTCACGAATCTGACGGTACCATCCGCACCGTTCACTACAACGTTGACGGACACAGTGGGTAAGGAATCTTATATTGTAATCTGAAATTTAAAATTATATTTTAAATTATCAATAATAGAAGAAAAATCATATTTCAATTTACAGTACAGTATTGTTACAGTTAAACCATTTGAAATATATATTGGAAAATTTTATTATTCAAAAGGAAAAGATTAAGTTTATATAAACGTAAATAGCTATTCTACTAATCGCAAATATCATTTTCAGATTTAACGCCCAGGTGGAGCGTTCCGGCCACTCCCAACACGTCCAGCCCCAGCACCATGCCCCCAACTACGTACTGGCACATCATTAAAAATTAAACAATGTTCCTAATAGAAAGTTAGCATATGTATGTACTCGTACCCATCAATCAAGCGAATGACGAGTCTAGTCTTTTAATATGTGTTCCAATTTATGTGAATCGATTAAATATAGTATCGAATAGAACGTTCGTTTTTATCTTTTGTTTTATGGCCCCTTTCAAACTATAAAAATAAGTTTGGTATTTATTTTTACATTCCATTTCCTCAAGTGGAGATTGAACTCACAACCGAGGCATAACAGTCACACTATAACAGTCACGTAATACTGATATAAATAAATTAAGATGAGGACAGTCGTGGCGCAGTGGCACGAAGTGTGACTGTAAAACCGACTGGGTTCGATCCGCACTTGAGGAGATGAAATATTTACTTAAATGTTAATTTTCATTTCTTCGCTCTAGTGTCGAGGCTAAGCGCGGCGTTGAGTTCTGCCACTCAACACGCAATGCTTCCGAAATTCGTCAGAACAGAGACATATGTACAAATAGACGGGCAACATAGTGTTCTTATAATAGTTCCGTTTTTTCTTCTGTGCTACGGAACCCTATAGAGAAAATAAGGTATTTATTAGAGGTTAATTCTACTGTCTTGTAGAATGCTAGTTGGTTTATGTTGGGTATCCCCTACCTACCGACATTCTTTATTAAAACTATGCAGTTTTGGTTGAATGACAATATATCGTTGGTTACCAACCATCTGCAGCAAAGTTGCTGCAGATTAGTTTAACCTGTTTCTTCTTCAATGTGTTATAATTTAGCACTTTTTTTTAAATAAATCAGCTTTCACGGCAAGGCATCCTGTACGGCAAGGTAGGCAGAAGGAACCTAGTATTAAGACACTCCATTTCCCATTTTCCGTCGGATTCTGGAGGTAATACATGTTGAGTGGCGGAATTTAACACCACACACATACTCCTGCGCCACGCCTGGCCTCAATTAATTTTAAATAATAAAATTATTTCAGACTTTTTAGTGATATTTGACTTATTAAAACGATGTTTTCTCTAGCTTTCATTTATTATCTATATAGCTATAGCAAAAACAGTAAAATGGTAACACATATTAATAATGGCAGGTACGTAGTTTAAAAATAAATCGAAGAACGAATAAGGTTTTTTTGTATAAATATTATTTAGTAGTTAAATCCGTTTTCTTTGATAAGAATCAGAATTTAAAAGAAATAATAAAACTCTGCATCAAATAAATATTAAATTACTTCTATTAAAACTGTGATTAAAATATTATAACGTAATAAGTGATCGTGGTTCAATGGTGTACTTATAGCGTAAACACAATGGTTCCCCACTCTCCGCCAAATTCTCGAGGCATTGTTTATTAAGTGGTGGAAGTCAACGCTGCATTGTTTTACCAAATAAATAAAATAAATATTTCCAGAAGATAAACTAAAAAATACTTTAAATCATTGATAACATTTCCAAATATCAATATATTTTATTTTATCAATACATTTAGTTATGTTCTAAAGAATCTAACATTTAATTTAGTACATATTATCTGATCGTGTGTAATTAAAACATGTAAGCGCAAAGAAACAATGCCTCAGCCGATTCTTTCATTTATGATATAATCTTAAGAGTTCGCTAACCCCAAATAAATGGTGTCTTCCGTCTCGTCCTTTCACTGACTTTAAAACAAACTACTACACGGCTCTCGCTAAACTGTCCGTGTCTAAATGCCTTTATTTAATTCTAAGTGATTTGAATACAAAACTGATATTTAACATATTCTTACTATTGCTATAAACAGATAATTTCATTAGAGAACAGCACATATCGTCGGTTCGGTCGTCCGCTGCATTTTTCGTTATAGAGAATTGTTGTATATAGATCGGTGTATATTTTTTTTTATTTCACGCTGTATCCCGCACATAGTAGACTAGGCAGAGAGAATACAATCTTAGTGTTAACACTCCATTCCGTTTATGCTACTTCCGTTCTTCACTTTCCGCCAATATCTTGAGGCATTTTGTGTTAAGTAGTGAACCTCAACGCGCTGCGCTACATCGGTGCCAGAGCAAGGACCTCTTCCTCGCATTCGATTTGCATTTGGGGGAATTATCAAATATTTCTTCCAAGTGGAAATCGCACCTAATGGAACGTCGCAAGGAACTGTCGCGTTCATAGTTGCAAGCTTCTGCCCCTGTGCCACAATGACCTCCACTTATGTATATCACAAAATGTTTTACATATAGAAAAATTTGAAACCCTTTCAATTCTTCAATTTCTTTAGTTTTCGTTAATAATAACTTAAGAAAAGAGGATAATGACAACACAATTTGAATAATCCCTCTTCCATAAGTCATAAAAATATATATGTAAGTATATAAATATTGACAATATTAAAAAAGAGAGAGCTATAAGGCATTAGATATGCATTCTGTTGCATTATTTTCCCCTTTTATTTTATTCCCCCCTTTTTTGTTGAGATTAAAATAGAATAAAAAAAAGATTGATAATTAAATAAGCTTTATAATATTAGTAATAGTAACATTTTCGAATTACACATTTAGTAACAAACAACAATATTTATAACAACAATAATAATTTAGACTTGGCCAGTCTTACACAAGTAACAATTAGATTAATTTTCATGATGACTCTCTATATGGACGTGTTGACCTGGAGCTGAGTGTTTTACGACTGCGTTGAATCTGGAAAATACAAATAAATATTATGTTTAAAATACAATTAAATATTTTATTTATGTTTATATTTCGACCCTTCTATACGTGGAATATATAGAAGGATTAACAGAGGGAACCTGGTGTTTAAGATACTCCGTTCCCCAATTTCCGCCTAATATTCGAGGCATCGTGTGTTAATTGGCGCAACTCAACACCACGCCTTTATCTTGGTAGCAAAGTAAAAAAAATCACTCCCCTGAGTGCGAATCGAATCCACAACCGTCGCATTACAGTCACACGTTTGTATCTCAGCGCCACAACGGATTCAGCAAAGATTTAATGATATTTAATATACGAGTATGCATATTTTCAATTCCTTTTCTATATAAACTTGTTAAATTGATAGTATTAATATACTTAAGTGTATCTAAATATACAAATAGAAAATAATAGTGCTGTTTACCCGTGATGTTTGTCTGAGCTGTATTCAACGGTTCTTACGGAGCCATCAGCTTCATGAAGAGAGTAAACTCCTTTTACGCTGTCACCATCGCGGACCTCGTGCTGAAACTTGTTGTCTCCGGTATGAGGATCTTCAACCTTGTATTCATACTGGTATTTGGGATAAGCCTGGGAAATATAACATTGAAATATTAACATTAGAATAAATAAAAACTGTTTGATTGACACGTTTATATAACATCAAAATGCATAGATACTAAATGAATTGTTCATTAGCGAATGGAAAGTAGATGTAAAGTTTGTTCCGGAAATGCGTAAGCTTAATAAATTAATATGATTATACTTACATAATAGTCGATAGGCTCATCGTGGGAATGGGATTCTACTTGATGATGTTGCTCAACCTCATGATGTGCGGGTGCGTGATGTTCAGATTCTTGGCTGTAGTGATAGTTGTGGGCGGGGACGCGGATGTAGTGTGCTTCATCATGGGATTGGGCTTGAGGTGCTTCGTGGGAAACCACAGGATAATGCGAAGCTTGAATGTTGTTCTTGCCGAGGTGTCCTTGTTGGAGTTTTACTTGTTCATGGCCTTGATAGTATTGCTTGTAAGCTACTGACGGTTCATTGTGTCCTACAAACGATTCTTGAGACTGTGATTCCTCGTGAACTGATGGTTGATAGTGAACTATGCTTTGAGATGAAACAGCAGATTCATGGTGTCCGTGCAATTGTGCCTCCGGAGCGCCATGTGCCTCTTCTTCATGGATAGGTGCTGGTTCCTGGTTAACGAGGCTGAAAGTTTTATGTACTGATGGATATCTATACTCCTTCAATTGTTCCCGATGAACAGGCTTGTATTTGTAAATATGTTCCTGGCTGTAGCACGCTGTAGCGGCGATGGTAAGAATTAAAACCTGTAAAAGTAACATTGTTAATTTTAAAAGTTTCTAAATATATTAATTTTAACACGAAATTATTTTGAAACACACTTTAGCTAACATGTTGATCTTTCTTCTGAGACTTCCGCAGTGAAACTGATGAATTAGCATTGGTTTAAACCTTAATATATACTGGAGACGTTACGAGAAAGAACTGAATCAATCTGTTACCGCTTGGGGCGTCACATTTGTAACCCAACGCACGCGCACTCTTTGTGTGACGTAATTTACGTAACCAATGTGAAGGTTGTTAGTCCAGTCTGACTAAAAGTACTGAAAATTCAAAGTACTAAAAATGTTGATTAAAATTTTAACAATCCCTTTCACTCGCAACAATTATATGAATATGTTGTATTTAATTAAAAACAGTAACACAATATGCGGAATATTATTATAACACAAAAATTTTACTTTACTGGTTAACAACTATAACTATGCTTAGTTTGAAATTTTTGTAATATTTTTTATACTTTCTGAACTCTCGGAAATTCTAACATCAAAAAAATTTTGCAAGAAGAGTCAATCTTAATCATAATTAATCTCTATTGTAGACGTTGGGTGTTAGATATCGATGGAATTCAACGACGCAAGACCAGGTAACAAGTTATGGTCCATAGTAATTTTTTCCATTACTTTTTTAAATATACTTAGATATGTGTATCTACATCACGTAAATTATTATTGAATACTCACGATTATCAGTTTCACGCTGTATCCCGCACACAGCTGTGTATGTAGAGGCGAACTATTGTTAAGACACTGGAAACATTGCGTGTTGACTGGCGGAATTCAACGCCGCGCACTGCCTCGACTCCAAAGCAAAGAAATTAAGATATAAATTAAAATAAATATTTCATGTCCTCGAGTGTGGATCGAACTCACAACCATTCGATTTTTCAGTCACACTTTGTGCGCCTGCGCCACGACTGGACACGATTAGATGGTGAATATAAACATACGTATATCTCAAATTAATATAAAAAATCATACACAGACAGACACACACACGTAATCTTAACTAAATTCTTATTTAAACTAAATTAACATATAAGCAATAAAGAATTCTGTCAATTTGAAGTTTCTAAAACAATCACTACATACATACCAAGCCAATATTAGTATTCAGATTTAACGTAGATCTAGTTTTGGTTGCATCTCAGCCTAACGCTTTAGAAACTAGTCTGTACGTCTTTAAATTACCATAGTATTATATGATATAAAAAAAACCGTATTTATTATAACAGCACATTTAAATTGATGAGTGAATCATAAAAAATGCTTTAGATGTTGTTATATAATTATAATTAACTAACCATTAGAACATTTCTCGCTCATAAATAATGCTTCTTCGAGTTTTCCCAAGTGTTAAGAAGAGATATTTGTATATTGCTTAAGATTTGGCGCTAATTTTAATTAAATATATATTATTGGTATCGTGTTTTTTTGTGTCAATAAGCGTAAAAAAATTCTTTGCTATACGCAATAAAATTTTACTAGATTCGATTATTAATCCAGTAAAGTTAAATAATAATATATTATGAGCTTATAATAATCTTATGATTCCAGTTGTGGCGCGGGGGCACAAAGTGTGACAATAAAACCGATTGGTTGTGGGTTCGATCACCACTCGAGGAGATGAAATATTTACTTAAATTTATACTTCCATTTCCTCGCTCTGGTGTCAAGCGTTGAGTTCTGCCACTCAGCACGCAATGCTTACATAATTCAGCAGAAAGTGGGCAACGGAGTGTCTTAACACTAGGTTCCACAGCGTAAAGCTGATTTTCTTTTTTATGTTATTTTAATAATTGCAGAAATTGAATGCAATAATTAAAGGTGCAATAAAAATGTCAGCGATAGCAATTTTTATTCAACGCTTTCAAAATGTTATTTTAACGGTCATTACCAGTCCTTAATATTTATTATTCATATAAAAACCGTAGTTTCAAAAGAATATAATTTGGTACCGATACCTAGCGAAAGTTACAGGATGTTTATTTCCTATACAAGATTTAAAATAAATATGTTTTAGGTTTAAAAATATTTTACTAGTATTTATTATAAATCTATATTATATGAGTCCACTTGTACTGCAGAAACGCGTGGCGTGGCACGACCGGTTGTAAGTTCAAATCACACGCGAGAAAATTAAATTTTAAAGTCCAGTCAATCCATTCTTTGCATTTTACTCATTTTTAAAAACTTTTTTAAAAATGCGTAAACCGGTACCACCTAATTTTACACTGTTTTTAATTAAATAAGGAATGCCACGGTATTAAGAGATAGTATGTATAATTAAACGTAATATTATATAATAATTATATTACCCTAAATGGAACAGAACCCGCAAATATAGCGTTTATACATATGTCCAACATTTTAGGACACGGTGGCATTAATTATTTATTTATAACTATTTTATTATTATGATATTATCGTTTAAATACTGCAATAACACGCAAACTGTTTCCTTTTATCGTATTAACAAAAGAAATCACTATGAACGTCCGTGTTGTTGATTTGATAGATTACTTTTAAGTAAAAAACCGGCCAAGTGTGAGTCTGATTCGCTTATATTATTTCATTGAACATTTATTTGTAATTTCTTAAGGTTTTTTTCAATTAAATATCTATTTTTATTTGTATTGTAAGTATTAATTTTCCACCGAATTCTGGAGGAATTGCGTGTTGAGTGGCGGATCTCAACGTCGCACTTTGCCTAGTTGCTAGAGCGAAGAATTGAAAATATCAATAAATAATAATTAATTTCCCCGAACGGTAATCGGACCCACAACTCTAATGCTTACAGTCACACGCTTGTGCCATTGCGCCACGATACCCTCAACAGTAGATATCATTATAGAACACAAATTTATGTCAATACTGTAACTGTTATCTCAAACTCATTTGAGAATATTATTTAATAAATAATGCCTTGGCTCGTGATGTGTCTAGTGATTAGAACCGTCTATAGTTGTGATCGTGAAGAACCCAAAATCTTTTAGAGATTCAGAGGCAACAGTATTAAGAATTTTATGTTATGCCATTAGAAGGTATCGCTTTAATAATATATTTGCCAGCAGAAGTTGTTCTTGTGTCAGTTATTTACATAACTGGAAACTCGACAATATGACATTGTCATAGCTCGAAGCTCGTCCGAGGAAAAGCCAAGAGCGCGTCCTATCTTCCTCTCCACCATAACTGCGAACTAGTTATAATAAAAGGAAGAAAGAGTACGGGCACCTCCCCGCCCTACACCGTGAATTCCTACCAGACTGCGGCTGCAACAGTCTTATTGAACTCTCCGGGACGTTTGTGTGTGATCAGTCTGAAGGTACTTGTTACGCTTGTTTATATTAAGATTATTATATTAGAATTGTGATTCGTGATGTTGATTGATTTGTGAGATCAATATAAGTCGTTGGAACGAACGCACTGCCGCAAGGCGGCCGATATGTTAAATAAACGCACGGCACACACCCCACAGTCGTGTCTCGAACCGTAGGCGGACACTACTACATACACCAGAGTTCCAGGACATAAAATAGCACCACGCACCCGTATGAGACGAGCGGACACTACTACATACACCGGAGCTGGGACATAAAATAGCACCACACACCTACTAGTCGTATACCAAGTCGTAGAAGTGGTATTCAATATATCAATGGCTAACGCCATACAAGCACAGCTTACGTACCGCGAGCGTACTGCGAGACGGCATCAGCCAAGACATAGTTAATGTCACTGCAACAGTTCGCATAAGCCCATCACGTCAGCTTCCGCGACGTCAAGCAACATTCAATATTATAACATTGGTCAAAGATAACTTTAATCCATAATATGTGTCGCTCCTACACATATAATTCCTTTATAAGGAATTCGATCCTAAAAGATCGTGCCATCATAGACTTCGAATTATCATATTATATTCATTATACATTTGGTCAAGTCTTTATGTGCATCATATTTATTAGTACCGTAGTACTTTAGAGTTCGACTCGACCGCTGCCTTCCAGCATCACCACCACCTATATATCCAGAACGACGGTCGCGACATTCGGGACGACAATACACGAACTCGTTTCGACTATTATGGTATAAAAAATATATAGATTGTATTATTCATAATTAAGTACGTTATTTATGTGTATTGCCATGCATATTTTATTTTATTTATTTATTTATTTTTAACTTATATCGGAGGTACATACTGTTACATTCAACCCCCTAAATTCTATGGAGTTCATCAAAATAGAATTTACATTTACTTATTTATATATTTATTACCAACCCCCAGACTGGGCAACCCCCCAACCTCACTATGCTTTGTTTTGACAATTCCCAAACATGAATATTCCTTACACTGTTAACTCCTCTATCTCACTCCATTTCACGGACAACAAATTGTAGGCGTATGCCTATTTGTATATATATGTATTTTATTACAAAGCCGTTTGACCATCCTGGTCACGGCACCAAATTGTAACTTTAATCCATAATATGTGTCGCTCCTACACATATAATTCCTTTATAGGAAATTCGATCCTAAAAGATCGTGTCATTATAGACTTTGAATTATCATATTATATTCATTATACATTTAGTACGAGTCTTTATGTGCATCATATTCATTAGTACCGTAGTACTTTAGAGTTCGACCCGACCGCTGCCTTCCAGCATCACCACCACCTATATATCCAGAACGACGGTCGCGACATTCGGGACGACAATACACGAACTCGTTTCGACTATTATGGTATAAAAAATATATAGATTGTATTATTCATAATTAAGTACGTTATTTATGTGTATTGCCATGCATATTTTATTTTATTTATTTATTTATTTTTAACTTATATCGGAGGTACATACTGTTACAATACGTACAAATTAAAAAAGTGAATTATCAATTCATTGCTCAATAAAGTCGATAGTGGGACTGTGAAAGTAATGGGCGTGGGGTCGATCCCCATTCAGAGGAGTAAAATAGTTTCATTTTCTTCCTCTATTAGACAAAGCGTGGCGTAGAGTTTACGACTCAATAGATCTCAAAAATTGAGCGGAAAGTGTGAACGGAATGTTTTAACAGTTGGTTCCCTAAAGGTACAAAAACGAGAGTACCGCTTAGAAAAAATAATTATATTAAAAAAAGGTATACGTACGATTATTTAATGTTAAATTATAAAAAAATCAGGTCAGCCTGATCACTAGTAGGTATCTTATATAAAAAGTTTTAAAAACCAACAATCGAATGAACGCTTGACAAATAATATTATGCGACAATTGTATTTTGACCGTGATCCAATAATTATTTGAAAAAGAAATACTTTAAAGCAAACAGGCCGCTTATTACGTTGTATTGCAGAACTAAACTTTTTTGTTAAATTTTAATAATTATTGAAATCGAAGTAATTATAAAAAAAAAATATTAAGTTATTAATTATATAAATACATATAAATTCTCTAGTTTTATAGGCTCAAGCTGTATCTAGGAGGAGGGAACATGGGAAACTGGTGAAATGGAAAATTCTCTTCTCATTGATATGCATTATGTTTCCCCAAATTCTCGAGATATGGCGTGTTGAGTTGTGGAACTCAACGCCGTGTTTTGACACAACTTGTCACGTTTTCAGTGATACGCTACCCCTGCGCTACGACTGGCCTCAATTTTCAATAGCATATAAGAATATTATTATAAAACTCATCTCTTTATTTATAATTCTAACGATATTTCCAAATAGGATACGCTTATCTGATGAAACCAGTCTAACTAAAAAGAAAGTACTTACTATTGCACTCGCATCGAAAGTATGTTGAACAATTGAACATCGGCACGACTGGTTTTATAGATTAGAACAGTTTAAAAATAATTACCAATTAACTGGTAATATTCTAAAATAGATATTAATTGCTTTATGAGATTTCTAAACACAACAGACACGTAAGCGCCTTGATTTATGCACTTATAATATTATTTGTCCTGCTTATAATATTATTTATATATATATAAAAAACGTTGTTTTAATTTTCGATCTAGTAAGAAGCGAAACGCGGCGTTGAGTTCCGCTCAACACGCAACGCCTCAGGAATTCAGCAAAAGGTGACGAAATGTTCATATACGAATAGATACACTACACATTACTACAATTGATGTATGTAGCATGATAGAGTGTATATAGCAGCGTAGGCAGAGGGAACGTAGTGATAAGACACTACGTTCGCATTAAGATACGTCCAACTGAATTCTGGAGGCATTGTGTATTGAGTGGTGAAACTTACCAGAGCGAGGAAATGAAAATATTAAATATATCGTTTCCTCAAGTTCCCAGTCGCAGCGGCACGAAGTGTGACTGTTAAACCGACTGGTTGTGGGTTCGATCCCCCCCCGAGGAGATGAAAAATTTGTTTAAATTCATATTTCTATTTCTACGCTCTGTTGTCAAGGCTAAGCGCGGCGTTGAGTTCTGCTACTCAACACGCAGTGCCTCCAGAATTCAGCAGAAAGTAGGGAACGGAGTGTCTAACCTAGTGTAGGTTCCCTATGCCTACTCTGCTGTGTGCGGTATACAGGGTGAAGCTGATCGTCTCCTTAAGTGGGAAACGGGAAACTACAACCGTCACGTTGTGAAATGCTTGTGTCCCTAACTTATAAACCTGGCCTCCTAATCCCATTCCGATCTCCTTAAGTGAGAATAAAAACAGCAAATCATCTATTATTTAATTAATTACCACTCAGGCGATTCAAGAATTATTTATAAGTATAGTATTTTAGTCTGCAAATTAAGCACAAATTATGCACAGCAATAATGTTTGTTTTGTAATCACCGACACGCTTTGGTTCTACCACTTAAGGAATAAATTAGGGTTTTTTTTAAAGTTATACTTCTACTTATTAAGAAAATCATCTAGAAGCGCGGGTTCAAATTCCGCTACAAATTGTATACGTTTTGTTTATAAAGATCGAGAAAAAATATTTTTCGTATCATATGCTCCATCAACCAATTGATGCCTGAAATACGCTTCACTACATCAGCGTTTATAGTATATGTAATTATAAAAAAAGTGTATATGATTACAGTTTTATAGTGTTTGATATAATTAATATATTAATTTAATGTATTTATTATGAATTATTTTAATAAAACAGGTATCAGACCTACCTCCCTATAGTATAAAATTTAACTGTGTCAAATTTCATACTCTTACATCCGCACAATATTCATAAAAAGGCGTACATTATTCTTCCTTCACGTATTGATACATTTAAAGTAAGTTGCCTCATAAAATCAATCAAAATTTCGTAATATGTCATTTCATGACACGTTGACATGCTGTGGCATGTCAAACCAAACGAAGATGTCCCTTTCTTGTGTATCTGCTAGAAAAGGAGGAAAAACATAGTGATAGATAGCAAAGGCTCAGTTCTAAGAAGAGAAGAAAATATCAAAGTAAAATATAGTATATTAACTATTTGTTTAAATTATAGTACGTAATATAATAAGGTAACTACCCGATTACCATATTCTTTTGCAATTAAAAATTATAAAGTAAATATTATATGTACAGTATATTAAATAATAAATATTCCTTTCTTTTTATGTTAATTCAATTTATATAATTGTTAACCTCTTTTCACATCACCGCCAATAGAGAGCACTTAACGCAAGTATTTGCGTCATTCCAATTTTAACTATAATAAAATAACAATACGAGTGGCTGTTCTTTAAATTACTTTTTACAAAATATCCGCGAACTATGCATACTATGTAGAGAACAAATTCAACAATTAATATTAGTGAAATCTATATTACCTTGGGTGTTACCTTTGTTATCAATATAAAAGGCGTTATACCTAATCAAGATGTATCAGTTCGAGACTAAATTTAGACTCCTATACAGAAATTAAAACTCCAAACATGTACTCTAAGGTATAACAAGAAAAAATAAAAAATATATTATAAAACAAGTGTCGCGTAAATATAATGAGTTAAAAGTGAAATAAAAGTTTTAAATATTTTTTGTACGTTTCAGATATTATGTTTAGCTGCTTTAGTCGCAATGGCCCTAGCGTCGGATGGCCATGGTCAGGCCTACTCCTCTCAACATATCAACCGCCACGACGGCAAACCGGAAGTAGTGCATGTAGGACATGGGCATGGACATGATGAGAAGCACGGACATGGCCACGCAGTTGATTATTATGTAAATATTCTCCATTATAATAGTCTTAAACTATTGCATTTAAAAGACGAGACAATTGCTGCAAATATGTATTTACAGCTTCTCTTGTTATTATTTAAGATATGTACTAGTGGATGAAAAAATAATAAGATCTAATATGTTGGTTGAGGCCATTGTGGTCCAGGGGCAAAGCGTGTGATTATAATGTGACGATTGTGGGTTCTCATTCCTAGAAAATAATGATTCTCTATTAATATTTTCATTTTTTCGCTCTGATACCAAGGCAAAAGCAAAGCGTTGAATTTCATGACTTAACACACAATGCCTCGAATAATCGGCAGAACCTTCATCTTGTATTTTTAGTATATTGTGTATGATACACAATATAGCCATTCGTTTGTTTAACTACTAAAAATAAAATAAATAAATTATATTATGAAAAACCAAAAACATAATAATTATTAATTAACTATCGTTTCTAAACAGGCTTACCCGAAATATGATTTCGCTTACAAAGTAGAAGACCCTCACACCGGAGACTTCAAGTCCCAGCACGAGAGTCGCGACGGTGATGTAGTGAAGGGATACTACGCCCTGAAGCAGCCTGATGGCTCTGAACGCGAAGTTCACTACGAAAGTGACGACCACACCGGGTAAGCATATTGTTCATATGAAAAAAAATATTGTACAGAAATAAGGTGTATAAAAGATTGAGGCCAGTCGTGGCGCAGTGGTACAAAGTATGACTGTAAAACCGACTGGTTGTGGGTTCGATCCCCACTCGAGAAGATGAAATATTCGGCAGAAAGTGGGGAACGGAGTGTCTTAACACTAGGTTCCCTCTGCTTACCCTGCTGTGTGCGGTATATAGCGTGAAGCTAAAAAAAAAAGGTTATTGTATTTGTAGATCACATAAATGTTATCATAAAAAAGCATCATAAATTTGCTATAATAAAAACTTTTTTCATATTTTCAATTTTGACACGTGTCAATTCGTTATGTATAAACACATAAGTCGAATTGGAAATATAATACGATACATAAGGTCATATCCTCCTAAACTCAATATTTTTACACTACAGTTAAGAAAATTACCCTGTACACTTTTGTCAAAATGAGATGTGGAAAAACAAAAATATTTTAAGTAAAGATATACAGCTTATATTTTTGTTTTCCAGCAACATCAGGACAGAGATGTCTTAGTCATATATCAATATCTACTTTAAAATACAATATATATGAAATAAGATTACATCACATATTTATTTGTAAATTTTTTAAATTTTTTTTCAGTTTCCACGCCAACGTGAAATTCGGAACACACCATGTCGTCCCTCATCATCATTGAGCTTATAACCAAATGTAGAATTACCGAAACATTATAGATATAGTGTTTTTATACGTTTTTTATGAATATATCAATTTATTCACAATTTTAATATGTGGTTATTATTGATAATTTCCCTTAAATTTTTGGAAATTATATTTAAAATATAATAGAACTTTAGTATAATAGAACACTGAAAAAATATATTTGTAAAAAAAACTATTCAGGAGGAAAGGACTAATTGATTATAATATCACAGACTAGAATCTTTATCCATTTACAGTCGTGGCGCAGCGGCACGAAGTGTGACTGCAAAACCGATTGGTTGTGGGTTCGCTCCCCAATCGAGGAGATGAAATATTTACTTAAATTTATATTTCCATTTCTTCACTCTGGTGTTGAGGCAAAAGCGCGGTGTTGAATTCTGCCACTTAACACGCAATGTCGTTGAAAGTGAGGAAGTAAGTGTATTAACATTAGGTTCATACCCTGCTGTGTGCGGGATACAGCGTGAAGCTGTGAATCTTTATCTGTCTGTACGCATACATTTTTCTATTATTTGTTATGTTTAAATGAAATATATAAATATCGATGATCTGGAAAATGTGATTAAAAACCATTACAGTCAAGCTATCTAAGAGAAATAAATGAAATCATTCGCGAAATTTGTTCAACATGCTAAACATTTTCCATTAACATAAAAATTGGGGATCTGGAACATCTGAAGTTAATTAAAATAAAATGCTGCCTTTCAACACAAAATTGCCATCGTGGCTCAGCGTTTGAATGTAATTGCTATGGTTTTGGATTCGATTTCCATTCAGGATAATATTTATATTTAAATTATTTTTTATTTCCCGCAAAATGAAGCGTGGTGGCCAATCAACACGCAGTGTCATGACATTAGTTTCTGTGCTAATGCTAAAGGTTATAAATTCAAACGAAGCCACATGCAGCCACTAGTATATAATATTTATTTAATTTGTCTTATCAATAGATATGTACTTGTATGATGGGCCTTGTTTCTTTAATTGTTCTTTTATTATAAATACTTTGAAATAATTAAACTGTTTTTTCGTTTCGAGCTTGTTGTATATAATTTTGAGGTTTATTTTGTTTTATTTTTTTAAAACGTTGCTTGTATTTTGTAGAAATTGCAAAAACAGCGATTTAAAAATAAAACATTTGTGTATAACACCTACATGCAAATTAGAAGTTATACTTCTTTGGCGTAACAAAATAAAAATCTTTCTAAAAATTTGATCCTTCACGTTATCTTGTTTGTAGAGTAAGCGACAATAATAAAAGAAAAAAAAGGTATAATAAAATACATAGAAAGAAAGTTTTATGATAACGCATTATTTGTTTAAGAAAAATCATTTAAATGTAATTAAAAAATATTTTATATAATTTAAAAAACTAAAATGTTGACACATGTTGCATATAGCTAATAACAAGGTGTCGTTTTTCATGAAAATTTACTCTTATAACTTTTTCATAAAAGTACTATAACTTCAAAAAAAAACATTCAAACAGTTAAGTTATTTAATGAGAACAAACAGTTGCAAAACAACAAATATTTGAATAGATGAATGGTTTATGATTTATAAAAAGTGCAAAAAATATATTTTAATAAGAATCGTAACTAGGTTGTCTACTACGCAACCGTTGCGGGCCGGGCCACGGTCACGGTCACTTGGTCGGAGTATTTTCGAGCATCATTTATAGTTAAATAATATTTATTTTATTGCCTTTATAGCGGATTAACTTAAAACATGAATGGCTGATAGTGTTGGACGTGGATACAAATTCTTCAAAAAAAATATTTTGGAGTATTTATATTATTGTAATACCGGCTCTTCTCAGCAGAACTGTTTTCCGAACCGGTGGTAGCTTTTTTTCTTTTTGTTTATATGTTCGTTTATATTTGACAATTCAAAAGTGCTTATAAGAGTTTATTTGAATAAAGAATATTTTGAATTTGAATTTGATATAACTTTTATTATACGCTAGCTTTTGTCAGTAGCTTCGTCCGCGTAATCATATGGAATCAGCTAATATGAGTGTCATTTACTTTAAAATAACTATAAATAACCTTCTTCACTTTGGCACCAAGTCCAGTGAAAAATTCCGCTACTCTACCCACATACCTTGAAAAATTCTGCGGAAAAAAAGGGAAACGAAGTTAACTAGGTCTACCCTACTAAATGTAGGATACAGCGTGAAGCTGATTTATTTATTTTTATTTTCGTTATAAAATATATTAAACTGTTGCTAAAAATATTTTAACATTGAAGTAAATATAGTTTAAACTAAGTGACAAATAGAATGGTTTTTGTACAATAGGTGCTTTTTTACATGTAATTCAATATATTTTTAAGTAAAGGCTGAAAACAAAATGTGGTTTAGGTATATACATTAAAATTACGATTAAGAGTAAAATTAAAATATGGTTTAGATAAATAGATTTTTGTATAAAGTTTTAAAAACATAAGAGAATTCTGTGAAAAATTTTACATTTGAATCTGCTCCTCTATAGTATGTCCGACTGATATAAATAAAAATAATACTATTGAAACCGGTTGTGGACATTGATTGTTATTTATATAGAGATTTTTTGAATTTCTAATGTTTTATTTCCTTGGCGTAGAAAATCTTCGTAACAATTTGGCAGAGAGAACTTTGTGTTAAGATACTTCGTTCTCGTTGTAAATTAGTTTTCAAATTATACTCACTAAGCAGCATATAAGTACATAATAAATTGTCATATATAAATTTAATTACCTTATAGCTAAATAAGCGGAATTGGTGATAACAATCTTGAAAATAACATAGAAACAGAAAAAAAATCACTCTATCAGTACCAAATTCACTACAAACATATTTAAAGAAGAAAAAAAAATCACTATTCTTTTCCAGAACAACTTAATGGAGATCAAAGTTATAGCAATGTCATTTACGTGCCGGCGTTAGGAAACGTTTGCTAATACATTGCAGTTTACTGAAATATGTATAAGAATTGCGTACTTTGAAACAAATTTACGTTACCCTTGCATTTATTAATATAAAAGACACGACACAATGGACCATAGTATCATTCAGTTCATATATTTATTAGAATCAAGAACTATTTTGCATATTCACAAAAATGTACTTCAAGGTATTCCGATTATTATTTTAATTTTTAATAGATTTAAAAAATATATTTATATGTTTAACGGAATATTATTTAGGGGAAGAATTTAATATAATCATAAGATATATGACATTTTCTTCTGGAAAATGACATTTTAGAGGTCAGTCAGTCAGTAAAACCGACTGGTTGTGGGTTCGATCCCCACTCGAGGAGATGAAATATTTACTTAAATTTATATTTCCATTTCTTCGCTCTATTGTCGAGGCTAAGCGCGGCGTTGAGTTCTGCCACTTAACACGCAATGCCTCCAGAATTCGGCAGAAAGTGGGGAATGGAGTGTCTTAACACTAAGTTCCCTCTACCTACCTAGCCTACCCTGCTGTGTGCGGGATACAGCGTGAAGCTGATTTTTTATTTATTTTTATATATGACATTTACATTCACTTATGTCAATCCAATGATGGAACCTAGCGCGGGACTCTTTTTGTCGCACCACAGATATCATAAATATTTTTTGAATATTTTGAATTTATAAAATATTTGATAACATAAAAGGCTTGGAGGATTTGAATCGACGAATAGCACGTTATTGGTTAGATATTTATTATACTTCCGGTTTCTATTAATTTTTCAGGTATTATGTGTTGTCACTTTTGCCATCTTAGCCGTAGCCAACTGTCACGTGGCATATTCATCACAACATTTTTCGAAACACGATGGTCATCCTAAGATTGTACACGTACATGGACATGGCCATGGTCACCATATTGATTACCATGTAAGTTACAATATTATGTTTTTTTTTTAATTTTATTCAACTTTATACATGTTTTAAATTAACCGTTTTTTTGTATATTTTTTCATATTTTTACACTCCAGTATCATTCATTTGGAGCGATTAAGCCGAGAAATACTCGAAAACAGCGCCCTCGCATGTTTTTCAGTCAAAACTATGCAAAATAAACAATGGCTAATATACGTGGACTTCATTTATTTAAAAAATATTTTTATTATTTTTAGACGCATCCCAAGTACCATTTCGAGTATAAAGTAAACGATCACCACACTGGTGACATCAAATCACAGCATGAGAGCCGAGATGGAGACCACGTAAAGGGATACTACTCTCTCCACCAACCTGATGGTTCCGTGAGGACTGTGCACTACCATGGTGACCATCATACTGGGTAAATTATATATTTTTTTGTATTAAATAAGTAAACAAACTGATATAACTCATTATTCAAAATTTCTTATACGAGGCCAGTCGTGTTATAGGGTAACAAAGTGTGACTGGTGGAAAATTGACTGGCTGTGTGTTCGATCCCCTCTCGAGAAAATAAAATATTTATTTACATTTATATTTTCATTTCTTCGCTTTGGTGTCGAGGCAAAGCGTGATGTTGAGTTCCGCCACTCAACATGCAATGCCTCCAGAACTCGGCGGAAAGTGGAGAACGGTGTGACTTAACACTAGGTTCCCACGATACCCTGCTGTGTGCGAGATACAGCGTTATAAGCTGATTTTAACTTTATAAAAACAACATGTGACCAATATTATACAATATAGTACCATGTATTAACTTTTCCCTTTTTGACTAATAGTCGCTTCCCATAGATGACTTCATATATCTTTCTGCTTAACGGATGTGACGCGGTTTTTACTAATAGTCACAATAATTTAAGATTAGATAAGTAACATATGGATAAAAGTTAAAGAGTATATATATATATATATATATATATATATATATATATATATATATATTATTTTATAGTTTTTATTAGTTATAGGATATGGCATGAAGGTATACTCCCGGCTTAACTGATACTTAATAAAAAATAATTAAATACATCCTGTAGTTGCGAAAATATGAGTGTTGAAACATTTACTTTTTATTATTTTATTAAATTATAGATAATATTTTTTTACATTATTATTATTATTATTATTTTCAGATTCCACGCTGATGTGAAATACGCAACACACCACATTATTCCTAAAAAACACCACTAGTACTTTATAAATCCATTTTATTTGTTACTTAGTGTATAGATATGTTATAAATTAATATGGTTCTTTACATAATATAAATGATCATATTAATATTAGAAAATTGTCGTTTTTTTGATGATGTTCTTTTTTCGAAAACAAATAAAAAAATTAAATAAAATATATTGTTTTATTATACATATTCTCTTTTACCTGCCCCATTGTCTGTCACTTAATTATAATAGAAAAAAATCAGTCAAGTGCGAGTCTGACTTGTCCACAGAGATTTTCGTAACAGTTTAAGAATTGGAGACAAGTGAGAAGTACAATTTGTAAAAGTTAAAAAATTTAAGTTTCCATATACATTCATTTTGACTCAAATGAACCACAAATATTATTGAATTGTATTAATTTATTTTTATTAAATACCTATTGAGCCTATTGAGGTCAGTCGTGTGTGACTCTAAGTGTGAATAGTAGCGGGTTCTGCCGTAATGTCTCCAGAATTCGGTGGAAAGTGATGAATGGAGTGTCTTAACACTAGGTTCCCTCTGCCTATTCGGTTGTGTGAAGCTGAATAATAAAAACCTATTAATTTTAACATTTCGGATATTTTCTTCTATTTGTATTGTAAGTTCTGACTTCATGCCTAATTTGATAACTGTAGGTCCATGGGAAGGACTCTATAGGTTTAAATTATGCAAAATGCAGCAACGGACGGCCCACAAAGTGGTCGAAAGCATAAGGATTTTTTTTTAATTAATAATGGGGGATAAAATATTTTATAAGCCATGTTCCAAATATATTGTCGAGGCTAAGCGCGGCGTTGAGTTCTGCCACTCAACACGCAATGCCTTCAGAATTCGGTGTGTCTTAACACTAGGTTCCCTCAGGCTATCCTGCTATGTGCGGGATACAGCGTGAAGCTGATTTTGATTTAAAAAGTACAATATTAGCACTAACTCAAATTCTACTTCAATTATAGTCACAAAGCAATGAAATTTGATTTACTGCTATGTTTTTTATTTATATATAATATGAAAAAAAAAAGAAAAATAAATGTTATTTATTATATTAAAATAATGTTTTTTACTTATAAATTAGTAAAAAAGTTAAAAAATAGTTTAAAAGCGCCTAAGTATATTATATAGTTCATCCTCTATCTTACTCAATTACTTAAGATATTTACTTTTATCTAGAATATGTATTTACTTACAAAGATGATTTTTTATAATTAAAATGATTAGTACAATGTTGAGGTCCGGTCCTCAACACGCAATTTGAATTTGTCACATGGAAAGTGGAAAATGGAGTGCATATACTTGATACTATGTTCACTCTGTTTCCTATATCTCTGTTGCTATATGCGGGATGTCGCGTAGAGGTCAAAAAATATATATTAATTTAATAATTTTTAAGCACCACAGCGTAGTAAAAATGAGTCCTACATAATAAATAAAGTGTTTGATTCCGCCCAATGATACGAAATGGCTCGACGTTAGGATGTTTTGCGTAGAGCGTGTATGAAATATTTTTTTAAGTCTCTTTACGCTGTATTCCGCCCATAGCAGGGTAGGTAGAAGGAACCTGCGAACCTAGCGTTGAGGCACTTCGTTCCTCCGCTTCCAATTTTCCACCGAAGTCTGGAGGCATTGCGTGTTGAGTGGCAAAATTCAGCGCCGCGTTTTGCCTCGTTAACAGGGCGAAGAAATGAAAATATTAAATAACTTATTTTCTAAAATATTTTTATTCACAAATTTTAATATTGAAATACATTATTAAAGTAGGATAGAGCAGTAAAAAATCTTACTTACCTCAATATACTGAACTTTCAAACAAAACCATTTTTATTATTTATTTTATATTTTTCCTTCACTGTGTACTTGCGTATTGTATATCTTCGATTAGTTCATTGATACGCTGTTTAATTAAAATGCTTACAGAAACGTACATTAAGTATTTCGTGTGAAACGTATGAAACTATTATATCGTATTAGGTACTAATGATGCTGTCAGTGAAATCAATAAATCTCTAATATTTACCCTTGTGAATGATATATAAGACGTGGGAAATAATTTTAACAATATCAGTTGAGTTTTTGTGTTTGTTATTAAAACAGTTAAAAACTTTATCAACAAAATGGTGGCTAAGGTAAGTCTTTTAAATTATATTATTGTTTTATTTTAATTATTTGATCAATATAAGTAATTCTCACAGTGTTTATGTTAAGCCTCATGGCAAAAGTTAGCCTAAGATGTTAATTAAAAAACAAACAACTTTTACACCATTTATAGTGTATCTATATGAAAATAATTCATTTAAGAATTGATATATTATAACCAAAAAAACAATGGTCATAGAGATTTTCTTATAATACTGAGTGTAAACGCGTTGGTTGGTTGTGTTGATGTGGTTGTAATGAATTATGTTGAGTTCGATCCCGACTCGGAGAAATGAGTAATGAGATATAAGTTTTTTCTTATCAATACGCGATATTTCGAAATTTGGATGGTGCGTGGTGCCTACTATGCACTGTGTGAAATGCACAACTTGAGGCAATATAAAAAGAATATAGTTTATTTAAAAAAAAACATATCATATTCTTATATATACTTCAAATCAGATGTATAATAGCACATAATATTCTTAATTTCCATTAAAATATGTGATATGATACATATCTCAATAACAATCCATCACAGGAGTTTCCTTCCAATAAGAGCGTTGCCTACAAGAAACTGCTCCTAATTGACTTTTTTTTTCGAATGGACTTAATTACTTGGACTGGTCTTGACAGAGAACCCTGGGTTTTTTTCTGGTTTCTTTTCATCCGGCTTCGGAGGGGAAGGCGGGAAACGGTGCCAGGGCGGAGCCCTCTGTCCGTGGTTTCTTGCGGCGCCCATTAAAATGGACGCGTCTTCGGGTTTGGCAGTGGAGCCGAGGGGGAAACAGGAAAGACTGTGGAGACAGAGTTTCAGGGGAAGAAGGAGGTTTCAAAGAAAGGATGAGCTTTTGTGCCTCCTGGGCGGTCAGCCCAGCCGGGTGAGACTCGCGGTTACCCGCGAGAGGCCCAGCTTAGACGACCAGCGACCGAGGAGGCAGCTCAGGAGTCGGAGTTAGGGTGGGGGAGGATGTCTCTCGAACCCTGGGTTGAAATAATTCTTTTGCTTTTATAGTCTTTTTCATCTATATCTACCCTCTTTTACACGAATTTGATGACAGTAGTTTATTTTAAAACATTATGACATTATACTTCAAATCAGATATATAAAAGCACATAATATTCTTAATTTCCAGGTACTGTGTTTCCTCGCATTTGTGACAATTGCAGTATGCGACCACGTCTACAGGTATGAGCCTGCCTACTCCTCACAGGCTATCTCACGTCACGACGGACCTGCAATCGTACGCGAGCATGGATACGCGAGCCGATATGGATATGGTCCTAGATATGATCCCGGATATGGTCCCGGATACGCTTACGGATACGGACATGGACACGGATACGGACACGGACATGGACACGGATACGGACACGGACATGGACACGTTGATTATTATGTATGTTATTTAAAAAATATATTATTAGCAAGTGGGTTGGTAAAAGAGAAACAACAAAGTAATCGCTTTAATTTCATACTTACAGGCCTACCCTAGGTATAACTTTGGGTACAAAGTAGTGGACCATCACACTGGTGACATCAAAGAACAACAGGAACACCGCGACGGTGACGTAGTTAAGGGATACTACTCACTACATCAGCCCGATGGCGCTGAGAGGGTAGTTCGTTATTATGCCGACGACCACGTTGGGTAAGATTTATTTTCTTATTTTCACGCACCATTCCCATTAAAAAGGGTAAATCTAAGAATCTAGTGTTAAAAATCACTTTGCTTTGACCGTTCAGAGGAATAAAAGTAAATTAAACAAAAAATATTTTAAGATGATGACGAACCTATAACCATCTCGCATACAATGAAACAGCGCTTTTATACCACGCGCTTGTATAGCGCTTTTATACCACGAGAGTATAAGAAATGTAATATATCATATATTTTAATTTAATAATTTACCTATATTTTTATTCCAGATTCCAAGCTGATGTCAGATACGGCACTCATCACTTGTATTCTAGATATCATCATTGATTCATACATAAATCCATCAGGAAAGCATGAGTGTGCTGTGATTTATGTTATTATTCTTCTTAACTATCATATTTATCATAATTTAAACATCATGCTTTCCGTATTTAATGTAAATATTTTTTTAAACTCTTGATTTTGTTTGATTGTAAATAAATAAAATAATACTATACATTTACTTTGTTTTTATTTTTATTGAGGCCAGTCGCAGCGGCACAAAGTGTTGTATAACCGACTGGTTGTGTGTTCGATCCCCACTCGAGAAGATTAAATATTTACTTAAATTTATATTTGTATTTCTTCGCTCTGTTGTCGAGGAAAAGCGCGGCGTTGAGTTCTGCCACTCAACACGCAATGCTTCCAGAATTCGGCAGGAAGTGGGGAACGGAGTGTTTTAACACTAGGTTTCCTCTGCCTTACCCTGCTATGTGCGGGATACAACGTGAAGCTAATTTAATTTATTTAGTTTTTTACTTTGTATTTTACCCTGAATCCTTTTTATCATAAGATACCTACAGTATACCTATTATAACATTATTTAGTAAATTTATATTAAAAAATACGTATAAACAAATTTAGCTTCTTCAGTATTCATTATTTTATTCAAATGTTCGCCTAATAAATATAAATGGTTGATTTTGATTTTTATCTTTGAATTTAAGTTAGAACATACCGCAAACGTTATGAAACTTTTGCCACGATTAAATTAGTTAAGCATTGCATTATATCGTACTAGAGGGTTTAAGATTGAAAAAGAAAAGTTTAGAAATGACTTCCTTTCAATTTTAAGCGATAATTCTTTTCTAACATCAATATTTGATATTTGATCTTTCTCTCTCATGAGTTCATCATGGTGACACGGTAAAAGATTGCATGTATAATGCTATGTTTCTATATTCGATTCCCATGCTAAGTCGAGAATTATTTTAAAATTCACGCTGATAAGACTGAATGCGGTATTGGGTTACGCCACTTGTATTAAGTGGCGTAACCCAATACCGCAACAATGTATAAAATATAGAGTATGTGAACGTCAAGCTTAGATGATAGAAGAATAAAATAATCAGTCGTCGCGTTAGGGATATCTTGCAATGTTTTTTTCCAATACTACTATTAGACTATTCGATAATAAGATTTAAATCCATTTCATTAATCACAATCTATAGTCAAACAAATCTAAAGTGAGCCATAGTGGCCATCTACTAATTTTATAATGTGTTTAAAATGTTCTATGCTATTTAATTTGTATGCTTTAAAAAACCTTAATAATCTTGCGAGAATGTTGTCAGATAAAATTGTCGAGACCTATAATTTTATAATAATCGATATTTCACGAAATTTTCAAGAGCTGTTACTACAATAATCTCGCGCTAAGCGCTCATGCGTAATAATAATGTTGAATATGCTTAACAGAGTATAAAAATGTAATGTCTTCTTTTCGTACCTCAAAATTTAAAAATGTAACTCTTATAGGATCAGCTTGTTGTCTGTATATCGAGAACATTTATCTTGAGGTTGCGTGGAGGTATTAAGATGAAATTAATATCAAATATTCAGGACTTAAAATTACAGGTACTTCCCGTGGACCTACAGTAATGAAGTTTGGACGTTATATCCTTCTGTGTGAGCGGGATAGAGCGTGAAGGTTAAAAAATAATTAAATTAAATTAAAATTAAATAAATTTTATAGTAGTATTTAAAATAATCAATGCAATAAGCTACATATTAAGACGTTATAAATCTTGACTTTGGAGACTCTTATCGTTGTGTTAGAAGGTATACCTCTAACACGACGAATGGTTAAAGAGTGAGTTCAGCTTTAAGCTTTGTCTCTGTAGAACTTCCACCTTCTACGCTCGAACTTTATTTACTCCATATTTTATACATTGTATGTTAAGTAGGGGAACCCAACAGCTCATTTACTTTTTTTTAAACATTTTTAAAGTGTTATTTCACACGTAGTAAAGACAAATATTTATTAAGATCTCGCTACGTTAATTTTTTTATACGTTTTCTTAATAAATATAGGGCACTTAGTCTTATATCAGCGTATATTAAAATAATTCTCGACTCAGGATGGAGATCGAACCCAGAAACATCGCATTTACATTTTCATTTAAATATCGATCGATGTAAGTAGAGAATTGCCGTTTTAAATGGTTTCTTTTTACAATTGACTTATTTTTTAATGACTCTTTTCACGTATTGCCACACGTACAACAACGTTCAGCATTGACGGTTACTCTGGTATGCAGCAACAAAAGGTTTCTAAATACTATTCTATGGTGAGGAAAGTTATACTTTACATAATAATAATTATTTAAAACTAATTGAATCTTAAAATAATAAAAAATATAATTATAAACAAAAAAAAGAAATTTACTTCACCAAATGATACAAATTGAATGTGCTCGGAGCTATAAATTGTATGAGTCTAAACTCGAACTGATAACCTCTGAAGAGTTCCAATTTCCCCTGAAGAAGCCCTGGCTAGCATCGCAACAACTCGTTTATAAAATTTTATTTTGTTTATACTAATACACATTCCAGGATTTCATCTCCTACTTTTGGGTCCCATCATCAGATCAACTGAAACTTGACTATGTCATTAAATTTTAAAGTGGCGGAACTCAACGTCGCTTTTTGCCATAACACCAGAGAGAAGTAATGAAAATATTAAATATTGCATTTCTTCGAACCTAGAACCACTCGCGTTTATAGTCGAGGCTTAATATGTTTATTTGTATTTATTCACAATAAATTTTATTTATTGAATATTTTATTTCATTTTGACGATTTAAAAAATTGTATTTACCTCTAAATTTTAACAACAGTATATTATTATGAATATACTTGTATAAACAAAGCTAAAGAAAAAGAAGAAGTAATAGGGGTGAATAGAAAACAAAGTTAATATATAGTATACATTTATTTCATTACAAAAAAATTACTGTAAGCACGGAGAGCAGAATATTTTAATTATGATAGTATAGGAAAATAACTTAAATCATAGAAAAATCAATGATGATATCTAGGATATAAGTGATGGATACCGTATTTGACATCAGCTTGGAATCTGGAATAAACACATAGATAAATTATCTATCAAATTATTAGATTAAAATAATAAATATATTATATTTCTTATATTCTCGTGGTATTTAGGTGCAGATTTCACTGTATATGAGATGAATATAAGTCATTACCTTATTTTCTTTTTGTTTGATTTACTTTTGACTGACTTGTCAAGGCAAAGTGTATTTTAGCACTAGATTCCTTTTATCAACCCTTTTTAATGGGTTTGATGCGTGAAATTAAATCTTACCCAACGTGGTCGTCCGCATAATAACGAACTATCCTCTCAGCGCCATCGGGCTGATGTAGTGAGTAGTATCCCTTAACTACGTCACCGTCGCGGTGTTCCTGTTGTTCTTTGATGTCACCAGTGTGATGGTCCACTACTTTATACCCAAAGTTGTACCTAGGGTAAGCCTGTAAGTATGAAATTAGAGCGTTTATTTATACATCTAAATATCACATACAAATGTTACAACCAACGAATATATGTATATGCAACTCTTTATTCATTAGTCCTGAATCGCATCACAAACGTTTAAAAATTTTTTTTATTAACATACATAATAATCAGCGTATCCGTGTCCGTATCTATGTCCGTATCCATGTCCGTATCCATGTCCGTATCCGTGTCCGTGTCCATATCCGTGCCCGTATCCATGTCCGTATCCAAGTCCATGTCCATAACCGTATCCTAGACCATATCCGAGACCATATCTTGGACCATATCCATATCGGCTCGCGTATCCATGCTCGCGTACGATTGCAGGTCCGTCGTGACGTGAGATAGCCTGTGAGGAGTAGGCAGGCTCATACCTGTAGACGTGGTCGCATACTGCAATTGTCACAAATGCGAGGAAACACAGTACCTGGAAATTAAAAATATTATGTGCTTTTATATATCTGATTTGAAGTATAATGTCATAATGTTTTAAAATAAACTACTGCCAGCAAATTCGTGTAAAAGAGGGTAGATATAGATGAAAAAGACTATAAAAGCAAAAGAATTATTTCAACCCAGGGTCCTCTGTCAAGACCAGTCCAAGTAATTAAGTCCATTCGAAAAAAAAAGTCAATTAGGAGCAGTTTCTTGTAGGCAACGCTCTTATTGGGAGGAAACTCGTGTGATGGATTGTTATTGAGATATGTATCATATCACATATTTCAATGACATAGAATGTCTTTCCAGATAACTTAGATACATATAGACGTATGAAACATATAGATTTATGGGTTTTTATCTTATTTTTTAAAAACGTTAACTGCTTCCGATTTTTATAATTACAATATTTTTATATTTTTATTACTGCACATTGTGCATTTCACAATACCCTATATAAATTCTTAAATAAATTATTTTCATAAGCACTAAAAGTAACGTGTCTTTGAAATTAAAAATCGATATATGAATATTAACTACAACTAATTCCATGTATTTACTGTATTTACCAATATACAACTAGTTATATTAATAAAATAATTAAAATCAAGCAAAAATATAATTTTAAAGACTTACCTTAGTCAACATTTTGTTGATTAAATTTTTAAATGTTTTAATAATAAATACAAAAACACAACTGATATTGTTAAAATTATTTCCCACGTCTTATATATCATTCACAAGGGTAAATATTAGAGATTTATTGATTTCACCGACAGCATCATTAGTACCTAATACGATATAATAGTTTCAAACGTTTCACACGAAATATTTTATGTACGAGTTTGTAAGCATTTTAATTATTTAGTTTCAATGAACCAACAGTAGGTATGCAGTGAATTTAAATATATTAAAATAAATAATAAAAATGGTTTTGTCTGAGAGCTTAATATATTTGGGTAAGTACGGTTTTTTTAATGCTCTATTATTTACTTATATTGGATGATGAATAGGGAATATGATTTTTTATTGCTAAAGCATTAATATCATCTTAAAGTAGAAAAAAATATATAAATTAAAATTTAAAAAAATCACAAAGTATTGTGTCCAGAATTAGTTAGTTAAAACTCAAAATTCCGACATTCAGTTCCGCCTCTTAACACGCACTGCCTCGAAAAACTCGACAGAAAGTCGGGAACGGAGTGTCTTAACACTAGGTTTCCTATGCCTACCCTCAGAGTGCGGTAAAACAGAGTATTTAGAGCTATTTTTTTTTAAATATCTATTATTTGGTGTTCCTTACACGTGATTCTTATTAAATTAATAATTTAGAAGAATAGGAGAAGAAGAGAAGCTTTTCACTATAAGACTATTATTTTTCAAGTAATCGGTAAAAAAACAGTATTTTCCTTTTCCTGAAAAGTTGAGGTTGTGCGACTACCATTTTATACATGTTTTTGGTCGCTCATTAAATTTTGCTTGAAAAAAAAAAAGGATTTATGTTATTGTTAGATTCATTAAGGATTTAAATTCTTTAAAGTAAGAATAAAATATAAATATAATAATAAAGTAAATACAGCATCAGGTTTAATTAAGGTTTTTTTTCTCTCAAATACTACTAACACTCGACCACCCTTGACGTCATATTTCGTCTCCACCAGTGCCTTTTGTAAATTTGAATTGACCTCCATTATTTTTCTCTATTCAAAAATTTATTTTATGGATTTTAATAATAAATAAGTTAAAAAATATTGTTTTATTGTAATGTAAAAAAAACGATTGTTTAACAGACGCAAGTGGCTATTTATTCAAACATAATTCGACGTAAAATCTCCCAACGTAGAGACCGAGACCTATAATTTTATAATTATCGATAGCTCACGAAATTTACAAGAGCCGTTGCTACAGTAATCTCGTGCTGAGCACTCATGCGTAATATTAATGTTGAATATGTTTAACAGAGTATAAAAAATATTTATATATATTTTTTATCTATTTATTTTTATCCGACTGTTTTTATGTGTTTTATATTACTTTTTTGTGTTACCATAGTTTATATAAATATAAGACGACGACTTCACGACTTTGAAATTGAAATAAATCAGTCTCTTCAATTAGATATTTGTTCGATATATATTAAGAATATGCAAAGTTAGTATCGTCTTGCAAAGACGGTACAAGATTTAAATCCCAATTTTTACTATTTCAATAGGCACGCTAAGGAGAAATAATTCCGTCCTATTTTTTCAGGTGCTATATACGATTAACTTTTATAATTCTTATTACTTATAGATAACAGAAAATAATAAAAACAAAACAGTCCTATTATGAAGTATTTTTTTTTCTAAATATGATTCGTGGATTATTGGATTTACACAAATGAAACATTAACGATATGATCATAACATAGCATTATATAAATCTCATTATAATTAAATACATTTTATAAAAATATTATTTTGGTTTTTCGTTTTAAAGTGTAGTGTTAAGACACGTGGCTTCCCACTCTCTGCGAGTCAATTTCTCACAATTTTCGAGGCATTGTGTGTTGGTACCAGAGAGAACAAATAAACATATTAATAAATAATAATTCATTCCCCAAAGTGGAAATCAAAGCCACAACCGTCGCGTGCCATTCACAAGCGTATGCCCCTGCGCCACGACGGCCTCCAATTTAACTTATCATAATAATAAATTTCAAATTATTAACTAGCGAGCACATGCGATGGCGTCAATATTACCAAATTTAAAATAGAGTGAAATCAATAGACCTCGACTGTTGTTACCCCTGCGGTTATTATAAAAGACGTGAGTACTGGCAACACTGTATCAGTTGAATTTTGGAAACGAAAATAATAACTATATTCTCAAAATGTTTGCTAAGGTACATAAAAGTTCAATATATATTTTTTTAATAAAAAATATTAATATGAATAATATAATAATTATCAGTTATAAAAGTAAATAAAATAATGTATATTTTTTAAATTTTTTAAAGTGTTATTCCACACGTTGGAAAGAAAAATACTTATTTAGAAATCGTACGTATAAAAACGTACAAAAATTGAAACTTGGTCGGTTTCCAGGAGTCGCGGGTTCGAGCCCCGCTACGTTCAAATTTTTATACGTTTTCTATATAAGTAAAATAATATATATATTTCTATATTGTATATTTTCAATTAATTACTATATACATGATATAGGTATTGTGTTTTGCCGCCCTTATCGCATTCGCGACAGCCCAATATGGACATGGGCATGGACATGCTTACTCCTCGCAACACATCTCTCGTCATGATGGACATCCTCAAGTAGTTCACGTTCACGGAGGACATGGCCATGAACACGGTCATGTTGACTATTTCGTAAGTAAAAAATAATTTATTATAATATCACTTTAGTGGAGATTCTTACCTAAAAATATTCTACAAATAAGTATACGTCTTAGTAAATTACAATATAAAAGACTATTGATTTGTATCTATATAAAAAATATTGAGATTTTGTTTTTTTTCAGACTCATCCTAAATATGACTTTGCGTATAAAGTAGAGGACCACCACACTGGCGACATCAAGTCCCAACACGAGAGTCGCGACGGTGACGTAGTGAAGGGATACTACGCTCTCCACCAACCCGATGGCTCTGAGAGATCTGTACACTATCATGGTGATCATCACACAGGGTAAGTCGATATCTATTCTACATTTTATAATTTAATATACCGATATATATATATATATATATATATATATAATTTTGATGTTTAGATAAATGTATTTTTTTTATCGCTTCCATTATTTTAGTATAACAGCTTTACGTTACTGTATCCCTGCTGTGTGCAGGGTAGGCAAAGCTAACCGATGACTTTTCGCAAAAGTCTGGAGGCATTGCGTATTGAGTGGCGGAACTCAACGCCACGCTTTGCCTAGACACAAATATTTCATCTCCTCAAGTGGGGATCGAATCAACAACCAGTCGATTTTGCAGTCACACTTTGTGCCTCTGTGCCACTACTGGCCTCAAGTATAACAATATGAAATTAATGAAAACTATGGAAAAATGCGCTGACTTTTAAAATATGTTCTTAATTTATTTTATTGTTACAGTTTCCACGCTGATGTAAAATTCAACACTCACCACATCGCCCCCAAACATCATTACTAATTCAATATATTTAGACTAGATTGAGAACAACTAGCTATGATTGTTTTATTTTTTAATGTTTTCTCTTTTTAAAATGTAAATAAATGTATATATAGAATTGATGTAACAAAGTTTTTAAAAGTGTAGTAGATTTCTTAACTACATATGCATGCTTTTGATATATTACGAACTGTTTACTACAATAAAAATATTACTAAAATAAAGTATTACTTTATTACATTTCAATAATTCACATATTTTCTTTTTGCCTGTATTTTCTTCTTCATTCATTCTAAATGAGTAATTTTTATACTATATTTCCAATAAAATATTTTTCAATAAACTGTTGTTCAACAATGAAAAAATAGAAACTATTACTTAATAAAATCAAACAATTCAATTTCAATATGACTCAAAATTATTATTTTCGCAATTAAATTAAAAGAATCAACTTAATTGTTTTTTCAAATATAAAATATTGTTTTCATTATTTTTAAATAAATGGCTTTCTTTACAAAAACAATAGGATAATGTGAAATTTGAACATATATCATTTAACAGAATGGAAAAAAGTTCATCCATCGCCATAATGGTAATCTCCATATATAATAAAAGGATAGAAAAGTCAATTCTGTACATGAAAGATATAAAAAAAATAAAAATTAGGTCGGTTAATATGTCGATTATAGAACCTACAAAACCACTCAGCAGAATTCTTGTCTGTCTGTCTGTCTGTCTGTCTGTCTGTCTGTCTGTCTGTCTGTCGGTTTGTTTGTGCGTCAATCACGCAAAAACTACCTGACAGAAATTGAGGATTTTTTGCATGGTGTTAGCCTAGGGCCTCAAGGTACATTTTTTTGGGTTTTATTCCGAATTTCATGATAGTTTTCTTTAAAAAAAATAAAAACTGAAAAATATAAATTACCTAAAATACCGATAACTACTGTATGAAATTAAATTAATTTTGGCATGGTAATAGTTCAAAGCCTAATGTCACTTATAGGATAGCTTTTATCATGGAGTATAAAGAATTTTTTGTAGAAAAAATTACATAATTTTATTTTTTAATAAAAAAAATCGACTTCTTCAAATTCAACCGGATTTCACACTCTGAACTTAACTAAACTTTCACCAAACTACCCCTTATATGTACCCTTTCTAATAAAAAAAGAATCATTAAAATCGGTTGAATTGATATTGACTTATACGTTCATTTGTCGCGCATATACTTAATGTAAATTTGAGATTTATATGATTTTCTCATAGATACCATTGTTGGATATAAACTAAATTAAAATAAGACTACACGGGAGGCAGTAGCTTTCAAATAAAAAAAGAATCATTAAAATCGGTTCATACAATCAAAAGTTCTAAGGTAACAAGGATAAAAAATACAGTCCAATTGATGACCCCTTTTAAGAAGTCGGTTAATAGTAATCTGACATAATTAAATTACGACTATTTCATTTAACCACATTTTAAAAGAAGAAAGTAAATTGAGGCCGTTCGTTGCACAGGGGCACAAAGTGTAACTGTTGTGGGTTCGATGACCACGCAAGAAAACGAAATATTTATTTAAATTTATATTTCCATTTCATCGCTCTGGTGTCGAGGTAAAAGTGCGGCGTTGAGTTTCACTACTCAGCACGCAATGCCTACAGAATTCCGAGAAAAGTAGGTAACAGAGTGTCTTAACACTAGGTGTCCTATGCCTACCCTGCTGTGTGCGGGAAGCTAAAAAAAGAAGTATAATCAATATTTGTTCAGTCTACCATAATTATTATTTCAAACGTCAACGTTGGTGATAGTAACAAACATAATAAAGTAGGTATATTTTACGGAATTAGCTCATATGGCGATGTGTAGAATAAAAAGTATATGTATTTGGAAAGTAAATTCTGATTGTGAGTTCATAGTTTATAAAAGTTTATATTGTGTTTAGATGGATCACGTGGTGATGTCAATACGTTTTAATGTCATCTTATGTTATCTGTTAAAATAGCGTGAAGCTGATTAAGCTTAGTGTTATATTCAAAAGAAATTAATTGTATGTAATACATAATATGTAATTTATTAATACGTTTCAAGTATGAAAAAAAGAAAAAATGCAATATAATTGCATTTGTGTTTCCTTCCTATATTTTGTATTTCTATTATTTATATCGATATATCAGGAACGTAAATGCGGGAACAGAGTTGCATGCCATTTTAGTACAGAGTAACCTCTAAAAAATGTATTTACTAAACTGAATAAAAAGAATGTGTGATTCCTCTATACAATATATTATTCTATATTATACATAAAACAGGTTAAAACAGTGCATATGAAGGTCCTCCTGTAGTATAACTATTTTCAATTACTATCAACACTACATTGTCGATACTAATGTGGTATTACAATATGAATGAAATTTTTCCGCCATTATGATGACATAGACAATTTTTTTAATTTGGAAAAATAATATATTAACTATAAGAACGTTGGTGGTTTTTTAAAAGGAATTCTTATAGAATAAAAAATTGCCTAAACTATGCTTCTTCGCAAGTGGTTGTAATAACTATTGGTATCAATTTTCCAAAAAATCACTATAAATATTAAATATGCTCAATTATACAGAGTTTTTTTGTTAGGACCACTTTAAATAAAACCACAGTTTAACTACTCTATAAAAGCCTATTACATATTAAATTAAAAACCCGAAAATAAAAAAGTTATTTTTTCAAACAAAATCTCCATCTCCATATATAATAAAAGGATAGAAAAGTCAATTCTGTACATGAAAGATATAAAAAAAATAAAAATTAGGTCGGTTAATATGTCGATAAAAAATTAATATGTTTAAAGTTAATATGTCGACTAAAACTTGACGCTATGACGGTACAGTTGAGAGAACTGAGATTTCTGGTTGTAGCACTAGTTATATTTTAATTAGGTTAAATTCCCACTAAGTGGAAGAATATATTTATTTTTCTGCCCGTAAAAACAAACGAAGCGAAGCCTTGTGTTCCGCTATACTATCTAAAGAAATTGGAAAGTGCAAAATTGAGTAAGTGCACCACTATCTTATTTGAAATTCTTTCTTCTCTCCATTATAAATATTCATAGGATTGAAATGTAATAGTAACGTCTTTGAACAATAGTATATGTTCATAACTGTTAAAGTTAATTATCGAACAAATGGTTTACAACTCTGATGATACAAAGACATTCTGCTTCAGCTGATAATTTAATTAAAATGTCTACCGGATGATCAATTAGCCTGCAGTTTACGTTTTAATTGTTATTATGTATGATGTTACGTAACGTTTCTTTACGTTTATTTATTTATATACATATTACATTTAATGAATTAAATATATTTTATAAAAGGTTCACATATGTGATAACATGTTCACACATGTGGTCCACATATGTGACCACATATTCACACATGTGGTCCACACACGTGACCACATATTCACACATGTGGTCCACATATGTGACCACATGATCACACATGTAATCTTCATATGTGACTACATATCACACATGTGATATGCCCATGTGAATACTTATTCACACATGTGGTACACATATATGACCACACGATGCCACATGTGGTCCACATATGTGGCCACATGATCACATATGTGGTCCACATATGTGAGCACATAAACACACATGTGGTCCACACACGTGACCACATATTCACACATGTGGTCCACACACGTGACCACATTTTCCCACATGTGGTCCACATACGCGACCACATATTCACACATGTGGTCCACATAAAAGACCACATATTCACACATGTGGTCCACATATGGGACCATATATTTACACATGTGGTTCACATATGTGACCACAAATTCTCACATGTGGTCCACATATGTGACCACATTTTCCCACATGTGGTCCACATACGCGACCACGTATTCACACATGTGGTCCACATATGTGACCACACATTCTCACATGTGGTTCACGTGAAAGACCACATATTCACACATGTGGTCCACATACGTGAGCACATATTGACACATGTGGTCCACATATGTGACCACATATTCACACATGTGGTACACATATATGACCACACGATGCCACATGTGGTCCACATATGTGGCCACATGATCACATATGTGGTCCACATATGTGAGCACATAAACACACATGTGGTCCACACACGTGACCACATATTCACACATGTGGTCCACACACGTGACCACATATTCACACATGTGGTCCACATATGTGACCACATGATCACACATGTAATCTTCATATGTGACTACATATCACACATGTGGTCTACATATGTGACAACATATCACACATGCGATCTGCACATGTGAATACTTACTCACACATGTGGTTCACATATATGACCACACGATGCCACATGTGGTCCACATATGTGACCACATGTTCACGTATGTGGTCCACATATGCTAGCACATATACACACATGTCGTCCACACACGTGACCACATATTCACACATGTGGTCCATATATGTGTCCACAAATTCTCACATGTGGTCCACATGAAAGACCACATATTCACACATGTGGTCCACATATGGGACCATATATTTACACATGTGGTCCACATATGTGACCACAAATTCCCACATGTGGTCCACATATATGACCACATTTTCCCACATGTGGTCCACATACGCGACCACGTATTCACACATGTGGTCCACATATGTGTCCACAAATTCTCACATGTGGTCCACATGAAAGACCACATATTCACACATGTGGTCCACATATGGGACCACATGTTCACATATGTGGTCCACATATGCGAGCACATATACACACATGTGGTCCACACACGTGACCACATTTTCCCACATGTGGTCCACATACGCGACCACATATTCACACATGTGGTCCACATTTGTGACCACAAATTCTCACGTGTGGTCCACATGAAAGACCACATATTCACACATGTGGTCCACATATGTGACCACATTTTCCCACATGTAATCCACATACGCGACCACATATTCACACATGTGGTCCACATAAAAGACCACATATTCACACATGTGGTCCACATATGGGACCATATATTTACACATGTGGTTCACATATGTGACCACAAATTCTCACATGTGGTCCACATATGTGACCACATTTTCCCACATGTGGTCCACATACGCGACCACGTATTCACACATGTGGTCCACATATGTGACCACACATTCTCACATGTGGTTCACGTGAAAGACCACATATTCACACATGTGGTCCACATACGTGAGCACATATTGACACATGTGGTCCACATATGTGACCACATATTCACACATGTGGTCCACATATGTGACCACATATTCACACATGTGATCTATATATGTGACTACACATTCACATAAAAAATTTTTTACTACACGAATAAACTTCAATAAAAGTTTTATAATTTAAAAAAGTTTATTTTTTATGTAGGCTGTCTCCTATCTGAAGTGTAGTTAAATGGAAAAACTAGGAGGACCAGTGTGTGTGTCAGTGATGACCTATTGCGTTGAGAGACAAGGTCCTTCATCCTTAGCCTCATTCGCAGGCTCCAAGTCAGCTATGGAGACATCTATTTCTCTAAGCTACTGAATTAGAAACGATGGTACGACGAAAGAAGGTTACCGACACATTGTTTCGGTAAATGAGCGATGTATAAATGCACTCTGTCACGAAAGGTATTTTAAATTTGTATTGAAACGAACTGAAAAGTCAAAAATTAAAAGGAGTTATAAAATGTAAATTATCACATGAATTCACAAAACAATCTATACCTATTTTTTATTTTAAGAATTAAAAAAATGATGTTAGTTTTGTCTTGCCTGACCTTGTCGCACTCATTATCTTATTAATGTGATTAATCTCCATCTCCATATCTCCATATATAATAAAAGGATAGAAAAGTCAATTCTGTACATGAAAGATATAAAAAAAATAAAAATTAGGTCGGTTAATATGTCGATCATAGAACCTAAAAAACCACTCAGCAGAATTCTTGTCTGTCTGTCTGTCTGTCTGTCTGTCTGTCTGTCTGTCGGTTTGTTTGTGCGTCAATCACGCAAAAACTACCTGACAGAAATTGATGAATTTTTGCATAGTGTTAGCCTAGGGCCTCAAGGTACATTTTTTTTGGGTTTCATTTCGAATTTCATGATAGTTTTCTTTAAAAAAAATAAAAACTGAAAAATATAAATTACCTAAATTACCGATAACTACTGAATGAAATTAAATTAATTTTGGCATGGTAATAGTTCAAAGCCTAATGTCACTTATAGGATAGCTTTTATCATGGAGTATAAAGAATTTTTTGTAGAAAAAATTACATAATTTTATTTTTTAATAAAAAAAATCGACTTCTTCAAATTCAACCGGATTTCACACTCTGAACTTAACTAAACTTTCACCAAACTACCCCTTATATGTACCCTTTCTAATAAAAAGAGAATCATTAAAATCGGTTGAATTGATATTGACTTATACGTTCATTTGTCGAGCGTTTACTTAATGTAAATTAGAGATTTATATGTTTTTTTATAGATACCATTTTTGGACATAAACTAAATTGAAATAAGACTACACGGGAGGCATTAGCTTTCAAATAAAAAAAGAATCATTAAAATCGGTTCATACAATCAAAAGTTCTAAGGTAACAAGGATAAAAAATACAGTCCAATTGATGACCCCTTTTAAGAAGTCGGTTAATAGTAATCTGACATAATTAAATTACGACTATTTCATTTAACCACATTTTAAAAGAAGAAAGTAAATTGAGGCCGTTCGTTGCACAGGGGCACAAAGTGTAACTGTTGTGGGTTCGATGACCACGCAAGGAAACGAAATATTTATTTAAATTTATATTTCCATTTCATCGCTCTGGTGTCGAGGTAAAGTGCGGCGTTGAGTTTCACTACTCAGCACGCAATGCCTACAGAATTCCGAGAAAAGTAGGTAACAGAGTGTCTTAACACTAGGTGTCCTATGCCTACCCTGCTGTGTGCGGGAAGCTAAAAAAAGAAGTATAATCAATATTTGTTCAGTCTACCATAATTATTATTTCAAACGTCAACGTTGGTGATTTTAACAAACATAATACAGTAGGTATATTTTACGGGATTAGCTCATATGGCGATGTGTAGAATAAAAAGTATATGTATTTGGAAAGTAAATTTTGATTGTGAGTTCATAGTTTATAAAAGTTTATATTGTGTGTTTAGATGGATCACGTGGTGATGTCAATACGTTTTAATGTCATCTTATGTTATCTGTTAAAATAGCGTGAAGCTGATTAAACTTAGTGTTATATTCAAAAGAAATTAATTGTATGTAATACATAATACGTAATTTATTAATACGTTTCAAGTATGAAAAAAAGAAAAAATGCAATATAATTGCATTTCTGTTTCCTTTCTATATTTTGTATTTCTATTACTTATATCGATATATCAGGAACGTAAATGCGGGAACAGAGTTGCATGCCATTTTAGTACAGAGTAACCTCTAAAAAATGTATTTACTAAACTGAATAAAAAGAATGTGTGATTCCTCTATAGAATATATTATTCTATATTATACATAAAACAGGTTAAAACAGTGCATATGAAGGTATCCTCCTGTAGTATAACTATTTTCAATTACTATCAACACTACATTGTCGATACTAATGTGGTATTACAATACATTTTGAATATTTTTCCGCCATTATGATGACATAGACTATTTTTTTAATTTGAAAAAATAATATATTAACTATAGAACTCGAGAACGTTGGTAGTTTTTCAAAAGGTATAAGAATAAAAAATTGCCTAAACTGTGCTTCTTCGCAAGTGGTTGTAATAACTATTGGTATCTATTTTCCAAAAAATCACTATAAATATTAAATATGCTCAATTATACAGAGTTTTTTTGTTAGGACCACCTTAAATGAAACCACAGTTTAACTACTCTATAAAAGCCTATTACATATTAAATTAAAAACCCGAAAATAAAAAAGTTATTTTTTCAAACAAAATAAATAATAAAATTATCGTTGTAAAATAAAATACAATTTGTCAAGAACGACGCTTGCACATAAAAACCTATCAAAGGGAAACCGCCGCATACGCCTCATTGCGAAATCGAGTCGTAGGTATTGGCGGCAAAATTTAAAGTTCTAAACATTTTAGTACTATTTTTGTAGTAGTATGTGTTTACATTATTGGTACCTATGCGTAACCGCGTCATACAAAATATAGATATGAATAAACATTGTGAAATAAGAAAAAAAACCTACGTCTTCACTGATGTATCTTAAAAACTATTTTACCCTATATGCCCAATTGTAACTGTAACGTGACGTTGTGGGTCTGATCCACACATGCAGGATTGAGTTATAATTTAATAATATTTTCATTTCGCACATAAGTCAAACATTATACCCAATATCTTTAGCGTGATAAAGCGTGGATCTGGTTTTAACTTTATGTGAACCGATTAAAATAAAGTCCAGTCCAGTTGAGGCCAGTCGTGGCGCAGCGGCACAAAGCGTGACTGTAAAACCGACTGGTTCTCTGAGTTCGATCCCCACACGAGGAGATGAAATATTTACTTAAATTTATATTTCCATTTCTTCGCTCTGGGGTCAAGGTTAAGCACGGCGTTGCGTTCTGCCACTCAACACGCAATGCGTCCAGAATTCGGTAGAAAGTGGGGAACGGAAAGTCTTAATACTAGGTTCCTCCCTCTGACTAGCATGAAGCTGCTTAAAATAAAACTAATGCTTAATATTTAAGGGCAGTTTGCCAGAATACAAACAAAAAAAGTATTTAAATCGGTTAAGCCGTTTCTGAGATTATCGTAAAGAAACGCACATATAGTAAGTATCGATAAGTTGTGTTTTTATTTCAAACATTCAATTGAAGATTCTTATGGGAGGTACGAAAATGCGACCTAAAGTTTTAACAACTTTCTTATAAAAAATCTTCATTACATTGCAAACATACATTATAAGTATATCAAGACACGAACATAATTCAGTGTGTTAAGTAAATAGTTCTGTGGTTTAAGCGGGCGAAGCCGCGAGCGGGTCGCTAGTTGATATATAAGTGAAAACTTCTTGCATAATGGCTAAGAACAACTCGCGGTTAAGTTAGCTTTAAAACTAAAAACGATATCAACATCGGTTCATCTGTAATGTCTACGATGCCACAGACACACAAATACACAGACACGAAAAAATTATAATATCTTTTTATTTTTGTTGTAGGTTAAAAAAAAGGACTTTATTCTAATAGTTAAAGGTTATTTTACGATATATTATACTTTAAATTGCTATTCATGAAAATATATAAGTATAAAAATGTAAAATTTTAATAAATATACAAAGGTTTTGGTCGTGACATGTGATTCTTTTAACTTATCTCAGCATTTAAGTTAATAAAGTGAAACATTTTCCCAACAGACCTGTTTCAGTATCGAAACTCGACAACATAACGAAATAATGAAAAAATATAAAATATTTCATTTCCTGGAGTGCTAATCGAACTAAAGATCAATCACGTTACAGTAACACACTTGTACCCCTGAACTACGACTGCAATTTCAATTGGCATTAGCTTTAAGAAAATTATCTTGTTAAGCCTATTATACAACACAGCGCGGCGTTAATATACCTTATTCAAATTTATATATTTTATAAATATATATATATAATTATTATAGTATTATTATATTTTTATATATTTTTTATTTTTTTATTTTCCATTTTTTTATATTATATATTTTTAAGACTGTCTGAATGCAACACTAATATATAAATCAGTATCTTCCTACATCCTCCGCCTCGTCTGTTGTAGTTGAAATGTAATAGTAAAAGTTTATTTTTTCTCACATTACGAGATGTCAAAACTATCCGCAATATTAATAAGAATTATTAAGGTAAATATGAAATAAATCGTTGACCTTACTCTTTTCTATAAAGCTGTGTTGATTTTAACGAAGAAATTATGACATTTTTTTAAATATTACAAATCAATATATAAACGCCTTATTCATTTGTGATTAGGACTTATGAACATATAATAACATGCAAACAATAGCGTAGCACAATACATTTATTAAGAGATGGGTTAAATAGGATTACAACTCTATATGTTTGAACCATATGATACCCGTATATGAATTTTCTTATTGTTTGTTTTATAGGACAGATACATGTATAGAAATTTCAAACTTGAAAAGGGTTATAAGAGAAACATAACATACTTTATATATAACTATATTTTGTAATAAAATAACGAATATATCCTTTAAGTTATTAAGAATAAAGAAGGGATAACCGTTACAAAGATCACAGGCAACTTTTTTCAGTCAAATGTTAGTAGTGATGTTTAGGGATCATGTGATGAGTGTCAAATTTCACATCCGCATGGAATCTGTAACAATTAAAATATAAATGTTAATCTTATTTATAATATTATAAATTAAAACCAAATAAATCAGCTTCGTATACAGCAGGGTCGGCAGAGGGAACCAAGTGTTATGTATTGAGTGGCGGAACTCAACGCCACACTTTGCCACGACACCAGAGCGAAGAAAAATTAATCTAAATAAATATTTCATTTCCTCGAGTGGAGATCGAACCAAAAACCATCGCGTCACATTCACACCTTTGTATACCTGGGCCACGCCAGCCTTAATTATAAGTTAATATAATAAATTATGGAGCAAAATTGGTTGACATGTTAGCTTTAATATAAACCTACCCGGTGTGATGGTCACCATGGTAGTGTACAGATCTCTCAGAGCCATCAGGCTGGTGGAGAGCGTAGTATCCCTTCACTACGTCACCGTCGCGACTCTCGTGCTGGGACTTGATATCGCCAGTGTGATGGTCCTCTACTTTGTATGCGAAGTCGTAATTAGGATGGGCCTGAAAAGATAGATAGGAATTTGTAAGATATTAAATCAAATTTATCTTCTTATATATTATTGTATTTAACATAATAATTACGATATAATATACGACTTACATAGTAGTCAACGTGACCATGGCCGTGGTCGTATCCGTGACCGCCATGTACGTGTACAACTTCAGGATGTCCGTCGTGACGGGAGATGTGTTGAGAGGAGTAAGCGTGTCCATGTCCGTGCCCGTACTGGGCAGCCGCAAGGGCAACGAGGGCAGCGAAACATAACACCTGTATTGAAAATCCATTGTTAATGTTTTGAAATATAATAAATTAAATATTTTTTTCTTTCTAAGCAAAAATATATTATTTATATAAAATATTTAAATATACCTGGAAGAACATTTTTATTACAAGTTATTATTTTGATTTTCCAAGCTAAACTGATGTAGTAGTAGTAGCATACACGCTTTTTATATTAAGATTAACCGCAAGGGTAACTAGACTAGGTCCATTGATTTCGCTCGATTTTATATTTGGCAATATTGAAGTCATCGCGTGAGCTTATTAATTTACGTTTTTTATTGTGATATTAAAAACGTACTATATTTTTAACTCTTACGGATAATAGCAAGGTTAACCTAACGTAAAATACTACAGAATTTCCATCGTAAAATGTTAAAGTACTTAGTAAAATTACTGTCCTTTTTGATTTTGTCTTCCATTACAAACCCACAATTGATTTGAACTTTTGACTTAGGTAAATAAATACGAATTCCAAATAATTACACATAAATTCACAATATTTCGTTTGAATTATACAATATTAAATTATATTTTTTGCAATGAGTTCACTTCGTTAGGAGTCAAAATAGATTATATACATAATTTATTCAAAATTATTTAAAACAAAATTATTTTATTTAAAGTTTTTTTTTATCAATTCTAATAATTATAAATATCATCTCACTTTATTTACTTAATGATACGGTTTTATTCGCTGCCTCGTTACTAAAGCGCGATATTGAAAATATTAAATATTTAATTACTTCGAGTGGTAATCGTATCTTCAATCATCGCCTCTACAGTTTAAACTCTTACGTGCCTAGGCCTCGGCGGTCTGCGCCACCGACCACTTCTATTATTATCTAATATTTATTTTTTCTCCTTCATCTTTTTCGTTCTTAACATAACAGACATGGTTATCATTTTAAGGATTGATGGTGCGCCTCACGAACCAACATTGGTTTTTGCGCATGGCTGCCTGGTGGTGCCGTGGAGAGGAAGACGGTCCTCACTTGGTCTTTCCGTCGCATGGCGGATCTCCCACGAGTCTAGGTGATGCTGTCTTCTCTCTATCTTAGACTATAAGGCGTTGCATCTAAGAATCTCCTTGTATAATATATAATAGACAATAACATAAATATTGAGCTGAGGGCTCAATCAAAGCAAACTATTAAATTGTTTTTAAACACAAAAAAGTTTTAAAATTCATTAAAATTTATGATTCATGAAGTAGCAAAATTAAAATTCACTAAAGCCTCCTTTTAAAATTTATAATTTTATTTCATTTTAGTGATTTCAAAACTGAATTGAGAAACATTTGCTATTTTTTTTAAACACATTAAGCTTGCAATTATGACGAGTGAAACTAATAAACCTCGCATGGTTACATATACCGTTGTAGTAATATAAGAGACGTGAGTGGTAGCCATTTTGTATCAGTTTTGTATTTATCATAGAAAACATAATTTGCGATGAAAATGTTTGTCAAGGTAATTTTATGCCTCAGGAATTCTATGCATTTATTATCTTATATTATGTGTAGTATATAATAAAATTATCACTTGATCATTCATATTTACTTATAAACGTTAATTGAAGAAATTAAGGGTATTTATTGGAATATAGTAAATAGCATATTATTTTACTCTAAACAGCTAATTATAAACATATAAAATATTTAAAAAATATATATTTACTATTTTTTTTAATATCAAAATTAATCCTTGTCATACTGTTCAAAAATCCTTTCTATCAATAGTAAATCTTTATTACTCTTTCTTACTATATTTTTAAAAATATTTTATTAGTCTAAAACTATACAACCACTAACCAACCAACCATAATATTTCAGGTACTGTGTTTCTCTGCCCTCGTTGCATTAGCAGCTGCTCAGTACGGGCATGGGCACGGATCGGCATACTCCTCGCAACACATCTCTCGTCACGACGGACATCCTCAAGTAGTACACGCACAAGGCGGTCACGGTCACGGTCACGTCGACTATCACGTATGTGTACCTATTATTATTTTAAAATGGCAATAAAATAATCACTTTTAATCAAAAGTATTATTTTTTAGTCTTACAATATTTTAATTTAGTTAAGTATTCTCATTTTTAAAAGATTTTTTTTAACAAATCCTTTTAGGCTCATCCTAAATATGAGTTTGACTACAAAGTACAGGACCACCACACTGGCGACATCAAGTCCCAGCACGAGAGCCGCGACGGTGACGTAGTGAAGGGATACTACGCTCTCCACCAGCCTGATGGCTCTGAGAGATCTGTACATGGAGACCATCGTACCGGATAAGAAATTAAGAATTCCCAGTTTATACATATGAATATAATAAGTTTTTAAATAAATACATTATCAAGCATGAATAAAAAAGATCTTAACATTTTTTTTAAATTATTAATATTATTTTGTATCTTTACAGGTTCCACGCTGACGTGAATTATGATACTCATCACATTGCACTCAAACATCATTATTGAGTGTGTTAAATATTGTTCATTATAGTAGCCATGTACTCCTGGAGTGAACGAATGATACAAAAAAAAAATCTGATTTTGTCTCCTATGTTCATTAGGTTTAGTACTGTGTGTTATTAGTCCTTTTATAAATATAAAACCATACATTTTATTTGTTTTATAACCTTACCTGGTAATATTATTCGTATCTTAACATATATTAGACTAAACCAGTGAACGCGAATACGCGTTTTTTTTTTTTTTGATTTATTTTGATTTCAGTGAACGCGCGTTTTCTCAACATACAATGCCTCCATAATTCGGCGAAAAGTGGAGAAATTAAATGTCTTAATGGGAACGGAGTTCCTTAACACTAGGGCCCTAGGTTCCGTCTGCCGACACTGCTATGTGCGGGATTTAGCGTAAAGTTTATAAAAGATAGCTGACATTAGATGATTTTAGAGTTACGCACCCTTAAAGAAAAAAAATCGAAAAAAAAATCAAAATCTTGATCACTTAGCGGTCTGTCTGTCAGTTTAAAACAATTTATCAGGTCTCAGGTAGTTTAACCGGAAATTAATATCCAATACGTAAGTCTACATTCTCTTATAGTACAGAAAAAGTCAACACAATCAAAACATCATTTTGTATGAAATTGACCACGTAATCGAAATTTCTTCATTGAAGATTCTTCCTGTGGACCTCCAGTTATGAAATTCGACATAAAGCGGGATTATCAATATAAATAAAAGAAAAAATTGCAAACAGTGCAAATTTACAGATATATCATAGAAAAATATTACAACAAACTTACATTTGTAAGTCATTTCATACAAAATGAGTACATACGCCTGTAAACTTAAGTTTGTCAACTTTAATCGTCACGAAATCCAAATGTATTTCCTGTTGACCTTTACTTATAAGACTTTGCAAGTAAGAACTTTCAGTATAAATAAAGAACAAATGGGAAATATCCAATTTTAATCCAATTCTTTATTTGAATTACAGATAAAAGCTTTTTTTCCACCTGCCATTGGTCCCGGCGGAAGTTGCCAGTGTCCAACTTACATTTAACTAGTTTTAAGTAACAATTGGTTAATTAAGCAGCAAAGTTTGTTCCTTTTTGTATTTGCTATCACTCACTTTGCCTCGACACCAAAGTGAAAAAATGAAAATATTATTATTTCATTTTCTTTGGAGCTCAAGGAGTGGAAATTGAACCTACAACCATCACGTCCACAGTCACACTGTTAAAAGCAAAATATAATTTATAATTCTGATTTGGGTAAAGAAATTAAAATAAGAAACAATGTATATGTATATAAATAACAACAATTTAATGAAGAATAAAAGACGATAACATATTCTAATTATAAACAATGAAAGTAGTAAGGAATACCCCTCGTCAATGGAACATAAATATTTATTTATTAATAATGATGTTTGGGGGCCACGTGATGAGTGTTGAATTTCACATCTGCATGAAAGCTGTAACAATTGTAACATAAACATTATTTTTTAAAAAAAATGAACCGAAAAAAAGAGAAGAGAAGAGCAGAATAGTATGGCTAGATTTGTCAAATAAATTTAGACTTACCCGGTGTGATGGTCGCCATGATAGTGTACAGATCTCTCAGAGCCATCAGGCTGGTGCAGAGCGTAGTATCCCTTCACTACGTCACCGTCGCGACTCTCGTGCTGGGACTTTATGTCGCCAGTGTGGTGGTCCTCTACTTTATACTCGAATTGATACTTAGGGTGGGTCTGAAAATATATAAGAAGTTAAGTTGAATAAAATAGCATATATACGTATGTATGTCAAATATGACGTGATACGATGTATGACATACATAGTAGTCGACGTGACCGTGGCCGTGGTCATGTCCGTGACCGCCATGTACGTGGACAACTTCAGGATGTCCGTCGTGACGGGAGATGTGTTGAGAAGAGTAAGCGTGCCCATGTCCATGACCGTACTGGGCAGCCGCGAGGGCGACGAGGGCAGCGAAACACAACACCTACGAAAATCATGAAATTTTATAATAATCGATATTATTTATAATGTATTGTATTTTTAATATATTTCAAAATATATTTTTTTTGATATTAAACTTAAATGTACTTAATACCTTGAAGAACATTTTTAAAAGCAGTTCTTGTTTCGGTATTTCAAAGTAAACTGATGTAGTAAATGTAGTATATACGCTTTTTATATAAACCGCAAGGGTAACTAGACGAGGTCCATTAATTTCAATCTATTTTATATTTAGTAATAGTAACGACATCGCGTGTGGCTATTTTATGAATGGATTTAGAATACAAATCATATGTTTTTTACGTTATGGTCTCTACATATATATTTTTTTCTCTCTGATCTATGCGGGATAAAGTCCCGCATAGATCAGAGAGAAAAAAATATATTATTTGGAAGATAACAATGTTAAAAATAGCACAACATATGTATTTCAGAGCTCTTTTCTTGATTTTGTATGGGCATCGTGAATCTTACGAGATTCAAGGCTTTATTTAAATTCAAGAAACATAGTAGTATTAAAAATATGTTCGGTTCTATGAATGTTAGAGCCAATCTTAAATTTTATATTAAAAAAAGATAACTTGCAATCAAATTAATTTCTAGTTACGAACACAATTTCATTATTATAAATTACCCAATAATCTTCATTTAAAGGAAAAAAGAACGCTTTGTAAATGATTTTGCAATTTAAAAATAACATAGTCGTCATGCTTATTATTTTAAATATTTTGTAAAAATAGGAAATTCAGTAGGTAATGAATGAGGCCCGTCATGACACAGGGGCACCTAGTGACTGTAAACGCGATAGGTTGAGGGTGCGATTCCCATTCGAGGTTCGAGAAAATTAAATATTCAATATGTTAGTTTCTTCGTCTTGACTTCGAAGAAAGGCGCGGCGTAAGGTTGCGGTACTCAACGCGCTTGGCGCGTTTTAGATAAACCTTTTTACCCTAATAGCGTAACAACTCCAGGGAAATTATTTTTATTGAATATTTATTTATGGTATACATGTATATTATGTAGCTGTAACACGACGATTAGTCATTAATATAACAATTTCTTCGCTCTAACATCAACGCAAAAGCCCGACATTAAGTTCCGCCACTCGACACGCAATGCCTTGAAAAACTCGGAAAAAAGTGGAGAAGGCGCTGTGCTTACTCTAGTTTTCCCTCCACCTATATGCTATACGCGGGATACAGCGTGAAGCTGATTTATTTATCATATTTATACATACACTTTGATGGCTTCGTGAATATCAAATGACAAGTATAAAATTTAACTTCCCTTAAGTCTAAAGTTAAAACGTTACGCCTCTCAAAGCGAGATTGAGACACGCTTGCAAATTTTTAATATACATTGCGGCCGATAATAATTCAAACAAGTAATTACGGAGAGTGAAACTAATAAACCTCGCATAGTTGCCTGCTGTTGCATTAATATAAAAGACATGGGTGGTAGCCGAATTGTATCAGTTCAGTTTTTACCATAGAAACATAAACATTGCATTAAAATGTTTGCAAAGGTATCAATTTATGCATATGTTTTGTATAAATTAAATATTTTTTGTTTTATTTTTTTTACTTTTAATATAGAACTTTTTTACTTTTAATATTACAGAATCAATTTTTATGAATATTTAATTCAGAAAATATAATATTACAGATATTTAAAAAAAATATATATAATCAGGTATATAAATTCAAATTTGTGTGCTTTATGTACATAAATTTGATATATAAAATATTTATTTCAGGTACTGTGTTTCTCCACCCTCGTTGCATTAGCAGCTGCTCAGTACGGGCATGGGCACGGATCGGCTTACTCCTCGCAACACATCTCTCGTCACGACGGACATCCTCAAGTAGTGCACGCACAAGGCGGCCACGGCCACGGTCACGTCGACTATCACGTAAGCATATCCTCTAATTAAAAGCATATCAATTCAAAATTCTAATTTTAGACATATATAGGGATATGGATATGATTAGCAGTCGGATGAGTGAAGTATTTAATATTTTCACTTTTTTTTAGACTCATCCTAAATATGACTTTGCGTACAAAGTAGAAGACCACCACACTGGCGACATTAAGTCCCAGCACGAGAGTCGCGACGGTGACGTTGTGAAGGGATACTATGCTCTCCACCAGCCTGATGGCTCTGAGAGATCTGTACACTATCATGGTGACCATCACACCGGGTAAGAATGAATGTTCTAAGCTCTTACAAATAAGAATTAAATATTGTCTCAATTAAATAAGAGGCCAGACGGAGCGCAGAGGTAGAGTCTCTGTAAGCGCGACTGGTTGTGGGTTCGATCCCCACTCGAAAATATGAAATATTTATTTAAATCTGTATTTCCATTTCTTCGCTTTGGTGTCGAGGCTAAGCGGGGCGTTGAGTTCCGCCACTCAACACGCAATGCTCCCAGAATTCGACGAAAAGTGGGGAACAGAGTGTCTTGTCACTGGGTTTCCTGCCTACCCTACTGTACGCAGCGTGACGCTGATTTATTTTTATATTGTTTATTACGTATTTAAAAGCTTATTCAGGAAAAATACATTTTTTTCAGTTTCCACGCTGACGTGAAGTACGACACACATCACATTGTTCCGAAACATCACTACTAAATGTGCCATTATAAATAGTATTAAAATGTATAAATCAACTATCCATTCACTGTTGTTAGATGTTTTAAATAAATATGCATATGAAATAATTTATTATTGCCTTTTCACTGTTTAACCCAATACATAATCATACATACATCGGTATCATTTAGCAAGTTTATCTGAATTTCGATCAGCTGGATTAAAATATTTTTATTTATATTTTTTTTTTTGAAAGATTTTTTTTTGAAAAATTTATGTTTTTACTTTTAAATGCTATAAGGAATAAGTTTTAAGCAATTCTTTTTATTTGAATGTAGCGGAGTTTGAACCCTTCTTGGAAACTGTCAACTCACACTAATAATTAATTTGTTATTATTAAAATTCTTATACGCTTGTGCTAACCAATTCCTTTATATTGCTGGTAGGTTCAAAATAAAATATTTTGAACATGGTAACATATAACGTGAGCAATATTTTCTTATATCACCAATCAGAAACAAGAATAGATAAGCGTCATCTAACAGTTATTAATAAAATATCAATTTCTTTAAAAATTTAAATTCAAGTAAATAAAAAAATTATTTACTTGAATTTAAATTTTTATTTTTTTTTTCATCGTCACATATGACGATGTACAAAAAAATATTAAAGTTTCCATCGATTCTATACGTGTTAAAAAAGTTTTTATTATTAAACTTTTTCTACATTTTCTATATATTAAGATAAAGAAAAATAAGTTTTTTGAACTTTTTTCGTCAACTGTAAATTGTAAGAAACAAACACAAAAGTTCTGGATAAAATTATATACATAAATGGTCTTGATTCTAAACAATAATAGAGTTACATTCTATTCTAGAAATAAACAACTATTGTGGGTGGTGAAGATGTGGATATATTAATTTGCTCACTGCGCGTTATTATTATCAACAGGAATGTATCCTTCAAAAATATTATTATATTTTATACGTTAACCGATTACGTTATCACCATTTTTATGAGAAGTTAATTTCCTGTAGAAATCGAAAAAATATTTATTTATAAAACCAAGTTTATGCAAAATTTCCCTCGTCTCGCGTCGTCATCAGGTGGTACATGACTGGACTGGATACTTAAAAATGTAGAATTCCGAGTCACGATATTTTGATCTATCTCGTAAAGTTTCAAAGACAATTCAATTAGATATAATAAAAAACCGGTGAAGTGCGAGTCGTACTCGCCTGCCGAGGCTTCCGTATCAATTTCAGGATTGTCGATCAACAAAAAGTACAACTTATAAAATTTAACAAACTTTAGTTTGCAGATATGAATACTTATTCAGTATGAAATGAAGTACAAAAATAAGTTTGTAACAATTGTTTTCTATGAAATACCCATAAATGTTTACTTTTCAGATTTATGAATTAGTTGTTTTGGAACAAAATTGATTGTTTGTGTCAAAACTGTAGGTCGATGGGAAGTACTAACTGCATACAGATTGCAGCAAAAATTATGCATAAACGGTCGTATATTTGATAGCGTTGATTTAGAACTTATTTTTTTCCAAACTCCAGGGGACCGACTGAATATGTGAACTTAATTTCAAAATGATACATCTACATGATCTCAAGATAAATGACCGATAATGACCTTCGACCAAAGGACCGACCTTTTGATGCCTTAAAATAGGGATCCTAAAAAATACTTTATGCTTTCGTTGCACGAAATACAGGTATGGATAAACATCGTTAAACGAAAAAAAAATCCAACGTCTAAACTGTTGAGGTATCGTGATTAATTTCTTTAGGTATGGGTTTAAAATATTTTCCCCTATATGCCAGCATATAGGGGAAAATATTTTCCCGTAAAAGGAGTGCTGACACTTCTACTCAGTATAACTTATTAAAATACTCAAATCACAAAACTACAGTACATGAAATGAAATAAAAATTGACGCCACATTGCAAACGGCTCTATGAAATAAATATTGTTACAGTTTTTTTACCATCAAAGCTATATATATATTCATATTATGTGTATGCATACAAAAATTATGTACGTTTGCTATTGATACTATCCTTTTCAAAAAACAAATAATATGAGTAAGCATAAATAATAGTAAATTGATTAATAATAGATATTCTTTAGAAAAGGTTCATTATTAATAAACGATAAATTTGTATGGTTTTCAAAACTGTTTAAATTTATAATCAGTGTCACATATGAAACGACTGGATAGTTTGCAAACTTAAACAGTACAGCTAGTATTATATAAGGACAATGAGGAAAAATAAAAATGTAAAATATCTGAAACGTAACTATTTATTGGGACTATTTACAAGGATTTTTTATGGATTGAAAGTAATCGCCCATTTAGTAGTGATGTTTAGGGGCCACGTGATGAGTGTTGAATTTCACATCTGCGTGGAAGCTGTAACAATTATAATATAGATATTATTAAAACTTCTACATAAGATTAACAGCATAAATAATTTATTATGAAATAAACTTAGTTGAAAATATTATTTAATATAAACCTACCCGGTATGATGGTCACCATGGTAGTGTACAGATCTCTCAGAGCCATCAGGCTGGTGGAGAGCGTAATATCCCTTTACTACGTCACCGTCGCGACTCTCGTGCTGGGACTTAATGTCGCCAGTGTGGTGGTCCTCTACTTTGTAGTCAAATTCATACTTAGGATGAGCCTGAAAATATATAAAAATTACCAAATAAATTTTAACAATTTCTGTTAAAACATGTCAACTACAACATAATATTATATATAGCTCACATAGTAGTCTACGTGACCATGGCCGTGGTCGTATCCGTGACCACCATGTACGTGTACAACTTCAGGATGTCCGTCGTGACGGGAGATGTGTTGAGAGGAGTAAGCATGCCCATGTCCATGACCGTATTGAGCAGCGGCAAATGCGACGAGAGTGAAGAAACAAAGTACCTGAAATAAAATTCTTATTATTATTTATTGAAAAGTGCATTTACAAAATATTATATGAAAAATTATTAGAAGAATTATTATTATTTTTATAAAAATATATTTTACTAATGGTTTAATACAATTACATTCATAGCCATAAATCTTACCTTGGCGAACATTTTCAATTTGAGTAATGTTTTTGTTACTATGATGAAAAGTTAACTGATACAATTTGGCTACCATTCACGTCTTTTATATTACTACAACGGTAACCATGCGAGGTTTATTAGTTTCACACTTTATAATAATTGCTTGTTTAAATTATCAATTGGAATGTATATTATTAATTTTGCAAATATGTCTCAATAAAGTTTAAATGTACGACGGATTTATTAGAAAAAATAAAATTTAAATGAAATTTTAATTATTATCTTCTGTTTTTTTTTTCAAATGGTAACCTCACACATAATGGGCAAACAAAGATGACTTAGTGTAAAGGCACTGTGGTTTTTGCTTGGATTCGAAACATTGAATTGAGTGGCTAAACTCAACGCAGCTCTTCGTCTTGTTAGTGCTTTTACTGTATAATACCAACCCCAGCGCCACAACTCCTTGTGTACACATAACATAAATTTTAACTTAATAATTTATTTTAAGCACACTTCGGCTTGTAATTATGAAATACTATAAATAATTTTGATGAAATTTGAAAATATAAATATAAAAACCATCGATATCCACAAATTTAAATCATAGTTATATTAACTAATAAGTTCTACAGATATTGTTCTATAATATTATTTACGGTGCTATCAAAGTATAACTTCCATAAATAATATTTTTTTACTTAAGATAGTAAATCCATCAAAATGAAATAAACTTTTTTTTATTCACTTCACCTCGGGCGTCTAAAGCGTACGGATGTGTCTAACGTGTGTTACGCAGTGTGTTGCTGACGTCGCGAACTTTATTTGCCACAATCAAATTCACAGTTTACTAAACGATCTCCTAACTTTGTGTATAGTATAGTGCTAATCCCAAATACTGCATTAATATGTCACTGACTCGCCGCACTCCTCCCACCGTTAAAGTGCAACATGTGTCTTCGGAGAGTGACGTCTCTAACCTCGAGCTCGACAACGTTTTAAGTGCTGGAAGAAGGCACAAGAGACTGCGAGGAGTCGACCAAGACCCAACCGAAGAGAAGGATTTAAGAGAGGACTTATTATCTCTGCTTACTGATTGGAAGAAAGAACAAGATAAAACTTTAAATAAACTGTGCACCGAGATCTCAGAACTAAAAATTCAAAATTCAAAAATTCAATCGGCATACGGAGACATGGAGAAGGCTTTGCAATTTCTATCTACGCAGTACGAAGATATAAAAAATAAATTCTTAGAAATGCAAAGTGAACGCAAAGAATGCCTTAATTACATAAATATATTGGAAAATAAACTCAATGACTTGGACAGAAAAGCTAAATTAGCGATCGTCGAGTTTCGGAATCTACCGTTAACAAAATGTAATATAAGACCGGTGTCACAAGAAGAACTATGTAATTTTATTTTTACAATTTGTGGTAAATTTAATGTTGATGTTCAACCGTCTGATATAAAGGATATTTACAAAATTGAAACCAAATCTGGAAACTCCACTGTGATTACCGAGTTTACATCTGTATTAAAACGAAATAAAATCCTAAATGGTGCTAAGGAATTTAATAGGACAAATTTCAAAAATAAATTATCATCAGAAACTATTGGTTTGTCCGGACCCGCCTCACCTATCTTCGTCAACGAGAGTCTCACTAATAAAGACCGCAAACTTTTTTCCATGGCTCGTGACAAACGCAAAACCCTTGAATATAAATACTGCTGGACTAATAAAGGCCATATTTTCATGCGCCGAAGGGATGGTGATAAACGTGTGGAAGTAAAAAATGAAGCGGATCTTGAAGCCCTGAAGCAGGATAATATATGACTAGATTTAAATTTACAATATTATTTTACTTCAATTTATTATTATTGCATGTACTTTTTTTCTCATTGTGCACACAGCCTTAGTTTGCCTATACGGTTGTTATATTTTTCCCTACCCACTATTTGTTTAATTATTTTATGTTTTTGTATTATACTGATACTCTGGCTGCTTTCTTACTACACAACAAATTCTAACACTATATTACACCTTATACACATTCATAATGGACACAATTTCAATTGCATTATACTGATGTTGCTTTTCATATGTTACCTTCTAACAATTTATTCCTTGTTGATTGCGATATTTTATTACAACTTAATTTTCCTGTGCCATAAGCAAAGCGAAAGTAAGACCTCCTGGTCCCATACATTTCTTTATTGTAATATTAATTATTAAAATTCGCCGCTAACAATAATTTATTTGACTACATTGATAACGTTTCTGTATGCAACGCAGTACTGTGCTCGGCAGATGATTGTAATAACCTACTGCCAGTCTCTCACTTGAAAATTTTGTCTCAAAATATTCGTAGTATAAACGCTAATTTCTTAGGCCTAGTTACATTGCTGGAAAGAATTAAAACTCCCTGTGAGATTATCGTACTCTCTGAATGTTGGCTGTCTTGCAACGAGGTCATTCCAACCCTAACAGGATACAACTATTTTAAAACTCTTATATCTTATAATCAAAATGATGGCGTTGTCGTATACTTACATGAATCTCTTCCCAATATAAAAGTTAGAGAACCTGACGTTACTGAATTTAACTGCTTACTGATAACATCAGGCACTGACTTTGCTGTAATTTCCATATATAGGCCATTCATGTTTAAAGATCCCTCTAAATTTCTGACAGACCTGGATATAATCCTTTCTCAACTTAAATCTTACTCGAATATTTTTATCATAGGAGACATCAATATCGATATAGCTGCTGGTAGTAATCTTTCTTCGTACGCTATGGACTATCTCGAGCTACTTGCCCACCATGGTCTGTTTCCTGGACATGATATACCAACTCACGGTTCTACTTGCCTCGATCATGCAATACTAAAGACGTCGTATTCCGCGAAGGCATTAGTGCTAGAGACTACGGTCACAGACCACTACGCTATCCTACTTGCTCCCTTTTTGAGTAACAATACAACTTCGCTTCCACGATTTTACAATAAACTTGATGAAGGCAAGCTTTCTCTCGATTTAGCGAATCTTAATCTTGATTCAATATTCGACATAAATGACCCTAACTTAGCTACGAAGTATTTAACTGATCGTATTCGTCAGTTGATCTCAAATAATTCTAAAACTATTTATATACCCCGAAGACGGAGACTCATTAAGCCTTGGATAACCACTGGCATTTTACGATGTATGAGAAACAGGGACAATCTTCATAAAAAGTTTAAGAAGGATCCTCAAAACCAGGTCTTAAAAATTTCATATAAAAGATACCGTAATTTTTGCACTACTTTACTAAGAAAGGCTAAAATCGACTATGAAAAACTCGAATTCACAAAAGCTGGAAAAAATCCTAAAAAAGTCTGGCACGTTGTTAAAAATATCGCCAACATTGGGAAACCTCAAAGTTCTGCTAATTATCTATTAGAACTAAAGGAAGACAAATCTAAATCCATTGACACTATTAATTATTATTTTGCTAACATAGGTAGACATCTGTCGGAGAAAATACTCTCCTATTGTGTCCTCCCAAAATCATTTTCATCCACTTCCCCAGTGGATTCATTTGCTCTACTCGAGACGAATGAATCCGAAATTGAGAATATTATTTTATCATTAAAGAACGACAGTGCTGCTGGATGGGACGGTTTAACAAGTAACTTTCTAAAAAAATATAAAAATATTTTTATACCTATCCTAACTTATATAGTAAACCTCAGTTTAAATACTGGTACCTTTCCTCAGCTATACAAAAAAGCTCTGATACACCCGATTTTTAAATCCGGTGACCGTTATAGTGTTGAATGTTATAGACCCATCGCTATTCTCCCCGCTATGTCTAAAGTTCTTGAAAGAATAATACATTCCAGGCTTGTTGCATACTTGGAATCCCGTAGTCTCCTATCAAAAAATCAATTTGGCTTTAGGAAAAATTGGTCTACAAACGACGCTGTTCATAGTTTGACTTCCAAGATCGTTAACTACTTAGACAAAGGTCAGAAATGTGTGGCGATATTTCTGGACCTCGCTAAAGCATTTGATACAGTTTCAGTTCTCATATTACTTTCGAAGCTTGAAGCCATTGGCATCAGAGGAATTCAACTCTCATTATTTAAAAGTTATCTCACTGATCGGGTGCAGCAGGTTAAGATAGACTCTTTAATTAGTTCCGACTTATACACTGAATACGGTGTGCCCCAGGGCAGCATCCTTGGACCAATTCTATTTCTAATATACATAAATGATTTATGTAACTTAAATCTTCAAAATGGTACAATCTTTTCGTATGCAGATGACACCGTCCTTTTATTCTCCTCAAGTACTTGGGAGGAAACTTATCGTTTGGCTCAAATAGGCTTCGACTCTGTTAGAAGCTGGTTAAATAGCAATTTGCTCAGTTTAAATATTAGCAAAACTAAACTGATAAACTTTTCTATTCGTAATCAAAAATCTATATCTGCTGATACCTATAGTATAACTTACGCAGATAATAATTTAACGAATTATAAAGTAGAAAGTGTTAACTCTATCCGTTATCTTGGCGTAACAATAGATAGCGACCTCAGTTTTAAGAAACATATTTTAGATCTCTCTAGTCGTGTGCGCAAACTTATGTTTATCTTTAAGCAATTACGTCAATCATCTACTTCCGACATTATTAAAACAGTTTACAAGACGCTGTGCGAGTCTATACTTAATTATTGTATCTCCACTTGGGGAGGTGCTTCTAAAACTAACCTACTGTTTATTGAAAGATCGCAGAGAGCTCTACTCAAAGTCTGCTACTACAAGCCTCGTCTATATCCTACAACTAAAATATACGAACTTAGCCAAGTTTTGACGGTAAGACAGCTCTTTGTTTTAGCCATCACAAGTAAACAGCATTCTTCTACTATTTTTACACCCGACGTATGTCGCAGAAATTGTAATATTGTTCCAACAACATTGTGCAAAACTTTCTTCAGTCATAGGTTTTTTGTCTTCCTAGGACCACATATATACAATCATCTTAATAAATTGCTTTCTTTATATAAATTAAATAAAAATACCTTAAAAACAATTGTTACTAATTGGTTACTAAAACAATCTTATACTAGTGTAGAAAAACTCCTGGAAATCCCAAGGTAGCGTAAACAGTAACAGTGGCATACACTGGGTGTGTACAAACACACACACACACACACACACACACACACACACACACACACACACACCCACACACACACACACACACACACACACACACACACACACACACACACACACACACACACACACACACACACACACACACACGCGCGCATGCACTCCTGCATTTGAATTTGTTTCTTTTTATTTAATTCTGTATTGTGATAATAATTTGTAGCCTTGCCTATTTAAATTGATGCTGAGGTGGAGACCTGGTGACCTGTAACACGGGTTTCGTACCTATCACAGGCACCAGCAACTCACAACATGTTAATGTTCAAACGGCTTCATTTATTGTACTTTTTTTTTTTTTTTTTTCCTAATGTTGTGGTTGAAATAATAAATAAATAAATAAAAATAAAATAAATAAATATTTGATTACCTTTTATCTCGGCGCTCCGTGAATAGGATATATGCAAGCCAGTCAAGTGTGTTTTCAACTGTTTTTCAACTATTCATTGGTTTTCACTCTAAGCTCATTTAACCTAATATAGGCTATATTTACAACGGTTAAGTTAATCTTAACGACCAATCCATTAAAAAAATAACAAAATCTATTAAACTTTACAGATTTCAATGTTGATGATTTTGTTTAACATATTATACTTCAGTGAGGACCTATACAAATTCCGTTAGTCGACATTTAGTGTCTGGTACTTACTACACTTACAAATGCTACATAAAAATAATGATTATTTAACCCCCAGATTACTACCAGAAATTAATGTATTGAATGTCATTTTGGCAATTTACCAAATAAGGTTTGAAATAATATGCTTTAATAATAGTTAGAATTATTAATTTCGGAGTTAATAATTAAATTTCAAATAGAAATTTATTAAAATTTGTTTTGAAGTTCGCATTTGTTGTTCCTTATATTTTACGTTGGAGGGGAAAACTTTTAAATTAACTTTAAAGATCGAATTTGTTTTTTACAGATATGAAATTCATAAAGATGAATTTAAATATAGTTTTATAGCTTAGCATGATAAATATCTAAATATATTTTTATTATTACTTAAATCTATACTTCTATCCTAAACCAATATTATAAAAAGGTAGAGTTGGTTGGGTTGAACGTGCTAATCTCAGGAACTACTGATTCAATTTGAAAAATTGTGTTTGTATACAATAATCCATTTAGCGAGGAAGGCTATACAGACTTTATTTCATCTAAGCCCTATAAGAGTGGAATAAAAGTTAAAAAAAAGAACCGTGTAAGAACGCAACGCTTACAAATTTCTCAACTCACGTTTCCAAATATATTTTTTTTCGTAAATCTATTTAATAACTTTAATACTAAAAATTTAAAAAAATATATTTAATGCTGCACTAAGTATCTATAAAATATATAAATATTACAATACAAATATAAAGCAGACGTTTTATAAATATAAAGCTTATATTTTAATATATTAATATGCTATTTTGTCAATATTACCAAATACAAAATAGAGTGAAACCATTAGACCTCGACTAGTTACCATTGCGGTTAATATAAAAAGCGTGTGTACCAGCACTTCTATATCAGTTTGATTTGACAACCACTATTATAACTGCTTTTAAAAATGTTCTTCAAGGTATTTTAAAATATTAAAATATTATTTATAATATTGAATAATATTTATTATTTGCAAATATGTAATAAGGAATATACTTGTATTTTTATATTTTGTCTATATTTAGGTATTGTGTTTCGCTGCCATCGTCGCCCTCGCGGCCGCCCAGTACGGACATGGGCATGCTTACTCCTCTCAACACATCTCCCGTCATGACGGACATCCTGAAGTTGTCCACGTACATGGCGGTCACGGATACGACCACGGCCACGGTCACATCGACTACTATGTATGTAATAAATAGTATCATGATATATTTAACAAGTATTAAAAATATTAAAAAAACTAAATCAAATCAGATTACGCTGTATTCCCGCACACAGCAGGATAGGCAAAAGGAACATTGTGTAAAGGTACTTTGTTCACTTTCCGCCGAATTTTGGAGGCACAGTGTGTTGTGTGGTGGAACTTAACGCCGCGTTTTGCGTGGACACCATAGCGTAGACATGGAGATATAAATTTGAATAAATGTTTCCTTTTCTCCAGTATTTACAGTCATGTTTACGGTCACACTACGCCTCTGCGCCACGAGTGACCTCAAATATATATAAAAAAATATGATATATAACTTATCTCCTTTCAGGCTCATCCTAAATATGAATTCGACTACAAAGTAGAGGACCACCACACTGGCGACATCAAGTCCCAACACGAGAGCCGCGATGGAGACGTAGTAAAGGGATACTACGCTCTCCACCAACCTGATGGCTCTGAGAGATCTGTACACTACCATGGAGACCATCACACCGGGTAGGTTTACAGTAATTCACATTTGTAGCATTTGTTCGTATATTACTATATTTTAACGTATTTGAATATTATATTCAATTTGAAATATATAATAAAATCATTCTTATTACAGCTTCCACGCGGATGTCAAATTCGACACTCATCATGTGGCCCCTAAACATCACTACTAGTTATAATTTACTTTACAAATGACTTGAGCTGTCTGTGATTTATTGTTTTATATTTTAAAATATTTTTGTTGTTTGACTTTAATAAACACATTCATAATAAATTCTTACTTTACTTTTAAACTACCCTTTCGTACCGTGCCATGCTTATAATTATGTTTAAAAAAGAAGGAATAGTCAATTTGAAACTATTTGCGACCAAATCTATTTGTATAATTACATTAATATTTTTATAGTAAATTTATCAATACTATTATTTTTTAGATTTTTTGAGTAAAATAAACTTTTAAAGGGTTAAAAAGATTTCTTTGTAATTCACTTGGATAATCGATGTAAGCACATTCAATTGATCTTAAACATTAGCAATGAACCAAAAAATACGGTCAAGTTCTAGAAAATTCTCGGTCTAGCACCAAGAATTCTGTATGAGTTATATTGTTATATGTAACAGAAACAGAACTTATAAAAGTTGACAAATCTAAGTTTGTACGAAATGAACAATTGTAATAACTTCTTCTATGACGTATACCAATAAATTTAGATTTTTCGGATAAATGAATTTCTTTGCTACAAGGGACCTGAATGTTTGATATTAATATAAGTGTGAACATAGCATAGAAGGCAGAGGGAACCTAGGAACCGAATGCCGAATCAGATACTCTGTTCTCATTAAGAATCAACACACGACACTTCTGTTTTTCCACTTTTCGCAGAATTCTAGAAAGAGCCATACCACATTTAACGCCACCTCGTGCCTTAAAGCCAGAGATGAGAAGAAAATATTAAATATTTACAGTCACACGCGTGTGCCCCTGCCCTACGACTGGCCTGAACTGACACGAAATACGTCATTGCACTGTCATTTATTTGACAATAACTAGATTTATTAGAATTGTTTGTACAAGACTCGTAGCCAAATGTTTATTTAAAATAAAAATTTTACTAACGTTTAACTGACGACCATTCCTGTGGCGTTTGCGTTAATCAAAGAAAAACATCACAGAGTTGATTGGTGGATACTTATATAACTGATTTGTGTTATAATAAATCTATTTGGAGTGGAGGCTAATTATTTTACTACAATATAATTCTTTTTTTATTTATTACTTCAACCGATTTTGAGATAAACGGCCTTGACAGACAGGTAAACTCTTTGGGTAAGGTTTTATGTTTTAAGATACTAAACTCTGTTAAGGTTATGATATTGTAACTTAAATTTTATATAAATATTTTTAATTACCTTACTTTATTTATCTACATTATTGTTTTATGAAGTAAATATATTTCCACAATTTAAGGAATGCTCCCAAACAATCGATATGGTTTTATTATTGCTTTTGACTCTCTCTTTTTATTTTCACTCTCCCATGAACGGGATAAATTCCCGCTATGAAAAAAAATCTAAATAAACCGACCAAAAAGTAATCTAAACAACCAATCATAAAAAAAATACCGTTAAATTTTTTTTATATAAATTTGTGCATCTATTTTGGTATAATTTTAAATTGAATCTTTTTTTATTATATTACTTTCAAGAGAATCAGGATAGCTTAATTTCTTAATAAATAAATGACTTGATAGTTTTTATTAACCGAATTTCAAAATAGGAGGTTCTCAATTCGTCGGAATCTTTTTTTTTAATGTATGTACAGCGATTATTCGAACACGCCTGAACCGATTTCGATAATTCTGTTTTTTATTTTTAGTTTTATTTTTTGTTGTTTATTTTTAAAGTGTTATTCCACTCTTAGGAAGGATTTCCTAATAAGTAAAATTCTCTTTTTATTTGAAAGGGTATATATAGGTATATATACCCTTTCAAATTAAAAGAGCTGATTACCACCTGTGAGGTCACAGGTGGTAATCAGCTTTGCTACAATAACAAACGACTACTTCTAAATTGTAAAATCTTTTTTTAAATTATTATTTTTTAACTAAATCCAAGTGGTTAATGTTAAGTCAATTTATTTTATACTTTTAAGTTTATTTGAAGTCGATTTATTTTTTGTTAAAAATTAATTTATATGATGATAACTGTTCACTGTGCGGTGCAGCGCAGTATTTTTTACAATATAAGGGCGATTCGGGTAAAAAATTGTACACGGTATCTAAAAAGTAACTATTTATTAGGAATATTTACAAGAATCACATTTATCATTTTAATGATTATAAACATATTTAAAAATTAGTAGTGATGTTTGGGGGCCACGTGATGAGTGTTGAATTTCACATCCGCGTGGAAGCTGTAATTATAATATAGATATTTTTAAAAGTTCTTCATAAGCTTAATATTAACATTATTATGAAATTAATTAAGTTGATGATTTAAAAATATATAGACATACCCGGTGTGATGGTCACCATGGTAGTGTACAGATCTCTCAGAGCCATCAGGCTGATGGAGAGCGTAGTATCCCTTCACTACGTCACCGTCGCGACTCTCGTGCTGGGACTTGATGTCGCCCGTGTGGTGGTCCTCTACTTTGTAGTCAAACTCATACTTAGGATGAGCCTGAAAATATATAAAAATTACCAAATAAATTTTAACAATCTCTGCTATAACATATCAACTATAATAAGACGTTATTATTTATAGCTTACATGGTAGTCAACGTGACCATGACCGTGGTCGTATCCGTGACCGCCATGTACGTGGACAACTTCAGGATGTCCGTCATGACGGGAGATGTGTTGAGAGGAGTAAGCGTGTCCATGTCCATGCCCATATTGAGCAGCGGCAAATGCGACGAGGGCGAAGAAACAAAGTACCTGAAATTCAAAAAATATTTTTATTATTATTTATAGAAAAGTAGATTTGTAATATGTGTATGCAAAAAATAATAACCTTAATATCCTTGCTTCCCTTAATATAAATGAGGCCTGTCGTGGCGCAGTGGCACGAAGTGTGACTGTAAAACCGACTGGTTGTGGGTTCGATCCCCACTCGAGGAGATGAAATATTTACTTAAATTTATATTTGAATTTCTTCGCTCTGGTGTCGAGGCTAAGCGCGGCGTTGAGTTCTGCCACTCAACACGCAATGCCTCCAGAATTCTCTGCCTACCCTGCTATGTGCGGGATACAGCGTGAAGCTGATTTATTATTTTTTATTTAATATCCTTTAATTTTCTATTTTGTATAAAAAGAGATTATTTTACCTTAGAGTATATATAATTAAATTCACAGCCATAAATCTTACCTTGGCGAACATTTTCAATTTGAGTAATGTTTTTGTTACTATGATGAAAAGTTAACTGATACAATTTGGCTACCATTCACGTCTTTTATATTACTACAACGGTAACCATGCGAGGTTTATTAGTTTCACTCTTTATAATTGCTTGTTTAAATTATCAGTTGGAATGTATATTAAACATTTTGCAAATATATCTCAATCTATTTTTAGCATCAACTATTGTAGAAAAAATATATTTTTAATTATTATTATTTTATACTTTATTTTTAACTCATTACTCAGCACATATCGGAGAGGATAGGAAAAACTTAGTGTGACGGCACTTCGATATTGGCTTTTTGCTTGGATTTTTTTTGCCAGTTTCAGGCCTACTTTGAATGAACGAGTATGTAGTATAATTTAATATATATGTAATAAATACTAATCTTTGACCTTACCATACAATATTTTTACATTCAACAATGTTGACATGTTGTTCGTAAAAAATATACAGGACATTGTTATATGATATTTGTTACTAAAAAATATAAGTAAAATATAATAAATAATACTAATGTGGTGAGCAGGAGAAGAAGAAACAAAAATAAAAAAAAAAAACTATAAAAATTTTAAAGTCATAGTTAAGTAGAGACAATAAAGCTTTAACAAATTGATTGTGTTACGTGGACGACGCAGTCATGGCTTTAATGACCTTGAATATATCATGTATTATTAACGATATTTATAAACAATTAAAAAGTTTAGAAATTATGACAACGTTCATTGATTTAAAAACGTAAAATTTTGGCGAAGACGACGACGTCTTCATGTTTTGATTTTTCGTACATTGATATAATCCATTTGCTCAAAAATCAACAACAGTAATTAAAGACTACAAATAAGTTACATACATTTATAGACTACTTTTTAAACAGTTTCAAAAATCGAATTTTTGAATTTTACTGTATCTTTGCTGTATATACGCTATTGTTTTTGTCCATTATGAATCTATTTGAAATTTTATTTGTTTAGCAAATCATACTTATACAAGTAAAACTATATTATTTCCTCCAAAAGAAATTTAGTTTCTGCTGTTTTTTTGTCAAGGCATGCTGCATACCGCACATAGCACGTTGAGCTGAGATAGCCTAGGAATCAAGTTTTAAGACACTGCATGGTTATTAAAACACTCCCGTTACCCAGTTTCCGCCAAATTCTGGAGGAATTGCATGTTGAGTGTCGGTACTCAGCGCCGCAATACCATTAGGCGGTTTCTGGTACTCTCTACATAAAAAAATATTGTTATTTAACACAAATATTACTATCTAAAACAGTTTTTTTTTATTTACTCTTACTATTCCGCTCTTAAGTTCCTTGAACTATTAACTTGTTCGTACTTAAAATAGTTTGTGTTAAATTTTATTTCTGATTTACTAAAGAAAAATATGTTTGTATATTTATATGTCTTTAAATTGTGCAAATTTAGTTCATTTGTTCACTACAAGAATGAAACTTCTTTCTCCGTCTTCCTCCGTCAAACTTAAAATTTAACATACTTGGGGAAAAAAATTATAACAATACTGGATATAAATACAAAGCATGCGTTTTACAATATATAAATTATAAATTTATACAATATGTGATTTCGTCAATATTACCAAATACAAAATAGAGTGAAACCATTAGACCTCGGCTAGTTACCATTGCGGTTAATATAAAAAGCGTGTGTACCAGCACTTCTATATCAGTTTGATTTGACAACCACAATTATAACTGCTTTTAAAAATGTTCTTCAAGGTATTTTAAAATATTAAAATATTATTTATAATATTGAATAATATTTATTATTTGCAAATATATGGTTACTACAATATTTTGTCTTTAATCAGGTGTTGTGTTTCGCTGCCCTCTTCGCCCTCGCGGCTGCCCAGTACGGGCACGGACATGGACACGCTTACTCCTCTCAACACATCTCCCGTCACGACGGACATCCTAAAGTTGTTCACGTACATGGCGGTCACGGATACGACCACGGCCATGGTCACGTTGACTACCACGTAAGTCATATAACTGTATCATGTTATATTTAACATGTTATAGGAAATCATAAAATTTTACTTGACTCGTTATAATGTTTATAGGCGTATCCTAAGTATGAGTTCGACTATAAAGTAGAGGACCATCACACTGGCGATATCAAGTCCCAACACGAGAGTCGCGACGGTGACGTAGTGAAGGGATACTACGCTCTGCACCAGCCTGATGGCTCTGAGAGATCTGTACACTACCATGGTGACCATCACACCGGGTAGGTTTACAGTAGTTCACATTTATAGCCATTTTTTTATATATATGAACATATTTAGGTATAAAGTTCACTACCACAAATATATTAAAAAACTTTTAATAATATTTTTGACATTTTAAAGTGTTATTCACATTTAGGAAATACGTATAAATATTTAAATAATAAAGTAATTATTTCTTGATATTGGAAATTTGTACAAGCTCCTTACAGATTCTAATAACATAAATAAGTTGTAACAAACGTATAAGAATGTCGACGTAGGTTGATGTATGGCTCAGTGGTCAAAGCGCTTGGACAGTTTCCAAGAGGCGCGGCTTCAAGTCCCGCAATAGTAAATTTTTTTACGATTTCTAAATAAGCATTTATTATCTTATGTTTTATCTAAATCTATATCTATATAATTTTTTTCCTATAATTGTTACAGCTTCCACGCGGATGTTAAATTCGGCACTCATCACGTAGCCCCTAAGCATCACTACTAATCATATTTTATTTTATAATTGATTTAAGCTTTTTGTTGTTTACTATTTAAAAGACAATTTCGTTATTTAAGTTTAATAAACAGATTCATATTAACTATATACTTTAATTCAAAAATACCTCATCCCCCCATCGTATACTATTGTCTTACTAATTTTTTATATTAAAGTAAAAATGAAAATGAAAAAAAAAAACAAATTGAAATTATTCTTTGGCTCAATATATTTATTGCATTATATAATTATTTTTGGTAATTTATATATATTTTTTTGTAGTTATAATACAAAAACGAGTTCTGTGTGAATCCACATGGTTAGGATAATCGACACCGTTAGGAATATGGTTGGGTATATATATATGCCTTTAATTATTCCTGAAAGTGTACTCGGAGTATCGAAATGCCTTGAGTAAGTGAGCGTACTGCTTATACCTCGAGATCCTTACGTGGGGTAGGGTTCGGTTAAACGCGTTTTACCAATTGTCCGTACCAAAAAAAATTTTTTTTTTCTTCTAGGTTCTTTCTGCTTACATATATAGCTATATACAAGTATAGCTAGTAGACAGACTTCTTTCTGGAAACCTAGGACTAAGACAATCTATTCCCATTAAAGCATTTTCATTCCCCACTTTACGCTGAATTCTGAAGGCATTGCTTGTTGAGTGGCGGAACTTAATGACGTGCTTTGCGCCAATATATATACAAAACAACATATACACAATGTACACAAAACAACAACTTTTAAATTAGGTAAAAATAGCTTGTATTATCTTTTCAGTTATTTTTTTTTAGAATTGGATATATTAATGACTTGAGTTTGATCTTAATCCGAGGTTCTTAAATTAACGTGGAATTATTTTAATATATTTTGAAAGAAATTCTATTAGAGGTAATGTTAGTAATGTTTCTAAAATCCATATTAAGATAAGGCTTTGTAACAAAATATTATTTGTCATCTGTACATATGGTTCTATGTGTACTATTTTATTATGTCGTCGCGTAAAATAAAAGAAGTTAAAGCTACATATACAATAAGGTGAAAAAAATGTGATATATGTACAGGGTGTAATTTGATCAACGGATCAACGGTATTTGGGTATTGGACCTAAATACTTATACACTTCACCCTCGTATAGGTATAATGTAATAGGCTCATATTCAGCGATTTTCACTGGTTCATTAGATATTAAGGAGTTCATTATTAAAAAAAAAAACAGATTCTTGAACAAAATTGGCAAATACAGCTTGACTGTTGAAAGTGTGCGTTATTTCTGCAAGAAAACCATCAGATATTTTTTTTGCTACAGGCTCTGAAAGTTTTTGTTACAATTTAGTTTTTTAAAAAGCGTTTTTTATTTTCCTCTTATTTTCAAAATATATAAGCCGATACTTTGAAATTATTATATAAATATAAAAGACATATTAATAAGCTATATATAAAAAAATCACAAACGCATCGAGAGTCGATCGAGTTACAGACTGTATAGATAAGTTACGCTAACAGACTTTTTGAACAATGTTAAAATTAAATTAATTATTGTATTTAAATAGCACTGACCTAAAATTACATAAATACGCCTTAAAAATGGAGTGATATACTGGCATCTAAGCATTATTAGGGACCCAAACCTTTAAAGGACAAAAGGAACCCTATAAGATCATTGGTTGTCCGTCTGCCTCTCTGCCAAGAACCTTTATCTTAGGATCGTTTGGAGATATCGAGTCAAAATTCAAATCATACACTTAGATCAACGGCCCCGTGATTTCCTGGAAAAAACGTATTTCTACATTTCCGTAAAAAAATATATAATGCCGTTTATATCACAAAAAAGGCATATTTAAACACTATAAAGGGAATCAATATTAATAGGGTACTTTCGATTGGACTAGAATTATGAAAGTTAGCAATAAGTAGTACTTGTGCAGGAAAAAATCCTGTTCATGAAAACTATACATTTGTGGTTAAATTCTAAATAATAATAGGCGTAAAAGAGTGAGGAAAATTTAGTACGGAACCTTCGGTAGGCTCGCCATTTTAAATTAATAGTCTATTTTATTATTACATGCTGAGTTTTGTTATGAAACAATGAAATATAAGAGATTTTATTTTTTTTGTGAATTAATAATTGCATTGAATTGCAGAAGATAAATAATTATACCTGGACCGTCAATAAAATAATAAAGTTAAAGAAACGTTTGATTTAACTTTATATAACTTAAAATATAAATATTAACTTGAGGGAGATTAGGATTAGGAAGGTAACTTATAAAAAAGAAAAGTTTTATGTCACTCTTTTTATATTCAGAAAAATATAACAATATATTTTAATTAAATAAAAGTATGGTCGTAGAAAGAGAAAATCAGTATATTTATATAAATGGGTATATTTTTACACGACTATCAGTCAATATTTACAGACCAACAATATTTATACTATATGGCACATTTAATAATTCTCGTAGTGATGCTTGGGGGCAATGTGATGAACGTCATATTTCACATCAGCGTGGAAGCTGGAACAAAACAGAAATTAATTAATCTTAAAAAAATATTTTTATATATCTTTAACTTTGATTTTGAGTTCTAAAATATTATTATATGAATAGTACCGTGACACGTGATATATAAAATATTTAAGCTATTGGAGGTAACGGGTTTAATTTTAGTTTTGTTAACCTGTAATATTTCCGATAATATTATTGAAAAAAGAGTATTCTTACCCGGTGTGATGGTCACCATGGTAGTGTACAGATCTTTCAGAGCCATCAGGCTGGTGGAGAGCGTAGTATCCCTTCACTACGTCACCGTCGCGACTCTCGTGTTGGGACTTGACGTCGCCAGTGTGGTGGTCCTCCACTTTGTAATCAAACTCATACTTAGGATGAGCCTGAAAATGTATAAAAATTACCAAATAAATTTAAACAATCTCTTTAAAATATATCGAGTATAATGGTTATTTATAAGCTTACATGGTAGTCAACGTGACCATGGCCGTGGTTGTATGCGTGACCACCATGTACGTGGACAACTTCGGGATGTCCGTCGTGACGGGAGATGTGTTGAGAGGAGTAAGCTGATCCGTGCCCATGCCCGTACTGAGCAGCTGCTAATGCGACGAGGGCGGAGAAACACAGTACCTAAAGTATTAAAAATTGAGTTATCATTTCCAATATTTACTAAAAAAAGTACATCAAAAACTAATATTTTATAAAAATATTTCACAATTGCACATTCAGATCAGGGAAATAAAATAGGTCTGGTTCTCAGTGCGGCGTTGAGTTTCACCTCTCAATACGCAATGTTACAAGAATTCAATATATTTAATATTTTCATAATAGAGAGGTGAGCGTCTTAACACTACTTTGACAGGTTCCCAGTGCGTACCCTTCTATTTGCGGGATACAGCAAAATAGTTAAAATAATTATAATTGCCCATTAATAAATATATAAAGTTAAACAATTTTACGGTCGGTTGTTCTTAATTTTATGCATAAATACTGACCTTGGCAAACATTTTAATTTAAGTAATGTTTTAGTTTCTACGCTAGAACTTTAACTGATACAGTTTAGCTATCACTCACGTCTTTTATATTACTACAACGGTAACCATGCGAGGTTTATTAGTTTCACTATTTATAATTGCTTTTTCAAATTGTCAGTTTGAGTGTAAATAAAAATTTAATAATGTTTCACAATTTAATTTTAAAATTTAAGACAGAGACAAAACGATTTTTATTTACTTTTCATTCATAATTATTAAAGTCGAAACTTTAAAACTTGAAAAAAAATTAATATTCTCTTAAATTATTTAGTCTGCATCTATTTAGATATAAAAAAGTATTTATATTTTCTATATATATAAGATAACGGTTTGTTTAATAGTGATTTAAAAGTAGTCAGGATAGCCTCTATCCTGATCTAATCTATTAAATTTACTTAAATTATCAAATAAAATAAAACTTTTTAAAAACATACTACTAATATTATTTTCATGGTATATGTCTATATAATCATGAGATTGATATGAATAGATAAATTATATAGATCAGAATAGATAGTCAGTTACAAAAAGTATAGTCCATTAAAATGTTACAGTTTTTTAGGCTTTTGCTTGCATTTTTACACAGTATTGTTAAATCATGAAATAAAAATAATAACCCCTAACCTTTCTCTTAACTGTTCAGGAATCTTGATTATTTTTTTAAGTATGTGTGTAAAATATTTACCCCTATATCCTGCTCCCATGAAAGGAGAACAGTCGCTTCCGGTATAAAAGCGCCTCAAAATCTTGACTTGTTTATTTTTTACAATTTATAATATACTTGCCGAATACAAACAAACATACAGATCAAACAACAAACTTACAGATCAACCACGACAAATTTTGCAAAGATATCTTCAATAGATAATGAGAAAATAAATTTTAACGTTAAATATTGTTGCCCCCATAACTCCCTTACTATAAGGGTTAGAGATAAAAAAACATTATTTCGAATAAAAAGCAACACTGTTATATTAAAAAAAATAAGTCATTAGAAGTCAGTGCAGCTTTTTCATGCTCATGCGGACCCTTTACTTTCCATATTCCATTCCATAGAGAATAAAATAGGATATCTTTATAAAATCAGCTTCACGCTGTATCCCGCAAACAACAGGGTAGGCAGAGGGAATCTCGTGTTGAAACACTCCGTTCCCCACTTCACAATTCTGGAGGCATTGCGTGCTGAGTGCGACACCACGAACGAAGAAATGAATATATCCATGTAAATAGATATTTTACTTCCTCGAGTGGGGATCAAACCTACAAACAGTCAATTTTACACACTATCTTACTACTACTTACTACTACTACTACTTTGGCCTCAGTTAATCCAATCAATGTTTGTGTATCTTTACCATTATTTTAATATACGTGGCGCAGTGGCACGAAGTGTGACTGTAAAACTGACTGGTTGTGGGTTCGATCCCCACTCGAGGAGATGAAATATTTACTTAAATTTATATTTTCATCTCTTCGCTCTGGTGTCGAGGCTAAGCGCGGCGTTGAGTTCTGCCACTCAACATGCAATGCCTCCAGAATTCGGCAGAAAGTGGGGAATGGAGTGTCTTAACACTAGGTTCCCTCTGCCTACCCTGCTGTGTGCGGGATGCAGCGTGAAGCTGATTTATTTATTTATTTTAAAAATCATAAGTTTCCAGCCAGCCACATTCGATGTCATGAATATTACCAAATACAAAATAGAGTGAAATCATTGAACCTCGTCTAACTACCATTGCGGATAATATAAAAAGCGTGTGTACCAGCACTTCTATATCAGTTTAATTTATAAACCCAAAACAACAACTGTTTGTAAAAATGTTCTTCAAGGTATTTTAAAAACAATGTATATTTTACTATCAAAATTGAGTTTGAATAAAAAAAGTTTAATATTTCAAAAAATTAAATTAATGTTTTGTCTATACTTTAGGTGTTGTGTTTCGCTGCCCTCGTGGCCCTCGCGGCTGCCCAGTACGGTCATGGACATGGGCATGCTTACTCTTCTCAACACATCTCCCGTCACGACGGACATCCTGAAGCTGTCCACGTACATGGCGGTCACGAATACAACCACGGCCATGGTCACGTCGACTACTATGTAAGACTATCATAATATAACATTTGACATGTAATAAAGAAAAGTAAATAATTTTAACTCAATTTCTTATAGGCCCATCCTAAATATGAGTTTGACTACAAAGTAGAGGACCACCACACTGGCGACATCAAGTCCCAGCACGAGAGTCGCGACGGTGACGTAGTGAAGGGATACTACGCTCTCCATCAGCCTGATGGCTCTGAGAGATCTGTACACTACCATGGTGACCATCACACCGGGTAGGTCTACATTTTATTACCTTTCAGACCACTTAATAATATAATATTTACTTTCCACTTTATAAAGAATGCTTAATAATATCTATATCGTTTTTGTTACAGCTTCCACGCGGATGTCAAATTCGACACTCATCATGTGGCCCCTAAACATCACTACTAGTTGAATATATATTTTTATTGACTAAAGCTATCTGTGATCTTTTAATCGAATATTTTGATATTTTTTTGTTAAACAGCAATAAATATATACTACACATTAGTCATGTTTTATACTACACAAACCACTTTTTACTACTCTTTCTAAATGTCTCTTCAAATTATTTTACTTCTTTGGACAATACGTCATAGAAATTATTATGATGTTAGCTTTATTTTTTATAAGGAAATTCAAAAAATACTTATAATATTCAAATCTTACTTATAATTCGTATATTAAGTAATATAAAAAGAAAATAAATGTAAAGAAAATAAAAGACCAGTCGAATTTGTGCCAACATGGATATTTTGGTAATGATTTTTTGAACGATTTTATTTTGTTTGACTTTGTCGTCGCTCTAATATAGTAGTAGAGAATTTACACCTTTCCTGTTGACCGATTGACGTTATATTTGATAAATACTTTTAGTACTACTACTTTTATTAAATACTTTTACTATACTACAATACAATACTATATTACAATAATATATAAGCTAAGCTATTACACATCCAAAATTTTGTATTCTTTTAAAAACACCCGTATCATGGGTATTAAATAAAAGGTCATAGCTACTCTAGTAGAACACAGCAAAGTATAAAATATTCAAAAAGTTGGCCCAATTTATAATTTGTATTTATAACCCAGTGAATATTAGTCAAAAATATATAATTTTTAATAGATTTACCCCGAACTCCTAATTATTAATCAGTTGCGTCTTCTATCATCACCATCATCACATCATCACCAGTAATGTCAGAAGACGATTTCCAAAATCAGCACGTGCCTTTAAAATTTGAAGATTTCTATCGATTTCCATGGGATTCTATTATTAGATTCTGACTTGATGATAATCGAAAAAAAAAATATTCTTTCAAATTAAAACAATACAGTGACGGAGAAATTGACGGTCATACTTAAAAAATATATATAAGCGAAAATTTTACTATAGAAAGAAAATTAGAACCACAAGTGTATAGTCGTGGCGCAGGGAACTACCTGTGATGAGACTGTAAATGCGGCAGATTATGGGTGCAACTTCCTCTCGAAGAAATGAAATATTTGGATTTTTTCACTATAGTAACAAGGCAAGAGCGGCGTTAAGTTGCGCCACTCTACACATAATGCCTGCAGAATTCGGCAGAAAGCTTGAAACGAAATTATCCAAATAGAAACTGTGTGTCATAATACTAGGCTCTCAGGCCTACCATTCTATTATCTTATTCATGTCCGGATTATAGTGTAAAGCTAAACAAACACATTATTACAAAATATATCGACGTTCTACATATAAATAAAGCCAATTTTCATTTTCTTCCACCCACACATAATCGGAATACAAAAACTTGCACTGAAATAACAAAAAATACTATTAAAAAAATAGAATATGTTAAAAGTGGGGAACGGAGAGCCTTAACACTAGGATCCCTCTGCCTACCCTGCTGTATGTGGGATACAGTGTGATGCTAATTTATTAGATTTGATTATAGAATACGTAAATATGTTACGTTATTTTTTTAAACTATTATTCCACACTTAGGAACTATTCATACTTTTAAAAGATATATAAAAAATTAAACACGGGGTAAGAACCCGCGCCTCTTTGAAAACCGCCCAAGCGCTCTGATCATACGTTCTCATCGAGCTGCGTCGAAATTCTTATATACTTGTTACAATTTATTAGGTTCTCTGTTGGGAGATTTTTACAAATTTCCGCTACCTGGAATAAAATTATTTAAAAATATCGTTTGATAAGAGAGTTAATTTTTTACTTATTAAGGAAAGAATTACTTAATAGGAAAACTTATAAAAATGTTGAATTAGCTAGATTTGAACCCGCACCTCTTTAGAAAATGTCCAAGCGCTTATTCCCTACAGCGATATGCTTTAAATTTTTCTGTTTTTAATACGTTATATTATTTTTGATACGAACGCATCCAATTTTATCTAAATAAATATTTTATATTTTATTAAAGGTAATGTTATGATTTGTATCACAAAAACTTAAATAAAATATTTTAAAAATCGCCCCTTTCGTACGCTATTACGATAACCATGCAAGGTTTAATGGTTTCACTCTTTATAATTGCTTGCTTAAATTAACTCTCGTAATGTAATAAAAAAAATTGTACGCGTGTCTCAATATATTTTTGAAGTGCGTAACGTTGTAAATGTAGAACTAATTAAATGTTAATCGTTATTTGTTATTTTTTTAACCGACTTCTGTAAAAGGAGGAGGTTATCAATTCGACTATTTTCTTATGCTAATCTAATCTAAAAACTTTTAACTGGGTGAACCGATTTTGATGATATTTTTTTTATTTGTAATCTAGTGCCCATCCAATTTTAATTTGGTCCATTTCTGACATCTGTTATCATTTGCATTAAGTATGTGCGCGACAAATGAACGTATAACTCAATATCCCGCTAACCGATTTCGATGATTCTTTTTTTTATCGAAAAGTATATACGTCTGATCTACAGGTACTGATTATGAGATCTACTCGAAATTGAAAACCGTTTTTTTTTTGTAAAAAATTATCATTATAATACAAACATAATCAGCTGAGTTCTATTCCTTTAAAACGAGGTGGACAAAGCTGACGTAGTGTTAAGACACTCCAGTCTCTGCTTTCCACCCGAATACCAGGCCCTGCGTTTTGAGTGAACTAAACGCATCACTTTCACAAGGTAATGTAATAAAAATAAAAATGTCATAACAATAAAAATATTTATTTTTATGTTATAACTTAAATGTTACCAAATACAAAATAGAGTGAAATCATTGGACCTCGTCTAGTTACCCTTGCGGTTATTATAAAAAGCGTGTGTATTAGCACTTTTATATCAGTTTAGTTTGAAAACTCGAAATATTAACTGCTTCTAAAAATGTTCTTCAAGGTATTATATTAATATTTCTATTTTGTAGATAAATCATAAAGATATTTAAATTATATAAAAAAAAATCTTTGATTGATAATAACATATGTATTTTATCTATGTTATAGGTGTTATGTTTCGCTGCCCTCGTCGCCCTCGCGGCTGCCCAGTACGGGCACGGACATGGACATGCTTACTCCTCTCAACACATCTCCCGTCACGACGGACATCCTGAAGTTGTTCACGTACATGGCGGTCACGGACATGACCACGGCCACGGTCACGTTGACTACTATGTAAGTCGTATATCATATCAATATTTTTTTTAACTTCACGCTGTATCTCGCACGTGTAGCGGAACTCACCGCTGCACATTGCCTCGAAATCAGAGGGAAGAAATGAAAATGTAAATTTCAATAAATATTTCATTTTTTCGAATGGGGATCGAACCCACAACCAATACGCAACTGGTTACAGTTACAGTCACACTTTGTGTCCTTGCGCCACGTCTAGCCTAGTATCATAATATACAACTAAACATGTATTAGAAAATAATAAATTTAACTTAACTCCTTATAGGCTCATCCTAAGTATGAATTTGACTACAAAGTAGAAGACCACCACACTGGCGACATTAAGTCCCAGCACGAGAGTCGCGACGGTGATGTAGTGAAGGGATACTACGCTCTGCACCAGCCTGATGGCTCTGAGAGATCTGTACACTACCATGGTGACCATCACACTGGGTAGGTTTATGTTAAATAATATTTTCAGCTCATTTTAAAATTAAATTAAATTAGCTTCACAGTATATCCCGCACACAGCAGGGTAGGCAGAGGGAACCTAGTGTTAAGACACTCCGTTCCCCATTTTCTGCCGAATTTTGGAGGCATTGCGTGTTGAGTGGCTGAACTCAACGACGCGCTTTGCCTCGACACCAGAGCGAAGAAATGAAAATATAAATTTAAGTAAATATTTCATCTCCTCGAGTGGGGATCGAACCCACAACCAGTCGGATTCACACACACACTTAGTACCACAGCTAATTTTATTTCATAATAAATAATTTATTATTAAATAAATTGTTATAGCTAAATTAACTTCATATTATGATATATTGAGGCCAGTCGTGGCGCAGTGGCACGAAGTGTGACTGTAAAAACCGACTGGTTGTGGGTTCGATCCCCACTCGAGGAGATGAAATATATACTTAAATTTATATTTCCATTTCTTCGCTCTGGTGTCGAGGCTAAGCGCGGCGTTGAGTTCTGCCACTTAACACGCAATGCCTCCAGAATTCGGCAGAAAGTGGGGAATAGAGTGTCTTAACACTAGGTTCCCTCTGCCTACCCTGCTGCGTGCGGGATACAGCGTGAAGCTGATTGATTAAAACTTCATATTATAGTGTTTACTTTTAAGCTTAAAAAGAGCATTTAATAATATCTATATTGTTATTGTTACAGCTTCCACGCGGATGTCAAATTCGACACTCATCATGTGGCCCCTAAACATCATTACTAGTTAAAAATAGTTTTTTATTGACTTCAGCTACCTGTGATTTTTTAATCGATTATTTCGATATTTTTGTTATTTAATATCAATAAATAGATGATACCTACATATTAGTTAATTTTTTTCCTATTAATAAAACTATCCTGTCCTACCATTTTCTAAATATCTTTTTTTAAATGTTTATTTATACTCACTATACCTACTCAATATAAAATTATCAGTATACAAATGTATGCAAATATTACGCAAGTAAGTTGTTTGCTACCATGAAATTAACTTTTTATTCTATTTTCAAAAAAATCTAGGCGATAAAAAGTCCATTCTATTCCTCGTTGACTTATAATCATGATATTGACACGGAAACCTAGGTGGGTGAATCTGACTCGTTGTTGTCGCATCTTCACGCTGTATCCGGCACACAGCAGCAGGGTAGGCAGAAGGAACCTGGTGTTAAGTAAATCTGTTACCCATTTTCTGCTGAATTTTGGAGGCATTGCATGCTAATCGTCAGAACTCTTAAAAATAAGCATTTGTACAATCGACGAAAGCCATTGCCTTTACCAATGTATCTACATACATATAGTTTAAGATTACTTTTGAAATACAACGATAAACGACGATACGACCACCACCACGTGATCCCAAATCAACGGTCCGGTCAAACGAGAGTCCGACTCGAATACCGAGGTGCCGTACCAATTTCAAGATTGTATGTCACCAGGAAGAAGAAATGATAAAACTTAAGTTTGCGGACGTATGCATTTATTGTGTATGAAATTAAGTACAATTATAAGTTTGTACCGATTTTTTTTATACAACTTCTATAAACCTTCGCTTTTTGGGTTTTCCCAAACTTTTACTTGTACTACAAAAATATAATTGTAGATCCACGAAAAGTACTCTGTAGGTGATCTGTAGGTACGCGGTGAATTTCATACAAAATGTGGCAAAAACGATGTATAAACGCTTGCATTTTTTTATTGCGCTGACTTAGACCCTTCATTACTTCTGTACTTCAAAGGACCGTAGATGTTTAACACAACAACAAGACGATCCTATAAGTGCACCATTTCAACCTTTTTTGGTACCAAAGCCTAAAAATACGAAAATTAATTAACTGTTGATGACTTATCATTGATTACTATTTTTTTTTTTTTTTATTTGTTATTTTTACTGTAAATAAGTTAAAGTACATCAGGTTTTCCAAATGTATAAATATTCATAGGTATACAGTTGACTTCATTTCAGCTCTGTGCAAGAGTATCTTCAACAATCTATACTTTTTTAAAGAATTAATTTATTAAAAAAATAACTACTATAATCATTAACCAGAAAGGACGTCGACCTTGTAAACATAAATACATATATAAAATCCATGGTTGTGAGTAAAAATTATACGTGAAGTGACTTTAACTAATAATAATATTATGAATTTGATTACATAAAATTAATTCCACGAATCAAATATTTCGTTGTAATGTACAACATACCTTTCTAACTTATGACAAACATTTTTCACAAGGTTACAGTACAGTTTTTACAAACCATGTAAAAGGAGTTCCAAAAAACATGAATATTTAGATCAGTTACGGTTAAATAACTTTTATATAAAAGCCGTGTTTCCCTCAAAAGTTACTATTATTGGCAAATTCTATTTAGGACTCAGAACTTCACAACTTAAAAATGTATTCAAAGGTAATATTTGTTATATTTATTTTTAAATTTACATATTTAACCTTTTTTATTGTTTGTTTTATATACAATTTTCTTATTATTATATCATAGAAATCGAGCTCACTATCACTGCCTTTACATTTAGGCACAGTCCCACTATGCCACGATAGTCTTAATGGTCTATTAAATTATTAATGACTTTTTTTTATATTATTAGGTGCTGTATTTCACTGTTCTTCTAGCTATTGTCGTAGGCCACGAAGTAGGCCACGAGCACGCATTCGCACATTCTTCACAGCACATTTCCCGTCACGATGGACACCCTGAAATCGTGCATATCCATGGTGGACATGGAGATCATGGTGGTCACGGCCACGGTCACGGCCATGTGGATTATCATGTAAGAGATTAAATCATTTCTTATCGACAACTTCCACTTTAAATTTATCTATCGCTAATATGTAAGTGTAACAAAACAATTATTTTAAATATTTTATTCATTAAGCTGAGCGAAGCGAAACTTACTAGTCAAGAGTGCGTTTCGCTAGACCGTTAAACCTACAGCTCTGAAATTTGCAGGAATTTTGTGGACGACACGGTGTTACCAGCGAAGTAGTTATAATTGTAGTTTAAGAGTAAATTATCAAAATGTGTGCCACAGAGTTAAGCTGCGGAACGTTTTGAAAGTCACGCGCACAGATTGAACTTTGACTTACCTAACCCAGCGCGTGCGGACAAAACTTCAAAAACTTCAAAATTCACAAAATTTTGTGCAATATAGCTTCGCTCAGCTCCACCCGCTGTGCAAAGCAATTGGCGGATCCTAGCATATCATTTATATCTTAATTTCGCAGTTACTATCCTACCTATCTATATTTTTTCATAAAATTTAAAAATACAATATTTTTTCTCTCCAAATTATACATCTAGGCACATCCTAAATATGAATTCGAATACAAAGTCGAAGATCCTCATACCGGTGACAAGAAGTTTCAACATGAAAGCCGAGACGGCGATGTGGTAAAAGGAGTTTACTCGCTTGTCCAGCCCGATGGTTCAGATAGGACCGTGCATTATCATGGAGATCATCATACAGGGTAAGAACTATAGAATCCATTGTAAAAAGTTATTAACAGAGACTTAATTTTTAAATGTATTTTTTCGTTTTATAACAATTAATCATACTATAATAATTAAATTTATTATAATATTTTTGCATTTTATCAGATTCACGCTGTATTCCGCAGACAGAGGGAACCTAGTGTTAAGACACTCCGTTCCCCATTGTATTTTATAATTATTAATAATAAAAATTATTTGTTGTGTAATTGCCTACAAGACCTATATTCTATAACTTGTAGTTTACGCAAAGGTGAACTAAATGATGAATCATTCTATTCTTTACTTCGTTTCTAAAGAGGCATTGGGAAATATAAAACATAACCCAACAACATTCGTACTTTGAATGTGATTTGACGCCTCAACGACTGCCACACATTATGAAAATTAAATATATTCATTAGCGGACATTTTATATCTAATTTTAATATCAGGGACTCTTTTCAAGAAATCTTACGATTTTTTTAAGTATTATATATTTATTTTATAGATTCCACGCTGATGTTAAATACGGAACCTACCACATCGCACCTGAATACCATCAACACCATTAGATGAAAAAATAAAGATAAACATAAATGTAATATAATATGATTGTGAGAATTAAAATAAAGGTTTATGTGAAATAAAACAAAATAAAAGAAATGTTTTAACTGTTTAACATAAAATATCAATACTCTAATAAAATGAAAATTAGACGAGTTTTAACTTGTGTTTATTTAATTCGAAAAGTTTTATATGGGTATGTTTTATATTGAGTTTTAATTACTTATACTGTTCTTACAACAATACAATAAAATCCCATTTAGTAAATTTTGTCCTTTGTGAATCCATATTTCTACATTAATTCTAGTATATACTTAATAATAAAAAACAGAAAATTTCCTTTATTGCCACTGCGATAAAATATAAAAAATCTTTTAATATTTAGATGTGTGTACACCATAAGAAAAGGTTAGCTCAAGTATATTAAATATAAAAAAAATTAAATCAACTTCACGCTGTATGTATCCTGCATATAGCAGGGTAGGCAGAGGGAACTTAGTGTTAAGACACTCCATTCCCCACTTTGAAATAAAAATATAAATTTATTAAATATTTCATCTCCTCGAGTGGGGATCGAACCCACAACCAGTCGATTTTACAGTCACAATTCGTGCCGCTGCACCACGACTGTACTCTTATAAATAAATTTATACATTTCATTTTGAATTTTGACACATCATAATTTTATTATCTACTTAAATGAACTTCGAATAGAATATAGATTTGCTTCTTTAAAAATAATGAATGTCAATTTGAAGCTCCTGATGTTATATAATAGCATTACATAATGGTAAATAAATGAAACGTTGAACTTAAATATATTTTTTGCTTAGAGAACATAGGCCGTGGTACAGGGGCACAATGGTGTGACTGTGACATGACGGTTGTAGGTTCGGTCTCTACTCGGGGGAATGAATTACTATTTATTAATATTTTCATTTCTTGGATCTGGCACCAAGACAAAAGCCTGGGGTTAAATACCGCTTACTAAAAGGAATCAACATGGAACTATGATTGAAAGCTACAAGAGTAATAAACATGATCAAATGTAGTTATCCTTTTGTAAATATTTGATGATGCATTTGATAGGCTAAATTTTTACAATACCTACTCATAACTTATAGGCTCACTCCCATATAAGCAACTAAATATTTTTTTTGATTACCTTGATTTCTTCCTTGGTATCAAAAGCCCTGGACTTAATTTTATTACGGCGTGCACTTTCCCTTCAAACCACATACAACGACACGACGGCCACCCACAAATTATCGGCGCTCATGGTCACCATGTTGACTACCATGCAAATACTCTACCTTTATAAATAATTTTTGTAGCTATTAGCTATCTCACAATACATTTCAGTGCAACAAATGTAAAATGAGAGAAATGGTTCAAATGGTTCGTTAATTTGATCACTCATGGTATCAAGACTAAATATTTTCGAATTATACTCCACAGTTCAATCACTAAAACGTTACAAGTCACGTTAAATCCAATTGTCTGCCACAAATAATTATTTTCATTTCTTTTCACTTATATAATAAACACTGATATCGCGAGCAGCTATTGAAGTCACTTATTACTTTCACTTATTTCACTTAAGACTTAACTTCATAGAGATAATACCCGCCACATTGTCCTCGCGCTCCCCACAAATAGGTCTGTTCGTAGAGGCGTCTAGAAATAGCATTTGTCAGTTTCCGATTTCTTCTATTTCCGATTGAAAAATTACTATACTCAACTACTCATAGTATAATTTTCTTTGAGTACAACAATACTGATAGTATAATTTTCTTTATAATTAAATATAATAAAAAATAAATTAAATTAAATGAGCTTTACGCTGTATCCCACCCACGAGGCACAGCAGGGTGGGCAGAGGGAACCTAGTGTTAAGATACTCCGTTCTCCACTTTCCGCTGAATTTGGGAGGTATCGTGTGTTGAGTGGCGGAACTCAACGCTGCTCTTTCCCTCGAACACCAGAGCGAAGAAATAAAAATATTTTTTTTTCCTCGAGTTATAGTTACTCCCTTGTGCCTCTAGGCCACGACAAATTCTAAAATAATGGCTCGAAGATAATTGTACTATCAGTATTATTGAATAAATCTCATCCTAATGAGTCTCACCCATTAGGATGAGAATTCTGTTTATATTATTACTGTTTGTATTTTATTTTATCTTTTAGAAGAATTATTGATCTGTAAGGAAAACTTCTGTATAATAAGTATTATAAAATTTAAAATCCTTATGAGATATTTTGTGTTATGTTGTTATCTAATTTAGTTTAAATTTTGCCTGATATTTATGATTAATATAAAATATTTGTATATTCTGTAGTATTTAGGTTGACATCTATCATAGTCTGAATGAAAGAAAAAAGAAGATTCAGTTAATTTCTTAAATGATCTTTTTAATCACAATTTTCGTAATTATAATAAATAATAATTAAAAGCTAAAATTGTGCTAAATCAATGATGAGCGAGGATGTGGGCTGGGGCAGGGGCGGCGTGTACTGAAGGTGCTGAGTTGCTGACCACAGCGTTGAATCCACTATGAGCATCAGCGCTGTATTGGACAGTACGTACGGAACCATCAGCTTCAAGCAGAGAGTACTCGCCATGTACTACATCACCATCACGGCTTTCGTGCTGTGATTTGTTGTCACCAGAGTGACCATCGGCTACAGAGTAAGAGAAGTCGTATTTGGGGTGAGAGTATACATCTTCATGGCTGGCCACAACGCTGTGTGCAGGACCGGAGTAATGTGCTACTGGAGCGGAGTAGTGAGCCACGGGGGCGGCAGCGTAGTGGGCGACTGGAGCGGCAGCGTAGTGGGCGACTGGAGCAGCAGCGTAGTGGGCGACGGGAGCAGCAGCGTAGTGGGCGATGGGGGCGGAAGCATAGTGAGCCACAGGAGCTACGGCGAGAGCTGCACGAGGCTGGTCATGACGTTGAATTGATTGAGATGATACAGCTGCGGCTGATGAATAATGAGCGGGAGCTGCTTGGTACGCTACAGGTGCAGCGTGGTAAGCTACTGGAGCGGAGACAAGGCCGTGAGGTTGGTCATGTCGCACTATGCTTTGAGAGGAAACAGCAGCAGCTGAAGAGTAGTGAGGCTCCGGCAGAAGACCAGCGGCAGCCACTGCCAAGAAGGCGCTTACTCCAAAAATCTGTAAAAATAAGTAAGTTAATTATTTATATATTTTATATAATTTAAAAGGCTATACCTTTTTAATTCTTACATATTTATCTTTGGTTATTCTGGCCGTTAAGCAAAAATGGTAAAAAATACCACAATGCTGACTACTTTATGCCTAAAGGAGAAATATTGAATATTTTTTTTATATTCAATTTCCAAATATAACAAATATGAACCCACAATCGACAAGTGCATTTTGATATGACGACATTGCTCTAGCGGTGTTCCAATAATATTAATTTAAACTTACTTTAGAGAACATGTTGTTATGTAAATTGGTTATTGGTAACTGATGCATAAGATATATTAAGAGCCGCTTATATAGTTGCTCTTGTTTTAAGTCAGACAAGGTCAAGAATGTAAAAGTGGACTTTTTGACTTTGTATGTCAAAAAGTTCACTTTTACATTCAAACAGGAATATAAAAAATCTTTCTCCTTAAAGCTAAGGGCTAATTACTTTTTATTATCATAATAAAAATATTCGCAAGAAATTAAAAATTTATATAATTTCAATAACGTTAAAGTTACCTCAGCAAAATTTTAGCATTTGTACTTTTTTTGGATATCCTAATATAGTCTCTTTACTCCGAAACTACTAGGACCATATAATTAAAATTGGACACAATTTTCATACAAGAAAAAAATAAAAATAATTAAAGGAAGCTGCCAAAGTATGTGTTTGACACAAAAAAGTATCATGTAACCTCATGTAGGTTATGCGGGATGTCTAAATAAGTTTTTGAAAATTACATTGAGATATCTGTAACACTTTTTCTCAAATTCAACCTTTTAGAAAAATACTGATAATTTCAAAGAGATGAAATGTTATAAACACATTCCAGTCACTCTCCTACTTTAAATATTACTCACTATTTAAAGTTTTTAAGTATATTTTAAGCTGCTTTCCTACATATACATATTCTTATACACGAACATATCCTTTATCCTAAAATCAAATCAAAATCAGCTTCACGCTATATCCCGCACACAGCAGGGTAGGCAGAGGAAACCTAGTGTTAAGACACTCCATTTCCCACTTTCTGCCGAATTCTGAAGGCATTGCGTGTTGGCAGAACTCAACGCCGCGCTTAGCCTCGACACCAGAGCGAAGAAATGGAAATATAAATTTAAGTAAATATTTCATCTCTTTCGAGTGGGGATCGAACCCACAACCAGTCGGTTTTTACAGTCTCACTTCGTGCCACTGCGCCACGACTGGCCTCCTTTATCCTAATCGTATAAAATAAAATATATAAAATATAAAATCATCAGATCCGACATATTATATGTACATTACATCTGATGATGATTTCTAATTTCAAGCAAATCGGACCGCAAAACAGTGGGTCAGAATAATGTATATAAAAAAAATAAAAATAGTTTATTATAAGGACACTATTTCTTTTTCTTTTTTGAGTAAATGGAGGTCAAGGTCAGAACGAAAAATTTGACTTTTAATAACTGATATGTTGATTGTAATATGGATATTTCTCTTAAATATTTTAAAAGATGCGGGAGTCATAATTTTTAATCATTCTTTGAAGTAAACTGTCTTAATTATCTGATTTATATCTTCCTATAATATTTTCACACAAATACTACGAACGGAATTAAATGAAATTTTACAGGCTACAATTATGTAGTTTAATTATTAAAACTAAAAAATGTAGCTAAAAAAATAAGTTGAGGCCAGTCGTGGAGCAGCGGCACAAAGTGGGACTGTAAAACCGACTGTTTGTGGGTTCGATCGGCACTGGAGAAGATGAAATATTTACTTAAATTTATATTTTCATTTCTTCGTTCTGGTGTCGAAGCCAAGCGCGACGCTGCGTTCTGCCACTCTAAACGCAATGCCTCTAGAATTTGGCAGAAAGTGGGGAACGGAGTGTTCCCTCGAAGAGGTTCCCTCTGCCTACCCTGTTGTGTGCGGGAAACAGTGTGAAGCTGAAGTGAAAAAATAAGTTTAAGTGACACTGTTTCTCTCATATTTTTCTGTTGCCTACTTTCCACTCATCCAAAATTAAAACTTGTTTACCTCAAATACAAAATAGATTTTTTTAAGAGGTACTTTTAATCCACAATCATCAATCATGCCTCCGTCTGATGTTTGGTTACTTACTTGAGCATCTATCAATTGCTAAATGACTGTTATTGGTGAAATCACCAAAATTTCATATTAAAATCTTTTTTATTTTAATATATGCAAAATATATATTTTTCCTCACATACCTCAAAACGGAAAAACGGAACGCTTGTAGGTTCACTTGTTTTCTGTGTTTCCGTTTGTCAAAACCATTTATCTCGAGACGTCATGGAGGGTAAACTGAAATTAATGTCAAATATTCGAGACCACGGTCGCTTAAAGTACGAAAAATCAAGCTTTTAGTTAACGCGATCAAAGGATACGAGCGTTAATGTATTATTATTACTGCATTTTGTACGAAATTCGCCGCATAATTATAGGATATTTTCCGTGGATCTACAATAATGAAATTTGCCTTATAGTGAGAAATTTGCAGTAAAAAATCTGAAAATTGAAAATTTGCAGATATTTAAAAGAAAATAAAAATATTATAATGATAATTGTAAGTAATTTCATACGAAATGAATCCCTACAAATTTAAGTTTGTCAACCTTTATGTTCTTCCCATTGGCAAAAAGTATTGTACAAACTTTTAAAAAGCTTAATATTTATTATGTGTTAGTTTCAGTAGGAAAAAAACTAAAAGTACCATGAATGGGTGGACGATGGACTTGGCTAAGATTTGCCTTAGTTTTTGTAAAGGGTTTTACCAGCTCAATCGAGGCATGAACTGGATTTGAATACGTAGTTAGTTTATTATCTAATATTACTTAACCAAAACAAGTATCCAATGGTGAAATAAGTAATAAGTTAAAAGAAAAAATATATATGAGTATTATGAAAATCTAATAAAACAAATATTAATATGACATGTATAATTTTATTGCGTATCTTAATTTAAATAGACATTATTTACAATTAATTTTAAATAAATTAATCAATGATGAGCTAGGATATGTGCTGGGGCTGGAGCAGCGTGTACCGATGGTGCAGAGTTGCTGACTACGGCGTTAAAACCGTTGTGTGCGTCAGCGCTGTACTGAACAGTGCGGATGGAGCCATCAGCTTCGACCAGAGAGTACTCGCCATGTACTGCGTCACCGTCGCGGCTCTCGTGCTGGGACTTATTATCACCAGAGTGACCATCGGCTACAGAGTAAGAGAAATCGTATTTAGGGTGAGAATATTCCTCTTGATGGCTGGCAACAACGCCGTGGACGGGTGCAGCGTAATGCGCTACAGGAGCGGCGTAGTGAGCTACAGGTGCGGCATTGTAATGAGCCACAGGAGCTACAGCAATAGCGGCATGTTGCTGGTCATGGCGTTGAATGGATTGAGAAGATACAGCTGCGGCCGATGAGTAATGGGAAGGAGCAGCGTAGTGAGCAACAGGTGCAGCAGCATAGTGGGCAACAGGAGCAACAGCTAGAGCAGCATGAGGTTGGTCATGACGTTGGATAGATTGAGAAGAGACTGCTGCAGCTGAAGAGTAATGAGCAGGGGCTGCCTGATAGGCAACTGGTGCTGCGTGGTACGCAACTGGACCGGCCACAACAGCATGGGGTTGATCATGTCGCACAATGCTCTGGGATGACACTGCAGCAGCTGAAGAGTAGTGTGGCTCCGGTAGTAAACCTGCAGCAGCCACCGCCAGCACAGCACTCAAACCAATAATCTACAAACAAAAAAATACATTAGTTCCACTTCTATTATAACCTAATAGAATAACTGCACTTAAGTTAATATTATTTTGTTTTAAATATCACTCACTTTTGAGAACATATTGGAATTGTTTTCAAATGACGACTGATACATAACTCTCAACAAAAGGTACTTATATAGTGATTTTATTTTATGTTTCGAAAGGTCAACAGGTTTAAACTGGATGTCAAAAGTTGTATAATAACAAAAAGTATTATACTTTCTCTTTGTTACAAAAAAAAATAATTCTTACTATAAACAAAAAAGATTTTTTTGTTGAAATATTTTACATATAATAGGGACATTTTCATAAATTTGATGTACAATAAATAAAATATTAAAATATATATTTTTTTCAACACAACTTATAATATTATTTTTATTTATATACTGGTGGCAAGGCGCGGCGCTTAGCTCCGCCCTTCAAAACGCTATGCCTCCAGAATTCGGAGAAAAGTGGGGAACCGAGTGTCATAATATTAGGTTTTCCTCTGCAAACGCCGTATCCCGTACATAGCAGTACGGGATATGTATTATGTTGATACGCGGTAATTTTCACATAAAATGCAACAAAAACGATGCGCAACTACTTAAATTTTTTGATTAAATTGAGAAGCCTAATCTTAGGGCCTGTGGACCTGGATATTTGATATGAATAGCACCTTAACACTTTCACACAATCTTAAAAACATGTTATTGACATACAGACAGATAAAAACAAATTGATCCTAACCCTTTTTTAACTTAATTGAAGATTTATTTAATTTCACCATTTTTATTCGTGTTTATTTTTGTGTAAAAGCGAAGCGAAGCGAAATAAAAAATAGATGTATCTTTACTACGCCATGTCCAAAACATTGTGCTACCAAACCAACTCATATGCATAGTTTATTAGATATATTTAAGCTTTGACCATCGATTTACCAGAAGGTTAGCTTTACCGACATTTTTTTCATTCGTGTGTGCGTACCTATATTTTTTTGTTTTTACGAGTCTTTATTTCTATTTATTTACTTTACTATAACTTAATTAACAAACAAATAAGATAAATATACAAAATATATTAATGTATAAAATAAAAATATATAAAAAAAACTTTATTTTTATTACTTGATTTACTAAAAAAATTTTTTGACTGCCCTTCATTTTTACGGATGATGGTCAAAGGTCAGAAGTCTAGCTGTCTAGGTCTATACAAAAATATTTATAGAAACAAAAACCCCGACTGAATAAAACTAAAAAGAATATAAACAAGCCTAATAGTTTATTAGGATTAACAGTCGGGACCTCTTTAAATTATACGGGCTTCCTGGTAAAGATTTTATTGATTGAAGAATTACTTGTAGGTCCCGGATGTTAGTTAGTTGGTTTTATGCAGTCGGGGTTGTTGTTTTTATATATATTTTTTATTTTTCACATTTTGTAAGGATTCATTATGGTAATGAAAATCATGATTTACTGTTTTAAAATCGTTATATTGATCTCGTGAATTTGATACCCATATTGTGGTATTGGAATCGATTTTTTTTTTCATTAAGTCCAACATCCCATAGCCGCCATGATTGATTTTTTAACGTCACCTTTAACACTTGGGCCGCTAATACAAATCTAACGATTTGAAACCTCAATTATGTAAATTCAGTTGTTCTGGAGATATGAAGCAATAAAGAATACTACATACATACATTCGCAATAAAGAATACTATTTACAGACAATGCGCAAAAAATATAACTTCATTTGTCGGAAAATATGTTTTAAATTAAAAAAATGTACAAGAGCTGAATATGATAATATTTTTAGCACATGTTTATATCCTCCTGATATGTCTATAATGAAGCAGGTACTCGGATTTTTATATTTTTTATAATTGAGGCCAGTCGTGGCGCGGAGGCATAAAGTGCGACTGTAAAACCGCGTGGTTGTGAGTTCGATCCCCACTCGAGGAACTGTAATATTTACTTAAATTTATATTTCCATTTCTTCGCTCTGTTGTCGAAGTAAAGCGCGGCGTTGAGTTCTGCTACTCAACACGCAATGCCTCCAGAATCCGGCAGAACGTGGGGAACGGAGTGTCTTAATGCTAGGTTCCCTCTGCCTACCCTGCTATTTACGGGATACAGCGTGAAGCTGATTTACTTTTTTTTTATTTTTTTATGATTAGCCTCAAAAATTATGAAAATAAATAAAATATATAAAATAAAGTAATAATTATATTTAAACTCAGATCATTTAAAATAATTACAGACATTTAATGTATGTAAGTATATAGCGAAGATTACACAACCTATAAAATTTATCTGACTCATCAGGTGACAAAAGAAATATTTCTCGTACAAAAATATCGTTGTACTTTTACACAAATTGTTTTTTAAATACTGATATAGATGGAATAATTTGACAAAATTAATTTGCATTTAAATCAGTTAAGTCGTCTCTGAGATTAGTGTAAACATACGCACACACAAACAGATAAATCGACTAAAAGAATAAAATTCTTTATTTTGAGTTCTATTACATTGTTAAATGCCCATAAAATAAAAAGATTTTTTCTCACATGTGTTCCGTGTACAGACCGTTCAATTGCGATTTTATTATAAGCATAGATGTAGATTATTCAATCACGTCGTAACGTTTTAAATAATTGGGATAAAAGATTCATATAATGTGTACTTTTAAACTTAGCGTACGATTTATGAATGTATATTAAAAAAATATATATACATTTTAAATTTATCTTTAAATGTAACAATGAGGTAATATGTAGACATAGGCAATAATAGCATTCGTAAAAACTGTCCTTTCACTTTTTTAGTTTAAATTTTTTCCTTATAAATTTTAAAATTATTTGTACATATATACATGCGCTTAGTACATGCTACAAAAAAGTACTTAAAACAAAAAAAAACAACAGTAATGTATTCTATGTTTGTATTTTTGAAAGTTTAAATTATTTTGTTAACCTATTTAAAATACAGTAGATATATCAATGATGAGCAATGATGGCGTGTTTGGGGGCAGAGTTGCTGACAATAGCGTTGAATCCGTTATGCGCGTCGGCGCTGTACTTGACGTTGCGGATGGAGCCGTCAGCTTCGACCAGAGAGTACTCGCCTTGTACAACGTCACCGTCGCGGCTCTCGTGCTGGGACTTGTTGTCACCGGAGTGACCGTCAGCGACAGAGTATGAGAAGTCGTATTTGGGGTGAGAGTACTCGTCATCGTGACTGGCCACAATGCTGTGTACAGGTGCAGCGTAATGGGCTACAGGGGCAGCGTAGTGTGCAACGGGAGCGGCGGCGTAGTGTGCAACAGGAGCGGCGGCGTAGTGAGCTACAGGAGCGACAGCGATGGCGGCATGGGATTGGTCATGACGCTGGATAGACTGAGAAGAAACAGCTGCGGCCGAGGAGTAGGCGACAGGAGCGGCGTGGTAAGCGGCAGGAGCGGCGTGGTAAGCGACAGGAGCGGCGTGGTAAGCGACAGGGGCGGCGTGGTACGCCACTGGGGCGGCGTGGTACGCCACTGGGGCCGCGACTACGGCGTGAGGCTGGTCATGTCGCACAATGCTTTGAGATGAAACTGCAGCCGCTGAGGAGTAGTGTGGCTCGGGCAGAAGACCTGCGGCAGCCACTGCCAATACAGCACTAAGACCAAAAATCTGCAAATTATAGAAAAATATCATTAATTTTATAATTAAATAATGAAATATAAAAAAAAACTTTATTAAAATATTTTTATGCTTATTTAATAGGTGTAATATTTGTAACACTTACTTTAGAGAACATGTTGCTACAAAGTTGAATGTAGTAAGTGATATATAATCTATATTAAAGGCTGCTTTTATAGTACTTTTATTTTATACCTGACAAGGTCAACATCATTGACTAGTAGTAATTTTTGGTTCATACACAAAATTCATTTAGAAATTGGGAGAAATATTGAATGTATTTCACTCAATCAATTACGTCAATAACATTTTTTTCTTACGACGTTGTTATAATTGTATGTTAACTAAATATTGTATACGAAAAAATTTATTATTATAATAAAAAAAAACCAAAACTGTTGGACCGAAAATCTTATATTTTTTCGGAAAAAAATACTCGGCGTATTACAAAATTAGTAGTAGGACACAATACATTATTTAATTTTTTTTTCTGAAATGTCTGACCAACAACTATAATGGCCCGGTTAACTTATAATAATCTAAGTTGCGATCTCATTTGCTTGAATAAAACAATTATTTTGTGTTTAATAATATAGTAGAAGTATATATCTTTTTTTCGTTTTTTAGTTTTACGCTGTATGTCGCACATGGCAGTAGTCAGGCACCCATAGAGATGAGTGCATTTTAAGAGCGTCTAAGAATAAGAGAGGTATATTTATATTTATTCTCGGTAGAAATTGATGCCTATCGTAAATTCATGTGAAAATTTCCCAAGTCATATCTATATATAGTCCTATATTGTTAAAAGAAAAGACATGTTATGTTGTTATAGGATATTTTATGATTTTAAAATAAATTTCTGGACTCACTTTTGAATTTGTCACTCATTTAGATCTCACTTCTTTTGTCGTTGAAGTCAACAACTAAATCATATATAATAATACTGAACTAGGCTCTTACATTCATATCTTTTGATATCATTGCTTTTTGTACAGAAATTATTAACAGGTAGGAGAGGTTCATAATAAAATTAATACTAAATGTTATTTTGGCTACTTCCAATAATTGATAATGAGAGTCGTTTTCAGCTCCAATTAGACTTATTTCTAAAAATATATTTGATGACAATGTGTCATTTTAGATGGCTTACGTAGTGAAACTAGTCTACAAAAATAGAAAATATGTATTCACTTAAAAAAATATATATCTAAAAAACAAGTGTACATATATTAAATGAAATTATTTTAACTGGATTAATCGCGTATATTTTGTATTTTAATTCATTTTAGGAAACCCGACGTTTCGAACAATTTTCAGTAGTTTAATAAAATTCAATCACTTACTAGCATTAAATAATGTAACATGATTGTAACTTGATTATATTAAACAAATCCTTCTGAATGTTTAAATGTAAATATCAATAAAAAAAACTCTACTTTGTTTTGAAAATATCTTGAAAAAGGGCAAAGAAGCTTAAACTAAATAATTAGTAGAAAATTTTATACTAGACATGTGAGTTACGATGTTACAAGTTTCACCACGTCGACCTTGCCGCGTACAAAAATTATATAAAAGCAACTACTAGTGAATTACATGTATCATTTTCACTCAATTAACGTAATAGCAACATGTACTCCAAAGTAAGTTAATAAAAAAATCTTTAGTAACCAAAAAATGTATATAATGTATGTCGCGATTATTATATTATTAGATATATTTTTATTACAATTACTTTAACACAAATTCATTGTTTATAGATATTTGGTCTTAGCGCTGTATTGGCAGTGGCTGCCGCAGGTCTTCTGCCCGAGCCACACTACTCCTCAGCGGCTGCAGTTTCTTCTCAAAGCATTGTGCGACATGACCAGCCTCACGCCATAGTCGCGGCCCCAGTGGCGTACCACGCCGCCCCTGTCGCTTACCACGCCGCTCCTGTCGCTTACCACTCCGCTCCCGTCGCTTACTCCTCGGCCGCAGCCGTTTCTTCTCAGTCTATCCAGCGTCATGACCAATCCCATGCCGCCATCGCTGTCGCTCCTGTAGCTCACTACGCCGCCGCTCCCGTTGCACACTACGCCGCCCCTGTAGCCCATTACGCTGCGCCTGTACACAGCATTGTGGCCAGTCACGATGACGAGTACTCTCACCCCAAATACGACTTCTCATACTCTGTCGCTGACGATCACTCCGGAGACAACAAGTCCCAGCACGAGAGCCGCGACGGTGACGTAGTACAAGGCGAGTACTCTCTGGTCGAAGCTGACGGCTCCATCCGCAACGTCAAGTACAGCGCCGACGCGCATAACGGATTCAACGCTATTGTCAGCAACTCTTCCCCCAAACACGCCATTATTGCTCACCATTGAAATTAAATGTATTTAATTTTATTTGTTAATAGTAATTTTAATTGATATTTAAAATATAAAAAAAATATAATTTATTTATGTATTTTTTTTATAAAACCCTATTTATTATAATAAATACTAATTACATTTATATTAAAGAAAAATCTGAAAATTTAAATGACCTATAATAGCTATATCTCGACCTAAGATAATAGGTATATACTTATGGCACATTGAGATTGAAATGAATTGAGAATAAAAAGTTTGTAGTACCAATTTCATGACTCAACGTAAAGTACAATAATTTGTAAAAGCTGATAAACTGAAATTTGCGGACGTATGTACATAAACTCATTTTGTACGAATTGAAGAATAAATATAAGTTTGAAGTAAGTTTTTAATTACCAATTTTCAGATTTTCTTTTATTTGAACTATAAATTTTCTTTCCTTGCCAAATCTCATAGTTCTCATATTCATTATCATCAAATACATAATTTGTAAGAAAACAAGGTTTCACAACTTAGTACTACTAACGTAAAAAGTTGTGAGAGCCATGTAACATCAAGTCACTTAATAAGTTCTTTGATTTTCACGATTATTTCACATTTTAAATGAAACTAATTTAAACCAGATTAATCGTGTATATTTAAGATTTTACATTTTGGAAACCCGACGTTTCTTACACTTTGCAGTAGTCCGTGGTGACGGGTAGACTGAGGTGGCATTCGTCTGTCAGTTGACATAATCATTATATCAATCTACCCCCAACGATTTCTTAATTGCCCCTCGTACTGCCCTGGATTCCTGCAGAATAATGTATGCTGATAGTATCTTGCCCTCTCGTATGGTGGGTTTGAGACTTCAATGATTTTATGAGTGGGTCTCAGGTGGTGGCAGTACGCGAGGCAATTAAGAAATCCGGTTAAATTAGTTTCATTTAAAATCAAGGCAGTTATTATTTATTCATTATTATTTTAAAAATAATTAAACTGACTTCGCAATCGCTCTAAGCAATCTAAACTAATATAATATTTTCATGCGCATACGGATCTCGAAATTGTTTACGGTAGAAGAACTGAGTTGCAAATTTTTTTTACGAGTTATGTTTTTGATGGCATTTAATTTTTTTTTGGATAGTACCATTTTTTTCCTTTCTGGTAGGTATCTTATACTTCATGAGTACCAACACCGGAATTTCTAAGATAATGTCTTTCTTTTTTTATTATTATCTTATAGTACAGGCCAGTCATGGCGCAGGGGCACGAAATGTGACAGTAAATGCGACTAGTTGTGGATTCGATTATCCTTGAAGAAATGAATTTATTTATTTATTTAAATTTTTATTTTCATTTCTTTGCTCTGGTGTCGAGGAAAAGTGTGGCATTAGTTCCGCCACTTAACACGCAATGCCTAAAGAACTCTGAGTGGAGAACGGAGTGTCTTAATACTAGTTTACCTCTGCCTACCCTCCCTGTGTGCGGGTAACCTTGATTATAATATATTTAATTTTATATTGAAATTTTAAAATCGGACTACAAATGACGAAGATAGCGATGAACACACATAACAAAATATAGTTAACGAATATAAAGACTCTTCCTTTTTGAAAAAATAAATCTGTTAAAAAACAGTTTACGGCTATGCAGATGACCAAGCCAAAAAACACAAAAAGAGTTGAAATGAACTCGCCCAATTCTACGGAGAACAGCGAAGTAATTACAAAATACAAAACTTTAGTTGGTGGAAATGTAAAACTATTTTACTATTTCTGTTAAATATCTTGCTATGTCTTCGTTTTGTAACGATCCATACCAGAACTAAAATGTGTAGGTAAATAATTTAATTAATTCAAAATAATAATAATTTATAAAAAAGTAATATAAATATAATTTATAACATTATTTAATTTATTGCTTACGATAAATACAATTTTATAAATAATAGTTTAGTTTATTTAGTTCGTTAATTACGCGTTCCGTTCACAAATAATATTAAAGTGACGTAATATACCGTAGGTAAAACACGCAGAAATAAAATATATTCATTAAAAAAATATTTAATAATTATATTTAAACGTTATGTATTATAATTTAAAAATAAATAATATAATAATTAATATTTTAATTATTGTAAAATATCATGTTGGCTGAATAATCTACTGTCAACGTCAAAGTTAGGAGATAGGAAAGAGAGGGGAGGAAGATGGCGGACGCGTCTGAGGAAGGATGGATGTTTTAAATGTTTAGTGAAGTTTAATTTATAATTAACATATATTTAGTTATATTTAGTATTTAAAAAGCATGTGAGATTATGTCTTCAATTGTGATATAAGTATTTGAGGTTGCTAAGATAAGTCATAAGTGCTTTCACTATTTACGAATGTTTGCTTTGAAATGCTTCGTCGGTAAGTTTTTAATAGATTATTATTAAAACAAAGAAGAGTGATATTAATGCATATAATGCCGTCAATATCCAGAGATAAATATTATTTATTTAGTAAATGGAAATAAATAGATGAAGATGTTTTATGAGGTATGTAAAATTACAATTATGTTAATGTACGCAGAATGTCTGCCGCCATCTTTGTTAGATGCGTGCATGGGAATTATGAAATGAGAGTAAAATAGGTTTGGTGAATTATAATAACTTATAAATGTAATTTCTATATATATTAGTAAATATTTAATACGTTACTATAAAAGGAAATATAAATATAATAGTATCACTTATAATATGATATAAAACTATTATATCAAAATATATATTTACAATTTATAAATATTATATAACATGAGTCTGTTAAATGTCCTACAATGAAAGTAATTTGTCAATATTTTTTATATATTACTTTAATTAAATATAATAGACATTAACCATTAACCAAATGTTAATTATTTACGATTTATACGACTGTTAGAGTTCATTGACCCTTGTTTTAGTATTGACTTATATTATAGTCACAACCGACTGCTGCTTGGCTTCGCTGGTACTAATGTGCTTGGCTAAGTGAATTGCTGTGGCATTTAATTTTATATATATTATATTTAGATAGTGTCGCGGTGCCTTGCGGTGCTTCGACGTTAACACTTAGTGTATGATGGATAGGTGTGTGATGCTACTTTATGTCCTGGTACTGGTGTATGTAGTAGTGTCCGCCCGTTTCATATGGGTGTGTGGTGCTATTTTATGTCCCAGCTCTGGTGTACATATATAGTAGTGTCCGCTTGTTTGTCTAACACTTGGTTTTATCGTAGACAACATAATGTGTCAATCGACTGATGTCGACGACATACTTATAATATATAGCCGGGCGTCACTGGTGCTGACATATTTGATATAAGCGAATTGCTTAGTAGTGTTGGATTCTGCTGCTGAGTTTGTTCCGCCAGTTCTTCTCAGCACTGAGGTTCTTTACTGAACTGGTAGTAGAATCGTGCCTACTTGGAGTCGCTGGCTATTCTAGCGATCACTGAGTATTTTCAATTAATGATTTCTATATTACATTCCCACAATTCTGAGTCAAGTATCAGTTCAGATAAACAGCTGCAGGGTGTGTGCTGTGCGTGTATTCTACGACGGTTCTGTTTAAAAGAGGCGTTACAATAACAATGAATATAAATTATATTAACATTGAAACTGTGGCATATAATAAGAGCACGTAGGAAATAATTATAATCTGGAATATACTATATAAACGAATTCATACGGAAATAATAAACACGCCACATTACACATAGAGCATTCAATGTTATTAAGATACGATAAGTAAATACATCGTTTTAAGAAATATACACTAGAGTTGAATGGGTATATTAATGTAATGCCCTCTAAAGAAACAAACTGAAGTGGATTCACATAATCGGCCGCCTAGCGGTAGGGAGTTCGATCTGATATGTGAAACAGAGAGTTATATGTTATGTAATTATGGCTACAGCCTACATATAATAATCTCAAGTCCATTGTAAGTATGTACATTAGACTTCGGTCTTTGAATCAGTTGTTTATTAATTGATCTTACGAAAAAGCATTACAAGAATCATAAATATTAACTATTCCGATTCGTCCCGGAGGGTTCAGAGCCGAACGGCCGGAGTCCACGGTAAGTGGCGGGTGCGGGGCCACTCACTATCCCCATTTAGTTATAACTATCAGTAATGAGTAGATATAACAGAGAGGAGGATAGGACGTCTTCGATATACTTAAGAAATGTCACGGAAGATTAAAACGGACAGACTATGACATGTTATTGATTTATATATTTTATTTTATATTACATTTATGGTACATTTCATATTAAATATCGTTACCTCTGAATCTCTAAAAGAACTTGAATTACTTACGATCACTACGAAATGGTTCTAACTATATTAGACGTATCACGAGCCATACTAAGATAATAAAATTATTATCTTAATAATTTTATTTAAATGTTTTATTGAGTGTAGGGTGGGATAACAGTTACAGTTTTCGCAGTAGAAACGGAGCTTTTGTCAGGTCTACGCTGTATTTCCCATGCAGAGTAGGCAGAAGAAGGCTAATGAAAGAAGAAGCCTAAACTTGTCTTTTTTCATAAAAAAAAACGTCGAGACGACTGTTTTGTTGTGATTTTACAGATAGTACATATATTTTTGTTAACCTTCTATTTCAAATTTATCCATTATCGATCATTATTTGATAAAAAATTTTTTTATACATTATTATTAAATAAATAAAGGTACTTCACATTTGTTTTGTTAAATTTTGGATTATTACTCTATATAAAAAAAATACATTAATAAATACTTTTTTTTTACAAGTTTAATAGAAATAAAATTTATTTTTATTAACTAATCATATTATTAACTATACTTGTTCTTTTAACCACATTTCTTATATGTATGTTATAAAAAATATTAGTAGACCGTAGACAAATACTTAGAAAAGGGATAATTTAAAATAAAAACAAAAGTTATTGCTAAGTGTTGTAATTTTAACGTCAATAAAAATATTAATAACTAATAACAAAGTTAATAAATTTCATTTTAATGATGAGCTATGATGGCGTGTTTGGGGGCAGAGTTGCTGACAATAGCGTTGAAGCCGTTATGCGCGTCGGCGCTGTACTTGACGTTGCGGATGGAGCCGTCAGCTTCGACCAGAGAATACTCGCCTTGTACTACGTCACCGTCGCGGCTCTCGTGCTGGGACTTGTTGTCACCGGAGTGACCGTCGGCGACAGAGTAAGAGAAGTCGTATTTAGGATGAGAGTACTCGTCATCGTGACTGGCTACAATGCTGTGTACAGGCGCAGCGTAATGGGCTACAGGGGCGGCGTAGTGTGCAACGGGAGCAGCAGCGTAGTGAGCTACAGGAGCAACAGCGATGGCGGCATCGGATTGGTCATGACGTTGGATGGATTGGGAAGATACGGCTGCAGCTGATGAGTAATGCACAGGGGCGGCGTAATGGGCTACGGGCGCAGCAGCGTAGTGGGCCACGGGAGCAACAGAAACAGAAACACGAGGTTGGTCATGACTCTGGATAGATTGAGATGACACTGCAGATGCATAACGTGCAGGAGCAGCGTAATGAGCTACAGGAGCAACGGAGTAGTGGGCAACGGGAGCAACAGCTACGGCAGCATGGTTTACGTCATGACGTTGGATGGATTGGGAAGATACAGCTGCAGCTGATGAGTAATGCACGGGAGCGGCGTAGTGGGCTACAGGCGCAGCAGCGTAGTGGGCAACGGGAGCAACGGAAATAGAAACACGAGGTTGGTCATGACGCTGGATAGATTGAGATGACACTGCAGATGCATAACGTGCGGGAGCAGCATAATGGGCTACAGGAGCAACGGAGTAGTGGGCAACGGGAGCGACAGCTACGGCAGCATGGTTTACATCATGTCGTTGGATGGATTGAGACGAAACAGCTGCAGCTGAAGAGTAAGCCACAGGAGCTGCGTGGTATGCCACGGGGGCAGCGTGATATGCAATTGGAGCCGCTACGATGGCATGAGGCTGGTCATGACGTACAATGCTTTGAGAAGAAACCGCCGCTGCTGAGGAGTAACGGGGTTCAGGCAGCAGGCCAGCCGCGGCAACCGCCAACACAGCGCTTAAACCAAAAATCTGTAAAAAAAAATACATTTTAAAAATAAATGCATTAGGAATAATCAAATTATTACTTAATACTTCTAGATATAAAAAATATTTTCTTTTTTCTTAATACTCACTTTTGCAAACATGTCGTTATTTTAGTTGATAATTGATAAATGATACATGTAATTTAATAAAAACAGCTTATATAGTACTCTTATTACATATAATCAAGGTCATCATAAAACTAGGGCTTTATATATTTACAAGGTCTTAAAAAAAATTTCCTTGCCTTACCCAACTTCACTGGAAGAAATGTATTTATGAAAGTGTAATGTAATTTTTGTACTTTAATTTTATTCTTTACCGACAAACCATTTATTAATACATGAAGCTAAAATACAGTAGCCCAAAAGTTGAACCCTTATTAGGTCGTGTAAAGTTATGTCTTTTGGGCTACCTACCCCTTTTTTGAGCCTCTGCGCCACGACGATGGCCTCGGTACCTACATGCAAGAGTATAAGTAAAAAAATATATAAGCAACAAATTTCAGCTTAAAGTAGTTCAACAGCTCTGATGAAGATTCACAATTAGTCACCAAAGTACAACGTGGGCATTACCCGACTTCAATGATGGTTCGATGAGATGTTAGATATGAAAGAGAGACTGAGCCATATTTTTATAAAAAAGGTCAAACATCGGCACATGTGTATCAAGATACCATTTTTGAGAAGATAGTTAAGAACACCATGTTTAATAACCAAAAACGGTTCTTTCAGTATGACTGATGATGGTGGTGTTTAATCATTAGCTTGATCCATGCAATCTCGGTTAAACCAATCTTAGTATATTTTATTCGTACTAATAGTTTAATTTTATATTATAAAGCTTTATGTACAACTCTATATTATACCTTTTTCATAGACAATGGGCAATTTTTCATATTTATTTTTTGTATCCCATTTTTTACATATTATAATCACGGTGCGGTGAGATAAGAAATGAGTGGGATAGTAAAATAAGTGTGATAGTAAAAGGAGTATGAATTGAAACAAAAGCGACAAATCAAAGCGTGGTGTAGAGTTCCGCCAGTTGAGTGGCGAAACAGATTCTGAATGAAGAACGAGTGAAGTTGCTTCCTAACTCCTTGTTTTATTAATTTTATATATACCAATAGAAACCATAGGATAAAAGGTAAACATGTCCAAAAAAAGCTTATATGGTTTAATAATAATTTCGTTTCCTTAAATGGTGATCGAACTCACAACGTTTCGCGTTCACAGAAATGCTTGAAGCCCCTGCGCCACAACTGAACTCAACTATTTAGTTGAGTTATTCCACTCAATACATAATGTCGTTAAAATAGACGGAAAGTGAACGACAATTATTTGTTGCTGATATCCTACATAATATATATAAAAAACAAAGTATTTTCTGGACCGCCGTGTGCCACGATATTCCGATTGTAACCGCGTTGGTTGTGGGTTCGATTTGGTAATAGAAAGGAGTAAATATTTATGAATATATTAAATTAAATGAAATAATTAAAATATTAATTTTCCGCTCTCATCTAATACAAAGCATCTAATTTGCCCAATCATCATGCATGAATTGGAGAACGGAAATATCCTACTGGAAACTCAGTGACTAGATTTCGAGATTCCCACCTCTTACGATTAAAAGAGGAAAATTTCTGTACCTATGAATAAAAAGAGCTTTCATAAACAATCAATAATTTCAAAATTAGCTGCATTGTTATAATACAAGATAGTGTAACCTAGTTTTAAGGTCATAAATATTTGCTAAATATTTGCCGGTACGAACTTCATATGTTGCATTACATATTTAAATTTATTCGAACTACATACTATTGGCCGTGGTCCAAGAGAGGAATTCGGGCTTTATACTGCGCAATGTTTTTTGTGAAAGTATCCTTTAACAGTTGGTTACGTTTAGAAATGTGAATGTAAAAATTTTAAAAAGCCAACACACGAATTTGTAGAGAATGTTTTTATTAATACAAAAAAATGAAAAATATCGTTTTTACTAATATAATCATAAAATAAATAGACAGAAATTTTAAAATTTACTAATTTAAATAAAGCTTATTGATGAAACATATTCTGACAAATATGTATAAAACATTAATACATAATTTAGCTTATATTTTAATAAATATAAATTTGAATCTTATGACTTGGACATGCTGAACGCCCGAGGCATTGGCCTCTAAACCTATGAGCTCATGTCAACAACGTGTACCGACATTGTGCAAGCGACTCGTTTATCAAAATTTGTTCTCGATAACAATAACTTCATTTTGACTTAATCTTCGTTGGTTACATTTAAATATCCAACATAATACAAAAAAAAATATTATATATTTTTTTAATGTTATTCTAAATATTTATTTAAAAAAAAATATTACAGTAACGGTACTATTGACCCTGACATTTATACCGGTACGGTATTTTAAAAATAGATTAATTTGCATTTACAAAGCTATAAAAAGACTACTTTGCATACAGCTACATACTAAGATTCTATCTCTATGTTTTGTTCAAACATGATTTTTTAAATGTATAAACATGTTTACTTTTACTTACTTCATTTTATGGCATCTTTCTTATGCATAGAAGAAAATAATATATATATATATATATATTACTGGTGTTATATCCCAGTATCCCAGTAATCTCAGTTTCTGTTGGAAATTTTGTCACATTTGAGCATCCCGCGCCGCTTACTTTCTGTCTGTTTTATCTGTCACTACTCGGTAACGCAAGTTTGAAGAAAAACGTTTACATTATATGTAAATAGATTATTACTATTAATATATAACATTACATGTACGTCTTTATTTATATTAAAGAAGTCAAACAACATTTATTTATTGTTACATAGGTACATTATGATAAGATATAAAATAAAAACGTATAAAATTCTACTTTCAATGCATTCAAATGCATTTGATCATTATATTTCATAAACAATGATATCATCAATTCTAAAATCTAAACATGTTTAACTCATCTCTAGATCTCTAGAACTATCGTTGTATTACAGACGTTATACGGTATACATTATATATTATTCAATGAATTACGTGAAAGGTACGATTGGGGTTATAGGAACTACTCCGGAAGTAAAAAAACAATTATAAAAATATTATAAGTGCTAGTTAACACCTAATGTCTCTTTATATTTAGTGACTAGTGTATAATAAGTGACGTACTTTGATTTAGACATCTTTTAAATTAGAATTGCTTACCAAGTTCTTATCAACATGCATTTACGTGTAAGTATGGAGTATATGTATTAATATTTACAAAAGAATACTTTAAAATTAAATTTTAAATTATTTTTTTTATGTAATTTTAATAACATCAACGTAAATACAATAATTTTAAATACTTTATTTATTGATTTCAGTCTACCATTGGATCATTACTGATTGTCTTGTGTCTAGGTGGATCTTCTGACCTACCAGTGTCATCAATAAGTGTAAACCGAGACGATGTACCTGTTTCTTATAAGTATAAGGCTATACGTATTCACTCGACAGAGAAGCCTACATATAATAATATTCGTCCCCAGCTTAGTATAGAATACACTACACCACTTTTTAAGAGCATACAATACGATCCTATGATAGTAAAAAATAAAGAAAAAAATATTGTATATCAATCATTTATTTTGAATCAAAATAAAACGTATTCTATTACAAATAGAGAAAATACTAAAAACTATACGAGACAACTAGAACCACGTGAATATAATAATAATAATAAAAAAAATTCAATTACCACATCTGTACCGGAAATATCAGGATACAATAGCGATCTTTCCATTTTAAATAAAATGAAATACGGTAAAGGAAGTCTTCTGAATCATCCAAATAACGATAATCAGATTACCAAGGTATCAACTCATCATTTATTAATGTTAACGTTACCTTTATTTTATTCATATAATGTCAAAATATTGAATGAAACTTTTTATTTTCAAATTTTAATTTCACATTTCGGAAAGAAAACTACTTATTTGGAAAAAGTATAAAAAATTTTCGATTTTGAATTTATTTAGCGAGAATAAACTCGCGGCCCCTCGAAACCGCTAAGCCATATGTTTAACGTACGTTACGGTTTCCATGGGCCCGGGTTTAAATCTCGTTACTTTTAAATTTTAAGTTTCTATAGATTTTTTAATTCTTTACAAATATTTTTAGATAAAAAAATCACCAGTTCTAAATTTAAATATTGATATGAAGGAAACGTTAAGGTCGAAAATATTACGTAATATAATTGAAAAAAGTATATTGCGAGACGGAAAATCTATAAAGTAAGTAACAATCATATTATTTTTTTATAATACTTTATAATTGTATTAATCAAGAAGATTTTCATAATCAATATGTTTTAGGACTGTTCAAGTACTGCTGACAATGGGAAATGCACAAATTCAACCAGCCATAGCATATGCTAAGATGCCTTACTTGCACTTAAATGTTGCGCGTTCTTTCAACGTTGCGCGTACACCTTATAAGGCGCAGAGGAATGAATATATTCAAAAGTATAGGCACAAAACACTAAAGAGCAAGTCGTTATTTTACTCTATACCCAATATTATAAATGGTTTTTCTTAAAAAACAATTTATTTTTCATTCCTAAGTAAAATAATATATATAATAATATAAGGATACATTAAGAAAATACCAGTTATGAAAGAATAAAAATATTAATTATCTGCGATATTGTTTTTTAAAACTCTATTCTCTCGTAATTTCTTTAGTACCATCATCCACCTTTACTGTTGTCCTCAGAAGCTCTTACAGCGCCACCCGGTTTTACTTATAATTGCGATATAGGTAGGTACTTATTAAAAAAATAATTGGATCACTATTATATCTAATGTTAAGCTATAACTTATTTTTTTATATATTGTCTTTAAATTAACTTTCTTTTTTCTGGGTTATGTATTTCAAATATTTACATATTATATTATAATAAGTGATAAAAGATTTATGCTATATCAATCATAAATATTTAAAATCATATTAGCAAGTGAAAGAATAAAATGAATAATTTCTTAAGACCTAGTGAATGTATTACAAGTACAAGTATGTTTGTCATATTGACCGGGGGCAAGGTCGTTCACTCGTGCAAGTTCTTCTAAGCTTGATGCTGCAGATAAACTCAGTATATAACGGGAGAGCTTTCGTAACGAAATCATTCAGTGTTCAAACACGAAACAATAATCAACACAATGTTCTCTAAAGTACGTGACAAGAAACATTTTAATCAATTATATTTTAATATTTTATTGGAACATCTATACTTATTTATGTTTATTATTGCAGATTGTATCTCTTTGCGCTGTAGTGGCAGTGGCTTCAGCTGGTCTTTTGCCCGCTGCTGTGCACTACTCCCCAGCAGCTGCCGTATCTTCCCAAAGCATTGTGCGCCATGACGAGCCCCAAGCTCTTGGTGCCAAGATCCTCGCCCCTGTTGCCAAATTGGCCGTCGCTGCTCCTGTAGCTTACCACGCACCTGCCCCCGTCGTGTACCACGCCGCTCCCGCACCCGTCGCGTACCACGCTGCCCCCGCTTCCATTGCCTACCACGCTGCCCCCGTCGCTAAGGTCATCGCTCAACCTGAGGAAATTGTATGTTTTTTTTTTAATTTAACATGCATTTTGATTAATTATTACAATGCAAATTACTAATACTACTGGTTTACAGGCCTACCCCAAATACGAGTTCAACTACTCCGTAGCTGACGGACACTCCGGAGACAACAAGCAACAACAAGAATCCCGCGACGGTGATGTCGTAAAGGGCTCCTACTCCTTCGTTGAGGCTGACGGTTCCGTCAGGTCCGTGGAATACTCCGCTGACGACCACAACGGTTTCAACGCCGTCGTACACAACAGCGCCCCCGCCCACGGCCCAGCTGTCGTCAAGGCCGCTCCCGTCGTCCTTAAGGCTCCCGTGTACGCATCCCCCGTACAACAATACTACCACTAAAAATTAAGCAATTAGTCACCAAATATGATATAACGATCTGCTATTTATTTATTGCAATATAAACAATTAAGAAAAAATAATTATATCATTTATTTAATTCCAAATCCTAAATCATTTTGAAATTGAGATTTTTCGTAACTACGAGTTTTCGTCATTTACGAGTTTACATTGAAATAAATTAAGATTTTTTAATTATTTCAATGTCACAATACAGAAATGTACTTCTTAAGGTTCTCAACATATATATATAAAATATATGATAATATATGTGTGTACATATTAGTAAATATTTGATGCTATAAATATTACTGAGACCAGTTATGGTCTGTAATATTTGTAAATAAAGGACTGTAAGCGCGTGTTAATGAAAACGGAGTGTTTTAACATTGGATTCCTAGGTTCCCTCTTATCCAGCCTGCTATGTGCGGAATACAGCGTAAAGCTAAAAAATATTATAAGAATAATCGGGGTGTGATGCTAAGAGGGCTGACTTAAAATGTCGCAAAACCTGCAAATGAATGCTACTGTAAAATGGTTGCAAAATGTTAGTAAACCAATTTCACAACGAAGAAGTATTTTACTTCAAGTAATAATTTTGTAGTAGGTATTTTAAGGTTAAGCTCATAAAATAAAAGTAGTGGATTTATTTTGTGCTCCACTACTTTTACTTTACTCGGACAAGCACAAGTCCGGTTTGAGTATCGAGGGCTCCGTAGTAAGTCTCGAGCTTTTTTTGAAATTTAAACTTAGCTTAGCCCGAGCCTTTTCATCTGATACCTCACTTAAACTAGCGGCTATAATATCCATGGAAGAATAAGTAAAAGTACTCCACTAAAGGAAATTCTTAATATTAAAAAGAAAAAAAAGCTATTGAATAATATTCACACAACACACACAAAGATTGAATTAAACGCAAGTTATGGATTTTTTGATTTTTTCATATTAGAAAAAATACTGAACTTATTAAAATTAACAAAAAAGTATACGTAAACGTAACCAAATAACCGCACAAAATTAACAGTAGGTCGAAAACGTCAACGTCGACTGCCCTTCCGACTAGTGTGATTACTAGTAACTTATTAGGCCGGTTACGCTATTTTTCATTTAGCTGAATAATATGTATAACTGAATGTTTTTATCGTTCTCTTTGATGTCTATGTCAAAAGACATAGTGAAGTGCAATATTTAAACAATCTTGAAAAAAGGAACAACACTTATCTCTTAACCTACACGTCGGCCTCAAAGATAAAGCCATTTCATGTTAAATTAAGGTGTTCAATTATTTAAAGATTCGTCAAGAATTGTACTCATAACATCTAAATAGTTTGGAATTCGGATGTAAATTTGGCATACATTTCAGACACTTCTGTAATTATTGGGCAAATCTGTAGACTTTTACGAAAGTTTTCTTTTACAAACCAGAATATAGATTGTCGAACGAAAAGGGACAATTATGCCTCTTGTATCTCATCACTCATGTATCCTTGTCTGAATTTTGGTATTTGTTGAAATCTCAAATAGTCACCCACAGTGACCTTGGTTTCATACTCAAAAAAATACTGAACAGACTATCCACAATTAATCGTCTAGACCTTAAATATGCAAGTACTCCTCCCATGTTCCTATTCTCACATCTTTTTACCAGGCCTACGTTAATCCAGTCCCTTATATGATGTTCTATAAGCTTACCATCGTTGAGAATTATTATAAATATTTTTTTTTTATTTCTTCTCGTGTAAACTCCATACAACGTGATATTATCAAAATGGTTAGTGTTCAACTGGTACCTTTAGAACGCCATAAACAAAGAACTAAACAGAACATTTATCTTGACGATGATGATGTTTTCTATGGGGGCTCAGGGTCAGAGTTTCTGGTGTTAGTTCTTTCTTCGTTCATGACAATTAGCAAGGCATTGGAGCAATAATGAGCCCTGTTATGCGTCTCGAATGAGACAGGCAGGCAGGCAGAAATGGACGAGCTATGTACTGCCAAGGCGGTCATTTCAGCCAACTGAGACTCCTGATTTCGTCGTCGTCTCAGAGGAGGCTTAGGCGACCAGCGACCACGGCAGCAGCTGAGGAATTCAGATTTTCTTGACATCTACAGATTACTAGCATTTATAAAGTATATACAGGTTGATAGAAAAAATAAATAACACCACCACTTCTGGTGGGTGCAATGAAAGTAAAGAGTGAGTCGGACTTGCCCGCTGTAGGTTCCGTTTCAGTTTTACGATTGTAGTTCAACATATTTTCACTTCGTAACTACCATAGAATAATTTATTAAGTATTTTTAAAATTTTAAAATTTAATGAACGCTCGTATTATTTTATTGTTTACTTAGAAGCTTTTTCAGCTTGATATTAGCCTTCATGCAATCTTAAGAAAAATTATCTTGGGAAATGGGTAGACTGACATACTTTATATTTTATGTTACGGAACCCTTAAATCAGTGAACATTCAGAAATCAAAATTATAAGCGAATTTATGGAAACATTACGTACACAATTGACGGACATAAATGACGGACAGAACACAAAAATATCTATAATCGGTACAAATCACGCAAATAAACATCTCAGTATTTAGTAAAATTTTTTATAAGGTCAACATTTTGGTTTTCAAGAACATTACATGGTACGGTGCATTTGGTACACGGTACATTTAACGGTATAGATGGGACGAATTTATAACAGAAAATAATTATAATACCCAATAATTAAATATTATAAAATTTCGATCGCTTCCCTTTTTTATAAGATTTCTACCCTTTTGACTTTTTATTTGACCCCAATTTGACCCCATATCGTAAGATCGCCACAATATATACTCGTATTGTACATAATACCATACTGGTTCTGGTACTTAATGTCAATTTGAATGTTACTTAACTAATAATTTTTGTTCTAATTTAAAATATTTATTAATATTTTTATGTTACATATCAGATTTTTTTTATTTTTATTTTTAATAGTAAGCTTTTATTTGATTTTATCAAAATATTAGTCAGTAATTATAAATTCATATAAAATACTCAACAATTTTATAAATATTAAAATTTAAACTGTTTTGAATATTATATTAATAAAAAGTGATATTTCAATGTAGGATATTTTTAGTTAAACATATACAAAATACGCCTACAATAGCACATAAAATTTTGTGGTGTTGCAACCAGAATTAATAATCCAATTCAGTGAATGTATTGATATACTTACATTTATGACCTAGAGCAAGGTTGAACTTTAAGCTCGTTTGACTGCTTCCACTACTTGTCATCTGAGGTAATCTAATTTCGGTTCACGACTATAAAAACCAGTACGAAAAAAATATTTACATCATTCTCATTTGGTCGACGTATTCATCAATATGTTCAGTAAAGTAAGTGTGTGACAAAACACATAATATAAAGAATTGTATTATATACGTGTAATAAACGTATCATTAATTTTATTTCTTGATTTTTCAGATCGTTACTTTGTGCGCGGTGGTGGCAGTGGCCTCTGCTGGACTTTTACCTGCAGCAGTACACTACTCACCAGCTGAGGCTGTATCATCTCAAAGCATTGTGCGTCATGATCAGCCTCAAGCTATCGCCAAGTTGGCCGTAGCTTCTCCTCTTGCCTACCACGCCGCTCCTTCCGTCGCCTACCACGCTGCCCCAGCTGCCGTCGCATACCACGCTGCCCCAGCCGCCGTCTCCTACCAAGCCGCCCCTGCTCATTACTCTTCTGCCGCCGCTGTTTCTTCCCAAAACATTGTCCGTCATGATGAATCCGCAGGATTGGTAGCCTCAGCCCCTAAACTGGCCCTCGCCGCTCCCGTCGCCAAACTTGCCCTGGCCTCTCCCCTTGCCTACCAAGCAGCTCCAGCCCTTGCATACCACTCTGCCCCCGCTCCAGTCGCCTACCACGCTGCTCCCGCTTCCATCGCCTACCATGCTGCTCCCGTAGCAAAAGTTCTTGCCCAGCCTGAAATCATTGTAAGTATAAACGTTGTTTTAATATTATGTACTAGCATCTTTAATCGATAATTTATTATCAATTTTCAAAATTTATTTTATTTATTTTTTTATATAAAAATTTCAAATATTTTTCTTTTCATATTTCCATTACTTCACTATCTCTACTCCTCCAGTTTAAAATGTAGGCTTAATTCCAGTTAGATTAGATAAATTACATCATTACCTCAATATAAGATAAGCTGAAAAGTCATATAAAAGAGAAAAAGCATAACATAAATTATTATTAGAAACGACTAAATAAAAATAAAAAAAAAGTAATATTAACACATTGATATGATAATCCACCTTTTCAATTTTAATTACAGGCCCACCCGAAATACGAATTCAGCTACTCCGTAGCTGACGGACACTCCGGAGACAACAAGCAACAACAAGAATCCCGCGACGGTGATGTCGTAAAGGGCTCCTACTCCTTCGTTGAGGCTGACGGTTCCGTCAGGTCCGTGGAGTACTCCGCTGACGACCACAACGGTTTCAACGCCGTCGTACACAACAGCGCTCCCGCCCACGCCCCCCAAGCCATCCTCAAGGCCGCCCCCGTCTACGCCGCAGCTGCTCCCCAATACTACCACTAAATTTGTTGATTATTGATTGTGTCAAATGGTTGTTGATAATTTATTTATTGTAATAAACGCATAAGTCGAATAAAAACTAGTTTACTTTAAATCAATTACTATGTATAGATGTTAAGGATTTATTAATTATATAATATTATATAATAACATAATTACAGCTTTAAGCTCGATCTAACTTCGCTTTGATAGTCTTCCTTATATCACTATATATAAACGATATGTTTATACCAACAAATTTGGTATTTGGTGAATAATATAATAAGAATAATAATTAAATTATATTAATAAAGTATCGTTATACACATAACATAAAAATTTCGTTACAATACCTCAAATATTAACTCTTTCCACTCGAGTCGCGCATATACGGCGCCGAAGTGGCAATTTCCTCGAGTGAGAACTAAGATAAATATTATCATAAAGCATCTATAATTATAAATTCCTCGATATTTATACGCGCATTTAATACATAACGTAATAAACTAAATATATAGAAAGTCATTTATTTTTATTTTTTAAATCGTACCAGTTTTTTTTCAATAAATTTAAAATTCAATTTTATTTCATATTTTTATGAAATTATACGTAATCAGTGTCCGCAATCATTATATGTACATTGTACGTGTCGGGATAATTACGTCATTATAGACGTAATATATAAAATATGTATACAGAGCAGTCGTGCCGCAATGGCACATAGTGTGATTGTAAAACCGACTGGTTGTAGGTTCGATCTCAACTTGAGGAGATGAAATATTTACTTAAATTTATATTTGCCTCAGCAGATTTATATTTACACACAATGCCTCCAGAAACTGATTGACATAGTTAAATATCGAATCTACACACAAGATAAAGTATCATTAACGTATAATCTGACTTTCTTGATACCTACTATCTTTATTGATCTACAATTGCTGTAACAATCGTGACAGACCCAGATTGAAACCAGTTCATATAATAGATTTCAAATGTAACTTTTATAAATAAAAATATATTTCCTATTTTAGGACTTTCGGTTTAGAGAAGGTCATTAAACGGGTGAGAACTGAACTGCAATGGAAGAGTTGAGTTAAAAAAAAAATTAAAAAGTGAATAGAATATTATTGTTATGGGTTTTCATGGGCTTAATCTATAATTTGATCGAAGAAGGTTGATATGAAGAAAGTGATTCTATAATACATATACTAAAGTCAAAGAAAGTGGCAAAATGATAAAGTCCGTCATGAGTTCATGACACAGCGGTACAGAGTAGACTATCAACGCAACGATTGTGTGTTCGACGCCCACGCGGTTTACAGTAAAACGAAAAAACCAAAGTTGTCATTATCTTTATTTATTGATATTCTACTCCATAAACGGAATACAACATACACAAAATGGATACGTACAGTTCCTCTTTAAAAAAATATAATTACAATTAAAGCACAAGCAAGTGACTATAAACGCGACGGTTGTGTGTTTATTTCCCACTAGAAAGATGAATTATTTAATATTTTGATTTCATTTCTTTGCTCCAGGAAGAAGACAAAGCGCAGCGTTCAGTACCGCTAATACGTAATGTTCTCCACTTCTCATAATAATAGGTTCTTTAAATAAAATATTATGTGATACCTTTTAGAAATGCAATTTTCTAATCAATATGTCGCCATTGATCTGAATTTGATTGGAGGATGATTATATAAAGACATTAATAAATTAGAACGGAATTAATATAATTTGCATATTAAGAACTTTAGGCTAGCAAGGCTGTTTATTAATTATATAATGTTCTTGACTTTATCTTGATATACTTGTATTACTTATCATAAACAAGGAATTTTTAAATCGTGCATATAAAATTGCTGGGTGGTTATTACTTATACCATATAAATTGATTTAAAATGGCATATCGAATCTAATTACAAATTAAAAATTAACACATAATTTGTTTGTCTATGTATTTTATTTTATAAATAGTCAACAATCATTTTATAAAGAAGAGCTGATCCGCTTAGTGGTAGTATTGGTATACGGGAGCAGCGTGTACGGGAGCGTGGAGGACAACTGGAGCAGCTTTGACAACAACGGGGGCGGCCTTGACGACAACTGGGGCGTGGACGGGGGCACTGTTGCGTACAACGGCGTTGAAACCGTTATGGTCGTCAGCGGAGTACTCCACAGACCTGACGGAGCCGTCAGCCTCAACAAGGGAGTAGGAGCCTTTTACGACATCACCATCGCGGGATTCTTGTTGTTGCTTGTTGTCTCCGGAGTGTCCGTCAGCTACTGAGTAGTTGAACTCGTATTTGGGGTAGGCCTGTAGATTAAATAATTCTAATTTAGAAACGATGCCAAATTTGTAAACAAATATATTAAAACTTACACCAAAGATATTTCTGTAAGCTTTATACAAGTATGAAGCTTCATAAAAATGATCTCTTAGATTTGAGTTTTTATGTTCCCAACATTATCTTTAAATTATATTAAAAGCTTTTTTTTAACCACATTATTTTAAAACTTACAATTTCTTCAGGTTGAGCAATAACTTTAGCGATGGGTGCGGCGTGGTAGGCGATGGGGGCTGAAACTGCGTGGTAGGCAACGGGAGCTGGGGCATGGAAAGCAAGGGGGGCGGCGACTGCTAACTTGGCGGCTACCACGGGGGCATCGTGACGCACAATGCTTTGGGAGGAGACGGCACTAGCGGGTGAGTAATGTACTGCGGCGGGGACGAGCCCGGCAGAAGACACCGCCACAACAGCGCAAAGTGTTACAATCTATAAAAAAAAGACAATTATATCATTATTTTCAAGATTTCTTTTTTGTTTCTTTTTACTTTAAGCACTGTTGAATAAAAAACTCACTTTAGCGAACATGATGAATTAAATCAAATTATTGATTGATAATTCATACTGCAAATACTTACTTTATATACTTGTTATTAAATAAATTTATTTAAGGAGGGGGAGGCAGATAAGAGAACTCTAGCCTTGATCGTGCCTGCTCCAGGCAAAATTTATGCCGAACATTCTATCCTACATATTGAAATATTAATATTAATATATTTTATCTACAAGTAATTATTTTTTGCAAAATATTGTACAATGTTGTATATTAATGCAATGTATGTGTTACGTAAATATTTGATTAGCTGCATAAAAAATGTCTAAATAACAGTATATGTTATAAGATTTTTGTGTCACTTGACAGTTGCATACAAAAGTTGATAAAATTTTCGTTTTTGTTTTTTTTAATTGTATTTGTTACCGGCAATCAGTAGAATATCGGTATTCTACCTAACCTGGCACATCCAGGCAAACTATGAATTAATATGAATATTATTATGTAGTACATAAAAATACTAAAATTGTCATGCGTTAGGATATAGACTAGGTAATGCAGAAGATTTCTATGGATTGTAAAAAGTACCTTTTGTTCCTCTGGCGATAAGTAAAAAGCTCTTGGTCAACATTAAATACAAAAGACGGAAAATTCCATACTTTAAACATACAATTATTTGTGTAGGCTACCGTTTAATACTTACATGTATAAAAATATGTTACATTCTAAATACAAAACAAATATAATAAATTATATTTTTTTATTGTCGTCATATAAAAGAGAATATTATATATTAAAAGGTCAACACTTTGCTTTCTTCTTTCCTCAATTTTAATACACATTGCAAATTAGATAACAATGGCGCCCAAGGTCGTGCGTTATGAAATCTGATTTAATGATTATATAGATCTAACTAGCATTGTATTCAACAACGAAAGTTAATTATCTCTTAAATTTTAAAACGAAATAAATTCATATTTTAAATAAAATAATAAATAATATATGCACTAGCACTTAATATTAATAGGCATTATCATCCTTTTTTACGACACATTAAGTTATTATTTTTAATTCATCTATTTTATTACTTTAATGAAATAAATGTGTTACTTTCGTTATAAAACACTTAAATCTACAGATTATAAGTATTGGTAATATTAACAAATCCACTGCAAATTGCCTGAAATATTGAGAGGAGGAGAGCCGAAGCGGGGAATTGAGACTTAGGATAGGGGGATTTACTAAAGCGCAGCAGATTAATATCCTGGCGGATTCCTTGTACTCGGTTAAGTACTTCCATCAAATACGGGTCCCATATATATGGCCGCCCGTCGAGGATAAAGGATCAATTAAGTAAAAAAAATATCATCTGAAATTCTCGAGCGCGTCTGATTAGTGTAGAGTGAATTAGTGGAATATATATGATTTAGCATGTAACCACATGTTAAATTATGTATATTCCATTATTCTAACAATTTGAGAGTTACGTAAAGAAGGAGGAGGACGATGAAGTTGTAAAAAAAAATGTTATCTCGAGATTCTCGAACGTGGCAATTTTTTTTTTATTATAAAGGGAATAATTTAAGGATTACTAAAAGTATATAATCTGATAAATTTCACTTGACAAACTAATAAAAATAGATCGATAAATTTTTATGCAGCTACAGGTGGCCTATATTCCTCTTTTCATGTTTCTATTATTCTCTTACTCTTTCTCTTTCTATTATTCTACCACTAATCGATGAAGGTGATCATTTAAAAAAATACTAAAGAAAATAATATTTTTTATAATAATTTTCTTTTAATACAAGCATTCTACTTCAACCATACACTATTTTATTTACATGCTATATCAATGCTATAGTATATCCCTTCAGATAATCGTCCGATTCCGCGTCTAGGGCATGAACATAAATCATATAGGTGTACCTTAATCAGACGAACTTAAATATTTTAAAATGACAAAATGGATTTTACACATTCTAACAACAGCTGCGAGCTTCTGTTAAGTATATATGTGCATGCAACAGTTTTACATTTTTGCAAATCTATAACCGGTCATTCTAATGTTCAAAACATATATATTATATGAAATTGTTTTCTTGTGATCATCTAAGCTTCGTTACCTGATATGGCTCTATGACGCTCGAGTAAATCTCGTATTTAGTATTTAGTGTCTTGGGCTCTTCTACTATTGGGAAAGTATATATCACTCGCTGAACTTGCAAGACTTAAGGTCACTAACAGCTAGTTTAGCAACTTCCACTACTAATCTTTTGATTCAATTTTAAATATAAATAGCTGTACTAGTGCGAATATTTATCATTCACAACTTGAGTATTTGCAATAACAACAATGTTCTCCAAAGTAAGCTTCAGATTTAAAATTTAAATTGTAACGCTAATATATTAATTTGTGACAGTATCACTTATTATTTAATATATTTTACAGATTGTAGCCCTTTGCGCTTTTGTGGCGGTGTCCTCCGCTGGACTCCTGCCCGCAGAGATCCACTACTCCCCAGCATCTGCTGTTTCTTCCCAAAGCATCGTACGTCACGACCAACATCAAGTGGTTGCTGCCAAAGTGCTCGCCCCAGTCGCTAAATTGGCCGTAGCTTCACCTGTAGCCTACCACGCCGCCCCCGTCGCCTACCACGCACCTGCCCCCGTTGTGTACCACGCCGCCCCCGCCCCTGTAGCCTACCACGCAGCCCCCGTCGCTAAAGTCATCGCTCAACCTGAGGAAATTGTAAGTATTTTTTTTTAATTTGAACATGTATTTTGATTTATTATTTCAATACAATTTACTAATACTATTGGTTTACAGGCCTACCCCAAATACGAGTTCAACTACTCGGTGGCTGACGGACACTCCGGAGACAACAAGCAACAACAAGAATCCCGCGACGGTGATGTCGTAAAGGGCTCCTACTCCTTCGTTGAGGCTGACGGCTCCGTCAGGTCCGTAGAGTACTCCGCTGACGACCACAACGGTTTCAACGCCGTCGTACACAACAGCGCCCCCGTACACGCCCCAGCTGTCATTAAGGCCGCCCCCGTCGTTCTCAAGGCTCCCGTATACGCTGCTCCCGTACAACAATACTACCACTAAAGTATTTCATTCATTTAAAATAAATGAATGATAAATATTTATTAAATACAATATAAGTAATTTTTCTTTAATTTACTATCCCTTTTTATTTCACCATAGGCTAACGACTAAAACGCAGCATTGCTCGCTTATGTACAGTTGTTATAGCTGTTTTTATGTTGTTATAATTTGCATATGTCCTATTCTATTGTATAAAGTACATCACTGTAAGATTTTTATTTAATTCCATTCAATAGTTTTTAAGTGAAAGTGGGAATAAACCTTATCATCACAAACTTTGAGTTATTGTAATATTTGTAAGATATGTTTAAATTTCTTTTGGGATTTTTATTTGGCTTTTGATATTTTTTTACCAGAATTTGGATATAAGTTCCTAATAGTCTCTCACTTCTCATCTTATATATAGTGTATATGCGGAAAGACAAACTGATAGATGTACTATTATAAAAAAAATCAGCTTGACAGTTGGTATTAGAGTATATAAAGCGAATATTTTGTATTGTAAGGTTGCTCCAGAACTAAGAATGAGTTTGGAAAGGAGTATTTGGTTCTAATAAGCCTGAAACATGTGAAGTTAAATTGAAGTAATCAAGACATGAAAAATTTGCTATTCGTGCTAACATAACCTCAAAAAAAAAGCCCTGACTGTGCTTAGTATTTACAGTGTAGTTGGGATGTGGATATTATTTTTATAGAGTATTTAGGTTTCGATATTTTTTTCCTTAAAGTTATATTAGTTGTAAATCAGAAGTTGTTTTTTTATTCTGAAAAAAAAAAATCTTATTTGTTTTTCGAACTTCAAGCCAAATATTTTGAAGGAATGGTTTTTAAATTTTTTTATAAAGTACTTTTTTTCTGTACTTTTTTTACTTTAAGCCCTTAACTTTACTTTTCATCATTACGCAAGGACAAATATGTAACTCATTCCTTTCTTTAAAAAAATCGATGTTAATTTTTAATTATTAATCGATGTTAATTGTCCAACTCAACTCAATCAAAAGATACAAATCATTATGCATCGTTTTAGCTGTGTTTTGTATAAAATTTACCGCGTAATAAAAACCTAAGTGCAATTGAAAAGTTGAAAATTTATAGATATTACAAAGAAATGGAGGCCAGTCGTGGCACAGAGTGTGACTGTAAAATCGACTGTTTGTGGGTTCGATCCCCACTTGAATAGATAAAATTTTTACTTCCCGTACACTGCTGAAATTGGTACGAAACCCTCAGTATGTGAATTCGACTGTCTGTTTTTTACTGTCTCGCACTCGCACTTTCTTATATTAAAGAAGAGAGACCGTGGCACCGTTCAAGGTCGCGCATTATTTAACCTGATTTAACAACATGAAAGTTCTAAATAGCAATATTTTCTACAACTGTATATACTCTGTTGGCTTTTTTAAAGACATTATTTTGATTGTATCCATCGCACCGTTCTCTATATCTCCTAATGTGGTTTTCCAATGCATAGAGTTTCTGTTATATACCCACTGGATTTAAATTTTAATTTGTTCCAGTAATGCTTCCACCACAATCATGACCATCGGTCGACCATTACTCGACTTGACACTAATCTGCTTACCAATGACGATTATAGTCAGACTTATACGCCTTTACTTGGGAACTGTACACCAGGAACACGATATAAAGCAACAGCACCACAATACAATACTGAATAAGATCACTACAATTGTTAAAATGGTGGCTAGGTAAGTATTGATCTAGAGCCCCCACTAGTACTATGTTACGTCTGTGCATAGTCAAACGAGATAATTGTATAAAATAGCAATCCAAAATAGCATCTTTCAAGCTTCTCCTCAATCGCCCATCATTCTGGACACTCACAGACAATTAAATATTACCTTGCGACTCAATGTTGGCATGCTGGGACTATGACTGATTGTCGCAAATTTTGTTTTTCAAGCATAGCTTTTTTCTCGGTTCACAGTTTCTTTACACACAGTTAATTGTTGCTAGCTTCTCTGTAGGGAGATTTTTACTTATTAATAAATATTTACACATTACATTTTTTTAAAGTGTTTTTATAAGTATGAAATAAGACTTTAAAAAATGTAAAAAAATATATTTCTATTTGAACTGCATAAAATAATATGCTTTTCATTAGCACTACAGCTTGAAAGTACTTATGATACGCATGTGTAAAGTTGGGCGTTATAACAAACAGCAGATAATATAATTCATTATGAATTTCTAATGTTCTAATCATTATTTATTTTCAACACTGACTGTTATTTATAAAATTCATTATCTGCTGTGAAAATGGCGTGTGGCGCCTCGGTTCGGTAATGATCGGAAATATTTAGTAGATATACGGTTTAATAAAATAATGATGGCGAACTTCACATTGTATAACCTCGCACAAATATGAGCTTTAACTCAATGGCAGTAAGGCCAAATATTACTTATATTAAAATATAGCTAATAACGAAAATAATAATTTTTTGTTTGATATTAGTCTGAACTTCGTTCATTTAGTCATTGTATTATATTTACGTTGAAAATAATGTAATGTATATTACAGCAGTTTAAAATAACAGTTAAAAAAATATAATATAATGAATAATTCATTATAAAAATATAACAGTAACGCCCAATATACGCATGTGTATCTATTACTGTTATAAAATATATTAACGAAGTTAAATTTGTCACTTTTGTTACAAAACACATAAAAAATAGATTATTAATATTAATAATATGTACATACTCACTGCAAATTGCCTAAAATATTGAGAAAGTATATATTACTCGCTGAACTTGCACGAGGTAAGGTCACAAATAAATAGCTAGTTTGGCAGCTTCCACTACTAATCTTTCCATTCACGTTCAAATATAAATAGCTGTACTAGTGCGAATATTTATCATTCACAACTTGAGTATTTGCAATAACAACAATGTTCTCCAAAGTAAGCTTCAGATTTAAAATTTAAATTCTAACGCTAATATATTAATTTGTGACAGTATCACTTATTATTTAATATATTTTACAGATTGTAGCCCTTTGCGCTTTTGTGGCGGTGTCCTCCGCTGGACTCCTGCCCGCAGAGATCCACTACTCCCCAGCATCTGCTGTTTCTTCCCAAAGCATCGTACGTCACGACCAACATCAAGTGGTTGCTGCCAAAGTGCTCGCCCCAGTCGCTAAATTGGCCGTAGCTTCACCTGTAGCCTACCACGCCGCCCCCGTCGCCTACCACGCACCTGCCCCCGTTGTGTACCACGCCGCCCCCGCCCCTGTAGCCTACCACGCTGCCCCCGCTTCCATCGCCTACCACGCAGGCCCCGTCGCTAAAGTCATCGCTCAACCTGAGGAAATTGTTAGTATTTTTTTTTTATTTGAACATGTATTTTGAGGCCAGTCGTGGCGCAGTGGTACAAAGTGTGACTGTAAACCGACTGGTTGTGGGTTCGATCCCCACTCGAGGATATGAAATATTTACTTAAATTTATATTTTCATTTCTTCGCTCTGGTGTCGAGGCAAAGCGCGGCGTTGAGTTCTGCCACTCAACACGCAATGCCTCCAAAATTCGGCAGAAAGTGGGGAACGGAGTGTCTTAACACTAGGTTCCCTCTGCCTACCCTGCTGTGTGCGGGATATAGCGTGAAGCTAATTTAATTTTTTAATTTATGTATTTTGATTTATTATTTCAATGCAATTTACTAATACTATTGGTTTACAGGCCTACCCCAAATACGAGTTCAACTACTCCGTGGCTGACGGACACTCCGGAGACAACAAGCAACAACAAGAATCCCGCGACGGTGATGTCGTAAAAGGCTCCTACTCCTTCGTTGAGGCTGACGGCTCCGTCAGATCCGTAGAGTACTCCGCTGACGACCATAACGGTTTCAACGCCGTCGTACACAACAGCGCCCCCGTACACGCACCAGCTGTCATTAAGGCCGCCCCCGTCGTTCTCAAGGCTCCCGTATACGCTGCTCCCGTACAACAATACTACCACTAAAGTATTTCATTCATTTAAAATAAATGAATGATAAATATTTATTAAATATAATAATTAAATAATTCATCATTTTTATTTCATCATAAACTAGCGTCCTAAATGCGGTAGTCAAATTATACAAAATCTTTATATAAATTTACCTGTGTTATTCCGATGTACATATTAACTACACAACTTTATCTAATGACACGTCGATATAATCAACTTCTACTTTTTGCGTGAAAGTGGAATTGTAATTCAACCTTTGACATTTATAATATTTATAGGGTATATTAATAATTTTCACCTTTAAAAAAATAACTAAAAACAGAATACAGATCTAATTTTATTTTTCTATACAATCAGTTGCAGGATATTTTTTTATAAATTAAACTGGACCTCCGATATGCCATCAGAAGTCCAGTTTTCCAGTATCGAACGCCATTTGAGATTTTGCTAAGACTCTCAGGAAACTAGAAAATATGATATCTCAATAAAGAGAGCAAACTAGTGGGACTGAATTTGAACCTCAGCAAAACAGAATAATGGCTAATGGTTTAAAAAGTAAAATTTCGGTAGAAGAGGTCGAACTGGATTACGTAGAGCAGTATTTATACTTAGGAAAGTAAGTTTCATTTTCTACAACGAACAACGAAGACGAGATCAATAGAAGAATCACGTGCAGCTGAAACAAGTACTGGACCCACAAGGAAGTATAATACTAAAAGGCAACTATGAATTAAATATGAAACAAAAATATCATGGGTAGTTGTATCCTCCTTTGCTTGATTTATGGTTTAAAAACGTGGATACTAACAAGCAAAATAAAGAATAAGATAAAAACTTGCCAGCGTGCAATGGAAATAAACATGCTACAAAATCTAAGAAAAAATCAAAATACAAAAACCTAAGATATAAGAAAAAAGACAAAAGTGACCGATGATCATTATAGGGCTGGCTGGGAGGGTGCACGTTGCGAGATGCACTGACCAGCGATAGACTCTCAAAAGTAGTAAATGGATTGGCCCACAAGGAAGAAGAAATGTGGGTAGACCACAAAAATAATGGGCAAAAACAATGTACATAGTGTCCATGGCCCGGAAAAATTGGATAAGACTAGCACAGGATAGAGAAACATGGAGGGAACTGGAGGAGCCCTATACTCACCAAAAGGTTCCTTTAATTTAAATAAAAACATAAATAAATAAATATATAATAAAAGAAAAAATATATAAAACAAATCAATAATAAAAAAGAATAATAATAAAAAAAATACGGCAGGGAATAATAGACATCCAAGGTTTACATAACAAACAAATCATTAGTTTAAGAAAATATTTTGAACATAAATCACAAAATTCCTCTCTCCATAAACAAGTAACGAAAATTGACAAACATCTTACACCGCTAAATTTGCAAGAAACAGGCACACAAAATAACGATACACTAACACAATTACACCAAAAAATATCACGGTGGCAAGAAAAGTCTCTTCATGGGAGACACCGAAATGATCTGAACCAGCCTTATGTCGATAAGAATGCATCAAACGACTGGCTCAGACGAGGTGTGTTGTTCCCAGAAACAGAGGCTTTTATGCTTGCTATACAGGATCAAGTTATTGCCACCCGAAATTATAGAAAATATATTACGAAAGAAATAACAGAAGGTTCTGATTTATGTAGGCATTGCAATACCTCCCCTGAAACTATTCAGCACATAACAGGCGCATGTAAAACATTAGTACAAACCGACTACAAACACAGGCATGATCAAGTAGCATCTATCATACATCAACATTTAGCACATTCTTATAAATTTGTACAGCAAAAGTTACCCTATTATAAATATAAGCCAAATACCGTTCATGAAAATAGGCATTATAAACTGTATTGGGATCGAACTATTCTTACAGACAAAACAGTATATTGCAATAGACCAGATATTACATTTTACAATAAAATTTCAAATACTGTATACATTATTGACATAGCCGTACCCAATTCCCACAATATTCAGTCTACTATCGCTGAAAAAATCACTAAATACCAAGAACTGGCATTAGCAATAAAAACACAATGGAAAGCAGAAACCATCCATATAGTGCCAATAGTCATATCTACCACAGGATTAGTACCAAAAACTCTACACAACAGTTTAGATCTCTTAAATATTCCACAAGCGGTTATCCACACTATACAGAAAGCAATCATCCTTAACACTTGTCATATAACTCGTAAATTTTTATCAACATCATCTGTACACTCGATCGCCTCTATACTTGGTTAAGGCCCGTATATATGGCAATACACCTCTTTTTAGGAAGAGAGATTTCTAAAAGAAAAGAAAAAAAATACAAATATTATTAAAAAAAATACTAAGAAGAAAATAACATTAGACAAATTTAATTTGCATATTGTGAATTTCACTATAAACGTTTTTTTGTAATTTCTATCAAATATGTTCAATTTTATGTTTTTAGGAAAATAAAAGGGTTTATTATTATTATATTATTATTAGTATACAATTAAATAACACAAGAAGATTAGAATAAAAGAGACTGACTTTCTGTAAGTAAATAATAATTTACGTCAATAGACAATTGGGAGATTTTAAACTTTTTATTTTTTTACCCGACTGCGAATTTTCCGAGGCCTTGCGTTTTGGGTGGCAAAATTTACTAAATATAAATATTATTAAATAATAATTTATTCCTAGAACCGACAGAAATATATAACCATAACCGTCGCGTTACAGTTACACCCTTGTGCTCCTGCGCCACGACAGTCTCAATCACAATAAACGAAAGAATAAACTATAGTTAGTTTTATTGTCTCACACTCCAGGCACGAGAGTTTAAAAAACGTTGCAAAGAAACAATAAACAACAACCATAGCGGGGTAGGCAGAAAGACACTCCAGCCTCATAACACTTCCGTCCCTTACTTTACACCGCATTCTGTTGGCGGAACTCTGCACCGCGGTTACCTTGCCTCTTTACGAGGAAAACATATATATATATATATAAAAAAATATTTCATCTCTTCAAGTGGAAATCGAATCCACAACCAGTCGGTTTTACAGTCACACTATATATGTATACATATATCCGGCCTTCAATTGTTGTTAAAATATACATAAGTAAAATTAAATGTGTTTGTACATCTCTTACAAGACACTAAAACATTAAAATAGATATTATAAATATTGTTACACGCCCACTCAAAATTGCCTAAAATATTGAGAAAGTATATATTACTCGCTGAACTTGCACGAGTTAAGGTCACAAATAAATAGCTAGTTTGGCAGCTTCCACTACTAATCTTTTGATTCACGTTCAAATATAAATAGCTGTACTAGTGCGAATATTTATCATTCACAATTTGAGTATTTGCAATAACAACAATGTTCTCCAAAGTAAGCTTCAGATATAAATTTAAAATTCGAATGCAAATATATTAATTTGTGACCGCATTAGATACGATAATTTATTAATTGTAATTTTTTACAGATTGTTGCCCTCTGCGCTTTTGTGGCGGTGTCCTCAGCAGGACTCCTGCCCGCAGAGATCCACTACTCCCCAGCATCTGCTGTTTCTTCCCAAAGCATCGTACGTCATGACCAACATCAAGTGGTTGCTGCCAAAGTACTCTCTCCAGTCGCCAAATTGGCCGTAGCCTCACCTGTAGCCTACCACGCCGCCCCCGTCGCCTACCACGCACCAGCCCCCGTTGTCTACCACGCCGCTCCCGCACCCGTCGCGTACCACGCTGCCCCCGCTTCCATCGCCTACCACGCTGCCCCCGTCGCTAAGGTCATCGCTCAACCTGAGGAAATTGTAAGTTGTTTTTATATTTGAAGGTGCCTTTTCATTAATTATTGCAATACAACACAACTAACTGAAACAATTCAATAACAGGCCTACCCCAAATACGAGTTCAACTACTCAGTAGCTGACGGACACTCCGGAGACAACAAGCAACAACAAGAATCCCGCGACGGTGATGTCGTAAAGGGCTCCTACTCCTTCGTTGAGGCTGACGGCTCTGTCAGGTCCGTGGAGTACTCCGCTGACGACCACAACGGCTTCAACGCCGTCGTACACAACAGCGCTCCCGTCCACGCCCCAGCTGTCATCAAGGCCGCCCCCGTCGTCCTCAAGGCTCCCGTATACGCAGCCCCCGTACACCAATACTACCACTAAACTATATCATTTATTTAAAATAAATGAAGATTAAATATTTATTAAATACAATTATTAAGTAATCTTTTTTTAATTTTTGCCCATTTTTATTTAATCATAGACTGTTGACCTAAACGCTTCAGCTCGCTTATTATTTTATAATAGCCAAATCTTTACATAAGCCTTTGTGCTATTCTGACGTAAAAATCACATCACTGTTAGGTTTCATCTAAACATAGTTTACATAGTTTTTGCCTGAAAGTGGAACTAAAATTCGGGCTCAAAATTTATATTTGTCGGATATATAAATATTTGGCACTTTTAAGTTTGTTTTATAAAAACATTAATATAAATATAAGGTATAATAATACATTAGCTTAACATAAAAAAAAATAAGTTTCCATACCTCAAAAGGTATTTTATTTATAGGATCACTCTCATCTATCCTACCTATTAAAACATTCCTATAAAACCATTAAAAATACTTAAAGCTTATTCGAAGTGTAAGGTCTCCATTGGCTGCAATATAGCAGCCAATGGAGACCTTATTCATGGCAAGACTAAGTATTTAAACGATTTTTATATATACGAAATATACTTTCTTACTTTACTATTACTACGAATGGTAGTAGAAGCAATCACCTAGTGCTAATGATGACTACGGAATACAGAAGCAACGGTCAGATTCAAATACAAATGACTAACAATAAATCGACAAAATTGCGAAAATCTAATAACAAAATTTCTAACTAAAAAGTGGAAAATAAAAAAATATAGATATTATTAGAAATTGAAACCTTACAGTATACAATAACTAATACAAAACATGAAATAAAGCCAAACTGAAAAGAAAAATACAAGCTCCAGATTGATAGTCGGGAAACCTACTTTTCAATCATTTTGGGCTGATTTCTTATTTTTGATACTTTTTATTTTATTTTTTTGTTTTTATAAGCAGTAGGGTTATTTATAAACATTTTAAATGACGAATCTATGCATGAAACTTAACCATAAAATGAAATTGATTCATTTCATTTTATGGTTAGGTTATGTTGTGACATGTTTTTCAAATACATATAATAATGTCTATATATAATAAGATAGTCAAAATATTTTGTCTGTACGTTTAGTAATTTTGACATTTCAGTCAAAATATGTATTTAATAGTGACACTTAAAAAAAAATAATAGAAAGTAAAAACTTTTTCTTATTTTTTTTTATTTCTTGTCTGTGTGTCTGTAGATATATATGGTCACATTGTTCTCTGAAAGGACTGGAACCGATTTACCTAAAAGTTTCACCAATAGCTTTGGTTTAACCCAACTTAACAGTTCAAGCTGTTTCATCAAAATCGATTCATTAAAAAGGAGTTATCGTCATTTGAAGGAACTCAAGGCATTAGTTCGCCTGCGAATGTTATATAGGAATCGCGTTAAATTTTATATAGCAAATCATAATAGTCAGCTAAGCCAAGCTAAGCGCGGCATTGAGTTCTGCCACTCAACAAGCAATGCCTCCAGAATTCGGCAGAAAGTGGGGAACGGAGTGTCTTAACAATACAGCTGTGTGCGAAATACAACGTGAAGCTGACTATTATATAATATTTTATATAATAAAGTAAACAAAATTAATTGTTAGTGGAGATTACCTTAATAACTCATAACAGTTAAGTTTAGGGTTCCGTATCTTTTAAGGAAAAAAGGAACCCTTATAAGATCACTTTGGTGCCCATCTGTCTGTCTTTCTGTCAGTCAAGAACCTTTATCCGCCAGTAATGTTTAAATATAGAGTTGAAATTCAAACCATCTACGCAAATGTACGGTCCCTTGGTTTCCTGAAAAAATCTTATTTCGACATTTACAAAAAAGAAAGATATGACAGTTTATATGGCAAGAAACGACTACATTATATATTATACTATACGCGTATTTCGACACTACAAAAGCTATCAACATTAACAGAACACTTCCGGAGGATTTCCGAAGGAAATTGGTTAAAACCATAAAGTATAAACATTTATGGTTAAATCTTTAAAAAATAATTGTATTAAAAGAGAGGCAACATTTGGTATTAAAGTCGCTAGTTCACGTGAGGTATCAGACGAAAAGGGAATTGAGCATCGGCTTGATTTCACAAAAAGCTCGAGAATTGTGCGGTATTTTTTGTCTCACATACGCACTTTCTTATTTTCAAGGAGGGAGACCACGACAGTTCTCAAGGTCGCACATCATGTAACTTGATTTAAAGATTTGAAAGTTCTAAGTAGCAATATTTTCAAAAACAAATTTAATATTTGTAATTAATTTAATAAAACGAAAATTTAAAAATGGAAATTAAAAATATTGTCAAAATGAACATGCCCACTCAAAATTGCCTAAAATATTGAGAATGTATGTATTACTCGCTGAACTTGATCGACTTAAGGTCACTAATAGCTAGTTTGGCAGCTTCCACTACTAATCTTTCGATTCACGTTCAAATATAAATAGCTGTACTAGTGCGAATATTTATCATTCACAACTTGAGTATTTGCAATAACAACAATGTTCTCCAAAGTAAGCTTCTGATTTAAAATTTAATTTCCAATGCAAATATTGACCGCAATAGATACGATCACTTAGTATTTCTTATTTTTTACAGATAGTAGCCCTCTGCGCTTTTGTGGCGGTGTCCTCCGCTGGACTCTTGCCCGCAGAGATCCACTACTCCCCAGCATCTGCTGTTTCTTCCCAAAGCATCGTACGTCATGACCAACATCAAGTGGTTGCTGCCAAAGTGCTCGCCCCAGTCGCTAAATTGGCCGTAGCCTCACCTGTAGCTTACCACGCCGCCCCCGTCGCCTACCACGCACCTGCCCCCGTTGTGTACCACGCAGCTCCCGCACCCGTCGCGTACCACGCTGCCCCCGCTTCCATCGCCTACCACGCAGCCCCCGTCGCTAAGGTCATCGCTCAACCTGAGGAAATTGTAAGTTGTTTTTATATTTAAAGGTGCATTTTCATTAATTATTGCAATACAACACGACTAACTGAAACAATTCAATAACAGGCCTACCCCAAATACGAGTTCAACTACTCAGTAGCTGACGGACACTCCGGAGACAACAAGCAACAACAAGAATCCCGCGACGGTGATGTCGTAAAGGGCTCCTACTCCTTCGTTGAGGCTGACGGCTCCGTCAGGTCCGTGGAGTACTCCGCTGACGACCACAACGGTTTCAACGCCGTCGTACACAACAGCGCCCCCGTACACGCCCCAGCTGTCATCAAGGCCGCCCCCGTCGTCCTCAAGGCACCTGTATACGCTGCTCCCGTACACCAATACTACCACTAAAGTATTATACTCATTTAAAGTGAATGAATGTTAAATATTTATTAAATACAATAATTAAGTAATTTTTATTTTTATTTTTACCCATTTTTATTTTATCATGAACTAGTTTCCTAAACACAACTTTACCCGCATTTAAACTTATTGTTTTATTATAGCCAAATCTTTACATAAACTTATCTATTTTGTATTATTCTGATGCATAAACTACATGTCTGTATGATTTCATCTATATCCATTCATCAGTTTTTGTGTGAAAGTCGAAAATACATTCTTTTATTCATTCATTCTTCATCACAAGCTTTGACATTTATAATATTATAATAAAATATGGCTGACACATAATACAGTTATCACTTTTTATTTTTTTATGTATGTAAAATACGTAATGAGATAAGATGTTATATTTTGAATTTTTTAATTAAATTTAAACAGCCTATTAAAATATATAAAACATAAAATACTTCATTATTACTCCCTAAACCCTTTTATTTTACATCAGAATAGTTCTATTTTTTTTTCTAATAAATTAATAAGAAAAGATCAAAATCAAAAAAGCCTTCTGAATATAATTTTATTTTTACTATTGAAAGATTCAAAATCTTTTTATTATTTTGTACCTGCCAACGCTATGGTAGAGTGTAAAGTAATTTTAATTTAATATATTACGATACTCGGTTACTATAGCAGTTTCGATCCCCATTCGAAGGAATTCATTATTATTTATTAAAATTTTCATTTCTTCAGGTTTCCTATCCCTGCTCTGTTGCGTGCGGAATACAGCGTAAAGCTGATTTAATATTGATTTCTACCGTAATTTCAAATAAAAGGTTTTTAGGATTCTGTACCTCTAAAGGAAAAACAGACAAGCTATCTCAATAAGCAAATAATAGATGAAACCCCTATAGAATCACTTTGTAGTTCGTTTGTCAGACTATGAGATTGTGTATAAACGGAAACTAACGTCAAATATTTAAATTTAATGTCTGTTATAGCACGGATGAATGAATGTTCTAAACGTAAGTTCAATCAAAAGATATGAGTATTTTGTATGATATTACCGTCATAAAGTTTGTCATGAAGTAAGAACTTACAATAGAAATAAAGGAAAAAATTCCTAAGAAAATAAAGAAAAAATATGTTGATTAAGTATTTTTTTCATAATTTTCAAAGTTTTGTTAATAAGTAAGTTCCGTTGTTTTTGCTGTGTTTTATAAATTTCTCTGCGTAATCAAAACCTATAGGATATGAAATTTATCAAGAAGTGAAAACTTGCAGTATAAATAAAGGAAAAAGATCAAAAAAATTAAATTTGTAGATATTTTATAGAATAAAATCAGAACAAGCCTAAAGTTTATAGTTCGTTTTATTCAAAATTAATGCATACGTCCGCAAACTTAAGTTTGTCAACATTTATAAATTGTGCTTTCTGTTGGCATACAATCCTAAAATTGGTACAAAACCCTGGGTATAGGAGTCCGACTCGCATTTGACTGATTTTTTTTATATTTTTGATATTTATAATAATTTCGTTACTCTACCTCTACTAGGAAGATAGTAACAGTGTCAGCCCTATGATACTAAAAGGAAAGGACGAGTTTAAATCTAATTGATTTGAAAGAATTGACAAGATTGCGAAATCTTATTAACAAATTCATTGGATTCTAACTAAAAAAAAATTAAATAAAAAAATATTAAAAACTAAAATATCCCTACTGTGTACAAAACCAAAACTACAAAACTTAAAGTTGAGAAACTGAAAGCATCGAATAATATTAATAAATCGAGTAAAATTAAATCATTATTTATTTATTTTTTCCTTATATACGTCTTTTTTTGCTTATTATTATATTTTTTGCTAAATCATATACAATTGTTTGATCCAGATTTTTTATATATATTATATAGAGGCCATATAATTTTATATAGAGGCCAGTCGTAGCGCAGCGGCACGAAGTGTGACTGTAAAACCGAATGGTTGTGGGTTTGATCCCCACTCGAGGAGATGAAATAAATAAATAAATAAATCAGCTTCACGCTTTATCCCACACACAGCAGGGTAGGCAGAGGGAACCTAGTGTTAAGACACTCCGTTCCCCACTTTCTGCCGAATTCTGGAGGCATTGCGTGTTGAGTGGCAGAATTCAACGCCGCGCTTGGCCTCGACACCAGAGCGAAGAAATGGAAATATAAATTTAAGTAAATATTTCATCTCCTCGAGTGCGGCCACTAAACACGCAATGCCTCCAAAATTCGGCAGGAAGTGGGGAACGGAGTGTCTTAACACTAGGTTCCCTCTGCCTACCCTGCTGTGTGCGGGATATAGCGTGAAGCTAATTTAATTTATTTCTTTTTAAAAAGTAAATATAGAAAATACTTATTAACACCATGAAATTATTTTTTAATGCCGGTCGTGGCGCAAGAGCACAAAGTGTGAGTATAAATGCGACTGGTTGTGGGTTCGATCCCCAATCGAGGAAATGAAATATTTATTTAAATTTATATTTCCATTACTAGTTTTGGTGTCGAGGCAAAGCGCGGCGTTGAGTTTCGTCATTCAGCACGCAATGCCCCTATAATTTGGCGGAAAGTGGGGAACGGATTGTCTTAACATTAGGTTCCCTCTGCCTACCCTGCTGTGTGCGGGATGCAGTGTGAAGCTGATTTTTGATTTATTTATTTTGTGCATAACGTAAAGAAGAACTAGTAAGTATTTATTACCTTTCTTATGATATAAAGAAAGAATCTATAATTAAAGGTCAACACTTTGCTTTCTTTATTCCACTATTTCAATGACATTGCGTATTGGGCAGCGGCGTCCAAGGTCGCGTATTACAAGTATCTAACCTAATTTACCAATTTCACAGGTTAAGTAGTAATTTAACTAGTAACAGAATTAATTATAAAAAACCAAAATGAATTCATCTTTAGGTACATAAATATAATTCTATTTGAAATAGATAAAATAATAATCTATACGTTAGCACTTAACTTTATTGTTATTTTTATATACATATGTAATTGGATCTAATATTTATTACATTACCACATTGATTGAATTGAATGTGTTTGTTACTTTTGCTAGTAAATAGCACTTTAAAGCAGACATTGACGTTAATATGAACGCACCTACTGCAAATTGCTTAAAACATTGAGAAAGCATGTGTCATTCGCTGAACTTGCACGAGTTAAGGTCACTAATAGCTAGTTTGGCAGCTTCCACTACTAATCTTTTGATTCACGTTCAAATATAAATAGCTGTACTAGTGCGAATATTTATCATTCACAATTTGAGTATTTGCAATAACAACAATGTTCTCCAAAGTAAGCTTCATATTTAAAATTTAAATTCTAACGCTAATATATTAATTTGTGACAGTATCACTTATTATTTAATATATTTTACAGATTGTAGCCCTTTGCGCTTTTGTGGCGGTGTCCTCCGCTGGACTCCTGCCCGCAGAGATCCACTACTCCCCAGCATCTGCTGTTTCTTCCCAAAGCATCGTACGTCATGACCAACATCAAGTGGTTGCTGCCAAAGTACTCGCTCCAGTCGCCAAATTGGCCGTAGCCTCACCTGTAGCCTACCACGCCGCCCCGGTCGCCTACCACGCACCTGCCCCCGTTGTGTACCACGCCGCTCCCGCACCCGTCGCGTACCACGCTGCCCCCGCTTCCATCGCCTACCACGCTGCCCCCGCTTCCATCGCTTACCACGCTGCCCCCGTCGCTAAGGTCATCGCTCAACCTGAGGAAATTGTAAGTTGTTTTTATATTTAAAGGTGCATTTTCATTAATTATTGCAATACAACACAACTAACTGAAACTATTCAATAACAGGCCTACCCCAAATACGAGTTCAACTACTCAGTAGCTGACGGACACTCCGGAGACAACAAGCAACAACAAGAATCCCGCGACGGTGATGTCGTAAAGGGCTCCTACTCCTTCGTTGAGGCTGACGGTTCCGTCAGGTCCGTGGAGTACTCCGCTGACGACCACAACGGTTTCAACGCCGTCGTACACAACAGCGCTCCCGTCCACGCCCCAGCTGTCATCAAGGCCGCCCCCGTCGTCCTCAAGGCTCCCGTATACGCTGCCCCCATCCACCAATACTACCACTAAATTATTTCATCCTCTTAAAATAAAAGGATGATAAATATTTATTAAATACAATAATTAAGCAATCTTTTTTTATTTTTAAACGGTTCATATATAATATTAATCATCATCAAAATACATTTATCACAAATAGAAACAATTGTTATTTCTTGCTGACAATTGATTGATCTTGCTGACAACTGAAAATTTTAGTTATTAGTCAAATAACCCTTGAAATCTTGTATTCAGGGAGTAAATTGCTTAACTTTCTTGCATGGACCTACTTTTAAAATGCAATTAATGCTATCAACTGAAATACTTATAAAAAAAATAACAAAAAAAAATCACATAAATCAAATATTTCGTTAGAGGATCCTCTATTTTCTTGTATTTATACTTTTATTATACAAAATAATTAATTTTATATATTTAAATATAAATTGTTTTAAAAATTACATTCAAAAATATATAAAAACACTCGTACGTGGTTTGGACAAGGCTCCAAGCCATCGATGGCTAGAGCTCCAGAGAGAGGAACCTCCCCACAATACGCGCCGTCTTAAGTAAACTGCCTTCTGCATTCGGTTCTTGTTATATTTTTACGTCGGGATTTTTCTGAATATTAGATAAATTAAGAAAAAAGGTCGAAATAAAAGGAAATGAGCTTCTGTAAAAATACATCTTGTTTATCTTTGTACGAAATTACAAAAAGCTCATAAAAATATAAGAAAGAACAGAGTTATAACGAGTTTATGTAGTGTATCAGTTTATGTACTTTTATATGCATATGTTTTTTCTAAATTAATTATCTTTTTAGAGATAATAATTCAGTTAATATTCTAGCATTAATTGCATTTTGGAAGAATTAATCGTAAATACGATATATTACAATTTTTTTTACCACGTCCTAATATTTCCATTAAATTAATATTATAAAGCTGAAACGTTTATTTGGTTGAACGCGCTAAATTGGAGAATCATAAGCAACTCTTAATTATCGCTATATGACCACGGGGCAAAGTCGCGGGTTACAGCTAGATGTTAACTTTAAATAGTAAATATAGCTTTATGAATTTGTTTGTATTAATCAAGGATTACAATATTTAGGTACAATTTCTTTTTAACCCTAGATAGATAACCATATACAATCACTGTACAATAAAGAAAACCATACGTGGCCTCGACGACCTGCGTATGTTTGAGTGAGCATATTTTAGATTATGTATAATATATACTACGTTTATGAATGTTATAGCTAAATTGTTTATACATCCATGTATTAATAGATTTATTAAATGAAAAGCATTACAGTTTTTTTTTTTATATTTAATTAAATAAATATAATTAAATAACAAAATAGGGTACTTCGTTTTCTTTAACACTTTTAACGTGTTATTCCACTTTGGAAAGAAGAATACGTGCTAAAAAAACGTTTAAAAATTTTAATTTTTCATTGAAAATAATGATGAAAGTGGTGCACTTACCAAAGCGATATGGGTGTATCTTGCAGGCTCTGATGGTGAGCTGAGCTAGCAGCCATGGCTGCCGTTTAGTGACACAAAAGAACCATCGAATTATATCGATTTTTCAAAACCGATATAATTTTATGGTTTTTAAATGTTGATTCGACGTAAGTGATCTATCTAACATAATTTTCTTTAATATTCGATTATTCTTTCGTTTTATTTTCACGCTGAATCCTGTACGGTAGGAAGAGAAAACATAATGTCAAGATTCCCCGTTCTCCACTTTATTCACGAACTTTAGGTGTTGTATGTTAAGTGGTGAAACTCAAGTCCACAGTTATCGAATATGTTATAAAATATATTGACACGTGACAAAAGTTATAAAAAGACGATTTCCTTATGCTATTATTAGTTAATCCACATTTCTACTCAGAAGATGTAGGACTCGATCTAAATTGTTTAAAAATGTCTAAATGAAAAGAAAAATAACAATGACATGTTCAATGTGACAATAGATTTAGAAAGCAAAGATGTTATCAGAAGTAACGAATCCACATTATTCTTGCACAATAACCAATTTGATAAAGCAAAGATGATAAAAGTTTTGGTGAATTTATATAATAGAAATATAAAGTATAAAATGGTAAAATATTGTAGATTGCACCAACAGTTCGCTAGTATATTCCGTTAGCAACGGTTCATCTCAATACTCCAATATGTTTTGTAAAGTACGACAAACTATCGATTTAATTAGAACATTTACTACAATGAAATTAGTTTATAAAAATATATTTGTTTTTTTTCTTTTGCAGATTACATTTCTAACCCTTATTGTTGGCTCATGTTCTGCAGTTCAAATAGACCCAAGTACAGGCTTAGATCAAGGATCTTATAGATCTAACACTGGTAAAGCGTGGCAGATGGTGAAAATATATCCATCCAGTTCGCCGTCTATGATCAAATATGAGACCTATGTAAGTCATTAATATTTAATAAAATTTGTCTTAGTTTTAAAAATAATAATTTTTTTAATAATTCAAGTTATATATAATTTTAGGGCTATCCAAAATATGAATTTGAATATGCAGTATCAGATAAAAAAACAGGAGACCACAAATATCATCACGAATCCAGAAATGGAGATAGAGTCCGTGGAGGATATAGCCTTGTTGAACCCGATGGTTCTTTAAGAAAAGTCGAATACGATGCTGATGACCGCAATGGGTAATTTTTTTATGTATTATAGATATTTCAATTTAAAAAAAACCACTATACTTGCAATTTCTTGGTTTTACACCGCTAATATTATAGTTCTGTTTTTTTTGCTTCACGATGTATCCCGCATATGGTAGGACAGACAGAGAACATCTAGTATACCACACACTTCGATGCCTATTAAGACTTATTTCCACCGGATCCATTGCACTGCATGTTGCGTGGCGAAATTCAACTTTCACGCTGTGCCTCGTTGCCAGAGCGAGGAAATTAAAATATTAAATATTTCATTCCCCCTTGTTTGAATTAAACCCACAACCATCGCGGTTACAGTCACATGCTTGCGCCACGACGGCCTCAGATATTAATGTTATTGTTAATAAAAATGTATAATAATAACGATAATATAATATTACTTTACTTTCTCATTTCAGCTTCAATGCCGTTGTTAGCAAGACAGTAAATAAACATGGTGATCACGCTTTTTCCATATTTGGCCAAACAAGACACTTTTTGCCGATTACAAGCGGTATTAAAATTAATCATTTTTTTCCAAGCAATAATCATCACTATCAACAATTTAAAACCAATATAGAAAATGAGGATGACAAACCTGTCAATGAACAAGTAGTAGATGTAAGGCAAGAAGAACCAAAAAATCAAGATACTAAGGAAGCTGTTAACAAAATGATAAGATTAGTTCCCATCAATGCAGATAATGCTAATAGTAATGTTGAATCGGATACTAAACAAGAATTAACAGAAGAAACACCGGTTGAAACCGAAATTCCTAAAGTTAACGAAAATGTTAACTTAGAAGTGGAAAGCGCTTCAAAGATGCCCATCATTGAGGAAACAGTTAGAGCTGAACCCATTGAACTCATAGAAGACTTAAATATTAATAAATTACATAAAGAAGAGCCTCATGCCGATTCCGAAGTAGCATCATCATATTATCATTCAAAGATATATTATGTTGGTTTTTAAAAAAAACATTTACTACTTTGTTAATTATTTATAGATTTCCATTTTTCATTATTATTAAATAAATATAAATATAATTGAAAAGGTTTTTATGTTTTGATTTGCTATAACTTAATCTACCTTGAATCCAAAAAAGAATCCCAATAAGGAATAGATTTCGAAGTTAGCGCTAAAGAAATTTCACACATCGACTAATACGAAGAAGTGAAAAATTAAAATTATTTGTCAATGGCCTACTTGCATTATTAATATAAGATGGCGCTGCTCTCAAAATTCTCATTAAACAGTAAGTAATAGTTCACCAGTTATGTAGATGGCGCTCAATAAAGATATAATTTGAGTTTAAAACTTTTTCTTCAAAGCGTTATTTAAATAAACGGATAAAATTTTATTGCAATATGCATTTTGATGAGAATCAGAAGAAATTTTGTTATTCTCCTATGTCTACACTACGCCTGTTCAGAACCTAAAACCACGGTGGGTTTTGTGAGATACATGTATTTATAGATAATTCATAATATTGTTATTAAAAATATATCAATAAACATCATAATATATATATTTGTTTTAATAATATACTTAGCATGGATTTTTAAAAATTATATATATTACTAGAGGGGCATTTAAAATTACAAAAACTTATTAAAATTATATATTTATACGTATAAGTAGACTGGAAAGACTACTTTTCTTTATCTAAAATTTATTTATATCGAATATTATAATTATAATAGATATACAAATTATTTTTGTAAGTATCATAACATATTTTTTTAACACTATCAGATATATTTCTGTTATCTTATATATGTATATGTTTCTTTTCGTACAAAAATATTTGACCAATTCTTTTATGGGTGTTTCAATTTGATAATGATAGGTTGCGGTTTTATTATAATGGCATTGAAACTAACAAGACATAATGTCATGGTCTGGTAGCCGTCAGTTGTTCTTAACTTAATTTAAAGTTTTGGTATATCATAATAATATTTCATAAGTAAATTAGAATGTATAATATTAACGTAGGAAAAAAGTGAAATATTTAAATATTTGACATTCTTTCATTAGTTTCTTTTATTATTTATGTATTTAATGCATTATATTTTGGGAAATTAACCTTCAGTGAAACGTAATTTATTTATTGGAATAAGAAGGCTTTGTTTGCCTATAATATAGTAGGTACTTTTACGACAGTGATTCCTCAAAACATATATAGGTATCTAAAAAAACTCACATATTTTTTATATAATAGATACAGTGACGTGTTCATCATAAATATCAGCAATAAGCATTAACTTTTAAGGATTTTTTTTATATACTTATTTAATTTCGCTGTCGTCCGATGAATGTTTTAAGTAATTTAAGAGCCACTTACTAAACCTTATATTATAATAGTAAAAACATGCATAACGCAACTAAATTGTAATAGTAATGCAAGATATATAATTACATATAAAATTTGTACAGTAATATGTTATTTAATGAAAGAGGCCAGTTGTGGCGCAGGGGCACAAGCGTGTGACTGTAAGTGCAATAGATCGTGGATTCGATTTCCACTCGAAATATTAAATATACTCATTTCCACGCTCTGGTAACGAGGCAGAGCGCGCCGTTAAGTTCCGACACTCAATACACAATGCCCCAAGAAATTGGAGGAAAATAGAGAACGAAATGGAATGGAACTTAACACTATGTTCCCTCTGCCTACCCTGCTATGAGCGGGATACTATGTGAAGCTAAAAAAAATATTATTGAGAGAAAAAAAATATACATACAATAAATAATAGATAACTAAGAACTTAAAATAGAAAAAAAACTGTTAAATATGTTAATTTGCTAGCTGTACTTTATAGCATAGAAAATGATAATGTTTACCTAGTGTAGGTTAGTAAAATGAAAGGAAGAATGGGGGATCGATTAGTAAACGCGAACCATAACTTCTATTAGGTAACTATTAAACCACAGATTTAATTTTAACACTGCATCAGGAACTGATTTACGTAAGGGCAGCATTCTTGAATCTAGAATATATAATTTTGTACGGTGACATAACTATTTAAACTATTGTATGTACTAAAGCAATTTATATAGTGAATACGACTTAGCGCTATATGCAGATATGCTGATTATGTGACCGGTTTTCATTCATAAAAGCCATATAGCACATGTGCTTGTTTTTTCGTTCTAAAATTTATAGATATTTGTAACTATGAAATTAAATATACATATATAAGAAATTCTTATTATTTCAATTAAAGTTATGTGATAAGAAGTCACTTACATAAAAAAAAACTTTCAAATGATAATTTTAAAAAATATATTATTTTACCGGAAATATATTGGATATATTTTAATGATTTCCAAATTCAACGTTTTTATCAATCGTGTCCCGATGTACCTATTTGATCTATCATAATACTATTGTTACTCGAATCGTGTGTATCTAAAACGTTTTAATTACTACCACAGCGACCATGAGTTTGGTATCACGAGTTCAAAACTATTTTTTTACGAAATAAGTATGTTATATAATTATTCTTCTGTACTAATATACTCACGCAGTTAAACATAATTGTTTTTTTATTATATAAAATAAAAAAAAATTAATCAGCTTCACGCTTTATCCCACACACAGCAGGGTAGGCAGAGGAAACTTAGTGTTAATCACTCCGTTCCCCACTTTCTGCCGAATTCTGGAGCCATGGCGTTTTGAGTGGCAGAACTCAACGCCGCGCTTTGCCTCGACACCAGAGCTAAGAAATGGAAATATAAATTTAAATAAATATTTCATCTCCTCGAGTGGGGATCAAACCCACAACCAGTCGGTTTTACAGTCACACTTTGTGCCCCTGCGCCACGACTGGCCTCGATTATATAAGATGATAATTATAAAAAAAGGAAGAATATTGTAACGGTACCACTTATTGTATGTAGAATTTATTTTAAATAAACACATTAAGGTACTTGCACAATAAAATTACAAAGGCGATTAAACGGCGGTAGTAAAATCGTAACGATTGACCCAAAATATATTTAAACGAGTTTTTAGGTGCTTCTCTTAAGGAATATATTTATTTCAATTAAACTTTCGTCTCAAAGGACCTCATAGAATTTGGGTATAAAAAAATATTACATGATACTATTATAGATAATAGAAATGATATTGATTAGTACTTGCCTCCCATCGACAGCGAGTTTAAATTTTTTTAGCTTCAGGTTGTATATAGTGGGTAAGGCAGACTGAACCTTGGAACCTAGTGTTAAAAATCTCCGTTCCTATTAAGACGTTCCCAGTTAAAGATGCGCGTTAAAGGGAAGTAGGGAAGTAGGGGGCAAAACGAGGAAAAATGAAATGAAATTAAATATTTCATTTCTCCTCTCGAGAATCGGACCCACAACTGTCGCGATTACAATTGCAAGCCTGTGCTTCTGCGCCATGACGGCCTTTCGACGTGAAGTGTAGTATTAATTTGAGTAAATGAAATATTTTTTATTGAGTAAATGAAAAAGACTAAACTAACTAAATTACATGTAAAATATTCATTATGAACAGAGAGAGTGAAGGACTAAATGGAAGCACTACGTAACGGTAGTTATATTAACTTCACATTCCATTCTTTGTTTTTGCTTTATTTTTAGACGATGTAATTACATTTTGAACGGCGTAGGTTGTCATTAATGTGTAGCAGGTTGAAATCAGCAAAATTAGACTTAATGAAACTAGACTATATGATTGACATATATATGAATCTGATAAAGAAAATATCATACATTTAAAATTATTTATCAAAAACTATAAAGAACACGAGGATTAAGAAACCAAATCAAAGAATCCAGACCTATATTTTTTCTAAAAAATATAGTTCTGATGACTTAGAATTGGAAATATGGATATTCCTTTCTTAAGTGGAATACCACTTCAAAAATGTAAATAATCTAAACTATATATATTAAGTTTTTCCCACAAATATGACAAACATGTAGCTCCTTATATTACTATCACATTCACGTAACAATGTTTAAGAAAATAATAAATGCATTCGCTGATTATACAATAACAGTACAATAAAGACAGATCAAAATAAAACAATCACTTACTAAAAAATTGTGACAATACAAAGCTTTCTTTATTATTTTTTAACTTACATATACCTATATCGGGTGTCGCAACCTGATAAAGTGAGCAGATTGGCAATGCAATTAATGTGATCCGATCGGATATCAGGGATAGGCGCCCCACTACCTAACAGCTTATGTTTTGTTTGTTATATAAAAAGACTTCGCCAACTAACAAGCAACAGTCCACAAGCAAATTCTAACCAAAGCAAAATGTTCTCCAAAGTAAGCATTTTAAAAACGTCTCGAATTATCTTTACGTAACTAGCTTAGGATAATTTCAGTTAGCGTAAACTGGGGCACAACGGACGGTCATTATATGTTTAAATCACCGTCAGCCTCACGTTGCCTTAACTATATTTTTTTTATAATGTTGTTTTTTTTTAAATTGATTTATAATTTAACACATAACTCCGTTTTTACTATACCACTGTGGTTTTTCAGGTTCTAGCATTATTCGCTATGACAGCGGCATGCAATGCAGGTCTCCTGCACCATGCCCCAGCTGTCTCCCATAACGTGGTTCACCATGAAGTACCAGCCCATTACGCTGTTCACGCGGCTCCTGCGTATCACGCTGGCCATGCTGTGCAATCTGCACCTATTCACACCTCAGTCATCCACTCCGTCCCGTCAGTCCACGCTGCTCCTGTAGTACACGCTTCCGCTCACGAGGAAGATCATTACATTGGTGAATTTGTAAGTTAATCTATATTCTGATGGATCTATTTTACTTTTTTTCTATGTTATGTTAAAGATTACGTTTTTTTTTACGTTAGTTGTAATAATACTATATTTATCCTGTTTTCATTTATTTTCAGGCCCACCCAAAATACGGTTACTCCTACTCCGTTGAAGACCCACATACTGGTGACCATAAATCCCAGCACGAAACTCGTGATGGAGACGTTGTCAAGGGAGAATACTCTCTTTTGCAACCTGATGGCTCTTTCCGCAAAGTGACCTACACCGCTGACCACCACAACGGGTAAGATTAAATTATTGAAAATATACATAATTTTTATCTAATATCATTACAATATAACAATTTGAAAGTTAAACTAAAACAAGCGATTTAAAATACACTTATCTATGTTCTTTGCACGTAACATAAGATATGCAAAGAATTTTCATTACATCTTTAATGTAAGAAAGATTCTTTGGTAAACCGAAATGTTTTATAAAGAATTTTACATAAAAGAAATCTTAATTTCATACAAATCCTGTATTTTACGTTCAAATACATCTGCTTGACATTATGATCCAATTATATGCATTACAGAAATTTACTAAAAATAGATTATGTGCAATATGTTGAAAAGCTATAAAAACGACTTATTTGCAGATTCAACGCCATCGTCCATAATTCACCACCAGTCATCCATCATCATTAAGGTTCACCAAACAACTGTGATATTAGTAGTAGGTAATTTAGTTCTACATATTTTCGATTACATATCCTTCCGAAACTTCAGCTCTTGTATCTATTGCTTTGTTTTTATATAAAGGGTTTCATCATCTCATTGTTAGTGTTTACAATAATTTCATTTTAATATATTTCATGTGCCAAATGTTTAAATGAGTTGTGAATAGTGTGTGTTTGTCTGTTTCATACTCTTCCAGAATGTTTGAATGTTTACAAAATCTATCATTTAACATATTTCTAATAAATAATATAAAAATATAATACAATCTTTTATTTTTATGACAAAAATTACCAAATACCAAAGGTGATATATATAACAGAAACATACTGTACTGTATTTACATCTACATAGGAGAAAATATAATTTTATATTTTACATTGCTTACATATCATATAGAAATTTATGCATTATAGTTTATGAATTCGATGAGGTAAATAGTATGCACCCAATATTTGGTGTTAAAAATGCAAACGGTAATTCACACGTGTATTATAACGAAATTAATTAAAACTATATTTCGTGGGAATACAATACACAACGTTTAACCCAAATTGCAACATTTTGAAGTTACTCGTCGGGGCGAAGAACTCGTCGGGGTGAAGTCCAGTCCGTTTTTCACAATTGGAAAAAATGATGTTTTCATATAGTGGATATTTTTATTTATTTATTTATTTATTATTTTTATACACCGCTCATATTATGCTTATATTATAAAACAAATACCTACATATATATATATTAAGGGTAAGCACACAACGAAGTTTTATCGGTAATCACCATATTTGTCAAGAATAGGTTAGAAGTTTTACCAACTTAGAAAATAGTGGGCGTAGTAATTGTGAACTAAATCATTTTAATTTTGATAACTTTATACATAAAAAAATATTACTTAACTTACATTTCTATATTTATTTATAAAATGAAGATTATTCATTAATAGTAATATTCCAAAAAAATGCTTTTTAGAAATATGCAGTATTTTATTTACTGTTTTCACGTCCAAATTCTCTTTCAAACCGTCTCAAACTCACTACGATCATTATATTTTTTGTAATAAACACTTTATTAAATTTCGATCATATTACTCAATTCTAGTTAATTGAATTCTAAGCATGGGTTAGAAATTAGTATATTCATTAGAAATTTAAATTATATATTTTTCACATTTTTAAAGTTATTCTACATTTGGGAAAGAACATTTCTTACTAAGTTTAAAAATTTTAACGTAGCGGGACTCGAAACCATTCCCTCTGAGAAATGGCTTAGTGGTGAGAGCGCCTGGTCGATTTCCAGGAGGCGCGAATTCGAGTCCCTCGACGTAAAATTTTTTATACGTTTTTTAAATAAGTATTTATCTAAATTATAGTGTTTTTTTGTATTTAGTAATAAAATATCACTGTTAATTTATTCATTCCACTCAATGCATTGTCGGCAAATTTTTAAATGATGTAACTTAATATTATATATTTAAATTTATGAGAAACATTCAACCGTATATGGTAAGATAGTATGTGGCCGTACATCTGCCGCTGTGATTAACGTTGAAAAAAGCGAAACAAGTTTGAACATACAATGGCCTTATATCGTAAAGTTCGCCATTCGTGAGAAAGTGGTTTCTTTTTCATTTTATTTCATAATATTTTTTGTAAAGTTCTGCAATTTTCAACTTAAAAATTTTATTAATCATAAAAATTAAGAACTTTTTATATTCTCGTATACACTCGTAAATATATTTAGGTTATGTAGCGAACAGATACTTATTTTGAACTAAAATATTTGTATATTTTCATTCGCTTGCAGTATAATTAGTTAGTTAGTAAGTATAATTATATAGCGCTACCACAACTATTTATATTTATTTGAATAATAAATAGAAATTATCTACTTAAAAGAGATTGCTGCTTGCTTGCTTTTTTTGATTAAAGAGACGCTGTCGTGGCGCAGGGAGATAAGCGTGTGACTAAGACGCTTGTGGGTTTAATTCTCACTCGAAGAAATTGAAATATTTAATACTTTCATTTACTCGTTCGGTAACGTAATAAAAGCGCGTCGCTTTCCGACACTCAAAACGCAATGCTTAAATTCTCTGGAAAGTAGAGAATGAAATGTCATAACACTAGGTTTCCTTTTTTCCTCCCCGGCAATTCGCAGGAGACAGTATATAGCTAAATATTAATAATAATCTAGTCAAAAGAAAATTTCAAATTATCAATAAATTTTAATTAAAGTCGAGCTAAGCAATCTCGTACAACAAATCGTTAATGGCCAGTTGAACGAGTGACGGGTCAAGCATAATCATTATGTGTCAGGGAATGAATGATGACTGACACATATGAAAACAAAATAAGGAGCGCGTGAAGGTATCAAGCTGAAATTTATCAAAAGATACAGCCGTTTATGCCGCAAATTTTCAAGGGAATCAAAATCTACTAGGTACTTCCCGTGGACTCAGAATCTTGAAATTGGGTACGAAAGAACCTCTTAGGGCACAGATAAGTGCAAAATAAAGAAAAATAAAAGTATATAGGTATTACATAAAAAAATCATTACAAAAAAATTATATTACCAACGTCAATTAATACTTAAATTACAAATCATCCAAATATTTTCCGCCGAATTCTGGAGGCGTTGCGTGTTGTTTGTTTTTCTCGATACCAGAACGAAGAAATAAAAATATAAATTTAAAAAAAATATTTAATTTCCTCGAGTGAGGATCGAACCCTCAACCCGTCAGTTTAACTTTAGATTTTTTAATGTATTTATTTGTATATTTTATTTTTTAAACTATTTATTTATGATTTTTCCACCATATTCTCTTGAATATTTCACAAATGTATACTGTTTATCAATTTATATTGTCAAAGCAATATCTTACTAAGTGAAAGCCACGCCGATAGCAAACCTCTGGACAGAACAGCCTGTAACGAAACTCTGTTACATATTTAATACGAGATGGAGCAATTGAACTACTTTGAATGCATATCTCTAGAGTATGTCATAAATATAGTATTTTTACAAAATTATTAGTGTGCATAAATTTAAGAGAAGAACGTCCTACAGAAAAATAATATGTCAATAATTTATACATTACCATAAAAATCACTCATTTTAATTTTTTTTCTTATTCATATATAATTTGGTCACAAGTCTATTTTCTCTTTGTACTTTATAACATGATATCTTCCTTTTATACCTTATCGGGGGCATAGGGCTCATAGAAAGGATTTTCATTGATAAGGATTTTGTGCGTCAGCCTCCAGATCTTGCCAGGCGAGGCATGTCGAAACTCTTTCAATCGATCACATCCAGGTAGTATGAGAGCAGCCAGGTTTTCTCTTGACAACTGCCTGCCACCTAGATTTTGTTTGGAAATGTGATGATCACAATATAAGAGTCCAGCGTCATTTTCTTAAAAAGATTCGATTTTTGCTCTGCCTGTTCCTACAGTCTTGCATAGGAAACGGTTCGTGGCCCGTTAAACCCCAATTTATTACGTAAACAGTTATTTACGAACGTTTGGCGTTGGCTGGTCAATTCTTGTAGTTTATAAAATGTAATTTAATTATTACAGGACGAAAAGGTCACCTTTGAGACATCCAATTATATTAAGAGGTGGTGCTTAATCTTATATTTCGTAGCCGTGACATGATATACGCCGAAAGATAAAAATCTGCGAGAAAATAAACGCAAAAGTTTCGGTAAACTCGTTGGTTTACCAATATCGTGTTTAACCGATGACCTTCAGTCAAAAGCTCGCTAAGATTAAAAGGGTAACTTAGACATCCTACAAGTCGCAAAGAACATAAAAAAACTCTTACACTGGACATAAAATACGGAACGGTCTTGTTCAAAATTATCTCTCATACTCGTAAAAATTGACAAACTTAAGTTTGCCGCCATATGCACTCTTTTTATATGAATTTAAAAACATTATAAGTGTCTATAATGTTTTTTTTTATGATATACCTATAAATTTCCATTTTTCGGATATTTCTCTTTGTTTGTATTGTAAGTTCTCAATTTTTGCAAAATTCCATAATTGACTATGGCAAGTACACCTATGGTTTTAATTACGAAACGAATTTAACACAAAACGATCGTATCTTTCGATTGCATTTACTTTCATATATATTTTAGCTTGATATCTCCACGTGATCTTGAGATAAAATGGTCTAAACATATTAACAGTTGTCCGCCCATCTGTCTGTTTAGACGGACAATTAAGTGATCCTGTAAGGGTTCCGTTTTTTTTTTTGTTTTGAAGCACGCGACCTGAAAGTACTACAATATATTGCACTTAAATATACAATATTAATTCGATCTATACATACAATACAACGTATTTATAAAGAATGTGTCATTTCGTTGTTAGAATTCTAAACAAACTTAATAAAAAAAAAGTTTTTCATAGTCAAGTTTTTTGATCGTATAATATATAGTAGTCTTTAGTCTGCGCTGCGCTTCACAGTTAAGAAGCCAGGAGGGAAGTATACAGTACGGTCATTACTTGCACTTAATACGATACACTGAGCTCAAATTACATTTTTTTTATTTTGATCGTTAATTTTCTTTTTTAACTGCTTATAGTTAAATATTATGTTTCCATTTTTTTATATATTAAATTATAGAGTCTATTATAACTTAATATATTTTATAGAAAGCCAGGTTTTAAGAAAAGTAGCGGTCGAAGACCAACAACGAGAGGTTTAGTAGCTTTTATTACACTGTAAAAGGTGTGTACTCCTCATAATAATAAAATATATCGGCCATCATATAAATCTACAATTGTAGAGATAAAAGTGTTGAAAATGTGATTTATTCTTTATTTACCACAAAATATATTAAAAAAAAATGTTTAGAGAAAATAATATAATTTTGCTAAAAAATTCTGCATGTCATTTAAATAATTTGGTTGTATTTAATAAAAAATACTTAAACTTTAACAATATTAACAGTTTCATATTACTTTCATTTTTATATTTGTGGAATAAGACCACTGTATCCTTAGCTTTACATATTACACAAGAATTTAGTAGAGCAGTCGGTACTCAGTGCAACCCAGAGCGCTACTTTCTTGCCGGATCGCGTGCCTTCGCTGATATTAAATCAACCAATAAATGAAATAAAAAAGTTAATAATTTTATTAAGTGCATTTTTATTATTAAAGATTTTTCAGAAGGACTCTACTATCTGACTAACTATTCATTCAATTCTCTAATTTGAAATAGATATTGAATTTGCAGTAAAAATATACCTGAATGCCATATAATTCACAAATGTTACTTTTTATAACAAAAAAATTGTATTTTTATCACACTTTAAAAAATATGATTATGAGATTTTAGTTTAGATTCTTACGTGAATAATAAAAACAATGATATTGATAAATACTTTATTCTAATTATTAATATATTTCTTTTTAGTTTCACCTAATTTAGCAAATAAAAATAATAGAACTTGTTAAGACAATGGCCTAAAAGTTTATATAGGATTTTTAATCAAAAAAGGTTTCATTTTTATAAAAAATCATACCTAATATTTAAAAACGCGGTTAGTACACTAATCTGTAATTTTTGTTTGTGTACATAACCACCCTCGTAAAAGTACTATGTTATACTTTATCAGTATTATAATTAGATTTTCTACAATCAGCAACTACGTATGTCGAACGCTTAATTTATTATGCAGGAAAGCTCGTAAGGGCTTCAAGTAACCTTGAGGTAGAAATCCGTCAATGTTACGTAAGGTAAAGGTGACAGTACGTGGTGTCACAGGTAGGGCCGGTTTAGTATCAGATGACTTGGCTTCCATCAGGTATAAAAACAACCACCCGACCTACGTCCCTATCATACAAGTTCAGTCGATCAATACAGCATCAACATGCATTTCAAAGTAAGATTAGAAGATATTAAAAATTATTAATTTATATTGAAAAGAATAAGAGAAAAAAGATTCGTATATTGGATTTTTTTTTTACCTTTTTACTAGAAAAAATCATGACCAAATCGAATTAGCTCGAAGTTCCATCTTAGAAATATTGCACTCTAATACAATAATTTTTATTTTTACTTGGTTATAACACAAAAACAACACTTTTGGTTACAGATTGCAGTAGTCAGCGTCCTCGTGGCCGTATGTCACGCTGGACTTATTGAAGAAGGTCAAAATCACGCCGTTTCATCTCAAAGCATCGTCCGTCATGACCAACCGATTAACGGCGCTACACACTATGCACCTATCGTTGCTCATGCCGCTCCAGTCCTAGCCCATGCTGGACCCATTATTCAGCATGCTGCCCCCCTGATCCATTCTGCCCCCATTGTCCAACATGTTGCCCCCATTGCCCACGGCGCCCCCATCGCCCTCGCTCACGGTGAACAAATTGAAGACCATGTAAGTATAACTAATAATGGACTATGGGACTAGTATAAGTAGGCTTTTTAAATTCAATAGGAAAATTTTACATACAATTTGTATTTTAACATGAAAAATATCTACTTACTTGTAAATAATCCAATTAATTCTAGTTAACATAAAAAAAATATTTCTTTTATACATTTTCAAAAAAAAAACTGAATGAAACTCATCACAACGTTTCAATTTAATAATATAATTTATAAAAAGTTTAACATAGAATTATATGCGCATATAAATATTTAGAATAGAACAAGTATGTGCTTAATTTAGCTTAACAATGAAAGTGAAAGGCTAACTATAGCAATTTGATTAAAATGTGTTCCGTTAATACAACCCAATTAAATATATATTGAGTAATGTCATTACAAGACTATAGAACATTTTGTAATGACAGCATCGACCATCTGTCATTATATGATAGGTATTAATGTCTATTTGTCGAATAAAATTATAGATCAATTCGAACCTAACATTAGCGAACTTAAAGTTACCTCCTTGATGCTATGGAGATTACTCACACTAAATTATAAGATTCATACTTTTAGTGTTATGTAAGATAAAATACATGATTATTGGTATAAAAATGTAGGTACAAAATATCTAAAATTTTTTATATATATATAAAAATATGAACGGAGCGGGATATGATCCCGCGCCTCTTGAAAACCGTCCAAACGCACTGACCAACTAAGCTAAACTATTTTTTTTTAAATTTTTTGATAAATTGTGAAATGTTTTCTAAGAAAAATCTTAAAAATATATAATATAACTATTTCATACATATTACAGGCTCCAGCTCACTACGAGTTCTCATACTCAGTTGAAGATCCTCACACCGGTGACCACAAGTCTCAACACGAGAGCCGTGAAGGTGACGTAGTCAAGGGAGAATATTCTCTGGTTCAACCTGATGGCGCTGTAAGAACTGTCGAATACACCGCTGATGCTCACAATGGGTAATTATGATTTATAATTACAATAAAAAATATACTAGAAAATAATACACAAACTATATCAAGCGTAGTCTAAAAAATATATATATATATATATATATATATATATATATATATATATATATATATATATAGATATATATAGATATATATATATATAGATATATATATATATATATATATATATATATATATATATAGATATATATTACAAAAATATTAAAGTAATCAGTAAAATGACGTCACCGTGCATATCTAATACAAAATCATCTTGAAATGAAGAAATATTATCAAAAATTATAAAATATAACGCTACAACTCAAAAGGCAAACAAAAGCATTTATTACCATATCATTAATTTGCATTGCTTAAGAGAAATTCGACTACATAATACGTCAACGTAATCTATTGAATATGCACGTGGCGATCGCTATAATTTGTAACGTAAACAAGAAAAATTATAAACAGTAAATATTACACGCGCATATTGGAACGCGAATGTATTCCATTACCACTACTATGAACTTGCCTCCAGTGCGTAAAGTTGCGTAAGAACTCACGAGTAAAGATCGCTATGACTAGCGAAACTAAACACAACACTTAGCATCTGTGATTTATCTCAAACAAAAGTTGTTCCACTCAATGATTTCGATAAAATCGTCCCACATACAGTTTAAAGTAAAACATTTATTTCAATTGTATGTAATATTTATTTCGCAATATAAACGTGGCCTAAATGCTTATAACTTTAACAATATAATTGCATATTATATAAGAATATGATATATTTATTCAATCCACGTCCGTGGAATTAATTAAGGTGGAACTGTAATAAAGATGTTTTTTTTCGTTTCAGTTTCAACGCAATTGTGCATAACTCTGCTCCGTCAGCTCACGCTGCTCCAGCTCCTGCGGTGCACTCAGCCCCAATCCAGGTCCATGCTGCTCCTGTAGTGCACGCAGGTCCGTTGGTCCATGCTCCTCTAGTACATGCTGCTAATTTGGTCCACGCACCTGTGATCCATGCAGCACCTATCCTAGCCCAACATTAGGCTGTAACTTTTCTAACTACTGTAATTCCTATTAGAAATATATTGTTACTATTTATAATTATCATAATGTTTTATTTCAAACCATATTTTCGTGAACCTAAAAAACACTTTACTAGAGTTTTTCTGCAAACTCTGGACATAATTAATAATGAACGTAAGAAATGGCCCATTTTAAGAGCGTAGTTAGTTCTGATCGCAGGTACGGCGAAATACATTGGTTAACGGTTAATATTATTAATATTTCTCGATAAATTAAGTAACCAACATCAAAATAAATTTTCAATTCGAACTAGTAATTCCTGAAATAAGCGCTATCAACCAAACAAAATCTTCAATTCTTTAATATCTATACATAAATATTAATAGATATCTGAGAAGATAATGATAATAAATTTCTTATTGTAAATTAATGATTTTTTATTTAAATGGAGCTTATAATAATATTTTGATTGTATCTTGTTTACAAATATTAACAAACGTTTTGTTCGCGCCAGTTAATATCTAGATACTAAGAGGAAACGGCGTTCCTAAATCTCGTGGTGAAACTTCAACTCCCTATTGTCTTAGAGCTCAATCTAACCGTATACATACATACTCTTAGATTACTTTACGCAACTGAGACACATACGATGCAATACGAAATAATGCAGAGAAAAGTATGTCATTGCCACATTTTGATTTCAGATCAAATATTACACATATTTTAAGTTATTTTTGTACTTAATACGTTTGTTTCTCAAGTGAGAAATATTTTTTAATTAATTAAGAACTTTATATTGTAAACCATATTATGCATTATACATTAATTTTAGAGGCCGTGTTGGAAGGAAACAGGAAAATGAATTACTATTTATAATTATTTTCATGTTTTCTTCTCTCTGGTGCCAAAGCAAAAACACTGCGTTAAATTCCGCTACTCAATACAGAGTGCCTAGAAAATTCTTCAGAAAGTGAAGAACGGAGTGTCTTAACACTATGTTTCGTCTACCCTGATATATATGGGTAGAGTGTAAAACTGAGAAAAAAAAATCTATTAGACTTGGATGTTCTAAATTACTATTGAGCCCGCTGTTGTCACAGACCTATATGTATGTATCTATTAATACGCTTGAGAGAAGAGGCCAGTCATGGCGCAGGGGCACAAAGTGTGACTATGAAACCGACTGGTTTTGGGTTCGATCCCTACTCGAGGAGATGACATATTTACTTAAATTTCTACTATTTCTTTGCTCTGGTGTCTGGTTGAGTTCTACCATTCAAAACGCAATGCCTCCGGAATTCGGCAGAAAGTGGGTAAAGGAATGTGCGGAACGGCTGTGTGCGAGATATAGCGTGAAGCTGATTTGATTTATTAGTAAGCTTAAGATGTATATATTTTATTTATAAAATGACTTATTTACGCACAATAGGTATACATATAGCATCTCAATTAAATTTAATAAATAAAAAAAAATATTGAGGCCAGTCGTGGCGCAGCGACACGAAGTATGACTGGTTGGTTTGATCCCCCCACTCGAGGAGATGACATATTTACTTAAATTTATATTTCTTCACTTCTTCGCTCTGGTGACGAGGCAAAGCGCGGCGTTGTGTTGTGCCACTCAACACGCAATGCCTCCAGAATTCGGCAGAACGTGGGGAACGGAGTATATTAACACTAGGTTCCCTCTGCCTACACTGCTGTGTGCGGGATACAGCGTAAAGCTGATTTCATTTTTAAAAAAAATATCCACATAGGTAAGAGTAAGACAGTTCAAAGAAATTCTAAAATAATATTTATTCTATTATATAAAATATAACGCTCACTAAACTTACTCTGCTTTCAAAACACTAAATTTATTGTAACATTAAATTTAATTACGTGAAAGTACATAAAATGCTTTTCATATAATAACATAAATTTAATATAATTTTAAAATAAAATATTTAATTGAAAAATATATTTATTATAGTTCACTTTCCTATTATAATTTACAACTATTTTAAATAGTTTAGTTAGTAAAAGTAGTTTTTTGTTTCAAATTGAAAGAAGTAAATTTCTTTTTTTTTGTGGTAGAGACCGCATTGGCACATTTTCTCATGCGTATAGAAGAGAAGGTTGTGGGCTCGATTCCTCGGAGGAATGAAATAATTAATATTTTCTTGTCCTCATTCTGGTAACAAGGCAAAGCGTGACGTTGATTCCCGCCACTCAACAGGCAATGCTTCAAACGGCGGAAAGTGGAAAACGGAGTGTCTTAAATCTAGGTCCCTCTGCCTACTCTGCTATAGATAGGTATGCAGGATATAGCGTGAAGGGAGAACTTAATATTAAATTTATGGCCACGGTGTTGTGGTAACGATAACGTTGGTAGTGAGTTCAATCTGGACACGGGTGAAGTATTTTATTTGAATCATGTCCGTTTTATTGCTCTCTTTGAAAAGGCGCAGCATTGAATTCTGACTTCTTCCAATCAACATACAGTTCAAGCTTGATATTGTAAAAAAACTATAAACAACTAACTTTAATATTATCATAATCACGCTGTATCGGTTGTACGCAGAGGTAACCTAGTGCTAAGATATCGGTTCCCCACCTTCCGTCGTATTTCTCTCGTAATTTTTTTCATTCCGGAGTTTTTTTTTACCCTCTTGGTGCCAGAACTTAAAGTTTAAAATATTAACAAATAATATTTGATTGCCTCGAATGGGGATTGAACTCATAACCATCGCTTTACTCGCGTTCCCTTCGCTACGACGGCCTCATTTTCATATTATCATGCGAAGTTACTTATACGATTACACAGTTCATATAAAGAATTAGAGCGAAATAACCTAAAAGACATTATAATGACGGTGTGACGGCCTTGATTAGTGTAAATGCAATAGGTAAACCCTGCAATAAGGTCAAACGTATATATTTATAGACTCCTTTTGTGAGTGTTTTTGTGCTGTCCAAAATACCCAGTAACGAAAACTCGCTTAAAATTAAATTTAAGTAGAATTTTTACCGGATATTCTATTTGAACTTTCGGAATAGTCAACAAGGTAACTTGTAAATAATCGTCATAAATCGTAGTAAAGCAATTATTAAATTATTAAAATTTATTAATATAATTTAATCTTCTTCTTCTTCTTCCTGGCATTAATCCCGGCTATTTGCCAGGGTCTGCCTTCCCACTCAACCTACTCCACTTTGCACGGTCTTTAGCGTCCTCGGTGGTTAGACCATTGGCTCTCATGTCCTGCTTCACGACATCCAACCAGCGCTTCCTTGGGCGTCCGAGAGGTCTCACTCCAGGGACTGACATAGCAAGGCACTTGCATCCGACATAGTTCTTAGGCCGGCGCGTAACGTGACCAAACCATCTCAGGCGACGCTCTTGGAGCTTATCCGCTACGTCACGGACTCCAAGACTACCCCGAATGAATGTGTTGCGTATGCGGTCAGACCGCGTTACGCCGCACATCCACCGCAGCATCTTCATTTCCGTGACGTGAAGCTCCTGAGTGTGCCGAGATAGTGCTGGCCAACATTCGCTGCCGTATAAAAGAACCGGTCGGATGATGCTCTTGTATATCAGACCCTTGAGTTTGGGCGGTATCCTGCGATCGCAGACCACACCAGTGACCTCCCGCCATTTGGCCCAAGCAGCGCTTACCCGGCTATAGACATCGTGATCGATGCCTCCAGACTCGTGCATAACGGATCCAAGGTACCTGAACTTTTCCGACTTAACGGCTGGTTCAGGACCTATAAGGATAGTGCTCGAGTCCGGGCTCCCACAGGCCATGTACTCGGTCTTCGACACATTTAGTTTAAGACCGCCGTTCTCAAGCGTACCCTTCCACAGGTTCACTTTACGCTCCAGCATCAGTCGGTTCTCATCAATGAGTGCTATATCATCGGCATACATCATCAGCCATGGAGGCTGGTTTTGGATGTGAGCCGAGACAGTGTCGAGCACCACATTGAATAAGAACGGACTAAGAGCCGAGCCTTGGTGAACCCCTACTGTAATCTGGAAGGGTTTAGTGTCGCCAACAGCAGTCCTAACCATGGAAGCGGAATCGCGGTACATGTCTCTGATAATCTCAATATAGGCCTCAGGGATCCCTTTGGATCGCAATGCCCACCAGATACACTGACGAGGCACACAGTCAAAGGCCTTCTGCAGATCTAAAAAGGCCACATGCAGAGCTCTCCTTTTTTCCCTGTATGCCTCCATCAATGTTCTGAGGGCGAAAACGGCGTCCATAGTGCCCGATCCTGGCTGAAATCCATATTGAGACTCAGAGACAGTACACTCGCGGCGGAGCCTGAGGTCGATCATGCGCTCGAAGAGCTTCATGGTATGACTCATAAGCTTAATGCCCCTATAACTACCACAATCTTGAACACTGCCCCTTCCCTTGTAAATAGGGGTAATGAAGCTAAGCCGCCACTGGTGTGGCATCTTTCCAGTGTTCAAGATATGATTAAAAAGGACAGTAAGTATGAGCACACCAAGAGAGCCCAACGATTTCCACGCTTCGATCGGAATGTCGTCAGGTCCCACCGCTTTTCCATTCTTCATGCGTCGAAGGCAATTACGAGTTTCGTCAAGGGTTATTGGGGCAATAAGTCCGAGGTTAGGCGGTGGGTCGTGATGAAGACTGCATGGGTGCTGAGTATTCAGCAGCTCCTGAAAGTAGCTTCTCCACCTCTCCTTCACAGAGGCATGACTACAGAACAGCGTGCCCTGGGAATCTCTGACGCAAAGACATTTTGCGATATCTTGCGTCGCTTTATCCCGGGAACGTGCCAGCTTGTAAATGAACTTCTGCCCCTCCACAGTTTCAAGTTTATCATACAGTGGTGACAAACTCTCACTGCGGGCTCTGGCTACAGCTCTTTTACTGGCATGTTTAGCTACTATGTACTCCAGTCTGTCTTCAGGGGAGTTGGATTGCTGCCACTTCTTAAAGGCATCCTTCTTTTCACGAGTCACCTCCTGCACCTTGTCATTCCACCACCATGTCTCCCTGTCGATGACACGTCCTCCCCTAGAAAGGCCAAGAACTCGCCTGCCTGCCGCAATGATTGCCGACTGAGCTCGATCCCAAGCATCCTGAGCAGTCTCGGTGTTAGTCGAAAGATTATGACTTTTCACCTCTGCCAGGAACTCGGTCTGCATCGGTCCATTCAGCAACCACCACTTGATCCGAGGCCTACGTTTCTCAGCTACTTTCTTCTTCGGAGTAACGTTAAAGTCCATGACAAGAAGACGATGTTGGGCCGTTAGGCTTTCGCCTGGAATGACCTTACAGTTAGTTACCCTGCCCATATGACACCGTCTGGTCAATAAGTAGTCTATTTGAGTTGAGTGGGACCCGCTCTTATACGTGATAAGGTGCTGAGGATTCTTTTGGAAGAACGTATTCACGACGGCCAGATCTGATGCAATACAGGTTCTTAGAATATTTTCTCCCTCTGTATTGCGAAGACCGTGCCCAAAACCCCCGTGAACACGTTCAAACGGCTCAGCAGCCTTACCGACGTGACCGTTCAAGTCCCCCCCAACTAAGACCACTTCGGTAGACGGTATACCAAGTAGCACTTCTTCATACTGCTCCCAGAATGTCTCCTTTTCGGACGCGCTACATCCCGCCTGGGGAGCATAGGCACTGATTAAGTTAGTGGTAACGCCCTCAATCAGTACCCTTACTCGCATCAGGCGGTCGCAGCGACGGTCAACTTCAAGGAGCCCATTCTGAAGCTCTTCGGAAAGCACTACCGCCACACCGTTTCTACCTGAAGGTGACCCAGTGTATATAAGCCGGTAACCCTGTCCGATGTTACGGGACTTATTGCCCTTCCAGCGAGTTTCCTGGAGGAAAGCACACTGGACCCGACGTCTTATGAGTACATCTGCGAGTTCCCTGCATCGTCCGGTTAGAGAGCCAATATTCCACGTTGCAAAGCGGAGTTTCCTTCTGGGTACTCGCGTCTTTAGCCGTGCCCGTACTTGACACGGTAGCCCTTGCCCACTTATCGCAGGTGTAGGGCGATGTGCCTGCGCGTCGTTTAGCGGCGACGCCCTAGCCGTACCCAGTTTCCTACTCATACTGTCCATTTGTAGCGGCGGATGGCGGTTTTTAATTGGAGCGACTGCCATCTGACCTCCAAAACCCCTTCATGGGGAGAAACCGGGGGAAGAGGAATAGGACATATAGAAAAGGGGGGGGGGAGGATGGGTAGAAGGAGAAGGTAGGAAAAAGGAAGAGATTGAAAGGAGGGGACACCACTTATACGGACTGGACGGGGTTATAACAAGTGGTGGCTCGAGGATCCGGGGTCGCGTACCCGTATGCCCAAGAACTAATATCGGACAGATATTAGTCAGGGCACCCTCTGGATCGATTATTAATATAATTTAATATTAGTATAATAATAATTAAAATATATTTTAAATGTTGGCTGTGTTCGGCTATTTTTATTTACACACCAATATAAATTAAGTTTATTTTAAGAATTAATGTATAAATTAAGAAATCGATATAAACATTTTATTATATATTCTATTTGGGTATTATATTTGTCTGTGTGTGGCGGAACTCAACGCTGCAGAGAGATCTTTTAATAAACAAGAAAAAAAACAATTTATTTATGTTGTAATTATAGGTACCACCACAACAGGATACGCGTTGTCGTTGAACCAAATTTCATCCGAATCCGCACAAGTTACAAGATTGAGAAACTTAAATAGCAAGTGGACGTTTGTAACATCCGGACATTTATAATTGTGTTACAATATAATAAAGTATGGTAGAGACTATTTAATAGGACATTTTTGACAGCTAGCATATTACATAAAGTTTTATTATTTTCCTAGCTATAGCCCGCCCGTACTTTCGTTTGCGTGAACTAGAAAATGTTAAATCCGTTCCGTTTTTTTGCCCACACCCGTCGCTTATACAACCAGTATCGCTGCGCCACAGTAGCCTCAGATCTCATCTCCAATTGACACATAGATTTACTCAAAAAAAACAATAATATGCGCTATAACATATTATATACAAGGATTGGAGTTTAAAACATTTACTATTAAAAAATTAAACTTTTTATTAAGATCCATCTGCTTCTTTCATTTCTTCGGTATCATTAATTCAAAAAGACACTAAAGAATGTCATGAATGGAGAATGAAAAGACAAAAAAAATACATTAATATAATATATAAATAAATAAATCAGCTTCACGCTGTATCACGCACATGGCAGAATAGGCAGGGGGAACCTAGTGTTAAGACACTCCGTTCTCCATTTTCTGCCGAAGTCTGGAAGCATTGCGTGTTGAGTGGCGGAACTCGAGGCCGCGCTTTGCCTCAACTCCAGAGCGAAGAAATGGAAATATAAATCTTAGTAAATATTTCAACTCCTCAAGTGGAGATCGAACCCAAAACCAGTCACTTTTGCAATCACACATTATGCCGCTGTGCCACGACAAACGAACGTATTATTTAATTAAATATTAAAATAAAATCAACTTATAATATCTAATATAATAAAAGAAAATAATTATATATCAATATAAATTGAAACAAAAACCATCGCTATTACAACGAATATGTAACCAGCGACGGATTCATTTCACGTGGCCTTACAGAATTTCTTAATTACATTTTAGTGTTGAATTTCGCTCCAATAGTTAGATATGCAATAACGTCCTTATTTCTTTCGTTAGACTGGTTTGTGTATAGTTTATATCATATTTCCTAGACCTATTTTAGGTTAGATTTTACTACTGGTGGAAGATAGAGTTGTTTATGCCTTAGAACTAGGTTTTGTTTCGAAATGTCCCCTTCAAATTTGTTTCGAGTTTGTCTTCATGATCACAATCTCGTTTATTTAATGATGCACTTCGAGTACTTTATTTGAATATTTCAGTTGTAATTTATAACAACAAGTATTTGATACTAATTTTAAGTATTATGTTAAAATTACATATCTACGTAATTGAAAATGTGTCTCTGAAAGTATCAAAATGATTGTGGCGTTGAGTTCTGCCTGTCTGAGGATAATGGAGAACGGAGTGTTTAAGCACTAAGTTCTTTCTGTCTGCCGTGTGAATACAGCGTGAAGCAAAAAAATATATATTATAATGATGATATTTTAAACTACGAATTACTAATTCGACAAGTTTCTGTCATACATATTAGCTATACGGTGACAAATTTAAAATTACACTCCGGTTATCAAAAACTATAACATTTTATAAGGAAACAACATAATGAGGTAAAATAATGTAATATTACGTTTTTTACCAAATCTGTATATAAATGTTTGTAGATAGTAACGACGGGTGTACCGCATCATGGCAGGAGAAAACAGCCATAAAACGTGAGGTTAGTTTATGATGAACCTATTTTGGATGCTTAAGATATAATAAAACGCATTGGAATGTGTGTTTACAAGGACATTGTATATAATTTTATGGGCATATATAATAAAAAAATATATTTACTATCAAAAATAAACTTTTAGATGTTACTACGGACTTCTTTGTATTTTGTAATAATTTTGTGATTGTAATTCGAAAATTGTATTCAATGTTTTTAAATAACAATAATAGTTTCAATTCTAGAAAATTATATAGACCAGATGTATTTTATGTATATGCTTTTCCTAACATATAAAATTAAGCTTATATAGATGAGCAATAAGGGATAGATGAGCAATAAGGGATAATAATATATATGGAAAACTAATTTGAAAATTATCATATGGAATTAGATTTTATTTAGATATGTATAGATTCTACTTTTTTTATGTATATATTTGCGTTAGCATTTATATTTGATTTATTGTTAAGTAGTTCCAAACCCACTACATTACAAAGATTATTCCTCTTAAATAATATATTAAGTTAAAATGTTAGAGTACAAAATCAATAGCATTTGTAAGACAGAATACTAACAGCAGAGACTTAAACTAAACCTACCAATACTATTAACACTTGAGGGTGATATCAAATAACGACTGCGCATCTTTTTCAAGACTATTTTTAATTGTCCCATAAAATAATAAATTATTCACCTTGAACCATAAAATGCTACATAATTTTATGTAATTGCTATATTATTATCAAACTACCGTATTCTTGCGTAGACGCCGTGTACGACTTCGCATCTCGGTGGTGAACCAATATAAAAGTCGGTGGTTCCAACCGTCTCTATCAGTTGTGTGTGGTCGGTGAAACGAAGCAAACCTAAATCAAAAGCAATGATCGCTAAAGTAAGTGTTTGTGTTATTATCCTGGTTGCGTTTAGTGAAAGGATTGGATTTAGTCACATAAATCGAATAATGATACATTCGTTAACTACTAACTGCGGTTCAAAGAAAACAACGTGTTTTGGGACATTCATTAATAACATGTAGTTTTTATTTTTTTTTTAATGGTTTTTATTGATATATCACAAAAACAATAATATTCCTTTTTTATCCAAATTATTAATTATCAGCTAATAAAAAGTTTCTTTCGTTAGTTTATTCAACAAATAATGACAAAATCAATATAGCTTTTTATTTAATTAGTTAATAAAACATCATAATCGTATCTTCTTCCAGGCCGCAGTTGTCCTGTCCGTGGTGGCGGTAGCAGCCGCCGGTGTTCTGCACGGGTATGGTGGTGAGAGTTATGGGCACGAGGCGGTCGCGTACGCGCCTGTAGCCCAGCTGTCCCACTACGAGGCCCAGGATGAACACGTCGACTATCACGTAAGCATTATAAATAGAAAAAGGGAACCTGGGAACCCAGTGTTAAGAAACTTCGTTCCCATAACACATTTTCTCTCTCGACTTTCCGCCGAATTCTGAAAGCATTGCGTGTTGAGTGGCGGAACTCTACGTCGCGCTTTGCTTGAACACCAAATGACAGAAATGAAAATATTTAACATTTCATTTCCTCGTGTGGGAATCGAACTTACTCCCACTGTCTCAATTACATACACACGTTTGTACCCCAGCGTCACCACTCGCCTCTAATGATATACATATTAACAATAGAAAATGTTCTAATTACACTTTGTGTTATCATTTGCATACTACTAGATTTTGAAAGCATGAAATTAAAAGAAATTTTCATTTATATTCATTCATGGCACACGTTATATTATTAGCAAAAACTTAACACATGTCCATATATTTTTGGAACTTCTTACTTACTAAAATCTTTACAAATTTGTCAAGAACCAAGAAAATTCATTTAAAGTTTATTTATTAGAGAATATCTCAAGCATTTGGCAAGAAACATAGAAAGCACAAAAAGGTGCTAATTTTCATATATAAACGTGAAAAATAACATTTACAGTACAAAATTTTTATCAAACAAATTTTAATTAACGTCAAAACGTAACACATTTCCTAATATTAGTCATATTTACTTTTCCCCACAATCAACACCGTTGCGCACAAACAAACACCTCCTAATAAGCAAGTAGAGCACCAGTAATTCCCATGAGGCTCGCGTAATACAATGGTATCTAGTTAATTGATATATTGCATAATATAGCATTTGCCGCCTCACCGATCGTTTCCGGGATACGATGTCTGAAACAATCCTACTGCTGATATTACATAATAACGTTCACGCTAAATAGGTCCCTAACGAATTATCTTGACCAATGAAATAACGTAATCACGCAAACTTGCTTCTATCAGCTCTAAGTTTTAGTTCTAATCATGTTATAGCATAACAAAGCCAGTTAGTTGCTTTAGTTAGTTTTAATTAGATGTGGTCGTTCGGGCGCATACTAACTTGTATACAGGGCCCGTAAAGAAGTTAAAAAAACGATTAAATCATACAATTTGACTATAGATGTAACACTTTGTTAAGCTTGGTTATATCAATAATAAACCATTTTTTCCTTTCGATTCCAACTGGGGCGAAATAGAAAAGAAATGTCTTTTTTTACCTTCACGTTGTATTTCACATGTAGCAGAATAGGCAAAGGAGCCTAGTGTTAAGACATTCCGCTCGCTACTTTTCGCCGAATTCTGGAGGCATTGAGTATTGAGTGGTGGAACTTAACGCCACGCTTTGCCTCGACACTAGAACGAAGAAATGAAAAAAACATTTTTTTAATTCTCTCGAGTGCAGATTGAACCCGCAACCTATCACGTTTACACACGCTTGTACCGCTGCACCACGAATGGAATTGCTTTAGAAAAGTCACATCATCTAATCAGATCTTGTTTACATTGTCATAGATACCTCGCTGGTATCTCATAATTCGGTTCTACAGCTTACATAATCGCATACCAGTCGTGACTGAAGGGTCGATAAGCGTTTCCCAGGATATTGTGAAACCTCGGCTAGGACATAATGGCTGTCATGATGCATGCGCGAAATGGTCTGTTTGCTCCGTACTCTCACGCTCGGTTTAATAACAGATGAGGATTGTTACAACTGACCCAAATCCAGTTGCGTAAATACATACTAATAGGATTATGATAAATTTTAAGATTATTAGGTGTTAATGAGTTTGTTGTTTGATTTTTACTTTAACTTGTGTATTTTATGCAAAAATGCCTTGAAAATTCGGTGGAAAGTGGGTAGCTGAGTATATTAACACTAGGTTCCCTCTGCCTACCCTGCTACATATGGGATACAGCGTGTACCTTTAAAAGAAACTTGTGTATTTATTCAAACAAACTGATTTCAGGCCCATCCCAAATATGATTACTCGTACTCCGTATCCGACCCTCACACTGGTGACCACAAGGAACAACACGAAGTCCGCGACGGTGACATCGTCAAGGGTGAATACTCTCTGCTCCAGCCCGATGGTTCCTTCCGCAAGGTCACCTACACCGCTGATGATCACAATGGGTAATTTTATTTTATTAATACTACTATCATTTACTTTATTTTGAACTAATTAATATGTATAATATCAAAATAAGCCGACATATTCAATATTTAAATATTATAATTATTTCTAAAAAGAAAGCTCTATTAATAAATAACATTTTCTGTGACAGTTTCAACGCGATCGTCCACAACACAGCACCAGTTCACGCCGATTTCCACCACTAATTATAAAATGGCGTTAAGCCTTCTTCATGTGATATTATACGTACCTTTATACTTATAGATAGTCTTTAGTCGACAACGAACTTTTACAATAAGACTGCGGCGAAAATAAACTTTTCGAAAATTATACATTGTTTTATTTAGAAATTTATGTATTATTAGAAAAATGTTTTTATTGTGTTGTCTGTATATATATTTATTTAATTATCAATTACAATAACAACACTTAAAAATAGGTGAATGACTCGATCACTTCCTACTATGCTTAGTCACAGCGATACCTATTCAAGATAATCTAAGCGTTATTGAAATAACAAGTTTCATTTTCAAACCACTTACTTCGATAAAACTAATAATATATTTTTGTTTCTTTATTATATTGTAATAATATAGTTCCAAAAAATATAAATACTTCCCACCATTAAGATCAGCTTTTAGCTTTTAGCTTTTTAATGTTTTATTACAATATATAACAAATGTGAAAGTTTGTGAGGCTGATTGTTTGTTCCACTTTTAGGCAAAAATCTACTAAAAGGATACATGAAACGTTACAGTATAGCTTGTATCAAAATACCACCATAGGCTACAATTTATGTATATTTATGTATAATAATCTAAAATTTATGTAAAAATTTTAAATAATTTGGCTATAATTCAAAAATAAGCATATGTGAGTGAAGCCGCGCGTCTGTCGATGGTTGTTAATTTATTTATCTGGATTAGTAAATAGAACCTAGTGTCAAAACCTAGCATAATTATTATAAAAATAATATAAAAAAATAAATCATCACCAATCTCATTAACAGACTGTTCGATGTGATGATTGTGTCTTTCAACTCTTATGCATTTAATATGCAATATTAAGTCAAAGGCACAGCCATATTTATATTAATACCAGAAAAATAAGCCACTTACTCTAAAATAAATGAAAATTGAATTGAAAATAAAAACAAAAAATAATAATATAAATATAATAGTTTAAACAATGCATCCTATGAAAGTGAAACAAAGAAAGTGAATGTGAGTGTAGAAAATATCTCACAACTTTTGGAACGAACGGTACATTTAGACGCAATTCTAGCAATATAGGACCGCAACACCGTTAAGTCTAGACAAGAACAACAAAGCAAACCGAACAGTGAAAAGTAATTTGTAATGTATTATAATAAATTTAGCTTATCATTTATACGAGTACGACTGTAAAAACCGACTGGTTGTGGGCGCGATCCCCACTCGAGGAGATGAAATATTTATTTAAATTTATATTTCCACTTCTTTGCTCTGGTGTCGAGGCCAAACGCGGCATTCAGTTCTGCCACTCAACACCTAATGCCTCCAGAATTCGGTAGAAAGTGGGTATCGGAGTGTCTTAACATTAGAATCTCTCTGCCTACCCAGCTGTGTGCGGGATACAGCGTCAAGCTGATTTGTTTGAATTATCATTTATATTATACTTTTGCAACAAAATAAGATAAAAAAACTACCATGCAAAAACTAGGATCCGTCATATGCTGTGCAAGGCAGAGCTGAGCGAAGCGTATATATGTTGCGCAATATAATAAAAAAAACTAAAAGATACATAAAATAAAATGTCTCCAAAAATGACATATATATAACAGACATGGGACATATTTTGACCATCTACTTAAAAACTAAAATTATAATTATCTCCAAATTACGTCGCTGGGATTACTGTGTCGTCCACAACGTTCCTGCTAAATTTTTGAGCTGTAGGTTTAACGGTCTATAAATAGTGGCATTACTACGAAAGACACTTTGGACTAGTAAGAACTTACTAAATTTTGTTCATAAATTTCCATATTTGCAAAATAATTATTCATTTATGACAAACTATGGGGACTTTGGCCTCCTGCTCGATTCGATCACACACCCCTGCTCACTTCCTTCGCTGTAGCTATAATAATACAAACAGAAAACACTTTGGTACTCTAATAAAAAGGAAGTACAATCTCCATAAGACAATGGGAATGTAAATCTAAAAAAAAGTTATTTTAACTTCATACTATACCGCACGTAGCAGAATAGGCAGAGGGGGCCTGGAAACCTAATATTAAGATACTTGCATGCTGGAGGCATTGCGTATTAGGTGGCGGAACTCCACGTCCAACCATCATGTCCAAAGCGGCCATATCCAAAGCGACCATGTCTTCCCTGATCTAGGTCAGATCACCATAAAAACCAGTAAGGCTTTAGCGCCCACTAGGATCTACAGCGTACTATACCAATGTAAACGTTTTAACAATTACAATTCCCCTTACGCTTATAGCAAGGCAATTCAATTCTTAAGTTATACGTAGTAATTAACTTTTAAAAAATAACTACATCATTTACCAATTCGTACCAGCGCCTGTCCAAATTTAAGACACAATGTTTCCTACGGTAGCAATGCTCAAATTAGTTTTGTATTGTTGAGGCCCGTAGCAGCGAAGGGGCACTAGTGAGTGAATATGGGCGTGACAGGTAGTGGGTTTGATTGAAATATTTATTATTTTCAATTCTTCACCCCGGTGTCGATACAAAGCGGGACGTAGAGTTCTGCCACGAGCAGAGCGGAGTGTCTTAATACTAGGCTCCCTCTGCCTCTACTACATGCGGAATGCAGCGTGAAGCTGAAAAAAATGTTATAAAATAATACTTCCTCGCTTAGCCTCGACACCAGAGTGAAGAAATATAAATTTAAGTAAATATTTTATCTCCTCGAGTGGGGATCGAACCCACAACCAGTCACACTTCGTGCCGCTGCGCCACGACTGGCCTCGTTTTTATACAACATTTTTTCAATTGTACCTATAGAAAAATATTAAAATGATATAATATCCGATATCATTTTTTATCACAAAAAAATGCCTATGGAATCAATAAGAATATTATAAACTAGCCACGCGCTCGCGGTTTTATCCGCTTGAATTACACAATTCGCTATTTACTGTACTTTATCAAACTTAATATTTTTTCTAATAACATTTACATGTTAAAGACAATGTCTATACTTTAAAATCTCATAAACTTTCTGAGAATTCTTTTAAACAATTATTTTGTATCAATTTCGTCAAATCAAATGGAATATAACTTTTTTATTCATGAACCGGTGGAAATAAAAGTTAGGGAACATTGACAAAATACAATAGGGACAACTGCATTTATGTCGATAAAGCTGTTTCTCAGTTTAGCGTGCACAACCGCAGAGACTATCTGGCAAACATTTTTAAAATCATTGCATTGGGTACTGTTACATTCATAAATGCCCCCAATAAAAATCTTTCCCATATATACAGTAACATCTTCATTATATGTAAAGTTATAGATAAGATATTAAAATTATAATAGAGATACATATACAAGGATGTATATCGAATGCTATAATATGATATCATGGAATTAAAAATACCCAAATCTGACGATATATTAATTTAATTTAAATAAAGACTAAATTTGCCGATATATTAATAAAATTTTAAAAAAGGAACCATTATATTTTCGAGGAAACGTTAAATATTTTTATGTTATTTACATAGTTATAGTATTGTTTAAATTTAGATAATATTTTAAATTATTTTTTATGTTACTAGCTTTTACTTGCGTCTTCACCTCCATGATCAAATTTTATTAATTAAATTGCATCGAAACGATAAACGTGAGTTTTACAGCATACATATATAAGCCTTCCTCGATAAATGTCATATGCAATACAAAATATTTTTTCAATCCAAACCAGTAGTTCCTGTGATTAGCGCATTCAAATAAATAAACTCTACAGCGTCATAATATTAATATAGAAGTACTGAAGACAAATTTGAAAAAGTAAGGAAAATATTATTTTATATACCATTTCTATTATTTCCAATTAATAATACACAAGACAAGGATACCGCAATTTTAATAGCTATATATAAATTGCATAAGATAAGAACTGACCAGAGCCATGGACAAAGCAAATTTTAACGCCACGTTAGTTGCTTTTTGTATACATCGTGTTCTGAATACAGGATAGTAAAAAGGAGCCTGCGTTAAATCTGTATTAACATATTAATTGTTCCCCGCTATTCATTTATTCAGCGACATTGATGGTTTGTTTCGGTGTTGCCGAATGGCATATTTTAGTACAAACAAAACATCTCTTATAAAACGGCCATACATCTGAAAAAATGTCAGTTGTCAACCGTGAATCTACAGCAAGATGACTCCTTTTGTAAGTGTTATTTTCTTAATACAATATACAGTTGCCACAAACAATTTAAAATATTAATGTTTTATTGTTTTTTTTATTTCTAGTATAACTTGGTGGTGATTTTAGCTATTGGGTGGGTTAGAAGTATATCTGGTGCAGCATTTTCCAATGTAATAGTACAACGAGGACCAGTGGACTATCTGAACTATAATCCTTCTGCACTTGCCTTCGCTAACCCGAATTTAGCACAATTATCGGCTGGACCCATCGAGTCTGTAGTATCTATACCATCAGTTTCATCTTTGGTATCTCCATGTGTATCTCCTTGCGTCATTCCTAATGGGCCCATATCTGGATTGGCGCAAATACCTGCCACGACTAATGCTAAAATTGTTGCTTATAAGTCATCACTAGCAAATGTACCTGTCATATTGTCAAACAAGGACGTAAGTACCCAAATTACTTTTTTAAGCGTATTTTCGATGTATAGTGAACCTAATTTTATGAAAATTCCTCTAAATATACTAGTATACATAAATATAAAATAATGGATAATAAAAAAATAGAGGCCAGTCGTGGCGCAGCGGCACTAAGTGTGCCTGTACAATCGACTGGTTGAGAGTTCGATCCCCACTCGAAAAGATGAAATATTTACTTAAATTTATATTTCCATTTCTTCGCTCTGGTTTCGAGGCTAAGCGCGGCGTTGAGTTCTGTCACTCAACACGCAATGCCTCCAGAATACGGCAGAAAGTGGGGAACGGAGTGTCTTAACACTAGGTTCCCTCTGCCTACCCTGCTGTGTGCGGGATACAGCGTGAAGCATATTTTTATAAAAAAATATATATATTAAAAAAATGTGTATATATATTTAAGGACGCCAGAGGCTATCAATATGCATACGCCGTGTTTGACGAAAGCACTGGAGACAAGAAAACCCAGAGCGAGCACAGTGATGGGTCAGTAGTGCAAGGACAATATTCGTTTATTCAACCGGATGGCTTCCGACGTGAGGTCGTTTACACCGCGGATGATTCGAACGGGTATCGCGTATTTGGGCGTTTATAGTAGATTAGAAATAAAAATAGTTATATGTCGTAAAAACAAGAGTCACCCTATATAAATAATTAACATAACTAAAAAGTACTACCATAATTCAATTTACTAAATTATATTCCCAAAATAAAAAAATAATAACTTTTTAATACATGCTACATGTACGGAAGGCATCATTAATTTAATAGTAATAATAAATATAATATATGTACTAAGTTTGTTTGTATTTTTTTAATATTAAATTTTTTTTAACAGTTTCAATGCAGTAGTCAGAAATATTTCACCAGAACCTGAAGACAATAAAGAAGAAAAACCTGAAGAAAAAAATGAGATTCCAAAGCCGGTGCCGCCTTGTAACGAGGTTAAAAACGAACATCTAACCCATGAACAAGCTGCTCATAGTAACGAAGAAAGCTCAGAAGTAGCACATTCTGAAGTGGAACATATGGATGAAAAAAAAAGTGAAGAAAAAAGTGCAGAAATCGTTGTAGAGAAAAATGCTGAGGCTAGTGCTGAACAAGACAACCATTCACTTGAAGAAGTTCATCAGGTCCCGGTTGTAGAGAGTGCTCCTCAAATATCAAACGCTATTATTTCTTATCATGATATAATTAACTGTCTTCAAACTAAGCTTAAGGGGACTCAAAATGTTGTGTCCCCATTAACTTATATACTCGTTCCATCTTCTAGTGGGCCATGTTAAACAGAAGTTGTTGTAACAGATCAACCCAATTCTCAACAAAATGTCGAAATACCAAATCTGGTTAACCAAGGAATACAATACGAATTGAAATGTAATTGTACCACGAAATTGATATATGAATAAAATATTTACGCATACCAATATTGTTTCGATTACTTTGAAATAACTGAATCGTGAAATAGGATAATTAATGTGAAGGCTAGTTTTCAATATTTGAAATATAAAAAAGGTGATTAAAAATATTTTATAAATTTACCTATATAACCATAATATATTAAAAATAACTGAATATTGTTATTACAAATTGTCCTTTTAATAATTAGAACAGAATCATGTTTAAATCCGCATGCTAGGATATTCACTTAGGTGGAGAGGACGTAATGTTAAGACACTGTATTTTATTATCCACATGAATACATGACAACAGATAGTCGGCGGTGGAGCCGAACGCTTAGTTCAAATAAACCTACAATTACTGTATTTTAACTTAAGTACTATAAAACAAATAATTTAAATCATCAAGCTTAGTAAATTGATTTAAATATCAAATTATAAATTAAACTTCAGGCCGTCTTCGCCCCACAAGCTTAATATTTAAAGAATATTTAAATTTATTGGAAAGTGGGGAAGCAAAATTTGTTAGTGGAAACTAACACTAGATTCACAGGTTCCCTCTAAACGCTATGTGCAGAGTACAGCCAAAGCAAATCAGACTATGGCTGTATTTTACCATATTTGCCACAGAACAGTTCCAAAAAATCTTATATTCGACTTAAAAATACATAAAATAGTAAAAAAACACAAATAATCTACCAAATGTAAACAAAGTTACGTTTATATATCGCTCTCGACGTTATCAGTTATGACAGTTTCACTTTCTTGTAATGCTTTTGCAAGTTACAAAACTTGAATTTACGTTTATAAAACAAGGTAAGTGGAATGCTCTAATATTACACCATCTACATAATAAATCTCAAGGTGCGAAACATAAACATTGTTGGTAAGGAAAATTCGTTCTCGTAATATTTCCGTGCCATATATTGCAATAAATTTATCAAAAATGTACGGCGTCTACTCATTAGTTTCAGTTATATTTACGTTCTTTTTGAATAACCTAAAAACAAAAATTATCATAATTAGTTACATACTATTATTCCAATTATCTACTCTCTGCATACTTGCACATATTGTGAAATTTAAGAACTTAAGTGAAACCAACACCATATAAAAATTCCAAGAAACGCCATAAACTTTTAGAAAACTTTTACTAGAATAATTTTTTCTATCATATTTAAAGTGAAAATACAAAAAAAAAGATAACTAATTACTCATCATTACTCCAAAAAAAAGTAATTTATACCATTTCAACAAAAAAAAAACAAAAGAATTTACAATAATTTTCCATATTAAGACTAAAGTATAAAAAGTTAAAACGGTATATCACAAAAGAACATCGACCTTCAATAATAAAACTGAATAGACAATGTATATTAATTTATTTCGTAAACAAAGAAATGTACCTTGAAGCCTTTCTATTAAACCTGACCTAAAAACTAACTATACTGTAGATCTACAACGATAAGTGAAAGCTCATTTCATTTTAGTAAATACCTATGTTTTTAATATATTACATTTAAAAATTATAATATTTTGTAAGCGTTATGAATGTTTGGTATGAACTAGCGTAATATAATGCATTACAAATTACACGTATATTAGCGTACTTATTTGTATGTTAGGAAATCCGAGTATATTTTCAAAAACCTGAATATGATAAAAATTATATAAAATGTATGCATGCACCCTGATACAAATGGTTACTAACAAAATTAAACATTTTATGATTACAAATATAAGTTAATCCGTCGTGGCCCCACTGGGCCAGGAAACGTGGCTTTGAAGAAGGGAAGAAGAATTCTGGATTTGAAGCCCACTAAGATAATACATATACATACGAGCTAATACATATACATCGTATAGCATCTTTTAATTTTCCGACTATGGAAACAAAAACGTTTAACTGAGTTACTCTACACAAACGACGACGGAGAGTTTTGAAAATACGAATAAAAAACTCTCTATCTACCTGCTAGGCGAGAAAAAGCATGAAGCTTGAATATTATTACTCAATTAAATAGAATTGGCATACCAAAAATGCCATAACAACAATAAAGAGCAGTGCTAGTGTGAACGCAATGATTAATGCTTTGTTATTAAGTACTAGATTGACCTTGAGAGTGGTGCCAGTTGCAGAGTCAAGGCGTCGGCGCATGTCGCCCCACCGCAAAGTGCGCTGGCCACACGCTGTTTCGTTGTATAAAACCATTCCACTGGTCCATTGACATCAATCATTTACCAATTGTTCCACCAAACACACACAATGTTCAGCAAAGTAAGTTATAGGAAATATTAAAGAAATATATTAAAATAATAAAAAACATTTTTTTTATATTTTAAAATTATTAACTAATAAAATATGTTTAACAGATCGTAGCTTTCGGCGCCATCATCGCTGTGGCCAGCGGTGGTCTCCTTCATGGGCACGCTCCCGCCGTCTCTTCCCAGAGCATCATTCGTCACGACGAGGGACACTACGCTGCTCCCCTTGCGTACGCTGCACCCGTGGCCCACGCCCCCATCGCCTACGCCCCAGTAGCATACGCCGCACCCGCTGCCCACTACGAACATGATGAATACGTAAGCAAATAGGAATACATTACATGATAGGTCACAATAGTAACATATAGTTAATAAATTTAACACCTTATAATAGATCAGAGTTATGAAAGTTATGTGGCATGAGATAAAATATTGGTCCACAAAATTGTTAACACCATTGCTTTGTAGCTACCATAAATATTAAAATAATATAAGAACGTCAAACAATAAAAATGTAAAAACCACAAAAAATCAACTCGTATATATTTTTACATATTTATACAGAATTTCGGGTAATTCATATGATGAATTTTGTATAAATAAACATCTATTTCATTTAATTTTCCAGGCTCATCCCAAATACGACTTCGCGTACTCAGTAGCCGACCCCCACACCGGCGACCACAAGTCCCAGCACGAGAGCCGCGACGGTGACGCCGTACATGGATACTACTCTCTGGTCCAGCCCGATGGCTCCGTACGCAAAGTTGAATACTCTGCTGATGATCACAATGGGTAATTTATTATTATGAAAATATAAATAAGAAAATATAAAATATATTGTATATTCGAGTATGCATCCATAGGCAATATTTTAGTAAAAGTCAATATTTTAGCCAATATTTTAGGAGTTCATATGATAATTTTACCATGTATTTTAGCGACTTAATATGATTTTTTGTTAACAGCTTCAACGCGGTCGTCCACAACTCAGCCCCCTCAGTACATGTCGCCGCCGCCCCCGCCTACCATTACTAATTTTGTTAAACTGTGGATACCTCCCATGAATGAATTGTGATTATTATTTATATAATTTTGTAAATATGAGTGAGTGTTATTAAATTGTGAAAAATATAAATATTGAATATTATTTATAAATCCCTTATTTCAATATAAATACATACTTTTTTTACCTATGAAAAAATTTAATATAGAAGAAATAGTTATTTCTTGATATCGTGTTGAACAAGATATAATATAATTTTATATCTAAACTTGTTTACATTAACTTACATATTTTGTATAATTTTATCATAGATTCTTATAAGATATTATCAGATACAAATAAAAAAAAATCCGAAAAAAACGAGCTACACACACTGATGGTCACATTGAAAATGAAAAAGAACGTACTCGATGGGACGATCATACTTGAGGAAGGTCCCATAAGGTAAAAAGCATGAGGACCATAGGGCCTCTATATATATGTATATGCGGGTTGATCACAGTGGACGAGGTGAAAGAGATATGCAGAGACCGTAGGGCTTAGCGTTCCGTTCTCTATCGGCTACCTCGCTAAGGATAAACAAATATTTTAATCCGTTAGGCACTTCTCGTATAATACTGAGATATTAGGTAGTATATATATATATATATATATATATATATACGTCTGATTGTAAACACGACGATTGTGAGTTCGATCTACACTCGGAATATTATAATACAAAACACGGAAAGTTCCAAATTTAAACAAAAAGCGAAAGAAAGAACGACTTTCTTGGCACTACATTCTCTCTGCTTACGATTTCTTAAATACAGAAGCATTTAGAACGGCCATTTAACTGTCATATATAAATAATAATTTTCTGTTAATTATTGTATTTATACAAATATTTAAGCAGGGTATCATTACATGTAAAATTTTACGATTACCGCAAATTGCATAAACTTTATACGTAATTATTTACATTTACGGTGTGTATGTGAAAATTTCAAAACAGTGTAGAAACTTATCTATTTACATCAAATTATCGTGTAAAGTCATAAATCTCTCAAGTAGCCAATATTGCCTCGTAGTAACTATACGTTCTATTTTTTATAGCTGCACGCTTTATCCCGCGCATAGCTGAGTAGGCAAAGGGAACCCGGGAATCTAGTGTTAAGACACACCGTTTCTATTCAGACATTTCTGTTCCCCACTTTCCGTCAAATTCTGGAGGCATTGGGTATGCGTGGCGAAACTCAACGCCGCACTTTGCCTCGTCACCAGGCGAGGAAATGAAAATATTCAATATTTAATTTCCTTTAATGCAAATCGAACTTACAACCTATCCGGTTAACAGTCACACACTTAAGCCTCTGCGCCACGACTGGCCACAAATTGCATGACATTTACAAAACACTAACATTCCTACATATTCCTCCGATAACATTATCACTTCCTATTATTATTTTATTTTTTTTTACACTTATCAATTATAAACAAATTACAACAAAATATTTAAATAAGAAACCAATCCTATGAACTCTTACTCCAAAGGAATTCGACATGAAAGATCAGAACCAACATTAGCACCAACAAGAAATAATCTCGTAACGACAGCGGACTATTAACGATTGATAAATTATATCTAATTACACTATGTAAAAACATTAAAAGGTTTTCATTGGCATTTCATCAACTTATCTCATATACAGCGGGTGTCAACATTTCATATCATATCTAGTTCTTGCAATATTTATAAAGTGATTGTATCTTTTATAATGCAAAGTATGTAAGGAGGTAGGTACGTGCGTATTTGTGTTTTGAAATTATTTGGAACAATTACATGCATTAATTAAATTTGGTAATACAGAAATATTTTTTTTGGTATATATATTTTAATTGCTAGACGCACAAGGACTGTACTGCATTGTACTGCGACGGTTTTGGGTTCGATTTCCGCTTGAGAATTGAATTATTTAATATATTAATTTCCTTGCCCTAGTAGACAAGACGAAGCGCGGCGTAGAGTTCCGCCACTCAACACACAATGCCGCAAGATTTCGGTGAAAACAGAAAACAGAGTGTCTTAACTCTAGGTACCCTCTGACAACCACGCTATATGCAGGATACAGCGTGAAGTTGAAAACGAAAATTTTGTATTTGTTACTATACAGTTGCCAGTCGTGGCGCAGTGGTACAAAGTGTGACTGTGACCCCCACTACACGAGGAGATGAAACATTTACTTAAATTTATATTTTCATTTATTCGCTCTGGTGTCGAGGCAAAACGCGGCGCTGAGTTCTGCCACTCAACACGCAATGCCCCCGAAATTCGGCAGAAAGTGGGGAACAGAGTGTCTTAACACTAGGTTCCCTCTGCCTACCCTGCTGTGTGCGGGAAATAGCGTGAAGCTTTTTATATATATATATATATATATATATATATATATATATATATATAGAACTATTTGGCGGCAGATAAAAAGAGCTTAAAAATGTCTTTGCTCTTCAATAGCCAATAACATATTTCGAGAAATGTTGCTGGCCGGTGGTATTAAACTCCGCGCTGTATCTGAATAAAATGACGAAGACAAAATAAAAATGAGTTTAGCTAAAAATCAGGCATATTGTAACTGCACCACTATAATGTCTTAAATAAACTAGATCAAGAATTATTTTAATATTATGAATGCAAATGTGAGTTTTACTGCCCATTAATAAATTCAAGTAAAAGTCAAGGAAAAAGAAATAAAGGTCAAGTACGTATAGGATACTTTTCTTAAAGAAAAAAAAAACAATATAAAAAACTGGAATTAAAACAATAAAAAAAAAGTAAAGTTTTTACAATTGATGTTGTTGACATATATCAAAACAATGGAATTAGAATTACATTTCTTCATTTACTTTTTATTAACGACATTAAGACTAGTGAACACAAAATATTAAAATTTTATTACATAAAGCTATCCTAATTTGTCTGCCTTTCATATTTACGGAGAAATATAAAATATTTAAAATAGATTCTGTGTCCCTATGCGCATCTTGTAATATAGCATCGATTCGTCTATAAATCACAATAAGCAACTAAATTAATTATTTGAACATTATGTATTTGTGATCTAGGACTGACTTCACTGACTTTTCTAAATATATTAAATAACTCGAGTAGAAATCTGCAAATTTCATTGTTCTAGCAAGGATAATTAGTGCATAAAAATTATTAAAGGAAATTAATTAAGGAAGTAATGGGTATTAATTTCTCGCGTGACTTTAAATTATAATTTCAGAATTACAAAATCAGAAATATTTATAATTTCGTAATTCTGAAATGTATTAAGTTAGAATAACAAATTAGGTGCCTGGGTTCGATTTTTTTAAAATATTTTTACTGCCAATCATATTTTCTTCCAGCTTCACACTGTATCCCGCTTATAGCATGGTAGGCAGAGGAACCTAATACACTCTTTTCCTTATTTTCCGCCAAATTTTCTAGGCATTGCATGTTAAGTTGCGGATCCCAACGTCGCACTCAAAAGAGTGGGACCTATTTCTCACTGTAAAGATATGAAAATATTAAATAATTCATACCCTTGATTGGGAATGGAACCCAGAGCCGTCGCGGTTACAGTCACTCAATTACACCATTGCTCCACAACGTCCTCGATCATAAAATACTACACTGCATTTTTTAAAACTCAACTGATACTTGTACTTACAATAATCGAAAGCAGTTAAGCACGATGACATAGAGATATTTTATAGTATTAATTTTTTTTTCCAGCTTTACGCTCTATCCCGCACACAGCAGGGTAGGCAGAGGGAACCTAGTGTTAAGACAGTCCGTTCCCCACTTTCTGCCGAATTCTGGAGGCATTGCGTGTTGTATGGCAGAAGGCTTAGCCTCGACACCAGAGCGAAGAAATGGAAATATAAATTTAAGCAAATATTTCATCTCCTCGAGTGGGGATCGAACCCAGAACCAGTCGCCTTCACAGTCACACTTCGTGCCGCTTCGCCACGACTGGCCTCACTATGTCTGACTGGCCTAATTAATACACTAAATACTATATAGAAGTCATATGGATATATTATGAAGGTAAGCATTTATTGATTTTAAAGCTTTCACCATACATAATGAAATATTAATGTGATGACCGTCCAAAAAAATCAAATTATGTAATGAAAAAATGTGACAAATATGAAAAGTTATCAACGAAAAAATCGCAACTATTACATACTTTACATAACAAGTGACCTGACTGTGACAGCTTTTTACGCCGTTTCGCGTGCAGTGTTGAACGTGCGTGGTCGAAACCGTCAAATTCATGTACCATGACAAAAATCGATATCGATTCTATAATGGGGTACTTTGGGTGACCTTATCCATTATTACAATAGATCGCTATGCATGGTCTGCTTCTACCCCACTTATTCTTATTGACTGCTTAATCATATAAAAAGTCACGGTCAGCTCGTACAGATCAATCACTGACCAGAACTCGAGCAAACAAGAGCAAAATGTTCAGCAAAGTGAGTGCTAACATAATTTCTGTGTAATTGAATACTTTATCGGTACATGTAGACTAGCTTCGTGAGAACAATATCAAAACGACCGCAAGTCATTAAACGCAATTGAGGCTAAAATTTTAAATATAATAAAAATTATCAAATAAATATTATAATAACATTGGTGTAGTTGGAAAAATAATAAAATAGTTATTAATATTATTATGAAATTCATAGATCGTAGCCTTCGGAGCCCTCCTGGCAGCAGCCAACGCTGGCTACTACCCCAGCCATGGACATGCAGTGTCTTCACAAAGCATAGTTCGTCACGACGAGGGTTTGGCTCTCGGACACATCGCGGCACCTGCTCACTACGCCGTACCCCTGGTTCAAGCAGCTCCTCTGGCCCACTACGCCGCTCCAGCAGCTTACGCCGCCCCTCTTGCCTACGCTGGACAATATGAAGGTCACGATGAACATGTAAGGGTCCATACATAATAAATTAAATTTAAAATATAATCAAAAAATATTGTCACACCAATCCAATTCGCTTTGTTAATAATTGAAATTTAATTATTATTCTTTAAATTACTAAAATTTCATTTTTACTTATGTAAAGCAAGAAGACTGAAGTATATAACACTCAGTTCTTGATCCACTATAAGATTTAAATAAATACTTCGTTTTCTCGATCAACCGTGGGAGTCGAACCCACAACCAGTCGTTTACAGTCACACAATTGTGCCCCTGCGCCACGACTGGCGTCGAAGTTATTTATTAGTTATGTTATTTTCACTCTGATAATATCACCAACAGTTTATATTTTAGTGCTTTTAATCATTATTTTGTTAATAACATTTAATAATTTTTATATTTTTAGGCTTACCCCAAATACGACTTCGCGTACTCAGTAGCCGACCCCCACACCGGCGACCACAAGTCCCAGCACGAGAGCCGCGACGGTGACGCCGTACATGGATACTACTCTCTGGTCCAGCCAGACGGCTCCGTACGCAAAGTTGAATACTCTGCTGATGACCACAATGGGTAATACTATAAGTTCCATTATTTTCTTTAAAGTGAGTTTTGATAACTAAAACCGTGTTCTTACAAAAAAAAGAAAAAAAAATTCTACTTCTATTACCATTAGCGTCCTTGATATATAATGTGTTTTATCACTTTTTTTTAATACTATTGCTGTTATTTTAAATATACTTATATTATTTCAGATTCAACGCAGTGGTCCACAACTCCGCACCATCAATCCACCCGCAACCTGCCTACGCTGGTCACTACTGATTTAAAATAATATTATTTTTATATATTTTTTATTGAATCATACAAAAATAATATATAAGTAATTTATTAAATTTTAAACACCAAACCATATTTTTTTATTATTTCCTGTACTGATAAGAGAGTACTCCTTATATTTGTTAACATGGCAAAGTATCACTGCATAAAAATAGAGTAAATCTAAACAACAAAAGAATCCAAGGAGTCCCCCAAATTATGTCACGCTCTAATTATTGTTATTCGAGGTATACAGTACATAAAAACAGTTTACTTTTCTACGTCAATCAAATTACAATGTCAATCAGTAATTTTACATTGCCAACATATCTAAATAATCGATCTACATAAAAAAATCTAGTTCTAATCACGCTGCGTCCATTTTATTATATATTTTCTAAATTTTCACATAAATTTACATAAATTTATTCAACCTATTTTTTATTCTGACGTATAAACTGTATTACTATAAACTTTAATCTCAATCTATTCAGTAGTTTTTGCGTGAAAATGGAACAAACATCCATTCTTACAAATTAACAATATTAGTAGGATTGCTATTCCAAAGATAAAAATTATATTTTATAACTTTTTAAATGTTAACCAACTATATCCAAGATAGAATTGGTTAAAATTTAAAAAGTTTCAATAATATTGGTTTAATACTAACAATACAGAAAAACAATTTATATATAAAAGATGTAATTCTACATATCGTCGATACCGTCCTATTTGCAATAAGGATTTTTTTCCCATGAGTTTGAACGGAGCTTTTAAACACTAGGTTTTCCCTTACTCTGCTATATGCAGGATAAAATCTGAATATATAAAGAAGTATTTTTTTAAGGTAGCAGCTAACGTAATCGACAGACGACATAAACATGACTTTATTTTTTAAAGGATACTGCTGATATAATCCAATCATAAAATTATTCAACACGATTTTTTTGTAAAATTAACTCATTTCTGATTCTAATATTTCTAATTTAGTAGCGCAGAAAACAATGGTGTATATTATGTGAATATAAAAAAATATATATTTTATTAACTTAATATATTTTTATGCTTCTGTATCTCAAATTAAAACGATAGAGTGTAAAAACGTGTACTTCCCGTTCACCTAGAATCTTGAAATTTGACAAGAAGACAACACAATAAAAGTTTAAAAAATCACAAACTTACATTTGCAGCTCGCCTACTTAAGTTCGTCAACTTTTATAAACAGGATTCCAACCCGATTGACGACCGCAAGCCTAGGTTCGAGTCCCACAGGTCCGCTTTAAGTAGCCACATAGTACTTGGATTTTTTTAGGGACAGGCAGAGTACCCCCTTCTCTACCCATCCGGTGTCGCTGTAAAAGCCAATATCGCTAACAGACTGTGTCTCGTTGACCTGCAATTACAAAACCCACGGTGCGCGAGTCCGACTCACACTTATTTTTGCATTATGCATAATACTTAATAACACCGAGTAAAACGTTTCAAAAATCAAAAAAATCTTTAACTTGTTTGTTTATATATGTATATACCTAAATTGTTCATACATATCATGGAATATTAATATTAATATAATATTTCAAGACAAACACAAATAATGTTATCCAAAATAACAAACAACAACCGTTTCTGTTTTCACTAAAGTTAACTCAGTCATTTTTAAGAACCAAGAGGAATCATCACATTAATGTACGGTTTTCACGAGATACCTTCGAAATTGATTGGAGAGAAAATTTTATTCCCATTGCATGTTGCTAATATTAAATTAATATATAATTACCTTATCTTAATTGGCTTCTCTTTATTATTTAAAAAAATCTGGACGTATCTGAGACCCCTACTTTAAATTCATTATCGTTTGCTAGAATTACTAACTGACTTAAATTTTAACATTCAATTTACTTATAGAAAATTTCAGCTTTATGCTTTACCAACGGGAAAATTATCACGATTACGGTCAGTTGTCCCACTGCGCCACGATGGCCTTTAATTTTAAGATTTTTTTTAGATATTTTACGCACAAACATGTGGAAATCAATGAGTAATTTATTAAATTTTTAACACCAAACTGCTTTAAATTTTGGACAATATGTCATGTCTTATAGATTTAATTTACAACAACATTGTATATTAATTTCTTTTTAGAAATGAAATTTGTATCATATGTTTTCCCGATTTTACAACATTAAGTTACATCTTTTACATACAAATTTTGATGATGCTATAGTTTATAAATTTCCGCCAATGAATCTCGGCAATAGATAGAAGAAAATATAACTCTCTAATAAAGCGTCATGACATATGCTCCAACAATATTTTTGATGAGACATCTTTTTTCATTTTTCTGTAATTTTCACATTTATTATTAAAAGTACAAGTCATTATGAAAATACTTGAATTGCTATCAATAAACCGATAATTTTAAAGCACTTGGTAAATATAATATAACTATCGTTTTTAAACCATATATCTATGATAATTTAAACTAACTAAGAAAGTTGAATACGTTTTCAAGTTATAAAATATTAAAGGTGGCATTTAAGATGAAATTAATTATTTAGTTATCAACTAATAATATCACCTTAATTTAATTAATAACTGTCATTTTTCAATCTCGCACAAACAGCATTATAAATAATATTTCAAATTACAATATTAATAATTATTAATATCATTTTGATTGGCATTGTGTAAGAATTCAAAGACGAAATCAGTTTAAGTTAACATTTAATAAATAGTTCGTTGTTTTCATTTTACACACAAATTTTTGGCATTGATTTGAATCAGTAGTGATGGTAGTAGGCCGGCTGAGGATGAACTGAGGGAGCAGAGTTGTGCACGATGGCGTTGAATCTAAAAATAAATTTATATATGTATTAATAACATTTCTTGAGTCCAGTCGAGGTGCAGGGGCACACATTTAGACTGTAAAATCGACTGGTCGTGGGTTTGATCCCTACTCGACGGTGTCGAGATACTCCGCGGCGTTTAGTTCCTTCAATCAACGCGCAATGGCTCCAGAACCCAGCGGAAAGAGGGGAACGATGTGTCTTAACACTAATCTCCCTCTGTCTACCCTGCTGTGTGCGGGATATAGCGTGAAGCTTTTTAATAAGAGTTCTAGTAAAACAATACTTTCTTATAAAAATGTTACCTTTCCAGATTAAAATCAATAAGACTATCTCTTGTAACTTGATAATTTGTGCCGTATTAGTAATAAAAATTACAGTTCTAAATAGTAAAAATTATTATACACAACTCACCCGCTGTGATCATCAGCAGAGTATTCAACTTTGCGTACGGAGCCGTCGGGCTGGACCAGAGAGTAGTATCCATGTACGGCGTCACCGTCGCGGCTCTCGTGCTGGGACTTGTGGTCGCCGGTGTGGGGGTCGGCTACTGAGTACGCGAAGTCGTATTTGGGGTAAGCCTAAAAATACCAGAATTATTAGCTGTTAATTACAAAATAATGATAAAAAATATGAATTGTCGGTATTATCAGAATAAACAATAATAAAAAAAGCACCAGTGTGTGACTTTAAGCGCGACTGGTTATGGGTTCGATCCCCACTTCAGAAACTATTTAATGAAAAAAATATTATTTTTTTTCATTTTCTCGAGTTGTTGGATGAGTTTTCTCGAGTTATTTTCATTTCTTAGCTCTAGTACTAGTAGAGGCAAAGCACGCCGTTCAATTTCGCTACTCAACGCGCATTGCCTCCAGAATTCGCCGGAAAATGGGGAACGGAGTGTCTTCCTAAGTCCCCTCTGCCTACTCTGCTCTCTGCTACCTTAAATAACTTACATATTCATCATGTCCAGCATAAGCAGCAGGAGCGTAGACGGCTGAAGCATATGCCAGTGGGGCGGCGTGAATTAAAGGCGCAGCATAAGCCAAGGGGGCAATATGTCCTTCATCGTGACGAATGATGCTTTGAGATGAAACAGCATGGCCATGTCCATGTAAGAGACCAGCGGTGGCTGCAGCCAGGAAGATTCCAAAAATTGCAACCTGATGATAAAATAATATTTTTAAGTATTTCCTAATGCTATACAAAGTAAGATATTTTATTTTGAGTATTTAAAAAATGTTTAGTTAATTTTGTTCAATAATTTTTTACGCTAAAACTTTAATATTATTTCTGGTGACAAATATAAAATACAAGTCGCACTCACTTTAGCGAACATTTTACTGTTGTAATGGACAATGCTGGTCAGTGATTGATGTCAATACTACTCCAACAGTGGTTTTTATATCATATAACACCAACAAAAGAGAACAAGTGGGGCACACAAATGTAGAACATAGGTCACTTACTAAAATATATTTAAGCCTTATAAGAAAAAAGTATTTAAATTAATAGTTTCTACACATTTAATTATAAACGGTGAGATTGAGTTTGTATTTATCAAGGTGGTTTCAATTGGTTAAGCGTAACGATAAAACAAAATCAACGTAATTGTTATAAACAAAAACGTAAGCTTGTACTTTCACAATTTTCGAATGCTTTTAATTTTAATTAAACAAATTTACAATATATAATTATGATATCCATATTTGGTGTGATATTTATGATCCACGTGCATTATTTTTATTATACATAAATATAAACATTTTGAAACAATAAAAATAATTAAAACAAAATTACATTTACTACATAAAAAAATACACTAAAGAAAAGAAAAAATAACGTCACCTACGTCAATACAAATGTGAACACAAAAATCTGAAGCCAGACTTCCATACGATCATTTAATCGCAGCATTAACTAATCTTTATTTACTACAAATTTATGAAACTAACATATTTGTCACAAGAAATTCCAGTAACTTGTTCGTTGAAAGGAAATAACTGTATAATTTCACAAAATAATGAACTGACAAGTATTCAAATTTAGTTATTATTTATTTGTTAATATGAACGAAGGCTTTTTTAAATTATCCCTTTTTCCATTTTAATCATTCGTTGGTTCCGTTAATATGTCGCTAACATAATTTTTGTCTTTATATCTATCTGGGTGTTTGTTAATTTACTTGCAATAACAATAAAACCACTGGACAACAATGAATGAATGGTATGGTATGGTACTAAGCTAGGTTTAGTTTAGCCCCGGTTTACTCATATTTAAAAAAAAAAATCAATATATTAACTAAAACAAAATATTACAAAAACAACAAAAAAAATACGGAATTATAACAATACTGTCTTATGAACAGGTTAACCATATTAAACATGACGAATATAATGTTCCGATCACAAATCATTACAATTAACTGTAAAATGTACGCAGTGCCTGTGCTCTGTAATTTAAATCAAAATCAACTTCACGCTGTATCAGCGATACTGCAAGGTAGACAGAGGAAACTTAGTGCTCCTCCACTCCGTTCGCCACTTTCCGCCGAATTCTGGAGACATTGCGTGTTGAGTGGCGGAACTCAACGCCGCGCTTTGCCTCTATACCAGAGCGAAGAGATAAAAATTTAAATATAAAAAAATATTTAATTTCCTCGATGGAGATCGAACTCACAATCAGTCGATTATACTGTCAAACTTTTTGCCCCTGTGCTACTACTGGCCTCTATAATTTATTATAGTAGTTTATTTTTAAAGCATTAAAATCTGTCTCAAAATCAAATCAGCTTCACCGCATACCGCACACAGCAGGGTAGGCAGAGGGAACCTAGTTGTGTCTTAACCACTCCGTTCCCGACTTTCTACCGAATTCTGGAATCTTTGCATGTTGAGTGGCAGAATTTAACGCCGCGCTATGCCTCGGGACCAGATCCAAGAAATGGAAATATAAAATTAAGTAAATATTTCATCTCCTCAAGTGGGGATCGAACCCACAACCAGTCGGTTTTACAATCACACTTTGTGCCCCTGCGCCACGACTGGCCTAAGCTCAATGCGTCTCAAGCTTGAGAATAAGTTGGATTTTAGGTTTTTTGGAAAATTAAGAAGAAAATCTATGGTATTTATTATTCCTTTATGGGGTGAATAGACATTTTTAGATTTTAAATTCGATTTTTATATTGCTTTAAAGATGAAAACAATCTATATTTTTGTGTTCGTTTCATTAATATGTTCGTTTCTTTTTAAAAATATAAATATAAAAATCATTCCAATATTGATGAAATTGATATAAATTATATATAGATGTAATTGATTAATTTAAATCATAATTATTATTAACTAATCAGGTCTACAGACATCGTTCAATAATTTTATTTACATCCATAAATCCATTGATATTTTTTATTTATGCTCAATATACTGTACCTCCATCAGTCGAGACCTATAAAATAACTTTTTTTTAATCTTTTATCTAATAAAAGGCCTTCGTGAATATGGCGATAGAAGTGAAACTTCGAATAAATAACTTATATTTCTATTAATTTTATCAATTATTTAAAAGAAATTTCATAGTGTAAGATATAAGCATATTATTTTAGTTTATATTATTGGCATCATAAATTAAAATCGTCAAGAAGCGTAGACCAAAAAAATAAAAAAAAATATTTTAAATAAAACTATTTTAACCGGATTAATCGCGTATATTTAGTTTTTACATTTTTGGAAACCCGACGTTTCGAACACTTTGCAGTAGTCCGTGGTCACGGGTAGACTGAGGTGGCATTCGTCTGTCAGTTGACATAATTACTATATCAAACTACCGCCAACGATTTCTTAATTTCCTCGCGTACTGCCCTGGATTCTTGCAGAATGAGCTAACTGTATCTTGCCCTCTGGTATGGTGGGTCTGAGACTTCAAAGATTTGATGAGTGGGTCCCAGGTGTTAGAAAGCTTCCAGCCGTCCTCTCTATTGAAATTAGGATATTTTTGTATTTCAATAACCTCGCGGATCATTCTAGGAATATATCTATTTTCCTTAGCGAGGATGAGGGGTTTATCAAACCTTATGTAATGGCTAGGTTTATCCACAGTGTGCTCACATACAACAATTCCTAACAAGAAAGTGAGCCAATTCTTGAGACCAGTTAAAAGTAACATTCCTTTACAGTGTGCAGGTGTATACAAACTAGATTGTGACTGTGGCTTATCATACATTGGTCAAACAAAGAGAAGCATCGGTGTTAGGGTGAAGGAACACATCTCAGATATAAAGAATGGGCATGTATCAAAGTCAGCTGTATGTGAGCACACTGTGGATAAACCTAGCCATTACATAAGGTTTGATAAACCCCTCATCCTCGCTAAGGAAAATAGATATATACCTAGAATGATCCGCGAGGCTATTGAAATACAAAAATATCCTAATTTCAATAGAGAGGACGGCTGGAAGCTTTCTCACACCTGGGACCCACTCATCAAATCTTTGAAGTCTCAGACCCACCATACCAGAGGGCAAGATATAGTTAGCTCATTCTGCAGAAATCCAGGGCAGTACGCGAGGAAATTAAGAAATCGTTGGCGGTAGTTTGATGTAGTAATTATGTCAACTGACAGACGAATGCCACCTCAGTCTACCCGTGACCACGGACTACTGCAAAGTGTTCGAAACGTCGGGTTTCCAAAAATGTAAAAACTAAATATACGCGATTAATCCGGTTAAAATAGTTTTATTTAAAATGTATAATAATCGTGAAAATCAAAGAACTTATTAAAAAAAAAATACATTAGAAATCACAAATCACAAATAAAGTTCTTGATAAGGAAAGACACTAATATTCTTAAACATAGTATGTAACAGTTATTTTGTAATTATTTTTCTGACCTTAATATTATTACCATTGTTACCACAACGAGGTATACATGCACATGGACTAATGTTATTGCACTGTTTGATATCGGCTATAAAAACTCACGGCCGAAATCGATATTAATCATTCAACCGACCAGGACCTGGTCAGTTTCTTTCCTAAGTGTGGAATAACATTTTAAAAAATGTTATCGTTATAAAATTTGTAATAATTTATTTGCAATAAAATACAAAGTAAATATACTTATTTAGAAAACTATCTTGCCAGATGATCATTTTTATTAATTATTAAGATAAGTAGATAGTTAAATTTGAATATAAATTTCAACAGGGACTTTACACTTTTTGCAATTTTATATTTAAACAACGGACTTTAGAATTCAAATACCTTAAAAAAAAAACCTTACGAATACGATTAATTATTTATAGCTAACAATTTTATTAAGCGTATTTGATTAATCGACAACAATACATAAATCTTTTATGTGCGTAATATCGTAAATCGTGATGGCTTTCACGCAATTCCGTCACGAGCGGTTATAAAATTAGGGCCAAGTGCGTTTATAACCTTAAAATCGTTAATTTATCAGTATATATTCAAATCTTGACAATTTACAAATTATGTAAAATTTTAAAAAGTAAAAGAAAGTTCATTGACACGTGACATTGGCGAAGTGATATGTGCTCTACTGGCACGCTCGCCATCGGAACGCCATCATCAAAGAACCATACCAAGTTCATTGACAGAAACGATGTCTATGCAACTTTGAATTATTTAAAAGCGTATCGAAACTTTTAAATAATTACGTTAAAGTATTCGTTCTGAATGTACACAGTCGATGACAAAAAAAATAAGAAAAATAACTTAAAGTATTTTTTAGTTAACTACTTTAACAGTGATTTTTTATTTTGCTTTAGATTTTCTATTTATGTAACTATTTATAATATTACTAAATCAAATATAAGTAAATCATAATTATTCCGTCACAAGCTGGATATATCGAAATTACATATAATATTCCATGAAGGCGTTAAGACTTATCAACGCCTCCATGGAAGATTATGCATTGTGTAAATCACTCATTATTGATTAATTAACAGTTTTTTATGAAAATCTAATATTTGTCGGCTTAAATAAAAAAATACAATTAAATTAATATTCATAATTAAATAAATATATGAGGCCAGTCGTGGCGCAGTGGCACAAAGTGTGACTGTAAAACCGACTGGTTGTGGGTTCGGTCCCCACTCGAGGAGATGAAATATTTACATTTCCATTTCTTCGCTCTGGTGTCGAGGACAAGCGCGGCGTTGAGTTCTGCCTCAGAATTCGGCAGAAAGTGGGGAAAGGAGTGTCTTAACACTAGGTTCCCTCGGCCTACCCTGCAGCGTACGGGATACAGCGTGAAGCTGATTAATTTTTTTCTTAAATTAATATTTCATAACATTATTTTCTACATTCCTGAGTACATTGTATTTAATAATGCGGGATACCTACATACTTTCCCTATTAGGTCAAGTAATAAAACTAAATAGCATGATTAGTACGTTTTTAAATATCAAAAGATAATGTGATTGCAAAACATAAAGAAAATAGATATTCTTTAGTGTAAATATAAAATCATTCCTCAGTCTTTTACGCTTAAATCTTTTAAATTATACATTCATGGATTTTAATATGGTTTTCATTAATAGACAGGTTGTATTTCAAATCCTTTAACAATTTAAGTAATGTTTTTGGAAGACGGCAAATAGCTGAGATGTTCTTGACCAAAAGATAAATGGTAAAGATAATAATTAAGAAACTATTAACTCAAGCTTTATGTACCGTGACGTAAAAGTAAGGCGTGAGATTCATTAAATAGGTTTCAGTTACCTAATTATCCCTATTTCTATTATGATCTCAATTTTATTTTATTTATTTATTTACTAATATATACAACTGTGTAGTTGCCGGATTTCTAAGTATGTATTTAGTATGGATAATACAGCATGTAAATAAAACAAAGGCTTTTCTTCTATTGTTCAGCCTTCGTTTGTGAACGTGACGAGTAATAGTTTAGAGCAGGTCCTGTTTTTTTGAACTCTCTAAGGTAGGATAGCTGAGGATAGTTGCCTGATGCAGAGAAAGAGTCCTTCTGTTTTTTTTTTGTTTTCAAACATTATTTATTTAAATTAGATTGTTTTTATTATTCACTGCAATCTTTATACATTCTGGATCCGCTCCTAGCAGAGTAGGCAGAGGAAACCTAGGAATCTAGTGTTAAAACCCTACGTTCCCATTAAGACAATTCTTTCTCCACAATTTTAATAATTCTGAAGGCATTGTTAGCTGCAGGAACTTAACGCTGCGCTATGCTTCGTTACTGTCGAATGGGAATTGAAACAATAATCTTTAGTGCTTAAAAAATATGACATACAACCAGCACTATTTCTGAACAGAAATGGATGCTTAAAAAATAAGTGGCATACCAAACTGAGCTATAAAAGTTAATGATAATATTTACAACATTAGCACTATTTAGTCCACATCAAAGCCAATTATCGCAATGTATCGTATCTTTTCAGGTATGAGGTAGACATCATTCCATATCATTGGTACACATTCCTAAAATGTGTGAACTCGACAATAACAAAACCAATTCCTCATTCATACATGTATATACTTATCTAATAAAATAACTGTTTTTTTTTTTACCTTTTCACAGCCTACACCGACCCGGTATAATGAGATACAGTTCACAGAAACAATGTTAAGTAACTATTCTTTGATGAGTCTTGTGTGTAATGAGAGAATTGTGAAGACAAAGCGCAATGACCTTGTAGCCACATGGATGTACCACGAAGCGATTTCGGCGCCCCACCGGACCAACAAAGTAAATTCTTATAAAACCCACGAATAATTATCAAAAACATGTCAGTTACGGATTAGAATTCAAATAAAAAATGTTTTCAAAAGTAAGCAAACTACCAAAATAACATAATATTTTTTTATCTCTGGCTGTTGAACTTTACATAACATTTATTGTTTCACAGGTCTTCATTTTTGGTGTAATAGTGGCAGTGGCGCAAGCTGGTGGCTTGGGCCATGGCGGTTGGTCCCTATCTTCTCAATATAACCCACTGAGTCACAATGCCGGGCACGTTCCCAATCCTCTTTACCCTGCAGCCCTTGGATATGGCGCACCCCTAGTTCCAGGATCACTTGGATATGCATCCCCTCTTTCTTATTCTGCGCCGTTAGCTGCCTTAGACCACTCAGCGCGACTTGCTCATAAAACTCCTTTAGCTCCGGTGGCTCCTCTTGCACACTTAGGTTCCTTGAATCATGCTGCTGCTCTAGGGCACTTGGCGCACTCAGCTCCTCTTAGTCATGCGGCGTCATTACCTCCAGTAGCTCCTTTGGTACATAGTCATCCTTTGGCACATAATGGTCCTTTGGCTCCATTAGCTCCACTGGGTCAGGGCGCTCCACTGGCTCATGGCGCTCCGCTAGCTTATGGTGCACCACTGGCTCTTGGTGCTCCATTGGCTCATGGTGCTCCTTTGGCGTCAAGAACTGCTTTAGGTTATGGTGGTCCTCTAGCCCATGCCAGTTCCTTAGCCCATGCAGCCTCCTTTGGCAATGCTCCTCTCGCCCACGCAACATCTCATGCTAATGTATTATCTTTATCTCACGCCGCACCATATGGCAACCATGGATATGCCAGCAGCTACGCTTCCAAAGACTATTACGTGAGTAAACCACTTTCTATAAATTAAAACATAATATTTATTTAATGCAATTTGTGTGTTATTTATACTATTTTAACATAAATATTCAGGAAGTTAATTACATTTGCATATGATATACTTCACCACCACATTATCTATGGCATAAATTTTCTAACATACTCATCTCTTAACTATATTACAGTCCCATCCCAAGTACCAGTACTCGTACTCCGTCGAAGATCCCCACACTGGTGACCACAAGGCTCAACACGAGGCCCGCGACGGAGATGTTGTCAAAGGCGAATATTCTTTACTCCAACCTGATGGCTCTTTCAGAAAAGTATCTTACTCCGCCGACGACCATAATGGGTAAGAGATATACATACTTTATTTTCTAAAAAGGCGCTTTATTTTATATTTCCTTTTCTTTATTTTTCCTTTTTTGAACACAAAATTAGCAAATTTGCATAACATGCCAATTTTTTATATTAATTTCTCGAGAAGCTTATCAAATGCGTAACATGACATCACACAGATATATAAACACACATGGTAATCTAACCGGTATTTTGGAGCTTCATCACACGAGTAATAACCTCAATCGACCTCTATGTTTACTACTAAAATACCTCGACAAACAAGTGTCAGTTGCTGAGTAGTTGGTTCAAACGAGTTTCGATGTCTTTATGATTCACTAAGGTCCACCGTTCTTTATTGCGTTATTACAAGTCAGCTTAAGTCTATTATATTTATATAAATCAGGTTCACACTGTATCCCGCACACGGCAGGGGAGGCTGAGGGAACCCATACACATATATATGACATATTAAGATTCCGTTCCCCATTTTCTAATTTTTTAAGGAATTGCGTGTGGCGGAATTCAGGTAGACCGATGAAATGAAAACATAACTTTAAATAAATATTTAATTTCCTCAGATGAGTTGTACCCCACTACCACTGCGCCAAGACTTAGGCCCTAATGCTGTTGACCAGTCCAGGTCAACAGCATTAGGGTCATTCGAAAAAAAAATACATTTATAAGCATTATATATTTTTCAGTTTCAACGCGGTAGTTCAAAATTCCGGACCCAGTCATCACGTCTACTCCGCTCAGCATCACCATTACTAATATCAAAAACAGTCAATGATGCCAAAAAGTAACAAGATGATTTTGCTTGCTGTGATCGAATTTATTTTATACTCATTAAATAAATAAATATATTCAAAAATAATTTTATGACTTTTCTAACTGTCTATCCCAAGTATTGGCTAAGTTATTAAAAATATATATATAAATACGCCATTATTTTTTTAAGTATAAAGCTGTTATAAAAAACATCATGTCGTGGAGCGACAAGCGTGCGACTAACCGCGACAGATTTTGGTTTCGATTCCTATTTGAGAAAATGAAATATTTTATATTTTTATTTCTTCGCTCTGGTGCGAAGGAAACCATGGTGTTGAGTTCCGCTATATTGGCGGAAATCGGCGGTAAGGGAGTGAAGTGTCTTAACAACTATTCCCTGAGCCTATCCGAAAAATAAAATTAAAAACGGAAATCCACAAATAAAGAAAAAATATCCCATTTGTTAAGCACCTATTTATTAGTAAATAATTTTATACTTGTTACATTTAAAAACAAATTTAAAATATTAGAGTTGCGAAAAACAATCTAATTGATAAATCTTTAACATTCACTGTCGAAACTTCAGCACTTGCCTGTTATTAACATCGACAAGTGTTGCGCATAAAATTCAATTTGGTTCAAATTAATCATATGAAACTGTAATTCTATTAGCATATCATATTGTAATGACATTATTATCACTATAAACTTAGCTTTATCTCATGGAAAAAGTTATCTTAAAGTGTATTTTGACGATTTCAAGAAGACAGAATTTTACTGACACGGCTTATAATATAAAAATAAGAATTTATTGCAAGTTAAAAATTATAGCTATTGTTTTTATAACATTAAATATATACAAAGTACATTCTATTCACACATCTTAAATTTCGTCAGTTAGACAAACAAACTGAGATCAACATCGCTCTGTTTCCTGCTCTACATTCAGAAACCAACTCTACATAGCTCATTCATACAGTGAAACTAAATTGTAATACACTTTTACCAAGTCGCACTCGGAACGAAAAATTTAACGTAAAATATCAATTTATTCTATGTTATATTCTGTATATAAAGAATTAATCGGCGGAAAGAGATTTACGGAAATGTCTTAATGGGAACGGAGTGCATTAATACGAGGTTCCCAGGTCCAGTGCACTTGCGTACCCTTCTATGTGCTTTATACAGCGTGAAGCTACAAAAATTATAACTTATCTATTAAATAAGTTCGTCGTAAAGGCAGCCTCATTAGTTCTTTCAGGCAATCTCTACATAACACGTAAGAATCTTGGTTGATACACTAATCTTTACTCAGAACGTACAATAAACTAATTTAATACAAATGGTATTTTACATAACATATTTACATAAATATCTATATAAATATATAACTGATAGAAATAAAATAAATACCATTTAAAATGTAAGTACATATGTAAATTCTTTCATTCTATAAAATGTCATATTATAACAAATTAATCAGTAATGTTACTAACTACAATTCCCTTTCACTAAATACGCTACATTATTAGTCAATTCAGTATATCCTCAGGCAACATGCTGTTACATACAAAGAAAATATACTAAATTTATGTAGAAACGGAGTGTCCCCATTTCCCGCTGAATTCTAGAGGCATTGCGTGTTCAGTGGCGGAAAATAACGCCGCGCTTTGCCTCACCATCAGAGCGAAATAATGAAAATATTTCATTTCCTGAATACGATTCGAACCCACAACCTGTCGCGTGTACAGACACACGCTTGTGCTCCTGCTACAAGAGAAAAGTGAGATTTAGTTAAAGTACAGAAAAATATAAGTACAAATAAATATTTTATCTATAAAAAAGCACATTTTAGAAAATTTACTTTACATTTAACAATCACCTTGTTTATACATAAATCACAATTAAATAAACACAAATTTTAATTACCATTATCTTAAAGTAAAGTGCTTGTAGCATTGCATTTGTCGTGTCAAATCATGGATAAATCTAGATTTGGAAACCGCATATTCCAATTTCTCAATTTCTTTACTACCATTTATACGCCCATGCCTTGTAACGAACCTGTTCAACAGCCTACAGCATAATCGGTAAATAAGTAGGAAATAGACCAAACGTGACCTAAACCTAAATTGTGATTGTAACGTTAATTTAAATATTAGTATTTACTATTTTATAATTTACGTAAATTTTGATTATAATCATTTAATGTAAATGTTTTTTTTTTCATTACTTGTATCCCGCATGTCGCAAGATAGATAGATAGATAGTGTCAGTGTTAAAACACTCCGTTTCCCGATTTCGGAACTCTACGCCACGCTTTGCCTCGTTAACAGACCCAAAAAAGAAAAATGTTATATATTTCATTACTCCGAGTGGGAATATCCACCGCTTGTGCCACAATAAACATTAAAAAAAAATATGCGTTAATGTATTGTTTATGCATAATTTTTATGTACGTAAGTAAATTAACAAAAAGGTAGTAAGTCACAATTAAAGTGAATCATAAATCGATCAAAATTTACAAAAGACATAAACCAATTTGATTACACACTTCATTTATTATGTTTTCATTATGTCGTGACAAGCTAAATATAAACTCTAATTTATCAATTTCTGGTATATACTATAAAATAAATGGCGTTAGATACAAAAAATAATGATTGATCTTATTATTTTTTTTCTCAGGGTCAATATAAGTAGTAACGGTGATTGACCTCCTAACCGCAGATTATACTTATCCTTTCATCAAACAAAATCTATTTAATAATAAAAAATTAATAATTTTGAAGGTGGTTTTTTTTTTGTTTTATTAATATACAAAATCATTACTATTTTTAATAACATAATTTTTTGGACTTCTATTCAAATGAATAAAATATTCGCAATAAATAATACCTTGCCAATTTTATTTCGCATAGATACGACAAAGGTAATAATCAGATTACCGCTTCCGTGACACTGACACGAACTCACGTTCTATTCAAACTCCAGACCGGACTTACCGGGGATATTTCCCAATAATTTTTATAAGTAAATTCGTGGGAAATTAATTTAATTATGTCAAGCAAGATCGTGCAACTTCCTTTGAAACGTTTTCTTATATCCGCAAAGCAAACAAGCGTAGATAATGCGATGAAAAATTGACAAATTGAACTTATGCATGTAAAAACTTCCATTAGTTGCAATTGATATCTCATTTTTGTTTTTTATTCAGCTTCAAGTTTTATTCTACATTTTAGTTACACAGAGAGAAATAAGTGCCAGCACTCTCTGTTCTTCACTTTTCGCCCATATTCAAGAAGAAAGCACTGCGTGTTAAATGGTGGAACTCAACGTCAGTCCCGCTTTACTAGAGAAATGATTAAATATAATTTTCCTCCAAGTGGCGATTGAAACTATGACTTGCGTTCACATCATATTTCGCCGTGACATGGAAGCCTCTTATTTTTTTTTCTCCATACACTTCGTACAATTTGCGATATAGGTAGAGAGGACCCAGTGTTTATGATAGTGCATTCTATTTCCGCCTATTTCTGCAAAAATTAGGTCAGTAGAGAGGCAAACCGATGTATTTTGTCTACAAGACGGTATAAATAAATACATATGCATTCTCCCATTTCAAGAACCAACTATAAGATGATTCATTCATACTTATATCATTGAAGTCTCTTAGCATAAATTTTTGACACCTAATATAATATTGAACGAATTGCCAAATTGATACAATCAAAAGCCAATACGTACAGTAATTGTGGATAATAATAAATCTATTAAAATCTATATTAACCTGCTACGATTTTCAATAATATTTATTTCGCTTAAGGGCATTTTGAAACAGTTTGAAAAACAATCAACGCAGCATGTGCTTTGTTAAAATATATGTTATCGAACAATGTAATTTATACATAATTCATCCAAGTAATTACTTTATTTCATTTCTATTAAAGCCCTGATCGTATTACGAACATAAGTTGGGAAATAAAATACCCAATATTGGTTGAGATAGAGGTATGCCCGTGGGTGACCACTGTGTGGTCGATGTCACAGGGCATTTGATAGTAACGTTACACAATTCGATAGTGTTCTGATTTATTGAAATTAAATATCATTCCACGACAAATTAATAAGTACCACCGTATTTTTTTTTTAAATTATGGGTTTCTTTTTCCGGTGGTGAATGAGTGGTAGCTACATTAATTCTATCTATTTAAGATCAACAGCAGGATATTGTATATCAAAACCAATCGTTGAATTTTGTTAATTGGCTGGGTTATTTTTCAATACAAGCTCTATGATTGTCATATACGATTCTAGTGCGCTCTAAAGCATAATGTTTATAATTTAAGTAATATATGAAAAAACAATTTGTTAGTAAATGCAATGATTTGTTAAATACTATTGTAATATAGTATTAACAATTTATGACCTATTTATTTTTTAAATAATACAGAAAGTAATAAAAGTAAAATAATGAGGTATGGCTATGTATACAAAATATTCCATATTTACACGTAACATACATTGCATAGGCAGCTAGGCATTCCGTGTTGAGTGGCAGAACTGAACGCCGCACTTTGCCTTATTACCCAAGTAAGTGCCTTGTGAGCAAAGAAATGAAAATAATACATAATTCCTTCGATTAGGAATCCAATCCACAACCATCGCGTTTACAGTCACACGCTTGTACCACTGCGCCACGATGCCCTTTGCCAACAAATGTCACAAGTAATTCTTAGTTTCTTATGAAACTTGAAGCGATAAAATTTAATCATGTTATGGACCATTTGCAGCAGTAGCTCGAAATAAATGAGCAGTTGGGCACTTAACAAGTCATACGAAACACGCTGGGCGTGACAGAGCACGTGCCACATTAAGACATTCAAGTACAGTAAAAGATGGTTATGCAGTTAAATTTCACTCTCATTTTGATGATCTGCCGGATTACGGTTGATTTGAATGCGTAACTCATACGGTCTTCAATTTCGATTTCATATTACTTTACACACATTGCTACTTATATAAATACCGCTTAGTGTAGATAATTTCGACCTTGGCGGCTTACTTTATATTAGTAGAATATTAAATTGAATAATTGAAACACAAAAAAATAAAAGTAATTATGGTACCAAAAATAATTTAATTAAAAAATACCTTCACTTTTATATATTTGAACAGAAAATGTTTGATTTTACTATGTTTACTATCGGTTGTGGGTTCGATTCCCATTCAGGATAATGAGTTATTGAATATTTTTCTTTCCTCGCAACTCGGCAAATCGTTGCATTGAGTTTCGCCTCTCTACATGCAATGCCTTGAGAATTCAGCGGAAAATGGTAAACGAAGGGTAACACTAGGTTCCCACTGTCTTCATGCAAGATACAGAACGAAAACGTTTACTACTGTAACATTTATTTTGGATATAACGCAATATCGATATGCGTAAACAAACTGGCCGCGCTGCGGGGTGACAGTGAGGGAGTAAATGATTACGGTGGCAACAACGACCTCGCCGTGTCAAAGTTACGGAACTGAAATGACCGCAAGCCCCACCACCTAAGGACCATGCCTCCGTTTTGCATTTCATATAAAAGTCTAGCCAGACCCGATAATAGTATCAGTCACATACTTGACTAACAACAGCAAAATGTTCTCCAAAGTAAGTTGAGCTTATAAGTTTGTGAAATTTGCTTTTATAATATTTTTATATATTGTTGTATCATTTTATTATTTTCTTAGATCGTAGCCTTGAGCGCCGTGTTGGCCGCTGTTAACGCTGGCATTCTTCCTCTTCATCATGCCGCGGCCGTGTCCTCCCAAAGCATCATCCGCCACGACTCCCCCGTCCACTATGCCGCCGCTCCATTGATCCATGCCGCCCCCGTCGTACACGCTCCCCTCGTCCACGCTGTACACGCCGCCCCCATCGTACACGCACCCATAGCCGTAGCCCATGAATACGTAAGTGCTATACATCATACAGTTATATTAATATCAATAGATATATATTTCCTACCAGCTGTCGGTTCCCTCGATTGATTTCTTCGCTCTGGCAACTAGGCAAAGCGCGGCGTTGAGTTCCACCAACTAACACAATGTTTTAAGTATTATTTTATTTTTTTCTTCATCATGCTTTAATTTGGTAGAATTATACATATTCTACATTCATATATTTTTTATTACAATGTTTTATTGCCATCATTACAGTCTCACCCCAAATACGACTTCTCTTACTCCGTGGCTGACCCTCACACCGGTGACCACAAGTCCCAACACGAGAGCCGCGACGGTGGTGCCGTGCACGGAAGCTACTCTCTCGTTGAACCTGACGGTTCCGTACGCAAAGTAGAATACACCGCCGATGACCACCATGGGTAAACTAAAAATTTTTGATTTTTTTTTATTTTTTTTTCCAATAACTAGTAAGAAGATAAACAAGCATATAAAATACAAATATACAAAAAGTTTTACTTAAAAGCTAAATATAAATTATTATCAGGCTACTTACTTAATGTATTATTTTGCAGTTTCAACGCCGTTGTCCACAAATCTGTTGGACACCACCCCGCCCCTGTTGTCCACGCCCCCGTGGTCCACGCTGCCCCCATCGTCCACGCCGCCCCCATCGCGCACTACGCCGTACCCCTCGCCCACGGCCATCATGGTCTCCATTACTGAACGACTTTAGCATAAATGAGGATATGATCGTGATGAATGACTGTGAATTGTGATATTTATGTGTGTATATAATAACGATTTATATGAATTTAATATTCTCTTGTAAATAAATATATTTTGCTGATCAGTACTAAGTCCTTTTCCTTTCAAACTTTTCAATTACCCTTTATGAATAGGCCATTGCACGCAACACCGTTGATTGATATTTAAGTATAGATGTAGAATATATTATTACGCTCTGGGCAGACTTAATTAACTTTGATTTTTTCATGTCAACGCGGTACATTTCGTAAGTCGTCCATTCAAATAATAGTTTTATTCCAACATCACCCTTGAATCGTTATATTACACAGTAGTTTTAAATAATTAATGTACCCATTATACATACTCACTCGCCGCTTGCGTGAGGGTGTTTAAGAATGACAATCACGATCTAAAGTGTAAAAAGTACAAACTTACGAGATGTATTCTTTACGTTGGAATATAACTATGACCTAGAAATTTATAAAGGAAATAAAAATGAAACAATAATAAAATTTATTATAATTTTTTTTATTATCTATCATACAGCCTATATAGAGGCGCAGAGGTACAAAATTTGACTGTAATATGGTTGTAGGTTCGATCTCCACTTGAAGAAATGATATATTTTGTTACATTTATATTTTCATTTCTTCGCTCTTCGATCTTCATTTTTATTCTTTCTGGTGTCTAGGCAAAGCGCGGCGTTGAGATCCTCCACTCAACATCCAATACTTCCAAAAGTCGGCAGAAAGTGGGTAACGGTCTGTCTAAACATTAGTTTCCCTCTGCCTACCCTGCTGTGTGCGGCATACAGCGAGAAGATATTTTTTTAATCTATTATAAAAGGTATAAGCGATAAAAGAAATATATAAATTAAATATATAAAGCAAATTAACAAACTTACAAATTTCCATCAATTTCGAGTTGGGAATAGATTAAAATGATAAAAAAAAATTTAATTCATAATATTTCACCTCACCATAAAATATTTTAATTTTTAAACATTTTTTTAAAGTGTTATTCCACACTTACGAATGAAAAATACTTATTTATTTAGAAAACGTATAAAAATGGCACATGGCGCATGCGGAACGCATGGCTTAGTAGCGGTTGCTAGGAGGCGCGGGTTCGAATCCCGCTGCGTTCAAATTTTTATACGCTTTCTAAATAAATAAATATTTTAATATTCCAAGTGACCCCTATTTGACAATATGTGGTCATGTTGTACCAAATACGTATCCTAATTGGTAAAAGCAATTTAAAAGCAATCATTACAAGCATTACCCAAGACTGCACTTGACTGGAACAAACAACGTCCGATGGGTAACTCAGCATTTGACAAATTACCTCCAATTTTCTGTTCTTTAAAGGGTAAGTTAAGAAACTGTCATTAAGTGACTTACGCATCTTATTCCGCACATTTATATGAACGTAAGAAAATAAGTGATAAAAAAAAATATAACTGATAAAAAAAAATAACTGATAACATCGTATAAAGAGCTATATAAGATATCGTATAAATTATCTTAAACCTAATTTTATGAATGCTTATAAATATTACATCGATGATATGAGCCCGAACGTATGGCTTAGTGGTCAGAACGCATGATCGGTTTCCAGGAGACGCGGGTTCAAGTCCCGCTACGTCCAAATTTTTATACGTTTTATAAAATAAGTATTTATCTTTCCTAAGTGCACACTACACTTTAAAAATGCTTAAAAAGATATAACATTTTGAGTTGATTGTTCGACGACAGTCACACTTACTATATGCCAAATATAGATGAAAATAGTTCCAAAAAACATTATAAACAAACATCACCGTTTCGAATGTAACATAGTCTCATTTTTGCGAATAATAATGACGTAAAAATTTTCTTTAATTTAAAAAAAAATATATATTTGTGATTGTAAATAAAACAAAAAACCAGCGCAACTGAAATTAGTTTTTTTAATTAATTAGCTTCACGCTATATCCCGCACACAGCAGGGTAGGCAGAGGGAACCTAGTGTAAGACACTCCGTTCCCCACTGAAATTAGTAACTACAGATATTTTAATTAATAGATAAGCAAATAACCTGACGAAAGGAAAACTATTGGATAATATTATTAAAACCTCAACTGATACTGATTTGTTACAAAGTAGTAAAGTTGAATTAAGAACAGTTGTAGTAAAGACCACGTTAATCAAAAGAATGAATCAAAACGACCTTGAGTTCAAAGCACTCAATCGATCGCTCAAAGATAAAACCTCGGACACAATATCGTTTCAGTAATCTATTTTTGATTTTTATATCTATTCAATAAGATTCGCTATCAATTTTACTTAACTCAATTACCAATCACTCCACGTCATTGTGGTGTAAAAGAGCGCGCAAAACACACAATGGTTGTGGGTTCGATTACGTACAGTAAGTACATCCTAGTTTTTATTACGCGTGTAGCAGCATTCAGCAATTAAAGATATTTTATATTTATAAGGATTTTAGTAAAATAAAATGCGTTACGGTTTCTTTGTTTTTATTTTTAGTTTATTTTTTTCAGCAATATGTCACAGAGGAGGAAAAGAAAAGAATTATTTATAATAAAAAAAAACTCTTATATAAGTTTCATCTTAGTGAATCGACAATATCTACGCAAAAAACTATCTATAATAAAATAAATCAAATAAATCAAGCTTCACGCTGTATCCCGCACACAGCTGGGTAGGCAGAGGGAACCTAGTGATAAGACACCCCGTTCCCCACTTTCTGCCGAATTCTGGAGGTATTGCGTCTTGAGTGGCAGAACTCAACGCCGCGCTTAACCTCGACACCAGAGCGAAGAAAATAGAAATATAAATTTAAGTAAATATTTCATCTCCTCGAGTGGGGATCGAACCCACAACCAGTCGATTTTACAGTCACACTTAGTGCCGCTGCGCCACGACTGGCCTCAAACACTATCTATAATTTAAAGCTTTAACAAAAAAAAAATTATAGAGCAACTAAAATCGCCAAAATCCAAGAAGTATCATTAGAAATTTTAATCGTGAGAAGAAAAAAGTTAATTTTCATAAAATTATTCGTTAACACCTAGTTTATATAACAGATTATTGTGAACGAGTATTTAGATACCGATCGTGCGTGAGACCAATTGTTAGATTATAGGCGTTCGTAATCAGTTTTTACAGTATCCGTGGTACTCGTATTTCATTCTTAGCGTTCGGTTACGTGAGAACTTGTGGATTATGTTTGTATCAATGGTTGATATATCAACTATTTTTTTTTTTAATTTTTGTTTCTGCCACCCAATAACGCTACTTATTAATGACTATATTATTCCAGTAAGTTGGGGAACGGAGTGTCTTAACACTAGGTTACCTCTGCCTACCCTGCTGCGGAATACAGCGTGAAGCCGATTTAGTTTATAATAATTAAAATATCAGTACCTGTTCCGCAAAAAGCGATAAAAAATAGTATCAATTCAGTGACTGAAACACATATAAACTCAAATATATTTTAATTCACTTAATAATGTACATATTTATTAAAGTTTCAATTAATAAAAACGTTAATATAATTTTGCGTAACAAAAAGTATATGCGTTCGCAATGACATTGGTACAGTTTTTTGTCTGTTTAATTTAGACATTGACCCATAAAATATACGCTAAAGCGACAGCCGTTACAAAAGCGAGTGAAGGTACTCTCTAACGAAAATTATCGAGATCTTTATAACGCTAGTAATTAAATAAAACAAACTGAAAAGAACGAATAATTCTTGAAATAAAATATAGTTATTGACAAAGTTTAAAATTAAAATTATAATTTTGATAAAAATGTTTTCAAATATGTTCATTGCACTGAATTTTTATTTTATATTTAATATCGTTAAAAGGTTCATACAATTGTCTTTACAATACGTTTTATAACTGAGATTCAAAAAAGTTTATTACTGCACTACACTACACTATACTAAAATACAATTTTAATACAAATACAAGCAAAATAATAAATAAAAAAAAGAGATACGTAAATAAAAAAAAATAATACATTCAAAATAGAAATCTAGCTATTTTAACAAATAGTGTTAATAAATCACATATTATAAATTAAATTAAATATAATAGAGAGACCAGTCGTGGCGCAGTGGTAAAAAGTGTGACTGTAAAGCCGACTGGTTGTGGATTCGATCCCCACTTGAGGAGATATCGGTGTTGAGCTCTGCCACTCAATACGCAATGCCTTCAATATTCGGCAAAAAGTAATTTAATTTAAATAAAATAAATCAGCTTCATGCTGTATCCCGCAGACAGCAGGGTAGGCAAAGGGAACCTAGTGTTAAGACACTTCGCTCCCCACTTTCTACCAAATTCTGGAGGCATTGCAGAACTCAACACCGCACTTTGCTTCGACACCAGAGCAAAGAAATGAAAATATAAATAGAAATAAACATTAAATATTATTATATGATTAGATAATTTCAATTTGAAAATAATAAAAAGATATTTTTATTGTACATGCACATATCTAATACAAAATAAAATATTTTGAATAACTTAAAAATATTTTTAGGAAAACATTAATTAGCTTACATGCGTAAATTGAAAATTAGATTAATAAATGAACGAAATGTCCGTCTTTAAAATACTTTAAAAATAATTGTTTAGTTCCAGCAGGCGAAGCCGCAAGCGGGTCGCAAAAATGCCAGGTGCATACTTTCTTTATTTTATAAAACCTCAAAAGTTCACAATCGGTAAGTACTATCAGGGAATGTGAATTTTTAATGATGATTACTTTGACAATAATTACGTAAATAGCTCAATTTTTTGTATTGTCTTCGGAATATTATTAGAAATGACGTTATACATTACCACATATTTAGCACAGTTTTAAACGGATAATAAGCTTAACCTAAACTCTAATAAATCAAAAGCGCCTACAAAATTATAAAAGCAAATATCAGTTTCCTTCATATTAGTCAATAAAAATATTAAGGTTTGTTAATATATACAATAATAACAAATATGTGTGTTTGTAAGTGATCCGATACTCAATAGGTGGTTTGATGATATCTTATTTGAAGTTAGATGATGTGAATCTGTCTTAGATATTTAGTCATTTATTATGTAACATAATTATTTCTACAATCGCATTCTTCAAATGTAAAATATACCACTAAACTATTGTTTGCATACTTCTATGAACTACTTCCTATTGTTAAGTTTTTACCGTGCGACAACAAACATTCACATTCACACGTCTACAAATGTCACAAAGGCAAATATATACATACATTTTTATTAATTTTTGACATATTTTTAAATAACAAAAATCGCATTTTTATTATATACGAGTATATATATAAATAAAATAATTAAATGTTCACACACCAATATACTTCAAATATATGAAAGCAAATACTCACAGCTTTGATCACGAACATCAACATTTAATATTCTATTTTAGAAACTCTGTTAGATTGTTGTTAATGCGAGCATTCATAATTTAGGTACGCCCAATTAAATGTAAACGTTTTATTTTAATATTCAAGGTAGCACTGGTATATTTAAACATATTGTTAGGCAATATACTTAGTAAATATATGATAAGACATATGCGATCGTTTCGGCCCTTATTAAAAAAATGTGATAATTGATCTTACACATGTAGCTATTGTAATATAGGTATTACAGTAAAGTTATTAGTAAACTCTGAGAAATTGATTTTTGCTGTATAAATTCCCACTATTATAACTTCTATAAAAGCTAGTGGTGTAAACCCTGTGCATACATTTTCTTCTGTACTTCTAGTTAAAGTTCATCTGTCTCATATAATTGTACTAAAATGTATAAAGTAAGTTTTTAGCCTTTCGTTTGATGTAACTAAATACCCGTGTTCTTATTAATATTTGCCACACAGGTTAAATTATAATAATTCAAAACTAATATCTATGGATTTATCTGATTTTATAAAGGTTTTGATACTCATCTGTTTTGACCCATATATTTAACGAAAAAATAGTTTCAGCTTTTAGCACTGTGCACTTTGGTATCGATTAGTAACGGACTGTTTCACCATCATCACCATGCTGTTTCACACCAGGAGGTGATCAAACACGACGGCCCTCATCATCCAGTTCCGATACACCACCCCGTGCCTATTCACCATGTACCTCTCTTACACCATGTACCAATAGTGCCAGTTCATCATGTTCCACATCACATCCCACACCACATCCCACATCATGACCACTATGTAAGTATTTGCATTATATTGTTGTGTATCACTTAATTTGTACTCCTTAGCTGCTTTTTGTACTACTCATCTACCTTATACCTAGCGGGGTAGTCAGAGAGAACGGAGTGCCAAACGCTACGGTCTTTTTCGCCCCGTCCACTGTCATCAACTTATACATACATGCCAATAGGAGGATCCATGGAGTCCTCGTTATACATGACCTTCAGTATCTTTGATACTGTGTTTTCGAAGGTCAACCGAGGTCTCCACTACCTCTCTTACCACTTACTTACTTTTTTAATCTTTTTTGCCATTCATTCATCACTTATTCATTCAACGTACCCAAACAAGCTGAGCACGCTCTTCTTCAATCCCACTCAGACTTCCTTGCTAGTCATTCTGTGTGTCTCTTCATCGCGGATTCAATCAGTTAAGCTGACTCTGCACATCCTACGATGTAACTAAGGCTCTATTAACCCTGTTACCGGCAGCAATACGCTTTCCACATCAATCTCCATCTCTACTGAACATACTTTCCATATATACCACTTCATTCATTTGTTTATCACAAGATATTATCTGATCTTGCATTTCATCCTTTCTTCATAGTGGTGACCACTGCCAGCAACTCGCATTTTGATGATACAATGAGCACTGCATTATCAGCGTACAGCAGGCAATTCACATTCAAGTCACCTACTATCACTCCCACGTCACTTTGTTTCACTTCTTGGAGTCAGTCAGGCGGACTTACTTAACTGTAAACGATAATTCCTATGTTATAGAAATTGTAAAAACCTTTTTTTTATTGCATTTATTATTTTGATGAAACTCCGTGAAAATAATATAAATGCAATAGTAAATTTTTTATTCATCTTTATTCAGTTGTTGTATAATATACCATAGCTACGTATGTGTTGTAAAATCTAATGTATTTACATATTATGTGACATCATGACATCACACACTTTTTCCTAGAGGCTGCAAACAATACCCGATGTTATGTAGGTATACATGAAAACTATTGCATAAGACCATGCTACATTAAAAGTTTAAAGTGTCCTCCTTTGTACTTTTTTTTACCTACAAAGATATAGATATGTTTAAACATTTTTAAAGTGTTATTCCACACTTAGGAAAGAAAAATACTTTTGAACGGGAACGTGTTCGAATTTCAAATTATTAATCAAATTATTACAATTCTTAATTTTTTTTTTTAAAGATCTGTATCTCAAAACGAAGATCTTATCCTTAAAGATTTCTTCCCTTGTTTTTTTCTATGCTTTAAGATCCCTTAAAGCATAGAAAAGAACAACTTTCTATGTATATATCTATGTATATATCAACGCAATCCAAATATACCATTTATGCATAGGTTTTGCCGCTTTTCGCATGAAATTTTGCCGTGTAACCAATATGTATAGGATACATCCCGCAGAACTGCAGTTATAAAATTTTGCACAAAATGGTAAATTACAATTTGTATTGTAATCATACAATTTGTATTGTAAAGTGAAAAATCCGAAAATTTTAAATTTTCAGATTTTCTAAATTTCATAGAAAGAAACAACTGTTTTTATTTCTGATATATTGAGCAATTTATTTAGTTTAGTTGTACTTTCCATTGATATACAATCCTGAAATTTGTACAGATCCCTCGGTGGGCGACTCCGACCTGCAATTCAGCGGCTTTGTTTTATTATTATCTATATCCAAATGCATTGATAATATTTTTAAGCCGCATGCGATTTCACATTTTAAGGATAATCTTTTTTCATATAACATTGAAACATAGAATGTTGATCGCCAAACTCTAACGCTACATTTTTTCTTATCAGACTCATTCGGTGTCGGAAAACAATACATTATTTAGTGTTAAACAGACCGGGGCAAACGTGTGTCTGGTCTATTTTGCACGAGTACTGGCCACCGAGCATAGTACGCAACGACAATTTAACGTAGCTCATTGCTATACATTGATAAACTCACACGGCGATAGCGATCAATAAATGTAATACAAGATTACAAGATTATTTAGTATAACTAAAATTAAGACCACTGGTCCAATTTTTCTTTTTTATTTAGAAATTTAATCATAATGTTTTATTTTAGCTAAATATCTATGGAAATAAATATTTGCGGTAAGGATAGATTATGTGTGGATTAATTATTATTAGTGAGTGGTTTAATAAAGTCCATCTTTCCATTAAGTAGACCGTTGACCGTTTTCTTTCCGTCGCGTTTCGTAAAATGTTAAACAAAGAAACTCTACGTTTTTTAGTTATTTTGCAAGAATCGGGGTTATTACATTGGAGCATTTTAATTTTTTTTTATTTTGACGCTAAGGAAACATATTAAATAACTAGAATTAAATTTCTTTTGGCAACTTGGGGTTTTAAAAAACACTTGAAATAGATTTATGTATTATAATAGTTTAATAATGTTTAATTTATTAACTTATGTACATACTCGTATAATACTTCAATATTTCAGTGTACAAATAACGTATAACGTTAATGCACGAATGAACAGCAAACTAGCCCTGTCAATAGTGTTCAAATGTTTAACTAACCGTAACACCGGATTTAAAAATCTTTCAGCACCCTCTAGACTACTTATGATAAAAAAGCTACTTCCTCGTCAATACATTCATACAACGTTTCGTTTTTTTTTTCATTTGCATAATTACAAAATAACATCATCTTGATACATTTTTTTATAATGAAAGTACAAAACATTTAAACTTAATATTGCATTAATTGTATTAATGTTTTTACATTATGTTAGTTAGTACATTTTTTTATGAAAAATGTTGTAAAATCGATTGCATTATTTCTAGGGTTCTGTATCTCAAAAAGAAAAAAGTTCATTTTACAAATTGTACTTTCCGTTGACCTATAATCTTTAATACAGAATCTTCAGTGGGTGACCGATTTTTGTCGCTTCTTCTGTCTTGTAGTAAAAAGCGAATCCGAAAAAAAAACTTTATTGAGAATTATCTCAATTTTCATACACCGGTAAAATTTATTTCTAGTAACAATAAAATTTATTTACTAAACACTGATATTTACTCAGTTAGAGAATGCCAAAGTTAGCCCACTAGCACATTACCATTTTGTAAACATTAAGATATTTATTTAAGTATTGTTTTTTTTGCAGTCGTTTCCAGAGTATAAATTCTCGTATTCGGTTCACGACCATCATACAGGCGACGTGAAATCACAACATGAGCATCGTCACGGTGACGTCGTCCATGGGGGGTATGAATTAGTAGAGCCCGACGGTCGTTTCCGGAAAGTGGAATACAAAGCTGATGATCATACCGGGTAGGAAAATTTTATTTAATTCATTGTCTTGTCTCTCAGTCTGTTTGTATTTGAATATTTATTTTAGGTTGATAAAATATATGATCAAAAGCAGTTAAAAGTATTGTTCGATCATTATTATATGAGTCGCTTTTTTCGAAGATGATTTGATTTTTTTCTCAGTAATTACTATTTAATTCAATGTTAATAATTTTCTTTTGGTTTCGTTTACTTTTTATATTTTGTCCATTAGTTACGTATTTTTATTAAAAAAAGTTCCGTAAGTTACTAAGGTATTACCTTGTGTTAATTTTAATTAGTTAGGGATATTATTTTTAATATTCACAATTTCCTTTAGTTACTTCGACTTATTTAGCTACTTCGAATTTTGTTTGTTTATTTCAATAACTTAGATATTTTTCTAATTATATATTTTTCTAATATTTTTCTAATTATTTATTAAGCATTACTTACGTTACTTATGTCTACTTATTCGGTTCGGCTTATTTTAATTTTAATGTAGGTTTATATTTCCTTACTAATCCTATTGACAATTAAAAATAATTTCATAAATATTAGTATAGTAGACATACTACAAGCGGGCGAAGCCGCATGGGTCTGCTAGTAATTAATATAAATTTTACTTTAGTGGGCTAAATATTATGGTGACTTAAAATGAAATATAATTATTAAATTGAATTAAAATGCCTTCTTCAATTTCTCTACGGTCTTCCATAATACGCAGGAAACAAAATATTTTATCATTTGCAATTGCAATTATCACGATTTTAACTTACATATTATATTCGTTTTAGGTTTAATGCTGTTGTCCATCACTCCTCACCACATCACCATATCCATCTGGAACATCATATTTGATAAAAAATCAATTTCCCGCTGAAAGACTGAACGGACCATTGCTCTTACTTATTAAGCACTGTACATTGAAATGAAAAATAAAAATAGCGCTATTAATTTAAAATACTTTGTTATTTATTTTTAATAATTTAATATATGACTTATGTATGATTCTATGACGCGGCGTTGAGTGCATTCAACACGCAATGTCTCTAATTCAAGCGGAAACTAGACTTGGAAGTATCACAAAGTAAGTTTTACTATATACGATTATATAGAATGAATAACAGACACGGATCTGTTGAAATAAATTGCAGAAAAACTATAAGAACGATTCTGAGCAATGCATTAATAAAAAAAACCTATTAAAAGCTTTGCTCGATTTTTTTTTTATTGTACAACTATTGACTCACTTTCCGCCTCCCGAATTGCAGTCGTGTCGAATCTCGTGACCATATTATGGTGTTTCCATAACATAATCCTTATGTACTTGCCAGGAAGACCAGAAATGCAATAATATTAACTTTTAAAAATGTTTTTTAGTTTAACAAATGTTTTAAATTTATTTGCTTTACAGCATTTATAATCTTTAGAGTATGTCAGATTTAAATAAATAAAATAAAATAAATTAGCTTCACGCTGTACCCCGCACACAGCAGGGTAGAGGACACTCCGTTCCACACTTTCCGCCGAGTTGTGGAGGCCGCCGAGTTCTGGAGGCCTCAGCGCCAGAGCGAAGAAATGAAAATATAAATGTAAATAAATATTTCATTTCCTCGTGTGGGGATCGAACCCACCACCAGTCGATTTTACAGTCACACTCTCCTCTGCGCCACGACAGGCCTCAGATTTCAAATGGAATTAATTAAAAGATGGATGAGAAGGATAATTAAATAAGATAATTAACTCAGAGTTCATATGTTCAAATATGTCGTCGTGATAATCCTTACTTACTTTTTATCCCGCATATAGAAGGGTAGGCATAGAGAACCTTCAATCCTATATAAACAAGAGGCGGGATGCATGCGGGATACAATCTGTACCCTACACGGGATAAAAATCATGCATCATATTTTTCTCTCATTCATTTCACCGTTTATTACTCATCTGATAAAATAGTATTTAGCATAATTTGCTTTGGACTATTCGCAGGCGCGATACTTTTTTATACCTTCATAAGTAATTAAGTCTATGTAATTAAGCAATTATTAATAATAATTTTTTTTCTATTATATACACTTGTAACACAAAAAGGCCTCAACAATTACGTACAAATAAATTATTATTTAATTTAATAATTAATACGCACATTGTTCTACTGTAAATGAATCGGTCATGAAATCGTTTTTTATATTAATACACTTATAACGCCTACATTCTTATTAATTGCTTATATAAGTTTCTAATATATTTTATTCGGAAATGTTGCTTGAATTACAGTATATTTTATTAAGAAAGAAATTGGTACAAAATTATTAAAATTTTACAATTAAAATGTTACAAGATAAGGAAGATATTTGTTAGAAAACAATTAAAAATAGTCCTATAAATAAAATAAAAACTACGAAGAAACCACGACTGTACAACCTGGCCAAGCGTATAAAAATAATTATCGTAATAAATAGTTATAAAACTAGACAAAGTCTCCGGTCACGTCGAGAGAAAGGAAATAAAAAAATAGCCTCCTCTCCCTTATAGTGTGACATAATTTATGCATGGCCTCTAATAAGATAAAATTGAATTGAATGCTTAAAAATTCGATAAAAAATCCTTCAAAATTTTAATTTAATTATTAAATAAGATTTATATGGATAAATTTTGGCACGATGTAAGAAGTAACAATACAAATAAGGGAAAAAATCCGAAAAATAAAAACATAATAGGTAATTCATAGAATAAATATCATTACAAACTTAAGTTTGTCAGATGTACATCAATTGGAAAATTTATTTTTATTATCGTGTAAATAAACTTTATCACTTATTTAGATTTTGATAAACACAATTATTTTGAAATCACAGACAGAAATTTCCATGTAGTTACCATGAGCAAAATGAAGACGTATGTATAAGGTATTCGTCATTGATGTTGGTTTTGTATCCTTTATCTTTTATCCGGTCCAGAAGTATGAATATATCCTCCTACGCTTCTGAACAGTTTCGAACAAATAACATCTCCCTGCCTCACACCTCTAATCTTTAATCGGACCGACGTAGTAGTGTTTCCGTACATACGCATGATGGTATCTAGAGATATTTTCCAGGCTGGGCATAATGTTGACTTTGAATAGATATGTTAGTGCAAAAGATTTTTATTTCTCAGGGTTTATCTATTTTTTATTAAAATGCCAATGACTTAGAGATCTAGTTATATAACGGCTAGCGTCTTCTGACTCATCTTGCGTATCTGTTCCAAGAGTTGGAGTGTCCCATCGGAGAGTTTTTTTATTTAGATACGGTGGCCAAATCATAGCTGTCTAAGAGGATGGTTTTATATTTCAACTTGAAAAATCTCGGGGTGTTTGGATTTATGTTACTGGCTGAGACTATGGAAAACCTGAACACAATGCTCGCGGATATCCGTAAAATTTTTCAAAGAGCAGGTCTTAAAATAAACATGGGCAAAACTAAAATCATATTGAATTCCCATGTTGTACCTAGGTCAGTAGGTATTGGGAACACTACATTCGAATTTTTTGATTACACAGGTACATATATCTGAAGCCCAGTTAGATAAATCTGACTTCAAGAAAGAGGTCTGTCGTCGAATCTTCGTGTCCCAATGTCTGATTGTCTAAAGACGAAGTCTTTGACACGTATGTGCTGCCAGTGGTGATTACGTGATAAAATCAGAAATTAGGATATTCATAGAAGTGGCAGTGAGCCGGACGAACATCGAGAACATCAAGTCATTGGAGTGGAATGGTTCTCGAATGGCGGCCACGAACTGAACGACGTGTAAATATTCCTTAAGACCCAGGTCCAGGCCAAAATGCTATACACATTAAAAAAATAAAATCATACATTTTTGTTTTATTAGGTATGTTAAATAATGTCTTTTTGAAAAATATTCAATAAAAATGTGCAAAATCACATTTGCATTTTTACTGTTATTATAATATAGATTGTTTTTTACTATAGTAATTAAAAATAAATCTTACATCCATGGGAAGTATAAGTTTTTATTAAGCAGCGAGATTCATACAAAATGCAACAAAATTAATTAATAAATGGCCGTACCTTTTGATTGCGTTAAATTAGAAGCTTGATTTTAAGTCTAAATATAAGATATTAAAACCTGCACACAATCTCGAGATTCGATCGGGTCGGTCTTGACAGTTATACCAGACGGACAAAAGAAGCGGACGAAGCTGTGTGGCTGCCGCTAGTATTTAAATAAAGGGTTAAACTAAAGTTAAGTTAGGTGGTAAAACCAAAACAATTTATGGGATATTGTATTAAGCAAATGAACTGTGAACATAATTTGTTTTCAGTCACTCTTGATTTAAAATTCCTAATATGCTTAAATATGCATATTGTTTTGTTTCTGCAACTTGTACTTTTCAATAATCTTCTTTTTCTTCTTCTTCTTTATATATAAGGACATGTACCTGACTGACTGACGTAAGACGCACGCACAGCCGTAACCGTGGTGCGTAGAAAACGTGAAATTTGGACAGATGTTTGTTTTTATAATCTGGACACCCACTAAGAAGGGATTTTGAAAAATTTTAACACTAAAGGCATGAAATAGGGGTTGAAAGTTTGTATGGTTTTTTTTAAATCGGCACCGACTTTTATAAAATTTGAAATTCGAATCTTTAAAATATTTTATTGAACACGTGTTTCATGGTTTTTTAGAATTCACCCCCTAAGAGTTCAAATAAGGGGTTGAAAGTTTAAATGGAAAAATCTTAAAATCGCCACCGATTTTTATAAAACCCCCAAGGGTGCAAATAAGCAGGCAGTTTTTGTGCCCACTAGTCAATCATAAATTTTGGCTCATATGCAATAAACATAGAAATAAAAATTCAATTATAAAAATTGTAAAAAGATAAAACCTAAAGGCCGTCGTGGTGTAGTAGGAAATGATCCGATTGTAAACCCGACGGCTATTGGTTTAATACCCACTGAAATGAAAATGTAATCAATATTCAAATTATGTCCATATTCTCATTTTGGTAGATGAAGCGCCTTAATTTTTCGCCACTCAACACCCAACATCTCGAATATTGTCCAGAAAGTTAGAAAAACACTAAATATATTATCAATATGCTCCCTCTGTATACTCAGTTACAGGCGGAAAAAAGTGTATAAATGGAAAATAATACTTAGCATTTGATATTTAAACACAAATATTTTTTTGATATTTAAGAAATGTATCAAAAAAAATATTAACTAGTAAATTGATATAAAGCTAATTTAATAGTACCACTGCAATGTAGCTAGCTATCGATATAGCCATTTAGGTAATTGCCCATAAAGATTTATACAATAGGAAGACATTGATTATGATAAATCGTAATTAAAAACCTTTGTAGGCCAATTGTAAATAATTCGACCACTACATTTCGTTAATGATTTTATTTTATCATATAAGAATATTATTATAATATGATGAGGTTGGCCGTCATTCTATTTATTTCGTACAAAATAATAATTTATATTCGAACACGCCCTAATTAATAGTTGAGCTGTGAAACTGTATAATTGCTACTGTATTGGTTTCTTGTAGGAAACAGAAGATTAAAATTCATAGCAATATGTGTATATAAATACACGAGATAGCGTGATATTAGTTAAGTTTGCATCTCCTATTGAACGAAAATAAAGGCGATGGTTTGGAAGGTATAAGATATAGAAATAATCCCTTTTTTTAATCAATTCTTAGATTTATTTTTTGTTATATTATTATAAACATTATTTTGCAGATTATAACATTTTTAGGCATGGCGCTTTTGGCGCTAAGTGATGCCAGAGCCCCTATATCAAAACAATCTGTAATAATTGAAAATTATGAAAAGCTTTCACACGTTGAACCTCAAAAGCCTGAGCATCATGAGGTATACGTAAGTTTTATTCACATTTGTATCAATTAACTTTTATTTTCATATTCTAAAATACAATCAATAATAATAGTGTATATTAACACAAAATAAAATTTCACTTAGGCTTGGGCGTATCCCTCTTATGAATTTAAGTATGAAGTTGCTGACCCTCACACTCATGACTTCAAAGGGCACCATGAAACGCGACATGGTGACGAAGTAAATGGAAAATATTGGCTTATTCAACCAGACGGATTTAAACGAACCGTCAAGTACTACGCTGACAAAAACAGCGGGTAATGTATATTTTATTATTTCTATATTAGTTTATCGTAATACTTATATTACAGTTACTCTTTAAAACCTTACAGTTTCAAAGCAGATGTTGACTATAAGAAGCTACACCATAAGTCAGAGGAAAATAACGAAGTAAATGAAGAAAATGCAAGTGGTGAGGAAGAAAATACGACCGAGGAAAGTAGTTCTATAGAAAATGAAAATAGTAATAATGAGGAGGAAAGTACAAATGAATCGCTTAATAGTAATAACGAAGATGAGTCCGCGAGTCTCGGTGGACAAAGTGAAAATGAAAAAAATGACATGGGACACGGGCATGGAGGTGAAGAATCTAATAATGAAGGAAATGACAATAGTGATGAAAACGAACAAGAAACAGAATCCAGTAAACATAACGGTGTAAATGATAACGATGAAGAAAGTGATGAAAATGAAGGGCGTGATAATGGTAACGAGGAAAGTTCTGCTGTTGAGAATAAAAAAGAGAGGCATGTCATTAAACATGAATATCATTTTATTATCCATCATCCAAAATATATCAAGGCTAAGATCTGGAATTGAATAATTTAGCTATGTAAACCGTTACTAATATCCCGCCAAGAGTATAACTATAGTGTATTGTATTGTTAGATTTAACATTTAAATATTTATGAAAAAAAAACAGTACTTTTTGTTTTTTTTAAACCTTCACCCTTATAAATTTATCAGGTATTAGTTACCTACCTACAAGTTGTTATATCTGTAGGTATAGAATGACAATATAAATTTAAGAAATATACAACAAGTTATAAAAATATGAATATTTAATAATTATTTATAATGTACAAATCAATATTACTTATTGCTTATAGCATTAAATGCTCCATTGAACATTCTACTAAGTGGGAGCTCTGTTTAATATTGCTTAATGTGAACAAGTGGGCTATAACTCTTTAAATAAAATTTCACTTCACATCCAAATATGACAACATTGAACATTTAAAAGAAAATAATTTTGAACTTACCAAATATTGTACAACAAATACATTTTTCAAATAAAAAGCAAATCCTTATTATAAATTAGTCCTCTCGATAGTAGCTAGATAGAGTCGTTTATTAACTCGCCTTATTTTTGACATTAAGTTCAAATATTGTACATATTAAAGTATCAATTTTAAATATATATTTCTGAATAGGATTCATATTCTTGCGGATTTTTTTTATATTTACATTATCTCACTTTCCTTAGCCTGGTAAGCAAATGTAATAAGTTCGTTTGCTTTTCACTACTTACATACAATGTTACTAAATAATTGCCAATTTCATATATTTTGAGGCGCACGAAGGATTTTAATTTACTCAATATTTAAATTATTTAAATTTTCCTGCTCTGGTCTGCCACTCATCATAAAATGTTCTCGAATCCGGGAAGAAAGTGCAGAAATACAGTACGGTTGACGAATTTAAGTCGATAGGAAGTTGGCTTTCTAAATTTTTGCGCATTATACTTGTAAAATTATCATAACTAAGAAAAAAATCTAAAATTAAATATTTACAGCTATCTGCAATTCATTTTAGGGTGGCCACTATCCATTATGCTGTGCGGCAAAATGCGTAAAAAAGAGTGTCTCAATACTAGGTTTTCTCTGCCTACCCTGACGCAAAATCAAATTAAAAATCTTACTTAGTAGTATATATTAATAAGCTATATTGGATATTTATATAATTCTTGTTATCTATTCTTGCTAATAAGACTTTGTTATATTATTATGTTATGTCAGAATAATGATTACGAATGCCAACTCTTTATACATAAGGCATTTTAAAACGAAAATTAATAATGAAATACATTAATATGTATCCTAAAAACATAACAACGCATGTAAATTTTTTTACACCGCGATCACGTTCTTACCCACTTTCATTGGTTGGCCGAAAGAGATTTCTTTTAGTGATAAGCCATTGTAAACTGTCTTCACAATTTTATAATTTATTATTTGTTTTATTACATGCACTAAAACATATGGAAATGTTACAAAGTAACAAATGTTTTTATCTTCATGTATACATATATCATAAGAACAAAAAGCCTAAACTAAGATTAAAGTTTAGATTGTATAGATTGAGTAAAAAATCTAGTTACAAATTATTGCTGCTACTCCTCTTTGTACTATAAGTTTATTTTTTTTTCTATTTTCATAAGTATTAAATGCGGGCGTGGTCGTTGGTAATCACAAAGCAAGTGAAGTAATTCTACTTTTTTATCAATTCGTAACATGAATACGAACGCGTCCATTAATACTTAAAACGTGGAACAATATAATTACCTAAAGAAAGTGAAGAGTGAAAAACCGGCCTTATTGTATATATAGGACTGATAGTTACCTGTCAGTTAAGTTGGTATCGCCAATTGATAGGAGAATCTAGGGTCATGATTTGGAAGGCAAGTAATGATGACCTAAATATTTAATATTTATTAGATAAATAGAATTTCAATATAATTTTATTATCAGAATAATAAAAAATAAATTACAATATTATTTTTTATGCTTCTTGCAGACAGTATTGGTCGTTAGTATAGCACATTATGTGCTATCTGAACAAGAAAAAGGCGCAGTATCTGAGCAAAGAGTCACTATACATCACTCAAAATCACATATCACCGAACACTCGAATGGCGATAAAGAATCAGAGAATCACGAAGAATACGTAAGTTTTTACAAATCCAAAATAAAATTAATTTTATAACTAAATAAATAATAATTTTTATTACAAAAATTGTAGCTGATTAACATCAAGAGGTGAAATTAAAAATATATTTTTTAGTATTTAAAATAATGATACAAAGAGCCTTGAGTTGAAATAGCAAAAGTGATGTGTTTATAATAATTTTCATTAATCTAAATTATTTTTATTTACTTTTAACTTGGGCGTACAGTATTTGGATTGTGGAGTGTATAGTATGTGATTGTGTAGGTGTAACATGTAAATTTGAAGAAAGTGATTTATACAATTAAAAATACATTTTTTAAGAAATATACATATTCAATTCTTCTTGCTATAGGCATGGGCGAATCCTTCTTATGAATTCTCATACAAAGTGAACGATCCCCATACACATGATGTAAAGGGTCAAAGTGAAAACAGACATGGTGACGAAGTTAAAGGTATATATTGGCTTTTGGAACCCAATGGTGATAAACGTACTGTAAACTATAATGCTAATGATCATAAAGGGTAAGACAATTAAATATTAGTTAATTTATGCTCTACACAAATATATCCATATATTTTACAATATTCTTCTTTTAGATTTAATGCTCAAGTTGATTATGCTCCTTACGAAAAACATAATGAAAATAGTGATGATAATAATGGATACAGTGTACATGAAGAACTAATTGAGAATATTGTACAAAATAAAAAGGAAGAAAATAATGACGAAACTAGCAATAATGAAGAAATTGAAGAAGAAAATAAAGAAGAAAAGAAAGAAGAAAATAAAGAAGAAAACAAAGAGGAAAATAAAGAAGAAAATAAAGAAGAAAATAATCAATCAATAAATGAGGCAGCTGAGAAAAATCAAGAAGAAAACGTAAGTGAAAATAATAAAGATAGTTTTAAGGAAAATGAAAGTATTGTTGCCAAAAGAATCTGGATTGCGGAAGAAGATGGAGAGAACATAGAAGTTGTTAGGAGACCGACCAAATTCAATTTAAACGATGATGACAACGACAGATTAGAACATTTTCAACAACATGATATAAAGCGAAATATTTACAAAAATCATAAGGAAGGCAATGATAAAACTGAAAAATATGGTAATCGGAATGAACGTACAAGAAAAATAAATTTAAACAACCATGACTTTCAAATTAAGAATAGCCGAGGCTTTAGTAAGCAAGAAAAGAAAAGACATCAAAGCAAAAATATTGAAGGCAATAATGGCGGTCACAAAACTGCCAGGCGCACGGAAGATACTGCTCAGATAAATGAAAACGAAAAAAAACTTGGAGATCAAAATAGTGAAAATAAAGGGAAAAGCAACCAGAAAAAAATTAATAAATCTAAAAGTGAAAACGAAGCAGACACATATAAAATATATATTGGAAAATTGGATGATAATGACAGTCTAAGCAATGACGATAATGCAAGTCAGACTTATCAACATCGTATTTTTATAAATCACCCAAAATTTTCTATTTCCTCTCCTAAGCAGAAAAGACATCGACATTAATTTATTTTGTTATATTTGTTATTATAAAAATATAAATAAATATATATTTCTAAGAATATTGAAATTATTAAAGAAGAAATCAAGATCATATCGATAAGATTTTTATTACTCATTATTCTAATTAGGCATACAAACTGTTTCTTTTTTCGTTCATAATAATTTTAACTACTATAAATTTAGTCAATAATTGATAATTTTATCAATATTTAATAATTCTCTTTATGTCTTACATTAACAGTTTTTATTGTATTAAATTTCCATATTAACTAACAATATAAGTAGTTAGTAGACTATATAAGGCTTTATTTGTGGTGTGATGAGGGAAACGTTATATTATATACACAAATGGCTACATACTTTGTCGTGATTTCAAGTTCAATCGCAATTTTCCTTTTATAATTTCAGAAAAAAAAATGGGCTCTACGAATATTTTTTTACTCTCCTTTTTATAATATCTTGTTAATTTTCTTACTGATAACACAGGTTGAACAAGGCCTTATAAAAAAAGCCAAAGAATAAACTAAAAAGAAGAAACAAATGTCATAGTTTAGAAGTTCATTAAAACTAATAAACAAGTATTAAAAAAACTACACTATTAAGATTTGATTAATACATACATAAACACATCATATTCTTCAGCTTATTAGAAGATTTAATTGTCGGGACCCCATCGTCAATCAAAAATTTGTCCAAGGAGCCCTGTTAAATACAAGCCATTCCCCCACTCGGGGGAAATTAACTAAACAAATATATTTAACAACAAATTATTTAACATTGTAATCGAGATGATCAAATTACAACTGGCGCATAATTATGTTAAAATTAAATATTTATTTTTCCACAATTATGCGCCGCATTAAAAGAAAAAGATGGTGATTCGTTACCGTACGAAATTCCATGCACAGAGCAACGCCATCTTTAAAAAAACAGCGAGAACTTATTCAAGTTCCTAATATATATTTTAATATGGACAAATGATAAATAATAGAAAACTGTAACCTATAGGCATATTTCAAGTATTTTTTTTATAGTTTTGATAAAATTTAGTTTAATTTGTTTTTGTTTTTTTTTCCAGCTTCACGCTGTATCCCACACATAGAAAGGTAAACAGAGGGAACCAGGGACCTTGTGTCAAAACACTCCATTCCCATTAGCATATTTTCGTACTCAACTTTCCGCTGAAATCTCGATGTACTATGTGCTGAGTGGCGGAACGCAACGCCGCGCATTGTCTCGTTACCAGAGCGAGAAAAATGAAAATAGCAAATATTTCTTTTCATCGAGTTTAAATCGAACCCACAACCTTTCGCGCTTACAGTCGCACGGTCGTGCGCCACGACTAGGCTCAACTAAAATATTCATTATTATCGCTTAAAATAGCACAGGGCGTAACTATACGTACATGGTAGGTACTTTACCTACCTGAAGAGTTAATTACTTAAGAATTTAAACATCCTTCCTTAATTAAAGTAAATAATAATAAAAATCCGGTAAATAAGCTATTGCTACGAGTCTATTTAATCTATTAGAAATATGAACATAAGTTACTAGGACTCTCAGCATACAACATGAATTTGGTAAGTGATTTATGTATTATTCTAATATCAGTTGTGTAATTTTTTTTAATACAATTAATACAATAAAAGGTGATTTATTGGGTTATTAAAATTATCAAAATAACTAAATTATATAAAAGTAAGTGATCTTCAATTTTAATTGTTAGAATTTTAAAATGCCTCGTTCAGATTGTGACTATAATTGCAATTTTGGGGACCACCGCCTTAGGAGAAGAAACAAAATCTGACTCAAAGGCTGATCCATCTACTTTAAAAGCGATTCTGAATGAAGAATATTATCTAGGCTCGGGTGCAGATCGGTCAAAAAACTCACATAATCATCGAGTAAGTTGGTTTTATTTTTACACATTAATTTAATTTTGTGATTAACCTCCAACACTACAATCTGGGTGGTGGAATTCAACGTCTATTGAATTGTCATAGAATTGTCTATTAAAAGTTAACAAATAAAATATTTTAAAATTAAAATTAAATATTTTATTTTTTAGGATAAGGTGCTCGATTTAACTGAGGAAGAAAACAAGTATGTAAAAATTATTTATTTATAATTATTAAAAGAACAAGACCGCGTAAAGAAAAAAACGTAAATTTATGCATTGAAGCAAAAAGACCTTGCATCATAAACGTAATTTAACCGACTCTTGAATTATTTTGATTATTTGTAAATTGTACTTTATACCGATTCCGAAGTTTCTATTTTTTTAGATTAAAAATCTGCCTGACCATTGACATCATTAAAAAACTTTGTCCAACATAATGTGAAATCGCAGTATGATGGACAAAGTCAAATATTATTTTTAAAAAAAAATCTTAAAATAGGTTATACATTCACAGGATCGTGCGAGACGTCTATAGTCCTGATTACTACGAGCCCAATGTTATTCTGGATTTTAGATACATGAAATCAGGAGGCAGAGGATACGCTAGAAGTGACGGGGGACAGATCTTAATACTGCCTAAACGTAATCAAATTCCTTCCCTGTACAACAACTATGACACCCTCATTGAATACTTACGCCTTAAACACTTAGAACCAGCAAATAAACACTTATTATTCGAGTCCAATGGACAAAAATATCACGAACAGCAAAAGGGATACGCCTACCCTGAATATGAAGATGAACAATCCCACCATTCAGACGCTGAGAAAGGATGGGCAAGATACAAAAACTTAATATAATACTACAACATTTATTTTTTTGATATTTTAAAATATATAAAAAATAAATATTTTACTTAATTTATTATGATTTTTATATTTTATATAATCTCTTATGAAAATAATTTTAAAATTAAAAAAAATTAAAACTTTTATTACTTAATGACAAAGGCACGTAATTTAAAAAAAAATACGATCTGATGGATAAGCTTAAAAAAAGCAATATTTTTATTTACATGTTAAATGTTTTATTAATAGCTTTATGGTTCGTATTCAATTAAATATATCTTTAATTTTATCTGATTTGTCCTTGATCAATCAGTTAAAGCAATACTATGTAAAGTAAAGTTACATAAATGTTTTTTGAGCACATTTATTTACAAACCACATTTATATACAAAAAATATATATATATCATTTTCGGTTAGCTAAAGGCATTGTCAACTGGCAGTGTAATCATAAAAATCCTAGTGTTAAAACACTTCATTCTCCACTTCTACACTAACAGCGACAAATTTTAATAGAAAGATTTAAGACAAACATTAGCTTTGTGCTAGGAGAGTTATTAAGTTGAAAATATATTTTAATATATGGATAATCTGTGACGTTTTATTTATTATCTCCGTGCATAAAATTCGATTGTTAAATAATAATTAAGCTGTATTTTTTAATACTTCATAAAATTTATGAGCCCAGTCGTGGCGCAGTCGCACAAAGTGTGATTGTAAAATCGACTGGTTGTGGGTTCGATCCCCACTCGAGGAAATATTTATTTAGAGGAATAATTTACATTTTCATTACATCACTCTGGTCAACACGCAAGGCCTCCAGAACTCGGCGGCGGGTGAGGAACGGAGTGTCTTAACACTAGGTTCCTTCTGCCTATCCTGCTGTGTGCGCAATACAGCGTGAAGCTGATTTTTTTTTTATAAAATTTATACTTACATAACATACTTACATACATATTTTCTAATTTACGTACTTACAAATTAGTACCAATAACTTAATGTTTCAATATTAAATATGCCGCACGAGCTAAATATTGCCTTGTAAAATATAAACACATTAAATATCAATTTGTATTTATACTACGTCACGATACATTTTTAGGTACCAAAATTTTGTTGAAGGTTTAAAGTTTTACTATAATTATATACAAATATAACATTAGGCTTACTTAGACAGTAATTGAAAAATGTAACATAACTATTTTTAAATTTATTATAGAAATGAAATAAATTGTTGCATTTGTCTCATGTTGACTTGTTTGTGCTAAAGTGGCAGAACGTGTGGCTGTAAAGAAAATTATGAATTTAATCCTTATAAGAGACATATATTATGAGAGATATATTTTTTGTCTAAATATAAACTTTTTTTTAATTCCACATTGTACACTTTATACAGCAGGGCAGGCAGAGGGGACCTTAGGACCCAATCATCATGTTGAATCCTTGTTGAACACTGGAGTGCCTTGACTCTAATTCTCTCTACTTCACCGGTATAAACATGTATATCTATATTACAAATTATTGTAATATAGATAAATATTTTTTTAAAAAACATTTTATAGTAAAACACGTCGTGCAGTTAAAACACGCCTTGCATTATAAACACCTTTAAAGCTCTCTAACATAATTTACGATGGTCGAATAACCTTGGTTCGTTAATGTACAAAAAATTAAGAAAACGTAAACCGATTACTTAAATATACTTGTTTTAACAACAAAACTAATTGCGTAATTAAATTTATAAAAGTAGTGGTTTCCAAATTAATTAGATATATAAATAATATAGGTATACAATAACTACTAAAAACTTGACTAAATATGTATCTTTAATATGATAGTAATGCCAGCATTTCGAGGTCAAAAAGGTTTTCTATTGTGTCATTTATTTAGTGATAGACGGGACCGCTCACGACTCCCTGTAACTCTAGATTAGCCACTGATGCGTTGCGTTACGGTGGAGGTGGATGTGCTTTTTGACGGTACCCATATCGTGTCGACCCGAAAATACTGCCGCAGGTAGGCCATTCCACAGTTGCGTGGCGCGTGAAATGAAGTTACTACAGAACCGCACAGTACTCTCCACTACTGTGCGGTTATAGGCATAGGTGGTAGGGACGGTATAAAAGCTTGTTATTTAATGTACAGTTAGAAAATTCAACGGAAAGTACCACAAGTCATAGAGTTATCCAGAATATTCATGTATATGCGGTACCATGATAAATGCGGTAGAGAACGCACAGCGACGAGCCGTCTCTCGCAAAGCCAATGTGTACTATGGACAATCACCCAATAATCTGTGTAATAGATTAAAAATAATGGGCCCCAATCATTCAAGCGGCTATGTATTGTATGCGATCAAATGGTTCAAGCTGTTACTAAGGTGCTACTAGCTCAAAGAAGAGAACAGTTCCCCACATGAGGCCAAGTCGTTGTTTCTAGTAAAAGGAAATTATTCATACTTACATGAACAGGTCTCTCTTTCTCTCTCTCTAACAATATGTTATTAAAGTTGTTGACGTGTTCATTATATATGATACAAATTTAAGATTTTTTAATATAATTATTTATAGTTTAATACAATTTTATAATTTGGCTTACATATGCTAGACAAAAAATTCTAATTTATTTCTAAAACCACGGTGAAAATCAAATATTCATACATATAGACCAAGGCTCAAAATGACTGCAATAACTATGTTTATTACTTAAATACAAATTACGACACATACCATAAAAAGTTTAATGTACGTTTGTATATTTTTTTCTAGTTAAGCATTTCCGTAGCTACCGGTATCTTACAACGAATGTAGATTAGGTAGTACCTACTTATCATATAAAATATATCAATTACTGGCGGCCGGCATACCACCTATAATTCTCTTATTTGTCAACAGATTGATTGTATAATTTAAAAACTCTATAATTTTTCATAATTTTAAGAAGTGCAAGTAGTACCTGCTTGGTGGATTTCATCAGCGGCAAGGGCGCCCCCCGTGGGACTCGAGCATAGGCTTGCAGTCGTATATAGAGCGTTAAATTATTTAAATTTACATTTTCTCCAAAAGTAGACGTCCAATTTACAAATTATATTGTTGTCAGATTAAAAACGGTAAAATCTCACCCGCTAATTTTCTGTTATTTTTAATCACAAAATGCCTTTTTATAACTTCCTTATACGGTGTTGTGGACTTTATTTTAGGACTAATGAAATTGAAGGTTTTTATAATACAATGTACATATATTTAACTATTTCTATAGCACACGCGACTAAAGTAGTACGTGACTATAAAATCGCCTGGATGTGTGTTCAATCTCCAGTCGAGGAAACAAAATATTTATTTACATTTATATTTTAATTTTTTCGCTCTGGTGTCGAGGCAAAGCGCGGCGTTGAGTTCCACCACTCAACACGCAATGCCTCCAGAATTTAGTAAAGTTAGTGCTAATAAATAAGAAAAGTTTATAAACTTTTATAATCGGAGAAATAAGACCCAACGTGAGAGGTTTTATGTTTTGATTGTGAATATGGGTCAGCACTCGATATGCAGATCGTAGGCAGATTGTGTCGTTGTTGAAGTATCAAAACGATCGAAATACCCACGATGTAACGTTCTTGATGGTTATCATATCCTTATAACACTAACTGAAAGTGAAACGTTATATGTATATATCAAAAGCACAATATTTATCAATTCTAATTTATATAATAAAAAAAACAAAAGAAAACAGATTTATGCTATATCTTGCACACAGCAGGGTAGGCAGAGGGAAGCTAGTGTTAAGACACTCCGTTCCCAAATTTCCGCCGAGTTCTGGAGGTATTGCGTGCTGAGTGGCGGAACTCACACCAGACCAAAGAAATTAATATATAATTTACATTATTTTATATGTAAATATTTACTAGCTACTATGTATATTTAAATTGATTTGGATATTTTAAAAATTTCAGTCATTATGTTTTGCTCAATATTCAAATCCTATTTTTACTTAATGATTTCCTAGTGCTCTACATTTACTTCAGTGTGTTTCCTTTGCCTATTCACCTGTGCTGCAGGAAAAGAAAATCTCAATTTATTGTTATTTATTTCCTTCTTAAGGGTATATGTTCTGAGGGGAGAAGAGAGACAAGAGTTTTCTTCCAATTAACCTGTGAAAGTGAACAAGTGCAAACTAACGAATGGTGATGATGATGTAAACATAAAAAATATTAAAAATTGATAAAATAAATTACATCTAAAACATACACACACATAATTATATAATATAACTATGTGATATTGTAAGATTGATACGGTCTACTTACGTGCCATTGAAAGTTATAAGATAACAATTCCTTAGAAGTTTCGCTTTATGCATCACTGGATGTATCTACTCTTAATGATTTAATATTTGTTTTTTTTTTCTATATTTAAATTTAGAGTATGATAGGAAGTACAACTTGTAATAGTTTACCAACTTAAGTTTGCGGGCATATGCACTTATTTTGTATGATATTAACTACAAATATAAGTTTGTAATGACTTTTTTGTATAAAATACCTATAAACTTAAATTTTTCGAAATTTTACCTTTATTTATATTGCTAGTATATAGGTTATAGGTTTTGATTACGCATCAAATATCATACTAAAATCGTTACATAAACACTATCTTTTCTTGGTTGAACTTGATTTTCTCTTTCGTTTTAAGGGATCGTCGACTTGATATTAATTTCAGTGTGATACCTCAACGCATTCTCGAGGTATTGACAAACGGACAAATTGACTACAAAATTATCCTATAAAGATTCCTTTTTTACCTTTTGAGATACGGAATCCTAAATAAACTCGGAAATCGGACAGGAATACGGAATCCTAAAATCTTCTGAAACGGAGAGACGTACACCAAAGTGGTCCTATAAGAGTTTCGTTTTATCTTTTAAGATACGGAACACTTAAAAGACTAATAAAGTCAGTTTTTTCTCATTGTTTAAGGTCGTTGAAAGTTATCCACTTATTGGAAATAAGTTATGATTTCTTTATTAGGTTTCATTACCACATCACTCTCACAGTTGCAATCTTCGATAAACGAAATTACCTTGAAAAGCTTTTGTTTTACAATAAGAGTTTCTTTAAACATTTTTCTAAGTTGTTATTCCACACTTAGGAAAGAAAAATACTTATTTAGAAAACGTATAAAAATTTGAACGCCGCGGGGCTCAAACTCGAACTCCAGGAGGAGCGGGTTCGAGTCCCGCTGCGTTCAAAATTTTTATACGTTTTCTAAATAAGCAGTTTCTTTTTATGTCGTTCCTTTGTTCGTGGTTTTCATTTTGTGGTACCAATGCTAATTCAATATAAGTACCAATTTATGCCAACAACTTGTTTTGAAAAAAACACTCAATTATTCTTACTTATTGATGGTGGATAGTCGTAGTGGACAATTATCCACTACGACTTTTAATTTCTTTTCACCATTAATAATTCAGTATATCAATCTCATAAAAAAAAGACACTTAAAATTAAATTATTTTTTAACGTAACATTATATAAAATAAACATTTTAATTATGTGTCTATTTAAATTCTCTTGTATAATGAAAGAACATGTAAATACTTAGTCTCAGTACTCAGTCCATCCAAATCCTATATCGGATTTTCATTTTCTCCTATGATGAAGAATGATGGATGATACCACGTTAGGGTTCACTGACTACCTGGTTGCTAAGGGCTGGATCCTAGCTGATGCGTCACAGATAAATATTTTTATATTCTCTTAGGGGAGGTCCCTGTGAGCTAGACCTGTGCGTGTCCCCACATGGGTCTCGTATATACCGGTTTTCTGAACCTGGTAAGTTTAATGACAGAGAATAATAAGAATATCGGTAGTTACACTCCTGGACACGTTGATTGCGTGTGTTGTCAAATAATATGATATATTTACTTATGACCTGACTAATTAAATGCATACGATAAACATTTCCTCTCTATAATTGTTTTAAAGTAAATTGACCTTGTTTTCAAAAATCCATCTCAATACTCAAACCTCGTACTAGTTCTAGTGTATTACGTAAATCAAGTACATGTATTTTCTTTCTTCTCTTGCTTCATAAAAACAAACAAAATAAACAAGTTTTTCAAGTCTTGATAATTTCATTGATTATACAAGTTATATTTTTTTATTATGAATACGTAGTTATTGATATATATCCTCAATTTATTATATATATTATAATCAATTATAATTTTGTTCTAAATTTTTGACTCTCTTCTCTCAACTCTCTCTTCAAGTAGCACCCAAACTTCATAGCTTTTCGATTAGGACACTGTATTTTTTTCCTCAAATAGTGATTTGTGCTGCAACTTTGTGCTCGTAGTATTAAAGTACATGAACAAAATAAAATTGATTAAATAGGTTTCCTTTGAAATAAAATTTCTTGCCTTTTTTAAATTCTTAATATATTAGAAAATTATATTAGTAAGTCAATTACAAATGCTTATATTCAAAGGATGCAACTATTGAGGTACCGCGGACATAAAAATAAAAAACAATATAAAAAAGGCGATGTGAATCTACGTTTAACACGCCCTCGGGCAACAGCTAGCATTATATAAAATGTTAGGACGTAATTAAATCTGATCTATTAAGCTAAATAATAAAACGAGTTACTCAAAATATTTAACCAAAAATAAATCTATTGGACATAAAATAAAATATGTTCGCGTGTTAAATATTTCGTAATTTTAAATAACTACATACATACATATATACCTATACCCAATTTAAATTTATTACTATTACATACTCAGATTGCGCAAATTTATTTGCTTTTGATTCTGTTCAATAGATATTTATATATTACATAATATGTGGAAAATATAGATCAGTTCTATTTATAATCGTGAAAGTATGCGCCCGCGCCGTTTCGAGCAACGGAGGCAAGATTGTCTTATCAGTGACGTAACATGTCCTGACTTTGATCGATGTCACAAAGTTATTGTTAGTGTGTCTCTTAAAAGTGTTTGGGTTGAATAATTGATTTCACATTGCACATTCCTAGTTTTAAGATTACGATCGGTGTGGGATATCGGTTCGCATGGCGTATCATTAATTAGGCATATTTGACTGCCCATATCCAAGGTTAAAAGAAATCGCTGGCATTCTTAAAGTAAAAATCTTGGTATAGAGTTTGCAAAATTAGTTAATTTTACTATTATTATTGCAAGCTCTCCACCAAGATTTCAGTTAATTTTATTATAACGACATAATGGTATTGCTCTACCATATGACTGATCTTTCTTTCTAGTCTTTTTCTTTTAACTTAAATATTGAAATTTTAGCACACACACTTATGTACTAAAGAAAAATAAATGCACAATTTTGCATTTGCAAATTTGAGCCTTAACATTAAAGTAATAAGTAACCAATTGTATTGGTAATAAAGTTTTAGGTCCTTTGCATAGATTAGACGAGAGAACAATGGTTTACGAACATTATAATTAATTTGATTAGCTACGAGTATAGGCCAGCCGTGGCGTCGGGGCACAAGAGTGTGACTATGACAATAATCAAAAAATAATAATAATCAATGAGTCAGAATTAAACCCATAATCGACGTTTTGAGTCTATGCCACGATGGCCTAAAAAATATGTAAATGCAAATGTAGAGCTATTTAGCTCTACATTTGTATTAAATAACCTTTTTATTTAAATCTAATTGGTTTTTTGCTCACCGTTGTTTTTCTTGAGTCTAGTCTTAATTGAGACGTAATTTTTTATTTTTTTATAAAATGATTAAAAAAATCATTTAAAAATTAAAATAATTGTAAATTTATGGTCTATTTCACTGCTCAAAGGTGAAGGAGCGTTTGGAAATAGACAAATAAAGGGCATGGGACCAATACGACCCTGCAACTTATCTTTTATCTACAATCGTATTTATAATATAATAAAATCAAATGTGTAGTGTATATTACGTTCTTTGTACACACGTGCGCAGTTACCTGTTTTCAATTAGTAAGCCTCAATAAATATTCTCATTATATCATAATAGACTATATATTTTTTTATCCCGCACACAGCAGGGTGGGCAGAAAGAACCTAGTGTTAAGACACTCCGTTCCCCACTTTCTGCCGAATTTTGGAGGCATTGCGTGTTGAGTGGCAGAACTCAACGCCGTGTAGACTATATTTATTGTTCACTTTAATTTTTTGATCATTCAATAAAAGTATATGATAATTATGACACCATACAAAAATTTCTCTAACATAACCTTGCAGCTTTTAAGCCACGGATTCCTACTTCGTTTAAATTTTGAAGCATATTTTTTTTACTTTTGCAATTTTCACAATAACTATGTTATTTCTCAAGATAAGTTAGAAAAAAATTGTCTCAAACTCATCTTTTTTTTATTTGTACTATAATTATTACTATACTAAATTAAACAAATTCGCCACACGCAATACCTTAAGAACTCAGCGGAAAATGGAAAGCGGAACTGTCTTATAATGGGAACGGAGTGGCTTAACGCTAGGTACCCAGATTTCCTATACCTACCCTGCTTTGTGCGGGATACAGTGTAAAGCAAAGAAAAATAAACATACAGGGGCACAGTGTGTAACTGATATCTCAACTCCTTTGAAAATATTATTTAATAAATAATGCCTTGGCTCGTGATGTGTCTAGTGGTTAGAACCGTCTATAGTTGTGATCGTGATGAACCCAAAATCTTTTAGAGATTCAGAGGTAACAGTATTAAGAATTTTATATTATGCCATTAGAAAGAAGGTATCGCTTTAATAACATATTTGCCATCAGAAGTTGTTCTTGTGTCAGTTATTTATATAACTGGAAACTCGACAATATGACATTGTCATACATAACTCGAAGCTCGTCCGAAGAAAAGCCAAGAGCGCGTCCTATCTTCCTCTCCACTATAACTACGAACTAGTTATAATAAAAGGAAGAAAGAGTACGGGCACCTCCCCGCCCTACACCGTGAATTCCTACCTGACTGCGGCTGCGACAGTCTTATTGAACTCTCCGGGACGTTTGAGGGTGATCAGTCTGAAGGTACTTGTTACGCTTGTTTATATTAAGATTTTATTAGAATTGTGATTCGTGATGTTGATTGATTTGTGAGATCAATATAAGTCGTTGGAACGAACGCACTGCCGCAAGGCGGCCGATATGTTAAATGAACGCACGGCACACACCCCACAGTCGCGTCTCGAACCGTAGGCGGACACTACTACATACACCAGAGTTCCAGGACATAAAATAGCACCACACACCCGCATGAGACGGGCGGACACTACTACATACACCGGAGCTGGGACATAAAATAGCACCACACACCTACTAGTCGTATACCAAGTCGTAGAAGTGGTATTCAATATATCAATGGCTAACGCCATACAAGCACAGCTTACGTATCGCGAGCGTACTGCGAGACGGCATCGGCCACGACATAGTTAATATCGCTGTAACAGTTCGCATAAGCCCATCACGTCAGCTTCCGCGACGTCAAGCAACATTCAATATTATAACATTGGTCAAAGATAACTTTAATCCATAATATGTGTCGCTCCTGCACATATATTTCCTTTATAAGGAATTCGATCCTAAAAGATCGTGTCATCATAGACTTCGAATTATCATATTATATTCATTATACATTTGGTACGAGTCTTTATGTGCATCATATTTATTAGTACCGTAGTACTTTAGAGTTCGACTCGACCGCTGCCTTCCAGCATCACCACCACCTATATATACAGAACGACGGTTGCGACATTCGGGACGACAATACACGAACTCGTCTCGATTAATATGGTATCAAAAATATATAGTTTGTATTATTCATAATTAACTATGTTATTTATGTGTATTGCCATGCATATTTTATTTTATTTATTTATTTATTTTTAACTTATACCCGAGGTACATACTGTTACATTCAACCCCCTAAATTCTATGGAGTTCATCGAAATAGAATTTACATTTATTTATTTATATATTTATTTATTTATTTATTTATTTATTTATTTATTACCAACCCCCAGACTAGACAACCCCCCAACCTCACTATGCTTTGTTTTGACAATCCCAAACATGAATATTCCTTACACTGTAAACCTCCTCTATCTCATTCCATTTCACGGACAACAAATTGTAGGCGTATGCCTATTTGTGTATATATATTATTATTACAAAGCCGTTAGACCATCCTGGTCACGGCACCAAATTGTAACTGATATCTCAACTCCTTTGAAAATATTATTTAATAAATAATGCCTTGGCTCGTGATGTGTCTAGTGGTTAGAACCGTCTATAGTTGTGATCGTGATGAACCCAAAATCTTTTAGAGATTCAGAGGTAACAGTATTAAGAATTTTATATTATGCCATTAGAAAGAAGGTATCGCTTTAATAACATATTTGCCATCAGAAGTTGTTCTTGTGTCAGTTATTTATATAACTGGAAACTCGACAATATGACATTGTCATACATAACTCGAAGCTCGTCCGAAGAAAAGCCAAGAGCGCGTCCTATCTTCCTCTCCACTATAACTACGAACTAGTTATAATAAAAGGAAGAAAGAGTACGGGCACCTCCCCGCCCTACACCGTGAATTCCTACCTGACTGCGGCTGCGACAGTCTTATTGAACTCTCCGGGACGTTTGAGGGTGATCAGTCTGAAGGTACTTGTTACGCTTGTTTATATTAAGATTTTATTAGAATTGTGATTCGTGATGTTGATTGATTTGTGAGATCAATATAAGTCGTTGGAACGAACGCACTGCCGCAAGGCGGCCGATATGTTAAATGAACGCACGGCACACACCCCACAGTCGCGTCTCGAACCGTAGGCGGACACTACTACATACACCAGAGTTCCAGGACATAAAATAGCACCACACACCCGCATGAGACGGGCGGACACTACTACATACACCGGAGCTGGGACATAAAATAGCACCACACACCTACTAGTCGTATACCAAGTCGTAGAAGTGGTATTCAATATATCAATGGCTAACGCCATACAAGCACAGCTTACGTATCGCGAGCGTACTGCGAGACGGCATCGGCCACGACATAGTTAATATCGCTGTAACAGTTCGCATAAGCCCATCACGTCAGCTTCCGCGACGTCAAGCAACATTCAATATTATAACATTGGTCAAAGATAACTTTAATCCATAATATGTGTCGCTCCTGCACATATATTTCCTTTATAAGGAATTCGATCCTAAAAGATCGTGTCATCATAGACTTCGAATTATCATATTATATTCATTATACATTTGGTACGAGTCTTTATGTGCATCATATTTATTAGTACCGTAGTACTTTAGAGTTCGACTCGACCGCTGCCTTCCAGCATCACCACCACCTATATATACAGAACGACGGTTGCGACATTCGGGACGACAATACACGAACTCGTCTCGATTAATATGGTATCAAAAATATATAGTTTGTATTATTCATAATTAACTATGTTATTTATGTGTATTGCCATGCATATTTTATTTTATTTATTTATTTATTTTTAACTTATACCCGAGGTACATACTGTTACAAGTGTGACTGTAAAACCGACTGGTTGTAGGTTTATCCCCACTCTAGGGGATAAAATATTTACTTAAATTTGTATTTCCATTTCTTTGCTCTGGTGACGAGGCAAAGCGCTGTGTTGAGTTCTGCCACTCAACACGCAATGCCTCCAGAATCCGGCAAAAAGCGGGGAACGGAGTATCTTAACACTAGGTTCCCCCTGCATACCCTGCCGTGTGCGAGATACAGTGTGAAGCTGATTTTAAAACTTGATTTTCCATTATGTTTAATTTAAAAATATAGCAAAACATTCAGTGATAAATTTAAATAGAAATTGCGTGTATAAAGATAAAAATGTTAACTTTTTTATTAAATCTTAATCTATACTAAGATAAGAGTATAACATTTCGATATTATACGCTCCAAGAAAAATATTTTTTATAATTTTGTATTGAAATTAAAGTTACAAAAAGTGACAGTCTTGGCGCAAAGTCACAAAGTTTGACTGTAAACGAGATAGGTTGTGGGTTCGATTCCCATATTTAATATTTACATTTTCTTCACTCTGGTGACAATGCAAAGCGTGGCGTTGAGTTCCGCCACTCAACACGCAATGCCTTCAGATTTCTACGGAAATTGGGAAACGGAGAGCGCTAAGTTCCTTCTGCCTACCCTGCTGTGTGCAGGATAAAGCGTGACGCTAAAAAAAACTTTGAAAGAAATTAACATTTTATGTAAGCTCACCGAAGCCTAACGTAATTCTATTTAATAAATGAAAGACATGTTATATGATATAATACGTTCTTATACGATACAAGTATTATTTACAAACACGTTCTCAGCGTAAAACTGAAGATATCGCCTACTTTTAAATATACTAATAAAATATCACGCGTCAAACCAATTACGTCAGTTTCTTTAATAAATAGACATGTTATCTTTAAGTTTCCATTACCTCAAACGCGCATAATTTACGTAGCAATTAATATTTGAACCTATTTCAGATGTAGGATTAGTTTCGCAACATGTACAGACTGCAGCTTAGGTCCTAGCGCCTTATGTAAGGTGCCACCCATAGCCAATTTAACTTAAATTACTGCATATATGTTGTAGAGTTGTTACACACATATATTGAAGTTAAACTATAAATTTAATGATTATTTATAAATAAAATTATGAAAGGCAAAATTTATACTATTTATTATTAATTAATATAGAAATTTATAAATATTTTTGTGACAACTTTCATGTCATGTATCGACATAAGAATCAAATAAAAATACAATATGAATATGATCAATCACTTGATTTCAGTAAGGGTTTGACACGAGTGTCAGGCAAAGAAATAAAATCTTGTGTATTTTCTATTGAAAATGAACGAAATGTATTATTATATCAAATATTGTTCTTGTGGGTTCTTATATAACTGTCATTGTATGAGTCATTACTTATAAATTATAATCATATATCATTATTATGTTTTCTGCGTGAAGAAAATCACAAACAATATAGATAAAACAAAATATATGTAACTGAATCGAATTTACAAAATTGGATATTACATTAAATAATTACTTTATATAATTTATATTATTAAAGAAATAGTGACGATTCTACTAACTGACATGTTCAAAATAGAAATATACAAATATATTTTTCAAAAAAATCTGTTTTTTTATTAATATTTGAAAATATAAAATTATTTAAGTGCTCTAAATAACCGAGTGACACACTTAAGTAAGATTCAGCGTGAGATAGTATCGGGATATCACGCGTGTGCGATGTATGGTGACGCAATATAGGGTTACTAAGCGACGCGAGCTTACAGACACGTAATGATTTTCATAATATCTTAAAACATTCAAATCTAGACTGACTGATAACAAATTTATAGCTTTAATTAGCACAATAATATTTAAAAGCAAAAATACTTTTATTTATGTGATACAAAAATTATTTCGATTTCATAAATAAATAAAAATCAGCTTCACGCTATATCCCGCACACAGCAGGGTAGGCAGAGGGAACCTAGTGTTATGACACTCCGTTCCCTACTTTCTGCCGAATTTTGGAGGCATTGCGTATTGAGTGGCAGAACTCAACGCCGCGCTTAGCCTGGACACCAGAGCGAAGCAATGAAAATATAAATTTAAGTAAATATTTTCATCTCCTCGAGTGGGGATCGAACCCACAACCAGTCGGTTTTACAGTCACACTTCGTGCCACTGCGCCACGACTGGCCTCTGAATAAATAAATAAAATAAAATCTCATAAATTAAATATAAATATAATGTTATCTATTCTTTATGTACTATCTTCATTATATGTACTTAGAAAAGCTAAATTATTTAAGTGACTAATGTTCTAAATTTAAATTAATTTAGGTATTAGCACTAGGCTCTTTTGACAGTTGCTGTAATTTATTATCATCAATCCATTTAAGTGTTTAGTCCAATTTTGCGGGTAAGTAAAATAAAACTACTATTTGTAGCAATATAAATAATGAAAAGTTAATATTGCATAAAATACATTTCTGTCTTTACAATTGATAATTTATATTTGTTGTAACTAATTGGATGAAAACAGCCTCTAAGTGTTAAGTTAAGTGTGGATATAATACGGTCATAATAATTTTGACACTCGGGGAAATGAAATATTTTCTTAAATTTATATTTCCATTTCTTCGCTCTGGTGTCGAGGCTAAGTGCGGCGTTGAGTTCTGCCAGTCAACACGCAATGCCTCCAGAATTCGGCAGAAAGTGGGAAACGGAGTGGCTTAACATTAGGTTCCCTCTGCCTACCCTGCTGTGTGCGGGATACAGCGTGAAACAACTGATTTATTAGATTTTTTTATAATAATTTTGTATTTCATATTTACATTTCTCTATGTTGTGGAAAAAAATGAGACACATTTCACACAATGGACCGAATAAAATATATGTATAATTTAAATTCAAACATTTAACGATAAGTAGGTGACACGCTACCTTTACACTATTAAGTTTTTAACCTAATATTGAAATAAAATTTATAGCTACTGATGCTCATACATTTTATTTGTCCATTAAATTAACTTAAATAGTTAACTCTCCAAAGGTACAAAACATCACATTTTAATATGTAAACTTTAACATGAAAACTCAGTATATAAGTTTTTTTAAGCTTTACACAGCAGAGTAGGCAGAGTGAACCTAGTGTTAAGACACTCCATTCCCCATTTTCCGCCAAATACTGGAGGCATTGCGAAGAGACAAAGCTGCGCTTTGCCTCGACACCAATTCGAATTAAAAAGACAATAATTAATATTTAAATTCTGCGAATGGGAATCAAACCCACAACCTGTCGACGTCACACGCTTATGCCTCTGAGCCAAGACTAGTTAGGCACACCCCAAAACATTAAAAAAAAATCAAAATTAATATTAAATATCATCAGTTATCTTATCAACAAACTGTGTAACCACCATTTTAATAATAATGATTAATTCACATGGATTAGAGCCTGTTAAATAGGGCTTAACCTTCTTAATAGCGTGTAAGCGATACCCGTATTATTTCAACACTTGAACTCAACTCACTATATTAATATTGTTGTTTTTTTTTTTAAAGTGTCGCTTTACGCTTTGATCTTAATATTCGCTTCACTGCGTGTCATTGAGTTTATTTTATTGTTCCCGTTGTAATTATTTCATAAGCGAATGTGAAGTTGACGACCTTTATTTAAAGATTTGAACTAAATACATTGTCGAGAAAAGTTAATTTTGAGATAATTACTTTCACAAATATATGTTTGTATATAATAGTGCGTTACTTGGAACGCGTGAAGACATTGTTTTTGTTTTTTTTTATGTACTTTAATCATATTATATTTCCCTCCAAAAATTCGAGTGACAGGCAGAGAGAACCTGTCTAAAAAATGTTATGATACTCTGTTCTACACTTTCTATACATTTTGCATAAATTAATTGTTGGGTGGCAGAATCAATTAGTTATTTTTTTTAAATTAGATATTATTATTAACCTACTATTTATGTCAGATATCGCAATTCATCAATTAAAAACATCATGTTCATCAGAGTGCAAATAATAAAAATTACAAATATTAAAATTATAACGAAGATAGTTCTGTAATGACTTGTAAAAAAGTCTTAGAATAAATTAATTCTTCATTCTTAATATAAAAAACATAAAACTACATAATTAATATTTTTAAAAAATATTAATATTTAACTTAAGGTCCTTATTTGTCGTCGGTCAGGATCGTAATCATGTGACTGTAAATGCCACGGTAGTAGGTTCGATTCCCACTCGTGAAAATGAAATATTAAGTTTTAAGTAGGCGGCGTTGAATTTTGCCACTCAACACGCAATGCCTCTAAAAATTCGGCAGAAAGTGGGGAACGGAGTGTCTTACACTAGGTTCCCTCTGCCTACCCTGCTGTGTGCGGGATATAGCGTAAAGCTATTTTTTTTAATTTTTAAGTATTATCATTTCCTCGTTAAATATGGCAAACAATATCTCAAAAATTCAGTTGAGAGTTTCTTATTTCATTCCCATCTGCCTAACCTGCTTTTCGGGATACACAGTGAAGCTAAAATAAGAGAAAAATAAATTAATCATATTTAAAAAATAATATATAATATGTCGTCAGTAAGCCTAACTATATAATCAGAGTAATAAATCACTAGTCACTATAACATCAAATTAGGATTTTAATACCAACACTTATTACTGCCTAAGGTTTTATGTCAAAATCATAGCTGCGGGATCTGTCGCAATATAGTTGCTATTTTTCAGTGCAGTTCAGAATATACGTTATTAAGAACCTACCACGATACCTATATTCTTGATATATCATATTTTTTGATATACCAGTTATTAGTTTACATAGGATCGTATAAAACTTACTATCACTTATCGCTCTTGAAGAGCTTTTAAAGAACTTAAATATGTTAATAATAATTATTAACAGTAAACAGAAATTTTAAGCACTAATAATATTGTTTCAAAAACGTAACAAATATTTTTAAATAATAATTAAATAACGCTTATATAATATTCATCATTAGATTTTATATAAAAATAAGATCCTAAACATAAATGTTTATTAGTCTAAATTAGCTCTCAAATTATCTAACATCCGATTTGTTAGTAGATAGATATGAAAGTATATTTTTATAAAAATATTTTTAAGTATTGTTATAAGCTAAAATATTTAAAAAAATACTATGTTTAATATAATGCAACAACATTTAAAATAACTTGATGAAAGGAAAAGTTTGAATAAATATTTAAGTATTAAACATTTAGAAAAAAAATATTGAAGCCAGTCGTGGCGCAGTGGCACAAAGTGTGACTTTAAAACCAACTGGTTGTGGGTTCGATCCCCACTCGAGGAGATCGAATATTTATTCAAATTTATATTTCCATTTCTTCGTTCTGGTGTCGAGGCAAAGCGCGGCGTTGAGTTCTGCCACTCAACACGCAATGTCTCCAAAAAATCGGCAGAAAGTGGGGAACGGAGTGTATTGACACTAGGTTCCCTCTGCCTACCCTGCTGTGTGCGGGATACAGCGTGAAGCTAATTTATTTTTTTTATTTTTTTAGAAAAAAATAAATAGTACGTTATCACAATTCATTATGTACTATTTATTTATTTTTTATGAGATATTATTTATGTTATAAATTATAATATAAAGTACATGTACTTGCATACTCAATAAGATGCAATTTAGAACTAGTACTTTGAAGTCATACCCTAAGCCGCGCCCACAGTGCTGCCAGCGAATGTGAAAAAGTGTGTTCTTACACATATGTGTATACTATATAAGCACTTTGCGGGTCCGCTTTGCTCTCATTTCGAATTACGCTTTGCCAAACACAATTAGTTCTCAAATTGTATTAACACGTGAAATGCTCAGTGCTTGATAGCGAAAGTGACGAATAATATTAAAAAAAAACGCATCATGAAATCGGTAAGTGTTAATATGAATATTAAGATAATTATTATATAGTAATAAAAGTACACAAATAAATTTACGTTTAAATATTTTTTATATATTATATACAGTTCATTTATATAACGCGTTGAAGTCTTTTGTATGTACCAAATATTTAAATCTTATTCACTTTTTATTTTTTTAAGTTTTTATTTAAAATTATTACAAAGCATCAATTTATATAGATAATTACAGTCATATATTGTAGTTCCTTAAGGATAAACTCGACAATTAAAAAGCTCACAATAATTTAAAAAAAATATCTAAGTGTATTTTTGAAGTCTGCTTAAAAATTTCGGATTCTATTAAACTTTACATAAACTGATAAGAAGAGTGCAAAATGGTTTGTGTACAGTTTGTAAATAAACATATAACTTTTGTTGTTTGTAAATAATATATATGTATATATATATAAGATATATTTATAAACACAAGTATACATACGTAATATAGAGTTTTTCAATAATAATTCAATATAATCAGAAATATCTTATTTTTTTAATTTGTTTACGTTTCAGATATTAGTCATAGCTACGGCATTCCTTTCTAATGCTCTAGCTTATCACGATCCTGACCTCAACTACCATCTTAGTAAATTAAATAATGCACAAGATTGTGGCCATTCAGGATATTCTTACCCTGCCCCGAAAGTTCAATTGTCTTTAGCGAGTGCTAAAGCCACAGCAGCGCCGGAATTACTACAATCTCTTTCCTTAAGTTCATCAAGCGGGCAAAAGAGCTCAAGTGGATACTCGCAGTCTGTATTTTTCAAATCCTCGGCACCCCAAATTGCGTATCAAGCACAGCCACTTTCTTATCAAGCTCCTATCGCCATTCAGGCTGCTGCTGCTTTAGATGCAGAATATTCAGCGCAAAAGGAAGAACATGGTTATGCTACTTCTGCAGGACTATCGGCTGCTACTAGGACAGTTATTCCACAAGCAACTTATGCTCAAGCACCAATAATAGCAAAAATAACTGCTGCCCCATTGCAGGCTAAGTTTTCTTTAGCTCCAGCTAAAACATACGTTTCCCAAAACTTAATATCGCAACAATCTGCTTATTCCAGTGGTTCTGCAGCAAAGGCTTCTCTTCACTCTTTCACACAATCAGTAGGACCAGTTGTCTCACAAGTTTATGCTGCTCCTTCTGCTGGATATTCAACTTCACCAGCACTAAAGGCTCAATCAGCTCAAACTGCTGCTCCTTTCTATTCATTTGTCAACCAATATAATCAAGCTTCATTAGCCAATGTTGCATCATCGTATAAACTCCCATCAGTTTCGCAATACGCGAGCTCTTCTGTTTCTCATATATCTGCTCCAGCAATTCAGTATAGAGCGCCAGTTATAACAAAATACGCTTCTCCCATATCTCATTACTCTGCACCTGCTATTCAATATGCAGCTCCTGCAGTAGTCCAACATAGTGTGCCTGTTGTAGCTCATTACTCTGCCCCAGCTGTTCAGTACTCGGGATCATCATTGTCACAACAATCTCAGCAATCATCAAACTTAAGGCACTATTCAGCACCAGTAATCAGCCAACAAGTATCACATGCCCCAGTGGCTGTAGCTTCAGCATCTTCCAGTTACTCCTCATCAGCTCATGGTGCCAAGAACATTCACGCTGAATTTGTAGAAAACTACGTGAGTACTACATTATTTAAATAAGTATTAGTAAGTAGTTAAATTTGTCCTAATGTTCAAACCCATCATGGTAAACCATCATTGTGGTGGCTTGTTGAATTTAGAAAATGTTTTATTTGACCTGCTCATACATTTTATTATATAAATCATATTAAGAAATTCCTAGATAATTTACAACAACGTGTCTACTTAAAAGTAGTTTTAAATATTGAACACCTTGTGTGACCTTGATTTAATAAATCTCGAAACCATGTTATATTACACCCTACGGGGTATTTGTGTACGTGTTGCGTAATCACTCGTAATTGAAAACGAAATTTCAAATGACCAGTGACCAGAAAGTTCAAACAGGTTCTAAGACATCAAAATCTTGAATAGTTTTAATTAAAAATATATCGTAAAGATATATTTAGTAATCAATACAGTGTTTAGAAGTAAAGTGGTATATATTCCTATTCAAAGTACAGACAAGCGACTGCAATATTATGCCACAAATTGCGAAGAAAATGTTTAATAGATTCCACGAAACAAGAATATGACACCCACAATAATATACAGTCTAAGCTCTCAGCTCAGCTTTGTTCCCAACAAATAGTGTTGTATAAATTATGCAACAAATTCAATACGACGTTCTACAGGTATTAATTACAGATACTGTTCCTACGATTAAAATTTTTAAATATTTTATTTTAAAATATTTACAAATAATAAGCAAGTCGTGGCGCAGTGGCACGAAGTGTGACTAAAACCGACTGGTTGTGGATTTGATCTCTACTCGAGGAGATGAAATATTTACTTAAATTTATATTTCCATTTCTTCCCTCTGGTATTGAGGCTAAGCGCGGCGTTGAGTTCTACCACTCAACACGCAATGCCTCCAGAATTCGGCCGAAAGTGGGGAACGTAATGTCTTAACACTAGGTTCCCTCTGCCTAACCAATGTGCGAAATGTCGGAACTGAATGTCCTTACACTACGTTCCCTCTGTCTACCCTGCGATATACTAAAAAAGTTAAAAACTATAACTAATAACCTCACCAAGTATAACCATTCCTTGTAAAGTGCATTAGGTTATAACCTTCGAATGTAAGATAATAATACAATATCGCACTAATTTATTTCGATTGTTACCTATAGAACTGTATCACACTTACGTAATTATATGGCATTTAACATAATGCTAATGCATTTAAATGTCACAATTGCTTGGATGACAATAATAATCGAAACATTTATCGTATAAAAATTGTATATTACTTGATATCTTTTAACAATAGTATTTATATGTCATAAATGAGTCAGCTCATTTTTTCAATGAGAATGGAACTCATGACCGGTGTCTGTATTTCCTATGACATATAATTGGAGAAGGTCTTCAAAAACAGGGATTAGGTGTTTTTTTCTTTATTTATATTATTATATTTATAGTTCTCTCTTTGTGCTAAATTTCATAACTGTAGGTCCACGGGAGTTACCCTATAGGTTTTGAATTCGAGTCGAATTACATACAAAATGCGAAAGTAAAACCAATGTTTATATTATAATTTGATTGCGTTGACTTAGAAACTTGATTTTTTCTGTGTTTTAAGGGACCATAGACCATATTTAATATGAATTTTAGCTTGATATCTCCGATCGCGATCTCGAGATAAATGGTCTTTACAGGCGGACAACAAAGAGATCCTATAAGAATGCCGATTTTACCTTAAGTACGAAACCCTAAAAACTTAAATGAAATAATCTAACACTATCATCCTAGGATTTACCTAATTATCATGTTACACTACACATCAATACCTAGTATCTAATATTATATTCAAACCTGTACCTTAATATTATTAGTCATTTCTGCCACGCAATCATCGCGGCTTGATTAAAATGTGTTCCAAGTAAAGATGTCGAACGATACTATGAAATCAGTTGGTATTAGCTTCGTCTTTTAAAAAAATTACTAAATTATCTTTAAACTATCTAGATGTATAAATGATTATTAAAAGCCATTAAATTTAATTTATATTTTCATTTCTTCGCTCTGGTGTCGAGGACAAGCGCGGCGTTGAGTTCTGCCACTCAACACGCAATGCCTCCAGAATTCGGCAGAAAGTGGGGAACGGAGTGTCTAAAAACACTAGGTTCCCTCTGCCTACCCTGCTGTGTGCGGGATACAGCGTGAAGCTGATTTTTTTTTTGATTAAATTTAACTAAATATACATATAAGGAGGGGTAACCAATTTAACAGAACCAACAGATTCTGTGGAAAGATTTTTTTTCCTATTAAATCACTCTACTGTTAAGTACCACTAACAGATCTATACACTCTCTAAATGCACGGAATGTGATAGATAGAACAACCCTGAATCTTTAAGTTCTTACTGTCTACACCATAAATACCGTAACGTACCATAAATCCGAATAGTGCGTCAAACCTCGTATTAAGCGCCTCGCATTATTCGACATTGCATGTTTATTGGCGGAACTCAACACCGCGCTTTCGTCTTTTTATCTGAGCAAAGAAATGAAAATAATAATATTTCGCTCGAATGGGAATCGAACCCACAACCGCCGCTTACTGTCAGCCGCTGCGCCACGACGGCCTCTTAAAATTAACTACTGTATAGTTAAATAATATAATAATATAAATATAATATCATAATGTCTAACATACAACATTTAAAATAAAAAAAATATATATAATTATAATTTCTTTCACTGTCTTATAGAGTGTAGCGTTATGTAATATTTTCGACATTCAATCTCTTATTTCAAAGAGACGTTGTAACGAAATGTCACAAACTGGTAGCTCGATTTTAATTTATGCGTATCAAATGATATAATGGTAGCGACTTCTTATGAATGTTAAGAACTCTAATAAAGCTGATGAGAGTTGTAGATGTAGTTCGTATTATGTCAATCATATATATATTGGTTATCTGAGCTTAAATATATATTTAACAATTTATAATTAATTGATATGAAAGTTTTCTTTGAGGCCAGTCGTGGCGCAGTGGCACAAAGTGTGACTGTAAAACCGACTGGTTGTGGTTTCGATCCCCACTTGAGGAGATTGCCGAATTCAGGAGGCATTGCGTATTTAGTGGCGGAACTCAACGACACGCTTTGCCTCAATACCAAAACGAAGAAATGGAAATATATATTTAAATAAAAAAAACATTTCCTCTCTTACTTCTTTACCTTCACCCGTCTTTTAAATAATTACGAGTCAAATTATGTGAGTTTCTAGTAAACACATTCAATTAGCTCCACAAAATTGTAATCAAATATTTGAAATTCGACAATAATAACATAAATCAAGAATTAAAAATATATTTTTGTATCTAAGAGTACTGTACTGTAGTCGTTGTGTAGAGACAATATATAATAGAGTGTCTTAACACTAGGTTCCCTCTGCCTACCCTGCTGTGTGCGGGATATAGCGTGAAGCTAATTTAATTTAATTTAATTTTAATTTAAAATAAAATAAATCACTGACGAAATTTCTAAAGGATTGTGTCTTAGAAATAAAACAATCTTTAAATCAAACGTTCTCATAGAATGTTGAAATTCGCGCATTCTTAATGATTCCAATATAGTTAGTTATTAGTAGATACAGTTTACAGGAACTAATTCACAGCATTCACTTTCACTAGTACTAAACTGATGGGTGGCATGATGTACAAACCACAAATTGTTATACTAATTTCTTAGTAGGAAGAGGAAAAATATGAGCCTATTTACACTTTAACACGTTAATTACAGTTATATGATTGCATTTTCATGATATAGTAATGATTAATTAAATTAAACAATATTAATTGAACTAATTATGCTATCAGCTTCACGCTCCCACACACAGCAGGGTAGGCAGAGGGAACCTAGTGTTAAGACAATCATCCTTATTTGATCTTTATTTACAATCATCTAAATTTGGTTAATTTCTATGCAGAATGGACGCCATCGTTGTACAGTGGGCTCGATCATTGTCATTTTCTCGATCTGGGGTCATGCAAAAAATATTTAACGTCGTCGTTTTTATAGATGTCCTTTATATAATTTCATTTTGCAGGACGCCCATCCTCGTTACGCTTATGAATACCACGTGAACGATCCCCACACCGGAGACATCAAGCAACAGAAAGAAGAACGCGACGGCGATGTCGTAAGAGGTAAGTAACAATATCACAAATGAAATACTATGGCTTTTAAACCGTAGTGGAACAGTGTCTAAATGTAAACGCGATAATTATAGATTCAATTCCAATTTGGAGATTATATATACATTATTTTCATTTTCTAACTCTGGTCAGAAAACAAAATGGTGTTTATATCGGCCACTCAATGCGAAATGTTTTGAATTTGAAAGAAAAGTGAAAACTCTTATTCTCACTGTGTACCTCGCCAAGCGGAATAGAAGCATTCTGCTGAAGTAAAATATAATGATTTCTCATTTTTTCATAATAATACAGTACAGAATGTACGTAACAAAGAGTTATCATCGTTGGATTTTGGCTTTTTTATCATCGTGTATAGAAGTGGATGCCACTAGGAAATTGATCGTATTTTAACTAAAACAATCAAATTATAAATATAACAATATTCCCATAATTTATATTTTTTAAAATAAATGAACTGATGCAATTTACATTATTATAATAAATTAAAATTACCTAACCAAATAAAATTATTTAAATTCAAACGTTGCTAACTTGTTGAATGTATGATAAATGCAATGGTGTCTGTCTAAATACCGATAACTGGCGGTGCAACACTAATTAAACAGCACTAAGCCTTTCGCTACCCATAGATAACTAAGAAATAAATATATATGTATATATATCAATTTATTAATTTATCCAGGTCAGTACTCCTTGGTGGAACCGGACGGGTCGGTGCGGACAGTGGACTACGTAGCGGATTGGGAGACCGGTTTCCACGCAAATGTTCACAATAGCAAAGATAATCAACATTAGGACTTTGCACTTGCAACGTTCTGATTACCATAATATACGAAACATTATTTTCATAATTTTTTTTGAATTAATAATTATGTCCGCCACTTAATTGGATGTATAACTAAGACATTTTGTGTATATTTGTATATTTAAAAAAAAAAAACAATTTATTTATAAGTAACAAAGCTTTTTGCTGTTCATACTGTGTTTTCATACAAGAACACTGGAATCTCCTTTATAAAGATTATTAATGGAATTAATGATATTAAGAGTATTAATGCAAAGTACAAATTAAATTTACACGAAAACCGTGTAATTTTTTGTTTTAAAAGATATATTTTTCTTTCAATTATTTTTTTTAATATGTAGAAAACAAGAAAAAAATATATAAGGTGTCTTTGGTAGTCAAAGTAGTTGACAATAATAAGAAAAATGGTAAAAGCTTTTTATTTATAAACTAAACACACTCATGCACTACGTCATACATTAAACATATGTAAAATCTTATATATTTATCTAAATTCAAAATTTTACCATGTTTTCCTTTTGTGCCATAAGAAGTAGTAAATGTTAATAAGATAAATACATCATTTCTGTAGATACATAGTATTTAGTAGTAAATATTTACTGTAAATTGTTTAGTAGTAGGTATCATATCATTGTTTTATTTAGTAGAATGTCACAAACCATTCATTATAAATTAAAAGTTTTCATTATGTAAATATAATTAGATTAGAATAAAAGAAGCATATTTTAATTAATGTTTTATTCATTTAATATCACAAAGTACCCTGATAATATATGACCTAATCCCTATGTAATATATATATGAAAACATAATTTAAGGAAATAAAAATAATTATAAATATATCGAACTTTAAACAGCGAGACTTGAAAAGATCTTAAGGCTCCTCAAAAAAATATGAGTGTTAAGACTCTGCGTTCCCCATGTTCCGGCGAATTCTGGAGGCATTGCGTTTTAAGTGGCGGAAGTAAGCGCCGCGCTTTGTCTCGACATCAGAGCGAAGAAATGAAAATAAACATTTAAATAAATATTCCATTTCCTCGAGTGGGGATCGAACTCACAACCAGTCGCGTTTAAAATCACACACTTGTGCTACTGCACCACGATGGCCATATCTTTTTATATTTATTTTACATATTAAGAAAATATTTATTTTCTTTCAATAATATGTCAATAACACTTAAAGAATTATGCGTTAAAATGTCTTCTATGTCATAACAAATTTCGTGACATTTTTTCCATTAAAATAGCACTTCGGGCAAACAAAATCTGGATCTGCCGCTTTATTAGCCTGCAAAAAACATCAATCTCAAGTTTAATCGATCTTCAGTTTTTTATAGATGCAATAACATCAAATTTAAGGAAAATAAATCTTCCTTTCTTTTAAGATTTCAATCAGCTTCACGCTGTATTCCCACACACAGCCGTGTTGAAACCTAATGTTAAAACACTCCAGTCCCCACTTTCCGGCGAGTTCTGGAAGCATTGCGTATTGAGTGGCGGGACCCAACGTCACGCTTTGTCTAGACATCAGAGCGAAGAAATCAAAATATATAAGTAAATAAAGATTTCATTTCCTCGAGTGGTGACTCGAACCCACATCCAGTCGATTTATACAGTCACACTTTGTGCCTCTGTGCCCCAACTGGCCCTTTTGATATGGTACTATTATAAATAATAATTGTGACAATATTCAATAAGATTTTTATTTTAGCTTCACATTTTAACAATTTTTACTATAACTCCTATTGTTAACCCACTCTGTTTTCCATTGTCACATCAGAGTGGAAAATGTATATTACTCATTTCCTCAAAGATCAAACCCATAAGCATCGCATTTACAATCAGACACTGCCACTATGATGGCCTATAGATTTAATTATGAAATATACTAAAACTAAATTTCTCATTAATTTTTTTAAGGTTCCTCTACCACAAACAAAAAAACTGAACCCTGAAAAGATAGTAGATAGGGTTCAGCTTCTTTCTCAGCTCAGTTTATTGTTAATGGTATGAGATTCACTGCATAATCAAAAAAAACTTACAGAGTATATAGTTAATAAAATTTGGCAAAGTGAAAATTTATAGGTGGAAATAAAGGTAATTTATTGATATTATAAAAAACCATAAACAAGGCAAAGTGCAATTTTGAATTCTGCTACTCAACATACAATGCCTCCAAAATTCAATGGAAAGTGTCTTAACACCACATGTCCCCTGCCTAACCTATTGTGTGCAGGACACAGTGTGAAGCTGATTTATTCAATTTTTTATTTATACTTAATTTCATACAAAAGTAGTCACCTGTCACCCTTAACTACCACAAACTTGTAATTTTTTTGTACCTCCTGTTTACCTACAATCATGAAACACTTCATTTGTGAATAGAAATCTTTAGTTTAAGTCTAACTCACAATTAATGTTCTTTTTTTTATATTCTATATGAAAAATGTAATATTACATACTCACAGTTAAGCAATAATAGCAAAATATATGAGAGCATCCCATAACATGTGGTAAAACAGGTTTTTCTGAACAACAAGCACACACAGTATACAATGTCATTAATGCTGGTGTAGTCATAACAGATGGTCCTTTATAATTCCTCCACCACATATATTTCAACACTTTTGACATTCTTTGTCTCAATCCAAACATATTTACTAATGACAACACTGTTCCAATTAATTCCTAAAATTATGTTGTTAATTACTTATTATAAAAATATAATATGTAGTATAATTAACTTGCAGTAAATATAATATGAAAATAATTTGTACAATTCATATTGTTTATAATATTGTCTATTTTCAACAGGCCAGTTGTGGCGCACAAAGTTTGACTGTAAAACGGACTGGTTGTGAGTTCGATCCCCACTTGAGTAGATGAAATATTTACTTAAATTTATATTTCCATTACTTTGCTCTGGTGTTGAGGCAAAGCACACCGTGAATTCTGCCACACAACACACAATGCCTCCAGAATTTGGCAGAAAGTAGGAAACAGAGTGTCTTAACACTAGGTTCCTTATAACTAAGTTCAAATCACTAGGTTGCTGCAGGATACAGTGTGAAGCAGTGTGATTTAAAGTTGAGTGGTGAAACTTACTACCACTATTTATTGTTTCAGAGAAATTAAAATAAGTCACATTTTCAATCAGATACTGTGCCACCGTAACTTAGTGCAACATGCTGATCTTTAAATGTTTTTATATGAAAAAATGTTATAGTAACTTACTATCAAATTATGCCATAAAAGTTCTCGAGTCCAAGAAAAATCTGTTAAATCTTCTCTAGTTAATTTATCTGCTGTCAGTTCCAGACCTAACATAAAATCAATAAGAGCTGGATGTTTTCCGCTCTGAATAAATCTCAAAAAGTTTAACATATCACCAATTAATTGAAATGTTTCCATTTTTGTTAGCAAATTTTGCACTTTAACATTTGAAGTAAAACTGAATAAAGCTCTATCTTTTATATATTTTAAGCCTATCACGTAAATAAAGTACCAATATTTCTTGGCACTTGTAAAGTTTTCTGTCTTATATTTTAAAGAAAGCATTTGTTGCCCAAAAGTACCATTTTTATCATAAATAGAATTTTTGAATAGCCATGTTCTAATGAGCAAATCAATCTCGGGCAGGATTTTTTGTAAAATACCAGGCTGAAACAATATATAATAATTAATTAATTGGCAATTACTAATACCTGAAATATAAAAACTGGTGTACTAAAAGTTCGTAAAGAACTTTACCTCAAAATATTTAGTTGATTGAAATATACATTGTTTCAATAATTCCTCCAATTCTCTATCCAACTGCTGAGAATCAAGCTTAAAAAAAGAGAAAATTACAAAAACGATAATGTTCCAGTATGAAATATTATTAACTATATCAGTATTCTGTAAGGTACCTGAGTTACACGAGGGATATAGGTAATTGACATATTTAAAAAAATATATTGTTGTATTAAATAATTGTATACATTAAATATATTATCATTTCTTTAAGAAATCATTAATTATTATTATTATTATATTTAAGAATTGATATATTTCTTAATAACAAAACAAATGTCAGATTTATTTTTTACAAGATATGTCAACCCATTCAAATGTCATTTAATATGTTACATATGTCAGTTTAATAACAAAATGAAAGTACCGCATAATACGGTAATCAAAGTCTACAAGATTTTTACATTTTGCCGGTTACTAAACCGATTTCTTTTCATTCTTTAATTTATATAATTATTAAATGAACAAAATATTATACTTTCTTCCACTTAATTTTAGCTTTATAAACTTTTTATAACAAATATATTTGACAGCTTTTGAATGCTGCACACCATTCTTTTACAAAAATATCAATGATGTGTTAAAATTAGGAGAATGCAATTTAAGAATCATCTCTGCCTTATTAAAGTTACCGCTGCGTCGGAGAATAAAACTCTGCATGCTAACATAATTATAGCCCAAAATAAACAGTATATTTAACGTCGTTCCATAGTATTTTTTAAAACAAAAGCTTCAGTGATCAATGTATTTTTTTTTTTCGTTGTTTTATTATTTACTACTTTAAGTATAGTCATTTCATTAAAAGTAGTAAAAAAAGTTATAGTGTGATTATGAATATTTTTAAAGGAAATTAGCTAAGAATATACCCAAACTAAAATATATGTTTCTTAAGATTTTTTTCTTTAAATACATTTTGGTAAGCACCTAATCATTAAACTTGTCTAAACTACCTTTTTATTAATGTGTAATATTTAAATATAATTTTATATGCTGGCAATTTTAACATATCCATGACGTCATACTAGTGATTATGAAACGTCATTCTGAACTTATGAAGTATGACATTATATAGTACAATTGAAATGTGAGAACTGTAACTTATTATAGTTAATACAAATGTGTATTCTTTTGCGCAAAGTTACTTAATATTTTATTATAACAGTTTGTTTGTTATTGTAATTTGAGTAAAAGGTAAAATAAAAGCAGCAAAATGGTTGTTTCACCGCAAAGCCCTGCTAGTGAAACCCAAAGCGTACAAGTAAAAAAAGTCAATATGGCGTCCAAACAAACTTCGGTCGCTGATACAAGAGCTGAACTTGCGGAATTAGTTAAAAGAAAAGCGGAGGTTGCTGTGAGTATCGATTTTTTTTTATTAACTTCTAATATTTTTTTGTTACCTTAAAAAAACATAATTTTAGGAAACCTTGGCTAACTTAGAACGTCAAATATATGCATTTGAAGGATCATATTTAGAAGACACACAACTTTATGGAAATATTATTAGAGGCTGGGACAGATATCTTACAACTAACAAAAGTACTAATTCAAAAGCAGACAAACGCAACAGAAAATTTAAAGAAGCTGAAAGATTGTTCTCAAAGTCTTCTATAACTTCTATGGCAGTAAGTGAAATCTCTTATAATTAAAATTTAAGATAACAAGGTATTAAATTTACCATAATTAAAATACAAAATTTAATAAAATAAATTATTAATTTTTTCAGGCTGTCAGTGGATTAGTAGACCCTGCTGATGCTAAAAGTAAGTATCTGGGAAAAGTACACTACATTAAAAATGAGCTATTTGGCTATACACTGTGGCTAATTTTATTCATTTTTAGATGAACGAAATAGTGAAACTGAATCACAGACAAATGAAGATTCTTCTGATACTCAAATAAGTAGTGGTATGATTGGATCTTTGAACCATACAACTATTCATGGTTCTACCGAAAGTATTGCATCAAAGCCCTCTGGCAAACAACACACTAATGGTGGTATTGAAAAAACGATAACTAGCGCTTTAACAAAACAAAGTGCAACACAGAAGATTGCCTCATCGTCTAATGTACTTCAAAAAGCATTTGGAAGTGATAATAAGATGCTAACAGCTGTTGGCTTAGACAGTAGACCGGGTACACCTAAAGAGAAGGATAGTGGAATTGGGTTACTAAACAAAGGTGATTCTACACCAAATTCATTAAAACATAAACTTTCAAACAGTAGCAATAATAGCAACATTAAAAAAAATACTAATAAAAAGGCAAGACATAGATAACTTCAAAGTGTTACATATAAATCAAATGTACAATTTACTATCCAAAAAGCCTTTATTGTGCCTGTGGATGCTGAAGTATTATCATTCAATGAATGGGTCAATAAATAACTATACCAGTTTATTCTTATACTTTTTTTATTTTTAAGCATGACTAGCCTCATTTTTTTTTTGTGAATATTAAACAATTGGCACAGAAATGTTAGTATTTTTTATAACACAAAATGATAACTTGTTTTGAAAATATTAACATATATTATTCACTTCTGTGATCATTTGATCGAAGTAATGATTGTTTAAATCTTGACTCTGAAAAATACATTTTTGAATTAGTGATTGAAATCAGATTTATCTTCACCACTACCCCGCACAGAAGAGTAGGCAAAAGTTGCACCTGGGAACCTAGTGTTAAGATTAAGTCACTTCCATTCCCCATTCACAAATATAAGCATTGCATGTTGAGAGGTGGATCTCGATACTCTGCTTTGCCTCATTACCAGAGAAATGAAAATACAATATTAATATTTCATTTTCTGAATTGGGGGTTTACCCCACAACCTATTGTGTTTAAAGTTGTGCTTTGTATCATGACTGACCTCAAATATAATAAATATGTTCTCTTGATATTATAATTGTTTGTATATCTACTTGCTTATTAATATATTACATATAATAATAATACTTACGCTTTAAAACATTTGGTAAATCTCTTATGGGACCACAGTATCGTACACTTATGTAGTACAACAATGGTAAAAAGGATATAATCCCAGCACAACACAGAAATACTATCTCAGGAGTTCTCCTGAGATTACAACAGTTTAGTGTTTTACTCCATATTGAACGAGTGGCATTCATCTACAGGCAATAAAAAAATTGTGTTTATTTCTTAGCTTTTTTTTTAAATTAACTGCAAATTCACACTTTATCCTTTATTGTAGAAAGAGAGTCATGCTCTCTTCAGTGCCAAATGTTAAGGCCACTATATACCTGTATATCCCTTACCATTAATTCTCTTTCTCAGAATTCAATTGTATAAATGGATACATAGTCATTACATATAAACAAACTTGTCAAATGAGAAAATGTAAAATGAAATTATAAATATATACTAATTAGGATTTGTAATTTTATTTTACTTTTTTAAGAGCAATATTAACCTTTATTCTGTTCCACCTACATTCTCTTTTGACATGAACTGTTTACATGTACATGTCCATGTCCATGTGTAGACCATTGACCTCTATAACACTAAATTGATATCACTGATGACTGACATGTAGTCAGTCACAAAAAGATAGCATCCCTATATTATTCATCTTCCTTTCAGTCTTCTACAATAGTCATGTTTTGCTGCTGTAAGTAATTAATAACACAAAATAAAATCATACTCACAGAGTCAACTATATCTATACATACACTGTCAACACCAATTGAATCTGAACTCAATGACTTATAAAACTCATCTAACTGAAGATATGATTGCATACATCTATTACAAACATCATTATTCTGTGGCAACATGTTATCAATTATACACTTCATTGTATCATTATATATTTTATGAAAATTTATTGTATCATTTTTAAGTGAGGGAATGCCATGGTTCCATTCAAAACAACCTGAAAATTTTAAAGTAACTTAAAATATATAACATTTTAAAACAATACAACTGTTGCTATACCACTACTGTTAAAAGTATATGCATTACCATTACATTGCCCTTTATCCCATACAGCCTGTATATTATCATGAAAATCTTGAACAGCATTTAATCTGTCATGTGAAATAAATATGGATTTACACGATGTGCCATTAACTGTTGTATTCAACAATTCCTGATATTTGTCACGAAACATAACATATTTATCAACACATCTTTCACACACTGTTATTGGTCTAGCATTCAATATCGAACAAAGTGTAAAATTAGATGCATTTTGAGCAAATGCATCTAATATTTCGAGGCATTGTTCAGGATAAGGAAACAAATATCCGCCTCCACTGTATTGTCTGCAACAATAAATAATATCATATCAATAACTTTGACAAGTCTATAAGTTGAGTCATTTTGAAATATTTTAATACTTACAAAAGTACGGTAGATCGAATTTGATTTTGCAAATCTGCATTCAAAACAATGATAGGACACAGAGCAATAAAAATACACAATTTGTACATGATAGCAGCTTTCAGAATTACATTTGTTTCTCACAGCAATACTGTATTCTATTACGGCGAATACAATTTAGTTATGTCTTTTTTTAAATAATCTCAATATTTCCAGAATCGAATAATGACATATGAATAAACATAACAAGTAAGAAACAGTTTTCTAACAATTTTATGTCGATAGATATTTTATATTATTGTCAATGTCAGGTTATCTAAAAATGCAGTGTTACCCTACTACTACTACTACTTTATAAAAACTAGCACCGTATTGATATACCGGTCGATGAATGACTGCTGAAAAAGTAAAATATGTAAAGCCGAACTAAATTATAGTAGTTGAAAATATTTATTCCATATAATAAAAGCAATTAGCATTTAAATAAAATCTGTCGAACAAAAAAGAGTACTTACGAGACCGTAGGTACCGGTTTTATAATACTTATTGAAGTATAGGTATTTGTTTTTTATGGATCGACTGTCATCACTAAATGTCGAGATGACAGTTGACAATTTACTATTGATATTTACTCATATAGTGCAATCTACAAAAGTCAAAATTACAAAAATTGTTTCCGTTTTGCTTTATTATTACTAGCTTAGTGCAAAACGATAAATATGAACTTATAAAGAAAAATATTTTTTTAAATAACATGTAATGTAGAGCATCATTTAGCAATGGATGTAGTTGAACAGACGCCTGAAGTTTTACAAAGAAAACTTTATTTTTTATTAGAACAATTACAGGATATGGCACGAGAACTACCACCGTATGTATATGCGGTATTTTACAATATTTTTTTTGCTTAATCAATAGAAAATGTTATTTTATTAACATTATGAATAAATTTTGCAGAAAATATCAAATGAGAGTGCCTATTGAATTACTGTCAGGATTAGCGAATTGTCTTCTAAATGATACGGTGTTTGAAATAGTTAAAGGATTAATGGAAATTCAACATTTTTTATAAAAACTAGCACCGTATTGATATACCGGTCGATGAATGACTGCTGAAAAAGTAAAATATGTAAAGCCGAACTAAATTATAGTAGTTGAAAATATTTATTCCATATAATAAAAGCAATTAGCATTTAAATAAAATCTGTCGAACAAAAAAGAGTACTTACGAGACCGTAGGTACCGGTTTTATAATACTTATTGAAGTATAGGTATTTGTTTTTTATGGATCGACTGTCATCACTAAATGTCGAGATGACAGTTGACAATTTACTATTGATATTTACTCATATAGTGCAATCTACAAAAGTCAAAATTACAAAAATTGTTTCCGTTTTGCTTTATTATTATTAGCTTAGTGCAAAACGATAAATATGAACTTATAAAGAAAAATATTTTTTTAAATAACATGTAATGTAGAGCATCATTTAGCAATGGATGTAGTTGAACAGACGCCTGAAGTTTTACAAAGAAAACTTTATTTTTTATTAGAACAATTACAGGATATGGCACGAGAACTACCACCGTATGTATATGCGGTATTTTACAATATTTTTTTTGCTTAATCAATAGAAAATGTTATTTTATTAACATTATGAATAAATTTTGCAGAAAATATCAAATGAGAGTGCCTATTGAATTACTGTCAGGATTAGCGAATTGTCTTCTAAATGATACGGTGTTTGAAATAGTTAAAGGATTAATGGAAATTCAACATTTTACCGAAAAACACTTATTTCAGCAAAGATTACAGATTATTAATAAACATACTTGTGAGTCAGTTTTTTGTATAGACTATTATGATTCATAATTTGAATACATCTTAATTAATAAATAAGTAATTTCATTGCAGTAGAAATACAAGAAATGATAAACACTACACCAATTCAAGAACAACAAGAGGCAAAAAGAAATGTGCTGCTCCGTAGACACAAGGAGGAACTTAAACAAACTGATATGAAACTGGTTATACAATTAGATCAAAAGGTATAAAGTAATGCTTATTTTAGTTATAAAAATCACATGTCATAATGAACTACAAGTACAGTTGGGTACAAACATTATTGTAAAATTTGTGTGAATTGTATGTTAACAAAAAGATTTTATATGTAATTATATTTTTTAATACATTAAAAAATGCACATTTTAATAAACAAACTTCAAACAAACTAAAGGTATCTTATCAAAATTATTTAATCTACAGAACCTATTTTTATGCTTACCTAACACTTCTTGGACCTGAACTTTGTATTATAAAAATATCTTATAATATTTAATATTTTATCAATATTAAAATTTATATTTATTGCAGGTGAGCGACCAGCAAGACACTCTTGAAAAAGCAGGAGTACCTGGTTTTTTTGTTACTAATAAACCAATTGAAATCAAGGTACAAATGTATCTTCTTGATTTTATATTAAGATTAAGTAAAATGGACATACCATAAATATTGTCAATGTCATATGTTATAGAAATACTATGAGGATTTTACAATTAGATCTTAAATTATTTTATGAAACATTAAAATAATAAAAATGTAGTCAAATATATTTTGAATTTCAATAATTATTAACATGAGTTTCATTATTACCATTGTATGGGAAAAAGGATTAAAATGAAACTACTAACTGATTGAAAAGGGTTTAATAAAAATGTTTATACATAACAATTATAAACAAGGTACTTGTACATAGTATCTATCAACAAACATACAAATTACGCTACATTCTTTAATACAAACTTGTATCAGGCTAAGGAAACATTCAATGTGATTCAAGAGTAACTAATAAACAAGATAAATATAATGTAAATACTTTACGTGCATTAAATAAATGAAAGTATAAAACTGTTTGTGATGTTATTGAGGCTGATTGAATATGATGACCAAATGGTAATACAGGGGCCGTTCAAGTATTACGTAAGCACTATAGGTGGGCAGGGGGGTCTTAGGTTTGCTTATTATTGACGTTTTCAATGAAATATTTCTAAGAGGATTGCTTATTTTTGATGACACAGGAGGGGTCTAAAATTGCAAAAAAACTACTAAGTAATACTTGAACGACCCCACAGTGTAAACTCAATATGACGACACTAAAAGGACTTGGCATTTTATGATGCTATACATAGTTAAATGGAGTAAACAAAATTATATCGATTATTATCAATATTGACAACCAACTACTATGCAGTAGGTTTGATGAATCAAGGAACCTTATTTAAAGTTTACACTGTAATTGAAATAATCAAAAAAATTTCAAATAAAACACAAATAAACTATCATGTTAAATAAATCTAGTATCAAACACAGAAAAAAATTGCACATAAATTTAATATTCCTTAGTGTTTGCTAGACAAGTTATTGTTAGTTGTTATCATATCAATACCTTATACAAAAATTGTGAAAATAACATGAAAGTATAAAATATAGTGTATACAAAATTTACGTCATACATTATATCCATATCAATGTACATATTCGATACCGTCACCTCTATTTGATACCTAATCTATGTTAATTATAAAAATAAGTCTGTATTGTTTAAAAAAAAATACTTTAAAAAAATACTGGTCTCATCATAGAAAAAAAAATGATCAGACCAGTTGATTTTTTTTTCAGTTGTATGAATAATATTTTTTAAAGATATACATTTTGCGCGAATCGCTGCATTAAATGCAGATAGCAATATTGTAAATAAATCAATATATCAATGAATATTAATATATTTATGCTACATGTGTACAAATCATCGCATGCTTAATAATAAACCCATCTAAATAAAAAAAAAATGTTTTAGAAATATTGGAAAAAGTTCAATGGATGTGATTTCATCAAATATTGTTAAATTATTTTAAGTTATTAATTTTTCTAATTATTTAATAAAAACATAAGTTTATCAATCAAGACTAATTGCTCACTTATTATTAAGCTTGTGATGTAACAGACATTTTTTTCTGTAACAAAATAAATACAAGTAAGAAAGTTAAGTAGAGTAAAATATATGAAACCTTGTCAAGGACCTACTTTCTAATATTTCCAAAGTAAATTGTCCTCAAGTCTCAATCGGTGTTGTTAAAAACAAGTTATTTTTAGTAGTAACAAAAATATTTTTATAGCTCCCCACTAACCCGTAGAGGGAACCTAGTGTTAAACATTCCTTTAGCGAATATTCAAATATTACAAATTAATTCAATTAATATTTTTTGTCCGCGCGATTCCTTTTTGAGGGCTTAGATACTTGACATTTCGATACTTTATTTCGTATACCAGGTAATTCCATCTGCGTGAAATTTAAAAAAGACGCTAAAACACTATAATACTTTTCGCTTTCGCATTCGCCATTTATTAAAAAAAAATGTTCAAGGCAAGTACTTTTTATTAGTAAAAAGATAATTCCAAAAAATTACTTAGTGTTTTCAGTGTCTCTTGTAATGTCCATGCAGATGGCGTTAGCTGGTTTGCAAATAAAGGTAATGATTTACAAACAATCATAATACAATGAACACAATAAATACATAATAACAACAAAATCAACATTAAACATTTCTTTTACAAACAAACCACACATTGTTTAACTTAATAATGGTTTTTAATACCATATGATCTTTTTTATAAAAAAAAGTGTTGCTAACAACAGAACATTTATATTTTTATCTATAATTCCGTCTTTGTGCATTTATATATTTTTTAAACGAGAATAGTTTTTTTGGTCAAATTATACAAATATATATTTAATTTTCTTTGTGCATTTATATATTTTTTTCAAAAAAGTTTTTTTTAAATGATATAAATGAATAAAATAAAATAATTGACAGAAAAATATCTAGCATTGGATTTTAACTGTGCTATAAATATTCAGTTCTAACTAATTTGAAAACATTTTTCTTCAAGAGAGAAAAAAACCTTTGTAATAATATAATAATATACTGCGTCGAATTTATCTTAGTTTTAAATGTAATTTATATATTTTGTTATGAACATGAAATAAAGAAAATTTCATATTACTTCTTTTCTGTTCCATATGAAGAACCTTGACTGATCTTTGACATTCCTATGGATTTTTGAAGGAGAATGTAAACTGAAAGAAAAAGATAATTTGTAATTAAATTAAGTATCATACTATAATTTTTTAGTGATTATTATAGATTGTGGGTAAGTTTAAATATACGTTAGTCTTCTCGATATAAATATAAGTTAGTAGTGGGGATAGTCAGTTGTGATCGGACAATAAATGGGCACCACCAAACACCTCAGCTTGCATTTTATAATCTTGAAAATACTTCACATTTATATAATTAAAATAAATAGAAAAAAAAGTGAAACACATGTGAAAGATAACTAACTACATTAGAACACTACTCATATAGTAAAAATTACACTTTTTTTTAAATAGGAAATAGATGAAATATTAAGAATATTATATTATTAATTTCATACTTTACCTAGGTAATAAATACAAGTCCTAGGAATTGAACAGATTACCTGTTGTGTGTGTAAGATAGACCACCTATGTTCGATTTTTAGGTGCAGATAGGGTTAGATAAGTTATTTAAAAAAACAGCTTTACGCTCTATCCCGCACACAGCAGGGTAGGCAGAAGGAACCTAGTGATAAGACACTCCGTTTCCCACTTTCTGCTGAGCTCTGGAGGCATTGCGTGTTGAGTGGGAGAATTCAACGCCGCGCTTTGTCTCGAAATGAAAATATAAATTTAAGTAAATATTACATCTCCTCGAGTGGGGATCGAATCCACAACTAGTCGGTTTTACAGTCACACTTTGTGCCTATGCGCCGAGACTGGCTTCAAGTTAGTTATTTTTAGGCTTATAAATTTTCAATGTAACCTAATTTGCACTTAGTAAACCACTAAATCTATGGCTGCGATGGCGATAGTACATACAAAACGTAAGTACCAATAAAATCCTCATATTTATTACCTAACTGCTCATATAGCCTTTTTTGCTCTTATCTTTTACATAATATAACTTAATAAATATACTTTTTACATACAATATTTACATACAATAATTTTATAAACATAGTTTATAAATTAAAATTTAAATACTCACACGCAGCCAAAATAGCTCCTCCAATAGAAAAATAAAGTAATTTTCCACTAAACAAGAGTCCCAAAAGGTAATACAACATTGGTGTCAAAGTGACCACCGCCCAGCCCAGTGTATTGAGTAGGGAGTAAATACGCTTAGGCCTTTGGAACGGTGGAACCCTCTCCACACCTGACTCTTGGAAGAAATCTCCTGTGTTCATGAATGAGTCCTGCATTTTGTCCTGTAATTTATTATTTTGTGGTTTCAAATAGGTGTTTTCTGTTTAATTTTTATTATGAACATATAATTAGATATAAAAATTAGTACAGTCGGAAGATTTGATTTTCTTTACGAGTGAACGATTTGAAAAATTAAAGAACCCTAACATCAGGTTGACCACGACTAGTAGACCATACTATATAAAAGCTATAATATTATTTATATAATAATTATGTAACTGAGAGCGTCTTATATAACTATATATATGCGGGAACAGTAGAGTAGTCAAAGGTAAGCTACTCACGCACCGCGAATCTTTCGAGACATTACGTGTTCAGTGGCGAAACTCAATGCCGCGCTGAAGTACCAGGTTACCAGAGCGAGGAAATGATAATGTAAGTAGTTTACAGTCGCAAGTTTTACTACCGCCACTGGCATCAATTGGCTATCTATACTAAAACTAAAATTAAAATCAGATTTACGATGTATCCCGCACACAGCAGTGTAGGCAGAGGCAACCAAGTGTTAAAACACTCCGTTCCCCACTTTCCGCCGACTGGAGGCATTGCGTGTGGGGTGGCGGAATTCAACGCCGTGCTTTTCGTCACCAGAGTGAAGAAATGAAAATATAAATTTAAGTAAATATTTCATCTCCTCGAATGGGATCGAACCCACAACCAGTCGGTTTTACAGTCACACTTTGTACCACTGCGCCACGACTGGCCTCATCTATATACCTTTACAACAAATAGATCCTGCAGCCATTTAGCTGCTTCCGCCTCGTCTTCTGGAATATTCTCTACGGGAATCCTTTCGATGTACAAATGTGCGTGTACCGGTTTACCGTACAACATACTCGTTAGCGTTGGTGGAACCTGTAAACAAAAATTCCCGTACAGTACAGCGTAGATTATATACACGTCGACTAATCGAACGAAGGAGGAGGATAAGGAGGTTATCAGTTGGACTGTTACCTCAGAACTTTTGACTGTGTTGACCGATTTTAATGATTATTTTTTGTTTGAAAGCTGGTGCTTCCCGTGTGGTTTCATTTTAATTTGATCTATTTCTGACAATTCCATAAGAAAATCATCATCAAAAAAATGCAATAAGCATGTGCGCGACAAATGAACGTATAACTCAATATCACGTTAACCGATTTTGATGATTCTCTTTTAATTGGAAAAGATGCTCTTCAAGGGTACTTAGATAAGATTTTAGTTAGGTTCTGATTATGGGATCCGATGGAAGTCGTTTTTTTTATTTTATTATTTAAGAATTGTAATTGTATAAGTATGATATTCTACAGAAAAACAGTAAACTAAATTTTGCCGCAAGAAAGTGAAATCTCAATTAAAAATACACAATGCAGTTATTGTAAGAATAACAAATTAAAAATTAAAAATGCGCCATTTGCGTGTAGTATGTTTCCTTACAAGACCACACTTTAAGTTCCTAATATAATTCCTGTTTGTCATTAAAGATACTATTATATGCAAATATGGTTTTCAGTACTTTGTGGATAAATCAGTAGGTAAGACTAAATCAATACATTTATAAAGTGTTAAAAATGTTAAAACTGGATATATTTGTGGAAAACGTATAAACATTTGAACGTGGGACTCGGACCCGCGCCTCGTGGAAATCGTCCGAGCACTCTGACCTCTAAGCCAGGTACGTCTCCGTCTACGTCAATAAAGGAGCATATATATATATATATATGTATATATATATATATATGTATATATATATATACATATAGGTAGCTCGACATGTTTTTCTGCATTATTGCATCTGAGAAAAACTTGCCCTTGACACAAACATGGCAATGTACACTCATGTCATAATAAGATAGAATACAAAAATTGTACTATAGACTTGGTGATATCAGCTACTATGTATAATGTAAGTACCTATAGCATGGTTATCTGATAACGCTGATTGAATTATTTAATAATATAAAAAATGTGCGATTCTATTGTGGATTTAATTTTAAGACATTTTGAATAAAAGCATAACTAAATAATTTATTTTATTAAATGCATTATGTAACTAAATTTAAACGTAGAAAAAGAAAATAAATGAAGAAACTCGAGGTCGAACTCGGCGTGGCGTAGTGGCACAAGCGTGACTATAAACGCGATGGTTGTGGGTTCGATCCCAGTCGGGGGAATGGATTATTATTCGTAAAGTCAAAGTTTATCGTTCAAGCGGACGACGAAGCGTGGGTCTTCTAATACATTAATATTTTACTTTCTAATTTCTTTCCTATTTTGATTTCCGCCACTCAACGCCTCGAAAATTCGACGGAAAGTGGGGAACGGACTGTCTTAACACTACGATCCTCTGCCTACCCTGCTATATACGTGGAAATATTTCTTAGAGGATTGCTTGTTTTTGATGACATTTGGGGGTCAATAATTGCAAAAAAACTGCTTACGTAATACTATATAATCGGCCCCATACAGCGCGAAGCTAAAAAATAAATAAATAAAATAGATAAATATAAAAAACAGCTACGTTACCTTACTATCGTTCTCAAAGGCCAATTGTATGTTATAAATTGCCGGTATTTTCCCCCTAAAATACTGAAGGCTCGTTGTAAATCCTCGAGTGCGAGGCGTCAAGTGATGTTTGAGTAAGGGAAGATTCTTCTCTTTTGCGAAATTAAGTGATGCTTCATGTTTTTTCTTTGTGAAGCGAGTCCCTTCGGGTGTTATTAGTAGCTGTAAATTATAACAACACATCCATATATTTCATTAACGACTAAAAAATATAAACAAGTGACGTCTCTTATAACATTGCTTAAAGTTTCATATTATTTATAGCAAACATTAAAGAAAACCTAAACGCAGTAATAAAAAAATGTTGCATATATATTGGATGTAAATAAAAATAAAATTATGATATAGACAATTTTGCAATGGCAATAACGTTTTTATAACTATAATATTTTTGAAAACATAGTCATGTGAACCAGATAGTACCTACCTACATATAATGATTGTAATAATTCAGTGACAAAGATAAAAAAAATCTGTCGTGATCGTTTTAAATACATATATATTTTTTTACATATTAGTTATTTAAAAATGTACAACAAAATTAATTGAACACTAAAAATTTACATTAAAATACTATGGAGTTTATAATCTTGTGTATGCTATGTGATCGTTAAGTAATTACAGTAGTAATTACATAAAAACAAAGTGGCAAAGTGTAATTGCAGTGATAATTACATAAAAACAAATATTAAAAAGAAATTTATATTCATATAACAATTTAATAAGATTTATAAAACTTTGCAAGCGCCTCCGTTTCTTGAATGGAAACGTATTGAAGTACGAAATAATTTATCACCTAATGTGAAAGATCGGTAAAATAGTGTACATAAAATCGTCACACTACGTCAGTCCACATCATGGGCATATCTAGAGATATTTTCTGGGAGAGGGAGGGGCTTTCGGTCTTTAGTAATTTTTTTTAGGAAATTTTCTGGGTGCCAGGCACACGCCTATTCTGGGGTGGGCATGGTCCATCCGAGACCAACCTCCCCCTCCCCCCACGGTCCGTAATTTACTGCACCTCTTCAGTAGCTAAATGATAAATGTAATGTACAAAGTACAAAATGGTGGACAAAGTTCAATGGTAGGTGGTTGGAATGGTTCTTAGTGCAAGTTGCATTTGATAACAAATATAAATTACTGCATATCATACAAAACAATATATTGTTTCAGATTATATGTTACTCTGATTGCTATTCAAGGCTATGTGCATATAAATAGACACATAGAAATTATTTTCATAGGATATAAAAAGATCTGAACATGGTATGGGCTGTTTGTATTTCAAAATAAACGTGTTATTTTTCCAATGTATATTATTTACACGATACTAAAAATATACAATTTTTTTATCAATCTATTTCTCTGTTTGTCCAGGCTCTCGGGAGAGTATCAGAACGACTGAAAGATATATTTTCTTTCACACATATGCAATAACCTTTTTTTCCTATTAAGTACGCATAAATGAATAAAAAATAAAAACTCATATGATTAAAATTACAACATTATATAGCATATATCAACAAAAACCTCAGACACGCCGCTAGTCTTAAGTCTTAACATAAGAAAAAAAAACATAAAATTTCGAAATATGCTACTTTCTAAACACACGATATTAATTTTCATATACCTTCTAACTACTTCATACGGAAAGTAAGTAACAGTAAAAGTTGAGGGAGTATGTTCTCCACAGTGTAATTAAACGTGTATATGCATTGCGGTGTAACGGTTGTTATATTGACGCTCTTGATCCAATTTTTTCTTCCCATAATACCTACGTATATTAACATATTGAAATAATATTGGACATATTGAAAATAATATTTTGTTGTAAAAATGTTGATACCAGTCGTGGCGCAATGGCACGAAGTAAGATTGTAAAACCGACTGGTTGTGGGTTCGATCCCCACTCGAGGAGATGAAATATTTACTTAAATTTTTATTTCCATTTCTTCGCTCTGGTGTCGAGGCTAAGCACGGCGTTGAGTTCTGCCACTCAACACGCAATGCCTCCAGAATTCGGCAGAAATCGGGGCACGGAGTGGCTTTACACTAGGTTCCCTCTGCCTACCTTGCTGTGTGCCGGATACAGCGTGAAGCTGATTATTATTAAAATCAGCTTCACGCTGTATTTCGACAGCACACAGCCGAGTGGGTACAGGAAACCTAGTGTTATGACAACCCGTTTCGCACTTTCCCCCCGAATGCTGTTCTGCTGTGCTGTTCTACCCAGTGCGAAGAAATGAAAACTTTAAAGTGAAATAAATATTTCATTTCCTCGAGTGAAGATATCGATCCCACAACCAATTGCGTTTAGTCAAGACACTTTGAGCCTGTACGCCACGACTGGCCTCAAAAATTTTAATCATGTATATAAATATAATGATATGCGTGATTTTTAGCGTGTTAAAAATCACATATGTACACAGAATTAGATATCTGACAATTGAATTATATATAAGGCATCTAAAGTTTATTCAACTTTAGACATGTATACAGGTTGTATCTCTATTTTCCTATTAGGATTAATTTCCTTTCTTTTCCATTACGTTCGTTAAAAAAAGTTTAATTAACACATTTTATAAATATGCAGTAGATGACTATATATATATAAATTAAAAAAAAATATTAATTAATTAATATTATCATTTTTCTTCATTGCCTAAACAGGTTTTTTATTTTCTTATTTTTTTTATATAACATCTTTTTTATTTTCTTTTACGATTAACCAAAAAAATCCTTTTCTTAGTGACCTCGAATCTTAAATGTGTTTTTATTTATAATTCAATAGATTTTTTTTTAAGTATTTAGAGGCCAGTTGTAGCGCAAAAGCACAAAGTGTGACTGTAACATCGACTGGTTGTAGGTTCGATCCCCACTCGAGAAAATTAAACATTTATTTATATTTATTTATTTACATTTATTTTTATTTCTTCGCTCTGGCGTTGAGTTCCGCCACTCAACACGCAATGCCTCTAAAACTCGGCGGAAAGTGGGGAACGGAGTGTTTCCTTTACCACTTGGTTCCCTCTGCCTACCCTGCTGTGTGCGGGATACAGCGTCAAGCTGATTTTTTTTTGATAATATAATAGTTTTCTCTTTTTAATTAATATTAAAACATTTTTTTATCTGATATTGCTATTATTACATCAGCCATTCGAGCATTGCACATTTATCTAATAATTTAAATTTGACAGAATTGTATTTTTAGTCTACAAATACAAACACACCTATTACGAATAGGGAAGTGAAACAATCGAGTAGTTTACACACTATAAATAATGTATTAGAAGAATAATATGCGAGTCAAGGTCGCCAACGTAGGTACTATCAGGAAGTAAACATGTATATATTAAAATCTTTAACGCATATAAGTTTTTTTTGGTTGATGTATTAGATAAGTCTTCATTTAATATGTTTAATAAAAAAATATTTATAATATACATATTATAAAACTCTTCTGTCCGTTACTAAGGCCAGTATTTATTTATAAATCGCTCTCAAGTCTAAGATCGATCTTAAGATCGATTTCGAATGAAAACGGCTTCTCAAGATCGATCGCATACCTTTATAAATACGGTACAGGTTACAGGTTTATAAATACGAGCTTAAAGTGCCTGACAATGCAACAACATTAGTTTTAATGGACGTAAAAAAGTAAAATTGGACAAGGAAGTCCCTTAGGAACTGCAGGACAGCATTAAGACTGGATGCCCTAAAATTTTTACGATTAAAATAGTAACTCACTTTAGAGTGTTACATGCTAACGAAATTGTCTTCAAATATAAATAATATACCTACTTTATATGGTCACTATTGATTTTTTTATATAAAAACATAAAACAAAATATCTTACCCATACAGGATCCGGATAGTCACAAATTTCTGATATCTGCCTTTTGATTATTTCCTTATCTTTATCAAATGATCTTTCTAAAAATACAAATTCCGAAAATTTCCACATCCAACCTATAGGTGGTAAATACTGTATGGATTTCTTCGCGTAGGCTTTGCAATTCTAAAAAAAGGGCACAACATGAAATTATTAATGAATTTTATCTAAATTTATGTATTATATAATTTTAATAATTTATATTGAGAAAAACATATGAAATGGTATTATATAGGTACCAAGAAGTTAGTTAAGATATTTTGAAGTAGTCGTGGTGCAGTATAGGTTCAATTCACAATGTGTCTATCCATAGAATGGGGAATAATTTACTTAATATTTCCATTTTTCCGCTCTAGAAACAAGGGCTTTAAATTCTGCCACTCAACACGCAAAGCGCGAAAAGTCTTTAGCGGAAAGTGGAGAATGGAGTCTTAACGCTAGGTTCCCTCTGCCTACCCTGCTATATGCAGGATACAAGGTAAAGCTAAAAAAAATTGTATTTGCACATAATACTGATCATAATACGGTGACTTCTTTGTTGTCTATGTATCACAAGCCGACGTATATTTACATAAAATAAGAAAAACGTAAAGTAAGTAAGTAAACGTTAGTGTTAAAACACTCCGTTCCCATTGAGATACTTCTGTTCCCCTCTTTCCGCAGTTTTCTGAAGGCATTACGTACAAATATTCATGAGGTCACTAGTCATATAGCATTATGAATCACATATCGCGTCAGAGCGTAAGAACAAATGAATCATATATTTTTTTGTTAAAAAAAGTTGTTGTCTTATACTACTTTGCTTATTGTATAGAGCCTTAGAGTGACGTGCAACTACTAGACCATTCGTCTACTTCGGTAAATAACAAATATACAGATGACAAAGACAGAAGAGCATGGGATGGATGAGAAAGGAGGGAGCCGGTTGGCCGGTGCCCATCCCAGAATGGTCTGGTGCATACCCCAGAAATATTTTTTACAAAAAAATTGCCTATAATACTTAAAAAACAACAACATTTACATGAATACATTTGTTTAAATCTAAAGTCCAGGTCCCTCTTCCTAGATAATAACCCTAGATACGCTAATGCAGACGAGAATATTTTTATATAAATTTAACAGAAAAATATGCAAAATGATTCCACATGATAACAGAAACGTCCGTTTGAACGATTACAAACTAGGTTAACATAAAACGAATAGGAGTATATTTATTATTTTTCACAAAAATTATGCAAATCTTCTATAACGGTATATTTACTGGCACAATTGCCGATTAAAGTAAAAAATATATACTTATTCGCACTAATCTAGTACGTAGCAAACTTTAAAAAACATTCGAATTTTTCTATAAGTATATATGACATATTTTTCTATACAATATTTAGTTATTTAATATTTTTTTCAGCTTCACGCTGTTTCCCGCGTGCAGGGTAGGCAGAGGGAGCGTAATTTTAAAGACATTCCGGCCCTAACTTTTCGCCAAATTCTAGAGCCATTGCTCACTTTGCCTCGACACCAAAGTGAAGAAATATTAAATAAATCATTTCACACTATACCATGGGTAGAAAAAGTAGGAATCGAACCTACGACCATGGTTATGATTATTTTGGGGTTACATTAATTGAACATTTGTTCAAGTTCGTTATTAATTTGTCACCTACCTTTTATAAAATGTTTGTTTATTGTTTAATATACTTAAATTGCTAATTAAGAGACTCGTTATATTATATATAAATTTATAACAAATGTACAGTATAGATAAGGTGTAATTACAATAACAATTACAATATTACAGATCATTAATTTAAAGAGAAATTAAATTAATCAATATTACGGCAAATGGGATTCGGCCGAAGCCGCTAGCGGGTCGCTAGTCTCTACACATTTCATATTTAGGAATATTAAAAGAAAATTAAAAGTGCTTTTAATAAAGAACATAACATTTTCGAAAAAAAAGAAAGACAGAATTACTAAGTTCCACGTATAAAATACTGCATCAGTGAAATGGTTATAGTAAAATAAAGCTTTTTTTAACTTTACGCATCCCATATATATCCTGATATATATGGAATGCGTACGCGTAGGCACAGGGAGCCTAGTGTTAAGACACTCCATTTCTCACGTTTCGCCGAATTTAGAATGACGAATTTCGTCAATGCGTGTAGCACTCTACATGCGTGCGGAACTCAACGCCGTGCTTTGCCTTGTAACCAGACAGGGAAAGTGAAAATGTTAAATAATTTATTCATATCAAACTTGTATTATCAGCCACATGCTTGACGGACTCAATAATAGTTACTTATTTGAAAAAATTGCATATATTTTCTGGATTTTTTTTCTCTGTATTTTCTATGTGGTGTACAAATAAAGAAATAAAATAATAAATAAAAAAAATCCTTATACTTTCTTTCTTAGATGTTTGGTACTAAGAACTACTTTAATTTATTCATTCAACTTTTATAAAAAATGTTAGATTAGATTAGATTAGATTAGCTTCACGCTATATCCCGCACACAGCAGGGTAGGCAGAGGGAACCTAGTGTTAAGACACTCCGTTCCCCACTTTCTGCCGAATTTTGGAGGCATTGCGTGTTGAGTGGCAGAACTCAACGCCGCGCTTTGCCTCGACACCAGAGCGAAGAAATGAAAATATAAATTTAAGTAAATATTTCATTTCCTCGAGTGGGGATCGAACCCACAACCAGTCGGTTTTACAGTCACACTTCGTACCACCGCGCCACGACTGGCCTCATAAAAAATGTTATATGAGTTAAATATATTTATTGTATTATTTGTTATAGATATTAACATTATATTTAAATATGATGTCTATTATCTTTTTATGGTAAGCATAAGATAGTTATTGTTATCAATGATTCTATAAAATATCTCTTCAAAATTCAGATTTGGAAAAAAATCTATAATTTTATCTTATCAAAATGTATAATAATATCAATAATAATCGCAATTCAAATATATCATTAATTTATCAAAGATTTCCTATACTGGTCAGTAACAAAGATATCAGACTAACAGTAATAATAATTATATTTTCATATAATTTATATGACAAATTTTTAAAGTTAATAAGAGTAAGTAGGAGTATGTTTTAACTTCAAATCTACCTTTCTTCTAAATTACTCATTAAAAAAAAATATGTGAATGTGAAAATGAAAAGTATATTTAAAATATCTTCATAAAAAATGAAAGTCTTAAGCAAAAACAATAGATATTAAAAAAAAGCCCTATATAATATATATATATAATATATAGGGCTTTTTTTAATATCTATTGTTTTTGCTTAAGACTTTCATTTTTTATGAAGATATTTTAAATATACTTTCCATTTTCACATTCACATATTTTTTTTTATATAACAAAATTAGTTTTGAGCTATAAACTGTATATTCAAATTTAATTGATTCATTTATAAAATAATATTTTTTAATGTTCCCTACATTTATATATTATATTATATATTATATTATATATAATATATAAATGTAGGGAACATTAAAAAATATTATTTTGTAAATGAATCAATTAAATTTGAATATACAGTTTATAGCTCAAAACTAATTTTGTTATGAGAAATTAATTTTGTATTAGTATAAATGTTTAGTTTATGAGGATGGTGATAGGATAAAAAGAAATATGTTAACTGTGCTATACTTGTATAATATTCCAAATAACTATTTTATTGCAGAAACAATTATTTTACTATATCTTTAAGCAAGTAAATAAAAATAATTCATTCCTATAAGTGGGGATTGTATCAATAATTGTTTACAATCAGAAACTATATTGAATGTAAATAGAAATGTAATGTAAAATACTCACTCCTAAAACTTGTACACCATCACAAAAATGCCAACCCATTAACCAGTCCACTTCATAACTATGGTTCATAATTAGATAGCCATGTTCCTTTCCATAATACTTATCATATTCATCTTTTTTTATATATATTGACAGTTTTGTCCCTGACCACCATTCAGACATAAACACTAATTCTGAAAAAAAAAAATTGGTAAGTTTAAGTATTTCTCCTAATTAACATTTTTGAAACTATATCTATAGTTTCAAAAATATCTATTAGAAAATTTCTAATATCTATTAGAAAAAATCAAGAATTAAAAAGTAACTTCACACTTATGCCTAAATCACATTGAACCCAATGCCAATGTGATTAACAATCAGACACACTGCACCACAATGACCTCACGAGCAAAGTCAAGGTTAAAATCAGCATATTTAAAAAATATTAAATGTACTTACGACAATAAAATGAGTATGATAGATAATAGTTTATTTTTCTATATAACACTTTATTGAAAGGCTTAAGGCTAAAAAATAAAATTGCCTGGATAATGCTTAATATCAAGCCTGATGTAAAATATGATATAGCAAAACATAAGTGAACTATAGTTGACTGCTTCAAAATGTTTAAGTAGAGCATCTTGCATGGGTGTTTTCACAAAATCTGAAACAAAGTCTTTTAATAATTATTCTATCGATAACAGAAGCAAAGACAAAAAGGATTTTCATAAGTAGGTAACTTTAAATACGAAACAATTTTACTGATATTGTAAATTAAAGTTTCTAATCATAATAATGTTTTGGGGTTAGGTATTATCAATAATATTTTGGTTAGCTAATTTAAATGTCAATAAGAATAAATTGTTAAATTATTATAATTGTTTTATAATGAAAGAAGCAATTATATTCATTTTATTCATGTCGCCGAAGTACACATGGTGCTAAAGAACGAGAAATTCATTTAAATTAATTGTTTATTTACACTGTCTTATTTTTAAATTGAATAAACTGTAGTATTCAATAAATGGTATAGAGTATCTCTAGCACTTTACGCGTATTTACAGACAAATTTTCTATTAAAAGGTTACCAAATATTCTTTGTACTTACAATAAGTAATTTAAAAAAATGCAATTATTTCAATTCTTAAGCACATTTCACTATTATATTTGCTTCCTTATACTGAACCAATACTCCATCAACAATCAGAAATTTACTTTATAAAGGACAGGAATCGCCGAATAGTAGGTACTAAGTACTTAAAATATTAAATACGGTCCCTGACACCCGCACAGAGTAATAAGCACAGAACCTATAGAATCAAAAAGAGTTGCTACTGTGGCGAAAAAAATCGATCCAATATAAAAAATCGATAATTTACAGAAATATATATCAATTTGTGTAAATAATAGCGTCCCGCCCCAGGTCAACAGCGATAAAGTCCATTAAAAAAATTGCAAAAATTTCAAAACCCTCTGCATTTTTAAAGATTTGATTTATGGCATTCCGAGAGTGCTGAGAACTAATCAATGAAGACTTTGTGTACGTTTTTGTACATGTTTATATACAACACACTATATGTCCAAATACTTTTTGTCAATCGTCTATAAAGTAATAACTTTGAAAGCACGTGTACGTGACTAAATTTCGAATATGTATCTATCCATGCTGACATCGATATTACGATATTTTATTTAATGCAACATCGATGTTGGACTTTCGGTATATGATATGTATTCTGTGGTTCTATGGACTGCTGAACTTAGGGATGCCCGATGTTAGAAAAACATCGATGTTAACATCGACGTTCGATAAAAATCGAAAGAAAAACATTGATATCAGCCAACATCGATATTTTTTGCACATACCGTCATCAATAAATAAAAAATACTGGACAATCGTGTAGCTTGGTGGTTGACGTCATCCATGGGATCTCCGAATACCCCGGAATATATTAATCAATGATGCTGACCCCATCACTAATGTGAACAACCCGTAGTACGTAGGTAGGGGCACAAGGACAAGGAATCAAGACGAAAGGAAGGAATCAAGATTCCTACTATGTACGCAAGTCACGGTCCGAATCTCGAAGGAGACGCCCTTGCGACACTGTGTTCTCATTTGTTAGTACCTTCTACAGTAACCAAGCCAATGTCAGAGCTCTTCTAGATCGACCTCCTAAAGCACAGTGACGCTGTAGAGGCCAGTAGGGCCAACAGCATACTGCTCATTCAAAAAATGCAAGCAAAACACGAGTTGACCTAGCCCACCGAGGATTCCATACAAAGATTGGAGGTCACGAGCTATTTCTGAGTTTCAACCTTAGCTTAGCCAGAGCCATCACATCTAATACCTCACTTGTTCGAGGTCATCAGCAGATTTCATAATTCTGAGTCAACCGAAAGTATATTTTTTTAGTATTTTTTTTTCTCTTTATAGTATGGAAATACGCGTTTTTTTTGCGATATAAACGGTTATATGTCTTTTTAAGTAAATGTACGAAATACGTTTTTTTTTTCAGGAAATCTTGAGGTAGTGTTTCATATGGTTTGAATATCAACTCGATATCTACAAGGGTTCTTGAGATAAAGGCTCTTGACAGACAGACAGAAGTGATCTCATAAAATTTTCTTTTTTCTTTAAAAAGTACCTGCCCTAACTGCTACAATTTTCAATTAAAATAAAAATCTAAAAGTTATTAAAAATTAAAAACATAAGAGCGTAAAAACACATTATATGTCACAATATTTTTTCTCAATCGACTGTAAAATTAATAATTTAGAAAACACATGTACGCGATTAATCGTCGATTAATTGTCCCTGCTAACTTTGATGTATACGATATTTCATTTAATTCAATATCGATGTAAAACCATCGATATTTTAACAGCTATAAATCGACCGTCATCGGGCATGCCTAGCTGGACTGTGATCAGTGATGTGAAATTGTGATCACGGGTCAACTTAGTAAGCTGTTTTTGAAATCTGACACCGATTATGTTTTTCTTTGACGTTCTTATTTATAGTTTATAACTTTTTAATCTGTTATATCGTGAAATGATCAAATGAAAATGAAAGAATGAACCTTTGAATTCCCACTTTACCCTTATAAACTAACTATCAAAAAAGTATTGTATATTATAATTTACATTATGCACTTTGTCAAAAGAAATTATAAAATTGTCAAAAATCTTATAAATATACACACGATTCAATTAAAACATAACCAAAGATATTATAGTATTAATGAAAGAACTGTAATATTAGGTATTGAAACATCATGTGATGATACAGGAATTGCTGTCGTTTCTGGGAATGGCAATATATTAGGAGATTCATTATATTCTCAAAATGCCCTACATACAAGATTAGGTGGAGTTAATCCATTGTTCGCGCGAGACTTGCACCGCAATAACATTGATGTCGCTGTAAATGAAGCATTAAAAAAAGCCGCCTTAAAAATCCAAAATGTTGATTATGTAGCTGTAACAGTTAAACCAGGTTTACTAGTAAGTTTACAAATAGGTGTGAAATACGCAAAATATTTATCAAAAATATATAATAAGCCATTAATACCAATTCATCACATGGAAGCACATGCCTTAGTGGCTCGGATGTATCATAATATAGATTTTCCATTTCTAGCACTTTTGATATCGGGTGGACATTGCTTGCTAACAGTAGTACAAAATGTAGATAATTTCTTATTACTTGGTAACTCTTTAGACAATGCACCAGGAGAAGTTATGGACAAGGCTGCTAGGAGAATGAAATTAAAAAATATTCCATTTTTTTCGGAAATAGCAGGGGGAAGAGCTATAGAAATAGCTGCAAAATATTCAAAGAACCCTTTTTTATTTGAATTTCCAACACCATTACTTAAGAATAGAGATTGCAACTTTAGTTTTAGTGGTGTAAAAGATGCTTTAATTCGTCAATTGGAGAAAAAAGAACAAGAACACAATATTAAAGGAGATGAATTAATTCCTGAAATGTATGACCTTTGTGCTGCTTATCAGAGAGTTATTGCAGAACATATAGCCCATAGAACAGAAAGGGCTATCCAATATTGTTTAAAAAATAAATTATTAAATGAAACAAGTAAAAGTATTGTCGTATCAGGAGGTGTAGCATGTAATGACTTTATCTTCAAAGGTATAGAATATATAGCTAGTAAATTAGGTTGCAATGTATATAGACCTCCACCAAAAGTATGTACTGATAATGGAATTATGGTAGCTTGGAATGGTATAGAAAAGTTAAGATACCAATGTCCTATAGAAACTGTGACTTTTGATTGTATTGATCCCAAAGCTCCATTAGGCACAAATATTACCAATGATGTAAAAAATGCTAACATTTATATTAAAGTGACTCGATTAAAGAAACTCCTTTTGAGCTAGATATGTTGTTTTATTTAAATAAAATAAAAACACATACTTACAATCTTAATTGAATTTGTAAAATATAGAATACTTACTTATTTAGAAAACGTATGAAAATTAGAACGTAGCGGGAGTTGAACCCGCGCCTCCTTGAAACCGACCAGGCTCTCTGACTACTAAGCCATACATTCTCATCAAGCTACGTCGAAATTATTATACGCTTCTTATAACTTATTTATGTTGTTAGTATCTCTGTAGAGATATTTTTCGATCCTAAGTGTGGAATAACATTTAAAAATTAGTAATTTCTCTTGTCAAACGATAATTCTAAGTAGTCATTGGGAAGAATGGGTTAGGGGAAATTTGTGAAAATCTCCCTACAGAGATACTAACATACATACAGTGTGAAGCTGATTTTGATACTAGCAACATAAATAAGTTGTAACAAGTGTATAAAAGTTTTGATATGAATTGGAATATATCCACACGTTTCCGCTTTGGTGGGGAAGAAAGTCAACCAGTATCTTACAAGTTTGATAAATGGTACAATTAAGTTAAGTCAATGGAAAACCAAAGCTGTAAACACGAACGATTGTGGGTTCAATCCTGACTTTGGGGAATAATAATGTTTAAATTATTTTTATATTTTGCTCTGATAGACAGTTCCATTACTGAACATGCAACATTTTAGAAACAAGGAGGAAAAGAGAGTAGCAGAGTTCATTAACACTAAGGTGTCATCTGTCCACTCTGTAACAAGAATTTTATTAGCAGAAACCACCACCATTGAGTTTAAAGTGTGAAGCTGTTTTTAAATATAAAGCTGACTTCGTTAGCTGTCAACCAAGTTTACAGTCAGATGCACCAATGTATATCTGAATATACACTGGCTCATCAGAGCTGACATGGATTTGATTACTAATAGGAGTAAAGAATTATTTTTATTTCCTCTTACAAGAGAATGCACCATATTGTTCAATGTAAAAATAAGTTCCCTATGTCTACCCTGCTGAATTCAAGGTAGTGTGAACCTAAAAAATGTTGTGTATTTAAGTATATCTCGAATAGGACCTTGGCAATGGAAGTTTTCAGTTTGTAAAATAAAATAAACAGCAAATTAAATATGAGGAAACTTAATTCTTAATTGTTTTAGAGAATTAAAAGTATAGTGACAAAACTTATTCAATATTTTATATATTATCTGATTGTAGCTCAATTTTAAAAATTTACAAAGCTGAAATAAAAATATATTTTAGTGTGTTTTTAGAACAAATTTATTATAATATTGCTATACAATTAAATAATTTATCCATGATATTCAGGATTGTGCCACAAGCTATGTTCATCTACTTGGCTTCTTTTGCTTGTAAATCTGAAAATTATAATATTGCATATTAAAATAAAATAATTATTTTAATATAATTTAAATGTTGTAACAAAAACACGTAAAAAATTAGTCATGTAAACTCATATATATTATGTTAAATTAAATAGTTAATTAACTATATCTATAAAACTTAGGCAGCATTGGACATAATTACAAACACTGGCAGTAAAAATTTAACATAGCATGTTTAAATAAACAGAACAATGTTAGTTTAAACAACATGCTAAATAATTTAAACTCTTTAACTGCATCTTAACTTACACAAATACTCAATCCTTTTCATCTGAAACAGTAGTGTATATTATAAATATAAAAAAGTTGTTATATTTGTGGGTATAATTATTTATAGTAAAAGTGATAAGTCTTTTGTATCGTACATATATACATAGATAAAATTGTAGAATAGGATTGCGAAGTATACACCTGCAACTAACTAAATAATCTTAGTTAAGTATATGCAGTAATAACTTACGTGCTGGTCTGCCATTAGCCCAAGGTGTTATGCGAACGTGGGATTCGTCTCGTTTAAGTGCTTCTGTCCTGAGTTCTGGTTTTAAAGATTTTCTCAAGATTTTTGCCGCAATGTTCGAATAGTTTATGTAACTAAAAATATCAGAAAATAAGTACTTTATATAGTTTCCATACTAAGCCAATAGTGACTTAAAATTATCGAAATATAACTTACTTAAGACCGGCTTGCCTCCACGCACTCATTTTTTATTTTTTCCTTAAATGAAAGCACAAAGTAGAAATTTAAAATGTGTTCGGAAAATTGAGCTACGAATTCCAAATTCGATAAAGATTAAAGTGATGTAACATTTACAGATTATAAACTATTTCAGTTGGCTTTTTGTTTTATGCACTGACTTAAACGAATGTCGATGCTAAAATCGATTCAGCAAGAAGCTCTATACGATAAATAAAACAACAATTTTTTTTATTAATAATTAAAGTCTCTAAAAATATAAGAATAATGAATTTTTTGTACAAGCCAAATAAGTAATCTTATTAAGAAATTAGGATTGTTCAAATTTTAACATAAGCAGTATCAATTATAAAATAAGATAAAGTTTTAAAATGAACACACATTTAACTCAGTTGTCGTATCTCCATAACTGAATTAAATGTGTGTAAATTTTAATATTAATAACAAACGATAATCGATTTCTGAAAATTATTTTTTTATCTGTAACTATAATAAGAATATTTTCAATTGTCTATTTTTCATAGAGTAAAAATAAAATATTTCTAAAGTCATTTGTCCTATAGCTTTGTCGATTTGAATCTAATGTTTATTTCTTTTAGTATTTATTAATTAATTAGGGGAAAATATAATTTACTGCCGAGACATATCAGATTAATAATCTCAATTATATTCATTGGTATGCTTATTTATATATGTTATATCCCCGAGCACCACGATAATAACATTACTAATTGTATCTGGTTTCTTATTATTTAAAGTCGAAATTACAATAAGTTTCTGCTTTAATTATACTCTACTGCTAAAATAAATATAAGTAAACAATTTCAGAACATATATGTCTGAATATCTTCAGAAATGCGTTAACATTTTTGCGAGAAGTCATTTGAATAACTGAATTTATCCACGTAGGCACACAATGTTTTTATATAAAAGTTAATAACCTTATTGGAAGGTCCCAATACTAATTAGATGACATATAATAAATATACAAAACAAATGATTAACATGTAGTTTTTACTTCAATCAACAGAAATATGGACTCTGATGCAGAAAGAGAACAGCTGCTTGTTAACAAACCTTCAAAACCTTCATTGGTTAATTGTGACATATTAAATGAATGCCAAATGTTCTTAAAGGCTGAAGATGGAGGTGGTGATGCACATAAAAATATGAGTCAAAGTACTACAAATGATAGTGGTAAAGTATATCTGTATTTAAAAGTAATAAAATATATCACTATGTAAGAGATAGCCTAGTGTTAAGTAACTTTGTTTCACATTTTTGTCTAATTTCCAAAATATTACATGTTGATTGGTGTAACTAAATGCTTAATTTTGCCTTATAAAATATTATCAACTTCCTCAAATTTCTAACATTTAACTCACTTTGAATGTCTCTATGTCTCCTTGTAAGAATAAAATCTATGAATCTAATATTGATCTTAAAGTAAAGATTGAAGCAAAATGTATATTTTATTAATCTAATTAGCTATGCCAACCTGTTATTACTGAGCAATACCTATGAATAAGGCTTCACTCAATTGTGTTAGACATATTGGTAGTGTAAAGAAAATTCTACATATATTTCAATACAAGATAAACTTATACAAATGGTGAAAAGAAGAAATGTCAAAAGAAGTGAATATTTTTTTTTATAAGTTATATGTATATAAATAATGATTATATATATGTGTATTTTATTTCAGGTAAACCAAATTTTATTACTTCAACTCCATATCCCACTAAGGCTACTTTATCAGAGGATGTTATAATAGATACTAGTCCAGAAAGTAATGTTGAAGGTAAGATACAACTTGCATATAGTAATATGCATAACAACAAAGCTATTAATGGCCTTCTTTTTTCAACAATTAGATAATATTATTCATATAATTATATATGTAGCTGCTATTGTGCTTGCAGATTTTAGGAGTAAAATAAAGTGACAGGAGTGTATGTTGGTGAACTGAATGTGAATACCTGTAGTGCAGTAGGCACTACAGATGATGCAGTGGTTATTGCATCATCAGAATATGTGTTGCAGGCATAAGTCATCACTCTGAAAGAAGGTTGTGAAGGCAATGGTCTAAGTTTGAATGACAATAGGACAACGGAATGAAAGATCATTGTAAATGGTAATAAATTGGGACAAGTGAATGAAGTGGTATATTTGGGACTTGTGTTCAGTAGAGTTGAAAGATAGGAGATGGGTGTAGAAAGGTGTGTTGCTGCCGGTAACAGAGTTAACGCAGTCTTAGCTGCAGATACGACGAAACGTCAGCACAGCTACATGTTTAGCCGTACAAAATGCAGTGTTGGTAACGACGCTGTTATATGGTAGTGAAAAGTGGGTATTACAGAAGAAGAATGAAAGAAAGATGAATGCCGTGGAGATAAGATCTCTTCGTAGGATATGCGGAGCTTAGCTGATCGAATCCGCAATCAAGAGATACACGGGATGGCAGGTACTAACAAGGACCATGTTTCTAAAAATATACACATATTACCTTTTTTTCTTTATCAGGTGAAAAGCAAAATGAAAATATTCCTAACGATCAAGAGTCAGATGATACACTGCCCAGTACTGTAACTATTTTGGATGCCCCCGATGGAGGCAAAGTTTATTTGATAGGCACTGCTCATTTTAGCTTGGAATCCCAAGAAGATGTATCTAAGGTAATAAAAAATAATTCGATATATATAAATTATTTCTTATATGAATATCTAGTCTAGTAAAAGGCCATTGTTGTGGGTTGATCTGTACTCAATAACCCTAAAATTCTTTCCATTTCCCTGTGGTTATAGACAAAGCATGGTGTTCAGTTCCTCCACCTCAACACATAATATCTAAAAGTAATAAGCTTTTCAATTAAAAGTTTAGTATCAAATAAATTTGTTTCTATAAAAAAAAATATAAGCACCAGAAAAAAAATCTAAAAATAAAATTTATTATTACAAATCAATACAATAATTCATGTCTCATTGTATGGTTTGTTTGAAGTAACACATATATAAAAACTTACAGAAATATTAACCTCGTGGACTGTAATATACTTAACTTTTTTATAGCTTCATACAGTATCCTACACAAAACAGACCAGTCAAGACCAGTCAAGAAGGAGAAACTGGGATCCCAGTGTTAAGAAACTCTGTTTTCCAATAAGACATTTCCGTTCTTCACTTTCCGTCTTAATCTTGAGGTATTGCGTGTTGAATGGTGGAACTCAACGCTGCGCTTTGCTTCGTTAAAACAGCGTGGAAATGGAAATATAAAAAAATATATGCCCCCGAGTGGGAATCGCACGCTTGTGCCGCTGCGTCACAACGGCCTCTTGTATACTTTATTTAATGAGAATATATTTCAGGTGATACAAAAAGTATCTCCACACATGGTAATGGTTGAATTGTGCGAACAACGAACTAATATATTATTACTTGATGAAGAAATTATATTAAGAGAGGCTAAGAACATAAATATAGCAAAGATAAGGTATGTTATTTATTTAAAACATTAATTTTATTTTGTAGGTTAAGAAAATGTGTACCAAGCATTTATTTTAAATTTGAATGTAGCGGAACTCAACTCCACGCCTCTTGGAACCGTCCATGCGCACTTACCACTAAGCCATACAATCTCATCATGCTACGTCGAAATTTCTTACAACTTACAGTATGCGTCGACCATTTGTATCGATTTGTGCAAAAGTTTAGAAATAGACAACTTTACCTCCGGTCGGCCACGACTCGTCGAACGTACTACTATATGCTAATAACATAAAAAAAAAGTTTTTATTCTTATGTAAACATTAGCATCTCAATGGTTTTTAAATTAAGGCTTAGTGGCTAGAACTCTTGGACGGTTTTCAAGTGGCACATGTTCAAATTTTATGTTTTCTAAAGTAACTTTCTATCTTTAGTGTGGAATAACATTTTAAAATATTGTTTCCAAAAAAGATAGCTTACTATATTATAATTTTTAGGGCAACTATGGCACAGAATGGTGTTTTCAATGGTCTCATGTACATTCTATTATTAAATATGACAGCTCATATAACAAGAGAACTTGGTATGGCCCCTGGTGGGGAGTTTAGACGAGCTATGGCTGAGGTATTTTTTTTTATGTCTTATTATATTTTACTAATTAGTTTTTTGATAAAAAGTGAGTATTGGACAGATATGTGATAAAATAATTGATAATCCTGTGATTTTTTACCATATTAATAGTTTTATGTACATATCAAGTATTTTTTTTGTTTTTTTTTTGTTTTTTCATTATTTATACTGTTGTATTCATAATAAGTAAGAAAAATTGTATACTCTGTCTACCCTGCGATATGCGGGATAAAGAGTAAAGCTAAAAAAAATATTTTTTTATTGCAGGCCAAGAAGATTCCAAATTGCATAGTACAATTAGGAGATCGGTCAATTAACATAACTTTACAAAGGGCTATATCATCTCTCACGTGGGGTCAAACTATACGCTTCATATGGCATTTACTAACATCCAATCAGAATATCAGGTGAGGTTCAAAATGTATATAATTTTTTTTCATGTTCACATTGTATCCTGCATATAAGAAGGTAGGCAGAGGGAACCTAGTGTTGAGACACTCCGTTCTCCATATACCAAAAAATTTCGGAGACTGCGAGAGATCTCTTAATGAGAGACCTCTCATTAACAGGCGGAATGAACGTCGAGTTTAGTTTTGTTACTAGAGCGATATGATTAAAACAATTAACTCTCGAGGCTTGCCTCGTAACGAGGTATAGAACAGCGTTGAGTTCCTCCACTCAACTCGCAATGAGATGAGAGAGTATGAAGAAGCTTCTTAATGGGGATGGAGTGTTCTAAGCTTCCAGATTCCCTCTGCCTACCATGCTATGGATTATTCAGGATACAGCGTGAAGTTAAAATAAAATAATTGTTGCAGTCTAGAAGAAGTAGAGCGGTGTAAGCAGAAGAAGATGCTCGAGGACATGCTGGAGGAAATGGCGGAGGAGTTTCCACCTTTGAAACAAGTTTTTGTAGTCGAGCGAGACATGTATCTGTGCCACTCGTTGCAAGTTGCCGCCATGCAGTCACGTTAGTATATATTTAAAATGTTTTCTAGAAAGTATTTTCGTTTTTAAGTGTAGAATAAAATAAGAGTATGAAAATATGTTTTTTTAACTTCATTTCCCGCTATGTGTGGGATGTGTACATAAAAGGGCAGAGGGAACCTGAGAACCTAGTGTAAAGCACTCGCTTCCCATTAAGACACGTCCCTCAGTTCAAATTATGGACGTATTACGTGCTGAGTGGCGGAACTCAACGTCTCGCTATTGGTACCACCACGTTATCAGAGCGAGGTAATGAAAATATTGAATATATTATTTCCTCGAGTGGAAACTTTCGTGTTAACAGTGGTACGTTTGTTAGCATATACACTTAAGCAATTTTAACATTTTTTTTGGGGTTTTTGTAGGTCGCGAGCCATGTCGGATAGTCGGTGTGGTGGGCATAGGTCACGTGTCCGGTATCGTGGAGCACTGGGGCAAGATGGAGCCACATGATATATCGCCGTTGCTTCAGTATGTGCTTTTCAACAATAAATACTTTGTTCTGTTTATTGAAAATAAAAACATTACATTATATAAATAAATAAATCAGCTTCACGCTGTATACTGCATACAGGAGAATCAGTTGAGTGGCAGAACTCAACGCCGTACTATACCAATTTCCCTTTGTCGCAGGATCCCGGCGCCGTCGCTGTCGACGCGCGCGCTGCGGCTGTCGGCGCGCGCGGCCTGCGTCAGCGCCTTTTTGTACGCGTTGTACCGCTTAACTCCGAAACGCTGGTTGCCTTGAATACGATGGAATTATGTTTTACAGGTTTTAATACTTTTTGTAAGCTAAACACTAATTTAGATATATTTAATTGTATATTTAGGATAGGTAGACGTAGCATAGTGTTAAACCTCGTCTCTTTGTTCGAAAAAACAAGCGAAATGAAAATAATTCATCCCCCGAGTGGGTCTCGAATCCACAAGGCGACGGCTTTTACATTGGGACGCGGCGCTGTGTCCGCCACGACGGTTTCAATTAATTATTATTTAAAAAAAATACCAATCCAATTAAGATCGTCCACCTTTAAAAATTTCATTTTTAATTTCAGAAATCGGAAGGACTGGTTTATCATATTATGGCACTAATAAAGACTTCGCTGATCTACAACAAAATTAATGGAAATTTATTGAGGCATATATTTTTATAGCAAAAATATATCCTAGAAAATTACTAAGCCTAGGTCTTTCTAGGTCTATTAGAGTATATTTGTTAAAAAATAATGTTGTAATAGGTAATTTGAAAATTTAATTTTATTTATTTCGAAAATTCCAATTTGTCACAATCATATTAATATTCTTTTTTAATTGTCTTTTGCATTAATAATTACAATTTTTTCAATTTTCTTGCAATCAGTTTGATTGTTTAATCTGGTAAAAAAATATACTATAGTGTAATTAGGTACAGAAAAAAAATACTTAACAAAATAAATTTTAATATAAATAAATTCGAATTAATAGTAGGTCATAGTGTAAGTATAGATACATACTGTACAAATTTACAAAATATTATGACTATTATTCGAATTAAGCTAATTGATGTTGTAACATTGATTAAAAATTGTGTTAAAAGTTATTTTTACAATTTTTAAACTGCTCTTCCACACTAAGGATCAAAAAACAATTTAAATAAATTAATGTAGCGGGACTCCAAGCCGCGGCTCTTTGAAACCGGCCAGCTAAAGCTAATTTTAGTTTCCTATAATATTTTTCTATCCTTTATTCAAATTTAATTTGTTATTTCCTACATTAGTATATGCTTCCAGTGCCTTTTTAGCTCACTTGTTTATTAATATTTATGTTGCTATACAATGTTTATAAGTTGTGTGAAACTGTTTTATTAATCTGTTGTTAAAAGCTCCAGTTTTATGTTTCCATTTTAAGAAGATATGGTATTATGTTGTTATGTAAACGAAATATTGTGATTTTTTTAAATTATTATGAATAAAAAAATAATAATCATCTCACTCTATTATATATATGTATACTGACGTAAAGTTTATGGTTGTTGTAAATATAAACATATAATGTGAGTATACAGTTAGTTAATTGCGTTTTATTTCAATAAACCATTTTTCGTTTTCAAATAAATAAAAAATTGTCAAGCAACACTATTTTCTATAATGAGATTTAGGTAATCGAATAATTCCGAAGTATTTTTTAATAATCAAAACGTGCCAGCGTGTCGAGCCAAGTTAATAAAGCTACAAATCCACAATTTATTTCAGTCTACTCTTTAAAAACCAATTAGTTTAATTTTGAATAACCAATTTGTTATATATAAAGATAAATTGTAATTTATATAAAAATTCAAGTATTTGAATCAAAACTAAATAAATTTAAGTATAAAAGTTAGAATTATGATTGTTGAAAAAAAAACGATTTTAATAATAACACAATATAAAAAAAAATAATATATTTTAGAAAATGATAAGCTTGAGCTATAGACGGGAAGGCGAGTTTACATGTAGAACAGTGGTCCCCAACCAGTGCTCCTCAGAATCCTAAATATGGTCCGCGAACGATTTTAATTTTATGACTGGGGATGGTGAGGCGAAGTTTCATTAACACAGTTAATTTTTATTGTACCTACATGCATAGTGGTCCCTGCTACCAAGAATGATATAAAAGTGGTGCTTGATCAAGAAAAGGTTGGGAACCCCTGATTTAGAAATACTAGCTAGAGCTCGTAGTGACAGTTTATCACCACTATGTGTCAGTAAGTATGAAGAGACAAAAGCTCTGATATAGGTACAACGGCCTGTTATACAAGAGCACCATTCAAATGACTCTTTTATACGACCACGAATGCTGGCCAGCACTATCTCGACACACTCAGAAGGTTCACGTCACGGGAATGAAGATGCTGAGGTGGATGCGTAACATTTATTAAGGTAGTCTTAAGATATATAAGATGGTTTGGTCACGTTACGCGCCGGCATAAGAACTATGTAGGGTGCAAGTGCTTTGCTATATCAGTCCCTGGAGTGAGACCTCCCGGACGTCAAAAAAAGCGATAGTTGGATGTCGTGATGTAGGACATGTTAGTCAATGGTCTAATCACTGAGGACGCTAAAGACCGTGCAAAGTGGAGTAGGTTGAGTAGGAAGGCAGACCTTGGCAATAGTTGTTTTATTGTAAAAATTTTCATACCTGTAAACACTTTTTTTGACACCCCTTGGCATATAGCGCTTTAGTAAGTTTAAAATAATCAGTTAAAATTATCAGCACTTTTCTCATTAGGCTTTAGGCTTTTATATTTAGTGTCAAAGACTTTAAAAATTGTTTTTGGCCAGACCAACTTAATGTAAGCAATCGCAGCGATTCGGTTCTTTTTTCAAATGGATTGACCATTTTAATATCTTTTTTTTTATATTTAATGACCTGATTTTGCGATGACAGGCGTAAAATAATCCGCCAGTGTCACGTATAGTAGAAAAAACACGAATGATATGAGGCAGTAAATTTTGAGAGATAGACCATTTTAATATCATAAAATATATTACACCGCCACAACCGAACCCACAACCGGTCACATTTACAGTCACACTTTGTGCCCCTGCGCCACGACAGGCCTCATTTTTTTTAAATAAATGTAGAAATATGATTTTCTGAGGTAATTATGGGACCGTAGATCTGAGTATATGGTTTAAATTTCAACTCGATATCTCCAAGCGTTCCTGAGATATAGCCCAGACAGACGGAAGCAAAGTGATATTATAAGTTATCCTTTTTTTCCCAAAATGCACGGAACCCTTAAAAAGAAGGTTTGTATCTGCTCATTTTTGCATTAAGCACTGGCAGCTTACAAAAAAATACTATAAATTAAGACAGACTAGACTTTTATTACTAAGTGACATTTGAACATGAAATAAGTTATTAAATTAATTTTGAATTAAATTTTTATAACAATGTTTAGATTTAAAGCTAAATTATTGTGTTGTAAATTAACTAGTAAAATATGATATACTTAAGATGTCTTAGGAAGGCTCTAATTCCAAAAAGAAGCATAATTCAAAGCAACAAAAGGCTAAAGGTCACACCTGGCACGTATCTTTAGTTTTGATACTAATAATATATTATTAAATTACGTTGTAAAATTCTACATTAAGTGTAATTTGTAGTACTATGGCCAATTTTTTCTCGGGCCGCTGGAGATGTTGCTAATCTACCATCGTCTTCAGTTTTATTACAAAATGATAATAAGGCAAAAGTTGTGTTACTGGGAACCGTACATTTTAGTAAACAATCTGTAGAGGATGTTTCTCAGGTACAAACATATTAATATTGGTATTAAATTTTCATTTTTAATGTATAAATCTATTTTTGTTAATAATATTTAGAGTAATGCATATTAAACTATAAAAGACAAAACCTTAAAATATAAAGTTTTACTTATTTACAATGACAAAACATAGCCAGTTCGCGAGGCTTAAGCTAAGCTTTGTATATATGACTAGAAAAGTAGAGACAGAAAAATTATTAAAATCCAGTTTTTATTAGATATCAATTGACGGCTGACGTTACACAAATACTTTATATTAATAACTCACAAATTCGATACGGTACTGGTTTATTTATATTTGTTGTAATTTTTTTTCGGCAGATAGTAAAGTCACTCAATCCAAACGCAATATTAATCGAATTGTGTCGTCAAAGAGTATCTCTATTAGAATTAGATGATAAAAAATTCTTAGAGGACGCAAAAACTTTCGACGCAAAAAAAATAAGGTATGTTAACCATTTAAATGTATCTCGTTTATTTGTAAGCCTTATTTATAATTAAATTTGTAGTATCGGTATTTGTATAAATCTATTTTATTCTCAAAATAGATTTATATTAAATAGTAAGTAAAACTTTTACACTGGCGTTATAAGTATAAAAATTAAGCGATGTAGTAAAAAATAAAAACCTTTACCAATAGTCTTGCTAGAAAATGTAGAAGAATTACCTATCGAGTTTCGCCATCATGTTCGTCATATGTTAAAGGTGAAAGATACATTTCTCAATGTATTCTTGTTCAAAGGAAATTGTAAACAGCATAAAAATTGTACTGCAAAATGTGAAATGTGAACTAAACAAAAAAATACTTTTAGACAGGCCGTTAAAGGACAAGGACTTGTATCTGGAATGCTCCACGCTATGTTATTAAAAACATACGCTGATATCGCTAGGGAATTAGGGGTAGCCCCGGGCGGAGAATTTAGAAGAGCCTATCAAGAGGTGTGATATTTTTATATTTTTATACTATTGGCGCTTTTATATCTTTTTCCTTTAATAACCTTTTATAATTTTTTAGAGGTTTTTATATAAATTATAATAACGTACCTTTTAAATCAATTCCATTTTATTTTCCTTTAGATGAAAAAAATTCCTGGCTGCAAATTATTTTTAGGAGATCGTCCTATACAAATAACAATAGCGAGAGCTTTTCATTCATTGAGTGTTCTAGAATTGGGTCAAGTTTTATATCATCTCTCTACAGCCAATCCTAAGCCATTAAAGTATGTGCATACCATTATTTTTTAACGCTTATTTACGCCTATTTTGCTGTATCCCGTGTACAGCGGGGTAGGCAGAAGATACTTAGTCTGAAGATACTACATTCTCTACTTTCTGCCGAATTTTCGTGATGCGTGGCGGATCTCAACGCCGCGCTTTGTCTTGTTACCAGAGTAAGGAAATGAAAATATAAAAAAAATGATTTTCCTGAGAGGCCACGAGCCACGGCCCCTAAAATTCTATACTAGATAGCAATATTAGTATATCTAAGTGTACTTATAAAACTTTATAAAAAGTCTTTTTTCGTGTTTTAATAAATCTACATGTAAATTTTTATTTAACCCTGCAAGAAATATGTTAAACATAGTTTCATTTATATAGCAAAGATCAATTAGAAAAGTATAAAAGCAAAGACTATGTACAAGCACAATTTGAAGAAATGACTAAAGAAGTTCCTGCTTTTAGAAAAATATTTCATGTGTTTGTCGATGAGCGTGATAGGTGTCTAGCGTTTTCGTTGCAAGAGTGTGTCCGTACTGGTAAGTAGCTTACAGAATTATTATATAGATATTTTTTTGTATAATTTTATATGCCAATTTTGGATGTTGTTAGGATTTTTTTTTGGGCTGTTATTAGGTTTTTTTTAGGTTACGCTGTATCCAGCACATAGCTGGGTATACAGAAAGAGCCGGGGAACCCAGTGCTAAGATACTTCCGTTTCCCACTTTTCGCCGAATTCTCAAGGAATTGCATGAATCAAATTGCATATTAGAATAAAATAATTAATAGGAAAATATTAAATATTTTATTCAGGCTCCTGGGAATCGAACTCACAACCATCGTGTTCGCACGCTTTTTCCCCTATTCATAAATAACATCTTTTGTTACTTATACCAATAAATAATAGAAAAATATAAAAACAATCCGTAGTAACTATGATACTATTTGATGTTCTGTCCTCGTTGAGGGCGTGTGGAGTATTAAATTTACCTACTGTTATATGAGGTTCGAATCCTGTTCGAGACTGACCTACTTAATACCTTTTGGCGTCTGTTTGTTGAGCACACCGACCTATACTTACCTATAGGTAATCTAAAGTATCTAAAATCTGTAATTAAAAACTTTTTTTGTATTTTAACAATGTTTATTTTTATAATTTTACAGTTCAAGCTCCCCGAGTACTAGCAGTAGTCGGCATGGGTCATGTGGAGGGTATAACAAAATATTATGGCAAAATGAAACAAGAGGATATTGTACCGCTCTTATTGTAAGTTTTATATGAACTAAAACTAAACTAAACTAACTTCACGCTTTATCCCTAGCGGGGTAGTCAGAGAGAACGGAGCGCCAAACGCTACGGTCTCTACATACCTCTTTCGCCTCGTCCACTGTCATCAACCTCTTCATACATGCCCTCCGGGGGGTCCTCATGCTTTTTACGTGACCTTCCTCCAGTATCTTTGATACTGTGTTTTCGAAGGTCAACCGAGGTCTCCCCCTACCTCTCTTACCACTCACTTTTCCATCATAAATCTTTTTTGCCATTCTTTCATCACTCATTCGTTCGACGTGCCCAAACCAGCTGAGCACGTTCTTCTTCATTCTCACCGTGACATCCTCGCTAGTACCTGCCATTCTGTGTACCTCTTCATTGCGGATTCGATCAGCTAAGCTGACTCCGCATAACCTACGAAGAGATCGCATCTCCACAGCATTCATCTTTCTTTCATTCTTCTTCTGTAATACCCACGTTTCGCTGCCGTATAACAGAGTCGGTACCAAAACTGCATTGTGTACGGCCAAACGCGCAGCTGTGCTGACGTTTCGCCGTCTCATCAATGCAGCTAAGGCTCCGTTAACCTTGTTACCGGCAGCAATACGCCTTTCCACATCCATCTCGTATCTTCCATCTCTACTGAACATACTTCCCAAGTATACCACCTCATTCACTTGTTCTAATATCTTACTATTTACACTGATCTTGCATTCCGTCCTTTCTTCATCTCTTTCAAAAATCAGAACCTTTGTCTTATTCGCATTGAGGCTTAGACCATTATATTCACACCCTTCTTTCAGAGTGGTGACCAATGCCTGCAACTCGCATTCTGATGATGCAATAAGCACTGCATCATCTGCGTACAGCAGGCAATTCACATTCAGGTCACCTACTTTCACTCCCATATCGCTTTGTTTCACTCCTTGGAGACAGCTATCCAAATACAAATTGAACAACCAAGCTGACATGGCGCAACCTTGTTTGACACCCGATCGGATGTCAAACCAGGGCGACATGCCAGCTCCTACTCGCACACAGGCTGAGTGATCTCTGTAAAGAGACTTTACAGCCTGCAGCAAGGGTCCGTTCACATTGTACCGGGGTAGTATCTCCCATAATTTCGCTCTAACAACTCTGTCAAATGCCTTTTCCAAGTCCACAAAAGCACAGAAAACTTTTTGGTTAACGGCCAAAAATTTTTCCGTAATCATGCGGAGGGAAAAGATCTGATCCATACACCCTCTTCCAGGTCTAAAGCCTCCTTGGGCCTCCCACAACAACCTTTCAGATCTCTCTTGCATTCTTCTCGCTAAAACCTTAGCATAAACTTTACTACCTAAGCTAATCAAACTGATAGCCCTATGGTTTGCGCAGTCTATCTGTGAACCTTTGCCTTTATACAAAGGCACGATGACTGCACCTCGCCAATCGTCTGGGACCTCCCCTGATTTCCAGCATAAATTGCACAAAAACCAGAACAAGTCCAAGACGCGTGGCCCACCATATTTGATCATCTCGGCAGTAACTCCATCTGCTCCCGCTGACTTACCACATTTCAGACTTCGTATTGCACTCTCAACTTCTTTTACACTGATTCCGCCATCAGCTACATCAAGACTCAGCGTTTGGCTGTTACTTGAGACTGAGGCGTCATCACATTCATACATCTCCTTGTAAAATTCCGCCCATCGCTGCAAAACGTGTGGTTGTTCTGTTAGAATTTCACCGTCCTTCGAAAGCACCCCTTTCATTCTACAGGTTAGCGAGCAACCTCGAGAAGCACTAACTTCTCGCCAGAAAAGCTTCGTGTTTTCCCTGAAGTTGTTCGTTAACCTTTCATCTCTTTCATTCTCTGCCCTTTCACGCTTCATCTTTATCAGTACTTTCGTCTGGTGCTTTTGCAGCTTATACTCTTTCTTTTTGATCTCTCTCATACTTTTATCCTTACCAGAGGCTTTATAGTCCTGCCATGCCTTCTTCTTTCTTTCTACGGCATCTTGCACTTCATCGTCCCACCATTCGTCACGCTTTTTGCTAAAGCCTCTTTTTCCTTTTCCACATACCTCTATCGCTGCTTCCTTCATACAATCCCTAAGGTTCAGCCAGCATACTTCAATATTTCCATTTCCAGATTCACTGCTGTCTAGCTTTTTGGAAACTCTTTCTTGATATTCCTTTCTAGTAGGTGGGTCTTGAAGCTTCCAGCTTCTTATGCGGTAATTCGACTGCAAGTCTGGACACCTCGTGTAGCTGCGCCAACCTGCGAACAGACCCCTTATTCTAGCAACGACTAGATAGTGGTCTGTTCCCAGATCAGAGCCCCTAAACACTCGTGTGTCCATGACTTGTCTTCGAATACGCTGATCCACTAGGAATAAATCAACCATACTTTTCCCTTCCGTTCGCTCCCATGTATACATGTGAATTTGTTTGTGGTCAAACATAGTGTTTGCCACAAACAAATTCCTTTCCTTGCAAATTTCCAATATAAGCTTACCAGCCTCATTTATTCTCTTGTCACCATACTGACCTAGCACTCCCTCGTAACCGCTTCGTGCAGTTCCGACCCATCCGTTCAAATCGCCACATATTATTAACTTTTCATTCCGTCTAACGCTACCTAGAACATCCCTGACACTCTCCCAAAACTCCTCAAGTTCACCTAGTGGAGCTGAGGATACTGGCGCATACGCCACTAACAAGAATACTCTTGTTATCCCCAGCTTGAAGCGAACCCAAAGCAGTCTCGGGTTGATCGCCTTGTATTCAACCACTGCACTAACCAATCGAGAGGACAATAACACACCTACACCTTGACAGCCCCGCTCGCTCTCTGGTACGCCGGCCCAGAAAGCGACCCGACTGCCCGGTAAATCGGTAGTATTATTACCCTTCCGCTTGGTCTCAGTCACGCAGACGACATCCAAATCTCTATCATCCATCACATCTAATAATTCATTCATCTTTTCTTCCATCCCTCCTCTTACATTCCACGTAGCTATTTGTAGCTCCGTTCTCCACCTCCCGCCGTTCCGGACATGGCGTGTTGGGTGGCGGTCCCCAACGCCGCATTCGTCGCCACTTGTCACACCAGCGGGGACGCACTGGTGCGCGTCGCCTTGGGGGGACGCCCTATCAGTGCGCTCTCTCCAGATGCATGTGGCGGATGGAACGTTGCAGCCCTTGTAAGGGCTGGCAGGGGTCGCTACGAGCAAGCCTTCCATCTTGGACCCCCACCAAGTTTTATATGAATTTGTTTTAATTATATTTCTAAAATTCAGTCTTTCAAAATGAATTAAAAATCATTGCGCAAAAGTAATATTATTTAGGCATGCGTTTTTAAAATGATTCTATTTTATTTTCAGCAACTAATTATTATTTCGACATCACAATCTGGTTTTCGTATATCGAGGTGAGAAAGTAGATTACTAAATGTAGTGCCTACATAATATTATTATAAAATTTGCGACTTATGCTTGTAAATTTAAATTATTATCTTCAAAGTGGTCGATTATATTATAGATAAAGTAGTACGTATTTTTATATGATTTTTTTGTTTTGAAACAAATTATTATCTATTTACAGGATCCCACCGCGCCCTTGGTACTCAGTATTATTAAGGACAGGAATAAAATACACAATATACTTTTTAATATTTTCTTTTGTCTATAGACTTATATTTGGGTAACCGTATTAAATGGAATATTACATGAATTAAAATTTGTTATTACAAGATGTTTAATTTAATCGAAAATATTGAGAAACAGCGATATATTTATGGTGGTAACATTAAAAATATTTGTTTCGATGACGAATTGACCCACGAATTTGCTTTTGCTTTACTAGTTTATTTCTTTTTAACGCACTAGGCGCTGTGTTAGAGTTTATAACTATATAATAAAAAAAATAAGCCGACTTCAAATTGGAAAATAAAAATAAAAATAAAACAGCCAGTGACTGCAGGTTCTACTAGCTTCCTACGTTTTTGATTAAATTAAACTTTTGCAATTTTAATGCAACTTGTACTGTTCCCTAAGTTGAAGTATATCTGAAGAATTACCTCGATACGATTTTGTTTTTGAGAAATTCGGCGACACATTCAAGCAGACACCAAATTAAGCAGACGCATTTGAAAACAAATTGATCATCATACTTAAATATTACTCAATCCCAAGTCAGTCAAATAGTTAAAATCACCACCATTATCACTTATATACCTAATAGGTTTTAATTTTTACACTCTTTAAAACTTTATACATACGGTCTTATTCATAAAAAGTTATGGAACAGATAAAGTGTTCTATAAGCCCACTATAGGCGAAACGTCAAAAAATGGTATTCATAACAGCGTTTTAGCGCTAAACAGTGCTATAAGCCTATTATAAAGTTATAGAGGCCGAGACCCTACTATAGCCGTTCTATAAGATAAAAAATGGCCGATTCTCGACAGCTAATCATTGAAAATGACATTTGATGTAAACAAAATATTGTAAAAAACGTGTCAATATAGTTAATACTCAAGTTGTGTTAATTTGCCACTTTTACGATTAAAATGGAAGCTTTACAAAGCATAGATGCTTCGGAAACGATGGTAGGAATTGAAAACACAATAGTTCACATCGAAGAAGGATATATAGAAGTAGGAGTAAACCATTTTCCTTGAACAACGAAATCTACTGAGAAGTTTATAATAAACTTGGTGTGATGATCTCAAATTAGATTATAGAGGTTCTAGTACCTTACATGACATCAAAGTAATAGCTACTTGAAGATTATGGAGTCGTCGAGAGGTGAGTATTTTTATTTTTCTTGACTTGAATATACTATTTATACAACACATACTAAGTGACACGTATTCGTGTACAAGTACTTACTAAATTATCTTATTCCTTACAGTATCAAGAGGATGCTGAAGAACACCATGGGTTGTCTCATGGAAGCGCTAGCCAGATTTGTGCCCGAGTTGCATGTGCACTTGCTCAATTGCTTAATTTATTTAAATGCCCAGTAGTTTTTCTAAAGAACAGCATATTATGACAGAATTTAGTTCGTTATATTCTGTACACTCAAAACCAATGGGAGAAAAAATATAATGAAGCACATATGGCAAACAGGAATACTGTGGAAAAATGCTTTGTAACAACATTGTAAGAAATAGAAATGAACAGTCCCAAGTTCTTAGGGGTACAAAAATGCATATATGCTGTTTTATAATTTTTTTAGGATAAATTTTTGTGAGTTAGTTAATAAAAAGAAAATATACATTTCTATAAATTTTATTTGGTCTTATAATATAATTTTATTTTTAAAAATTTCTTCTTAAAGTATTTTGTTTTTCATTGTCCATCTTGGCCTGATACAGCTCTTTTCTGTAGGCAATTTCATGATCTGCAATATGCTGAGTGGCACTTTTTTTATTTTAATGCTGTAACCAAAAATGTAATATATATATTATTCTTTTTTATTTAAGTTTTCCAAATAAGTATGTATTAATTATTTCAAAACATATCTTATTTACAAGTTTGTTATACAAATTATAATATAGCTTGTAGATTGTACTGATTGATTTTGAGAATTTGTTTCAACTTATTAATATGTTATATTACTTTAACAATACATTATTATAATTAATTATTGTAGTTATAGTTATGATAATAAAAATGAATTCATTCAACATACATGTTTATTTTTTTAATCTAAAGTTTCATGTTTGCTATTGTGGTATGCGTGGTGTGTAGGTGGGTGCTAGTATCTACAAAAATTTATCAGAATTTCTTTCTGAGCATTATTTAGGTAGTGTAATTTAGTTAATGTATTACGATGCAAGATAAATTTTGTTAAATTATTTGTTTTTGACATTTTTAAAATGTTATTCCACACTTAGATATAAACAAAATTGTGGATGAGTTGCTATGTATAGATTGTACAGAAGGGCTTGGCTGCAAAATCTTAAATAATTAAATTAAAATAAATTTCTGGGTATTGTGGTATTTAGTTATTTTATTTATGCAGCACAGTTAATTATGTTTAATATGTCAAATGAGTATGAATAAAACACATAAAATAAGATAGGATGGGACAGTATTTGTGTGCATCATTTCAATAAAAATAAAAATAAATTTAATACAATACACATACCATTTCTTTTTTGCTCTGGAATTGTCACATGGAAGTGGTGAATTTTGTGGTATATAACATTTTATTTGTGGTTTTTTTTCTCTCCTGTAATATTTCTATATCATACTTTGTTATATACTGAAACAAGAAATAATATAATTACATAAATATTTATTTAATCAAAATGCAATACTAATTGACCAAATATTCATATTTTTATGGGTACCTGATTATCACATTCAAATTAATTTGAGTCTAACATGAAGTCATGAGGGAGCCACACCGCAAGGTCACCATGACTACTTGCTGGTTCTGCTGTAGGTGGTGGACCATCATTTGTTTTTAACATCTGCTTTCTTTCAATGTACTTGTACTTCTTTAGATATTTTTCTTATTTATAATACTTCCATTGGGCTTAAATTTGTAGCAGTTCTGAGTGTGAACTGAAACATTAATAGCTTTGTTAAAATAAGTAAGTATATACACGAAATACTCAATTATATTATTCAAATTTATCTCATTAAGTAGCTATAGTGTAAATCCTGCCAAGCGGCCAACTTTTCCCGTTTTATTTTCAATAATTGAAAGCTCTCTCTAACCAAATCTTTCAAGATCATCTATGGAATAAAAGCATAAGCATTGAAGTATAATAAGCGTATGAATGTCTCCAAAACAAAACTTACGTGGTCCGTGATCAGATGTATCAGAAAAACCAACTTTATCATCCTCCAACCAATTCATTCACTCATTTGCTTATTTTACTTTCTACAATTTTCGATTCTTATGCTATTTTACAACAATAATTATGTAATATTTAAAATAAAACGAGGGGCACAGATCACTATGTAAACAAATAATATATCACTGAGCGGTACCTTACTATATCATAAACAACAAAATATGATTTTAATCCGTAATAATGTCTATGATTAGACGTATTTGGTAAATTGATACACATTATCTGTAGTCAATTCGGCACATTTGGCAAGCTTACTTGCCAATTTCATCGTAGTGGCAACATTTCAGCTTATAAACCGTATATTAGTTATAGAAGGTTTATAGAACTGTTATGAATACGCAATGTTATCGAACGTTCCATAACCTTATAGATCATTTTAACTAATGAACGTTTTAAACGTTCTATAAGGGTTTTTTATGAATAAGACCGATAGTGTATACTAACGGTCTTATTCATAAAAAACCCTTATAGAACGTTTAAAACGTTCATTAGTTAAAATGATCTATAAGGTTATGGAACGTTCGATAACATTGCGTATTCATAACAGTTCTATAAACCTTCTATAACTAATATACGGTTTATAAGCTGAAATGTTGCCACTACGATGAAATTGGCAAGTAAGCTTGCCAAATGTGCCGAATTGACTACAGATAATGTGTATCAATTTACCAAATACGTCTAATCATAGACATTATTACGGATTAAAATCATATTTTGTTGTTTATGATATAGTAAGGTACCGCTCAGTGATATATTATTTGTTTACATAGTGATCTGTGCCCCTCGTTTTATTTTAAATATTACATAATTATTGTTGTAAAATAGCATAAGAATCGAAAATTGTAGAAAGTAAAATAAGCAAATGAGTGAATGAATTGGTTGGAGGATGATAAAGTTGGTTTTTCTGATACATCTGATCACGGACCACGTAAGTTTTGTTTTGGAGACATTCATACGCTTATTATACTTCAATGCTTATGCTTTTATTCCATAGATGATCTTGAAAGATTTGGTTAGAGAGAGCTTTCAATTATTGAAAATAAAACGGGAAAAGTTGGCCGCTTGGCAGGATTTACACTATAGCTACTTAATGAGATAAATTTGAATAATATAATTGAGTATTTCGTGTATATACTTACTTATTTTAACAAAGCTATTAATGTTTCAGTTCACACTCAGAACTGCTACAAATTTAAGCCCAATGGAAGTATTATAAATAAGAAAAATATCTAAAGAAGTACAAGTACATTGAAAGAAAGCAGATGTTAAAAACAAATGATGGTCCACCACCTACAGCAGAACCAGCAAGTAGTCATGGTGACCTTGCGGTGTGGCTCCCTCATGACTTCATGTTAGACTCAAATTAATTTGAATGTGATAATCAGGTACCCATAAAAATATGAATATTTGGTCAATTAGTATTGCATTTTGATTAAATAAATATTTATGTAATTATATTATTTCTTGTTTCAGTATATAACAAAGTATGATATAGAAATATTACAGGAGAGAAAAAAAACCACAAATAAAATGTTATATACCACAAAATTCACCACTTCCATGTGACAATTCCAGAGCAAAAAAGAAATGGTATGTGTATTGTATTAAATTTATTTTTATTTTTATTGAAATGATGCACACAAATACTGTCCCATCCTATCTTATTTTATGTGTTTTATTCATACTCATTTGACATATTAAACATAATTAACTGTGCTGCATAAATAAAATAACTAAATACCACAATACCCAGAAATTTATTTTAATTTAATTATTTAAGATTTTGCAGCCAAGCCCTTCTGTACAATCTATACATAGCAACTCATCCACAATTTTGTTTATATCTAAGTGTGGAATAACATTTTAAAAATGTCAAAAACAAATAATTTAACAAAATTTATCTTGCATCGTAATACATTAACTAAATTACACTACCTAAATAATGCTCAGAAAGAAATTCTGATAAATTTTTGTAGATACTAGCACCCACCTACACACCACGCATACCACAATAGCAAACATGAAACTTTAGATTAAAAAAATAAACATGTATGTTGAATGAATTCATTTTTATTATCATAACTATAACTACAATAATTAATTATAATAATGTATTGTTAAAGTAATATAACATATTAATAAGTTGAAACAAATTCTCAAAATCAATCAGTACAATCTACAAGCTATATTATAATTTGTATAACAAACTTGTAAATAAGATATGTTTTGAAATAATTAATACATACTTATTTGGAAAACTTAAATAAAAAAGAATAATATATATATTACATTTTTGGTTACAGCATTAAAATAAAAAAAGTGCCACTCAGCATATTGCAGATCATGAAATTGCCTACAGAAAAGAGCTGTATCAGGCCAAGATGGACAATGAAAAACAAAATACTTTAAGAAGAAATTTTTAAAAATAAAATTATATTATAAGACCAAATAAAATTTATAGAAATGTATATTTTCTTTTTATTAACTAACTCACAAAAATTTATCCTAAAAAAATTATAAAACAGCATATATGCATTTTTGTACCCCTAAGAACTTGGGACTGTTCATTTCTATTTCTTACAATGTTGTTACAAAGCATTTTTCCACAGTATTCCTGTTTGCCATATGTGCTTCATTATATTTTTTCTCCCATTGGTTTTGAGTGTACAGAATATAACGAACTAAATTCTGTCATAATATGCTGTTCTTTAGAAAAACTACTGGGCATTTAAATAAATTAAGCAATTGAGCAAGTGCACATGCAACTCGGGCACAAATCTGGCTAGCGCTTCCATGAGACAACCCATGGTGTTCTTCAGCATCCTCTTGATACTGTAAGGAATAAGATAATTTAGTAAGTACTTGTACACGAATACGTGTCACTTAGTATGTGTTGTATAAATAGTATATTCAAGTCAAGAAAAATAAAAATACTCACCTCTCGACGACTCCATAATCTTCAAGTAGCTATTACTTTGATGTCATGTAAGGTACTAGAACCTCTATAATCTAATTTGAGATCATCACACCAAGTTTATTATAAACTTCTCAGTAGATTTCGTTGTTCAAGGAAAATGGTTTACTCCTACTTCTATATATCCTTCTTCGATGTGAACTATTGTGTTTTCAATTCCTACCATCGTTTCCGAAGCATCTATGCTTTGTAAAGCTTCCATTTTAATCGTAAAAGTGGCAAATTAACACAACTTGAGTATTAACTATATTGACACGTTTTTTACAATATTTTGTTTACATCAAATGTCATTTTCAATGATTAGCTGTCGAGAATCGGCCATTTTTTATCTTATAGAACGGCTATAGTAGGGTCTCGGCCTCTATAACTTTATAATAGGCTTATAGCACTGTTTAGCGCTAAAACGCTGTTATGAATACCATTTTTTGACGTTTCGCCTATAGTGGGCTTATAGAACACTTTATCTGTTCCATAACTTTTTATGAATAAGACCGTAATCGTTTATGTTGACGTTGTAATTTATATGTGATCTATAATTTACAATTGACATTTGTCATATTTGTTTACTTTGCTATTTGCGGTTTTGTACTTTTATAAATATTAATTATTTACATACAATTGTAGAAATGTTAACAATTATTTTACTATTTTTTTTACATTTTAATGTTATACATAATGTGGAGCAAGAATGCGGTTGTAGTGCTAACCGCGAGACAATTAAAGATAGAGTTAATATGGATAATTCTTTCAGTCTTTCAAGTAAAGAACAATGTCCTGTAAAAATAAAGTCTGAAAACGTTTTAAATGATAAAATACAATTTACACCAGAAATGGTGTATATTCCGGAAAATACTTACGAAGTTGGCACTGACGAAGTAGTTATAGAAAACGATAACGAAGGCCCAAAGCGATTAATTAAATTGAAAGGATTTAATTTAGATAAGTTTGAGGTATCAAACAGGGACTTTAGTATGTTTACTGAATCAACTAATTACAAGACTGAAGCAGAAACATTTGGTGATAGTTTTGTGTTCACTCTTTTCTTGAACAATACATTTAAAGAACAATTAAAAGATTATCGAGTTGTGCAGGCACCCTGGTGGTATAAAGTATCTGGCTCAAATTGGCGACATCCTTATGGTCCTGATTCTGATATTACAGGTACAATACATGTTTATATACATTGGTCAAGATTATTCTTTAGCTACACACTGAGTCTATTCATTTGAGCGTAAAACAAAATGTAAATAAAGAAAACAATTTTTCGCAAACTTATTTCATATTTTTCTTTCTATTAAATTTTTGTACCAGAGGGTTTCCCATATTTGTTTCTAGTAGCTAGCCGTGTTGTCATGATGTCTTTTCTGAAAGCCTCACTTTATAATGACATTTTCATTATATATAAAAATTAAATTATAAAGAAAGGTTGTAAGTAAGTAGTCTAATATTTACAAAAAACCCTATTTATTTATTTATAAGTTTAAATAAACTGCATTTATATTTGTAACTTTGAATAAGATTAACTATTATGATTATCTTGAAACATTAAAAAAAATAATTACTCTATACTTTATTAGTATTGAAATGTGTGCAAAGTTTGAGAATAAGATGCTTGGTTTTGGAATTGGGTGTTTTAAAATGCCAAATATTTAATAGTAAATAAATACAAATATTAAAATCTTCAATTTCTAATATATTTCAAAGAGTATGTTCTACAGACAGTGTACAGTGCTATCAGCATATTACTTTCATAGATATTTTTCTAAAATATATTAACTTCATTAATTGTGACCCATAAAATAACCATTTTCTAATTTGCTTATGTTTTATTTCACGGGACCCATGAGGGCAAGAAAAATAATGTCTATAAATCTACATTTATGTTTATTCAAGTATAATCTTAATGTAAAAATGTTGTTTAGAAACTATGATTGTAGAACAGAAGGATGGAGGAAATATGTAGCATTACTTAGCAATATTGCAAAAATACTGGTAATGTTTTTATAAATCTTAATTTTGTGATCTATAAACATACAAATAGTTTTACTAAACACAATTCTTTGTTTAAAAGTGTATGATTTTGAATTAATTTTGGCAGTGTGTGGAAGATATAATATTGGCATTAAGCTAATATTTGATAAATTTAAGCAAGCATGGAAGCATGAAAAATACACAAAATGTCTCATCTACTCGTTGATTTTTAACACAAATGAAAATACTTACTTTATGTACATATTTTATGTAATCCTATCAATATTTGTTTTGTGATACTCTGTCAATTTTTCAATATGTTATTTTATAATACCTAAAACATTAATTATTTGTCATCAAATTATAATTAGCATAATATGATGAATCACCACATACTAGTATGGTGTGTGTATTACTGTGGGGTAAGAAACTCAAGGCAGCACCTGGGGCTCGGTACTCAAGTGTATGTGTAAGGAATTAAAGTTCTCCTCCACTATCTGATTTGCACTGTCTATCAAATATCTAACTCTGCATTTATGTACAGTATTTTTTTTAATATACCTTTTATATATGTACCTCCTATGTACTTGATACAGTGTGAAGTCATTATATTATTATATGTCTCTTTTCTATGAGATTATCATGGCGCAGGGGTAGAAACGTGCGATTGTAAATGTGACGTGTGATTCTAAACGTGCGACGGTTGAAGGTTCGATTCCTACTCGGGAATTATATTTTCATTACGCGACATTGAGTTCCGCCGCTCAACACGCTATGCCACAAGGTTCCCTACTAGTTGAAGTAAAAAAATCTCTTATCTTAGGTGTAATGGACCACCCTGTCATTCATGTATCTTGGAATGACGCTAAAGCATATTGTAAATGGAGGGGAGCTAGGCTACCGACCGAGGCAGAATGGGAAGCTGCTTGTAGGGGAGGAAAACGAAGTGTAACATATCCATGGGGTAACAAGTTGTTCCCTAACAGAAAACATATGTAAGTATTAAAATTATTTCTGAAACAACTGATAACACTGAACATTCAATCCATATATTTTTATAACTAAAATTAAATAAAGTGTGTCTCTATCTTTTTGCAAATTAGTCAAAAAGGCGTTGATTTCTCCGAATGTATTAGCACTAGGACTTAATCCTTAATCCTCATAGGGAACGGTAAAATTTCGAAAAATTAAAAAACTAATAAGAACTGCTGTCCCATGTCGTTTCATATTACCGATAATAATTATTCTATCAGGGCCAATATATGGCAAGGCACATTTCCAAATCATAATTCCGCAAAGGACGGATACATTGGCACAAATCCAGTGCAGCTGTTTCCCCAGAACGATTTTGGCCTCTACAATATGGCCGGCAATGTATGGGAGTGGACAGAAGATTCTTGGTCCAGTGACAATGTAAGTAATCTAAATTTACCTATTATACACCACTAATAATAACCGAGGCCGTCGCGGTGCAGGGGCACAAGTGTGTGACTGTAAATGCGACGGTTGTGAGTTCGATTCCTATTAGCAAGAATTATTTTAATATTTTCATTCCTTCGCTCTGGTGACGAGGCAAAAAGCGGTGCTTTTACTCCATAATTCGGCGGAAAGGGCGGAACCCAGTGGTGGAATGTGACGGTTTATAGGATTTTTTTAAAACACTTATTATATTATTTTTGTACCTGTATTCAGAATATAGCAGGGTCCCTATCAGGGAATCTAAACCACAACCGCCGCGCTAAAAGTCAGGACACTGTGTTGGTACTGTGCTCAAAATCTAACAATATTTATATTCTTTTAGCCGAATGAAAAAGTTAAAAAGGGCGGGTCATATTTATGTCATCGGTCATACTGCTACAGATATCGATGTTCAGCCCGCTCTCACAACACCGATGATAGTTCGGCGGGCAATCTGGGTTTTCGATGTGCTATATCTATATAATAAAATACTGTCCATTTTTAATTATAAAGTCTAAAAAAAACTTTAATAAATAAAAACTGCCAACTGTATATATGTATATGCTAGTTAATTTATAATTATATATTACTGTTTATATCAGGGATGCCATGGAGCATCGTAACCGATACTATCGGATATTCGATATGAAAAGCTAGCCATAGCCGTCTGATATAAAAGTTATTTCGGATACGGGCGGAATCGAAATGAGATTTGTTGACACGTTTTGTATTTTTTTTGGCCGTAAGAGCTATTGTATACTTTTTTTTTTATTGTTATTAGGTACAAAAACCAACAGAAAAACATCTGCCAATACAAATCTGAAATAATTTTATAATCGTATCCGAAAAGTTTCATCCGTAACATCCTTGATATATTATATTATATATATGCAATATGTACTTATTTAAAACCGTGGAAACTGCGTACATTTTGTTTCATTTACTTTTATTAGAACAATATAAGTGCATATTGTATAAGATAACAAAAGTACTTAAAATAAGTGTTATTCTTCATAAACCTCGCAGTTAATAATAAATGTCAGGAATTTTTAATATTGTATATTTTCTATATTTATTTGTACTTTAGTCATAAAAGGTTATAATTAAATGTCTTGAATATATGGAGACTTTTATAGGCTTATGTATCCCGCATATAGCGCAAGGTAAGCAAAGAGAACCTAGTGTTAAAAATATTCGAGACATTGGGTGTTGAATTGCGGAACTTAACGCAGCGGTTTGTGTTGTTAATAGAGAGAAGAACAAATAATTCATTCGTCCTAGTTGGAATCGAACCCACATCCGTCGCGCTTATAGTCAGGCGTTGTGCCGCTGACGCTGCGGCAAAAACAGTCGATGTAATGACGTCGGTATATAAAAAAACAAAGTAACAAATTACTCTTACAATTTATTTGCATTTTTTGTATAAAAATTGCAATGGTACATAAACTGATTTCAATATTTCTAATGAAACAAAGTTTATTTACAAAATGGCGAACTTTTAACTTGTAGCTAGCTGCAGGTCTGCTGTTTAGACCTGACTGGAACATCGTCGGCTTAGAGTGTAAACTGGCTAACAGTCTATTCTCAGGAGAAACGTTTTTAAAAAACAATGAGTATTTAAATATTATCAGAAGGTTTTTACAATTATGATAATTGATTTGTGTACTCTTCTATATGTAATAGAATAAGAAAGGATTTTTTTTTCCACTTTCGAATGTTATAAAACTATACTAGTACAATAGGTTTAAACTCTAAGCTGACGACATGCAAAGCACCTGATACTTGTAAGTACAAAATAAAAACGGAAGACCAAACACGAATGTTAATGGTTATTGCTACAGAACCCGTTGTTTAAATTTTACTCAACCGTCACATGTTGTGAAAGAATGTCATATAGGTACATCGTTTCAACAAAAATATTTATTTCACAACATATAACAGTAAACACTAAATAAAATATAATAAGCCCTTATCTGCCGCTAAATCACTGCATCCTTAATATTTCAATATTATTTTCAAATCAAATTACAATTTTGTATCTATCTATTGTGTCAAGTACTATAATGTTATTTATATATAGGGTATGAATGGGAAGGGTTCCCTCAAGTCAACTCTAGTGTTAACAACATGTTCCCTCTGCCCCGCTATATACGGGATACAGAGTGAAGCTAAAAAAAACAAGTATGCAGTGAAGTTGGGACAGTCCATATTTGTATATTTGGTATAAATATAAATTATAATTAAACAAAATAAATAGCCAACACAACCTTCTAAGTGAAAATTACAAAGTTACTGCATTGCATTTTGTACAAATTACTTTATAATATTAGTTATAAATTTCAAATCTCATTGAAACAAGAAATTTGATAATAACAACATTATAATATATTTTTAAAATTTGTTAAAATATTTTTTATTCAATGGCAGTTATAAAAAGTAGGCAAAGAATGCAAACATAGGAAGTAATTGGAAGAAATCGCAAATTAAAATGTACCATATTAGGAAACTTCATTTTTATATATACATATAATATACAATTATACACTTAATACTTCTTTGCAACTCATATCATCATAAATATAAAGTAGAAAACAAACTTGCGAATTGTATTAAAACATTGAAAAATAATTGACGAGTTAATTTAGCATATTTCAAAAATATTATACGAACATACATACATATTCAGAGCACCTTTGTTAAAAATTCTAATTTCAAATTTATTTCATAATATAGAGTATAAATAAAAAGCAACTTCTAAATTGAATACGAGTACAAAACGCTATGCGATCACAAAATCTAGCTATACTTTGTATCAATAAAAAAAATGTACACCATTGATACCGTAACATTTTATTTCGACATCTCAATTTGTAAACCAGCTAACTCAATCTGCGTGCACTTTTTAATGTTTCTTATTTTATACAGATCACTTACTGAAAAAGAAGGATGATTGTCTTAAATATACATTATATATATTATCTACAAAAAAAATATATAAATGTTCTCGGAAAAATAACTACGTTTTTGGCGTTTCTTGTTAAGTTCACGAAGGTGCGAGTTAGCTGGTTTGCGAATAAATATCGATTTGTATATACACTAGATAAATCACATTTAACACTAACAGTCCAACACCACTGCCCGGAAGGTCCACATTACATCAATAGTCTAATTTGTTTGTCTATACTAATTCTGATACGGCCATTTTATAAACAACTCCATATTGTATTTAATGTTTATGAAATAAATTTTATCGCTAGAAAACGTTCAAAATTTTAAATGTAACGGAACTCGAACCCGCGCCTCTTGACAAGCATCCAGTGCGGTTTCGACTACTGTTACTTTACATATATTCTTTATTAAACTATTTTCATTACCTTAGTGAGGAATAACACATTAAAAATATAAAAATTCTGTTCTTAAAAAATACTTCACCCCACATAAAAACATTGTTGCCATCAGCAGAATAAAAAAAAAATAACTTAGAAAAAAAGTATAATGAAATGCAAAGTATTTGTTCAAAATCATCAAACCGATGGAGTATTTACTATTACTGACATAGAGTTTGTATTATGTTCTGAGTGAGAGAGTCAGTTTATAAAATGACTATATTGAACTATGATCACAGTTAATGGAACATTTCATATGCCCCTGTCTTTTGCTAATAACGTGGTCCATAATGGTTAACGAAAAGTTCCGTGGTCCATTGACGTCGCTTAATTTCTAACAAACACCAAGTCAAAAATTTATTATTTCATATTCTAATGTATCATTTCGTCTAACATTATTTCCCATTTTATACAAAACGTTTTTTAAACGAAATTAACTCACAACTTATTGAGGTTTGCATTTGGAGTTTCGAGCGCGCGAGTAAATTCGTCATAAATGGTTTTACTTATGGCCAGTACTTGTTACATGAAATACGACATTGTGCGCAGGCTGTATAACTTTTGACTGGTGCCCATTAGGTGGCGAAGTGCGGCGACGGGCGGCGAGCGCGCGCGCGCGGTCAGTTGCCGGCGGGCAGCACGGTGCGCGCACGCACCAGCCCGTTCGCGTGCCCGTTCGTGTAGCCGTTCTTGACGGAGCCGTTTTTGTAGAGCTTTACGTCGTCTTCGATCTCCGTTGTTACAGGTTGTGGAGATTTCGCGCGGACCTGATAATGTTATACAAATTTAGATATATGATTTTAATTATGATCGAGAGGTACATTATCACACTTATACTTTAAATGAGTGGAGAAATATTTTTCTTTTATTAGATTAATTGAGACTGGTCAGTGTCATGTCGGTTGCAGCTTTACTTGTTTTTTTATATATATATATATAAGAACACATATTAAAAAAAAGATTTATTAGATAATGCTTTATATTTCGTTTTTGTTTTAGTTTCACGCTGTATCCCACACGTAGCAGGATCGGCAGATGGAACCTAAGAATCTAGTTATAAGACACTTCCGCTTCCAACATTCCCCAGAATTCAAGAGGCATTGCATGTTGATCGGAAAACATTAAATATTCTCTTTTCTCGAGTGGTAATCGAACCCACAACCTTTCGCGTTTACAGTAGCACGTGTGTGCCCCTGAGCCACGACCGGCCTCGCTTAGGTTTAGTGAAAGTTAATGACATTGAAGATCAATGTATTAGCAACGCTACCTTGGGTTTAGAGTATGATTGATTGTAGAAGTCTTTGAATAGGAAGAAGAACATGACGGCGTGCATTCCGATCCACCACACGAAGGCGCGCGGGTAGTCGCACTCGATGAACAACAGCTGGAAGGCGTGCACCATTATACCGACGAATTGGGCCTGAAAGAATATGTTATAAATATTATTTGTTTTTATGATACTAGACTTTTTTTAGATATAAACTATATTCTGCAAATAGTAGGTAAGCAAAGGTAACCTGGGAACCTAGTGTTAAGACACTTTGTCCCCATACATTTTACACTACGACATTTTCCCACACATTTAAGTATTACATAAGTATTTAAACAGGTAAACGCAATTAAAAAATAATTAAAGCACAAATTGTGTGTTACATTTTGAAAAGCGACACCAACATGAATTAATAATCACATTACGAATTATCATACAAAGTGATTTGTTTTGTTATTATTAAAGTGACAATTACTTTTGTAATTAATGTCTTTTTTTTATTTTTCATTGTACGCAAATACATTTTCATGTATATGCAATTTAATGAATATTTTAATTTTAAAAACAATCAACTTTATGACTTCATATTTACATTACACGCGCATTACATCGCTAAAAGAAAGAAGTTTTATGTAATTGTTTAATAGTATCTACGTTTGGTTACTGTAAAGTACACAATTTCACATTGTATCCTGCAATATGAAAGGGTAACCTAAATTTACGCTCAATTTTAGAAATCTTCAGTGGCGATACTAAACGCCGCGATTGTTACCTGCGTGAGGAGAAATAAAAATAATCAATTCCTAAGTGAGAATCGATCCCTCAACCGTCGCCTTTACAGTCGGACACTACGCAGCTGTGCTACGACGGGCGTTACTTTTAATAGATTTTTTCTTATTTTGTTGTTTTTTAAAACTTTATATATAATATGAATAGTATTAAACAGGACATTGCTATAATTAACTTACCATTTGTAGAGCAGTAAGGTATTTCTTCCACCACAGATACCTCCTCACTTGCGGTCCCATTGCCGCCAACATATAGTACGAGTACATAATAATGTGTACAAAAGTGTTCAAAAGACCGAAAAATGTGGAATGGCCGCCAGGAGTGAATTTAACACCGAACCAAACAGACATTGGCATCACTCCGTGGTGGATTACGTGTAAAGTTGATACATGATCGAATTTCTTTCTTAGGACAAAGAAGATCTGCAAACAAGACATGAGATTATATATTAATGGTGTCCAGTTATTACGGATTTATTTTTAATTTCAAGCATGAAGTGTTATACAGAGGCAACCTAGCGCTATAACACTCCGTTTTCCAAAGTCGAGTGGCAAAATCCAACGCCGCCCTGTATCTTACCCAACAATTGGGTAAGACACAGGGCGGCGAACCCATAATCATCGCGTTCGCAACACTGCCCCATTCCACCACAAAGTAATTAAAAATATAATTGTAATAAGTAACTAGAAAAAGCTGAGGTCTATTTTTTAAAATGAAGAAAGAAGTAAATAGATATTTTGAAAGTTTCAGCGTTAATGGAAAAGAAAGATATTAGAAAAAGTGAATTGATGTTTTATATATGGAAAAGTATGTCTGTTAGTGATAGAAGATACGAAATTTATTGTGTTCTTTTTTTTGTACCTATCGTAACCAATATTACGTTGTACTGTTATTGTAGTTATATATATTTTTCTAAAATATAGAATATGAGTAATAAAATATAATTAAAACTCACCGTATCAAAGAATTCTGTGAATTTTGAGAAGTAGTACCACCAACAAACATGAACCATCTGAAAAACGCACATACGTTAAAATGACGCCATATAAAATATATAGTTATATTTTATTATAAATAATAAGGCAATTTTGTACTAAGCATTAAAAAAACCTTTTCACCTGTAAGCCAAGTTCATAGATCACTATAAATAAAAAAAAACAATGATTTTACATTAACAGCTAAATGAACATGATTGGTTAAAAATATTGCAGTATAAATAATTGGGAGTAGAAAATATAAAATTAAATAAAATGTAAGCAAACTAGCCGCAACTAATATAGGTATAAAAATTTAGATTCTTGACTAAAATTTATTTAAGATGAACTGTAGTTTGTAACAAATAAAAAAAAACATAGACGTAATTATGCAGCATTCATTAATTAAATATATATATAGGAATGTTTCGATAGCATTTAGCCTCTAAAGCAACAAAGTCGATATCTGTTTAAAGCGAACAATCACTCGCGGCCGGTGTTGTATTGTATAAAATTGAAATAAACATAAAATCTCGCAACAATTATGAAATTCATACAGCAATATATTATATGGCATGAGTTTAATGTTATGAGAATGTATATTTACATCGTAATGACGATACCTAATGAAGAAAGAATGAAGGAAATGGTTGTGAGACTTACAAAATCTATTATTATCTTACTATCCTTGAATTAATGGAAAAAAAAGTCTTTTAGCTGATTTACCTAACATGTACATGGCAGATAGACATTACGAGTGATAAACATCTATGTATTTAGATTATGTCCACTCTATTACAAAAATTATCACAAAAGATTCTTTTCTCGACATTAATAAGTAATTAGTTATGATAATGACAATTATAAAGCATGAAATTATGATAAACGACACAACTAGGATATTAAGTCAGTATGTGAGTATGTTTTGTATAATAAAAACGTATATACGTTTTGCATTAAGTGCACATTCATTTAGCACAATGTGGGATATAAATGAAGTGTTATTAGTGAATTAACCCAAAGGCAAACAGTATCGAAGGGTGGCAAACCGCAAACGACGCCGATAGAGATGGGTAGCTCCGAAGTGGTCAAGGATTCAGGTCCTGTTCTACTTTATTTAATAGGACTGATTGGAGCGGTAAGTGGAACATTAAATAGTAACCGTGTGTACATTTTAAATAGAAACATTGCAATAATTCAAATCAACAATATAAAGAATTTTATAGTAGTCTATCATTCAGCGAATCAAGTAGGAAGTACAGATTAATGGAGTAAGTTTGTTGATATTTCAGTCCCCCTACTGATTGTAGACTATTTTAAGAAGTACACAAGATGTATTCGGACCTACACATCTCTAACATAGTTCAGATTTGTTTAAACATGTGCAAAACATGTAAGTTTACCACCCACAAACACAAACAAACTACTCGAGGACAAGACAACGAAAAGGCAAAGGGGGTAAAAAACGTGTATAATTCACCCTCATTGTTTGTGGACTTTTCGAGTGATCAACCGGCTGGCACTGAAAGCTATACCTCCCCGTGAACCAGCCAGCGGCCCCTATCTGAAACAATATGCCGACACCTGGCCCTGTGTTATTTGCATAGCGACCTGTTATCACCTTACACCGAACTCGTGTACTCCGACCTATTGGAACAAATCGAGCTAATGCATCCATAACGGCTAAGGCATACGTCGATCCGGTGATCCAACTATCAGATCATTACTAATATATCGTTATTGATATTCTCATAATCACTTTACCATATGCATTAGCTTTTATATGTTAGCATATATATATATATATATATATATATATATATATATATATATATATATATATATATATCTCTTTTCAGAGTACCACAGTTGCCCTGTAAAAATATATCTATTTACATATCCTGAAATGATCAATGTCTATATACAGTGTGGTTAGTTTGTTTTCTTCCAAGGCATTGGTTGCATTCCATTCACTTACTCTGGTGGCTATAGGATTGTCAGAGTAGTCCACAGGTTGGCAACGTAGGCTGTAATGATTCAGCCAACCTCCCATCAAGCTCTGGGCACATTGTATCAAATCAATAAACAGAAACAACTATATGAACTCCTTACCAATCGTTATTATTATGTGAAATATATAAACTACTTTAAACTTAATATTTTTGTTAAAACACACTTGTATCGCATAATCAAAATGTTTGCAAAACTAAAGTGTTAAGGATATAAATATAATAGTAGTTGAATTAAAAGACATTTTACCAATTAACCTGAAAGATTTTTTTTAAATTACAATGGTTAATAAAGAGTCCCTTGGGCCCATCTTTTTGTTTTCTAATAAAAAATAGGCATATAGCATATAAGACATACATTCCATTATATGACATAGAAATTAGAATTATATTAAAAGTATGTAAACAATTTTAATTTCAAATAAGTGTTAAATATTTGAATTAGGCAATTAGGTATCAACACATTATACAGGGGTGCATATATTTTCAATATGCAGACAATAATATATTTAGATACTCTTTCTTGACCTTGGCTGAAAAAAAACTTTAACAAATTATATGAAAATGATAAAAAAAGAAATGTCTTAAAATTAAAACATTGTAACAAATAAAATGTTACATTCATATTTTTATTATCATTTTACTAACTAGAGTAATATATAAAATATTATAAGCCAATAAAAAAAAGTAATATTACAGGTCAGACTGTAATAATCATAGTGTTATGATTATTACTATCTCTAATAGTAAACAATTTTTAATATTGTATATGATACAAACTAACAACTACAAATATTTTTAATTTCAAGTAGAATACTAAAGCAATATATTTTTTGTTTTTGCAAAATAATTTTGTCACTTATAAATTATTTTTTACCTACCCATATCCTTTTAAAAAGTCTTTCTCTAAAAAATATATATGTTGTATAAAATAGATAACCATTCTTTTATTTATATGTAACTTTTGCGAATGTTTATATTCCTATATTTTTTTAAAATTATACATAAATTTGGAAGCTTACCTCATAAAACAGCCATGTACTAAATATTACTTGTGCAAAATTATAAAAAATTAATACATTGTTTAATTCAAATGGTTTTCTGTTTTCCATAAAACGGGGACCTAGAACCTGAAATAAATATACATTTTTTACATCCTCAATATTTTAATGTTACACCTAAAATAACATTTACCATTCATTCATTATGACTATAGTGGTGTAGCAGCACAGTATATGACTGTAGACACAATGGTTGTGGGTTTGATTCCAACTCAGGAGAAGAAATTATTTACATTTTACCTGTTCTGGTGAGGCAGTAATGTAAACATTGGGCATTGAGACACTTCTCCAATTTGCAAAATATTGAGTATTCAGTGTGAAACTTAACAACACCCTATGTTTTGTTTAAAATAGTAAAAATAAAAATAAGCTTATGTGTTATAAGTAATATACTATAATTTTTTAAATACTTTACTCAAAGAATTATAAAATGTTAAAAAATATTATTATATTATCATGTAATAAAAATGTTGTGATTACCTTGACTAGATAAATATAACCTAAGCATATTAATAAAGTAGGAATTGGGGAACTCATCAGGAACCATGGATTTGTCCGAGGGTCTGAAATAAATAAATAAATTTTAATATAATTCTTAAAATCTTTTATACATAGCAAAGATAGTTGTACACTTAAATTGAGTTGATTGGTACCATACAATATAGAAGATTAATTTTGTTCTAAAAACAGTTAAGTAGTAAGGAGCTTCTAATAAATTTATAAAAATTATTATCAAATGATTATTGATTAGTAAAAGTGATATGTTTTCTTCTTTTTATCTGTTACAATAATTTAAGAGCTGGCAAGATCATTATTTTTTTTTTATTAATTACTGTGTATTTATTTAAAAAGTTGCTTCAAATGCAAAAATAGACTTTATTACAAATGTAAAGAAGTCTATTTTAAAGAAATATAATATAATTTTTAAATTCTTAATAAACTTATAGCAGAGCGGATAAGGTTTGATTCTAATACCAATATAGGTTGGAAAAACGTAAATTAAAGTACTCACCTCCATATTTATCCATAAAAACGTGCATATCATTTATATATTGCAGTATTAGTGCCATTTTCTTGTTTTCTGAAATATAAATTGCAATATGAAGTACTCCTTAAAAAAACTTCTTTTCCAAGGCGGGATGAGATAACATCGAGGTACCTAGGTACTGAGGCACTATGACACAAGATGTACATGAGAAACTCACACCTATCTTTATCAGTTCATATTGATAAACATATTATATCTATATAAGTGTTTTTTAACTAATATATGCTAGTTTATTTCATAAAATGTCATAATATATTACTACAACGGAGACTAGAACATAATTTTATACTTCTATCTACATTTACATGTCCCTACTCATTATTAGTCACTGACTGCTCTGCTGACTAGTTTCGTCGATAGATCGTTAGATGGCGTAATGTAGTGTGAGTTGTGACGTTTATACAGATTATAAAACCTTGACCTCATTGACAAAAAATAAGAAATATATATAATATTCTACCTATTGAATGGGCAATTGATATAATAAATAGATGCACATTTTGAGCAAGTTCTTTTAGTAAAAAAATGTTATACTTATCATATTATTATACATATTATTATAAGACGAATCGTATCTTTTAAGAGTTTATTATCTTTTGTTCTTAATGAACTTGACCTGAATTAATTAGTGAATTAACTAAACTGAACAAATATTTCAAAGTATTGTTTATTTTCAGGCATAAATTTAAGATGGCTATCAATTGATAACGTACAGACATGTAGTATCATACTAATAATGTGTGTGAATGTAAGCTTGCTTGTTACGCTTTCACGCCAAAACTACTCAACCGATTATCATGAAACTTTGTATATAATGTATTCTTAGAGGTATTAGAAAGGACATAGAACACTTTTTATTAAAAAAAAATATAATATATTTTTTGGTCATATTATAAAAATAAGTATAAGCTAAGCCGTGTTTGAGTCTTTAGTAATATATAAATTAAACTGACTACTACATTATACACAACTAACCTTATGAAGCCGTTGTTGTGTAAGGTGACACACCTTACCGATCTTCACCGTATGCGCAACAAAATCTGTAAAGAAAAGTTTAGATATAAAACAATAGTCATTTCTTAGTTACGAGATGTATATCTATATAAAAATAAATTGTCTACTCTTGTAAAACGTATATTATATCATATTGACACATTGTAGTCTTATATTGATGAGTGAGTCACTTTTAAGCAGAGGTCAGCTACCGTCCTTCTCAACTATTTTGCAAGGAAGTGGATGAACGACACATTACATTGGAAAGGTCGTAAGCCGTACTTGACATATACTCGTATGAATACAATTTTTCTTAACAATTTATTTTGAACATAGATAAATGCTGTAAATAGAACAATTATAATAGCAAAAGCTATATTGATTAATTACTACAATTGTTATTAATCAGCGTAAAATTTTAACGTTTTAGCTAATTGTAACTTGATTTATGATTGAGTGTTTTATTTTTTTATAGAAGTTATGACCGTTTCGAAGTTTATTGGTAACAGGTTACAGATAAACTAAGTGAAACAATTTTTAAGTTTGTATATTTTTAAAGAAAAATACATGATAATGTTCTAGTATGACAAAAAAAATTTTTGCAAATTAATAATATATTAACATTAAAGTAAGTACTGTTATCTAAAAAAATATTCTAAAATTGGTTCTCTAGGTTAAAACTGTTCAAAATTGATAAGTATAGTAAAATAAACCTAATATTTATAAACTGAAAGTTCACTTAACATAAATAAAATATATATTAGCTATATGTTTTGTGAGATAAGATTGAATGTAACACGTGTTTGTTGGCAGAATATTTGTAACTACGTACATGCGTCTAAATGAATGAATAACTTTAAATCTAAACAACAATACAAACGTATATATCTACATTATATTTTACAGTAAATTAAATAAAAATTATACTTATACAAAATCGAGGCTTGGCTTTTAGTACTTTCAAAGAACCTTGTCCGAATTTATTTCTACATATAATAAGGCGAGGACGAGCGATAGTTTTAATGAATATTTATCATATCTATTAATTTGGCAAATTATTTTGAATCCATTTTACATTTTCAGTCTTACAATCAAAATGCTAGCCGATTACTTTATCATAATGTAATTTTTACCAAATAGGTAACTACACGGCGGTTGTTGGAAACTCAGACTCGAAAAATTATTCGATGAAGAAGTTTTTTAATAACAAACTTAACATATATATGAAATATATATTTATAATTTTAAATAATCGTATGACAAGAACTTACATTATAAAAGCAATATAAAACTGTAACTTGTGACAAATGTATAAATAAAATTGTTAAATTAGTGACAGGAAAGAAAAAAAAAATTTTATCCTGCCAGGTACCTACGGATGTATTGATCTATATGATTGCTGTACATGCTTACTTTATATATTGAAATATATTGTTTTTTTTAGCTTCACGCTGTATTTTGCGTGAAGAAGAGTAGGGTCAGGGTTGCTAGGGAAGTATTGCGTTTTGAGTACTGCCGTACTCAACTTTTCCCCGATTCCAGAGCAAATAAATGAAAATATTTAATATTTCATTGCTTCTAGTGGGGACTTAACCCACAACCTGTGGCGTTTACAGTCACACGTTTGTGCCACTGCGACAATTGGTCACGACAAGCTTCAATCAAATGTATTTGTAAATTTCATAAAATTTGGAAAGAAAAGTAATTTCATATAAAATAAATAACAAAAATGTGCGATTCACTTATTTTATCACTTTATCAAATATTACGTGCTGTAGTACAATATAGCAAGTGAGCGGTAATTTTATGATGCAGAGAAACATTTCTTCACGTTTTGCTCGTCAGCATATTAAGTTGAATAATGTAATTGATTCGTTAATATGATTTCGATAAGACATACACAGGAATCTTCTTACTGATTGGCAAAGAATAAACAACTGATAGGTGCCCCTGATAATAAATATAATGTTTACCTAATTTAATGTTAAGTCGATAGGAGATTTTATGTTACATCTACACACATACAACACATGAACTTGTAAAACATGTCATACGTATATGGCAGAGTTTTTCAATATTATTCTTTTCTTTTTTTCAGCTTTACGTTGCATCACACATAAAGCATGGTAGGTTAAGGGAACCTAGTATTAAGACACTCCGTTCCCCACTTTCCAGACATTGCGTGTTGATTGGTGGAAATCGACGCCGAAAGAAATTAAAATATTAACAAATAATAATTAATTTTTCCGAGTGGGAAGTGACTCCATGACCAACTGGCTGTCACAAGCTTGTGCCACTGCACTCCGACGGCCTCTTACATTATATTATTCTTTTCATTTACTTAAAAATTTAAGCGTTCATATTTTGGCCTAAAAATGTCTTCGGTTATCATACGCCTATATCACCAATGATAAAGTAAAATTATTTACTGAAGTCATTCTGTAAGTGGGCTGTGACGTAACAAGAATGTTTGTATTACACCATCTTGCTGTAAACAGTGACGACAATTACTTTAAAAATATAAAATAATTATGTTTAATGCACTGTTCCCGCAAGAAATATATATTTTTTAAATATTTTTATTGTTAGGTTAGTAGTCAGTTAAGTAGGTCATTGGCTGCACGTCGTTTTACGTAATATGGAACCGCATTCGCGCGTCTCGCGGTTGCTGCACTGAGAAGTCTTCGCACTTGCAAGAAGACATTTCCCAGACGATAAAATTGTAAATTAAACAAGTTTTGCAAATTAGAACACTATGTATACTACTGACCCGCAATGTATTCTTATACAAATGGTCTTGTTTTAACAAAAAAAAAACAAAGTGGGACAGTTGCCACATTGGATATTTACTTCTATAAAATTAATTTTAATTATTTTGTGACAAAATACTTGCACTGCAATACATATGTAAATAGCTTATTTATCTTGTCTCGGTTGTTAAACGTGCACGGATAAATAAAAAAACTGGTCAAGTGCGAGTTGGACTCGCTCACCGAGGGTTCCGCACAAATTTCATTGTAGGTTCATGGAAAGTATAACTTAAAAAGGTGGAAGTTTAACTATTATTAGGTTTTTTAGATGCTGCTGTATCCCACATATAGGCAAAGGGAACCTAGTGTTGACATACTTCATCTCGATACATTGCCTGTCAAGTGGCGGAATTCAACGCCGCGCTTTATTTTTTCACCAGAACGAGGAAATGAAAATATATATAATTGATTATATGTTTGTCAGAGTTTTTATCTGTAACATTTATTTTTGCTGTAAGTCTCACTTCTTGCCAATATTCACTATTAACGGAGCGCATCCTATAGGTAATGATTTTTTGATTACGCAGTGAATGTCATTCAAAATGCAGCAATAAAGATGCACAAATTTTCGTATCTTTTGGTTGCGTTGACTATTGAGCTCGATTTTGTCAATGTTCCAAGGACCGTAGACGGACAGACTGACGGAGAACGAAATGTCGAACGAAATCTTCCAGCTCCGTTTTTTTTGAGGTACGGAACCCTAAAAATCTAATATCTCGGCGTCTCTATGTTGATATTGGTTGTTCATTAGTTATATGGTGAAACATTTTATGTGTTCAATAATTATAATTTATTATGCTGTAAAAGATACTTTATCAGCTTCGTATATAGATATAACCATGTTTAATCGTTTTAATTTCAAATTATGTAACGAGTCATATATTTGTTGACATTGCACGTATAATAACTAAACAATAATATAGGGACAAATAGGGCGTCGCCAGAATATAAGGTGCCTATTATCGTACCGTGGTAAAGTATGACAACATTATAATGGTTAGTTGCTAAGTTTACAAGACGCTATTCTAGATAGTTGTGAAATTTTAATAGCGTTACCGCAACATATATAACATAAAAATACGAAAAAATTATAAATATATATATATATACATGTAAACATATATTTGACTTAGTTGGTCAGAGCGCAGTTGGACAGTTCCCAAGAAGAGTGGATTCAAATCCCAAACTTTGAAATTTTTATAAGTTTTATTAACAAGTATTTTTTTCCTAAGTGTGAAATAATACTTTAAACAAACGTTAACGATATTAGTTTATTATAATTGTCACATGTCCATAAAAATGAGTTATGATGTGAAAAATAATTTTAATCGACTATAATGTTTATATGACATGTCTACTTTCGTCACATAAACAGTGCTGGAACGAGCACGTATTGTTTATAATAATGTATAGCAATGTATACTTCCACATTTGTGACAACAAATGATGGAGTTAAGGTAAGTTAACCTTATGTAATAATTTAATACTCATTAAGCTACTACATATGAGGTTTAACATAAATACAATAAAAATATCTATTAAATAATAATTTAAGGCTAGTCGTGGCGCAGCGGCACGAAGTGTAACTGTAAAATCGTCTGGTTGTGGGTTCGATCTCCACTCGAAGAGATGAAATATTTACTTAATTTTATATTTCCATTTCTTCGCTCTGGTGTCGAGGTTAATCGCGGCGTTGAGTTCTACCACTCAACACGCAATGCCTCCAGAATTCGGCTGAAAGTGGGGAGCGGAGTGTCTTAACACTAGGTTCCCTCTGCCTACCCTGTTGTGTGCGCGATACAGCGTGAAACTTATTTAATAACTATTAAGGGTCTATTTAGAGGTAAGGCCAGAGAACATAGTTTCTGCAATTAAACGTCGTTTTTTATGTTTGCATTATAATTTGTTATACCACGTATTATAATTTATTTGAACGTTTATTTTTGAAAAAGCTATATATATATATGTAGTTCATTATAGTTGCTGTCTAATACATATTAAGTATATATATACATTTAATTTCAACAACAAAATATTGTATACAAGAGCGTCTTTTGGGTTTGTAAATATAATTTCAAAAATATTTTTTTTTAAAATAATAAATATCATGAAACTTATATCTTTTCCTGTATACTTGTAATATTATTTACGTCAGTAAAATAGTAAAATAAAGAATATATTATGTATATTAAATTTACTTTATGTGAATAGTAAAATATAAAAAAATGACAATATTTTCGAATTATATGTAACGATTGTGTCCTTTAAAATTATGATTATTTTAAGTTTATACATAAAATGTATTTATAGGTAATAACAAAAAAAACCTAATATTAGATAAAATTCCCACAATTACGTTTGCGTGGACTTTATGGTCTTATGATTGAAACTCGCAAGTGGTAGACAAAGGCAAAGATAACATAGTATCAAAACACTCGGTTCTCCGTTTCCCACTTAAAATCGAGTCACTACGTGTTGAGTTGCAACTCAACAGCACGTTTTGTGTTACGGGAGCGAAAAATAAAATGGTTTAAAGGTAATTATTTCCTTGAGATCTATACGTAACTATTGCAATTAAATCAAACGTTGTACTATTACGATGGCCTAAATTTTTAATGATCTTTACTTGTCAATTACCTAGCATACTGAACAAGTTGTTCTAAGGTGACATTTTATTGTTTCTTATCATTAAGCTGCGCTGTATAGTTCTTCATTGCATATTTCAGATCTCATATCAATGGAAAATGTCTAAAATGTTGGACATCTTTCACAAAGGTGGTATTAATTATTTCTTATAGTTTGGCTAGAATGATTCCAGATCATCAATTTTTGTATGTCAATTTAATGGACCATTATGGTTCTACATCATATGTGCCAGTCTCCTACATCAAATGAAGCCTAGATCTTGCCTAACCTAGCTAACACACATACAAAGAACAAATCCAGTAGTTCGGAAGATGTGGATGTACAAACATATAAATAGACAGACAAAAATATAAAGAGAAACACAATCGTACTCTATTAGTGTTTTTTAACACTCGCTTTCATTGTTTTTCTGCAAATATATTTTATATATAGACACAACTTTTTACTTTTTTACTATAATATAGACTATAGACAATAAACGTACCCCAGGAGTCTTAATAAAAGTATTTTAATAAAAATAAAAAAAAATAAGTTTTTTTAAAAAAAAAATTATTATAGTATAGACTATAGACAATAATATATATTAGAAGTCTTAGCAAAACTATTACAAATTGCTTACAATGTATTTAAAGATTATTATTTCCCTGTAACACAAGTACAGGCATCAAACTACATAAGCAGTTAACTGTCACAAATTCTCGTATTATATGATTTTATAATGACTATTGACTTTTATGGCACAAGTGCTTAGTATATAAAAATAAACATAAAATATTTAAACTTAACATCACCCTTTATCCCTCAGCGGGTTAGTCAGAGGGAACATTGTTTATTTTTTTTCCTTAGTTGTAATCTGCTCGTATTTAAAGCGGTCGGCATCACAGAGTGGGGAAGCCCCAATGGTAATAAATTAACATTCAAGTGATATCGTTGGTGCGTATGTCGGATTATGGAGAATATAACAATTATAAAGTGATATATGTAATGTTTAGAGCAATTTAAAATATTTACGTACTTTATAATTTGTTGCGTTTCCCGGCATAAAGGGCCGTATTCAAATATGACATCTTTATTTTCCTGTACACAATAAGATGCATATTATATTTTATTATTTCTCTCGAAATCGGTACATTTATTTAACCAAGTTTGATCACTCAGAAAGGTAGCATTCGAGAGCATTTACTTAATAGATATTTCTTCCATCCGACCTCGCTATACTGTAAACTCGTAACTTTTATTTTAAATAACTTTACACTGACATTATTATAGAATATAAAAATAAATTTAAATTTATTAACTTTGTTTACATAACCTCACTTCAAACACAAATTGTTCCATATTGAATGAAAATAAGAAGTAAAATATATATATATAAAACGCATTTTTATGCGTATCGTAAGTATACTTGTATGTAGAAATATCGTTCGCGCCTTCGTCATTGACAATGGAACAGCGCATGCCTGCACGCTATTTCACGACGAAAATGCCGCTTTGTAATTGAAAATAACTTTCGATGTGTTCTAGCGACGGAGCACGGACAACACACAGACAGCACGAGCGACGTCGCGTGGCACCGTTTAAGTATTTAGTTTTAGTTTCAGCTGAAATTTGATTCAAAGTGAACTTTCCTCTTGGTCTAATCCGGTCTTGGTTCCTTAAAACACTAAACAAAGCCAAATTTAATGAAATATATTTTCTAATTTTATGCGATAATACCATTGTTTTTGCTCTGCGAAATATACTAAAGATAATTAATGCAATCTGTTAATTATAATCTACTAATGTTTTTGTTGTATTGGAATTGTTAATTTATAAATATTTAATGTTACACGCAGTACGCACTCAATGTATACTTTAAGTACAAACCAATCGTTTTAAAAACTATCCTATTATAAATATTCCTTTGATCAATTTTTCTTGATCATTTATTTATCTGTCGATCAAATACGTATTAAGAATTAAACATTATAATGTAAGATTCCAAGTAAGATCTACCACATCGAGTTTAATTGTGTCGTTCTCTGTTGAAATAGTATGTAGCTTATAATTATTTTTAATGAGAATTGAAATTCTCCATTTTATATAGGTACATATGTAATTGCAAAATAAACATTAGGCGTAATATACGTTGATACCTATTATTATTTCCATAACCGTATAAAAAAGTAAAAACTGAATGATAAAAGATCATAACTACCTAATCATAACCAAATACCATGTTATTAAATCGGAGGCCGTCGTGGCGCAGTGGTGACTGTAAACGCGACGGTTATGGGTTCGATTCACACTCGGGGAAATGCTTTATTGTTTTACTTAACTTTACTTTTAGGAAACTTAATTAATTTGTGTATTATTTTTAAAATGTGTAATATTTGTTAGCTTTATATTTTGTTTGTTTTATATTATTATATTAATTTTACATTATTATATTAACACTCTGGTATCAAGGCAAAAGCGCAGCGTTGAGTTCCGTCAGTCAACGCGCAATGGATCGAAAATTCGGCGGAAAGTAAGGATCGGAGTGTCTAAACTGGGTACTTAACACTAGGTTCTTTCTGGCTACCCTGCTATATGCGGGATAGCTGAATTTTGTTTTTATTTACCTTATACCTTATACAGCATGTATTATAATATATCTAATATTTGATGTGATCTTATGATTCTATTAATTTACCAAAACAGTGCAAGGCATTGAATGCTTAAGGTCACAATTCGTAATCTCACAATATCGAGTTCACGTTGGCAATGTTAATGAATTCGATTTTTTAATATTAATATTACATATTATTATTAATAATTTCGATCTAACAAATGGTAATCTAGTACTTACATCAACTTACGCGACGAAGTGGAATATAGCAGACTTTAGCTGTCATTATAGCGCCTTGCGAAACGTAATTTTAAGCCTCAAGTCTTTGCTTGCGAGTGCGTTTGTTGACAGTTGTGTTATACATATAAGTGTATAACAAACATACATAGTGGCGTAAGCGCGCGTGTAAAAGCTACAGGTTGTGGGTTCAATTCCCAGTCGAGGAAATGAAATATTGATACTTTAATTTCTACGCTCTAGTAACGAGGTAAAATGCGGTGTCGAGCTCCGCCGTTCAACGCGCAATGCCTCCGGGATGAAGCAAAAAAAAAAATAGGTAGATATAACATATTTTGTATTAATTAATAAATTTCTACAATTATTAAGGTGTTTTAAGTTTAGTTAAATCAACCTTGAACTAATAACAAAACTAAAGTTTTTCAAATGAAACGCTGCTCGTGTAAAATATATAAAAGTAATGGACGCGATTAATCTAGTTTAAAAGTTTCATTTAAAATATGTAAAAATCGCTAAAATCATAGAAGTAAAGAGTAGGCCAGTCGTGGCGCATTAGTACAAAGTGTGACTGCAAAACCAACTGGTTGTCGGTTCGATCTCTACTCGAGGAGATGAAATATTTATTTGCATTTCTTCGCTCTGGTGTCGATGCAATGAGCGGCGTTGAGTTCTGCCACATAACACGCGATGCCTCCAAAATTCGACAGAACGTGTGAAACGGAGTGTCTTAATACTAGGTTCTCTTTGCCTACCCTGCTGTGTGTGGGATACAGCGTGAAGCTAATTTAATTTAATGTTTATAAAATTGAAGCACCTAATCAAAACATTGCATAGCTGAGTGAATTGTGACGTTTGTGTGTTAAGGGCTATTACCAAATTAATGATTTTATGAATGATAACACGCCTTGGGAATGAAATGCTCGCCCCAGTCTGTTTCAAAGGTAGCATTGTCACAGATAATTAAATATGTATTTGTATAAAATTGATTTTAGAAAAATAAGTCCCGCTGAGTTTCTTTGCGCTGGTTCTTCTCAGGTCTGAGGCATTAAGTTTAGTGAACTCTTGGTAAATTATTTGACGTTCAAAAAATAAAGCATGCACCTTGTTATTTTAAATAAAATTATTTGAATTTGAATTTTGTGTACAGTGTTTTGTTTAAAAAAAGAAACTACATTCGTTACTTGGGATACAGTAAACCGTTTACCCCGCATTGGTCTTGTTGAATGCTCTTGACACGCTTACCTTATGATGCGATATTTAATTTTAATAACCTCAGCTTATATAATGCAATAGAAATGATAATGATCGTTCACATAGCATTCTATATAAAATGTGGAAAAGTCTAGATTAGTCTAAAGTACAGACAATTTCTTACACAATATTTACCTACACAGAAAGTGGAGCGTGACCAAATAATTCTCAGGGGATACTATCGTACAATATGTTTATGTTGCTTGTTACATATACTCGTATGTAAGTAATAACTATTAGATCAAAACCAAAATGATTATGAGTTTTTAATTTTATTCTTTCGACCTGGTCTCGGTTACATTTTTTAAAGCATTATTTGTTTATACCGCTTCACGTTGTATCCAGCCTGTAGCATAGTAGACAGAGGGCGCCGAGTGTTAAGACACTCCGCTCTTCACTTTTTGCCGAATTTTGGAGGCATTGTGTCTTAAGTGGTGGAACTTAACGCCGTGCTTTGCCTCGATACCAGAACGAAGAAATGAAAAAAATAAATATAACGTTTCCTCGAATGAGAATGGAACCCACAATTTGTTGCGTTTACAGTCAAAGCCTTGTGCCTCTGCGCCACGATTGGCCTAGTCGGGCCTCGTATTTTTTCTCAATATAACAAAAACAAAAATAAAATAGCAAACCAACGTGCTCTACAATCTAAATGGCTACTAATCACAGAAAGGTGTTAGCGCAAGTTATATCTTATTTCACACGATGTGAAACCTGTTAAGTTCTTTGGTAAATATTTTACGACATGACAGTTGATCTCTGATCGTGTCGATAAGGCATGGACCACACCGACGACGAAGCTAAGACGCGCGATATAAACGCGGCCTAACATATCCCACCGTAGCTATTGTCAATATAGTTGCTGTTTACATGCTTGTCTGCTTGCGTAACACCCGGAGGCAACACGCTCGACCCTGAACTCAATTCGGCTGAGACCATTTTGCAACTAATCACTGGTCGTTGCGCCGCAGGTGGACGTCGCGGGTCCTCGCCGGTTCAAATGTAAACATTTACAAGCGTCGGTGGTCGGGCGTACGAGGCCGAGACGGACGTGATCCCTGACACCCACCTACGCCGAATAGCAATCCTTTTAAACACGATGTTCTTACCAAAACTGTCTTATACCAAAACAAATCACCAAAATTCGCTCGGATAAGCATAAAAAATTATACTCGTCACTAACACTAAAAATAATCTTCTGAGTTGCTGCTCAAGACAAACACCACTTCCTATTGGATAATAGTCGTTCAAGGATTAACAATTTCAAGGTAGCTCATCTTTATAATTTATATCTGAGAATTGTGTATTTGCAATAAAATGTAGGTATCACGGTCGCATGAAAAGTCATGCTAACAACTTCTTATTATTAATGTTATAATAAATATTATGTTAGCTTCTTTAAAATTGAAGGATATCTTAAAAAGTAGGTAAATTTAAATATATTATAATTTTAATATTTTTAAAACAATATATATATATTTTTTTTTTACCTCCAGTTTCATGTTTGGCTTTTTTTGTTCTGCTTAAAATTGTAATCTCGATATTAATGAGTTATAATGTTATTATGGCAATAAAAAATATATAATACAATACAGAAAATAATTTTTATTTTTATATTACTATGTATAACAATATAATTTAACTATAATTTAGTTCAATATTCATGTTTCTTGCAAATAAGTGAAAAAACACAACATTTAGTTAAATATATATATATATATATATATATATATATATATATATATATATATATATATATATATATATATATATATATAGATATATACACAACACAAATAGTTGCATTGGCATCGAGGAAACGACGACCATACTGACTGATATTGTAAATCTTTGATATTGACATTGTAATATAAAACAGAAAAGAAAACTGTTCACTAACGACGATCACGGTGTACAAATTAAATATACCTATTTAAAGATAACCTTAAAAAATAAACCGGAAACTTGGATATTGCTAAACTTGTTTAGTAGTAGTATAAGTTATTAATTTTATTATTTATCTTCAAGGATTTCCGATACTAGGTTTTGTTATTTAGTTTTCCTATGTCCACTACTGCCGCAGTCACCGTGTTTATCAATCTCAGCGTCATCTCAATTGTTCACTGAAATATTTTCCGACGTTGTGTGGAAATGCCGATGAGCTCAAATTGACCTTGCCATGTTACGGCAAAACGATGTTAATTACATTCTTCTACAAACGAGGATTTTTTTTATCGTTATACAGGTTTGTTTTTTAATTCAACTGATCGTAATACAAATATTTTTTCTGGGTATATCCCTATTACGTGTTTTTTTTTAGATATAATTGATACGTATTTGGATATACGAGTATATATATATAATCGTTATTAAACGCTGTTATATTTCATTTACATTTTGCACGGTCAACATATAAAAGTATGTCCACACATAAACCTTGAATTTGTTTGTTTTCTACATAAAACAGGTTATTGGATTTGCTTTAAAAAAAATAATTGATTTAATATGGAATTATAGATACGGTCATGAGAGCTTTTTTATTTATTGCTAATTAATAATAGTATTTTTGAATGTATAAATTAACAACAAAAGTTACGTAGTGATAGCGTCGGAGGCGATAATAGGGAGTTAATCTCATGTCATGTCAGTGGCCAGGCGTAGTGACCTCACGTCACACGTCCACTGCTTTGCGCCGACATACGCGCTGGGAATACTAACGTCTACAAAACGCCTTGGTGGATCCTTGGCTTCAAAACCAAGCTCCTTTCTTAGACTATTGCGTTTAATGAACGTTTTTCATTATAACCTTAAACACTACTCTGATTGACCTAGAAGTAGAGTTACTTCTAGTAGTTGCGCTTTCCTTGTGTTGGTTTTATTTACTTGTGATCTTCAACCAGATGCATTGATTGATTGTTTGTAATTTTTTTGTTAGACTAATGAACATTGTAGAAGTCCTATATTTTTAGTTCAGTTCACTTTTGATTTTATCTGTGTTAACAATACTCTGTGTACCATACAATTTTTTATTAAAAGCAATTATTTATTTAGATGATTTTTATATACTAAATAACAAACTAACTAAGAGCTGATTTAAGAGCATGAATCAATTACTAAGAAAATTTACCTTGTGAACAGGTACATCCACCATTGTTAGCATTTCTCAAGCATTGATAAACCTGTTATGGGAATATTAAATATACATAGAGTCAGAGTCTACGAAATGTAACAATAATTGTCCATTCAAATGTTTACTGGAATTTATGTAAAAATAATATTTTCACATAGTATATAGTGGAATAATATAATCAGATGGCAACTGTGATGAATGTTTACATACGGTTAACTATGGTCCATCCGTCATAGTCTATCACATGATTCAGACAACGCAAACCGTTTCCATAATTACTCTTATAGCCATTATGTTCTCACCTGGTGCGGTTCGTCTCAACCGAACGTTGGTTGGTTTTCCTTGGTTACTTAGAACACAGACACTACCGGAGTGGACGGCGAATGTCCAAATGTATAACAGTTGGAAGGGGGCGCTGTCGTTTCGATTGCGTGAATCGCGCGCAAGTACCGCGTTACTGAGGTGCGCCGGCGCGGCGGTCGGCGTGCAGGTGTGTTCGATACTGGCGGCTGGCGTCAATCCTACGCTCTTTTATCACATCGCATTCACGCGCCTTCAACTTGACTCCTCGTGCTTTACGTTTATTCCGTGTTACAGGATACGGTTTTGTTCGCCTTTTTGGACTGATATTTTTTTTTATGTTAACTACAAGTCACTTTAGGAAATTTGTCTCTACTATAAAGGAAATAAATAGGGATCGATAGAGACAGAGATCGATTGAAATTTATAAACTATGAAATTTATAATGCTTATAAAAACGTTTCCACTGTATTTTAAGCCTTGAGTGCTTTTATGTTGTTAAATTTAATTAAATATAATACATATACTATATCATTTTTTTTTTAATTTAAATAATATTGACTATGAAATGAACAATAAACTTTATTATTAAACTTATTTTATGATAAGGGCATTATAATGGTGTAGTTACATTAAAATGTACGTATGTACATATATTTATGTTGTTAAACAAATTAAAATATAACATTGTAGCACAATAACTGCACTGTAATTTGACTGGTTTGAAGCATACGGAATGATTTCCATCTGATCTCTGACATCCACCTGGTGGAATTACTCCTTGCCATGTTACTTATTGCTTTAATTACTTGAAATAAATATATAAGAAGAGAGAATATATAAGGATAACGTTATGTTTCTAAGGATATGGATATATAAATTTTTTTTATACGCAATACGCAATCAATATTTAAAATATGTGTTGTTGTTCGGCATTCTATTCATTTATCATAGTAAAAAAGAATTAATTACCTATGTTAATTTGTTAATTGACTGATGTGGCGTACGTTAAAAAAATAATAATCCAAAAGTACATAAATAATTTATTATAAAAGTAGAGCAAGCATGTATCCATAGATAATAAAAGGGTTTTACAAAAATTGATTACAATTTTTGTATAAACCATTTTATTAATCTCTCTCTGTCTCTTTTATTTTTCCACCCACGTATACACTATATTTTTTTAAATGAAATGAAAGTAGACAATGAAGGGTCATAGTTCTAGATTCTATATCTTTCTCTACGAAGGAAATGAGGGAAATGTGTGTATAGTGTAGTATATTATATAAAATACATCTAGTTTTTTTTTAAAAAAGTAATTGAAAATGTTCTTACTATATTATATCAAGGGATTTTCCATTATTTATATTGTTAGATGAATCATCAAAGAGTCTATCTAGTTGCGATTTCAGAGTGGTTAAGATTTCTTTTGGACTATCAGTTAACCCAAAAAATTACAACTAATTGTCATCAGCAGTATCACATTTGGAAGTAAAATAAATTGGAACTCAGTATCTAAGGTACTGTACTCTGGATTTTCAATTCCATATTATGACATAGTGAGAAATTAGGGTCTAACTTTCAACAGCAACATGACTTGGGCATCTCATATTTCTTTTATCATTCTGTAAAGCGTCTTCAATACTTCCTCTCTCATAAAACAAAAACTATGCTAGCGCAATCTCTTCTACTGCTAATTTCGAGCTTAGCTTAGTTGACTCCTAATCCGCCTTTGCCGAGGATTCACTCCTTTTTAGAATCTTCAATTGTCCATATTGCCTCTTATCTTCGCTACCGGTTTCATTTATTTCCCATTCCCACAAGCTCTACGTGGTACGACACTACATGACGAAGGGTAATATAAAATTAGAGATCAAGAAATCCTATTCAGTCTATGTCGCATCCCTATAGAACCAATTTATCATAGAATTTTATGAATGTATATGTATATGTTGGTGGCAAGAAGAGATCTCATATAGAGATAAGTCCACCTTCGTGAACTAAAAGTCTTTAATGTCGTTTTCTTATGTATACTCAGCACAATAAGAAATATATTAAACAACCCTTAAATTTATGGGAGTATTTCTAACGCCGATGTTTATTTTCTCGGTATCTATTGAATATATCTTTATGCAATTTTACTTGCCGTACCTATCCATAAGCTTATTATGCTTTTTGTCTGAATTTTGAGTTGTAAAAATAAAGTTTATATTTTCAGTATACTCTTATTTACCATCCATCAATTGACACCCACCAAAATGATAGATATTATATATATATTAGTATGCTATAAGTTACAAAAAAATCGATGTATTGCAACATATTTCACATGAATAAAAACCGTCATGAGTACATGTATACTAATTTTACCAAATGTAGATTGAGAAGCTTTTAATCTTTCATTTGTAAGGTTTGTTTATATTATTAAGAGATTATTTTTCTAATTACTTTTACTTTCTTGTGCTACGATTTTAAAATGAACACAAAAACATATATATTTACTGTGGTATAGAATGTATGACATTTATACTAGTATATTTATATTTATTAAAGGCAATGAACTTCGCGAATGTACAGGTAAATACTGTACCAATTGCTTCTTCTACTTTTTGCTTTCATTTGATGGAAACATTTTGTACAAATGTTTTGTATTTATTATATATACAAGTATGTATAATAAATACATAACAATATTTATAACCAGATTCTGTTGATTTTTTTCTATAGGTAGTAAATTTAAAATATTAAATATTTTTTGAAGAAATTCCAATTGGATTCAGCCCGAGATATAAAAATACCTAAAATTAACCAATGTTGGATGTGATGTGTTAATATGTATGTATGTATAGTGTAGTTTGTTAGCCTTGTAAGAATTGGAATGGTCAGTTTGTTTTGGGGCTAAAACCGTAGAGTTTTCTAGATAAGTATAATTGACGCGAGCCATAAGCCGTAATGATACAAATTCCATATACCAAAAGACAGTCGATGCAGATAAACCTCTTTCAAATAGTCCAGTTAGCTGACAGTTACTTTTAAGCTTAATATTAAGATCAGGAAGAAAATATTATTTTTTTTACAACATTTACGAATTTTTCTCGTACGGGGTATGTATTTAAATACATGTTGGCCTTACGGATATTCTGCTTAATTAACGTGAAGCTCCATTTGATTTTATGATAATTATATATTTAAATATAATATTATTCAATAGTCAATTTATAATTAGTAGTTGATTTCAACGCTGTTCTTTGTCTTAACAACCCAGAGAAATGAATACACATAAAATACTAAAGTATTTTGTTAGAGTATACAGTCCGCGAGATCTAGGCTGAACGTTGCATTTGTGTGGGTTCATGAATAGTTCAGGTGACGTCGGACGTCATCGTTCGATTTATTAACAGTGATAGATAAGGTTTGCTTTTTTCGTTGTACAATCATGGAAATGTGTTTGTGAGCAAGCAGTACAAAAAAAAACAAAATATTGTAACGATCTAACGTATAATAGAAAATTAAGAGGATGCAATGTCCGGTGTAGAAGAATTGATATATATTTTTTATTTATCTTTAATAATAAAATAATTTTTATATAGTTTTTTAGAGACGCCCACTCAAATGTAAAGCTCAGCTTGAGCATCGCGAACTGTGCTCCGATGTAAGAACAACTTACAAAATCGATTTACGATATAATGTCAGACATACTACAAAATATTTAACTACTTCTTTAATACTTACTCTAATTAGCAATAAAAATGCTTTAATATACATTGGAATACAAATTAAAAGTAACCACGTGTTGTCCCCAGTTGAACTCGACCTTGCGGCTATTTAGCAAGCTGTGTCTAATGGTCCAATATTTGACCCAGAAACATACAATTTATGTTTATAAAATCTACCTATTGAATTATTTTATGAGATTTTTTTTTCACATAAAATAAACCGTTATGTTACTTATTTGATTATAAATCAATTTAGTATAAAGTGTATATTATATCTGTCTAAATATATTTTTTTTAAGCGTATTTCTATGTCAATATTGATATATTTCTTATAACATCTAATAACATGTATTAATTGACCTTCGATTGATGTTATGAATGTAGCAACTGCATTTATTTTAATTAAATATACGTATATGATTTTTTATTCCGCACATAACGTGATAGTCGGAGGGAACAAAGGAGCCTAGAGTTAAGACACTCCGTTTCCCCATTTTCTGGCGAATTCTTGAGGCATTGCGTGTTGAGTGGCGGAATTAAACGCCGCATAAAGCATGTCTTATAACCTTGTAACCTATTGTTTTTAGTTTTTAATAGGATTGGTATGGATGTATATATCGGACAAATTAAAAAAATATAATTGAACAATATACGTCCTCATGTAGTTCAGTAAAAGTAAATACTATACAGACACTCATTTATAACAAAAGATAGCACAAATCGTAGGTAATTGATTGCATATATCTTACGTACGATTAAAACTGCCTGAATTTTCTAACTGCACAATACAACACAAGCTAAAATATCATCCACACCACCTGGATACGTGGCAATCCACTACTGTGTGGTTTCGTAGGAACTTCTTCCCACGCGCCACGGACTTGTGGAAGGGCCTATCGGCACACGGCAATGTTTCCAGGTCGACATGACATGGGTACCTTCAAAAAGCGTGTCTATCTCCACCTTAAAGGCCGGCGGCGGCAACGTACTTGTAGCTCCTCTGGTGTTGCACGCGGTCGTGGGCGGCGGCAATCACTTACCATCAGGTGACCCGAACACTCGTTTGCTTTGTCCTTTTCCATAAAAAACAAAAAAAAAACGTTGACAACTAGGAAAAATCCAACAGGTACTTCGAATTTCAAACCAACCTTGCGAATTGTTAAAATACCATACATAGCGATGTTTTAACACCCTTACGTGAACTGGCATACATATTACATAAAATCAATGAATTGATGTGTAATTATTTTAAAGTATTTTAATAAATTTGTACTTCGAAATAATTTATATTTGAGACCGGAGGATGCTCTACTACTACTCATGTAGCATGCTCTTCTCACTCACTCCGCGATGACCAACGCCTCACCATCCCCTAAAAATAAAATTGTTCGCGGGCCATATTTAGACCTGCGGACCACTGGTTGGGAACCACTGCTGTAGATGCGTATGTCCTTGTGACTGTGACATTCGACGTCAATTTTTTACTAAAAAAAATATTATATTCAAATGCAAATTATCTTCAAATAATAAGAATATATAATAATGGGAATTTCAAAAAAATAATAAAATAATAAAGATAAGGATTTTTTTACATTTTTTTTTAGTTTTTCTTTGGTGTTTTTTATCGGTTATGGACCAAGTGATTAAAAAGCGCATTATTTATAATTCCCTGCTATATCGTATAATCACCTAGTTATAGTGGACCAACTGATTAATTATTATATAAACTGCATTATTTATCGCATTGTATTGACATTATGCATATTGCTAAGTCACTATTGGGAAATTTAATATTAAAGTCACATTTCACAGTTAGTTTCAAATGCTCATTATTTTTGTATGGAAAGTGGATACGCGGACAAATTTTACTTTGTCCAACTTCAGTGAAACGGTTATTAATGTGTGTTGAAGTAATTAATCATAGATATTATGTGTCCATATCGTAGAGCTGACGATATCATGATATCATTAAGTATTTCATTAACTGATCGCATCTGACAAAATATTTAATAAAATGTATAACATTCTTAAATTCTACATAAAAATAATGTTATTATTCTAAGTTACTAATAATCTATAGAGAATTAGTTAAATAAAAAAAAATTACCTAACCTGACCTAAAAAAACCATTACATGATTTTGTAATATTCCAATTGAAGTATCAAAGTTATTTTAGGTTTTTTTTTTAATTTTTCTGACTAGAGTAGGTACGAGCAGGTTTCTTCCTTGTTTCCACGATGTGCCCAGCGAGGCCCCGATCAGTGCCGACCAAAGAGGAGCATAATCGGATATTTGGATGTACGTCACATCTGCCAGTCCTTAAGTCCCGCGTAACATGTTCAGTCAGTATTATATTAGTAAGAAGATTTCCTCACGTGAAAAAAAGACTTGCGTAAAAATGTGTACAAAATACAATAATTATTAATAATTTATTTCCAGTATAACGCACAGAATTCTTTTACGTGGTCTCTCTTTGTAGTATGAACTGAAAATTAAATAATAATAAAGCTGAGCTTGACATTTTTTTTTGTATAGCAGATTTTTACTTTGAATCCGATAAAATTTTTAAAAAATAATTTAATTTCTTATTTGTCAAAATGTAATAAAACATGTTTTTTATTATTCTGCCATATAAGTGACAAGCATTATGTATAATGCCCGGACCATTTAACTATGTATCAAATTGCCATCTTCATGCCTGTGCCCCTGCACCACGACTGGCCTCAAAAGATGAGGAAATATTTCTTATAATTTTTTTCATGATCCAATGTCTATAATTTGTCACTATCGAGACAGCCATCGGTTGAATTTTAAAGAAGATAATTTTTTTTTATGCCCTTCTATTATGAAGCTTAGTGATTTAAATAATAAATTAATGAATGATGAAAAATTTATATGACAATATATGATATTTGCTACGACTATTTGACAACTACACCAAGGCTGTAGGTTCTAAGCTGAACTCGGTTCCTAATCAATTTATACTACTAAGGTGAAATACTACTGGTCAAAAAATAAAATGATAAAATTTAAAATCTCTTACAATATTTCCCTCACAATGTACATACAATTGAACTAGAATTATAAAAATGTAATATTTTCGAATTCAAGCTTTATCAAATATCTAATATAATTTCATAAAAAACATATACTAGTAATAGATTTGATTTTGATTTTTTCCTTTTACCGGATAGTAAGGGTTAGGTATGGCAGAAAGGAAACACAATGATAATGTACATATTATATTTATTTACCTTGTAATAAAAATATTATTAAATCACTTTTCAGTCTATCTTTGTACATAGCAAAATGTAGACGTACTCTATTTTCTCGACATTTAATTTATATTCTAGGAACTCATAGAAGGTATACCACCAAGTTATACAGGGTAAGCTGATGATTGTAGATATAATTCCACAACTTTTAATGGTTAAGGTGTGTCTTTGTATTTGCCAATATTGATTTGTATATACTCGTATATTATGTAAAAATTTATTAATGAACTGCACAAATTTAAGCATAAGCTATAATGTAGACAGAAATATTTTAATCACTTTAAGGTAAAAATTAGCTCAGAAAAAAATTAATAACCAGATAACTACTAAATATACCAAACAAAGATGAAAAAAATAATAAAAAGTAAGCCCAAATTCACACCATTGTATTTGGTTAACATCAGGAAATGTTTTGTTAAAATATCTATCTGTTTCTTAATGAAAAGCAATGTAAACTAAAGGGAAAACAAAGCTAATTCTAAGGTTTCTTCCTCGTAGTTAAATTTGATGTGACCGACCGTTGAATATTGTTTAAGTACAATTGCGTGTGTGTACGAACTACGAGTCAACGCTCAAGTAACTAAGTTACTTTAAGTTACTTTAGTATTAGGTTGGATTTACCTAGGGGTTTTTTTATTTATATAGAGAACCCAATTGTTCATCCAGACTTCTCAGACGTCATCAAACTCATATTTAGAGCAACAATGAAATCAGACATGGCGTGGAGTAATGGGTATATTAGGTTTTCTTATTAAACTGATTTTTATTTCTTAAATATATGTACAACAATAGAAGAAGCCCATCAAACCGATTTACTTTTGTTAAGGCGTCATTTCCATTTGTCCCATGGTATAGCCGACCTCTTAGGGTTCTTCATCAGATACTCCAAAACTTAAACATGAACAGAAAAGTCCCACCACGCTGAATAAAATTTGGAAAGGTAAGGTATGTCGATATCAATAATATTTACCAATTATGGTCACCGGGTACTCTAGATCTTCGATGTGTCTACTTTTGATAATTTCCTTTTTATTTGAGCATTAAACTCTACCCCTGTATCAAATTTCAGCTCTCTGGGTCTGGGGGAAGTACTAGTTTTAACTTGATAATCTGTGAGTGAGTACGCGAGTTAGTCAGTGTCAAAATAGAGAAACTCTCCCAATTCTCCCGCTTTTCGAACCGCTCCCAATTCTCTGTCGAATTCTGAAGGCATCGCGTGTTCTTTGGCAAACCTCAGCGCCGCGCTTCGCCTTGTTACCAAAGAGATGCTTATGCCTATGCGGCGCGAATGTAATATTTAAAATTTTAATTTCCTCGCTCTCGTGGCTCGCTCTCGATACTTATTGAAAATGTGGAATAGAAATGTCTTAATTGTGCGGGATACAGCGTGAAGCTAAAAAAGTATATACAAAATATATCCTGTGAATTTAGAAAAAGAAAAAAAAATCTTAAGAACAATGTAAGTAATATACTTTAAATTATGATTTGTGGTTAAGCTGAACAAGACATAGCTATGCATGTATGTACCTATGTAGTATTTGCTCTTAACCCGAGGGAATGTATAAGTGCAAAAATTTCATTTTATATGAATTATTTCTTATAATCCAATAGCCACTAGCAAACCGTAATAAATAAGAATAAAATAATAATTCAAATGTAGCACCAGCATTTATCACTTCGGCAGCCGCACTCGCGGGTCGTTATTTATGTTTACAAATGCTTAAACAACGCCTAAGTATCCTCTGCCATTGACCTTTGCGTGTCTGAAAACCACGTTCTACGTCACTGCGGTGGCCACTGACCGACAATTCTAGCATATTCGTTGGCTTAATTGAAGTATTTTTTTTTATTGGTAAACAATATATATATTTTTTACCAATTTATAATCGTAAATACCTATTTTAACAGATAAACAAATTCATGAATACTATTATATACAAAGTGTGACTGTAAAACCGACTGGTTGTGGGTTCGATCCCCACTTGAGGAGATAAAATATTTACTCAAATTTATATTTTCATTTCTTCGCTCTGGTGTCGAGGCTAAGCGCGGCGTTGAGTTCTGCCACTCAATACTCAATGCCTCCAAAATTCAGCAGAAAGTGGGGAACGGAGTGTCTTAACACTAGGTTCCCTCTGCCTACCCTGCTTTGTGCGGGATATAGCGTGAAGCTAATTTAATTTTTTTTTAATGAATACTATAGTAGTAATATGCTTAGGTTTTAAATGATCATAAATTAGTTGCGAGCAATTTTTTCTAAATATTGATTCCTTGACATACTTCAAAATACACATACAAACATATATAAATATATGAATTAATTTCCAAATAAGAAATTAAAACATCGCGAAATTACAAAGTAAGTTTTATAATAATAAAATAAAAAAAAATAAATAAACCACTGCAAAGAGAGCCAGGCGTTGCATACTAAATAGTTTAGATATAGGTTTTTTTACGTTAACTCTTAAGCTTAACCAGTTTTATCGTCACGAGTGGAATATTTTGAACATAATAAGTAACAACAAAATAATTTATCACGAATGGTTTATTAAAATCATGTGAATCAAATTGTACGTGGAAGTTTTTGATCATTAATACATAATTTATGATTATATTAGAAATACTAATGCAGAATACTAAAATAATAGACATAAGTCTGTAAAAGTGAAATAATTGAAATGTATATTAAACGCACTAAACGCACCTTAGAGTACTTAATTTTTGTCCAATAAATAATGTTTGTTCCCAAAACAAATTAGCATCGTTTTTTTTATAAATTAGAAGAAGAGAATCTGTAAAATTTGACTTTAAAGTAACTAAGAAAGCTGAATGCTGTCTATTGCGTAGATTAGAGGAAATCATATAGTATTTGCTGGTGTCGAGGCAAGGCGCGGCGTAGAGATTCATCACTCAATACGCAATGCTTCTAAAATTCGGCGGTAAATGGGGTATGGAGTGTCTTAGCACTAAGTTCCCTCTGCCTACGCTGCTATGTGGGGGACAGCGCGTGAAGCTGATTTTATACAGGGTGGAAGCGTCAACGCTCTCTTTTCGGAAACTCTCTTTACATACAGGGTAAAATATTTTAAACCCATACCTAGAGAAATTAATCAAGATACCTCAACAGTTTAAGCGTAGGATTTTTTTTTCATTTCATGATGTTTATCCATACCTGTATTTCGTGTGACGCATTACGCATAGATACCAATAACGTTAACACATACTACTACGTAAATACTACTAAAGGTTAAATAACTTTGAACTTTACCGCAAGTACCTACGACTCGATTTCGGAATGAGGCGTATGCGGCGGTTTCCCTTTGATAGGTTTATGTCTGCGTGCGTCGTTCTTGATCGTCGTCGTCGTCGATAATTTTATTACTTATTTTGATTGAAAAAACAAATCAATTTATCATAGAATTAGAGAGTAAGTTAGTAAAGAATAGTCAAAACTGTTGTTTTATTTAAAGTGGTGCTAATAAAAACACCCTGTATAATATTCGCATATTATTCTTCAATAAATTATAGAAAAGTCTATATCGTGCCAGGTTAAAAAGCAATTGACTTTAGTGAGAATGAGCATTTTAGCTTTGTAAATAGTCTTTGGCAAAGATTAAGCTATTTGCTTACTCACTTCACAAGTGAAGACGTCAATGGCTTTTATAAGATGACGATAAATCATTCAGTTGTCGTAAAATATTTGTAATGTCACAAAAAGAAGTAAACAAACCATGAATAGTAACTATCGAAGTTAAGTTACACTCGTAACTTTATGTTAATTTTTGGCAACAAAAAAATATACATTGTGCTCAATACAATGTATACAGAAAAATATATACTCATATCTATCTATATTGAAATTAATCATGCTCCCATGTGTAATTTCGATGATGAAAATTGTGGGAATAATAATAAAACCGATTTAAAAATGCAGCTTTTACGCAACTAAATAAATAAAATATTACACATAAAAAAGTTTATACGTTTATAAATATGCCAATCACAGTCTTGTCGTTGGTTCACACTGGTTGCCATATCTGTAAATGGGTGAAAATTTAGGCTCTCTGACTATAGAGTTGAAAGTTTTAGATGTTAGTAAATAAGAAATACATGTATGCAATAGAAATATTATGTTAAAGCTCAAAGCTACATATGTTTATATAAAATTGTTAAAAAGTTATATAACATAATATTTCATCTTTAATATTTTTATTTTCTCATTTTGGTAGCGAGACAAAGCTTGACTTTGAGTTACACTACTCAAAATGTAATACCCCAAAAATTTAGCGGAAAAAGGGTAACGAAAGTGTCTTAATAGGTTCCCTTTGCCTATTCTGCGTTTTGCGGGATACAGCGTGAAGCACGAAAATAAAATAACTGAAGGTCCACGGGAAGTACTCTATAGGTATTGATAACGCGGCAAATTCCATATAAAATGCAGCAAAATCGATGCATAAATATTTGTATTGCTATTTTTTTACGTGCTTCTTATACCGTAATATTTAAAATTAAATTTATATTAAAAAAACCTACACGCGATTTAGATAAATGGCCTTGACAGATAGACGGACAAGAAAGTCATAAGGATTCCGTCCTTACACTTTTAGGTATGGAACTCTAAAAAAGATATAGTAAAATATAATTTACACTATTATATTATGAGAAAATCGTCTTTGTATTTAAATATTGTATAATACATTATATGTATACCTAATTTAAAAATAATACATATTATAGTTGGACTTTGTATATAATTATGTTTTAGTACATTTGAAGGTCGTGGTCGTTAATATAGGAAATCGGCATGTAGTTAGATATATATCAACATATATAGATATTATATAAATATAAATGTTTTATTCCACAAGATTATTACTGAATAAAATGTTCTCATCTTTAATTTAAATTGAAATTTATTGTAGAGAACTATAAAGTTTAAGCATATAACGTTTGTCGTCACCAACTTTAAAACTGACTATCAATCAGTTCAAGGTTGTTTTTCTGTTGGATTACAACATGATAGTATCTGTTTCCGGGCATCTGTGTTGAATTAAAGATCAAACTAGTGTAATTAATAAATGAGATGATATTGTATATCAATACATATTTTAATTAATTAATATACATATGATCGATACGAAGAAAAAGAGCTTGTAGACAGAGATGTAAGAGTATCTATTAATTAATTATAACTATGTATTGCTTTTTTGCTTGCTTTAAAATTTTAAATATTGTTACTTTTTTAAAAGTGGTTCCTATACGTGTATACTAATATAATCTTAAATGCTTTTTGTACGTAATTTTTTTTAGTAATTAGTTGTCTAAATTCTTGTACATACAATAAATAAATATATTTTGTCTTTTTTTAAAAAACGTGGAACGTTTTTATAGATATATCTTGTTTATGAAACGGGATTTTTTCCACAATATGTAATAACTCTTTAGTGTATATCCGAATTTTGAACGTGAACCATGTATGCACACACATAGCCTTCAATAGACTTTCACTACATTCCCGGTGTAAATTGGTATGATTAATACTTATTTAAAAAAAAATTGGATCTATTTTACATTTTTCTCGCTAATATTAGCTATCCCCCAAGGCTGTTATAGGAGGTTCAAAGAGGTTTTAGACTTTTAGATTTGGAGGAATATATATGGATGACATTTTTTCCCATCATATAATTAAGGAAAAAAATCTTGGCGGTAAACTAAAAAGTTTTTTGTTTTAGTGAACTTATAAAAGACGTTTAACAGGTGAGAAAGAAAGTATAGAAAATGTGGCCCGGTACAATGTAAGCGGATCCTTGTTGCAGGTTGTAAAATCTGTACATAGAGCCAGCAATAAAGAGACGCAGGGCATTACAGGTAGATTCTAGTAAGGATTTCAGGAAGAAGATGAAGAAGAACGTGCTCAGGTGGTTTAGACCTAATGATTGAGGGAAGAAAGGATGGTAAAAAATATGAAAGAAAAATGAATGGCAAGAAAGGAAAGGGTGAGACCTCGGTTGAAATTTGAAAACACATTACCATTGGTATCGGAGAAAGGTCACGTAAAAAAACATGAAGACTTCTCAAAGGGCATGTATGTGCGGGTTGATGACAGTGGACTTGGCGAAATACGTATGCAGAGAACGTAGCGTTTAGCGCTCTCAATTTATCCGCAGGGTTGCCACAGAGAAAGGAAATAAAATAAAGATTAACAATTAATTATAAATGAACAAAGAGTGGACAATAACATTTTTTTAATAAAATTATAACTATTATATCATTAACTCCATTTAGTAATATACACACACTTAGTATATATAAAAAATATAAACCAAAAACAAGTAATACTACGATAATAATTTACACAAAATTGGTTTTTTTTTAACGTAATGAAGCTTTGTGAGGTTGGTGGGGAATTCCGCCTGATATCGGCTTTTACGTACATATATTTTATTCTTTTTATAATATCTTGTATATATTTGTATAGAATATATTTATATGAATATTTTGTTTGTCATTGTTGTTTCAGATGTGTCAAATATAATATTAAATGGATTCGAAAACAGGAATGAGATGAAGAAGTATTTCCCAAGATTCTATAGTAATAAAAGAATTCCAAATTAATTCCTAGACAAATATAAAGCATACCTTACATTCTTGGCACCAGAGGGCGGCCGGCAAAGAATATTGCCGGTATTACAGCTGTCAAATGCCATTGCATTCTTGTGATTCGTTTAAATAAGTTTGTTGTTATTAAGAAAACGTATAAAAATTGGAACGTAGCGAGACTCGAACCCGCGCCTACTCAAAACCGACCAGGCGCTCTGACCTCTAAGCTAAACATTCTCATCAAACTACGTCGAAATTTTTATACGCTTGTTAAAACTTATTTATGTTGTTAGCATCTCTGTATTATCGTTTGGCAAGAGAGAATGCTATTTATTAAATATTTTTAATAGCATTGCCCACTCGGAAGGTTTTAACTATAACTAATTATTTGAGAGGAATATTGAGCCAAGACAGTTGCTCGCTAAGACAACAACAAATTTCAGTACCTCAGGGTCGTCGTCATTGTCGAAGAGCCCAGATATTTTTGAGAACATTTTCCGGCCGAGATCAAAAGAAAACTGTAAATGGTTGGATGCGATACAGGACAGTCCAACTCCACTATAAAAGACTAGTTTATCACTTCCTAACTGCAGACGCAGTGGATGCCCTAAGGGGCGAGCTTGAATAGTCAATATCTCTCGAGGAGATGGGCTTTGATCCAAATAAATTAGTGCTGTTTTCGTAGTCATAAATTCTCATGGGGGCTCTATTATAAACACTTATATGCTGGTCCAGACATACAAAGGTGGAATTCTCATATTTCTATAGAATCAAAGAAATTGCTTCATCTCATTATTTCATCATATTTTCTTAACATATGATATTTATTTTGTTGAAATTCAAAACAGTCATAATATATATTTTTTAGCACACCATATATGCGTAAACGATTCAAATATAATAAGATTGAGTTAATATTATAAATATAAAGTATAATTATAAATTATAAAGTACTTGAATTTTATGAGATATTTTTTTATAAAAAAAATGTTTACATTAGAATTGTATACGATAATGTTTTAGGTAATAATATTTTTTTGTCGAAATTTGAATTACTTTGGTATTACGACCTTGATATTAAAGTTTTTGTTTTGATTTTGCTATGTATGATTTTTTATTGCCAACTTAAACTGGAAAAACAAACAGCATACATGTCGTATTACCGTGTTTAGTTCAATTAACGGCTGTGCTCTAATTTTATAAGATAATCCCTAAGACATAATAGAGAAATTTTCCGATTTTGTAAAGTCTGCTATTTGCTGCAAAGTGATTTTGCAAGCGTTATTTTGACTACTAAATGTTTAGTCTCTTAGTTTTACCTACACTAAACAGTAATGATTGATAGATTAGATATCAAGTTTAGGCAAAGAAAATCTTAAACATTTTTTTAATGATTACAAGGTTTAAATTGCAAGTTAGAATTATACCCAGCAAAACGGCAACTGGACTTTGTTAATTGATTCAATGTAAATTATTATTTTTTAAAAAAATCCATGATAATTATACCATATATTGATATGTTAATATAGTTTGGATATGGATTTTATAATCGGTTCAATGCCAGTAAATTAACATTAATACAATTAAACTGCGGTTAAGAGTGCCGCAGTTGTGATTTTCTGAGAAAAAAATCTTAACAAGAATTAATTCTTGTGACGCACGAATGGTAAAACCTAGCCTAGTATTTAAATTGTTTATGAATACTATGTAATTTTCCAAATAATCTATATGTATATATATATATATATAATAAAATTGAAAACGTCGTAGAGAAAAAATATTATTAAATATATTAACCTCTCCTTAACATTTAATTTTTGTTTCATTTAAATCCGTTCATAAAAAAAAATCTAAAACAGCAATATAAAATATTTTGTACCATAAAATATCTGGAAAACTAGAACTTTAGTTTCTAATATATGTATATGGTTTTTAAAATGATAATGTTATTAGAACACGAATAAGTTCAGTTTAAAAAAAACAAATTGTTTAGTTCGAGCCGACGTAGCCGCGGACGGGTGTCTAGTATTGGAAATATGTGTTTAGTTGTTTTATTTAATCACGAGCACGACGATGCTTTGGAAGACGTAATATTATACAATATATTAGTATAATAAATCAATAAACTTTTCCTCTATATGCTATTATAACTTTTCCTCTATTGCCTTTTTTTTATGATGTATGATGATGGAGCTGTTGGAGTCTGTTTTCCATGTCCGTTCAGACGTCAGCTAATATGAGTATTATTTTTTCGATTTTTTCAGTGTTTTTAGTAGTTACCTTTTAAGTAGTTCTTCTAAGTTTTTCTTCTTCTTTTTAAGTTCTTCTTCTTCAAATCCCACATTTTATTAAAATGGGACAAAACGAGAAGCATCATCTTTCAAATAAAATAAATATAAAGAATCATTAAAATCGTCTCACCCAATAATTTATAAAATTTAATAATTAAATGACGCTTAACCAGACCATTTCATTTAATTAACATAAAAATATCTTTACTGGAAAGATGGAAATATTATTGTAACTTAAAAATCTTAAATGAAACGAACACTCAAGGCGTACAATCAATATTATAATTGTCTCTCCCAACTGCAGGTTAAAGATTTCCATTCAATTAAGATCCTCCTTATTACTTTTGGTTTTTCCGAAGCTTTATCGATATTTCAATTATCGATTTACTTTTCCCTTCTCATTTATTTAGAGATACTGGATAATGAATGAGAAAGGTTAATGCCAATAATATTTTGTCTAGTCACTTAGAGGAAGATTTTTTCACTTAGATTTTTTTTGTTTGTAACATTTTTTGATTTAGTTTCAAGTTCACAATCATCTCATGAATTAAGCCATATTCAAATTGCGTTAAATATGACGTGTATATTTACGAATGTATGTGTTTTTATTCATATATCTACTAATGCTTGTTAAATATGTTAATGTAATAGTTACAAGATTCCATTACGATCATTGACAGAAATCCACGTGCCTCGTCTCACTTTGCTTGTATGTATACATAAAACGTTAATAAACATACTTGTTAGTTTCCACTAATAATAAATTGTAAATGTAGTTAATATAAAAAATTGTGTAAGAATAAATTTTTCGATAATTTATAGCAAAACATACATTAAATCTTGTATAAGCCAGTATATTTTGATTTTCGTTTGGCAGCAGTCATGTTTTTTTCTATGCCAATACTAATTTATCAAATATTCACAAGCCCTAAGATATATTTTCATTCTTTTTAAATATCACATATATATTTAAAGTTTGATGTTGTCCAAATGTTGATCGCAATCAATGGTTGTTATATAGTATCCTTGATGCTGCAAATTGCATTTTGTCGTACAAAGAAGGAATATTTTATAATTATCAATTGTGACTAAGTTTATGCCGGTAATGTATGACTTTGTTCATAACTGTATTATATATTGTAATTATATATATATATATAATAATATATTGTAGTATATATAGTAATTTTATTTATTTTACTACTGATGATACCTTTATCATGCTTATGTGATAAAAGTTTCTACATATATTTAAAAATATGGCGTGATGGAAATTAATTAAAAATTAGTTTCCATCACGCTGTATGCCCCACACTGCAGACAAAGCAGAACAGCAGGAAGCTAGTATTAAGAAACTCCGTTCCCCACCTTCCACCGAATTCTGGAGGCACCCGAGTGAAGAAATGGAAATATAAATTTAAATAAATGTTTCATTTCCTAGAGTGAGGAGTGAACCCACAACCAGTCGTATTTACAGTCACACTGGCCTCTACATATATATGTTCAACTAAACATATGTTTAAAAATTCTATAAAATGATAATATTTCTGTTTACATGCAAGTGCAGTACTGATAGAAATACTATTTTTTGAATTCAGTATATTAAAAAATGTTTTTCTTTTGTGTACATGTATTATAAATTAATGGCAAAGAAAAAATTTAACGAGACAAACATTCAATGATATTTTCGTAGCGCGTCTACGACGTAGCAGTCACTTACAACCCTTATAGAGTCGTTAGTTAAAATGTTAGTTTTTGGTATATTTAAATTTAAAACTTCCACTAATGTGTTTCGACAAATTATAAAGTTGGATTTATATACCACAATATGCGCAGTGCATCTGGCATATTTTTTTGTTCGTATGAAGGTAAAGCCCAACAATCCAAAAAAGAAATATCAATGTCAAAAAAGTTTATTAAAGTAAGATCCGTGACCGCGGCTAGTTTTTCCTTATAAACTTTACATCTTCTATACTTATAATAAAATCGTAAAAGATCGATGGCTGTACGTGGAAGATATGTTAGAGAAAAATGTGATTGTCGGCATTTAATAACGTAATAGAACCCATAACTATGAATTTTATTATTTTTTGCTTCACGCTAATCTCAGAAACGGCTTAGCCGATTTAATTGCATTTTTACTGTTGTATTTTAACAAGTTTCCCATTTAGTGTTTATGTTATTTAAAAAAAAAGTAATATCATTTCAAAGAATGTTTTTCAAAAAAATTGTTAGTTATAAATAACTGTTTTGTTAAATTCGCTGAAAGTTTACTTTTCATTTACATTTAAGTTAGGTAGAGATAATGTTTTTAAAATGATATTATTATTAGAATATGAAAAAAAAATGCAAATTAATAAATTAATAATAACGAAGTTCAAGTGTTATTTATAAAGATAGTCTGTTATTCACAGAACTCGTTTATTTTAACTAATGATGATATTGTTATTTATACTATATTAACTAAGAGGCTCACATCATGTTTCATTATTTTCTTTTTCTATATAACAAAAAATGAATGTATTAAAAGTAATAAAAAAAATGGTGTATAAAAAAACGTTTAATATTCTTGATCGAATTATTAGATATAAGACAACGCACAAAAAATGTGAAGAGTAAATCTTAGTTAATTTATTTAAATGAATTCTTTTTAATTAGGACCACATGTTATGCTTAAATTCCAGTATAAAAAAATTCCATAATATGTTTTACGATCTTGATTCCATATAGATCGTTAGCAAAATCGATATTATAACTTTTGTCGATTAATTAAATTACAAAAAATAATAATTATTAAATAACAACAGACCTTGAGGCCATCCGTGGCGCAGGCGCACAAAGTGTGACTGTAAAATCGACTGGTTGTTGGTTTCGTACTCCACTCGAGGAAATGAAATATTTACTTACATTTATATTTTCAGCTTCACGGTACGTTGCTGCTGTAGATACAGCGTAAAGCTGATTTTAATTAATATTTGCACTTCTTCGCTCTGGTGAGTTCCGCCATTCAACATGCAATGCTTCCGGAACTCGGCGCAAAGTGGGAAAAGATGTGTCTTAGCACTAGGTTCCCTCTGCCTACCCTGCTATGTGCGGAATACAGCGTGAAGCTGCTTTAATTTGATTTTTTTTACAACAGCGTTTGTCATGAGGAAAGTTCACTCATACTGTATGTAGATACGTCCCTTTTAACAACGATGTAGTTTTTTTATGTTTAAATTTAAGAATTTTACAAGTTCTTTACGTAAATGTGTTGTTCCTTACCATACTGTTGCTAGGCAGTTTAGGGACGTTTTCGATATTTGATATTTAAACATTATTCTAGCTTTACGCTCTATTCTTGCATTCCATTCGCCATTTTTCGCTTTATTCAAGATATTGCGTATTCAGTGGCGGAAGTCAATGTGCGTTTTGTTTAAAAAAACATTTGTTATACAAATATTTTTCCAAGTGGTAATCGAATCCACAATCGTCACATTAAGTGTAGTATTTCTTAATGGTACTTAGATTTTCAAGTTTTAAGTTTTTGTATTATTAATAATATTATATGTACTATAACTAAATAACATATATATGTATAAATAGCAGCAAGAACAGCCACAGTTATGTGGACCTTCAAGTGACGCTCATTGCTTTCCTTTCAAACCTGTTATGTTAAACGGTTTTGTTTTTGCATGATTTATAACGTCTATCAGAATATTTTTTATTTAAAAATTATCGTGTGTTACTTTTTGTTATATATATTCCTAAATTAATTAAATTTTAAGCATATATTTTTTGTGTGTGTTTATATTTGCCTGGCAGCCTCAAATACAGGGAATCCAAGTTTACGCGTCAGTCTCTATTCCATTAAATAAATTATCGCCTTGTTAGAATATAAGTCACACTTTTCTTATCTGTAGGTGGTGAAGATTTGTCGTAAATAACTTTATTTTTATTTTGTTTTATTATCATTATAAAATATTGTTGTATGCGTTATATTTAATGCTTAGCTACAATTACTTTCTTACTAGTAATTATTTAATGTGAGTATACAACATATAGAAGACACATTGTTATAATGCTTGTCTTCTGACCTAATCACATCGGGAAATACCCTATTTTTATAAATTATTTTTTTAACATTTGCCTCTTATTACATGAAATTTTGCAAATCTATGTATTGTAATGTTAAATATATTAAATAATGTATTTTTCTTTTAATATTAAATATATTAAAAGAAAAATATATTATTTAGCCTCTTTTGTTTTTTTTTTATTCATAATGTAGGAACATATGTATACATAATATGCGTGATAATGTTTGTAATGCAAAAATTCATTAATTCAATTATGTATATTATTTTTTTAATTTTGAAAGTTCCGTAAGTTACAGGGTAAGCTGTACAATGGCATTGAGATATTAATTACGGTAGCGTACTGAATTACTATTTATAAGTATTTAAAAGAAAACATAAATAAATAAAGATATATAAATTATCATAAAACTAACATCGACTCTATAAGATTACAAGGTTTACAATTAATCATCTATTTATCGTGTTTGGCTGGACGAGGCCTTTTCTCTACGCCTTTACGATTGGACTTGACGATTTCGCACATATTACGAAAGATATGATGAAATTTTTCCAACGTGGTCGAAGCGAACGGATATGCTTCCGTGTAACAGCTTACGTTATACATTCGCGTGGAGGATCACCTTGGTCTTCTCAAGGTAAGTCGCGGTTGACCTTCGGTCCACTACGGGTAAATTAGTGACTAAAAGCAATCATGTCAACGTCCGAGTATGTCTGGACTGGTGACCCTTGGACCAGCGAAGACCTTCAGCTACTTGCTGAATGGTATTAATAAGCATCATAAGATAAGAATTTGTAGTGATTAATGATATGAGTTATGCACTCGTCTACTACGTCGTTGCGTAAAGTAAACTGTTTATTGTACTTACTCGGTCTAGGTAGGTAGGTAGGTCTAGGTTAAATAAAAATATCTATTTCTAGTAATGGTCTCTGATAGCAAGCAGCTAATATTTCCCAATTACTATATAATTAGTAAAAGGTGAATTTGTGACACACCGCACGTTAACTTCAAAACTACCTTGTACAGCCGGCAGGTTAACGTCCTGTCATTTTTATATATATTTTTTACTAAAAATATATATTTACTAATAATAATAACAACGACGTCAATACCACTAGGAAGAAAACGGGCGGCCTTGGTATATACTGGATATGCCTAAAATTGTCAGATTTATTAATAAACTCGAACAATTCACCAACAGTAAATTTAACAGAAAGTATAAACAAGGAACTATCAAATTAAAGCATTAAGCTGCATTTCTATTTACTACCTATCTACATCAGTTCAGTTCATTTATAAACAGTTTTATACGCGTCATCCAATTGAAAAAAAATATAAAAATTATAGTTTTTTCAGTTTTTAATTTCAGATTGGAGTAGGAAGGAATCTAGTATGAGGACACTTCAATTTCTGCTGAATTTTTGAGGCATTGCGCGTTGAGTAGCGGAACTCAATATCGCGCTTTGACTTGGTAGGTACCAGAGCAAAGTAAAAATATCAATAAATAATAATTCATTTCCCAGAGTGGGAATCGAACCAACAACCGTCGCGTTTTCAGTCACACACTTGTGCCACTGCACCATGACGGAATCATGTATGGCAGTATGTATGTTGTTAAAGGTATTTTTTATCCAATAAATGCTTTTTAAAAGCAAAGGTTATTGACGCGTGCATTAATATCCGCATTATGCATTTTTTTATTTAAAAACATGCAAATATTAACGTCTTATAATTATTAATTACAGAAAGATTTAAATTAACCATTACAATTAAAATGTATTAATGTTATAAAATAATCTGTAATCAAAATGACTTATTTTAATAAATTAAATAACCATATTATATTAAGGAACAATACCATATTAAGATTGATCATAGTGAAATACTTATACAAGTTAGTATGATCTAGATATTTTCGCATTGGCTTATCTATATATATATTGAATTGAAAATTGATTGAAAAAGGTTTTTTTCCGTCCTCTTCTTACTTATAAATAAAAACTTGTGTACTAACACTCAATTTAAAATTTAACTTTAATTTCGAATTCTATATCTAATTTTGTGATTATGGCTTAGATTTGAAATTTTTTCTTAATATATTTTCTGACCTTTTTTATTCCTAATAAAAAACATCACAGGTTTTGCAACGGGAAATCTTGAATAAGTAATATTTAAGGCTAAGACAGGAAACATTTTTTTTTATCTTTTTGGTATTATTAAGCATCTTAAATTTTATGCCATGTGTAATTCGCGAGAGCACCCTGATAGGGGGTCCCACCAAGGCGATGTGCACTATTGCGACCCGCTGCGTCGTTGTGGGCCGCCAGCCAACACGCTATGTCCGAAACAGCAGGAAATGGAGAACGGAGCTAAAAATAGCTACGTGGAATGTAAGATGAGGGATGGAAAAAAAGATGAATGAATTATTAGGTGTGATAAATGATAGATTTGGATGTCGCCTATGTGACTGAGACCAATCGGAAGGGCAATGGCACTGCCTACCGGGCTGTCAAGGCGTAGGTGCGTTATTGTCCTCTCGATTTTTTAGTGCAGTGGTTGAATACAAGGCAATCACCCTTAGACTGCTTTGGATTCGCTTCAACCTGGGGATGAGAAAGATATTCTTATTAGCTGCGTATGCACCGGTATCATCAGCTCCATTAGGCGAAATGGAGGAGTTTTGGGAGAGTCTTAGGGACGTTCTAGGTAGTGTTAGAGGGAATGAAAAAATAATAATATGTGGTGATATGAACGGATGGGGTATGTCACCATATTTGATCATCTTGGGTTCCCAATGAAGAGATACACATCTGAATGAGAGATGCAGATCTGATTGTCACGGTAAATATGAAGACATACGTGCTTAGCTGGTTTGTGTACGTCGAAAGAGTGACTGATGAAAGAATGGAAAACATTTATGAAGAGGTTGCTGATAATGGACTAGGTGAAAGAGGTATGTAGAGACTGTAGCGTTTGGCGCCCTATTCTCTCTGACTACCCTGCTAGGGATAAAGCGTGAAGTTAAGTTAAGTTTGAATTTTGCTGCATTACACACGACGTTTAGTGAATCTTGCGAACAAATAGATAGAAAGTGGAAAAAGAGGTAATAGCTTCATTCTTCTAAAAGAGAAAAAGCGATCGTTTTCATAGCTTAGGCGCTTAATTACAAAAACAAAAATATTTAAAAAAAGTTAACAAGTCACAATTTAAATAGTTTTTACTGCGATTGCGTAATCAGGATATGTTTACAGGAAAAAATATGTACAAAAGAGTTAATAAATATTCGTGTACACTTTGAAACATAATATTTGTCGATCGTTATTTGTATGCGCAAAGGTCGCCTCCAGCTAGTGCTGGCCAGTACAGGTACAAGTACAAGTATTACGAGTGTTTGCTCTGTGTCCGACGGATGACGGAATGTTGTGTTACGACTTACAAACCAAAGTCATGGTTACGATTTTCCAACTATCTGAAGATACCATTTTTAGATGTGAAATACAAAACAATACATTTGTTATCAGCTCACGTTGAATCCCAGTCATCGCAGGGTAGGTAGAGGGAAGCTGGGAACTTGCTAGCTGTGTTAACACACGGTTGCCCTTGAGACATTACCTTTCCCCATCTTTGCCTCGACAAGAGCGAGAGCGAAATTAAATTATTAATGATTGATTATATTTCTTCGGGAGGGAATCGAACTCACAACATAACGCGTTTGCTGTGACGCGTGTGTCGCTACGAATGGCCTCAAAAGTAGTTAAGAAAAACAGTTATTCATAATAAAAAAATCATTTTATTATATTACAATGAATATGAAGTAATTATTTGAAATCTCATCATCTTTAATTATATTGTAATTTTATAACAACAAAAACCTAAGATAAAAGGCACGAGTTCAATACCAAGTAGTTACTGACAAGATATGTAGTGTCTGTTTTTGAAAATATATATATAAATTTTCTTTATTTCTAAGAACTTTTAAAGCTAAGTGTGCGATTAACGTAAAATATTACAAAATAAACGGAAGAAATCATGAAATAGTTTGCAATATCATTACTTAGGTATTAATAATTTTTTTTAACCGTCTAAACAACAATTACACTAATAAATCAACACCGTTTCAGCTTTGCTAAAATGACGTAGGTCTAAGTGCTCTGGGATCTTAGGATATACCTATATAAATTGTGAAATTCATGTCCAGCTTACATTGAATAGACAAAATTGTGCGTATTTTTTTATATTAAGGCACCGTACAATCTCCTTCGTGTCTTCTCCATACAACGTGACATTGGCGAAGTGATATGTGCTCTACTGGCACGCTCGGAACGCCATAATCAAAGAACCAAACCATATTTAGGCGTGTTTTTCGAATGGTTTTGTGAATTTCATTGTGAGTTAAATTAATTTAGATAAATAATTCATTTGAATAGAATTTTCGTTTTAGCACGCGCCCCCTGCGTGCTATATAAAAATATTGCTGTCAATACCGTCAACTTCATTTGGAATATCCGACGAAACGACAACATATAAGTCAACTGTTCAATTAAATTCTTGAATTCGCTTTATATGTCAGATGTTTTTTCGTTCTTCATATTTAATATTGGCGTCAAAATCACTTTTATTCGAAATATAAATCTAATCCATGCTTCTCACATGGGCAGTTCTATGTGGCCTGCTTCTTCCTCCTTCTGATTTATACGTTTACGCTCCAAATTGAAATACAAGATCGACTTTAATATAATGCATCGAATTGAAAGTAAATTAATTAAAAAATATTTAAATATTTGTGTAATGTATTTCCTATTTATGTATTTTAGGTGGTGTCATAGCAGTAGAATCGACAACGTTGAATTTGAACATTGAATGATCCAATGACCAATGACCAATGATCTTATACTAAAAAAAAATAAACAACGATCCGTTACGATTTTATTATAATAGAGTATAGATATCTAACAAGCCTTATAATTGTAAGATGCTATTTGTTGGCAATGCGCGGTGTTTCCTGTGCCTACTTGCAGTAGGCACCTGCATAAGTGCCCATGGTATGGGAACTTACGCCCATCTTGTAACATAATGCGACAGTACTAATTATACGATAGTGAGTACAAGTCTTTGTGCTGAGAATGTCGTAAATCCACGATTTTGTCTTTTTTGTTACGTAATTATTAATAACTTTTTAATAGCAATACAACATTAACTTTATAATAAAACAAAAAAATATGATTTTAAATAAAACTATTTTAACCGGACTAATCGCGTATATTTAGTTTTGTATACATTTTTGGAAACCCGACGTTTTGAACACTTTGCAGTAGTCCGTGGTCACGGGCAGACTGATCAAAAAATATGAATTCAAAAAATTTAGTCTCTTTGTGTGTACGTTTGTGCACAGTAGTTTTATTTTTTATTGTTTAAATCGGTTCATAAATATAAAAGTTATATTAATAAAAAGTGCTGTCTTCGACAAAAATACTATATGTATGGCTATATGGTTTTTTGTTTCCCAAATATAGATATTAAAATGTAATTGTTATTAGATCATGAAAGGGTAAGTGTGATCGAAGTCGCGATCGGATCGCTAGTCTGCAAATTATAGACGTCTATGTGAATGACAAAATAAAGATAATACAGTAAACGATTTTTTTAGTCACAGCTTTATTTGTATTTTGATGTATATATAAACACAATATATGTATAAGGCTAGCATATTAATAAAATGTAAACTATTCGTTTCTTTATTGAAATGAAACTATTTCATTCATTCTTCTCTGTCCACTACTGATTCGTTATAAGATAGTAAGCTTGACGCATTTTCAAGTAAACATACGCACGTTGGTATTTCCCCGAGTATTTTACTTAACAATTGAGATAAATTGTCAACTTTGTACGTAAGGTAAGTGTGTGTAATAAGATTGTTAAGATTATTATTATTTTAGTGCCCTGTATTCGCTTTGCTTTGTAAAACCAGCTTCACGTTGTATCAAGCACACAGCAGGGCAGGCAGAGGGAACCTAGTGTTAAAACACTCCGTTCCCCACTTTCTGCCGAATTCTGGAGGCATTGGGTGTTGAATGGCAGAACTCAACTCCGTGCTTAACCTCCACACCAGAGCGAAGAAATGATAATATAAATTTAAGTAAATATTTTATATCCTCGAGTGGGAATTTAACCCACAACCTGACTCTACCATTTATCTCTGTTATCGTTATAGACCTATAAAAGCTTTAAAGTTATCTTAAAAACTGTCCATTCCATCCCTTCCTCTTTTATCAAAAAATACTTAACAAATAACTAGCGACTTTAAACAAATTTTCCAGAAGATTATATCGTTAATAAATTAAAATTATTTCACCACCCTTTGAAACATTTAAAAGATATTAACCATTGCTCTTGATATTAAGGAACTTATATTGTCGGTCAGAGAAGTGACTAAAAGAAAAAATCTGCACTCTTTACCGTCACTCTTGTAAGGACAGTGCCTGTATGAAAAAGTGATCCAAAAATAACCTATGATCTTAAAATATATATATTTTTAATTTTCACTCATAATATCATTGTATATGTTAATCAATACTATTTATACTATAGTGTACCAAAGCTTGCGGTTTTATTTGTTTTGTATTTATTGTAAAACTAACTAGTTCGTTTTGTAGTACCTAGATGATCTATATATTTAATTATTAACATTAAAATATTGATTCAGTCTATCTCTATTACACGCAACTACCTTACAACACCACACTTACATATCAGAACATAGATCCACAAGGAATATTGCCAATTTATGCGACGAGAACTTGTTTTGTTGTCATTATTTTTATCATTAACATAAACAAGTTTTATTTTATGATTGTCAACTTGCGATGATAGTTTTGCTGATTTAAATATATCACATGTTAACAAATTATTATTATTAATTTATTTTATAGATAAAACTATATTTTTAACTCTTCGTATTAAGCTAAAAGTAATATTTAATATTCACGTATACGTTCCCTTTGGAGTATAAAGCTTTTGAGTCAACACAACCAAAAGATAATTGAGCATTTATGCATCGTTTTTGCTGCATTTTATACTTACATTCGTCGCATAATCCAAACGTAAGGGTACTCCCCGTGGACCTACAATTATGAAAATTGAGACGAAGTGAGAGCTTACAATATAAATAAGGGGAAAAAAAGAAAAGTGAAAATTTATAGGTATTTCATTAAAAATCATTAATAAAGTAATGTCATGTAATAAAGTTGCTAATATTTGTAATTCATTACATTAGTGTATAGACCCGCAGACTTTACCTTATTACCTTTTATATGTTGTATTTCCTGTTCCCGTATTTGATCGAGTTTTATTATCTTTACATTTTTTTTATTTAGCATTTTTCGAGAAAGAAAGGCAGGAAGAAAAATAAATTATTCCTTTCTCAACTTTCAGAAATGCTTTGCTCGTTGTGCCACGCGTGCGCAATAAAAACACTCAAATATTTTGTTGCAATTCTTTTACAAATATTTTAAGCGTTTCATTTATTTTATTGTATATTTTGACATTCATTTGATATTTTATATTAAAAAAATATGATATAAAAGTAATTAATTTGCTTACAGAAAGCAGTTTATGTAATAGCCTAGGTATTTTAAAATTTACTAGATATTTTAAAAACTACCATTCTAATGGGCACAGTAATATTAATCAATATTTTTAACAGTATTTTAATAAATTGTTTTGTGCACCTGAAATTAGACTCATAGAGTCCCACACAAACTATTGGTATCTAACATTAATCAGCTTCATGCTGTATCCGGCACACAGCAGGGTAAGAGCAGAGAGAACCTAGTGTTAAGAAACTCCGAAATTCCCTCCCCATTTCTGGAGGTAAATTTAAGAACTAGTAATTCGAAGCGCATGTTCAAATTAAAAATATATATAATACAATATAAAGAATTCATTAGAATACTGTCGTCATCGAATAACCACTTAGCCGAAGCAAATAATGCTCAGTTTATTTACAAATTATTTCTACGACGCCATAGTCTTCTTGAGTATGACATACGACATGGTGTGACTGTATAGTGTATAACTTAGATAAATATGTACCCTTTCTCATCTGCTACATATGCATATGTATTTTTACATAAAAATTATACACACACAGGAGCACAAGCCTGTGACTGTTATAAATACGACTGGTTGTGGGACCAATCACCACTCGAGGAAATGAGATATTTATTTAAATGTATATTTTAATTTCTTCGCTCTGATGTCAAGACAAAGCGCGGCGTCGATTAGCGTTACTCAACACGCGATTCCTCCAGGATTTGGCGGAAAGTGGAGAACGGAGTGTTTTAACACTAGGTTCTCTTTGCCACACTGCTGTATGCGGGATACAGCGGGAAGCTGATTTAAAAAAATTGTAAAAAATTCGGACATTTTAAAATTTCCTCCAATATATATTTCCAGATTTGTCCGGGAACCCTTATATCTAACTGAAATGAAATACTACTACTTAATCTGCGATTGAACATGGTGACAAATTTAAGATTTAGAAATTGTAAATAAATAAATATATTTATTTAATTTAAATTGAGTATTTATTTTTCATATTTATTTATTATTGCATAGTCGTTACCTTATAATACATATTGTATAGGAGGTTAAAAGTTAATAAGTAACTATTATTTTCTTATTTAACTTGAAATTGAAGAACCACAAATGGTTCCTATTTTATTACTATAAATAATAAGAAAAATACATAAAATATAATGATCTAAACAAAAGTAGTAATCTAAAGAATGTATGTATTTGCTCAAGTCTCAACACACATAGCCACGTGTATAATATAGTTCGTTCTCTCGTATTTATTTTGACAATTATCGTAAATTATTTATAAAAGATAAATAATTTTAAATTTATTAATATTATCCATTAAATACTTTTATTTGTAAATTTATAAAGAATATATTTTGTTCATTTATCATTCACTTACATTTAAATAAATTTTCTTTTGGCCCACACATGAATGTGTAAACTTTTTATTCATACGAACTTAAGTAATTTTAATGTAAAAACAATATATGAGTATAAGTATCTGGGCCGGGTATTGTATAAAGCCGCTGTTATTTATATTTTTTTATTTATTACTATTTTATAATACGTCTTAAATTGTCCAGTCTTACGATACAATAAAAAAAATGTCTGTCTATTTGTCTGTACAACATACACATTTTCAAAAATACTAGACGAATTTAAACAAATTGTCCACCTAGGATGTGATCGATTTTTCACTGTATCAATAGTGAAAAATCGATGTTTTTATTGATATATTTGTAAAAAAAACTATTAAATATATAGAATTTGAGTTAATTTCATATAAAATACATACGCCCGATAAACCTAAGTTTTAACTTTGATGTTTAGTTTGTATTGCCGTTGACGTACAATCCTTAAGTTGGTACGGAATCGTCATTGGGCGAGTTCGACTCACACTTCACCAGTATTTTTTTGTACACATACAATACGTGTGAAAACATATTATAGTGAATACAAAATGTAAAACGTGATGCTTAATAAGTATTTACCGTATGGTAAATCCCGGGTAGTTTCCACACTCTTGAAAAGGTTGTATAAAAATTATGTATATATTAAGAACTAGCGTGCGGTTGCGCCTGCTTGAGTCATACGATTATTTATTAAATATTACTTAAGTGTATGTAGGAAAATTGATAGCTCATTTTAACATGGCAATATACTGTTATTTTTAAAATCTGTCGTCATGCCTATTATAGTAAAGCGCTATCTTCACTAACATCCCTATATCTAGGGTTTTACCCCATATTTTTAAATGTTATTCACGTGCTTCCTATTAAAAAAAAATCTCACATTTTTTCCACAAAGTAACTATGGTACAAAAATAATTCGTAGTATCTAACATGTATAGAGTAATCGGGGATGAAAAAGGTTCATAAACCTACTTTAAACTATACTATATGTTTCTCTTCCTCTGCGGCACATTATCAATAACGTTTAGAGCTCTATTGCGAAATCTCAATCTACACATTTGAATACCGTTAGTTTTTTTTAATGGCACATCATCAATACTAGATAATGAATTGATACAACATTATAATAATACGAACGGACTTAGAAAGTAATCATAGGACACGTTAAACATTGACAGTTAATTTTAATGTATGTAACGGTACTACCTTAAACACGACATCGTAATGACACGCTAAAATAGAAAAAAACTTGAAAGTTTATTTATAAATCAATTTATAAATAAATATCTCATTTCTTTATCATCTACGTTGATAGATATTATTTTGAGGCCAGTCGTGGCGCAGGCACAAAGTGTGACTGCAAAATCGATTGGTTGTGGATTCGATCTCCACTGGAGGACATGAAATATTTATTAAAATTTATATTTTCATTTCTTCACTCTGGTATTGAGGCAAAGCGCGATGTTGAGTTCCGCCACTTAAAACGCAATGCTTCCAGATTTCGGGGGAAAGTGGGGAATGGAGTGTAATTTAACACTAGGTTCCCTCTACCTACCCTGCTGTGTGCGGGATACAACGTGAAGCTGATAAATAAAAATTAAAAAAAGGTAAAAAATATATACATTTCAATTTTGACATAGAAAAAGATTATTATATTATAGTGAGGGAAATGTTTTTTTACAAATTCCCGGATTCGATATCCAAGAGTATGTATTACTATTTTACTATAATAAGACTTTTAAAATGTTGCTTTTTTAGGATACCTTACTTATTTTTGCCGCTTTGAGGGACTGTTCTTAGTTTGACTTGTATAATAGTAGCGCGTTAAGCGGAAAAAATGGAACAGGGCGGAATACAGTGTGTGAAACTGAAAAAATAATAGTAGATTAATTTTTTTAAATTATTAATTTTTATAACTATTTTTTCACTATACAATTTGTGAAGGACATGTGAATTCTTTTGTTTTACAGAGTATCTTAAGTGCAATTAAAAAAAACTATTTATTTCTCACAATTTTCTTAGCTTTATTAAAATCTTATTATTTGTACAAAATGAAGTTTTAATTGTATTAAGTTGTCAGTGAATTATGAATAATTCAAATAATTCAACTTGTGTTCAACGTGATTTTCCAGAAGTGGAGTTCACTAAAATTATCTTTAAGCTTAGCAGTAGGTATAACAGTTAAAATGTACCTATGCAGTTGGTTATTAAAAAATGTTTAATGTTTTTGTCACGTGATGGACTGGCAAAGGTGAATACAAATTATTATTTATAATTAATAAATAATATAGATATATAAACTAGTAGGTGCACACAACTTCGTTTGCTATCCCATTTAAATTTACTATACATTGTATATTTGAACATAAATGATTTCCATTTAGTCCTTGTCTAGCTGCGACATTATAGCGTCAATTTAAAAAAAATATATATGGAAATAAACTTCATATCATAATAATTAATTAAATAGATAATATTTAAAATGAATTTTTAAAAATACAAATATTAGAATTATTAATAATTTAAGAATATTTCATTGATATGCCTTTTAATTGTCATTTACAATAAATACTTTTATTATCTAAGAGAAATACTATTTATAATGATGCTTAAATTATTACTGTTGTTAAATGGATTAATGTGATGTACATTTGTTTGAATGTTACTTGGTAAAGAAGAAAAAAAAATTATATGTAGAAAAAAATGTATAATAAGGTAGTCAACAGATACACACTGCGTCTATCTATTCGAGTAGGTGGTGCCTATGATACAAATATTTATCATTTGTGATTTTTTGGAAGAAATTGGATTCTTGAAGAAATTAAAAAATGCAACCCAGAATACAGATTGTTGGATATTGATCTATAAATCTTGGAAATCGAAACAAAAGTCGTTTAGTTTAAATATTAACAATAACTTTTAGGTCTATTTTGGTGCCTACACAACCCTATAGTATAGTACCTCCTGGTATACAAACTTACTAAGTAACATTCATAGGAATATATATGGTGTTTTATATAATTCAGTGACAATGATTATTAGGATCTAGGTCTACGAGGTAAGTCGAGGTTGCATGACACAATTCTACCGTGTAATCATCTCACAAGGACTGCGCGAACGACTACATTTACGTATTTCCCAATATGTCAATGATTTGCAATATCAAAGGTAGCTTATATGGCATAGTAGAAGTGATATGCATGTTATTTTGTCAATAAAATTAATATGTAAATTGGTTTATTTGATGAAGGTTGTTTTTGATGTATAACCTTATGACTTTTTAACTGCTACATATGTTTTTTTTTATTTTTTATACAGCTAATATAAAGTAGATTCAATATTAAAGGAAAAAATACGATTATAACAATTTTATGTTGATGACCGGTTAGAATTAACGATTTAGTAAAATTAATATTAAAAAAAACTAAAAAGTGACAATTACAAACGTATTAAATAATTCTTAGTTTTGGTAGACGGTAAATATATGGCGACACTTTTGTAAAAATACTATAGAGCATACCATTTCTAGGTGATTACTGGTCCTATTAAAGTTTAAGTTAAAATTCGGGAGAACAAAAATTCTACTCAAGAAAATAATATGATATTAAATACATATTGTATAAATAAACAATAAAAATATTAATTATTTTATATTGTTTTTTTGTACTTAATTAAAACCGTTATTGTTTTTTTATTCACAAAAATAATATCAAATTAAGTTTTAAAAGCAAACGTGTCTATTGTTTCTCAAATTGTAAAAAAAGTATATACAATATTTCAATAGTTTTTGTTATTCTAATTTTAATAATAAGATAACAAGATTTACTTGCGAAGTTGTTGTCTGTCTTGCTATCAGGAACCGATACCTAAAAATTGAGTTACTATTTTAATTTTCACTTTAATACTTTTAAATTTTTATATAAAACTCGGCTCCACCCGCTTCCCTTTATTTAAGTGGATTTAAGAAAAATTGGGTACCTATCTTAGTATTAGTTTCAGGCTGTATCTTGCACACAGCAGAGTAGGCAGAGGAAATCTAGTGTTAAGACATTCCCCACTTCCTGCCGAATTCTGGAGACATTGCGTATAAAAAATATAGAAAAATCAAAGAAAATATAGAAAAAAATAAGTTGTTTCATATTTATCTACACCTTTATTAGTTCTTATAATTTAGCTGGGCTACTATAGTCCTTTATCACATATTCCAAATGTATAACTTTTATATATTACGAATGGAAAATGGCTGACACATTGAACTTCTCCCACTAAAGCCGCACTTCATTATTTCTTATAGATAAGCTTAACTGTTATGACTATTTATCAGATGTTCCAGATCTTCTATTTTTATACTTCAATAGAAAAAATCTAAAATATCAAACTAAAAATTTTATGCTTTTATTTTCACAAATACATTCAATGTACAGACATTACAATTTTATTATATAACTTAAAAGTAGAAAACATACATTTATATAGGGCGCAATTCAGAGTACCAGATTGTGTATAAGAATATTACTTTCCATTTAAGTTATAAAATTTATCTAAATGTTTTATATTGATGTGGAATATATACAGGATGGAAGTGTCAGCGCTCCTTTTCACGTAAACTTTTACCCATATTGGGTAAAATATTTTAAACCCATACGTAAAAAAATTAATCAAGACACCTCAACAGTTTAGACGTGAGATTTTTTTCATTTTACGATGTTTTTCCATCAATATATACAGGGTTGAAGTGTCAACGCTCTTTTTACGTGAACACCATATAGGGTAAAATATTTTAAACCCATACGTAAAGAAATTAATCAAGATATCTCAACAGTTTAGACGTAAGATTTTTTTTTCATTTCACGATGTTTTTTTTATTCTGTATTTTGTGTGAAGCAGCTACGCATTGATACCAATAACATAAACACATACTACTACAAAAATATTATTAAAGGTTAATCAACTTCGAATTTTGCCGCCAATATATAATACTCGATTTCGGAATGTGCGGCGGTTTCCCTTTGATAGGTTTATGTGTGCGGAGGTCGTTCTTGATAAATGGCGTTTTATATTACAACAATGATTTTATTATTTATTTTGTTTGAAAAAATCACTCATTGTTTTTTTTTATTTTTTGGGAAAAAAAATATTTAAATGTATTAGGTTTTTATAAAGTAGTTAAAACCGTAATTTCAAAAAAAACTATGGTTTTAAAGTGGTGCTGACACTTCCACTCTATATAATAAAATCTAATTATCCTACCTACCTTACCTATATAATATAATCTAATAGTTTTATGACTGCTATAGAATGTAATGAGACGAGTCAAATCTATAATATTGAAGGAAGATATTCAAAAAAACCCCTACGAATTCCTTACTGACACTAACCGTAATTATAAGAAAAGCGTCATGCGACAAAAACGTAACATACATTATTACAAACTTTACATTTAAGATTACGTAAATATCTACATTTAGTATATATATATATGTATATATTATTTATTCATAAAAAGGTGTTTGCGTCAGTTATCGATTATTAATATTAATTTTAATGGTCGATCATTGCATTGGCGTCAATAAACTAGTTTCTAAAATATAGATGGCGTGCTTGTAATAGTTGTTTATTAATATTAAAACAAAAGTTGGCTGCCGTGGCAGTTGATCAGCGTCAGAAGAGTTAATGCGATAGTTGTGGGTTCAACACCTAACGCCCATCCAAAACCTGATTGGACTTAATGTGTTAGATATCGATCTATCTACCGTTCTAACTATAATTTAGTTAAAAATAAATATCTAAATAAATCAACTTCACTTCACTTCTTTGTATGGTAGGCAGAGGGAATCTAGTGTTCACACTACGTTCCAAAAATTCAGCTGATTTCTGGAGGTATTGCGAGGACGTTGAACTCTACGCCGAGCTTTTACCTCGACACCAGACCAAAGATTTCCTTTGTTCTAGATCGAACTCACAACCAGTCGATTTTACAACCACGACTGGCCTCATTATATAATATTATAATGTAGTTGTACTCATAAATAAATATTTACAAGGCTATTTAATTGTCTGAAATATAAGATTCATACATTTTTACATGAACATGTTAGTTTTAGAAGGTTGCTTTTACATAAATATTTTTGTTTGTTTATTCAACAGAAAAAAGTCAATTTGAATCGTTTTCTCACATACAATGATAATATTATTAGAAATAAGAATATATTGTGTCACTCTTTAGTAGCTGCTTTGGTTACTCGTCGGTTTTGCCTTCTTTGATTTTAATTATTTTTTATTAAAATGCTTTTAGAAAAAAATGTTATGGTTATGTTATGTTAGATAAGTATTTCATTTATTATTATATACCTATCAGATCGGTAAGTATCTACTCGCGTGCAATAAATGTGGTTTTTCCAGCGGAAATCCTGATCCAGCGGATATTCCAGGATGAAAAGATCCCTAAGTCCCTTAAAAATCTGTCCAACTATTCCCCAGATTAGCCCGGGCAAACATTTTTTAAAAACATTGTGTTTTAGTATAGTGTATGTAACCATATACACTTGAAAAAACACGGTTATTTTTAACTCAGGCATACACTTCACACACGTATAGCGCCTGACGGTAAATACGGAGATTGTGGGATTGACTCCCTGGGGGACGCATTATTTTCATTTCTTAGCTCGGTGTAGTGACAAGACCAACCCCAGCATTGAGCTCCAAAAGTGATAAACGGGCTCCTTAACACTAGATTTATTCTGCCTTCCCTACCCTACTTCTACCCTAGGAGGATATAATATTTATATCAATATAAAAAAAACATTCTCTAATTAATGAAAATTTACAAGTCGTACCAAAAAGGATAAATATAAAAAAAATCCATACACAATATTTTGTAAAATACTTTATTAAAATAATAAATAAAGGTTGCAAAACAGTGAATTCGCAGCAAATATTTGAGCATAATGTTCCGCCCAAAGCAACCGTTCGCCTTTCACACAACACATAAAGCATTAACACACCAAAATGTAATACAAAATTACATTAGACAAAATAAAATACAAATAAAATCCCGGTGACGAAATTAATTAATATCTTACATAACTAACCCTTCCTTGGTTCTTGATGTTAAGCCACCAGATTGACAGGGAAACCTGGTTAAGTGGAATCTGGTTAGGAGGAAAAAAACACTTTTATTACTGAAAATTACCTCTGTCAATCGGACTTTTCGTATATGGTTAAATTACATTTGATTTCTAAGACTTTTCTGACATTTAACCTCTATAATTACGATACGTAAGACATTTTATTAGGTTGTTTTTTAAAAGTTTTAAAACGTTTGAGCATCTTGAAATAATACAGACTCTTTGGTCTCTTGAGATTCCAATTAAGAAGGTTTCACTGTATAAATTGTATTTTGTATTAAATTATTTGCACTAGTGGCAGCTCAACTTATTTTTAATAATCATGTGTTTCACAAAATATTGCAAAATAAATACTGGTTGTTCAAAGTTCAATACGGGGTTAAAATACGATAATTTCTTATACAATACAATATTTAAAATAAATTTATTATAAATGCTTGAGCATGGAAAAATAATTTGAAAACAAAAACACTGGATGCGAATAAACATAATGTGGTAACAATGTTAAATTAATATATAATATAAAATTCCACGAATATTTACAGAAAAAAACAATATTTCTGTATAAGGGCCATCCATCACACAAATTTCATATATCGGTCCATCCCCCATTCTTGTCGCAGCTGGTCATATTTGTGACACAACTTATACTGTGACGTCACATATTTTACACATTAAATAATTAGCCAAAATTATGTTTGTACATTATATTTTGATACTAAATAACAATTCAAATTACAATATACACACGTAATTAAAGACCCCAGCCAACATCTCGTTACACAATGTCGCACATTACCGACCCCCTCCACCGATACAAGGTGCGACGTCATTTCTGGATGGCTCCGCATCATTATACAATCTTGTACAGAAATATTTATTAAATATAACGAATGTAAGTAGAGTCCTCCATTGTATGTACAATAACATTGAAACATACTAACGACATTCCGCTTTTTTTTTCTAATTTTAAACATTAAAGAAAAAAATTATTACTAATCTCCGAAACCGATAACATTTACAAAATAACTATTCATTTAACATTTTATAGTCTAGTAAATAGTTTTTGTACTTAAAAATAATGTAAGGCATTCGATGATACAAATTACAAGGTCGAGTGGGACGTTGTGCTAATAATATCTATATTTATTGTATTTATATACAATTGAATATAATAGTGAATACGAGTCATTTTAATGAATGTTCATTAAAATAAATATATAAATAATTAATATATATTTATATAAAAATATTTAAATAACATAACAAAATTATCAAGGAGACATTTTTTCACAAAAAAAATGTATAGTACAATTAAAGGATTTGAATTCGTTTCATATTGAATGCTATTTCTATTTCTAGCACCTATTACCATTATTATAATTAATACAGAATGAGATGATACAAAGAAAGAAATACGTTTTTAAATCAATACTACGTAGAGTGCAGACGTCTCTGGACTTTTGTTCAAAAATGTATGATAAAAATATTTATTTCGAATTCCTCGCTTTTATATTTTCATATTAGAGTTGAAATGTATAAAATAATATTTTCATATAGTAAAATAGAACATTTTACAATTTTACATACATACAAATGTTTAATATGAAAACATATTCGCGAATAATTTATTGAAACACAATAAGGAAATTATAAAAACATACTTGTTAAAGACGTCGTTAAAATTATCAATTTCAATCGTTAAAGAAAATCAATAATTATACATATTTGGTTAAACATTTTCTCCATATTAACTCTACTGAAATAGATATTCAAAATTGTTGATCATCGACGCATATATTACAATAGATGATAATATGCAATATAGTACATAAGGTACACGACCATTTTGTTTCAATGAAATGTTAATCGAAAAATAAAGCACAAGTTGGAAGGGCGGGACGTGACGTGGTCCACGTACTCTACATGGACCACGTCACGTCCCGTACTTCCACTGGTGTAAAGTGGAAACATACGGATAAAGGTCGCGTAATATTTCGCCAAATTCCAATTTCGAAACAGAAAGAACAACACTAAACACAACTTTTTTTCCTCATAAAAATCTCAACAATAAAAAAAAGTGAACAATATTTATACATATAAAAAAAATGTCGGATTAATTATCGCTCATGTTTTAGCACTGTACATTTTTGGAAGCCGATGAGCACTTCGTCGTAGAAATCCCCGTGAGTCGGCTAGGACAGCGGGCGGCGGCGCACGAAGGCGGCGGCGGCGGACGACGCGTAGGAGTGGGGCACGCGGCCCGCGCCCGCCGCGTAGCCGCCGCGCCCCGTCGGCGCGCCGTCCTCCACCGCCTGCGCGCCATGGGCACAACAATTTTATTATTTTGGTGGTTGGTTAAACTTTCGATACAATGCGATACTTGCGTTGGGCACTTTGATGTTTGTAAGTTGGGACCCCACACAGAATATTTCAAATTCTCTTGTGTAAAGAAGGGCGGCGTTAAGTTCCGCTTAATCGACAAATATGTCTTATTCAGGCTCAATGTAGAGAATGGACTTTGCCTTACCCTAAATCGTGAAACTAAGTATTCAAATGATTATTACTGCAATAATGTAAAAAATGTAAAATGCACTTTATATTTTATAGTACCTACATTTAAATTATATACAATTTTTGTGCAATATGTATTGATTTCCTCATTAATCTTTATCAACCATTATGGTCATTAAGCCTTCGGTGGAAGCACGTTGAACGCTAACTATAAAATAATTAGCTTCATAATGTAATGAGTTTATATAAATATATATCCTATATACTTCCTTTTTAACAAATAAAAAAAAGAAATAATATGTTGGATTAAAATAAAACTGTAATTACATTTAAATATATTGAATACAAAAACAAATGAAATATTAATAGGTCTATTTGCATTGTCACTTCAGCAATGAATATTTATTATTTTATTACACGCTTTATTGCTGTTTACACCGTTTTTAATTTAATTTAAATTTGAAACAAACAAAGGTCAATTACAACCTTACTTAAACTAAAATATGATATAATAAGAAAAAAAATATTTATTGACAAATACATTTTTCCGCGATGGAAGTGAACGCCGGGCTTTGTCTTTTTATTACAACGAGGAAATGATCTATTCATCTGACTGGAGATTGAACGGTGGTGATGTGACCATCTTTTTGTTATGAAAAAAAATCACACGTAAATGTTAATTGTAGATAATGCAAGTTATTTTTACTTGCATTTTAATACTACCTATTTTTTGCCTTCACGTTTTTTCCTAATTATCACAGACAAACAAAGATATAGAGAACTGTCACTATTAGTTACATTTTTTTAAGTAACTTACAAAAGAGTTTTTTTTAAAAGAAAACATACAAATTTAGTTTTCTTAAAACGATGTGTCACTATGACTGCAAAGAGACGACCTTTAGATTCATCACGTGTCTGACCTGATCAGACATTTTCCTGTGAGGAACTTGAATCCGCAACTATTGTTAGATTAGCTAGACAATTTTCAGAAGTGCTCTAACACTAGGTTCCGTATGCTTATCCCGCTACGTGCAGGATACCGCGTGAAACTATTGTTTTAATGATTTCTAATACGACAGCGAAGGCGACACTCACCATACAAAGGCCATTAGTCTTAGATTTCCTTTCAGCCTTGTTATATCTCGCTTTGTAGAAGTCACTGAACAGGAATAGGAACAGGAACCCATGCATGGCGATCCAATACACGAACACGCGCGGGTACTGGCAGGACGGCCGGAACAAAACCTGCAGTTGATGACTGAAGATCAGCACGAATTGTACCTGTATTGAAACATAAACAATAATATATTAAGGGTTTATTCAAAATAATTAACGGAGTATGTTTGGAGTTCATTTGCAACAAGATCTCGACTTGTCTAGTTATATTATCAATTGATTTTTAAAATCGTACTTTGAAGGCGGCATAAGTAGAATAATTACCAATTGTTTTCGGTGCTACTGCTGTATGCTTATAAGTTTTAAATTTTCTACTCATAACTTAGTATAGACCAGTCGTGGCCAAATGCGACTGTGAACGTGAAAGGTCGAGAAAATGAAATATTTATATTTAATATATTTTTTCTTTGTTCTAGTGTCGAGTCAAATTGCGGCGTAGAGTTCCACTTCTTTACACGCAATGCATCCAGAATTCGTCGAAAAATGAGAAACAGATTGTCTCAACATTAGGTTCTCTCTGCCAACCCTGCTGTGTGCGGGATATAGCGTGAAGCTAAAAAAAACTTAGCAAACTGTTGATATTAATATTGATTAATTTATAACAAATTAAAGATTATTTATTATGAGGATTAAATAAACCGCGAGGCCTCTGCTGAGCTTAGATAGATAGATAGTGTAGTTTTTTATGAATAAAAATCTTTATTTTTAAAGGTTTTTGTTTAGGCTTTACTTTATTATCACTTACACAAATGCAAACCTAAGCTTCACGAACTACACATATTATGTACTCGTACATCAATGCATTTTTTCTCAAAAAGCACAGCACAAAACTTTATTTTGAGTAATATTTATTTTTATTACCGAACAAATGATAAATAGACATCTTTACACTGAAATTTAGTACAAATATAGTACGTCACTAATTTTTGACACAACTACGTAGATCATAACAATACAGTCTGTGATGATCGTGATTACTCAATAGAACGCAATTAGCTTTCATCTTTATACATATATTTCTCCACGGTCAAACCTATATCATTGACCCTGAATGGAAACGAACAAGTTACCTTCAGTGCTTCAATTGGCAAAATATACGTTGTGTTTTCCAATGTGCTTGTCGATACAAGGTTAAAATTGAAATAAAATATTTGCATTTCCAAGAATTTTGTGATTTTAAAACTAACAAACTTGGCTAAAGTACATAATTATTATTACATAACAAGGTTAGATTTATTTAATAAATTATACCGACGTATTAAATTAACACATAGTAGTAAGTTTTTTTGTGTTTCTCTTCTACAATGTAATTATGCATTGTTTGCATTGTTATAACTTTTTTTTAGCGTCGCGATGTATCACAGGCAGAGAGAACCTAGTGTCAAGACACTCCGTTCGTTTTCGCATCTGGAGTGGCGATCCTACTAGAAACAAGGGCGAAGAAAATGAAAATATTAAATATTTCATTCCCACGAATGGGAATCGATACCCATAACCTGTCGTGTTTACAGTCACACTTTGTGAACCAGCGCCACGACTGGCTTACTATTATAATTTAACTTAAAATTCGATAAATACTAGAGCAAGTAAAATTTAATTAAATTTCAAACACAAAACATGTAATAATATGATTTAAGAGCAAAAAAGCTTAGGCGTGTTTAATAAAAATAATAAACGCTATTAAAACTACACTAGCACAATTTTATATAAGCAGTTTTTTATTTCATATAATTGACAACATAAACTCATTTATATTAATTAATCTATAGTGGGTTTGCCCTTGATGGTACCAAAGATCACATATAATTATTCGCTATAAAAACAGAGAACCAGTACATTATTCTTTAATAATTTATATATATATATATACACTGGATAGGAACTATCTAGATCTTATACCGAAATAACGCCAATGCGGAAATTATAAAAAAATATAAACGACAGAAAAAACACATAAACAAAACAAAAAAACTTAATATAAAGATCTGGTTAGTTCATTTTATACTACGTAGATATTATAAGTCATAAAATAAACAATTTTAATATACACATAACAAGTGCAATGAATTCATATCTATACTAGTACGTGATGAAAATGTTTACTTGTTTCATAAAGCGAGTAAAATTAAATAAAATCCCAAACAAAATTAAATTATGAATTATTAAGTATATAATAACAATATAGATAACCTTATTAATATAACCAATCTTTCCTAAATACCTTTAAATAACATTTAATAATTATAGAAAGCCGCAAAGGCGAAGCCGCGTAGGGGCCACTAGTCATATATAAAATCATAATTTTGTATAGTCTTACAGCAAAGCAATCGTTAATCTAAAAGATAAATAAATCACTAAAAATAAAAAAAACATTAAATCAATAAACTTAAAACAGTGTCGAAATATTTTCTAAAGAGAAGATAAATATATTCGGGCTCCTAGATAAAGTAATTCAAGCAATTCTTATCAAAGATGATCTATTTTTAAAATGAGTGGCAGAACTCAACGCCGCGCTTTGCCTCGACACCAGAGCGAAGAAATGGAAATATGAATTCAAGTAAATATTTCATCTCCTCGAGTGGGGATCGAACCCACAACCAGTCGGTTTTAAAGTCAAACTTTGTGCCACTGCACCAAGACTGGCCTCTTCTTAAAATATTTGCACCTAATATGTTTTTATAATTTTTTTCATCGTTAATGTGTGAACACCTTTATTATAGAATAAAAATGAATAAGACATTGTATTCAATAAGTGTCATATTACTTATTACTTATGTCACTAATGTACGTATTTTTTTAAATAATTATTTAAATAACAGTAGTCATTTTCTTCAGGGAAAAACTCTAAATATATTACAATATTAGATATGTATTTTTTTTCCTTTTAACTTTAAAAAGCGGGAAATGTTTTATTTGCTATTGTCACAGTAAACGTAATTTAACGACATTCCATGAAGTCATATGTATGACGAACCCCCATAAAACTGACATTTATTGCAAAATATATGTATTTTCGTAATATAAGATGTTCGTCGAAGAAAAATTAATTAAAAATCAATATACCAATAATTTTTTACAGTATTAGACATTGCTTTATCGCTAATTAAAGGTTAAAAGTAAAAACTATGACTATTTATGTCAGTCATTTGTGAGTCGAAAATTTACAATGAGATTTCCAATTAACTTATAAAGTAACAAAGTATTGTTTTAAGAAGCAATAAATATTTTCTGAAACGAGTGCTGTGTTTTACAATGTATTTACGTAATAGAGGCCAAACGTGGCGCAGAGGTACAAGCGTGCGACTGTAGACGCAACAGGTTGTGGATTCGATTAATTTTCGAGAAATAAAATATTTAATAATTTTTTTGCTCTGGTAACGAGCCGAGTAATGTCTCTAGAATTCAGCGGATAGTAGGGAACAGATGTGACTTAACGGGAACGGATGGTCTCAACACTAGATTCCCAGTTCCCAATATTTACGTAATATGGCTATTATATCATAACTTACACGTGTCTGTGTGTACATTACATATGTTAAACAAAGTTATACATATAAACTTAAGATAGTATGGCTTAAAAGTACGTTTTTTAAAAATACTACTGTAGAATAACACTTAATTTTTTCAAAATATTTTAATAGATTTTAATAGATTATTAGCAAGATTAGCTTGTCTTACCATCTGGAAGGCTGTGAGGTACTTCTTCCACCAAATATATTTCTGGTATTTGGGTCCCATCGCTGACACCATGTAATAGAAATACATCACGATGTGGACAAACGTGTTCAGCAGAGCGAAGAAGGTACTGTGACCACCTGCGACAAAATAAATATATATTACATGCATTATTATATAATGATACATTTTTAATTCATTTGTATATTTCATAATATACAAGTTTTTAAATTTATACATTCTTGTGATATAGACGTCTAAACTGTTAAGTTATCTTGGTTAATTTCTTTAGGTATGGGTTTGAAATATGTATGCTGTTTCTGTTAAGGGAGCGCTGCCTCTTCCACCCTGTATATTAATACGTGAAGCAAAACTTTGGACCCTTTCTACGAAAATCGTCAGAGGAATTTGAAATTTGGCACACTTATAGTGTATAAGTAGAAGTGCAGAACGCTAATATTTTTCAATAATAATGCTTACCTACATATAGTCAATAAATAAAACTTTACACATACACGCACACACACACACACACGCACACACTACCGTGCATTTGACATGTACAACACATTTGTATTTATAAAGTGACATACAAATACGCGTCAACGGGCCCTCTAGTGTCTATTAATAATTATATTAAAAATATATAAATATCGAATACGATGTCAGAGGCCCATTGCTGCAACACCGAGATCGCGACTCATACTATGATTATCCGCACATACTAACCAGAATGATTTCCTTTTAATATCAATTTTGTACTGTTTTATTATTTTTTTTCATAATCTTCATAAGATTTGTATTGGATGATTATATTCTTTATTGTATAAAATAAACCATGTAGAAATATAAAATGAAAAGGTTAGGTGACAAGGGTGGATCTATTTGTAGAATAAATCTCGACAAGCCAAGCAGGGGATGTGAATGTCTAACAAACAGTGGGGATACAGTACAGTCCAATTAACAATGCAAGAAAATAATAAACAAAATATGTCAGAAAAACAGGAGGTCGAAATATAAAAACACATATATACAATATTCTATACATCTATTTACACAATAAACATATATTTTGTTAATATAAATGTGAGTAAAAATAAAGTTAGAGGTCACTCCTGATGCAGGGGCACAAGTATGTGACTGTAAGCGCAGCAGGTTGTGAATTCGATTCCCACTTGGGGTAATGAAATATTTAATATTTTCATTTCTTCGCTCTGGTCTCGAGACAAAGAGCGGTGTTGAATTCCATCAATCAACACGAAATGCCTCCAGAATTCATTAATGGGTTACGAATTATGAGAACTAGTGTTTAAAGTAGAAACAAAGAAAGAAGTCGTACATCGCGTTTTAGAAAACTGTGCCAAATAATCATTTGTGATGATGCCTCATCTATAATCATGTATGTAAAACGGTCTCGGAGAAAAACGTTACAAATGCAGACATCACTACTTTTGCTTGTCAAGTAAGAATCATTGAAAACGTTTTGCTATACCTACACGCCATTTTTATTTATCTTTCATCTTGAGCAAATTACGTCTCAATAGCTGACGTTCAAAGGTAAATTTTAATTATATGTATAAACTGGATTTATTATAATTCTAAATGGAGTATAAGCTACGTCACGATTTGTTAAATAACAGGTTAAGGCTAGAGGCAAACAAGTGTTTAAACGTGTGATTAGACGACTTTTCATATTATTGTAGTGAAGTCAAATTATTTTGAACTTGACATCCATAAGCCTTGATACTAATAAATAAATTGTGTAAAGTTAAGATACGAATGTGCTGTAAGAAAATGGTGTGCATGGTAAAACATATACATAATATTTTGCATTCATTGAATATTTAATTTTATCCTACGTGTAGGAAGATATGTAGAAAATATCAATGGTCAAGACACTCCGTTTTCTGCTTTCGCACGAATTTAAGACTCGAGACTCTGCGTGCTGAGCGGCGCTACTCACGCGCAACATCACTTTCTAGTTTATCCAGAAGGAAAAATGAAATCACTTTATTTCCCAGAGTGAGATCGACTTCTCATATATTTGTATTGTGTTGTACCACACAGCAGAGTTCGAAAAAACTATAAAAATTGCAAAATTTTGCATTTATAGCAAGCAACCTATAGGAAAAAATATATTAAATATTGGAATTTGGAAAAAATGTATCATGAGTATAACGCGAGTAAATAGTTCAAATGTTGATTTTCTTTTTTAGCCCTATTTTATGACATAAGTGTTAATTAAATATATATGGTATATACATAGTATTAGTAGACGTTAATCGTTAAAAACGTTACCAGGAAAACTGAAACAAATATTTATTGTATAGTTGCTGTGGTAAAATATTTGTATTTATTTATCTGTGAACGAGTTTCAAATTAGCACTATCGGTTCAATTCCCACTTGAGGAAATGAAACATTTAATATTTTCATTTCCTCGGTCTGGTAACGAGGTAAAGCTCGGTGAACTCGGAACGGAGTGTCTTAACACTAGATTGCCTCTGCCTACTCTACTATTTGTGAATAGAGCGTGAACCCAAAAAACCCTTAATTTTATGATAATTATTTATTATTCTATTATACTGGAACCACCTCTTATTTTTTCAAATCTATATACTATTCTTTAAAATATAGTTAAATGAGAGAAGTGACAAAAAAGACCGAGTGCTAGAATACGTCAAGCACGCATGCACATGCGTCGACACTGCGTATGTATGTTTGTATTACTACTGTAATATAAAATAAATATTTCTTTAAATGCGTGAATTTTATTCAAATCAATTTACAGAGAAAAAATACGTTGCGAGAAATTTAAAAAGCACATTAATGAAAGGCAAGCGTATGTGTTTAATATTAATTACATAATGTATTTTTTACGCAAGTACATTTTGAAATATAGTGATAATAATATTGATGTAATTAAATAAGACCGTCGTGCCGTCTCTGTGACTCAGGGGAGTGAATTATTATTTATCAAAATTTTTCTTCGCTTTAGTCACAAAGCAAAGCGCGGATACTGAAAAAATGTAATATCGATATAAAAATATATTTTTTCACTCACCTGGAGCAAATTTAAGTCCAAACCAAACGGACATTGGCATAATTCCATGATGTATCACGTGGAGGGTTGACACATGCTCGTTCTTCTTTCGCAGCACAAAGAACAGTGTATCGAAAAATTCCGTAAACTTGCTGAAGTAATACCACCAACAAGTATTCGCCATCTAAGTTATGGTACATCAGATTTATATAAGTAATAAAATCAAATATCTAATATTAAATTAAATTATACAAAAACATTTATTGGAGGCCAGTCTCAACGTAGGAGCACAGGCGCGTGACAGTAAAAACGACAAGTTGTGAGTCGGATTCCCATTGAGGGAAATTAAATTTTAATTTCTTTGCTCTGGTGTGGAGGCTTCGCTGAGTATAGCTTCTCAACATGCAATGAGAAGATTCTTCTCTGACATTAGGCGGAAACTGGAGAACAGGGTTTATCCAGTTCTCCATTTTCCGCCTAAATTCAAATCAAATCAGATTCACGCTGTATCCCGCACAGAGCAGGGCAGGCAGAGGGAACCTAATGTTAAAACACTCTGTTCCCCACTCTGCCAAATTCTGGAAGCATTGCGTGTTGAGTGGCACAACAACACAAAGCCGCCCTTAGCCTCGACACCAGAGCGAAGAAATGGAAACATACATTTAAGTAAATATTTCATCTCCTCGAGTGGAGATCGAACCCACACTCCTCGGTTATACAGTCACACTTCATCCCGCTGCGCCACGACTGGCGCGTCAGAGAACAGGGTGTCTGTTCCTATTCACTTAAAATTGATTTTATAATTATTTAATAATACTTTTTTTTCTACAGCACATGAATATAATGGGATTCTAAATTTTTATAATATAATTATTATAATATATATTATTATGAGATTATAAAATGTTATTTGTATAAATATTAATATTTGCAACAGAAAATATGATTACTGCTTTAAGAAGTTAATCCGGTTTAATATGAGAATGTGAGCAAAAAATATATAATACGGAATAAATGTCCTTCAAAGTGGAAAAATTATGTCAAAAAAAAAATAATAGCACAAAAATTATACTACACAATTACACATACATACGTCGGTGTTTTTTTATCAAAAAATATACATTCTTACGATGTTTGTTGTGAGACGAGAGACAGCTCGAGGTAATGATTATTTAATATCGATATTAGATATTATCCGGTCACAATCAATTTAGTAAAATTTAAGTATGAGGCAATATTCTGATAGATAAAATTTGAATATTTTATGTGCGTTTGCAATATTTCGAAATTGGCTCGTCATAACGTAATAAATAGCGTTTCAAATACCGGTTGAGACAAGGTCCGGCTTCTTGTGGTCAATTCTTTATTCCGAAACGCACTCTTATACACTAACACAAGAGACAACCACCTTGGTAAATTTATTATGTATGTAATTAATTATACTTAAAAAATATATGTAATAATATGTATTAAGAAATATAGGAAATATAACAAAGTTTAATATTTCTAAACATAATTACATTAATATAAATTAAATTATATAATTAATTCAAAATTTTTAACAATAATATTAACATTTTTAAAATAAAACATACTTTTGGTTTTGCTTTTTATTATAGATATATGTATAATGAAACTGATAACGTTCTGTTTCAACTTTGTAGTAAAAAATGTAGTATAAGAGCTAGATAAAACAGCTCCATGTTAACACAAGAAGAAAGACTTCTTTCTCTTCTCAATTGAATAGAAGATAAATCTGTTCGAAGCCATTTAATTTTAAATGATTTAAGTAGATTATTTCTCAGATCTTTCATCTCGGAGAAAGACCTAATTCAAACTTTTTGAATAGCACATAAAAGCAAAAAGATCATTAAATTTTCACATAAATTGAAAAATCTGGAAGTTTTCACTTGGTACACACAAGCATGAACTGAAACTTCCAGATTTGAAATAAATTTTCAAATAGGTACTTTTCATAAATAAATTATAATAAAAGATACACTTACCCTCATCGCCTTAGGGCTTCGAGAATAATCTACGAGTTGACACCTAAAGTCGTAGTGACCCCACCAACCACTTGCCAAGTACTGTGAACAAATATTTTATATAATATAATTAAATCATATTTTTTTCTTATGACTAAATGCTATAATCCCCTAAGATTTTTATAACACATAAAATTCGTAGGGCTTAGGAGTTTAACAAACTCGTACGATTTGACGAAAGTGACAGGTATTGTGAACCTTGGTAGATTTTTTTTATGGTACGGAATCCTAAAAACACCACCCGAGTCCTAAAATTACGAATTAATTTTAATTACTACAAGTTAAACTAAAAAAAACCACCTGGACACAAAATATATGTTAGCATAAGTTTATCTAACCCATCATTACCTACTATTTATTGTACAGAACGTATGGTACCTAATATAATAGCAAAATTAATTTTCTTATATATTAAGACCAAAATTGTTTCATTATATATTTAAATATAATGCACAGTTGTAGATAAAAATACTGAAACAAATTAAATAAAAATCTGATAAGTTCAAAGTAATTACTTAAAAATATAAAATGTTACCTAAATAATATAATATTATATCAAGGAAATCAACTACGTTTCACGAAGCATACATATACATATTATCGTAGTAGGTATCCTTTGTTCGTATGAATATTTTTCAAATAAGAATTTCAAAATATTTTAAACTATTATTTATATACATGTATATGAGGCCAGTCGTGGCGCAGCGGCACGAGGTGTGACTGTAAAACCGACTGGTTGTGGGTTCGATCCCCACTCGAGGAGATGAAATATTTACTTAAATTTATATTTCCATTTCTTCGCTCTGGCATCGAGGTTAAGGGCGGCGTTGAGTTCTGCCACTCAACACGCAATGCCTCCAGAATTCGGCAGAAAGTGGGGAACGGAGTGTCTTAACACTAAGTTCCCTCTGCCTACCCTGCTGTGTGCGGGATACAGCGTGAAGCTGATTTATTTATTATTGATATATTTTAGTATTTAGATATTTTATATTAGTTAGATATAAGTTATGTTTCTTACCTCGTAAAATATCCAGGCACTGAATATTGTTTGCGCTAGATTATACACTATGAGTACATTTCTCAGCTCGAACGGTTTCCGGTTGGCCATCAGCGCCGGGCCAATTTTCCTTGCGCATATTGCGTAGCAAATACACGCGAAAAACGTTGGCCACAGTGAAGACATCATAGGCCAATCCTTCACGCGTGGATCTGAAACAAGGGCAAATTTATGAGAAGCGTCGTAAAACAGATTTGACGAAGTCAAAAAATAATAATAAATAAAAAGCCATAACATGGTAACAAACAATTGATATTTCACGCTAACCCGCACGTTGCGGGGTACGCAGACGGAGCCTGGGATTCTAGTGTTGAGACACTTCTTTCCCATTAAGATACTTCAGTTCCCAACATTCCACCGAATTCTGAAGGCGTTGCGTGTTGACTGGCAGAACTTTATCCCGTAACAAGCAATTTACTCATAAAAAAAGTTAAGCTGAGTGAAGATTTCGTACATGGTTTGACCAGTGCAAACTACAAATCGTCAGAAATTTCATCCGCGTTGCACTCGCAATGTACAGTAGTGAATTATGGACTTGACATTAATATAAAATAATATATAAAGCATATTAGTAAATAATTTCAAAAAATTAACTACCTCAAATATGTGTACCTTTTATAGCCCATATTATAATATCTCAAAAACTACTGAACCGATTTTGATTAAAGTTGGACTGTTTCCTAAGTTACAAAATAGCACATTGAAATTTTAAGGAAATATCATTATATAACTTTTGTTTTTAGAGAAATTTATGGATTGAAAATATTTACTAAATTTAGGACACTATGGACAATGTGATATTGTACTAAATACATACAATACATGTCCAATTGAGAATCTCCTTTTTTGAAACTAGTCAAATGTATTGTTGCTTTTAAATATATTATTATACTTGGTTATTTGTATGTAATTTATTCCGTGGAGCACAATAAAAACAAAATAACAGCTTTAGTTTTTGTGCAATAAAAAAATACACGTCAGCGTTAATTACAAACATTCGGGGTAGTCCAATATTTTATGTCTAACTAACAAAAAATTTTAAGTGTTAAACGTAGAGTTAGTATGCGTCATAAAACTTAGAATCTACAAAAATCTTGTAAAAAAAGGTAATAATATGCAATTGCAATTTATTATGCAGTGTGTTCACATTCACAAGAACATTCTAACATGAAACTGTTTAAATTGACAAGTAGATAGATTTCTTTGTTTCAGCTCAACCATGTCCCGAATATAGTAGGGTAGACAGAAAAATCTAGTAGTTAGTTCGCCTCTCTCCGCCGAATTTTTAACACAATTTAAATGTTTATGTACATATTACAGCATAAAATAATAGTTCTAGTTAATTTTCAAAATGTTGCTTTTTCAGATTACATTCTTAATCTCCTTTTCGGAATTTTCATACATGTATGAATTAAATAATCAATAGCTTTAATTTTGTAAATTTAATATCATGGTCAATTTAATTAATTAATTAAAAATTTTTCGCTTTCATTAGCGCGACTGATATATGTTTTTTACATGACTTGTGTCCATGGAACTAAAAGATTTAGCATATATCGATTTAAGATAATATAACATTTAAATCAAAATATCATTAAAAAATCAACGATTTGATTAACATATTAATTTTATATATATTTTGACAAAACAAGACAAGATTAACTTCCTTTTGACAAGATAAATTTCCTTCTAATTTATAAATCTAATAATTAATTCCTTAAATAACAGATTCCTTGTACTTTCTAGTGTCCTTCATAAGTGTGGCCCAATATTCTGTTAATAATCGACTTTTTAAAGGACCTATAAAGTATATGCGTGACGACAAAAAAAACATCTTTTGTAAAATTGTATGGAACCATTTATTAGATTCATAAGCAAATTTATTGTCATATTAAATAGTTAATATTTAGCATAATTTAGGGTCATGATCACGACGACGTTGCGAAGGCAAGACGGGTAAGGCTAACCGGGTGTGACGAACAAGTTACACCTTAACAGGACTCGAAGTTTACACATTATGCCAAAAGAAATACAATGTCACATTTTTGTGGAGTAATAACAATTTTGTCAATTTTATAGTTTATTAGCGATTTTGTATAGCTGGAAATGTTATGTAGCAATACACAGAGTGCTTAAAATGTATTACAAAATAACAGTAGTAGGTAGGTACGTGACGCGGATATAGTAATTATTTATATACATTAATTAATTGAAAGTATGCATCATATAACTTGTATCCATAATAAACTCTTATAAAAAAGTTTATTTCATGTTATAACGGATAAATCTGCTGTATCCCGCTCACAGCAGGACAGGTAAAGGGAACCTATTATTAAGACACTCCGTTCACCACTTTCTGCCGAATTCTGGAGGTATTGCGTGTTGAGTGGCAGAACTCAACGCCGCGCTTTGCCCCAACACCAGAGCGAAAAAATGGACAGTGAAAAAATGGATTTTACAGTCACAGATTGTGCTCCTGCGCCACGACTGGCCTCTATTATATATTATTCAAGTATATTTAGGGAAAATTGATTGGTTATTTAATATGGTTAGCTAACTTGTCAAACACTTGATAGATTCAAATTTGCGTTTTGCTCACAAAATTTTACGTATTTAATAGAATATTTCGATATTCTTTTTAATTCATATGTATCTGGGCGTTAGGTACTCGCGGGTAGAAAAACACGTTTTTCCCGCGTAAGTCCCGATCCCCGGAGTTCCGGAAATTAGTCACAGGACAACGGAAATTAGGACAAACAGGAAGCCAGACAGATGTTTTATCGTATTGAATGTGTTTAAGTATACTGTAACTAGCTATATGCACTTAAATACACAGTTATTTTAAAATTACAGACAGACGCTACAATTTTATTGATATGTGTCAAATTCAAATTTAAAATATTCTTTATTCAAATAGACTATAGTAAGCACTTTTGAATCGTCGAATGAACATATAAAAAAAAGTGATTTAAACGACAACGAATTTATTTATTATTAGGCTTATAGTGCGGTCTCGTATATATATATATATATATATATATATATATATATATATATATATATATATATATATATATATATATATATTTTAATTAATGTATGTAAATTTAATATACAGGAACTAATTAAAGCTACTAAGGAATTTTTCTTAAAGCCTTTTTAGTTCATATGCCTATTTATAATTAATTATAACATGATCGTGTGCTCTTGAGAGATGATTGCAATGCATTGCACAAATCATTTTTTTTTTGAGTTTGCTAAGTGCTCATAAAAACGTATCCTTATCATTGATAATCAAACAATTTGTCCTAAATATACTAATTTAACATTAAATAAAAAACGCGGGCGAAGCCGCGCACGATCAAGATTTTTGAATAATATGAGTTATTAGATTTAATAGAAAATGAAATTGTTGTTTTAGAATGTTATTTTTTTGTTTATATGCCTATACTAACACCTATATAGTAACTATTATGAAATCTTAAACGACAAATACTAACACCTATATAGTACTCGTATATTATGTTATCTTTAAATTACAAATATGTCAAATGGCAATGATAGCTTACAAGAGTATTTATATACATATTACCAACAGCAAAAAACATTTATCAAATTATTTCAATGTTTCTAGCGATATTCAGGGCCAAGGTGAAAAATTGCGAAGGCATCACTGACATAACTAACAGTCATAGAGATAGCGTCATTTTATGGTTATGCCCTAGTGGATCACTTTGTAATACTTTACGTAACATAGTTGAGCAAATTTCTAACTGGAGAGCTCGAACTCGAATGCCGAAAGCAGTACGTGCTTGCGAGCGGCGGTGTTAGCAAATTTATCCTATTAAATTTAAGTAACGTATGCCTCATTTTTGTGAACTTAAAATTTTGTTTGTTAACTTTTATTTTTTATATTGTTAGTTAGTTAGGTTAGGTTAAATAGATATATGCATATGAATGATAACTAATCTACTCGCACTAAGAAGATAAATAATTAATATTTTTTTTATGAATTCTACGCTTGTAATGTATTGTTATTTAAAACATTAAGCAACTTATTAAGCAAAATTGTTGCTTATTAAGCAATTCTCCGAAGAGACCGTAAAGTTTTTTTTTTATAAACTATATGCATATCCTATCATGTTTCGAAATTGAATTTCGAAAATTGAAAAAATATATTAAAAGCAGAAAAGGTAAACTTTGTATTTTTTTTTACATTTTCCGTATAAAAATGTATGAGATAATAAGACAAAAAAAACTAATTTAGTAGGATTACACTCTAAGCTGACGATGAAATATATTAAGGTAATAAACGTTTAATTCAAAGATTAAAAAGGAGTTAATATTGAGTTAAGTATAATTCTTTTTTGATAAATATTTAAGGGTCCAATGACTGCTATAAATCCGAATAAATAATAAAGAAAAATTAAATCTGTAAAGGTTATCGTTTTGCGTCGATGTTTGAGCGATAACTAAGCACGGAATGTAGTGGGTACATTAGCTGCTAAAGTAAACTATAAAGTAAACCTATAAAATAATCTGTTTAATAGTCATGAATACATTACATTAAACAATGATATCTGTTGTTACTAGATAGTCTCACGTACCAGTGATCCATCTACTGATTGAATTATATATTTTTTTGTATCGTCTCCGTCATAAAAGGTGAGAATGATGATTTGTAAATGAACAAGATGTAAATTCAGTAATATAACAATAAAATTTTGATTACATTAAAAACATTGGAAAAAGTGGGAAACGGAGTGTCTTAACACTAGGTTCCCTCTGCCTACCCTGCAGTGTGCGATTGATTGAAAAAAAAAAACATTAAACGTATTATAATTTAATATACAAATACATCTCAGTATTTTATAGTAATGAAATTAATAAAATGGTTCATTTCTTTTTATCTTTAATATTATTGTAAATTGTGCAAAATTTAAAACTAATATTACCTATATAATTACAATATTTATGACAGTCGATAGTACAAAGATAGATAAGAAGATATATAAAACTTACCGCCTCTGTTGTCCATGAGATCCTTGTACCAACCGTAGATACTCTCCATCTTTGGATATTATACTCTTATCAACTAATTATATCTGAAACAAACAAAACGGTGTATAAATAGAGGGGCTTGGTACTATGGTGTTTTAATTAGGCCAGTTAACGTAAAAGCGTTGTGTGACACATGGAGAGGCGTTCGTGACTAAACGGCTATTTGGTGCCGCTCTGAAGTAGCTATAATTCGGCACGTGCAACTCGTTCAATTACGTTTTTAAATTATATTTTTGAGAAAAAATAAATAATGTTTAACAAAAACAATACCGACTTCTTTATTTCAATCGGATGCAATAGTCCGAACCAAACTTTCATCACACTACTCCTTTCCAATGTGCTATTTCTGTAATTCAAGGTTACCTTAGCCAGTCTTTTCACCTTATACCTCACTTGAACTAAGGGCTTTAATAGCAAATTTCGTCCACCTTTCAAGGCTATTATTTTTTAGTATTTTACCACTAATATATATTTTCTGATTTTTTCCTAAACTAGTAATAGTACCTGTCAACCGGAAGTAGCCTATGAATTTTGATTCACTTCATAGTTCCGAAATACGCGATTAGTTTTTGCGATATAAGCAGCCATATATTTTTTTAAGTATATGTAGAAATACGGTTTTTTTAGGAAATAAAAATGTCGAAGATCTAACTAAATGGTTTGAATTTCAACTCGATATCATCACCAAACGTTCCTGAGATAAACGCTCTTGACAGACAGGTAGACAAGACAAACGGACGGACAATATAGTGATTTTATAAGGGTTCTGAGGTAACAAACATAAAAAAATACAATCGAATTGATAATCTCCTTTTCTTATAGAAGTCGGTGTAAAAATATACATACATCACATACAAACTACAATGTCTCGCCGTGAAAAGTATCTGACAAAATATTAGCCGTCACCACTTGTTTGTTCTCAGTCTGCTTAGTGTGACGTATACCGTCACAATAATTCTATAGAGAAGAGAAGGATCTTACTATCTGTATGGTAGAGCGATCATCATTTCCTTTGATGTAGAGTCTACATGAAAGGAAATGACGGTATACACAATTTATGTTGTGTGGGGTATTTGAATTGATAATTCAAGGATCATTTAATTATTAAACTATATTTTAACAAAAACTAACAATAATATATATATTTAAAACAATCATTAAAATGACGGCATGTTAAAAAAATATTAAAAAACTAGAACTTACATTATAGCATTTGAAATAAATAATATAATTACATATTGGTAATATTTCGCTTTTTTAAATAATTTTTAAGTAGTGTTGGATCGATTATGAATAATAAATTAATATATTGAAGATCGTGGTTGTAAATTACATGCGGAAGCGTCAAGTTAATATTGCAGCACTGTCCTTAAAAACTGGTCGTTTGTAGATTTCGCATACGGAATGAGCGATTAAGAGAATTTCCGGCAATTACGACACAATGGCAATATGGAGAGAAAGGGGGGCGTTATTATTTCCCAGGTAACTTTTCGGAAGCGCAGCGGGGTATTTGTACCTACACGCTTCATTGCTTGTTCTTACACAATTAATTAAATATAGGTATAATTTTTCTATTTTTTTAGTTTTGCATGCTATATATCTCTATTTACTATATACGGTATAGGGTACTTGGAAACCTAGTGTTAGGACACTCGGTTCCTATTAGGACACTTTCGTTCCCCACATCCCCTCGAAGTCTGGAGACTCGACTCGACGCCTTTGAAAGATAGATACATGTAGATGTAGTATGTTATAACATATTTATAATGTAAATTTTAAAATTAACCTTACATAAACTGTTTAGATGTGAAGAATAACATCGGAAGCGATGTTGGCACGTTTGTTTCTAATCTCACATTAAATGCTTTCGTGCTATTGTCACGTTCGTCGAATTGCTATCGCGTAACATTGCTGATCGCTAAGAAACAGTACACTTTGTTGATATCAATAGTCAAGAACTATTAATCGTGCAGATTAAAATGTTCCATTCTGAGAATGTTTTTTTGCCTAGTAGGTTATATTATAAACAAGTAAGTTTTGTATGATGTGCTAGTGTACATTGGTTATTATAAAAAACATTACAAATTGTAAGGAACAATTTGTAATTTAAAATTTTTAAATAAAATTGAATTTAATTTGGGGTAACAATTAAAATAGTCGCTACATACCAAAAAAAATATATTTATACGGATACTTTAATAAATCTCATAATTAAGGAAATAAGAAAAAAACATTTATATATATATGTATGAAGGTTTAGTACCTTGCTTCTCGTATATTCGTATGCTCGTGAACGTCTGGAATTGCTTACGAAGAGAAGTATACAATAACAACGGCCGAGTTGAATGCAAAGAATGAATAACCAAAACTCTTATACAATCATTACTGACATATGACCTTAACCTGGAATTCTTTACCACTTATTTCGAATTTGTATAGTAAGTTCTCGTACAATATCGACAATAACTATGTTATATATTTTTAAACGCTTTAGAGCGTCATAGTCCAATTGTCAGCCTTTTATAGAATGGTTGAAAATTAATCGTTATTAGAAGACATTAATTACGCAACGTTGTTAACTTAATGCCACTTTAGTAAAACCATGATGGCAAAGAGCAGTTGACAGTATTTCGCGTCGAGTTGCCCGTGAAGCCACAACTTTCACCAGTGTGGAGTACGGCATGCGCGGGCGCATAGTCGCAGCCGGTGCGGCGCACTTTACGTAAGGAACCACTGACCTACTGCCACAAACTCGCACCCCACTACCCGACATCCATCCCATAGAATGTTCTCAAACATTGCGTTACATATGTTACGTGCCGCCAAATACGGATAGTTGTATATGAATTCCTTAGAGCACAATTTCACTCAATCGCTGAAGGTGAATACCAAACCAACCAGAGCATCACACACACTATTACGACGCGCCTGAAAACTATTTCATTAAATTCTAGAAAGGAAAATTACAATTGTGCAAAGAAGTAACGTTTATGAACAGGCAATCTTGCACGGTTGCAACGATCGATGTCGTAAAAGGAAAATAATTTGACATAATATTATACTTCGCAAATATAACCTCTTAGGTTTTATAATTTTATTAAAATATGAGAATCATAAATGATTCGAATAGTCATAATATTTTATAATAATGTTATTGTTTTAAATGAACGCATTTTTTGATCCAGCGTTTTGTTTTCATCGAAAAGTAGTTATAGTATACATGTATCTATACATACAAGTAATATCTGTGAACTATCGCCGTGTGGAATCGTCCTATAAATACGCATTGTAAAAAAGAACAAACTGGGAGTGTATTTTTCTCTAGTAGAATTTCGATTACAACTAATGAAAATTAAATTGTTTTGTAAAGTGTTTCCATTCCATTGAGTTTGAAACGTTTATTTAGTTTACTTAAGCGATATATTTACATTACATTAACTGTTTTAAAATATTGTAGAGTTTAAGTTTTAGGTCATTTTAGATGACTTATACATATATTATACATACCTTATAATTCATTCATTTTGTTAGGTAATAGGTACATATATTGTATATCTGTTTTTAAGTCCTGCATATTAATAACTAATATAATAAAAAATTAAATATTTCAGAAACATGAATTAATTTTCTATTATATTCAAGATGTCTCTTTGTAAATATAAAACTGTATATTTATTTATAATTACACTTATAATATAAGTACATCTATTAAAATTTCCGTATTTTTCAAGGATACTGTAAACAAGATATTTTAATCTTAACTTTGAAGTACAGGTATCTTATAACAAGTCTAGTCAATACAAAACGGCATGCAAAAATATATGAACTAAATTATTATATTATTCTTCATCTTTTTTTAAAAATAAATTAAATTGAAACATTATCTCGAAATTGTAACATCATGAATAAAAATTCTGGCTTAAGTTATTTTACCTACAATGTTGTATGTACAAACAAACTTTATGATTTTGTAACATAGGTGTTTCCCAATAGCTACCATCGATATGCTGCGGTGGTAGCCAATTAAGACACCGCCGCTGGTTCTTTATGTAACTGTTTACTATTACTGAATAATTCCTCAAAATTACATTTTATAAAGATTTTCTTACAAAAACATTGTAAACATGAGCTGATTGATTTCATAATTTATGGCGTTTCGAGCGTGTCAGTATTGTACACATGCATGTATTAAGTCAATTTGAAGGTTGTGATCTGGAATTGGTATTGTCCCTTTTATTAGAATACAATTTGATCATTGTATTGATTACAATGTCTTTATTCATTGTTATAATTACGAAATCTCAACATGTATAACACACAAGCGTCTAAATTTCAGTGATAACATCGAGCTAGAGATTTGACTTGTTAAAAAATTAAACTACATTTAGACAAATTTCATATTGTACATATAATAAATATACTACTGAGTAATTAACTTATTTTTTTTAATTCATTGATTTTCTAAGCTCGTACGATTTTTAAATTATCTCGTGATATAAGCATTCTGTTATGTAAGTACTTTAGTACGACGTAAATATTAAATAAAATTTAAAACAAATTAAAAATAAATAGAGATCTAAAAAAGAAATCAACGTTTACATTAAATTTGATGGTAAATATTAGATAAATTTAAATATTTATAATTTTTAATAGGTACGAGAAAAGTCGTACTAAAAATTTAAGATAAGCAAAAAAAAGAATTTTAAAAGACACAGTAAGTTTAAACAAAAAAAAAATATTCAAACAAAAGAAATAATATTATAACTAATTGCACTTGCTTAAGGAAATTTTCCACATTATAATAATAGTAACTTATGAAGCACATACGGCCATATAAATGTATAAATATATATATATATGTATACTATATATATGTAAATAATGATTACAGTAATACTTACATATAGAGAACTATCCTAAATGGTGGTATAGGAAGCGGATTCCCTTTTAAACTTGTATGGATCTACGACTGAATACAAAATATAATACGCGTATAAACTTTCGCGTATCGTGTTGTGCACGCTGATGGGCAAACGCGAGTAGCGTACAGCGGCGGCGCGATCAGTGACTGAAGCCTGCTGCCCGGCCGTCGTTCTAAGAACAAGTGCCAACCACCAGTCACTCGTTTACGTCATTAAAACGTTACCATACAAAGCAAAGTAAACTCCTTGGGTCCTGGCTGTTGACAAATTACAATCAGGACTTACGAGGAACAGTTAGTCAAAGTTACCGTAATGAAGTGTTTTTTTCCATTATTTCCATTATTTTAGATATATCCTATGTTGTTTCCATTATTTTAGATATTCAATATTTTATACGCTTGAGTTCACGATCTAGAGATAATGATGACGGAGTTTAATTAGTTACTAAAAGTTATATTATGATAAAATTTAAACTGGCGAGTAAAGTTAAGAGTATAAGATGTAGCCTCTCCTTTAATATTATCTTTTATTTTTATTTTTTAAATCTATGTATAATGTATGTGTATATATTCCTTACAAACATCAGGACAATTTTAAATAATTAAAGTATTACTATTTAAGCTACACATAGGTACCTAGAGTTCATGAGTTCCAAGCTGTGCCTTGCTTTTGACTAAGTGCACAGATAGTGTAGGTGGGACGACGGCTTAAAGCGCGACCTATCCCTTGCTTGGTTTCAGTTGAAACGGTTTGTACAATTTTTTGGTAATCGGACTCTCACTCAGTCCGTATACCAAAAAAAAAGGGATGCGCTGAGGCGCATATTATTATTTCACTTAACTATACCTCTACCAGTGTAAGAGGTGTAGTAGTAGTTAGAGGTGTAGTCGTCAATCCAAATCCAAATATTTTTATATCGATTTATTCGGATCGTTGGGGACCCAAGGATCTGTGAAGGAAAACTTGACACTTTGGCTTTGCGTAGAGACGTCTCCTCGCTGTGCGTTTTCTACCGCAATTATCATGCGGAGTGTTCTGAAGAACTGTTTGACCTGTTACCTGCCGCTTAATTTTCTAATGTCACAGTACGTCACAAGCTAAAATATCACCCACACCACCATCACCTGGATACGTGACAATCCACTACTGTGCGGTTTCGTAGGAACTTCCTTGCACGCGCCACGGAACTGTGGAATGGCCTACCCGCGGGAGTGTCTCCAGGTCGATATGACATGGATACCTTCAAAAAGCGCGTCTATCTTCACCTTAAAGGCCGGCAACACGCCTGTGGCTCCTCTGGAGTTGCACGTGGTCGTGGGCGGCGGTAATCACATACCACCAGGCGACCCGAACGCTCGCTTGCCTTGCCCTTTTCCATAAAAAAAAGGCTGCAGTGTTAGTGACAAAACTGCGTTAATCCACTTGAACCAAATTGGGATGATTTAAAGGCTTGAAAGGGTACGTCATGAATTGAGTGAAGCAAACCGGTAAACGCGCGTCGACTGTTGCGTTACATTACTTAACTGGCACAATAATGAAGGGTTTTTAAATCAAATCAGTATTATTAACACAACCAATACAACAGACGGAAGTAAATTTAAAAAAAAATAGAGACGGTGCAAGTCCGAAGTCCTATAGAAGAATACGATATATTTATTATGATCGATAACTATTAAAAACATTTAAAAATACGCATACGCCTCTTGTACCGGTGACTCAATGGTGACAACACCTCTTGTATTTAGATCATAGGGCCCTTTTTGCTTACTTTGCTCCTTAACAAGAGCGCTGGAGCTGGAGTAGCCAAGGCCGTGAGGCTCACTTGCAAGCGCCGACACGTAGGCAGCGTCACATTGACCGAAAGCTTGGATATCCATGAACCATTCTACAAAATGCTATTCGACGATACATAGAAACCGGTTCCTATATAAGAAGGCAAGGTCATAGAAGGTGTATAACAGAGAGAGATGATCGTCTTATCATCTCGACTTGACAGTAGGCTACCAGTAGGTATATTTGTTATGAAGCCCGTACGGAATCGGTCGTTTTCAATAGACGTTAATGCTCCCAGGTACCTGAAGTCTTGAACCACATTTGATTCTATTTGCGCCATTCATCAGCGACAACTTTGTTTTAATGCACGACAACGTTCCAGCACATACTGCGAAAGTTGTCATAAATTACCTGGATGAAATCGATATTCAACGATTAGCATGACCAGCTCGAAGCGCTGATCTGAACCCGATTGGCGTAATCCGAAATCGTATACCAGCTGTTGTTGAGGAGTGGCTGTTCATTCCGCAAAGTGACATCCTCTTTTTCTCCTAATATCTTTTAATTTATTTTTTATCCAATGTTATAACAAAATTGATTACGATAGAACTTTAAAGAAACTAACAATGTACATTATTAAGCTAAATACAACTTTTAAAATCTCCTATATACACTTTATATTAGTCAAATGTTTGTTAACCGGACAATTGATAGATACAATGAAGAGTACAAAAAGTACAACGCGGGCATTATACAACTTCAGTGATGATTCGGAGGGATGTTAGCTATTAAGCAGTGACTGAGCCAATTTTTTTTAAAAAGATATCGAAACACTCGCACGAGTGTGTGAAGATACCATTCTTGAGAAGGTAGTTAAACCCCTTAATAATACCATATTCAATAATCAAGAATGGCTCTTTAAGCAAGACTTGTCTCATTCAAAAAACAAGAAAAAGAAAAGTATAATAATAAAAATAAACAACAAAAGTAAAGCATTCCTCTCAACCATTGTGATAGAACTTTTTAAAAATGTTAAAAAATAATTATAACACAAATAAATCATTAGTTACCATAAATTTTTCAACAAGTTTAAATAATATAACAAGTAGTACTATAAACAAAGACCTTAATGTGAGTGTGTTATAGTTTAAAGGATATAAAGTTTATTATATTTTTAAATATTAATATAAATATTATAGCACTTCTATAAATGCTATAACAAGAAATAGTCTATCTATAAGGTAATGAATCATTCTATCAATGTATACATCAAATTTAATACAATATTGATAAAAAGTCAAATTGCAAATAATCTATTATAACATGATTAATACAAGATAATGTTAATTAGATTACTCACCAATTGATTTAGTATCACAGTAACAACAGCTGTTATCTTAGTAAAACTGGATAGAATATCTGAAACAACACACAATAAACATTTACATAGATATAATTGCTAGCTAATTTAAGAAAAAGATGGGATTGAACTCATAACCATCAAGTTTAATTTCCAAAGCACTAAAATGGCTTCACACTGTATCCCACACACAGCAGGGAGGGAACTCCTAATGTTGACACTCCATTCCCCAATTTGATGATTTTTAATTTTATAAAATGTCATCAGTGAATTTAATATTTTACCTATATCATACAACTAATTTTAGGTGTACTTTGTATTTCTAAATGTATCTATTTATCAGCATTGCCCAATGTCCCGATTGTTAGCACAAAAATTAATTGTCCCCATCGGAACAGGCATAGTTCCGCTTTACACAGATTATTCCACATACTGATTATTACTTTAAGATTTTAATTAGATATTAATAATTTCATACAAATACAAATAAGTATATTTGTAAGTTACACACAATTATTTTGAAAAATTAACTGCCTTACATACCATTAACCAAAACAATATTGTTTAAGTTTCATCTTTTACCATCATAAACATTTTATATTGATATCTATCACCAGTAAGAGTGTTTTAGTTAAATTTTAAGCCCAAATAAATGGATAAATAATAAATTAAAGCCTTATTATTTATATTGTTTTACTTTTGGTAAAAGAATTCCACTTTTTTACTTAAAGTATTCAAAAATCCGAATTTTAACCAAGAGAAAATCTGGCAATGCTGCTATGTATCTATAGTGACTTCATCATTCCTATTTATTCGCTTATGCTGAGTTTTTTTACAGTACAGATACTAAATGAATATTCAATAAAGCATTCTTTGCTTTCTATAACACACACTTTGTGTAATATAATTTCATATTTAACTTGTTCTTAATAATAGATATGAAAATATCATTGAGGCAATTGTGGTGCAGTGGCGGTCTGTTACTGTAAATATGTAGTTTTGGGTTCGATTTTCACTGTATGGATTATTTAATATTTTAATTTCCCCACTTTGGTAACAAGACAAAGTTTGTAACACCACTCAACATGAAAATTACAATGGACAGTAAAGCATACAACAATCATAGCAAAATCAAAATCTTACTGTGCTATATCACTAAATATTCAAGTATTTTTATGGTGGTGTGGTACAATACACCAATACAATGAATAATACTGTTATTCCTAATAGGTGTTAATTATAAATCATTTTTGGTCATAACTTTTTTGTTTCTCCTTCTTGTTTAAATGGATAAGTCAATTTGACATTCAGTTATTAAAATGACTATCAATGTTTACAATGTATGAAACATGTGTTAACAACACTCTTTTTTTAAGTTCCAATTTGTGAGATATTGAATGTTGAGTGCCCCAATTTGTCAACCACAGTGATACAATGAAAATAATTTAAATAAAATCATTCAACCGGGGATCAAACTTACAACAATCATATTTACAAACATACAATGTTTCACTACACCAGAACTGTCCTGATTATATACACTAGGTTATCTAGTTTGAGTTGACTAATAAGTGTGATGACTTTTACGTGTGCAATAAAAGAGTATGTATTCATTAAAAATTAAAAATTTTGCAAGAGTGACTGATTCAATATTAAAGTATTAACAAATATAATAAATTTACAACTCATTTATATAAATTATTTAACATAATAAAACTATATTTATTAAATATGATTACCAAATGATGCTTGTAAAATATTTTTCTTTTGGTGATCAGTTTGCAATTCAATATATTTTACATTTTTAAATTATATCTCTAACAGAAATACCTATATGGCCTATAAAGAAATTAATAGTAAACATAGAAGTTATTGGATAATAATTCAAAATATTACATTACATATACAATATATAAGCTGATTTATGTAAGAGTGAAAGTTGATAGTTGGCAAATGACATTAAACACATTAAAATAATACTGCCTATTATGCTTGCTTGGTAAGCAATTGTTATAAACAAAAAATATGCTAGCTGATGAAACAGTGGGCGTGTTCGTATTTATGAAAATAGAAATAATTTAGAACAGCGAGAAAAATAACTACACGATTTAACTCACCAAATAAAATTGCTGATATTATCACCACTGATGGTCATCACAGAACAATAAAGTAGGTACTTAATTGTAGCATTGTTAATATAAATTTCTAATATATTATACTAATGCAATTCCAGACAACGTTTGTCACCTCTTCATTTATCTTCAATAGATGACTAATATAGGTTATAAATATAACTGTTTACTTTTTAATCCTAAGGATGATTCATAAATTTTCGAAATTTGTTTACAATACTATAATTTACAACTGTACATATTACTTAAGCATAATTAGAAATAAAAAATTATTTAATATGAAAATGCATATCAGACACCAAACTCTTACTACTACTCCACTCCCACTCAGTATTGCCAACATACATAAATACACACTTGAAAATAAATAAATTACAGTCTTATACGAAGCAACTAATTTTTTATGGTTTACCTTTGTCACAAAATCGTAACTTATACTTTAAACAATGTCTTCAGTTGCATATAGTCAAATAAAACACCAAAGTCAAAAAGTAATATTTTCGTAAAAAAATATTTGTATGTAGAATATGACATGTTACATTACTGTTTTTTTAGAGCTCTTTGCCTGTTAGACTGGTCTTTTTAGTTGTAGTATGGGCGTAGGCGCATAAGCACGAAAAAACTTAAATTTATTAATTCAAAAATATTTTTTTTACAATTATTTTTACGATTATATTTCAAGCATTAAAAAGTAACGCGAAAGTAATATTTTGAGCCTTGTATCATAGAGGCAACATTAGAGGTAAAACCGAAAAGTAACATAAAAGATTACAAAAGTAAAAATCTGGCAATGTTGACTTAAAAGGTTTTTAGATGTATAATCCCAACGATTACAAAGTTTAAATAATGAAACTGCCATCTATATTATAACTTTCTAAACAAAAACATTTTAAGTAACGACATCTATGAAATAACAATTGAACCTTCTAAAGCTATAAATTCCATGACGCAGCGGTAGAGGGAAGTACTTTATGATGTTGTTGGAAGTTCGGCAAAGTCAAACCTTCACAAACGTATTAAAGGGCTATTAGTTACTAGCAACTTGCTCGCTGTTTTATATAATTATTAATTTTCTAAACTGCATTACTTTCCTTTTTTAATAATACTATATTTTACGAGTTCTACCACTTAACACGAAATGCCTTAAAATTCAGCCGAATGCGGTGACGGAGTGTCTTAACACTAGGTTCCCTTTGCCTATCCTGCCATATGTGGGATACAGCGTGAAAGTGATTCATATATTTTTTAACACAGTAGCTATTATTATATTTGTATATATAATAGAATTGTAACTTATCGCGGTCTCTACATTCACCAATGTAATAGAACTAAAAAGATTTTTTGTCTGTTTGTCTGTGTATTTGTTAATATCAATGCGTATTTAATATATATCGTTAATATGCAATGTGTATTTGTAAAAATGCAATGTTCACTATTGTATTTTGGCATCCCTTAACATTTTGTGTTTGTTTTATTTTAATCGGTTCGTAAATATATATAAGTACAGAATGCGACAATATTGCTACGAAATGTGTTTTATTGGATTGGTTGAAACCTTAGCTACGAGAGTCAATGTATGGATATTGACTTTAAAATAATAATATTATTATAACACAAAGGTAAATCAGATGAGATGATAAATATTTGTGTAGTACATGCGGGTGAAGCCGCGAGCGGGTCGCTAGTTAAAAAAAAAGTTTACGCTAATTCCACTCTCTTCGCGCACATCTGTAATTAAAGTCGTCTGTTCCAGAAGCTACTTTTATTACCAAGATCTGCCTTCAGACGCAACTTACTATACTTTGCACGATGTTGAATATCCTCTTTAATTAATTCATTGTCTCCTATGTCCTGCAACAAGATATCTAGCCATAGTTCCCTTGGACGAGGGTCTCACTTCAGGGATAGACAGTTGTCGATACGCTACGTGACCTTATTATTTCAGGCAGCGCGCCGCCGCGGCGCTCTTAAAACTTATCCGTTCAGGCTATCCTGAAAGAATATTCGCTACTCTTATAGGAGCAGCGTATATGGTAAAATATTTGAAACCCATACCTAAAGAAATTAATCAAGATACTTCAACAGTTTAGACGTAGGATTTTTTTTAATTTCACGATGTTTATATTTCGATGATACTATATTTCGTGTGACGCAGTTACGAATAGATACCAATAATGTTAACACCTACTACTACAAAAATAATACGAAGCATTGCAACAATAATTTTATAATTTTTTTTTAAAAAACTTTTTTATTTTTTGGAAAAAAAAATTGTTTTAGGCTTTTATAGAATTGATAAAACTGTGGTTTGATTTAAAGTGGTGACGACAAAAACACTGTTTATTAACAACAATAGATCTAGAAAGGGGTGTCAATTAACATTTGAGAATCCTGAATTTCGATCTTTTTATAATCATACAAACTCCTAAAAACTTAGCATACTTTAAATTGACATAACTTTTATAATAAGATAAACAGAAAGACAGACAGACAGAAATGTTAAAATAGTTTAATTTTGTTTTGGTATCGTGTAAATAACTGTATACACTTGAAAAAACACACATATTGATATAAAAAAAGAACGTTTAATTTTATTTTTATGTATAGAAGTGTAGATAGGATATAGGAGAACAGTAAATTAAGGTTTTTTTTCAGCTTTACGCTATATCTAATGTCCCGCGTTTAGCAGAGGATGCAGAGTAAATTTAGTGTTTCGAGGAATTGCGTATTGAGTTTCGGAACTCAACGACACGCTGTGCCTTGTTACCAAAGCGAAGACATAAAAATATTAAATCAAATCAGTATCGCGCAGTATAGTATCCCGCACACAGCAGAATAGGCAGAGGGACATTAGTATTAAGATATTCCGTTCCCCACTTTCCAGTGAATTCTGGAAGCATTGCAGGTTGAGTGGCGGAATTCAACGCCGCTTTTCTTCGCCTTAGTAAGACACCAAAGTGAAGAAAATGGAAATATAAATTTAAATAAATATTTTATTTCCGTGTGTATAGATCGAACCCACAACTGGTCTCGAGTACAATCACGCTTTGTGTCCCGCGCCACGACTGGTCTCAAAATATTAATAAATTATAATACATATCACTGAGTAGGAATTGAACAGACAACTGTCGTGCTTTTAGTCATATGCTTGTGAAACTGCGCCTCATTAAGTAATTTAAGCCTTTGGGAAATTATCTGATTTTTTTTATTAAATAGTTATTTTGGATTCTATTACGTTGATAAAGGTTCCCAATAACATTTTTTTAAATATCTTCCAAGTACAGTGTGGATGGTATTTGAGTTTGTGGTTAGAAAATTCGGCGGCAGGCAGGCAGGCAGGTAACAGGTCAAACAATTCTTCAGAACACTTCCCATGATAAATGCGGTTAAGAACGCAAAGCGATCATTGGGTAACCAACTTTTTGAACAGCTCCACGTTGTATGCGATCAAATGGGTCAAGCTGATACTGGTGTGCACCAGCCCAGAGATGAGAACAGTACTCTACATGAGGCCGAACCTGGACCCTTTACAGGGTCAATCAGTGTTTTGGCGTGAAGTGCTGTCTCGCTCTGTTGATGAATCCAACTTGGCTTTGCTTTCCAGATGATCGCGATACTGGCCAGTCACTTAAGCCGCTAACCGCAAACTTGTGTTTTCTTGGGATTGAATTGAAACAATAGCATCAGCCCTATGATGGGTTAGGTAAACCAGAAGATTACCAGTTGAGCGACCATGGCGGAAGCCATACAAACCCGTTTTTGATTGTACTTAACCTATAGCATTGAGCTCTGGCACCGAGAAATGGTCGGCGGCGTTGTTCCTTGGTCGTCCAAAGACCAGTTCGAGGCAAAGAGTGCGTCCAGGCGATCGGCTTTCTCTTACGCCGTATGGACCAAGATGTCATTTCCTGTGCATTGGCGGATGTGAAGGTTGCCAAGCGCCGTCCCCCTTGAGAACGCTCAAAACTAATGAGTTCCGGAAGGGTAGCTCTCAAGTTTCTCGCCGATTTTGACGATTTTCTCGAATCTTGCTCTGGCAATTTTCCACTTAAAGAACCAAGAGGCTAGAAAATTTTTAGAAGACAAATTTTATAATCAATGTAATAAATTTAAGTCCTGACTGACTGAAATTTATATATTTTGAAAGGTTGTTATTAATTTACATATAGATAAATATACAACTGGTTATAAAAACCATTTAAAAAAATATTAAAAAAATAGTTAAATATAAGAAATAAAACAATGGCAGGATGTATTTTGACAACAACCATTTCAAAAATATAATGTAAAGTTTAAAATTATACATATATAATAGAATATTACAAAAACACAAAATAAAATAATTAAAATCGTGAGAACTTTTAAACCTTCGAAACTTGATGCTGCTTTTTGAATTATTTAAATTGCACATTTAATTTTAAAGCTTTTAATTATTTAAAAATGCAAATCTTAAAAAAATATATCATTCTCAAGTAGAATCTCCTGAAATTATATTAAGTGGTATTTGTAGACGACAAAAAATCAAGATGTTTTGTCATCTACAAATACCACTTAATATAGTTAAAGAGTGTACATTGAGAAAATGTAATAATTAAGCAATGTAATTCTTTTTCTATGTAAATATCTTCTATATAAATTGATTTTGAGCACGTTTTGATTTTTTTTTATTTGTATAATAAGTTGCCACTTAGTGTCAAGTTTTATAACTGTAGGTCCACGGAAATTATCTAATAGGTTTTAATTACGCTTCTCTCTCTTCTTCTCTCTTTCTAATCTTTTGATTGCATTGACTTAGAAGCTTAATATTTTTCTCTGCTCTAAGAGATTATACACCTGAATATTCTTTATTTCATCTCCTTAAGTGGGGATTGAACCCACAACCAGTCGGTTTTACACATTGTGCCCCTGCGCCACGACTGGCAGCCAGAATTCGGCATTTTCCATTTCTTCGCTCTAGTGTCGAGGCAAAGCGCGGCATTGAGTTCTGCCACTAAACACGCAATGCCTTTAGAATTCGGCAGAAAGTGCACAATGGAGTGTCTTAACACTAGTTTCCCTTTGCCTACCCTGCTGTGTGCGGAATGCAATTTGAAGTGATTTTTTAAATTTTCTTTTGTATTCTTTATTAGTCTTGAGATGGTCTCGAGCGACCTCGAGACAATTCCTTTTGACATACCGACAGACAAACAACATAGTAAGACAATAGAAGCGTTACCTTTTGAGGTACAGAACCTTAAAAATATTATGTTTGCCACAAAAATTGCAATAGCTTTCCAGTCCCATTCACTCTTTTAAGGTCACCATACTTTTTTTATCATGAGAAAACGCCGCCCAAGTGGAGACTTGAGTGAGTGATGTGGGACTCATGGATTAGTATGTGTAAACCGTCCACGCTGCCCATTGAAACCTTACGGTCATCCCCCTCGATAGCTACAGGCCGGGGCTAAAGGAGACAGGGAATTCTTCGCAGTCAAGTCAAGCTGAGGCGTCCTCGGTGGCCGCTCCAAGTCGCAAAAGTAGAAGTAGCGATAGCACCAGTGCACGCCTACTCGGGCCAGGTTAGTAGGCGATTAGGTTCTTCAAGCTATCCGCCCTCTGGCCGACTAGAAGGCGGCGATTGTGTGCCGCCCTCCGGCAACCCGATCTTTTCCTGCGGATAACGAGTTCAGTAGGAGCCCCTTTCACCCGTTCACCCTTTCCGCCGCCTCATTTTCGAGCACCATTGTATTGCAGAAGGAGTCCACGTCTCACGAAGACACGTGTATAGCAGAGATAGGTCAAACGCTCAGGCAGGGTGCACCACCAACGTGTGCTGGGTCGTCTCCTCGAGGCAGTCGCAGTGGTAGCAACGCGCGTAACCCAACTTAAAGCAAACCTAAAGCACTCGGGTTGATCGCCTTATATTCTGCTAATATACTAACCAAATCTAAAACAAAATTACTACATGACCTGATCTGACTGACTTGACCATGATGGGCTCACAAAAATAATGTATAAAATGCAATAACAACATTCATATAAAAGAATAAATTTGTTAACATAATAATATTAAAAATGCATGTCCCACGAGGAGTATTAAAAACAATATACGAAAAAGTAGTATTAGGAATTAACTAACTATTCTCACAAAAATGATAAGATCACAAAATTTTTGAGGTATTTGTTGTAAGTAACTTAAAAATACTTTGAAACGTATAAATTTTTTTTTTTACAAATTTCCGCTACCCAATGCCAATTCTATGCTCCAAGGAATTGTAAACCTGAAAAAGAAAATTAATTTCACCATACTGTGGAAGACGGAGAGACAGGCAGCAAAGTGATCCTACAAGGGGTTTGTTTCTCTCCTTTTGAGAAACAGAAATATAAAAATGGATAACTGTTTTTAGTTTGGTTATCTATATTGCTGTGCACTTAATAATTGTAAAATACGATTACTCGAATTTATTATATAAATTACGATTTCTCGACAAATCTATCATTAAGAAATTGCGAGGACTACGCGGCTGGCTGAGAAGGTGTCAACTTATATTGGAGAACCCTAAATATTAAAAGCTCAGTCTAATGGAAGTGTCAGCACCACTTTAAATGAAACCACAGTTTTGACTACGGGGCCTTTCAAGTATTACGTAAGCAGTTTTTTTTTCAATTATTGACCCACTATGTCATCAAAAATAAGAAATCCTCTAAGAAATATTTCATTGAAAACGTCGTTTTTTTCGAACAAGAGGTTTATGCTATTAGCCCTACTGGTTTTTACAGCGATACCGGGTGAGTAGGAAAGAGGGTTCTTTGTCCCTGAAAAATTTGCAATCACTATGTGGCTGCGTGTGAGGAGCTTCGGGACATACACGGGCCGTCGAAAGGACTGGATTTTGCTCGCAAAATTTGATGTATTTTAAGAAAAATATTTATTTTAAGTAAAACACAAGTTTAAGTAAACAAACTTAAGTTTGTTAACTTTATTCGCCATAACATATAAACCTATAAGGTATTTTCCATTCACAATTTTGAAATCAGTACAGAACCCTCTGTGGGCGAGTCTGTGGCTTTTTTGGCGGTCTGGTTATGTTCCAATTTGTTTCTATTTTTAAAAATTTATAATAAGATGTAAAAAACTGTCTTTACTTCAAATAAACAGTGTTTAACTTCTCCTTGCAGGTTTTAATTTTTTTTAATATCACTTATTTAATGTGTATATACAACTATAAGTTATTAGTATGATGAGGAGTAGAAATAAGGTAATTATATATTTTTTTTCTTTTAAATGTTCTCAATTTCCGTTTCCGTAAATAGTCCCTGTCACTTAAGACTAAATTCCTTTGCTCAAGAGCTGTCTATTAAAGATTGCTATCAGCAATAAGAACGCATTCGCAATTAATTTAGAATTTATTTTAAGATTTTTTGTAATTTTTCTGTAATGACTTTGTGTGCAATAAACCTTTTCTTATAAGTGGGAAACGGAGTGATTTAACACTAGGTGCCCTCTGTCGGAATACGGCCTGAAGCTGATTTTTTAATTTGATTTTTAATTTTAATATTACTTATCAAATCTCAAGCTTGTAACATTAATTAGTCTAGTCTATCTATATTGGTGAAAAACAGAGTTTAATGATTGAGAATTGAGATTGAGAATTTGACTGATGTAAAGTACATAATCTTTAGCTCATTATAATTTAAATTATTTGCATTATCAGATTAAATAATAATGGATAATTTCTATAGCCTATACGATAAGATCTATTGTTACGGATACGGCACGTTCAGTGATAAGTGAATATAAGATTTTGTTTGTAATTTGAATTAGTTGTTATCAACATGTACTTATAATTTGATTGATTTATACTGATAACAGTTAAAAATAATATTAAATTGATGTTAAAAATTAATAAAACAATCTTAATCTATAATTATAAGAGGCTTTCGTGAATTCGATTGGTAAAAAAATTGTGTACACACAAATTTCAGTTCAAATTTTAACATTTATTTTAAATGTACCAGTTCGGTAAGAGAAAGCACAGTGGTTCCGCAGCTGAACAAAGTCACTCAACCGCTAGGTTCTCTAACTGGCCTCCCTATTATTTCCGGAGATGGGTAAAAACTATTGGGCAACAGCACACAGACGACGCTGAGAACATAAGCTATAGCTTGATGCCATAGCCATGTGAGATTTTAATAGATAAAATAATATCAATTTCACAGATTATCAAAATTCTAATTACATTATAAATTTACTTAATGTTTAGTGGTATAGTCGATGTAATATATATTTTTTTTTTACATTAAAATGTACAGTTACCAAGGACATAAAAATTGATTTCTTAACTTAACAAATAAGTAATCAGTTGGTAATTTACAATCGGCAAAAAATAAATGTAATTTTGATGCGCGATTTGTTTCAATAATTCTCTGAATAACATGAATGGTTGTGGTAGGAAAGTCAAAAGAAAAGAAAACTGACCTACTTAAGCAAATGATTGTTATGTATGAAGTCATTGAATTGAATATTAATGTCTATTAGTATCTTAAATCATATAAATAAATCAGCTTCACGCTGTATCCCGCACACAGCAGGGTAGGCAGAGGGAACCTAGTGTTAAGACACTCCGTTCCCTATTCTCTGCCGAATTCTGGAGGCATTGCGTGTTGAGTGGCAGAACTCAACGCCGCGCTTTGCCTCGACACCAGAGCGAAGAAATGGAAATATAAATTTAAGTAAATATTTCATCTCCTCGAGTGGGGATCGAACCCACAACCAATCGGTTTTGCAGTCACACTTTGTGCCGCTGTGCCACGACTGGCCTCATTAGTATCTTATCTTATATTAATTACCTATTCATACGAAAATTGGTTTTGTTGAAGCTTTTAAGTATTTAATTTAACAATATAGTCATTGTATAAGCTCTTGAAACTGCAACGTGTTTAATTTGATAAGATATTCCAATAAAACAACATTACATATGCATTTTCAAGATCGTGCTCTTTGAATCTCGGCAATGTAATATTGGGTATTCCTCGAAAACTGTTTGATTAATAAGCAAAAAGTATCGTGCACATGTCATATCCGTTCAGAAATATCACACAATATTTTGTTATAAATCAAATCAGCTTCACGCTGTTACCCGCACACAGCAGGGTAGGCAGAGGGAACCTAGTGCTAAGACACTCCGTTCCCCACTTTCTGCCGAATTCTGGAGGCATTGCGTGCTGAGTGGCAGAACTTAATGCCGCTCTTTGCCTCGACACCAGAGCGAAGAAATGGAAGTATAAATTAAAGTAAATATTTCGTCTCCTCGAGTAGGGATCGAACCCACAACCAGTCGGTTTTTCAGTGACACTTCGTGCCGCTGCGTCACGACTGGCCTCAATATTTTGGTTATGACATATATTTTAGTAGAATTAAAAAATATATATTAATTGGATTTAAAACTTATAAGATATATTGCCTGTCTATATGTAAACAAGAATATTACCTACTAAACGAAAAAAAAACATAAGAAATAAATATTAAATGATTATAAATGTATGCATGTAATTTCGAACATGATAAAAATGACCTATTAAGAAAACGTATAAACATTTTAACGTAGCGGGATTTGACGCCTCTTTGGAAACCGTCCAAAGAGGGGGGGTTCAAATCCGTTCAAATTGTTTTACTTTTTCTTAACAAGTATTTTTCTTTCATAAGTATGGAATAACACTTAAAAAATGTTAAAAAATATGAAAAAAATTTGTGCAAAAAATGGGAAACCATTAGATTATTTTGTGGTCTAAGTGTCAACGCGAATAAGAAAACGATTTTAGTATTTTAAAGAAACGTAAGATATTAGAACAAGTGAATGAAGTGGTATATTTAAAAAAAAATAAAAACATATTTTTATAATTCCCATATATTTTTACAAATTATATAACATGGATAATTTGATGAGATAATATGGGATGGATAATAGAATATTCGAATAGATAAAGCACGTTTTTTGTGCTTTAATGATAAATGGTATTATCGTGCCGTGTGACGTCACAGTGATCGAGATATATAGACGGCCGATAGAGGCTCTCGCGCACATTGCAAGTTTATCCGCGAGTGACTTGCGCACTGTCGTAATATTAATTTTTTAATATTTCATTTTTAAATTTAATTTGGGAACACCTTAAATAAAATAAATTGAGTGCATAAGTGTTTTCCTAGTGTCATATATTTTGGGGTAAGTGACATATTTAATAATATTTAAAAATTTTAATAAATAATATATATATTATTAGTATTATATATATATATACATATATAACTTATAATTAAATTACATATATTGTTTTATATTTTCAATATATTATAGTTTTTTTTTTCCAAAAATAAACCTTATAATTATAACAAACACCACTTAATATCGAAATTCAAAAAAATGTGATAGTATTGGTTTGCTAATAAATCTGCATTTTTTTTGCTAAAAAAGTAACAAAAATTTGAAAATCGCAAAAAATTAAACGAAATGAACAATTCATAATTTTTGTAATTAGCTTAATAATATTCCAACAAATGACAATTAATACGCTATAATTACGTCGTTACTTTTACCTTGTATATAAGTCAATGCTAAGAAATTGTTTTTACCTAAGAATTTCAATTATTTTACTCGAGTATTCTGCAGGATAAAATATTTAATTAATTAATGACAAGTTCTGATACCGCCATTACAAGCGTATAGTTATCGTAACTTTAGTATCCACATTGTTCCAGAATAATCTATTTAACTATGCGTGAAATAATATAAACTACAAAAGAAAAAAATAATATTCGACCTTTTTAATTGCTTTACATACTATTGTGATTTGACAGTGAATATCTTTATATATATTTTTTTCCTAAAATGTTGTGTAGCCGATAAATAAAGCTAGGTTTTACTATGTGAAGTCAATGTCAACATTTCTTTCATTTTAGTGAATGATCTTACATCCGCACTTTATTTTAACGAAACATTAATTATCAAGGTCTAGATAATGTTGATATAATATTTAGATAGGCAAAGTATATGATTTTTCTAAAATATATAATATATTATTTCGTCTATAATATATACCATAGTGTATAAAAAATCACAAAATATGCCTAACGCTCCTCTCTTTATTGGTTATAAAAACATAATTTTAATCCGGTTTGGCTGTGGAGGACACCATTCGGAAACTTTATGCTTGCTCAACAGCTTTATAATTTATTCATTTGAATTTGATTTTGGTTTTCGGTTTACTTCATTTTAAATTTTATTTAAAAAAAAATACATTGTAATGTAATGCCTAGCCAAAACGCCATAAATATAAATAAGAGTATGTATCAACATATTTTCAAAATAGTAGGTACAGTAAAAGTAGTAAGACCTAATGAGTCATCGTTTTCAATAACCTAGTTAATAGTAATTCCAAGGATCACAGTATTGCAAATCTATATACATTAATTTTAATATTATAAATCTCACCAATAATTAAAAAAAAAGATTTCGTGTCGGATAGTCCACTTTTCGATGAATGCCAGAATAACATCACGTCAACGTCGTTGGATGTGACCCACTGTAACTGCGGTCAGAGCTATCTCGGACCTATGAAGTGTGTCATACATTCATGGGTCCGATTCGACCACACAGGCGAAGCTGCATGTAAAAATGAATGTGTTACAACGATGTGAAGCTTAAAAACATGTTATTCAATATACATTTCATTCAATAATACCTATACTATGATTACGTTAATAATAACAAAAAATATTGTAAAGATTATATTAAAAAAAGCTTAGCTTAGCTTTGTGTAGAGTTCTACAGTTGTCAATACCTATTTTTATTATCTTTATTCTACACGTTATCAAATATAACAATTAAAGAAAAAGTAGCGATTTTATGTATTCTTGGTTATTTATAATTTGTATTTAAAACAACAAATCGTAAAAGTTTGTTGTTTTTGTTGTTAAATATTTCGTTTATTTTTCGAAGCGTAGACTTAGCTGTGACCTTTTTGCAAATGATGCCTAGAAATGAAGATATCTAAAGGAAAACGTAGCGAATTCCAAACTAGTGCTGTGTGAAAGTGTTGAAAGGGCCAACTGTAGTGTGTATAATTTCTTTATGATGTGCTCTACGGTTTCTTGTAGTGTTTGTCCAGTGTCCTTCAAACATGGACGCGCTTTGGAATGTAAATTTATCTCGAGAGCTAGCTTTTATGATGGCCTTGTTGAGATTCACCATCTTGTATTTAAAGCATTAAATAATATTATTATGGACTTTTTACATATAGCAATAAATATGTTTTATTATATTCAGTACAGAATTATTCATAAATCGAGATAATATAAACTTCTCCTTTTTTGTTATTTCATACTTAAAAAGATAATTTTTCAATAAACAATTACTTTTCTATAAAAATGTATAGGTATAAAATTTTTGTTAACTTTAAATTTATGATATTTGTCATACCATAATAAGGTTAATATAATAAAGACTTTAAACTTTTGCTAGACTATGCAATGGTGTCTGTAAGATTTTATTATCTATAAAATTTAATGTTAACGTGAACGTGATAGAACTGTTTAATTTTAATTTAATAATTCTTAAGAAATAAATATAAATTTAATAAAGAAAAAAAAAAAAGAAAAAAAAATAAAAAGTGATAACAAATTAAAATTATAAAAAATGAAGCAACTAGTATGAGTAATTTATATTAATCAAAATCACAAAACATTTTACAAGGGCAATTGTACGTTATTAAAAATATGAACTTAGTGATTATTGGCCTTGATATACCACAAAATTAGAATATTTTCAATCAAACGTCTTCGTAGAAAAATAGGTACTATATAAAAAAGAATAAAAAAAGAAGCAGCTTCACCCGGAGCGCGATAGGATAAAGAGAACTTAGTGTTAAAACATTACGTTTTTTTATCTAAAAATTCGAGACATGTCGTGGCAATTGTAAAGATCTATCCAATTCACATGCTATGATTATCTATAAATAAAAAAATATGTAGGTATACTCGTATATTACAATTACAAAATTTTGTTTAATTAAAATTTTAAAATACATGTAATTAGAATTAAGTATATGGTAAAACTAAACCGACATGGTATGGGTAACATTGTTTACGACTTTACGCAATTAACGACGGCTTCAATGCTCTAATACTTTTACTAAAACCATTGGCCAATTTGTATATTTAATATAATATATTAGTTTCACACGAGCTTGTTCGGTACAAGGTTTCGTAGATACGTCGAAAGATGGGCGGTGTATAATTAAGCGAAATAAATATTTTTTTTTGTAGTCACTTTTTTTTCTTATTATAATATTATGTACGTTATAATAATAAGAGTTCTTATATTTTAAAATATTTTAAAATAATGTTGTACTATGTATATGTTAGTTAAGTAGTAACTCGAAACAGTACATTGCATAGGATACTTTTAGTATCAATATAAATAACGACTATTATTTATTTATATAGAAAACCTACTTTAAAGTTATGTTCTTAGCCAATCCTGTAGTGGACACATCCGATATCACAAGCGTATACTGGTACTTTGAAATAATACAAAATAGTTTTTTATTTTTGTATTTTTTTGACATTTTTTACGGTTTTATAGAGTAAAAGGCCACATATATATAGGTTGCATACACTATAAGTTTATTTATATATATAGTTGTTTTCTATATCAGTAAACACAACTATAGATTAAGACTTAAATTTATTCAATCTGAATTAATATATAATGTAATGTTGACGCAAGGTAGCCACAGTGGTATTCTTTTAATTATTATTTTTTTCTTCCTTTTTTGTCTCACAAATATAAAGTACACGGAAGACTTTCTGATTGCGTAATATTGTTGTATCCTAAAATCAACATTTCAATAAATATTTGCTCATTTTAATTGGTTATTACACTTATAATATGTAGAAACAATATTTATCTTCGTCATTGAACAATTTATATTGCGTCATTTGACTCTGGTATTTATTGTTATGGCATACAATTTAAGAAAATAAATATTAAAAACAAGTAGCATTTTAATTAACATCGCACGGCTTGGTTGCTCTAAATAGGAAGAATAAACTGTATATTATTTTAAAGCAAAATTATAACAGTTCGAGTTCGAGGCCCAGTTATTATATGGTTGAGTATGTCAGAATAAAGAGTATGTACTCAATTGAATTTCTACACTCGGTAAATAGGATAATATTGTTTATTAATAAACGCCAGCATAGCTATAAAATACTGACTTTATAATATCTCACTATGCATGAATATTTACATTATGAACGTGTTGAAGAGCAATGACTCTATCCATATATACTAAAGAATGCGTTATTTAGTGGATACTCTACAATTAATTTACACTTATGAGAATGCTAAAAAAATGAAAATTTACTATATTTATATAGTTTAAAAATCAACCGCAATTATACAAAACAAACACTGTATCGCATAAACTAAATTAATGTATCCAATAACACTCGCGCCATAAAGATAAACCCGTATCCTTACCCGTATCATTTATATAAATCGGTTTTCTGGTTTAACAGTTACAAGGGAACAAAGGACGGACATACATATTAACATATATACGCGTTAAAAATATAACCCTCCTTTTGCAGAAAAAGTATAAAGAATAAAAGATGACGGTATTTTAAATATTTATATAGCATCCGTTCATTACTAAATGTATCTATCTAATAGTGAATCCGTTTTGTGGCACCTTACCGTGTCGCAATCGCTACGTCTTATAATAACAATTTAGTTTACTACTTTGTTTTGTAAGCTTGCAAATGAGATCTGTGAGACAATTTTACTCTATAATTACGACTAAAGTGGTAATTATTTCAATGGGTTTTTTAAAATCGTGATGAAGACTTCAAAAACTTGACAGGAAACTACCTGTTTTTATAACGAACACGTAAAGCTTGCGCTTGATAATTATAGAAACCAAAGTATTATAAAATTATAATATTGATTGTTCGTTTGTCTCTTACTAATAAAATGTATACATTTAAATAATAACAAAAGTATTGTATTAACACAAAATGAGTTAATAATATAATAGTAATACGGTTTTAGCGAAATATGTTCACATAATATCGCATAATTAGTTTTCTGGAAAAACTGAATGTTCGCAAAATGAGTTAATTTGATAATTTTTTGAGAGGTTTTGAGGTGAAGTTGATTAGGGCTTTCTCATATATTTGTCGGCTTTACGTGACTCTTAATTTGTGGTTGTACGATATATTTTCGAAAAATATTAAACTACAGAGTTTGTTTTAATAATTTCTTTGTAAATATTATGTAGCACACATTTTATGTCATATTTAATTTTATGTTCAATGTCAAATGCTAGCATGGACTTATAGTAGGTATATAGTTCTAGGGTTGCATCAAATAGATAAATATTTTTTGAGATATATTATTATATCATTGATCTTCACGTTTATAATGATCATCATCCCTTGTACGCTAATGCTCTTTCACAACCCGGACTTATATATATTAAAAATATTAAACATTTAAACAACTTTCTTATAAAATATTAAACATTTTAAAAAAATCTTACAAATGCTGCTTCATTTTATAGAGAGGCATGGATTGCAACGTTTTAAATATTTGTAAGAAATTAAAGATAATATAAGAAATTAAAGGGCCACATTACACATGTATCTGTAATGTATTACTATTCACATTTAAATCTGTAACGTTAACATTCGTACAACTTCCTGCATTGCATCGTACAGATTCTTAAAAGGCTTACTCATTTTCCTTATTCTTCTATATAGATTTTTTTAGAAAAGCAATAAACAGGTAACTTTTAAATTATTAAATTATTATTATTATTTATATACTAATAATATATGAAACATAAATTTTGTACCCCTTTTTACGAAAATTACTCGGACGTAGAAATGTAATATTTGGTGGAATTTTGTTTCTATAAAGAAAGAATCCAGAATGCCAATATGTATATTTTTAATACCACACACACTACCATATTACTAGACTACTAGAGTAACGCGTATTTACGGATTAATCTATGGTAGCGTTTGTCTATGGCAGGGGAACCAAAGCGGGGACTTCGTGATCTACTAATCATCAGATTATGATAACACGTTTAGGGCATGAAAATGATCTATATTTATCTTAACTTGACGCGCTTGAATATTTCAAAATGATGAAAAAATCTCATTGATATACATACTTACATTTTTAAGAATGCGTAGGACATGGACGATATCAATAGTTGACGCGCTTGAGTATGTCCATGCAATAGTTTTTTTGAAAATGTATAGCCGCTTGCCGTACCTACTAGGTCTCTATGATGCCCGAGTAAATCCCGATTTAACATCGTGGGCTCCCCTACTACTAGTATTTTTAAAATATTTAAAATAACTTTATATACTTACACAGTTGTGTAATAATATTTCATCCTTATATGAAACACCTAACTTATTTATACATGAAATGATAAGTGACTATTTTTAGCAAGGAAATGATAATTACTGAAAAAATTACATAAGTTAAACAGTAGATCCGTGTTAACTTTTAAAATTATTGACTAACATAAAAAGTAACCCATAGAAATACAATATGGTATGACATAGAAATATAATTTAGTGTTTCTATGTAATAGATAGAGCCTATGATTTGCTACCTACAAATAAGTATCTTCTTATTATAATAACGTTGCACATTATCAAGTACACAACAAATATATATTATAATATGAGGTATAAAATAATTTGAATTATACATTGTCAGATATTATAATTATTCCTGTTTGGCGGACGAAGGTGGAAAAGCTATAAGTCACGTTAACGGTAAGGATGTTTTATTATAAAAACATAAGCAACCGCAATCATTTTAATTAAACAATAATTTTATTTGAGGATATTTATAGAAATACAGGATAAAAATGATTTCTTAAATAATGGGTGATAGATATACCATAAGAAGGACGCGTGTATAGGTATGTTGTACTATTAGGTTAATCAATTATTATGAGTATATTAATTTATTATCCACATAATGACTTGCTAATGTTGTTAGCGTACTATTGTTTGCATAAAATTCTATTTTAAATATGTAATATATAAGTGGAATCATCTTGTTTAAAATGTATTTATAATATTTTTTCGCACAAGGCATTATATATTTTAATTTTATACTAACGACCCGCTCGCGGCTTCGCCCGCTTGTACGATACAGTTATTTATCTTCTCACCTGAATTGCATTCGCGATTTACCAACATTATCATGTTAACAACAATATCCATATATTAATAGCTAAAGTTTAAACCAATTTAATGAAATTTATTAATGTAATAGAATAACTACAATAAAATTAACATTTATATTAACCACGTAAATTTCCATATACAACAATGAGTTACGCTTATATGTTAAGTACAGATTTTGATTGTAAGATTATTTGTGCCATTTTTGTGGAATTCAAAAGTTTTTAAAAGTTTTTTTTTAGAGTTTTAGATATTTAGTGCATGTAGTATGTAAATATGGATCGGAGCACTTATATATAATACTAGCGACCTCCGCGCGGCTTGGCCCGCTTGTACTATTATTTATTGAAAATTAGTTTTATATTTAGTTATGGTTATCTATTTTATTATACATTTAAAAATTGTATTTTGAACCTTTTGGGTTTTTATAGGTTTTTACTATATATATACTATATATAGAATGGCGTATTTAAAATTTCACGCTGTTTCATATCTATGTACATATGTATCTGCGCGGTAGGGACTTTCCTGCGTAAACCTTGATTAGCCTGGACAAACATAAAGACAGACAGACACAGTCAAAAAGTTAAAAATCGTTTATTTATGTATTAGTATCGAATAAACAGCTATATGCATTTGATAAAACATAATTATTGAAATCACAGACTGACACTTAAATGTTATTTATATGTATGGATTACTACGTTAAACGGCTAAATATTTTTAGTAGTTACTTAAATATTTTCAGTATACATGTGTATATTACACATAAAATATTTTTTCTTACGTAAATATTTACGCTTAAATAATACAGGATTTATTATAATGAATTATATATTTTTTTTTTATTTTACATTTAGTCTTCGCCCTATGTAATATTTTGATTATAGTCTCATGGTTGTAATTTAGGCGCATAACAAAAAATAAACAAAATTAGCAAAGTTTCTGAAACTTTTCTTGCCTTTTTTATTTCTATTTATTTTTTGTAGCGACCTGTTTGCCATATATGGCTCTAGCAGTTATTCATTACTGTTTTTATGTTATCTTTTCTTGAAACTTCACTCCATGATGCAAATGGTAAAAACTTAATGATAAAGAAAGGTGGTTGGTTGGTAATATTAAAAAAAAACAGTTTTACAGTCTCCGCCACGACTGGCCTCATAAAATAATATATTATTATCAAGAAAATAATTTAAATTATTTATTATATTCGATTTTTAATACGCTTTAAAAGGTTATTTATATAAGTTCTCCAGACATTGTTATATAGTGTTATATACAGTGCTTTCACCTTATTACTTCCATAGTTATTTACATAAAATATATTAACTCCGTTAATCTTCTTTTTTTTTCTAGTTTCTCTCTCTCTCTCTGAATATTGTATACTTAGTTATCATTAACGTTAATCATAAGCATAACCTTCTTTGGTGGTATGTTGTTGGTTTTATTATAAAAGGAATGAACTGGAGTTTCCTGTCTGTATGTACCTTTTCATACTATTAAGGTATGTATTATTTTTAAGTTTGTATGTTGTTTTTTTTTAATGTAATAAAGTAAATTTATGTATTATATATTATATTTAGTGACGTTTGACGGTTAACATTATATACCTAACGTGAAAACTATAAGTGACTTTGAGTACTTGTTCATAAAAAAATAAATATAGACGATACATTAATGGCCTTTTGTATTCTATACGAGATCGGTTAACTATTTATCAACAGTTACATGTAAGATGTAAACATGCATTAGTTATACGTGGGCGGTCGTACGCATTGTTATTATATCAACGTATGAACGAACGTATGGAGTTTATGCTATAAGTTAAGAAATTAAATCAAATTATGTTAGGTACACATTGTACCCCGCACACTGCATGAAAGGCAGAAGTAACCCAGTGTTAATACACTCCAATTCCCACTTTCCGCCTAATTCATGAGGCACTGCGTGTTGAGTGGCGGAACTCAACGCCGCGCTTTACCTCGACACCAGCGCCAGTCGATTTTACTGTCAAACTTTATGCCGCTTTATACCTATATACACATTAATGCATAACTTTAAATATAATGGATGGATGAACATAATATAAATCGAAATAGTATTATGGTATAATTTATTTACACTATAAATCTTCCAAGAGAGGATAAATTATGATTTTATATCTCGTAAATAGTAGTAAGGTCGGCAGAAGGAACTTAGGAACCTAGTGTTAAGACATTCCGTTCTCACTTTCCGCCGAAATATGGAGGTATTGCGTGTTGAATGGCGAAACTCAACGTCACGTTTTGCGTCGTTACCAGAGCGTAATCGAATCTACAACCCTCGTGTCTACAGTCGCACGCACGCATGTGCCCCTCCGCAATTACGACGTCAATAAAATTTATTTTCATAATATTCTTATATTTATCTTGTTATCTTGAAAAAGATAAATTTATATGTATAATAACGGATAAATACAGGAAAATATTTTACGCGAAATGTATCGAAATGTTACATATATATTACTTTACCTATATTTACACGATTATTCCGAATTGCTAGTGAGAGACAATTAATGCTTTATAAAGTTAAGTTAACTAAATTATATGCAAAATTTAAATAGGTCCACGCTGTATCCCGCACACAGCAGGGTAAGTAGAGGGAACCTTGTGTTAAGACATCTTTCGCCGTTTCCGCTATGTTTTGGAGGAAGTAGAGTTAATGTTGTACTAATAAAGTGATTAAGTAATGTATGTATGTAAATATCAGTATTTCATTTTAAATAACTGCCTGTAGTAACATATACGGCGCTAGTGCCAGTATTTCCCAATCTCAAATCAATTTGTAGTCGGAGTGGCTTTTTGACGTGCAGCATTAATAAGACTTTATGAATAAGCCTGCTCTATATTTCAATTTGTTTCGACATAAAATTACTTATATTTATTTACTTTTTTATATATTCTATATTTTTTATTAATTTTAAAACACAAGATATATTTTTCCTTTGATATTATTATATATTAAATCCTTTGCCACGTGCCGTGTACTTATAATTACATAAGTTTATGTATATCATAAAAAATATACATTTTATTACGAGATATAGTATTAAGTATATATTTAAATATATATTTTAAGTATTTTGTTAACGATTCACAAATTCATCAAAATATTTAGTACGAATAAAAAATTATATAGATTAACAGTAAAATATAAAATAAAGTAGAATTAAAAAGTATATTGCAGCTTGAACAGGTTTATCCTGATCGGCCATATGTAATTTTCCACAAAACCCGTATAAATCTGGTCTTTATATTTCTTTTGTTATTGCAATCTAATTACATGATACGTCATATTAAGAAATAAAAATGCTAATATTACGTCTGACTCACGGGGATTCACAGTTCATACGAGTAATTTAGGTCCGTATTTATAAATCGATTTTAGGTCTGAGATCAATCTTGAGATGCCGTTTTCACAGATATACAATTTATGAATAAAAATGGCATCTCAAGATCGAACTCTAACGTGAGAACGGCTTATAAATGCGGGCTTTTGTGTGTTTATATTTTTGCAAAATATAATATCGCACAGTTATTTTACGAGAACCTGAAATATTTGAGATTTGAAAAGGGTAATGGCAGCAGTAATCGACGACTTAAGGCATTTTCATTACAGATATAAAAAAAAACAAAGCTTAAAACAATAATTTATAAGTCAAAGTAATTAAATAAATATTACAAAAAAAATTGAATTCTAAATATACGTTGAAATTGCCTTAAATTTGTATTTACAAAAAGAAAATTGTCAGTTATCGACATTGAGTCCCCTTAGTTATTGTTAGAGACAGAATCTGGTACTATATTCTGTCTGTACACTGATTATAAAGTATCTTGTACTCACCTAAAAAAGGAAATAACTTTAGTGTTTTTTTGCATTTTATTTATCAATAAATACAATATTGTATTTATTGATAAATAAAATGCAAAAAATACATATTTGCTTTTTAATGGGAGTTTTACTAGATCTTGATGTTTTTATTTTTTATTACGCTATAATTTTGCCATAAAGGCTCGAATGGAACATGCCATTTTTTCTAGAGGAAAGTGTTTGCCTTAAAGTTAGTTAAAAATTTCATTAGCATTGCTAAAAAAAATGCGCCCTGCGCCTCTTGACAATGAGGTTAAGAAATGCAGATATTTTCACTTTATATACATGTCAATTAAATGTACATGTAATTTAAATAAAATGGCGGGAAAAAATTACATTGTACAAATTATTAACATGTTACCAGGAAGTATGTATATGTATACACATTCGGTTTACTGTTCATATTCATAATTTAAAAATTATATTTATAAATGAAAAAAATATAGGATATAAAATCCTTATTTTTGGAAGAAAAAAAAATCGATCATTAACTATTGTCGCTTATTGTTGCTATTACTCTATAAAGCTAGATTATATTAAAAAAAAAAATAAACCTATATAATAACAATTATCAACACTGCAAAGAGGCCTAAAATGTATTGTTTATATAAAATATTAAATCGAATACTATTTCAAACAGTGATATGGCGAAAAAATATATATATATGTATGCACTAGTTATTATCGTCCAGTTTGGTGTAATGTCACGGTCATTGCCTTAGGGAAACACAGGGCCACCGGTCCGCTCACGGTCTCTAGTAGCAGTAGGCTAATCTTACATCGTGTGTATGCGACACCTCGCTCGTTTGCTGTCAATGCGCAATAAAACCGCTGCATGGAAGTTCACAGCTTAGGGCCGACTATGATTTGCGACAATTTTTTATAGAGGAAATCGTACAAACAAATTAATCTCTGTATACATATATATATATATATATATATATATATATATATATATATATATATATATATATATATATATATATATATATATATATATAATTAGGAAGCGAGGTCAGTCATAGAGCGGTTGCAAAAGCGTTTAACTGTAAACGCGACAGATTGTGGGTTCGATTACCATTGGAGGGAATTAAATATTTCATGTTTTCATTTCTTCGCTCTGGTGTAGCGGTGTTGAGTTTTTTCACTCAACACACAATGTCTCCAGAACTCGGCGGAAAATGGGCAACAGAGTGTCTTAACACTACATTTTCTCTGCTGTGTGCAGGAAACAGCCAGTTTTTCAAATTTGTCAGCGATTATTTTCGATTGTATGCCTATTTTTTATATGTCTATTCAACACATAAGTATCATCATGGACCTCATCTTGATTTCTTCGAATGTCAAAAATTAGCTGTATAAATATATACGAGAATTCGATCTTTCAAGAACTGGAAAAAAATCCTTTTAAACAGAACAAAAATATTAACCACTTCCCTTCTTCTTCTTATTAGTGGCAACTCTCTATAAGTCGTCTATTATACTTTTCCATCTAAGCACTCCTCGCTACTTTAAAGATCATCACACATTCTCACTTTGGCTCCGACGCTTCAGCTCGACCTTCGCTGCAAAAGCGACAACAAATTCTTTTTTACGCGTGAAAGCCCTTTTATTTTGCCTCTTTTTTCATTTCTTTTTTGTGTTGTTTTCTTATAACTTAATATTAATACTTTAATTTCTTTATGTACGCAATAAGGAATTTAGTCAATCTATCTCCTAACGTATTCACAAATAGGTTTAGAAGGAATTAAAAATTGTTAAATATTACCAAATATAATCGTGATTCGTAATTAAATTAACCTTCAAAACAGTCGTTACAAAAAAAAATTAAATAATTTGGCAATCACTTCATCGACGGAAAGTTTTAAACGAAGTGTTAGACACTCAGGTGGTATATAACGTGAAGCTAAAAAATAACAAAGTTATTTTGAGTTGTGGGAACTTTAGTTTATCGAGGCCCCAGTCAAAACAAAGCGCTAGTGATCCTATATACATATATGTATGTAAGTAGAGTTTTAATAGATAGTAGCCGATACATCATGACTTCACCAGCCAGGCCCACATAAATTCTCTTTAGTAATTTATTTTACTAAGTGAAAATATCAATATTTATATGATTAAATTAATCCTAGTATGAAACTGGAACACATATTACGTAATACGTTATATTTTTTTTCTAAATTAATCTTAATTATTTCCTTAGAAATAATTAAAATTAAAATGAACACAAGCGAAATCGTCTAAAACTAACATTATATAGATATCCAAAAAAATTACATACTGCCGCGATTTTTGGAGTTCTGTACCTTTTAAGGAAAAAAGAAACCCTTATAAGATCACTTTGTTGTCCGTCTGTCCTCCTGCTTGTCTGCCAAGACCCTTTATCTCAGAAAGGTTTAGGGATACCGCGTTGAAATTAAAATCTAGATCTACGGACCAATGATTTTCTGAAAAAAAAAAAACCAAAACGTATTTCTACATTTACTTCAAAAAAATGTGGTCGTTTATATAGCAAGAAACGCGTACTCAGACACTATTAATGGAATCAAAATGAATAGGGTACTTCTGGTTAGCCGAAAATGATCAAATTTGGCAGCTAGCATTTACAGGCAGTACTAGTACAAGAGAAAATCTGAAACTTATATATTTGTGGTTGAATCCTAAAAAATAACCTAAGCTAAGTCTGAATTTCAAACAAAGCACGAGCACTCGAAGTTTTGTACGGAATCTACAGTGGGCGAGTCCGAATCGCGCTTGTCCGTTTTTTATATTATAAATTAAATCAAATAGATGATGTTGAAGACTTATAATTGAGGCTAAAGAATTTATTATATTTAACATTGCTGTATAAAAAAAGTTAACTGAAAAGTTTTTTATGTTATTTTTAGATAACAATCTTATATGAAATTTAATTTTTTATATTATCACACACAAGAGTTGGTTGGACACGCTCTTGAGCAACGCGGACCGTGGCACCAATATTGAAGTTCAATGGTGATAGTATTATGTTAATGTTCAAGGACATTTGTGACATAAAAAGCTGATTATACTCATTGAGAATTCCAACTTTCACAATATTAAATTTCATAATGAAGGTTGAATTATAATGTTTAAAGCTATAGCTTTACTAAGTTACATCTTTCTTTTAAATCGACTTTGATATATTTTTATTTTAGTACTATTTTTTTATATTATTGCCATATTAATAGCTCTTATAAATACATATACAACACTGTAACTATATATATATATATATATATATATATATATATATATATATATATTGTATAACGTATTGTATTAACTTTTGTATTTAGTAATATATAGGTTTAATTAATATAGTTGCAAATGAAAAAAAAAATTAAACAAGAATAAAATGTTATTATTGTAATGAACAAAAACATGTAGCATGAATAATAATAATTAATAGTTATATAGGATTAAAATATATGCAAGGTCTTCTGAGACCTTGGATTTATTTTAATAGGTAAGTTTTAACTTACCTATTTAGATTTATACCAAAATGTGTAATTAAAAGGTCATTGTAATTAAAAGATAGGTAATTTTTAAGGTTCCGTACCTCCGCACCTCGAAAGGAAAAAACGAAACCCTTATTTCTATCACTTTGTTGTACATCCGTCAAGACTACTAATCTCGAAATCACGATGAGGTTTCATGCTGAATCAATACAAAGTTTAGGTCTTTGTTTCCTGTGGACCTACACCTACTTATGAAATTTGGCACGAAATAACAGTTCTCATTTCGTGCACAAAAGAAAAATTCCGAAAAGTTTATAAGTAGTTACAAAAATCATTACAAACTTATATTTGTAGTTAATTTTATACAAAATAAGTGTATATGCCCTTATTTTGTGTAAAATTAAGTTACCTACAATTCTGAAAAAGGCACGGAAGCCTCGCGGGGCGAGTCCGACTTGAGCTTAACCTGTTTTTTTTAAGCTGACCATGACTATGTGAATGTAGGAATTATACTAAACATAAACCTCCTGAACTATGAAGAAAGAAGAATATACTATATTTGTCTTTTCAAAGAAAATAAAACAAGTGCCGTTGTGGCTCAGGGGCATAAGGGTGTGACAGTGACGCGACGGTTGCGGGTTTCATTGCCACTCGGGGGAATAAAGTTTTATTTATGTATTCATATATACATTTCTTCACTCTGGTGCCAAGTAAAATCGTGGCATTTAGTTCCGCCAGTCAACATGTTATGTCCCTAAAACTCAGCAGAAATTGACGAACGGAGTGTCTTAAAATCTTACAAAATTGATATTACAGTTTTTTAATTATTGTTTAATAATTGCAATACATGACAAATATGCTATGTTAGATGTAAAAGAATTAAGATGAAGTATTATTATTTGAAATCTTTATTGTTACTTTAAATTTGTTTTGTCAAACGTAATGTTATGTTTTCGCACTGAGTAGTTTCGTATAGTTGGTATAAATTACATTCAACTTTAATAAACAAAAAACAGGAAGTACACGTCTCTAACATAGCAAATTATTATATAAAGGAATTTTAGCGTGAATGACATAATTAAAATATATATCTATATATTTCATCATATTACAAAGTATCGAACGTTAAAATTAAATACGTACAGATAAAAAAAATACTAAAAAATGTAGTAAATAATATGTTTACCGTATCTATGGCTGATTAGCACTCACTTCACTTAACATAAGTATTAAGTATACAAGCTTAACTGAATTGTAGTATTTTACTTTTATTCCCAAATAATGACTTGTGATATTTCAAAATAGTAGCCGTTCTATAAATGTAATATTTTTTTAATTGTGAAATTTCCTTTTTTTATGTTTCATCCTGTATCTCACACATAGAAGTAGGTCTATGCCTATTTCCTCTGGTACCTAGTGTTATAAGATACTCCGTTCGCCATTTTCTGCCTAATTCGGTAGCAGAACTTATTTCTCACCGCGCTTTGCCTCGATGCCAAAGCGAGAAAAATGAAAATATTTAATATTTACTTTCCTCGAATGTGAATGGCATCCACAAAATGTAGCGTTTACTGTCACATTTAGTCCCACGACTGGCCTCCTACAAAAAAATACTTAAACTCCAAACATTGTATTGTATTGTAATTTTATACATTAGACACAAGCGTATTATATTAAAATTCAAATATATTTGTATCGTCGTGTAGCAAACGTTAATTAATTATTATAATAAATACTAATGAGTAAAATTTCATTAATTAAATCACAAATGAAATTTCCAAGGATAAGTGTATGAAGTTGAATGGTACGTTCGCTGGCAAATTATAGCCGTAGAGGGAGCCAGTCCACCCTGACATTCGATAAACTTGAGTCGGCTCTTGAGAAATTGACCAAATTTCAGCATACCACTATCGAACGTCGTATTGTAGCAACGCATATACTTTTGATCGAAACATAATATTATTATATTATATCGTATGTAAGCCAAATGTTTACGTCGAAAATTTATTTTATTTTATTCATTATTAATTACTAACACGTATTATTCATTGTTACAGTGAAAATGGAGTACATAAGCTCTATAGTTGAGGGCTACCATGATCTGATGGACAACAAAAGTGATCAGAGGGTGAAAGACTGGTTTCTCATGTCTTCACCTTTACCCACACTTGCTATCTGCCTTACATATATATTTATAGTAAAAGTAAGTTCAACTTTTTTTTGCTTTTTTTTTACGCAAAGACCACAGTAGTCAGATTTACTACTCTACTCTACTAGTGTTCAGATTATTATTTCTCCGCTTTCTTCACAAATTCGAAATACTAACGGGTGGTGGATAGAACTCACCAGAACAGCAAAACGAAAATAATTTATTCAACCCGAGTTGGGATCCAGCCTACGACCATTGCATTTGCATTGTGCCAAAATGGTCTAAGTTTACATCAAGTATTTAATATATGGAAAAAATTACGAATTGAAGTTTATTTATTCACGTTGAACTAAACTTATTTAAATTGTCAGATAAATTAAGTTTTTGTACAATATTTTGCACTCGTAATTATAGTTATAATATTTCTTAATAATTATCATTTTATCTATATTGTTCTTTTTTTGCAGGTTATTGGACCTAATTTTATGAAAAATAGGAAACCATTTGAATTGAAACAAGTGCTTATATGGTACAATCTATTTCAAGTAATATTTAGCACCTGGTTGTTTTATGAGGTAAATAGCTGTCATTGTTTACGATACTTCGGTTATACAATATATATTTTATTATTTACGCTACATGTTTTCTACTACATACTAAATCGGCTACGATGTTTTTCTTAGTCTCAATACGTCAATATTGTTTTTTTTTTTAAATTAAATCGTTAAAAATCATAAGAATATAATTGTTAATATTCATATAAGTATATTCCGAAGCAGCTAAATTGATTTTATAAAAATAATATTTTAAAACACCACAATTCGGCGGAAAGTAGGGACCGAAGTGAGAGAAAACTATACATACAGCGTGAAGATGATTTCATTTTTTGTGTATTTAATTTAATCACCTCATCATTTCAATCTGATTGAAAAATGGCTTTGGCCAATCTAATTATAATCTAGTAAAGTGAAATTTTCTATGGCGAAACAAAAAAAATATTATAAGTATATATTTAAAATTTCATTATTTTAATTGTAACAATAATTATACAAACAGAACATTTTTGTTTGCTTTTGTCATAAGAAGTAATAAACGTTTTGTATGTTGAAGTAGTTTATCTATATACGTATATATATTTTGCAGGCTCTCACAGCTGGATGGTTCACGGAGAAAAAGTATCAATATAGTTTTAGCTGTCAACCCGTTGATTATTCAAGGACTCCACATGCTATGCGGGTGAGCCTTTTGAATCATTAACTTAACATCTATGTGTGCGCCTGCGTCAGTCGTGGTGCAGGGACACAAAATGTGTCCAAAATGGATTCGATTCTCACTCGAGAAAATAAATTTTTTGTTGAAATTTATATTTTCATTTCTTCGTTCTGGTGTTGAGGCAAAGCGCGACGTTGTGCTCCCGCTGCCTACACTGCTTTGTGGGGGATAAGTGAAGTTGATTTTTTATTTTAATTTTATTATTATTTTTTGTTTTGTTTTTATAATAAATTTAACTAATAGTTCGTAGTTCATTCGAGTTGCTTCCGATTAAGTTTAAAAGTAAATATGTTTTTTTTTATATTTATAAGGTAGATCTTGTTACCTTCGCAAATTTTACACGAAATCACTCCAATGTATTGAAGTGATTATTTAGAATAGTTGATTTTGTTAAAAAAATAATTAAAACCACGTAGTAATATGGTTATTATTATAAAGAGTAGAGATTTGAAGCATGTTGAACATGTTTTTTTTTAGTTTTAAATTGATCAAATCAATTAGATACGTATTGAATTGGGCATTAAAAATATTTTTTGTGAGTACTTCACGTGTAAGCTATAAAAACGATTCAAATGACGTGTAGTATGATAATTAGATTCAAGAGATATTAACCTAAAAAAGAAATAGTGATTTAATGAATATATTAATATTTAAACAGCGATTACTATATTGTAAAATAAATCCATATTTATTATTTTAAAAAGAAGCCGCGCTGGCGCGGCGGCACTGCGTGTGACCGTAAACGCGACGGTTTTCATTTCGCACAGGGAGTCGGGGGAGTGAATTATTTTTATTTCCTCTCTGGTATAAAGTAAATCTCATCATTGAGTGCCGACCCTCTCAAATCGCAATATTTTGGAAATCGGTTGGGAAGTGGGGAGTATCTTAACACAGGGTTTCTCCTCTCTCTATTCTGCAATATGGGGGGTTTAGCGTAAGCTAAAAAAAGAATTAAAATATTTTAATATTCCGTTCTAATTTTTCCCGAGTTATTTATATTTATTTACTTTTTTATGAGATACTCATTTTTTACATTCACCATTTTAAGGGTAGTAGGTATTCACTTTGTAGATTTATTATTTGGGTGGACCTCTCGCCGACTCGCCAACTATCTAACTATTAATCTGTCACTAAGACTATCAGAAAGGCTGTAGAGATTTTTTTACAAAAAAAGAACTTAAACGGGTTAAGACACTCCGTTTCCCATTTTTCGATGCGTTCTGATGCATTGCGAACTGAGTGGCAAAACTCAACGCTTTGCCTGTACACCAGAGCGAAGAAATAATATAATTAAATATTTCATTTCCTCGAGTGGGGATCAAACCCACAACCAGTCTCGTTTACGGTCACACTTTGTGGCGCAAGGAGCGCCACGACTGGTCTCAAAAATATATTATTAAATTAATTAACATGTGCTACGGAATTTTAATGATTTGATTGGAATGGAAAGTCTCTAAATACGGAGTCTCTATGTACATAGCATGATTTTTATAGCTGAAAATCTTTAATATTGACTCATCCGAAGAATATATTTGCAAAAATACTGATTTGTCAGGAGAGCTCGTAGAAACGCGTCGAGTTATTTAAACGCTACTAATAGTGAAACTAAATAACTTGGATATGTTAAATTTATGATATGTTTATATTTAAGTAGGCTCGATTTTATGCCCATTTATATATTTTTCATCAGGTTATTATTTAGTAAATTAAGGGGTTCCCATTTAAATGTGAGGCGTTTTAAGAAGGAATTACTCTTAAGTGAACATAAAGCTTTAATTTAAGGGAAACATAAAGTACTTAGTCTGTCTTATGCGATATTTATACGGTGTTCTACGTGAATTATTATAAGCAATTTTAACCTGACTTCAATAAGGAGGGGGTTCTCAATTGGAGCCACAAATGTAAACTTACATTATTAAATCGTCCTAAATTAACTTAATTGGGTTATCTAAAACAATCTTTCAATTTTAATTTACCTTAATTTACTAAAGATGGCTTAAGTAATCTAGTAAAAAATATTAGCCGCATCATAGCATTCATATTTCCTTTCGTAATTATCATAAAAAGGGAAGTAGAAGATTAAAATATAATAATTTTTTATGTAGTAAAAGATATTAAATCGACACTGCTGATTGTGTTTACAAACCTTATTTTGGTACTTCTACTTTCTCACAGTGGCATTCAGTTTCCTATCAACTGACGATAGTACGTAAACTTGTACTTCCTCTTGTAAAGAGTTCTTTGGTCTTCGATATTTTTTCTTGGTAATTAAACGAAATACGATTTTTTGAAACTAGGTAAATTATAAATAATAGTTACAATACATCAATTTACTATACATAATTTAAAAATTCTAACATTCTTACCAAAACGTCCCTTATTTATAGAAAAAAAAAATTGTATGAATAACATTATAACGCCATCAAAAAATATTTAAATTAATCTGCCTTGGTATTATTAACGTAATAGGTGATCTACCTATTACAGATACGATGCCTGAAAGTGTAAAAAATATAATATAAAAAAAAATATTATAGAAAAAATAAGACTTATAAATTATTTATATTTGAAAATTATAATTCTTGTCTTTATAAACAGGTAGCGAGAGGCTGCTGGTGGTATTACTTCTCAAAGTTCACAGAGTTCTTCGACACAGTAAGTATCTCTTAAAGTTATGTACCGACGATGTTTCATTGCCATTGCCTGGCATCACTTTAAATACTAACGTGATGCCAGTATTTTTTTCTTTTTTCCCTTGAAGAAAGTGATTAATTTAAAACAATTAAATATATATTTAATTTAAGTATTATGTTTTTATATACATGATTGCTATTTAAATAAAATAAAAAACATACTATATATACATTTTTTTTTTACGTTACGTTTTACTACTTTAAAAAAGTTAAGAACGTGAGCGTACACAAGGCATAACAAGTTTTAAGTACTGTTAAATTGAATACGTAATTTTTTTGTTTACGTAATTTATGTATAATATTATAGGAAGTACAAAGTATATGTCGATTATAATATAATTAAAATATTTTTTGTGACAATAATAATATTTTTTAATATAATTGATATTAAAAATATTTTTTTCCAGTTTTTCTTTGTATTGCGCAAGAAAGATGAGCAACTTTCAAAACTACACATCATTCACCATGGCATTATGCCCATGTCTGTATGGTTCGGGGTCAAATTTACTCCAGGTAAGTCATTTGAGATATATTTATCGTCGTTTTGCTTAAACAATTAATTCAAACACTAATATAATATATCTATTACAACGCGAATAATAATAAAAAATAACATTTTTATTATTTTCAATAATTTTTACGACATACAAAATATATAGGATACATCGGATACATACAAAATATATAGGATAAAATATATAGGATACATCCTATATATTTTTCCATTTCCAAATCCAAATTGAAATATATTTTAATTAAGTAAAATGAATGTTTTTATAGAGTCAATCTTAAATTGATGTAACTGTGCTTCATCTCTTGACAACACATTTTGTTTAGAACTATTTGCTTTACAAATTCCGCTAACCGGCCATGAATAATCATAAGAAACTGTCTTGCATATTTATGTTGTCGAGACATTTTATGACATAATACGAGCATTTCGAAAATGGAAGAACAGTTTCTAGAATATTATTGTTACCACTAAGCCCCCTCTGTCTACCCCGTTGCGTGCGGGATACAGCGTGAAGCTGATTTATTTTTGCTTTAACACTTTACACTCGTCTTTCTTCACCCATTATATTGAAATCACTTCCAAGTCATTGTTTATAAAGATGTATTGAAGATTAACAAATAAGAACATAATTATGTTTGTGATAGATGACTTCAAGGTTGATCCATTAAGAGGTTATTTTCCTCATTTAATAAGCATTTATAATAGATTCATAAAAAAAGTAATGACGTCAGTTAATCAATACAGGTTTTTAATGATAGACGTACTTTAGTGACCCAGAGGTTTGTAGAAGAGTCTACATAAAAAAAATATACTTCGTTTTAAAAAAATACAAATCTAAAATACATTACGATTACATTTTATAATTAAATACAGATTAAATTAATATTTAGTTTTAATATAAATTTTATTGCTCTTTTTATTATATCAGTTCGCAGTTTCTTGAAGAATGTATGTAATATATTCTAAATAAGCCCAAGTTGATGGAACTGTTTATATATATATTTTTTTTAAGTGAAATAAAGGCGTTAGTACGCTTGTCATATATATATTTTTTAAGTGAAATAAAGGCGTTAGTACGCTTGTCACGATATTGTGTAAATACAGAGTAAGTACACACGGCGCGAGATTAAGTTGTTTATTATGATTTACCTCTCATAACCGCATACAACGATAAATTCTTTGTTTCTTTTCTCGAAGGTTCTTAAAAAATATATATACGATTTTAATGGTGCTTTATCAAAGACTCCGTCTAATTGCGCTAAAGATTGAACTTTACATCCAACGTTGAGCTTTATGTTGTATTTTTATAAGTCATGTTCGATAATTGCGTTTAATTTATAATGCCGTTATAGCAAGTTGAATGCTCGAAAAACAAAATACTAATACGTAAATAATTCTTTTGTGTGTAATATCTATATTAATACATATTTTGAGTTCATAATTTAACAAAATCAAGTAAATGAGGAAAAAAATATCCAGTGCCATATTATGTAGGATGTAAATTCAAGGCGGACCGCCTGGTAAGATATTGAACCTGTGATACTATAGGCGTAATAAGAAACCTTCCATAAGCCATTGCATATATATATATATATATATACATATATAACCTAGATTTATTTTACCTTCTCATAATATTTCCTTATAAAATAATTGAGTACATACAATATACGAATGTAATATGTGTTATTAGTAAGGAATTAAATTCTCGGCATACTACAATATTCAATATATAAGATCTATTCTTTTAAATCAGTTTAACACTTATTATTCACGTTAAATATTATAGAGACCATCGTGGCACAAGACCAAGCGTGTACTGTAAACACGACGAGTTGTGGGTTCAATTGTCACTGGAGGAAATGAAATAATGAATCAAGCTGCGAAAGATATTTTAAAAAATCGTGTAATTTTTTGAAATTATCACAAACAACTTATTCATTATTATCAACCAATTTAAAACCTACTTTAATTTATATGAAGATCATTAAAAATAGCTTATTAGGGGCTTCATTTAAATACGAGTAAATAATAATGGCAATTGTATAACAAATGATAATACGATTTGACGTAATAAGAACTAGAAATCAAGTTAATGTTTGTATGACGCGTATATAAAGTTGGTAAACCTCTAAGAGGTGATGAATGTTTGAATTAGACTTAAGGTTGAATTTTCTAGAACAATGTTTACATGCTCACAATAAAATGAGTAAAAAAAAAATTAAATTAGCTTCACGCTATATCCCGCACACAGCAGGGTAGACAGAGGGAACCTAGTGTTAAGACACTTCGTTCCCTACTTTCTGCCGAATTTTGGAGGCATTGCGTGTTGAGTGGCAGAACTCAACGCCGCGCTTTGCCTCGAGTGCCTAAAATGAATAAAATACAGAAAGAAAGGAAGTTTTTTAAAGATAATATTCCCTTTACTACAACAAATATTTATTAACTATTTAAATTACATTATGACTTGATGTGTGTGTCAATGGCTCATTACGTATTTTAACATATCCAAAAACGTCCGGTCCTATTTGGTAATTCACATATTATGTGAAAATAACACCTGTAGGTATGTTCAAAATTCAATTTCATTAATTCGTGTGCGTAAGAGGATTAAAATATATAAACGCCAACTTGCGTAAGATGGAAACAATTATTAATAAGGTATTTTCAGCATATTAATGTAAAAAATAATAAAAAAATAAAACAAAATAATAAAAGATTGTGTCTGCCTACTAAATATTTTTTTTCTGGCAAAATACGTCATTATTAATAAGTAGAGGCTTATATTAGTTTTTTATTTCATTAACATTTTTATAACATTGAAATTTAAATTCTAATTAATTAATAATAAATGTAATGATGAACAGAAATTAATAATTCACGAAATACCAATTTTTTCCGCTTTTTGCTCGCTTCCACTTCTAAGGTTATTTCCTTCGTTGTATTTGTTACCTTCAAGCATTATCTCAAGTTTTGCTAAAAAGGATGAATGACTCTTGAGTTTCGTGGAATTGTACCAAGGAAGAGTTAATCTTGTTTTTATTTTAATAATTTAATTTACAACGTTTTTGTGCACCCACGTTACGATGTTGTGATTTTCGGATTGTTACATGTATAATCCGGTAGATGTCAATGCCGGTTTATGTATAATAAGTTTTTGTTTCCTATTAGCGAACAGGATCTCTAAAATGTTTTTTGTTACATTTCAACATGATGGAGGTGATTTATGACAATTGTGTGTGCGTGTGTGTGTTAACTATAAAATATTTGATCCCTTGTTTATATATTTTCAATATTTTATTAAGTAAATATTTGATGTTCTTCTCACATTAACCAATATAGCCTATATTAATTGTATGGAATTGTAAATTTAATCTAAATTGCATTTTATAGTAATATATTAAAATAATATATTTTATAACATAATAGTAGCGTCAAAAACTTCAGTAATATTCCATTTAATATATTATACATGGAAAATACCACATATGGACTCGGAAGAGTAACAATAAATATATCTCGACAAGAACAATGTTTAAAATTACATATTATTCAAATTCAGTTCGTATGGATGTACACTGTTACATATTAAATAATGTTGATACAGGCGCAAGCGCAAAGTTTATGGGTCTGTTGATGTAGTATTTTTTTTCTTTAACTTAATATTGGTGAAAATAAATTTTAATTACTATTTGATTCTATTTTATTTTTCTACAAGCTTAAAATTACTATAAAACATTGCAATTTTTTGCTATATGATGTACATATTTTTATACCCTATATTAAAAAATACATGGAGAATTATTCAAAACTCCTAAGTAAAATAAAATGAAACCGATAAAATCTCAGCATCATCAGAGAGTCTTAAAAATAATACACGTTATTATTGCAACATTACATTTTTAATATTTAAAAAATATAAATTATTATAAAAATTACACAAAAAAAGAGTGTAGTATATAAGAGATTGCAATTTATTTACATGGAACGAGCTTGTACCCTTGTCAGGTTATAAATAAAAACTTTAAAATATAAAAGTGACCAGTTCAAACATATTGTGACTGCTTTTGCATTCGTTATTTTTTATTTTAATGTTTTACTTTTACTTGTGATTTTAGATAAATCGAAATAGATTTTAGGCAAATCGAAATTGTCAATAAAGCTAAAAAAATGAACGAAATTGTCAATAAATCTTATTGTACCTCTTTTATTCCAGGTGGTCACTCTACTTTCTTCGGATTACTCAACACTTTTGTCCACATTATTATGTACTCATACTACTTATTAGCTGCTTTCGGCCCTAAAATCCAGAAGTATTTGTGGTGGAAGAAATATCTCACAGCTCTGCAAATGGTAAGTCTAAAAAATATATTTGAGTATATTAAGACATAAGATTGGCTATATAAAATTGCACTAATAAAATTGTAGGTTACTATGAATTTTGTTGTTTTGAAATTAATGAGAACGATCAAAATGATATAATTGTTTTATATTAAATTTTATTTTTAAAATAATTTTGTACAATAATTATTGCATGCAATTCTCTATATTGACATAGCTTTTTTATTTATCAACCGATTGACATACTACACTAAAAGTTTAGGGGTTTGTGCCAAAATACAAATAGTGAAATTTATATTTAAAACTGTTAAGCCGTTTCTGAGATCAGCGTAAACAAACGCACAGACCAACAGAACTACAATTTAAAAATCATTGTTTTGATTTCTATAATATTGTCAAATTTCCTCTAAATATTTATTTTCCTCGAACTTATTATGGATTCAATCTGATGAGCTACTGAAACTGAAACCACTGAACATACATGGGAGTGAAATGGATAGGTACTGAAATCCTGTAGTCTATACTCATAGACAACAGCTAATCCGTCAATCGTGTTACATATACCATGTATATACATATATCGGCAATCTCTGTGAGCGATAGCAAGCCAGTACTTATATATGTCAAACTATTGGCTATCGCTCGTTACCATAGCCATAGCAGTTTATATTTAAAAATCACACGTTTTTATAAATGAAATAATACAGACAAGAACGAATGCTTATACTAATGCGTTAACAAAGTATGTAACAATTGTTTTGGAATTTTAAATATATTGCCATAATTGACTTAGTATTGCACGCAGTGCATTCTAAGGCCGTTTGTAATTAAACGTACATCAGCAAGGTTAATAAGACTGTCCATTGCATCACGGACTAAGTAAAAGGGACGTTAAGGTCATTATCATAGACAAGACTCGGGACATAAACACCTATATTTAGACAACAATATCAGAAAGGAAATCATACTCATTCACGCTTCAAAGAATGTTCGAGTTAATAATTTGTATAATGTACGTTAAAAATAAGTTTATTTGAATTCGATAATTTTTGTTCGAAGCATGATACTAATAAAACGTTTATTAGCATCACGCTTTGTATTCACCGTTTTTTATTTTGCACGAAAAGCGAGTTGCTATCAAATATCGGTTTTCGAATACGGATTTGTAAAAAAAAACAAGTTTTGTTATGTGTAGTAGTGCTATAGAGCAGTTCGTTCGTGTTTTTTTTTATAATGGATTAAAAAAACGCGTTCCCGTTTGTACCTATGTGATCATCCTATCTTATCTACATTTTCGTGTTATTAAAGATTTACAAAATAGATAGGTTTAAAAATGCGGTAGTTTTTAGTTACTTAATAGAGTAAAGCCTGCATCAATGAAATAGAAAAAACAAGGCAATTACTAGGTTATTACTTATTTGAAAAATATTATTTACAGGTCCAATTTGTGTTGGTGTTCTTCCATGCCTTCCAACTTTTGTTCATCGACTGCGACTACCCTCGGGCCTTCGTCTGGTGGATAGGAATGCACGCCGTTCTCTTCTATTATCTATTCTCCGACTTCTACAAACAGGCGTACATAAAGAAGGCACAGGTACATCATTTAGACCAATGCATATTATTTACATTTAAAGAATTTTCAAATATTTACTTTCCACCTTTTGAAATATTACAAAGATTTATAGAATATTAGAATTTTTTTCACAGATACATTCTTAGTGCACTTGGGCGATATTTGATTGTAAACATGGTGTTTGTGGGATTAATCCTCAATCGGGTAAAGCTAATTATTTCCATCTCTCCCTCTCGTGATACAAAGCGTGGTGCTCGGGTCCACCACTCAAAATATAATATTTCAAATCCAGACGAAAAGCTAAAGACTGTCCTATAATTAAATTTTCATGGTCTACCTCGGTTTTCCCTGTTTCCTGGATAAATACCCTCAAATCATAACCATTTTATCATTTTTAATCACAGAGTATCAAAGCAAAAGCAAAGAAGGAAGAAGAACTATCTAAACATGAATACGAAACCAAAGAAATGAAGCTGCCACTTCTGAATGGCTTCAGCAATGGTTCAGCGTTAGGTGACGTACGGCAGAGGATGGCGGGAGCTGTAGCATCACAGTGATACAAATATATACTAATGCGGTACTTACATGTGGTACCATATGTCATGTAACTATATACATTCTGTAGAACAAAGTTGCCTTTTATTATTGCTTATAATAACTATGGTTTACTTTACTATGGTAATAATACTTCAGAGTTTTAAATGTATATTAGTTATATAAGTTTATATATATAAGACAAAGTGAGCCTACGTCAGGATTATGTGCTAATATAAAATATTGTGGTGTTTTAATTTTTTCTATTATTGAATAAAATTAAATAGTCTTTCAATTTTTGTCAGAAAGACAAAATTAATGCTAAGTGAATCTCACATTATAAGTTCAAACAATATTCGGTGCTGTCACGGAATCAATAATACCTAACCACAAAATTTATCAGTTTTTATCGTTTCATTGTTGACTCTTGATTTTTTCTATTTATTACGATTTTTAGTCTTACATATAAAATAGTGTTTTCTGCTTTAATATGTAAACAAATCCAACATCTATGAACTTATTATTAAAATGAATTTATATTTTTAGAATAAACAATGATATTTTGAAATAAAACAAGAAATTTATTCAAAACTTGATATAAAAAAAAAAAATTTGCTCTTTTTTGCACTATCTACAACTAGATAAAAGTGTTCAGGTGTAGATTTTTTTAAACTAAAAAAAATACTGAGCATATCATTAATTAAATTACAATTATTTTTAATTGTGAAATCATTAATATTCATATTTATGATAATGAACAAATAAATACAACGTTAATAATTTGACGAATTTAATATTGTATGTGGAAAAACAAAAGAAATCATAAAAAAGACTTGTTTATTTCTGACAGTTAATGATGTTTTTCAACAGGAAATAATTTTAATATGATAAATAAATTATTTGCTTGTAAAAACTTTGTGTATGGCATTTTGGTTTCTAGAGATTCTTAACTTAATTTCTGTGATTGGTAATCTGGTATGTAGAGGTTTTTATACTTTTATATTATTTGCCTTAACTTGCGTTAATATTCGATTGTACATATAGGTGTAATGTAGATTTAGGGAAGGTGGTAAGGTAAATGACGCAAACGTCCAGAACAATAAACAAGGAATAATATCCAAAATTTACTAGAAAGGTGCGATCAACGTCGCTGTTTTTCCTTCTAGAAAAACTTCAAACAGTATGTTACTATTTTTGAATAAGACATTATAATGACACACATGAGTGTCTTCTACGTAACTAAACAAAAATGTACAAGATTGTAAAAGAAGTTGTACGAATATCATATTTATTACAGTATAGTTCAATGTTTAACGTATAATAGCACCTACCTCTTATTTTATATTGTTATTCCATTACTGAATATTTGAAATAAATCAAAATGAATGCTCAAACTATTTTAAATGTACATATATTTTAATTAAAAAAAAAATCACATCGCCTTTGTCTTAACGTTATTTAGAGCTGGCAACTCAATTAATGTGGATAAAATTTAAATAAATTAAATAATACTGTACGTTTGAATGTGATTATTAAATACATAATTTGTAATGAATACTAAAAAAACTAAAAGATTAGGTATTACCATAAGTAATCTCGATATTTACTGAGGTTGTGTAATATAATTAAACATAGTTTTGAGCTGTATCGGTGATTTTGCAATAAGATATTTAAATAAAATTTGACTATCATATTTTATCGTTTCATTAGCCTCGACCACATGTTGCAGATAGCGTTGCGTCATTGACGATCACCTTGTACATTTTTAATATGTATTTATTTTCAATATTAAAAACCCGTTCATTTAAAGCAGGCCCTGGGCTGTAAGATGATGCAGTTATCTCAACAAACTCTTACTTTGAGTAAAAAATACCTACCTTACCTTATTTTGACGTCCTTTGATTTCTTCCTTGTTTTAAATTAAAACGTAATTTATTAAAGTCGTCAGTTATTGACGTCAATCAATTAAGCCTCTGATGAGATAAAGAAATAAAGTGTGACTGTAGACTACTGTAACCGACTGGTTGTGGGTTCGATCCCCACTCGAGGATATGAAATATTTACTCTAATTTATATTACATAACTTACATTTCTTCGCTATGGTGTCGAGGCTAAGCGCGGCGTTGAGGTCTGCCACTCAACACGCAATGTCAATGGAACGAACTTAACACTAGATTCCCTCTGCCTACCCTGCTGTGTACGGGATACAGCTTGAAGCTGTTTTTTTAAATTTTATGAGACAGTGTCAAGATCTGCCACGATTATAAAATTAGCCGCAACATAGGGAACGATTGGTTCCCTCTGCCTATCCTACTGAAGAGCGTTATGCTGGACAAAAATAACAATATTATGAGACTACATTTAAATTCTACTTACATTTTCATATTATTTGAGTTATTGGAAATTTAAGTTTTTTTAAATCTCATAACTTAGGCCTACACTTGTACTTTACGGCCCACCCGGCTGCCCCGTCTTCCTGCCCCATGATTCTATCAACTTTAAAGACATAACAAGTTAAATCTGATACCATGCCAAATTTTTATCGAAATCAGATCTAGAATTATAATGACTTCAAAAATTTTGGACTGCGTTACAATTGTTGTATTATTTATAACAATTAATTTATTATGCTACTAGCAATAATATAAAAGTTAAATTTTATGATGATGAATGTTTTGCTGTATTCGCGCAAAATATGCTCAATGGATTTAGATAAAACTTTACAATGACATGTCTTGCGGATTCGATTGTGGATTTGATCTCCACTCGAGAATTATTATTTATTAATATTTTCATTAGCTTTCGTTTCGGCACTAAGGCACAATCCGGCGTTGAGTTCCGCCACTCAACACGCAATGCCTCGAAAAATTCTTCGAAAATAGGCGAAAAGTAGGGAACGGAGTGTCGGAGTGTCGGAGCGGAATACAACGTAAAGCTTACTGTATAATTTTTTGTTAAGTTTTTGTATAATTTGGCTACAATAAAAAAAAAATTAAAAGGAAAAAGCCAAGAAAAGAGTTACCCTTTTCATAGTAGGCTTTTCTTGAAATGAATGAATTCGTGGGTAACTGTTGCAACTTAAAATAATTTAATTAAGCTTTCTTTGATTGTTTCAATGATTAACTAAGTTTAATAGCAACAATTTACCCGTGGACTCTGAATGGGAACAACAGCCAGTCAGTACTGTACAACAAGGCGAGTGAAAAGTTCAGCTCAGCACATGGCGTATGTGTGTAGTGTATTATTAGCTATATAGAATATATATTTTTTTAAATAATATAATTGTGAAAACAACCGTTAGGTCGTAGAGTAAAAAGTTAGAGATAATTTAATCTTACCATATTATATTGCTTCTGAAGCTGTTGGCTTTAACTGCATAGCCATAAGATGATCATACCAATCCTTGACATCCCAATTCCTGTGTTAATGTCTATCCTGAATTTCTCCATAAATAGTCATATTTTTCCCGAATGTTGGAAAAAAGGCTCAATTAACACCACTGGCTAGAAACCACAATTTATCTTCGAACACGTGCTTCGTGGTTTTTTTAGAATTCATCCCTTAGGGCGGAAATAAGCGGGCGAAGCCGTGCGCGCCCACTAGTTAAATATATTGCAGTTAAGTCCTGTAGATAATTGGTCAACTTGTTTATAACCATGACTTTGATGTTATATTAATTGACACGGTACGTACCTACAAACTACATATAATATGCAATTAAAGTTCATACTATGTGGAATAATCCTTTTAATTTGTCTTTTTTCCACTCTATGATTATAATAATAAATAAACAATGTTTTTTTTTGTTAGAAACTCAACACCGGGCTTTGTTTTGTTCCATTTTAGAACAAACTTTAACGAAAACGAAAACGGCAGGAACTAAATAATATATTGTTAGCGAACTCGTATAAAAGAGGGTAGATTAAGTGAAAATAATTATAAAAGCAGTGGAACTGCGTCAACTCGGGGGCAGTTGCTTGTAGGCAACGGCCCTTATTACGAGGAAACTCGTGTAAAGTTTTATTATTGCAATTACACCATATCCCTTTCCAAATAGTTTAGAATCATATAGCCAATATGCGTTTTTATTCTGTGTTTTAAACTATAACCAATTCCGAATTCTAACAATATAATAATTCTCCATTCCCCGGAGTTAAAAAAAATTAGAGATTGATCCCACAAAGTTATCGTTTATCGCTTGTGCCAAGATATAAAAGCTTCACTGTACAATTATTAAAAGGTTTTCACTAAAAAAAGTTAGATATATTTATGTCTGTATATTGAGAAATAAAATTAAAATTAAACTAATTTCACGCTTTCCGCTTCCCGCACACAGCAGGTTAGGCAGAGGGAACAAAAGACACTCCGTTCCCCATTTTCTGCCGAATTTTGGAGGCATTGCGTGTTGAGTGGCAGAACTCAACGCCGCGCTTTACCTCGACACCAGAGCGAAGAAATGGAAATATAAATTTAATTAAATATTTCATCTACTCGAGTGGGGATCGAACCCACAACCAGTCGGTTTTACAGTCACAGTTTGTACCACTGCGCCACGACTGGCCAGGCTGGGTAGGGAACAGACTGTGGTTACACTAACTAAAACAAATCCTCTACCTGTTCTGTGATAGGTACAACAAAACTGTGATGCTGCTGTGAAAGTATTTTTTTCCTAAGTATAGTTTATCAAAGCTTAAATTATCAATGTATGAGATAAAAATATGTGATATTCTATACTAAAATGCATTATTTGTACGTTGTTATGATACTGTATAGCAGCCTATACAAGTCATTTCTAAAATTATAGTAATTATTATATTACGCTTACTTCAAAATAAAAATTATTTTGAAATAAGCAATAAAATACCATTGAGATTTCCCTAAACCGTGCCTTTTAGTTTGAAATAATGTTTCACGTTTGTGAAATTGCTATTTTTTTTTTAATATAAACTCTACTCATGTAGAGCACATTAGAAGAGTATATAATATCATCATCATTATAGCACTGATTTTGTAATTAATCTCTTAACATTGTAAACGAAAAACGCAGAAATATATAAAAGAATGTATGCAGAAAACTTATTATTGACATTTGATAAGCATCTGGTTGATAAGAATTACCAATATTATTATCTGTATATTACTACCTTTTTTGACGCTTTTGTTTAATTCTTTATATTAAGTCATTATTAACTATGCATGTAAAATACTACGCCAACAAATAATGCATGTAAAATAGGCTAAAAATTAGAAAATATTAGAAATATGTACAAGTCATTCAACTGGAAACATTTGTTTTTTTATTTTTCAAAATGCATCAATTAAATTTCATCAATTCGTACTCTCAATAGTTGTCACAAATTCAATAAGAGTAGGTGCAGGTAATGCATTTTGAATTGAGTTGAACAATATCAGGACGATATATACGAATGAAGACTACATTTAATATTTTCATTTCCTTGCTCTCGTAACTGGGCAAAGCGCGACGTTGAGTACCACCACTCTAGTATTAGGGGGAAAATGGAAACTGGAAATATCTTAATGGTGACGGCCTGTCTTAAGACTAGACACTAGATTTCCAGATTCCCTCTGTATGTGATACTTTTAAAATCAACTATGATAAAATCCACAACAAATAGTGGAATCAGTTAGGTATTTTTTTATATGTCGATAAAGAATTGTTCTTTTTCTATAAAAATTGAGCTGAGCAAGTTAGCTGAGTTATTTAGTTTTATTAAAATACACTTTAAGCTTTTATAGATATAACGTAAAGAACTCTTTCATTCTATATATCATATATACTTACCATATATAGTAGTTGCTATGTATATAAATAAAATTATATATGTTTTTATGAAAACTTTATTTACAGTGCAATATTTTACAATACTCTGTTACATCTTAATTTATGTTGTACTCAAACATATAGTAAAAATAATTCTCTTTTATCTACAATCTTCTATTTATTTGACACATTTACATTTTTAATTGCAAATTTAAAATATATTTCAAACAAAAACATACCCATCGTGACTTATTTATTCAATGCCTGTGTTTTTTAAATATGCCTCGTGGATCATCGTAGTATACAAACTGATTCTTATATACGTACAGTACATATGTCTGCATGTATTGATGAAAATAGGAGACTTAAGCTACATATTAATTATAATAACTTACAATCTATTGAAATACAAACATCCACAAAAGTATCACAAAATAATTTAAGATAACATTACAATCAAAAAGCCTCTTTAGATATACATAAGTGCATATGCACAATTTATATAATACTCTAAAATAATAGAGTACATTTAATAAGCAGATTTTTTTATGATTAACATATATTTTAAATAAATTATTAAATACTCCTTATAAGTAAACATATATTGTCATCAACGTTTTATTATTTAAAAATTTTAAATAAATGATCTAAAGAGGCGACTAACGTAATGGCAGTGGTATATATAATATAACGAAACATTTATAGCTTAGTTTTAGTTCTACCAAATTCCTCTATGTGATCGTATTCGGAAAATCCAGGATCGGAGTCATAATAGGCGTAGTCGTAGCTTGTGTCTTCCTTAATATTGCTAGATTTAGGGTAGTGAGGCGGTCGAGTAGATTTAGGTGGATGTGACACGGCTGGGGAAGTTTGAGGCACACTTTCACGAGATTGGAATCGCTCAGTGATTTTAGGTGCTGAAGTAGATGTAACTCTCGCTGGAGGGAATGTATAAGCTTGTGCGGAGGGGGCCTCGTAAGGCCGAGATGTTGTAGTGTAAGTTTGGTAGTAGTCAAAAGTCCGTTGCGTGGGCTGTTCAGTCTGCCTAATTGTAGTTGAGTAATAATCTGGTAACGACGTGGAAGGTGATGTTGGAGCTGGTTTAAATGGTTGTGGGACAGCTGCTTTGTTGTATGGCTTCTGAGATATTTTTTTATTTGGTTTCCGGTCTTCAGGCAGTCTATTTCCACTTGCAGCGATATTTAAAGAATGTGCCCCAGAAAGCAGTTCTGATTCACGCTCATACAATTCTGGTCTATATTGACCGTCATCCTCACCTTGTGGTAGACGATATTGGCCATCATCTTCGATGCTATCTCCATAATTTGAAGATTGTGTATTAAAAGCTATATTTGTATTATATGCCACTGTATTTAAATTGTATGGTGGGTCAACACGGGTAGTTGTATAAATAGTGGTAGAAGGAACTGTGGTGGTTGGATTATTAAAATAGCTCTGTTTAGCCCCAGAAAATGACCCAAAATTATTTTTCTCATTTTCATATGACACGCTATTAATGTTTCTATAATTTGATGTACTTGTTCCCCGAACAGCGTTGTAGTCACTCGTAGAAGTTAAGAAACCCTTGTTATTATTATTTCGAATTCGTGCAAAATCAGATTCTCTAGGAGTATCCGATTGTACGCTAAAACTGTTTTTAACTTTAAAAGGACGGTTATCATTATTTTTATTAAAGTTTGTTGCTGTTTGTGTATCATAGTTATAAATTTCGACAAGACTTTCTTTTTTTGTGGCAGAGGCTTGTGTTGTCGGGGAGAAAGGAGTAGGATTGGGATTATTTGGGAAATACCTATTATTATTTTGTTTTGGAGTCACTTTACTTACTTCAACATACTCGTCTTTGTATTGAGCGGGAACGTTCACAGTTGTGGGATATTGTTTATTCTGTTGTGGACTTTTACGGTTAACATTTTGTGATTGATCAAAGAATGTTTGAGGAGGGGCTGTTTGAGCTGGTGTAGTGGGTGGTGGTGTAGGTGTATAGACTGGACGTTTCCTAACAAGCTTCCGTTTTGAGTGATCGTACTGTGAATGACCTGACGATTGTGCTACTGGTGAAGATGGAGAAGAGTTTTGTGTAGTTGTATAAGGAGCACGTGTTGTTGTGGGTCGCCTGAAAGATTGCCTAGCAGGTGCGTGGGATATCGGTGACTGGGTTTGAACTGCAGGTTCATCGCGTCCTCTATCACGTTGGCCGGTGAAGAAATCTGAAGAGTGCGCTGCTCGAAGGTCTGATGTTCCTCCATTATTATTTGCTGAAAGACGCCGATCACCAGTTTCTGCTCTTTGTAGGCCAAATTCAGGTTCTTCTTCTCGGTTCCCTGAAGATGACAACTTTTTTGTGTCGAACCCTGTATAATTAAGTGTTAGATTAAATAAATTATTATTAATGAGTTTAAAGAGTTCACTTTGTTAGATAAAAAATTTTTTTTTTTCCAATTTCTTTGACGATGCATAAGCACTACATAGAAGCATAATCAAAGCTTTTGTTACTTTGCTCAAGTTATAAAACAGGCGCCTGCTTCTATTCCAACTTACAGCCTTAATATTTTCGTCCTCTTCACAAATCTTTAAGCATCGATTAATAGCTTTATTTTTTATATAATATGCTTCATTACTTTTGATATACATAAAATATTATATTAAGCGCCTTTTTACTATTAGTTTGAATTCAACTACCATACACCTAGCTTACATCTTACTGCAACAGGAGCTTGTCTTGAACCTACGTCTTAAACTTACGCCTGAAATAATTCCACCTAAAAACCTTCAAATGCCAATCACTATTAATCATCAATTGCTTATAATGTAAGCTTATTTGTAAATGTTGTTAGTTGCAAAGCGAGCTCACCAGATCCGATCTTGTACAGATCAAACTGACCATCGTAGATATCGGCAGGGCAAGCGAGAGGATCGTCATCGCCCCAGTCGGTACATGTCTGCGCTTCCTGGTGGAATAAAGTTCCGGGTGGACAGAAAAACCTGAAGTCCCGAATACCGCCGCCAGCCACCCTTACACAGACATGGAACGCCTTGCATCCAGATTTGGCGTCAGCATAGTATGCACCCAATATGCGTCCCCGACAGTTAAATCTTTCTGCTCCCCCTAAGAACATAACAATAATAAAATTAAATAATTATAAAGAGAAAATAACAAAAAAAAGGATAAATAAAAATATTTTTATTGACTAAATCATACCAACAAGACTTGTTATTTTGAATCAAATATATTTCGCATACAAATTTATTATTATAATACAGCACATATATTTATATTTGTATACAGAACATCTTGAGGTTGTCTAACATGTTAGGTAAAATCGTAGTGCATTGGCCGAATGGCACATTTCCAACTTACATTGAGGTCGATTACGTGATCAAAATGAATATTATGTTTACCCAACTATGGTAAGTAAATTGTTAAATAATTGATTTTATCTCATCTAGTTCTTAATTTAATGTGTTCTCATCTGATGGAAGAAATTGATTATTTTTACATTTATAAATAAATGCACAAAATTCCATATTTCAAAAATTTTTACTATCTAATCTACAAAAATAATACCTATAAGTAATAATTTAGTCTTAATTCTGTTTGTTTCCATATAAATTACATAGTTTTGGTTATAAATATAATAAATTTAAATTGTTTTCGTCATGACATTTAGTAAGAAATATATAAAATATAGTTAACATAATTTAGAAATTATGCCGACTGCCAAAGTCAGAACTTTGTCTTTGGCTGTCAACATCGTTTCAAAGTTTCAAAATTAGTTTTAAATGCTAATTATATTTTTTATTAATTAATTAAAAGGTCACGGGAACTCACATTTAAACAATTATAAAAATAATAGCTGTTAGCGCGTTGAAAAAGTAAATATTAGAATGTACATATATGAAAATTTTAATGGCTTTGTTATTAAAATAATATCTGTCTCTACATGATGTTCATACCACATAAGTGTATAACAACATAATATGTATATAGAAAGGTCGTCGTGGCGCAGGGGCACGTTCAGCGTGTGATTATAACACGATGGTTATCGGTTCGATTCCCTCTCATTGTATATTGATGTCTAAAAGTAATATAACATATTTTTTGGATACGAAAACGTACCGGAAAATCATTACAAACTTTCCAAACCAACGTACCTACAAGTATAAAAAAGAAATAATTTAGTTTCAATAAAATGTGGCTGCGGCTTTGATACGCTATAAAGTGAACACAAGCCGGTAGCTGGTAAGCCACAAATGACACGGTAGGTAAGGCGGTACCAGGCTGTCAGCGATTAGAGGCAATAGTTACCAAACTGTTGGTACATTTTGTTCACACGGATTGTGTCGCATTATTGTATTTCTTACTATGTTTCCTTACACTTAGACTATGAAAGTTATAATTAGGTAAATATTTTTTTTTGGGTAAGAAGTGGATGCCGTTTAAATTTTAATGTAACTAGTTACTCCACTGAACCAGAATACAAAAGGTTGAGTTGGCGTCAAGATCCGCTCCATGTAAGTTAAAAATAAATATCGTAATGACTTTATCGCTAAAAGTTTCCCTTTCAATCCTGTTGTTATTATCATTCAATAAATAAATTAAAGAAATGAAGAGTGAATCCACGAAATATCTAACATTTTTATTCATTTCGGTGTACGCCTATCTTTATATTATGTTGGTATATTTTTGTTTTCATCACCATTCCAAATATACGCACAATTAAGCTAACTTAAAAGTGGCCAGTCGTGCTGCTGTGGTACATGTGTGTGACTGTGGATTCGATTCTCACTTGAGGAACTGAAATATTTAATATTTTCATCTTCTCGCTCTGGTATCAAGGCAAAGCGCGGCGTTAAGTTAGTACTCAACACGCAACGCGAACATTCGGCGAAGTGAAGATCAGAGTGTTTTAACAACAAGTTCCCACTGCCTAACCTGGTATCCGCGGAATAGAGCATTAAGTTAAGTTATACATTAGTTAATATACCACAAAACTCAGGTAAACTGGATTTGGCGTCTGCAAAAATATTCAAATAACCGTGGTCATTTGTCGGTTGCCTCACGTTCACCGGGTGAATGCATGGTGAGTCGGAGGTTAAGCGAGATTCCCATGAGTGGGGCGGTTGTGCAACCCACCAGTAACCAGTAAGATGCGATCCTCTCCAAAAGGTCGACGCTCATGACGAAATATTATATATTTAATAGTGTAAGTATAATAGCCGTTGAAACAACATTTAATTAAAAAGGGCTTTTTTCTGTTTATAATGTATTGTCATAGATTTTTTTGGTTTAGCATAATTTTTTTCTGTTGAAGATGAAAAGTATCTTAGATTCTCTTTTTAAAACTGCGTCAATTTTTAAGTGATTTCTACTTCGGATCTCGTTTATGTCCATATTTTTCTTAGCTTCACGCATTTCACGCGTAAAGTAGAGTAGGTAGAAATTATTAAGAAACTCCATGGTCCATGACTTCTTATCCAAATAATGAATACTAGTCTACTAGTAATTTTTGTATACAATAATTAACTACTATTTTGATCCGTAACATTTATATTTTTTTATTAAAGTAACTAATATAAATATTTTCATATTACGAAAAAAGGTCTGATATGAAAATTTCAGAGTAAAAAAAATGACTAATCCGAATATTAAGCAACTGTATCAGGTAATTTGAACTTCCGTCGGTAGTGATTTATAACTAAGGAACTATTCGTTACGGTCAATTATTGTTTTTCGATCATATACGTAGACTAAGTATGTAGCAGTTTTGATTATATATACAAACATAAAAAAATAATTTATGTGAGAATATAATCGGACTTTCTGTAGGTCGTGCACAATAAAAGAAGTAATGGTTCATTTAAAATAAATGTATTGTAATTATTACAATTCTGGTGGATTTAGCCACTGAAATTATTTAGAACGTTATGTTAATTGAGGTTGTTGTAGCGCAGAGATATAAGCGTGAGTTCGACACCCACTCGGAAAATGAAATATTTATGTGTTTCGTTTCTTTGCTCAGGTAACGAGACAAAGAGTCAAGCGCAGCAGTAATGTCGAGAATTCAGTAGAACCGAAGTGGAGAACGGAAGCATCTTAATTTGAACGGAGTGTCTTAACACTAGGTTCCCAGGTTTCCTCTGCCTATTATCGGTAATAATGATAATTTAGATTATGGGTAACTACAATAATTTATTCACATGTTCCATATTACGAGTCGCGGGTCACGACTTTCGACAAGGTGTCAAAGATATGACATAACTGATTGTTATGATGATCAGCACTTACTATAGAACAATTCATTGTCAAAACTCATTCTGTCAATACCGTCAATAGTGGGCTACGAACTCATATTTCACAGACGCTGCAACTAAGGAACTTTCTTTTTCTATTCACGTAACGAGATTTCTCACGCTTTGATGATCACGCATTTAAATTGTTATTGTTTCAACAAATTGTTATACGAATGTGTTGATTTTGGAACCTCTTTATTTGTATTGACGTTAGTGTTAAAATTTAAAGCGTACGTTAATAGCGACACTCTGAAATAAAATAGAGAGAGAGATGCTGTATGTAGGAAAAATGCATATTTTTTTTCATTCTACTGTATTATTCTCTGCTACATGCGAGCATGGTAGATAAAAGTGTGACTAGTGTTAAGACACTCCGCTCCCCATTCCGCCGAATTCTGGAAGAATTGCTTATTGAGTGCCGGAATTCAACGTCGCGCTTTGCCTCGGCACCAGAGCGAATTGTAGCTTCAATTCACACTTAAGGAAATGAAATGGAGTGGGAATCGAACCTACAACTTGTCGCTTTTACAGTCACACGCTTCTGCCCCTGCGCCAGAGTGGCCTCAATATGTATATTATATATTATAATAAATATTGTCAGATCGTAAATACTGTGGAAAATGTAGCTTTATTATATAACCTCATATAGCGTGTACGTGTACTTTAATGTAGTATGCAGCTTAGAGACTATTAAGATAACTACAAATCAGCTTTTAATGCAGCGTACATTAAAAGTTGGTTTGTACTCATAATATAAATAAGCTTTTTCAGCTTCACGCTGTATCCCGCATACAGCAGGGTAGGCAGGAGGAACCTAGTGTTAAGACACTCCGTTCACCACTTTCTGCCGAATTCTGGTGGCATTGCGTGTTGAGTGGCAGAACTCAACGCCGCGCTTAGCCTCGACACCAGAGCGAAGAAATGGAAATATAAATTTAAGTAAATATTTCATCTCCTCGAGTGGGGATCGAACCCACAACCAGTCGGTTTTACAGTCACACTTCGTGCCACTGCGCCACGACTGGCCTCGAATAAGCTTTTTATCTGTTTAAATTTCGATAATAATATTTTAATGAGTATTATATAGAAATCTAGTTAAGTTGTAACTATAGTATACATCTAACGCAATATTGGACATGATTTCTTTATTGTTTCGAGCATATACTAAGGTACATTGTTTTGGTGCGCATCGGAGCCTTGGATCACATCCGTTCTCCGGCCGTCACGCCGCCCCAGTTTTTGGGAAGGGATTCGTGAGAAAACATCTTATGTAAATCCGGGGAATCGATTATCGCAACGCGACGTATACGATAGGTAGGTAGTAGATATAAACGATAGGTTGCGCTTAGAGCTGTACGGTCGAAGGGAAAGTGCATTATCGTTGCGCAAGTGCAATAGCGATAGCTAATGCATTATATTGATAGATACACGAGAATGTGTTTATTTTTATTTTACTGTTAAGAGGCCGTAACACGATGCATGTGGGTTCAATCCCCACTTGAAGGAATTAATTATTATTAATTTATATTTTTATTTCTTCGCTCTTGCGTCCCGCTACTCAACACGCAATGCATTGACAAATTCGGCGGAAAGTGACGAACTAGTTTTGAATATGTTACTTATATAAACATATTATTGCTGATAAGCTCAATATCACCGAAAGCAATTACAACGTTTACTATACAAAGAATATACATGTAAAATAAATTAAACACAAAAGAAATCTTGTATAAAATTAGTTTAAACTTAAGAGAATTGATTTAAAAGAGTTTTATTTTGAATATTTGTAATTATTAAGTTAAACGAAATCTAAATCCCAAAACTTTAATTAATATAATATAAAATTAACGCAAAAAATATTTTTAATAGAAAATATCGTATATGTTATTCAACAATAGATAATTATTTCCTTATAATTAATTCAATTCCCACGCGTCCGGACGTCCTGCACTGAATAATCAGATGCTCGTAACCGCACTAGCACATTACCTACATCCTCACGTCTCGGAACACTAAAATAGATATTACTTAAAAAAATTATAGCACTGTATAAAGCACATCCACTATTTTATCAACAAATCACTGTAACTTACCGAGGATTGGGAGTAATACGAGAACCATCCACACGAGAGACATGTTGCCGCGAGGAGCGTCGCGAAGGGACTGAGTTGGATGCGCGCGCGCCGCCCGCCCGCTTGGTAGGGGTCTGAAAGCTCGCCTGCCCGCCCGACTACACAGAAAGGTTACGCTTATACATAGATATTGTAAACGATCTTAGTTCATACGTACATATAATATGCTAGATTACCTTGTTTTATTTATAATACAACATAATACATTAAGGAAATACAAAATATTAAGGATTCATTGTAATTAACAAATAAAAAAATATTGTAGTATTTTATTTAACTTTTAAATATTACTAAATTAAAATAAAAAAATTGGGTTAAATATATATTAGGTCATACCGCGATGTGATGTGACCGACGAGCGACGACCATCTAACTTAAGGGATGTCAAATTGGTGACCTGTTGAACCTGACATCTACCCGACAAGCGCCCGATGCAAATCTTCATAGTCTCACCTATTCAAGTTTCATGCAATTTATCATCAAATCCATATATTGAGATTTTCGGAAGATTAAGAGGTCAATCTATCGCATAGAGAAGCTTGTGTTACTCCGTTCTCTACTTTATACCGTAATTTATGACATTGCATTTGGATTACCGTACGTTTGCACACTGTACGTCTTACCGACAATTAATTCTTACGATAGCCTCAGTCATATTTGAATATTAAAAAAAAAATAGTTTATGTTTGCAGGTTAAATATTTTTTTTTGATAAACTTAAGACAAACATCTTATCGTGACTATACCATCTTGTTAAGCGGACTGAATGCGCACACGACTCATGTAACAGTTGTGCAAATAAAACGTGAACGTGAGGCACATTGACAAACCCACATGCAAATCTGTGCAATTTTACATGTCGTTTAGCGCATTTATATTTAGAATCCACAATATTCACAAACAAGGTAGAATATACAGACGTACCTATACGAGAAAATCTCTAAAATTATATAATCTAACATTTGCAGTAGCGTTTATGTTCTGTTGTTTTAAAACGATTACGTTTTTTTTTATTATTGTTTTTAAAATATAATATTTAATATACAATAGTTTTTTTATATTGTACGGATATCGAGTCTATTATTGCATGAAGTGTAACTAGGAGTAGTGCTTGGAACTTGTGACTCAAGTGTAGGCTTAAGAATCCGAGCTTACCTTTACTAAAACGACTATCTAAATATTAAAATATTTATATGCAACATCTCTAATTTTCACATAATCAAGAACTAAAAATTTGTTGGTTTTTATAAAATGTATCATAAAACAAACAATAAGAAAAATATACGTCCAAACCGTGACAGTAGGTATTCAAGTAATGTAAGCGTGACATATAAAAGGTTCTATGCGTCGTGAAAGGGCATGCAGTTTGCTCATCGTTGTATACATCCAATGGAATACATCTAATGAATTTACATGTTTCACGTTACTTTGTATATTGCAACTTCTAGACCTTAATAATATGATAATATATAAAAATCCGGCTAAGTGCGAGTCGGACTTAGCCTCCGAGGGTTCAGGATTGTGGGTCAACAGGTACAATTAAAACTCCTAAAAGTTGACAAACTTAAGTTTGCTATAATTTTGTAATTAATTTTTCAACGAATTTTTTAACTTTTTGGACTTTTGTTTATTACCAATAGGTCCAAGGGATAAATACACGTATCTTTTGACAGCATTGACTTAAAAACATTTATTTTGGTGAAAAATAGATAAGAACATTTGACATGAATTTCAGGTTAATCAGTCAATCAAGTTCAGTTCAAATTGCTTATAGCAATCTGGAGATAAATTATTTTTACAGAAAAACAGAAGGGCAACAAAATGGTCCTGTAAAGGTCCTATTTTTCCTTTTGAGATATGTAACTTTAAAAAATACCATTAAAATATTTTTTCACCTTCACAATTGTATTTAATTTTCAGGCATGTACATATATGACAGGGTTGACTGCTTATTTCACGAAGCATTATGTATTAGAAGCTTATATGTATATAAGGTGAAACATACATAAACTAATACTAAACAGTATATAATTACAATATTATTATACATAATTCTGTTAACTTTTAGGCAATCTATTAGAGATTAAGGTACACGAGTAGGTATTATGATTCACGAAGGTATTCACATCTGTTAGTGCACCACCCACTTCGAAAACTGGCTGTATTCACGTAATCGGAATTGCCATTGTTATCCAACTCAACAATGCTATGGCATTGTGCATAATTCTGTTCCTTTCAATAGAATTTTACCAGTTATATATAAAAGTGTGTATTATCTCATATTAAAAGAAATTAAATTCTTGAAATAATATTTTTTTTAGCTTTACGGTATATCCCGCACATGGAAGAAGAACTTTGTGTTAAGACATTCCGTGTTGAGTGGCATAACACAACGCCGGCCTTTGCCTCACTACCAGGACGCGTAGATAAAAATATAAAAAATCAATATATTATGCAAATACATAATATGATAATAAAGTACATAATATAACAGTGTTGACGCCATGTGGGAAGTCTGCGTAGGTATGCAATGCTTATGGGTTTTATAATTTTTATTCAGTAAAAACAAAAGATAAGATCATAAAGACGAGTTATATAAAAGATTAAAACTACACCTTTTTCTGTACAGTGATTCTTTGAACGCTAAGTTAATATATTGGTAAATTTAGATATTTAATTATAGTATTTCTTTAGTAGTACGGTCGTACCGTAAATTTTTTGTAAGATTAAGTGTAAGCAAAAAAAAAACTTAAGCTCACCTCTCATATTTGAATTATAAGCGGCGTTAAGTTCTTTGTTGTTTTTAAACGCGACTGGTCCTGAGTTCCACACTCGAAGAAATGAAATATATTTTTTTAAATTTATACTTTCATTTCTCGGCTCTGGTGTCGAGGCGAAGCGCGGCGTTAAGTTCCACCATTCAACACGCCTCAATGCCTCTAGAATTTGTTAGAGAATGGGCAACGGAGAGTCTTAACACTAGGTGCGACCTCCGTGTGCGACATACAGCAAAAAGCTGAAAAAAAAAGTATTTACTTACTTTATTTTAAGTGACCAATTAGCGATCAGCTTACGTCATACAAACAATTATGTGGCACTTAGCGCATTATAGACGCGCGTTATTCAAATCTCTCATATTCCTAGTTTCATAACTTTTCCGCATTCATGTCGCAGTCCATCCGACACGGTTTCCACAACGTTACCAACTAGTTCTAATACTTGTACGTATCTTTTAAAACTAGTTTCTTAGGCAAGATAATATGAACAATAAACAATATTTATTATTTCTAAACATATGGTATTTTAAAATACATCAGTATCTAATTTAAATAGTTTATGAAGACACTCCGTTCCCCACTTTCTTCCAATTTTTTCGAGCTATTGTGTGAGTGGCGTAACTCAACACCGGGTGTTTTTGATTTGGTGCCAGAGCGAGGAAATAAAAATATTAATAAATAATAATTCTTTAACCAGAACCCACGACCGCCGCACTACAATTACACCCCTGTGCACCTACACCACGACGGCCTCTACTTAACATGATAACAATATCTTATATATTTATAATAAATAGCATTTCTTCCTGTTGTTTTTATCTACATCGCTTACAATAATTCGTTACTAACAATTTACAATAACAACAATAAACATTGTAATGTAAGCCAGCCGTAGAACAGTTAATGTCACAATCATCAGTTCCGTTCCATTAGTCATGAAAAGTGACACCACTGATGACCACACCCTCGATACTCCCTGTCCAAGGAGATTCTGAAGACCAGCCGGAATAATCCTTCACGTGTAAAACAGTACGTATCTGGGTAATGGAAGATAAACTTGAATGTTACTTAATGAGCACAATGTCGTTGCGGTTGAAATAGCCTAGTTTTGATGACGATGTATACTCTTATTGTATTATATTATGTTATCATTATATGTTGTGTTGGTATGTGACCTATATTAAATATCTGATTTTAATAGATTTTTTTTATATTTTTTTTGCGTAATGTATTTGTAGCAGCAAAAACACTGTAAGGAAACCATAAAGATTTTGGTATCTCAATTTTTTTTTCATTAATACTAAAATATTAATATTAAAGTCAAGCTTTAATAGAATTAATAATTTGATTTTTTTTTTATCATTACATTTAGGTGTTTAGGTATCTTAGTATAGGCGAGAAAAGTGTCTGTACTTAAAATATAAAACTCAATAAAAACAAAAAAAGTTATAATTTTTTTTCAGTGAGAAAATTAAATCAATAATCATTTTTCATCAATTTCCAAAATATTATCCTAAACCATATAATTGTTCATCTAATGGCCATTAATATGTCATTAGGAACTATTATAGCACGAAAATACAATAATACTTTAGATTTATAATAAAAACATATACCCAATACATAAAAAATATAGCTGCAATAACTAAATGAGCACGAGATTATGAAAAAAAATTCTCTGTTAAAATTGTAAATGTATAGATGGCGTTGATGTCTTTTATATGTAAATTTTGTATAAAATATAAGTAAGTGGCCGACAACTTGAGGCTTATTGTATATAGTATTTCTAAACATAAAGTTAATATTATATTAATACTATTTAACTTCGTATAATAGTTTTATGGCTAAAATTCTTGAAAATATTTATAATTGTATTAAGATGCGTATACTTCATAAATACCCGCCTCTTCTTTTATGTTTTAAAAAAGAACTTACGTATGTTCAATTTATCACAGTACATAGCAGGGTAAGCAGAGAGAAACTAGTATTAAGACATTCGGTTCCCTACTTTCCGCCAAATTCTGGAAGCCTTGCGTGTTGTGTGGTGGAACTCATTTTTGAAAATAATAAACATTTCATTCCACCGAACGGGAATCGAGCCCACAACCATCGTATCATCGTAAAGACCGTATTACCATTTATAATGTACCTAAAAATCCGTTGGCCAAACGTAATTTCAATACGTGCGTAGGATGCCAGCTCATTTAAAATGATTACGGTGAGCGTTCACTATTACTTTAGTAATGATAGAACAAATTCTTTAGATGTAATAAAACAATTATAATAAAAAAAAATTAAAAAAATATATAAATGTAAGTAAAATTGACGTTAAAAGTTATTGCAATTTGAGTATTAATATTCTAATATAAGAATAGTATATGATATTTATCATATCCAAAAATATATAATATATTTTTTGTAATTTTTAAACATTTATGTGTATTAATGTTTTTCTCAAACAGAAAAAGCAAATGAAATATGATAAGAAGCATAATAGAGGCCAGTTCTGGCAGTTCTGGTGGCGACGCTAAACGGGAACGGAAGTGTTTTAATAAGAACGGAGTGTAACGGGTGTTGTTGAAATATTTCTACAAGGTACAGATGTGATAATATCGCGTAGCATATCTATATCTCAGGTCATCTCACGACGTACTTCTTGACCGCACTTGGCTGAACCCCCATTACGTTTCTGGTTACATAAGTAATATTTTAATGAGCAACGTCATAAAACACTGTATTACAATTGACTTCGTGCCTATCTACATCTTGCTTGAAGCTATTACATAAAACAAATAAAAATAAATTAATTCAGCTTCACGCTGTATCCCGCATATGGCAGGGTAAGCAAAAGGAACATAGTGTCAAGACAACGCCGAATTCTGGAAGCATTGTATGTTGATTGTCGGAACTCTACGCCGCTCTTTGCCTCGACACCAGAGCAACGAAAAATTTAATATAAATTTAAATAATTATTTCATTCCCCCAAGTGGGATTTGAACCCACAACCAGTCACGTTAACAGTAACACCTTGTGCTCCTGCTTCTGGCTTCAAGTCGTAGTGCAGTCGTCGTGTAAGTTATTACATAAAGCCTGTTAACACATTACTGATCGTAATATGCTGTGTATGTACATTAGTGATAAATGGATAATTTCGCCCTATTTGTGTTTGTTCATCACACATAAATCATTAAACAAATCCGTAACACCTTATTATAAATGCATTATGAATAAATTACTCATAATTTACTATAGTTTTTCTTGAACTTTTAATTTGATCTCAGTAATTGAAAAGAAGTAAATATTAAAACATTTAAAAAATCTCTAATTTCCAATTATTTTATTTCATATTTAATTTGATTTCAATCAATTGATAACTTTTGAGAAAATATTTCATTGTCTCAATAATAAAAGTGATCATTACAATTAAATATTACAATATTGCATTAAATTCAAAATTTAGATATTTTTATATGTACTTATATACCTTAATTATTTTAAGTTAAACTTTTAGAAAATATAAATAATTTTTGTTAAAGTAAGTTGCAAAATTTGTGGAACTTTTCTTTTTTGCATTGAGAATGTTCACGTAAGCCAGTACTCGCAGTTCACCTTCCATTTAATTGTGTTATTACTATTGTGCGTTCTGCTTCTAGCTTTGCGCTGTGACCTCGTGGTGACCTTTGATGAGGATGCCCACATTCCTCTCGGAAGATTTCCCAAGCGGCCACTTGTCTCATGAGTACGTCGACGATACCTACTAGGTTCATATTTACTATTTGTGGAAAGGTTAATTATGCTCCATCCAACTAATGACTGCAGTAAGTAAATGGAGAATGAATATAAACAATATATTCCGCCATCTATGATAATGATTCATATAAAAACGATTTTATAATGAACTGATTTTTTTTTCTTTTTTCAAATTACTTTATTATGTTATATAGGAAATTAAGCTTGTTGCGTTATTCGTGTAGAAACTATAATTTTGTTTTTGGCATGGGGAACCTAGTGACAAGACTCCGTTCCCCATTTCCGAATTCTCGAGGTATTTCGTGTTGAGTGGTGGAATTCAATACCGCACTTTGCCCTGTTACCAGAGCGAAAAAATTAATACATTGAATAATTAATTTCCACGAGGGGGAATGGATCCTACTACAATTACGTTTACAGTCACATGTTTGTGCAATTGCACCATACGGCCTCTAATTAATTAGATATTACCGCATATCTCTCTATTACATCGAAAATCTTGTATGAATAATTTCATACATTAATTTAATTACACCGAATGTACTTACTATGCTCTATCTAAATGCAAAGTTCATAATATCAACCAATTTTCAATGTTTTTTTAAAGAGCTTAAAAAAATCAAAATAAATAAAAAATATATATTTATCTATTACATTCAAAAACATAAAATATCCAAATGAAAGTAGTTAGATGAATAAACGGTGGTCTAAAGGTCAGTTTGCAACACTGTTTGTATCCACCGTTGTCTAATTCCCACAACTTATGTGTAATTTTCGATACAATAATTGAGAGCATCATTTATCATAGTTTTAATACTAATTTTGGCATCCGACGTATGGTTCATTCAATTGGCGGTAGATATTGTCTCAAGGTCTTTAATTATTTATATATTATTATTTTTTTTTTTCATAAAGTTTTTTTGAGTAATTTATTACAACTTTTTAGATCAAAGATCAGAAAAAAATCACGTTTCACGCTCCTATCCCGCACAAAACAGGGTAGACAGAAGAATCTTGGTGTTAATACACTTAATTTTTCAGAACAATATGTTTATAAGCTCAAATTCACAGCGAACTTTGATAATTACTCAATACTTATACCATAAAAACTAGGTACTAAGGCAAATTTCAAAAACATTCAATTAACTATATTAAGTACAAAAAAAGTAAATTATAAGTTTTTTTGCATCTAATTATATTTAAAAGTTATTGTATGGAACTGTAAGTTAACAAAAAGGTGTTTAATTTGATTATCACTCCATTCTCTTAATAACAATGTGCTTTGTTCGTGTTCGTATAAACATAGTGCATGTGACTAAAAGTACTTAAGGAGCTGCGGTCTTTGTGTTGATTAAATTAAAAAAAATAAATTAAATTAGCTTCACGCTGTATCCCGCACACAGCAGGGTAGGCAGAGGGAACCCAGTGTTAAGACACTCCGTTCCCCACTTTCTGCCGAATTTTGGAGGCATTGCGTGTTGGGTGGCAGAACTCAACGCCGCGCTTTTGCCTCGACACCAGAGCGAAGAAATGGAAATATAAATTTAAGTAAATATTTCATCTCCTCGAGTGGGGATCTAACCCACAATCAGTCGGTTTACAGTCACACTTTGTGCCACTGCGCCACGACTGGCCTTAAAGATACTAAGTTAGTAAAGACCAAAAATATTTTATAAGTATCGAAAATATAATTTTAAACATTACGTGTTCCTTAAATTTATTCTTGATTGAACTTAATATAATATAAATTATATTTTAAATATAGGAAGTGTCTAATAATGAAAAAAATCTGTGTATAAAATCCTGGTAAATTACTTAAATCAGCTAAATCAAAATAAATACAAAAAATCAAAAAATCTTACAAACACAAACCAGTTCGACATCTGGATAGGTAGAGTAAACCTAGTGTTAAGACACCACAATTTACATCGTGCGGTGACTAGTGAAGCTCAACGGCGCACTTCGTCTTGTCATAATGTCTTCATAGCAGGAAATGGAAATAATTTAAATTCCCCAAAGTGAGTACCAAAACCCAAACCATCAATTAAACGCTATCCAATTAGAAACTCAATAGCCTCTAAAGATAGAAGCGTATTTCACTAATTTAGATTTTCACACACCTATGTAAAAATCTAAATTCTTGTGCGTTTCATGAAATGGACCTAAATAATGAACGTAATACTCTACATGTCTTCCTATTTACTTTGTTACGAATTTAATAGGAAAATGCAAATTATTTTTAACCCATAAGTGTTGTATTTGAACTTTAGACAAATATCCTAAGGTTTTCAATTTATTAAAATTAAATTAAAATAAAACAAATAAAAGAAATACATTGCAGTATAGTGGAGTAAAACGTTTATCGACGTTACGTTACGTTATACAAATTGAACGTGCAGCACCAGATCGTGACCGGCCCATACCATCAACGGAAATATGTTTGTTTTATGAATACTACATTCGTTATACAATATAATTTGTAGCAATAAATTTTGTGAACCGGTTACCGAGGTTAGACTTAGTATCTACAGTTTCGAGAACTACTTTTGCTACGCTGATTCATAAAACTACATTTTCTGTTTATCTACTGAGATCACAGTTCTTTTAAATTAAAAAAATAAAAAAATATATTTATTATTTATTAATATTCTCGTTTCTTGGCTTTGATAATTAGGCAAAGCGTAATACTTCGAAATTTCGGTAAAAGGTGGAGAACGGAACGGAAATTTCCACTAGGTTCCCTCTAATCACCCACTCACCTTTTTTATACATAGCGTGAAGCAGAAAAAAAGGCCGGTCAGTAGTATAGAAAGAGGAATAAAGAGTGTAGGGCAAGAGAACAACTACTTCAAGTACCAAGTCACTTTATTCTCTAGTTCACGTCGGAATTCAAGACATATCATGTTGAATGATGAAACACAACGCCGCACTATGGCGGGGAAATTGAACACACCATAAACGTTTTGTAGCCAGACACTGTTCCATATATATATAGTTCCGTATATATATAAAATAAATAACAAACCCATAATATTGTCAATGTGATTTCGAAAGGCTATGAACTCAAAATAATATTTTTAATTTATGCATACTTCAAACATATCTTAGGTGATGGAAGCTGTAAAATAATATAATAATTTTGCCGTTACGTTAATATATTGCAAGACTCTTATGTAATATTATTACCTAGATACAGTAAACATGTTAAAGCTTAGTTCTAGATTGTTCGTTATGGCACTAGAGAAAATTTGTAGTTGTAATACTTGGTTTAGTTACACCTTACCGAGTACATACGGGCGCGCAGAATTATGAAAAAACGAGTATTTAAAATGGGAAACGGAGTGTCTTAAAACTAGGTTCCCTCTGCCTCCCCGCTGAGTCCTGGATACAGCGTGAGGCTGATAAAATTTTGAGTATATAAATTAATAGTTAGTGGAATTCAAATATTACATAAGAAAAAAATTGTTCTTAAATTCAGTTAAGGCCTACTTTATGATTCTTATAAAAAGATCATATATTTGTTAATTTTTTTATTAATTTCTATTACTTTTTTTACATTGATATTGTAAGAGAGGTTAGAGTGGGAGTATACTATATACGTAAAAACATATTTCTAAGAAATAATCTGTATATACAAGAAAAATAAAGTAGATGAATTTAAAAATACACGTTACCTTTTATTAAGCGATTTCGCTTAAATGGCAAAATTGATATTTTATAAAAAAAGTAATTTTTTTTTAGTAAATACAAGCAAATTTATATAAAAATTGATTTACTTTTACTTATCTTTAGATATCAGTATTTACATACACACATTACTATTATTTTCCGATGCAACATGCGAAATGGCCGTGAACCAAATGTTCTTCACGGTACGTGGTCGACTGCGGACGGTATCTGTATCGGCTGGTGCAACGATTCCTCAATGATGTATTGTTATTCTTTCATTAGTGATGCAACTCGTCTACTCATTATAAGCTAATATCTGTACTTAGAAGTAGATCAGACAATGTCATATGCTACTTAGTATCGTAACAAGTGAACCGTTTCTTGTAAGTATAATTTATACAAACTGATTCTAATAATAGAAATTATGTTTATTAGAGAAGTCACATAAACCAATTTATAAAATATATAATGTGAACTAAACTAATTAATTGGAAATAAATAAAAAGTAGTGACGCAGAGGCACAAGCATGTGACTTGTTGAAATATTTCATACTTTCGTTTCCTTGAATCAACTCCTCCAAAATTCCAGCAATACCTCCAAAATTTGGCGGTAAATGGGGAACGGAGTGTCTTAACACTAGGTTCTCTCTGCTTCGGCTAGGTCCATATGCGGGATACAGAGCGAAACTAAAAAAAAACAAATTTAAAACAATAACAAATACAATCGGGACTTATGATAGATAATATCATGAGAATAAATCGTCCTATGTTTAGAGGATAGCTTTTAAAGATAAAATCCACCTTGAAGCCGGCGATTTCATAATAATTTAGATTAAAACTGCCAACAATTATTGTTCGTACTAAAAGTTTCCCATAACATGCATTGTTTTGAGTGAATATGTGCACCACTTGTGTAAACACTCGACTGCCGGAGTTTTGCAATTTGTCACTGGCACTAGACTTATATTATAGTCACTTGAAATCTGCGACAATAATGTGAGCGATTTGACTTAGTAACTTGAGTATTTGCACGTATTTGTAGGAGAGTAGACAGAGGGAGCTCTCTACTCTCCACCTTCTGGAGGCTTTGCGTGTAATATTAAATATTTAATTTTACTGGAGAGGAAATCGAATTCACAACATTGGCCATTATAATGATACGCTTGTGCCACTGAGCCACGACTGGCCTGATGTATTTATTTAATGATAATAATTCTGAATTAGGTGTTAGTTAAAATTATGACATTACACTTCATTCGAAATCGTTTCTGAAAAACAATACAAACATAATTCCATACTGCTATTTCACTGTTTTAATTTAAATAACATTTTTTTTTATATAATTTCTCTTTCCGTTTTTATGTTTCGTCTCTTGGATAGATCGGTGCGTCGTTTATTCGTTACAATAGCGTGTCTTTTAATTTGGTGTGAGACGAATCTCAGTACAATTTCGTCTTACGGCTGCCGAACTACGCGACGCGACGTGGGAAAGCTTTTAGTTGGCAGTCACACCTCGCGTTGCGTTGCTGTCGTCTAGTACATTTAAATTGAGTAACCTCTATTGTCTATGAAATAATATGAAATAAATATAATAAAACAATTTAAATTTCATGAAATATAAAATATGATATATTTTTCCGTTTAAAAAATTGAGACAATCGTCGCTCGGTGAGACAATGCATTATTGTAAAAAGGCAATGATTGTGTTTACATCTCTATTGGAATTAATCCATTTAAATATATAAAAATTGTCTAAAAATCGACAAAAAATGGACAAGTAAATTGTCTTAACACTATATTAAGCACTGCTTTATACAAAACAAATATATATATTTTTTTTATTTTTTAAGCACCTAACATATAGCATCTATGCATAATTAGCTAAATAATTATATATATTGTAAAAAATATATACTTATGAAAAAATATAATACGACAATAGTAATCTTAAATTATAAACTTAAATCGTATTACTTAACAAATATTTGAACCAATTAAATTTGCAAGCAATTGTGACGAGAATGTTAACTGCATTCTGGACCTAAACTCAGTAACCATTTAAATATATTCAATGATATTATATATTAAGTAATAGAAACCTTCTACGACGCAAATATAATTAAAATAAATATCGGCAGACTGACAAATATCTATTATCTCTTACATTGAGCAGAAACAGTGATGATCAAAACTAATAAATCTACTTGTTTTTTTTATACCCCGCACGCAGCAGGGTGAGAGGGAACCTAATGTGTGAACACTCTGTTTCTCATTTCCCACCAAATTCTGGAATATTAGATAGAATGAAAATATTAAATATTAAATTTTCTCGACGAGTCACGTTTACACGTCACCTCTGCGCCATGACTGGTGTTTACCTGCTAAGTAGCCTCTGAACTGTAAACCAATAATTGTGATAATGAAACGTCCTATGAAAAGCCCGTAAATGAGACACACCACCTGGCCAGTAAGAGCATTTGTAGTGAGCAATAGCGGCTATGGCAGAAGGCGCAGTATATTCAAACTAAACAAATAGTCAATATTTTTTTTTCTTCTTTTTTCTTCTTAAGCTTCATGCTGTACTGTGTTGCTATCCCGCATTTAGCAAGGTAGGGAGAGGGAGCCTAGTGTTGAGACATTTCGCTGCCTATTCCCGACAAATTCTGGAGGCATTGCGTTTTGAGCGACGAAACATAACTTAACTTACTTACTTTGCCTCGACTCCACAGAAATCAAATCAATCAAAATAATAAATATTTCGTTTCCTTAAATAAAAATCGAACCCACGACTCGTTGCGTTTACAATCAAATACTTATGCCCCTGCGCCACAAGCTCGACAAGCCTCAATAAGTATATATATTACTAATATAATATATAAATTTAGTTTATATAGGTATCCGAGTTTCACACAGAAAATAAATGTCCAAATTTAGTAGGACATTAGAACATTATGTCTAGTGGAACGTTTTGGTATTTTATAGGTATTTTTATGGTCATTAACCAAGTATTTCTAAATATCTGGTATGGTACGTGTGTTAGCGATGTAATATTTTATAATGGTCAATAACATAAATGTTAAAACCTTTGTGTAACCTTTACTGCGCATCCTACCGACACGGAACTACCTCACGGACGATGACTATCGTAACAGGATCTGGTCTTTACTGGCGGAATTCAACCAACTTAGCACATTTATAACGAGGTATCTACTAGATTCATTTGAATAGTCGTCATTACTCTTTTTTTTTTGCTTCACGCTGTATTGCGCATATAGCAGGACAGGTGTTATAACACTGTCCTCCACCTTCTGCTGAATTTTCAGCATCATTATGTGTTAGGTGGTGGAATTTAACGCCGTGCTTTTGCTTTTAAGTTGGAACCAGAGCGAAAAAATAGTAATAAATAATAATTCGTTCCCTGAGGAAGAATAGAACCCACAACCGTCGCGTTACATTCACACGCTTGTGCCTCTGCGCCATGACATCCTCAAGTAATTATTTTTTTCTTTATGAAAAGGCTATTAGTCATTATTTCAAGTTATTCAATTAGGTAAAATACAATTAGTAAGCATTTTTGCAAGAATGAAAGATGAACTCTAGTTTTTAAGTTGTCAAACCGTAAGTATAAATTGCACTTACAGCCTAATTGTCGTTAAAACGCAATAAGTGACTCATCACATGTGACTAATGGTCTATGAATATATAATTCTAATAAAACATAGTAAGTATATATACCGTATATATAATATACCTACTATATGTATGTATGAGGCCAGTCGTGGCGCAGGGGCATAAAATGTGACTGTAAAATTGCCTGGTTGTGGGTTCGACATCCACTAGAAAAAAATAAATTTCGCCACTAAACACTCAATGACTCCAAAATTCAGCGGAAAATGGGAAACGGAGTGTCTTAACACTAGGTTCCCTCTGCCGACCCTGCTGTGTGCGGGATACAGTGTGACGCAAATAAAAAGTATATGTACCTAGCGCCTAAGCTTCTCGATAACCACATTCACTTACACTTTTGTTTTGTATTTCATTCTCAGAGCTTTCTCACAATTAACGTGTTGTGATGGATCAAGATAGCTGCCTCTTTCCGAGTTGTTATGCATACTTTACGTCATTACATTTTCTATTTTCTGATATATAAATGTTAATATATATAAATATTATTAATAAATATATTTTTTACTCAGTGCTTTTACTTAGTTGCTCAGTGAGTGCGATAGAGATCCGAAATTTAGAATAAAAAAATAGTTTGGCTTGCATATACGTAAACGTTGATTTTTATTTGGATTTAGTATCCCGTATATGTTGAGGCCAGTCGTGGCGCAGTGGCACGAAGTGTGACTGTAAAACCGATTGGTTGTGGGTTCGATCCCCACTCGAGGAGATGAAATATTTACTTAAATTTATATTTCCATTTCTTCGCTCTGGTGTCGAGGCTAAGTGCGGCGTTGAGATCTGCCACTTAACACGCAATGTCTCCACAATTCGGCAGAAAGTGGGGAATGGAGTGTCTTAACACTAGGTTCCCTCTGCCTACCCTGCTGTGTGCGGGATACAGCGTGAAGCTGATTTGATTTATTTTATCCCGTATATATAAGTAACGTAGGTAGATGAAACCTGGGAACCTAATATTCTTACTCTCTCAGACGCTCAGTTCCCATTAAAACACTTCCGTTCGCAATTTTCCGTGCAATGTCTCCAGGCAAGGTTGCGTAACTCAGTGTCACACAACTGTCTTCATTTTCAACTAATTGTAGAGTTCTGAAACATAACTTACAGTTTGTCAAAAATAATCAATGGATCACACATTACATACAATACACATAAATTCAAAATATTCTCTATTCAAATAGGCTTATTATACGCACTTTTGATTAATTTTTTGACATAAAAATCATCGATATAACTAAAACGCGATAATAGAATGTTTACCCATCAACACGCGATCGTAAGAAACTAATGATTGTTTTCTTGGTTCGGTTGCGACATGTGCATTTATTTGAACCGTAGACGATTATTTAAAGGAGACAATGTTCGGTCGCACGCAGAGCACGCCGGCGGTTCTCACGGCTGCCGAAGGTCGTGGATAAGTTGCTTACGAAATGCTTAAAATAATTTTATTTCATAATATTAATGAACCGTTGCGAATATTTTGTGTAAAATAAAAATTAAAATTAGGTTCACTTTATATCCCGCACACAACAGGATAGGCAGAGGGAAACTAGTATTATAGAGGCATTGCGTGTTGAGTTACGAAACTTAACGCCGCGCTTTGCCTCGATACAGGAGTGAAAAAAATAAAATATAAATTTAAATAAATATTTCATTTTCTCAAGTTGGGATCGAACCTAAAACCCGTCGAATTTACAGTCACACGTGTTGCCTCTGCATGACGAGTGGCCTCCGGCCATGTAACCCATAAAAACAATTGATGGTTGTTACCGTTTAAATTAAATGCCGCCGGCTATGCTTAAAACTACTGTTTTAATTATACTGTAACTAATGTTGATATCTTTTTTTATATACGAATGGACTAGCTCGTTTGTATTGTTATAAATCAATTATATCTGTTTAAGATATAATTGATTCAGGTCAGGTCAGTCGGATTTCTATGTAAAAAGAAATATTTATGCTCATAAATTGTATAAAAATGTTTTTTTTTTATTTATTTTTCTTCAGGTTCACGCTGTATCCCGAATACAGCAGGGTAGACGAAGGGAACCTCGTGTGAAAAAACTCTATTCTCCATTTTCCACTGAATTCCGGATGCATTGCGTGTTGAGTAGGGGAACTCAACGCCGCGACACCAGAGCGAAGAAATGAAAGTATATAATATTTTATTTCCGTGAGTGGAAATGAATCCACAACATATCGCCTTTACAGACATACACTTGTGCCACTGCGTAATGACTCTACGGCCTCAAAGTATAAATGTGTAAAAGTTAATATTCAAGCGGTAAAGAAAGTCAGTTAAAATACTTTCTTAAAGACAGTAATCAAGATACGCTAAATACTTTATATAATTTATGAAACTTTTCTACACCTTCCAAAATCGTTTGTCGTCTCTATAAGTGAAAAGAATAAAATTAGATAAGTATATATAAGGCACTTTAGATTACGTGCACACAATTATATCTTAATAAAATTGTATAATTCTCTTTGTTTAACTGAATTCATAGACATTTACTCCTATGTTCCATGCGCGGAGGGTGGCCAGCGAAAACTTGAAAAATCTTCACACAGCCATATAACATTTTATATTTTAATAAAATATTATACTGCTGCTTAACACAAGCTCAAGGTGTCAAAATATAATAAAATATTTTTATCTATAATTTTAATCTTTTGGATATATGTACTTAAGAGTACATCATAAATTATAATCTGAATATTTTATTATTTCCTGTCGTGAGGTCTCTTAGTTTTTGAAAACTTTCTCTCTCTCTCTCTCTCTCTCTCCCTATCATATTAGTCACGTTATTGGATTTATTAAAATTTTAAAAATATAGCACGACTTCTGGCGATGATGATGATGATGATATAACTTTATCGGGCCCTGCAGTGGTAATGTATTTATAGAAGATGGATTGGCAGTAAGCAGTGACATTTGCGTTTCCGAGCCCCGCAGCCAAGGCCGAATTAGGTAACCCGCTTTCACTCCCGGTATATCACGGACGGACCCCTCTCCCATACAGGGCTTTCACGATGTGGACGTCATATATATATATATATATTTATTATTCTACGTATTCATTTTATCAGAACGTAAAATAAATATATGTACATGTATGTAGCTACTTATAAAAATATTATGTTTCATAATAAAAATATAAAGTTACTGTCCTTTGTCAGGCTTTACATGCTTCAAGGAAATTAAACATAAACGAATAAACGTAAAATAAGCTCACTCATTTCCTTCTTTACCAAAAAAAAATAATTAAAATCATCATCATCGTTAAAAATGTTGTAATATTGAAGTGTCGTCAAAACTTGTACCTATTTAAGTTCTATAAATAATAAAAAGTAGTAAAAGATCGATAAATAAAATATCGCTAGTAGCCCTAGTCTTGCCCGAAGCTACCATGACCCAACGATTCACCTATAACCTCTTCATTGAGCCTTACCTATTCCATACTAACGATTGAATTATACAAAATATTACCCTTACATAACCAAAATATTTGTTCCATAAATATCTATCTTATCTTTATCTTTAGAGCTATCTATGTATATACATAGAAGATAACTTTATAAAATATTGAATAATAATGTTGTTTTCATGCTTGTGCAGTATGCGAAAATCCTATCTTTCTCTATCTATTATGAAACATATTTTGGAGTAAGTTAGAAGAAGACTACACAAACATTAAATGATAGCTCTAGTCTTTCATTTATATTAATTTCAATTTGACTTTTATTTGAAATGTTAAACTTTAGTATGTTATTTAGTTGAAATTTTTAAAATCACGAAATGTGCTGTATATGGCTATCTAACGTTTGCTCCTCCAACGTCAGAGCAATAGGTCTAAGTGTCAGACGTCAGAAGCTGTGTTTCAAATGTCGATATAAAGCGAGAAACATATTATGAAATTATGGTTCATGTATAAATGTGTGTAAAATTATTACTCCTACCTTCGTAGATCAGTTTATTATAATTATAATTAAAATTTTATTTTTATTATTATACGATTTTTTAACAAATTAAACGTTGGTAAGGTAGAAAAGACTGTTAATACTGCATTTTAAATAATAAATAAAATCAAAACTTTCAATGCGTTCGGTTAATTACTAATAATATTTTGAGAAAAAAAAATATGTTGAAAATTTGTTTTAATTTCTTGCGTAAAATCTTACGCGGACTACTTCCTGGTATCATCCTTGCGTGGATTACCTACTGCTGTAATGTAATAACAAATAGTTCTTAACTACTCGCAAAGCACGCTATTTCCCACTTCCGCTGTTTAAGGTTATTATTATAGTTTTATTTAAAGACTATAGGCGTACCGGCCGATACGGTCGGCCGTCGAGGCGCAGGGGCACTAGGGTGTGACTGTGACTGTTACTGCAACGCGACGGTTGGGGGTTTGATCCCCATTCGGGGAAAAGGATTATTATTTATCAATATTTTCATTCCTTTGCTGGGGCACCAAGGAAGAACGCCCGGCGTTAAATTCCGCCACCCAACGCGCAAGGTTTTTACACATTCGGCGAAAAGTGGGGAAGGAAGTTTTTTAACACTAGTTTCCTTCTGCCTAATAGGTGGTTTATTTATATTTAATTTACATACGCATAGTTAATAGAATAATTCTTACAAAAATAATTTCATCGATTCCTTTTATGATAAACCCAAAAATATGCCGCTTAGTATGTCGAAAAAACCCTCAATACGATAGACTTTGCCAAATAAATATTTCTTTTGATATAGACACATGTTCCTGAATTCACTAAGTTTGGTTGTTATAGAGAATAATGAGTTTATAACTATAATAATAAAAATAACTAGAGCCCATAGTGATGAGAAAATTTTTATTTCACCAAGAAAAAAAATCTTTAGGTATACACATTATTTTAAACCATTATACTTGCAAAACTAATGTTAAAGGTTAAATCGACCACGAACTGATGCGCGTACGCAAATTAAACTCGTACGGTTTCGTAATAGACGATCTCTTTGATCGTTGATGTGATAATATGCTTATATTTAAAGTATATATAGAAGAGAAAAACTGTATCATAGAGTTTCTTAACGAGTAAAGTAAGTTATACTAAATAAAAATCTTTAATCTTCTTTTTAAGAAAAAATAAAACCATTTCGAATTTTCTAGTTATCTACGTATCCTCGTTGTCTTAGCGAGGATGCTAGGTTCATCAATAATATTACCGGAAAACCCGATAAAAATATAGTCAGACGTTCGATCAAATAGAATTGCACGATTTTCATACTGATAAATAGATGTAAAAAAAAGACGTAAAAAAAAATTTTAAAAAGGCTTGATGAAATTGTCAATATATGTTCTAACAATCCTTTTTCCATTGGCAAAAGATTCGTTCGAAATTAAAGACCCTAACTGAAAACAGACAGATCTTATTATTTTAAAAATTATTATTAATATAAAAATACTATATTTTTTTTTTCGTGGTACAATAGACATTATTGATCGGTCGTTGACAGTGTAGAACGGAATGTTTTAACACTAGGTTACCCCAGGTTCCCTCTGCTTACCCTGCTCTATGCATACAGAATGAAGCAATAGACATTCTTCATGGTAAATTAATTAATATTACAACTCAATTTCATGTTAAAACTGTTATATTACATAAACGCAATAAACCTATTTTTGAAAAAAATACAACTCTGTAGCAAATCTATAAGAGGTGATTTTTAGTTAACTTTGAAACTCAAACGGGTTTCAATTTTAAGATGCAAATCACTCAAATTGTCTTAAAAGAAGAACAATAGCACTGTATACTGAAGAAAGATAAGTTACCGAACGCAAATCGGGAGATAACAATGGCATTTAATAGCGGCTCTCTCGGTTCCGTCCGCACGTCACCTATTGATCTCTGTCTGTATGAATCCCTCGATCATTTATAATTGATAAAACTTTAATGGTTTACTGAGAGCTCGGTGAGAAGATTAATACAGAAACAATATACATCCGCATGACATAACTCCAGTCTTGTTTCCCATAGTAACTGTTACGTCTGCAACGTCGTCACACTCGTCAATACTAAAAGTTGCATATTAGATAAAATATTATACGTATTAAAATAAATTAAATTAAATTAGCTTCACGCTATATCCCGCACACAGCAGGTTAGGCAGAGGGAACCTAAAGTTAAGACACTCCGTTCCCCACTTTCTGCCGAATTTTGGAGGCATTGCGTGTTGAGTGGCAGAACTCAACGCCGCACTTTTGCCTCGACACCAGAGCGAAGAAATGAAAATATAAATTTAAGTAAATATTTCATCTCCTCGAGTGGGGATCGAACCCACAACCAGTCAGTTTTACAGACACACTTCGTGATTATACGTATAATTTGTTTATAGTAAGAAATTAAGAGTATTTATTGTTCTCCATATTCTTTAATTACATATAACATTAAACGATCTCAATTTGCAAAAAGATAAATTCCTGAATCATATTCATTTACACATTTATCTACCAGTTGAGATTCCATTGCACAACATCTATCTATTAAACAAAAATCTATTTACAATATCTTATATTAATACTTATTTGTATATACATGTTGTAATTTAGTGTTCGATGAGTAGGTTATAACTATAAGATGTTTGTGACTGAGCCAAGGACTTAAGCGACTAGCTGATATCCTCGGGACATCCTTTCACGACCTACGGACGTTTACCTACTTGTATATATTTTAAAACATCCATTACGATGTAAACCTTTAAAAGTATTTTACTTAATGACACTGCATCCAAATGACGGATATTTTTAGTGGTATATTATTAAAATTTATAATTTTCAAGAATTACTTCCAACAAAAATATTTTATCTGTTAATATTAATTATATTCTATTTTAAAATGTTCACGAGGCGAGTCGTGGCGCAGTGGCACAAAGTGTGACTGTAAAACCGACTGGTTGTGGGTTCGATCCCCACTCGAGGAGATGAAATATTTACTTAAATTTATATTTCCATTTCTTCGCTCTGGTGTCGAGGCAAAGCGCGGCGTTGAGTTCTGCCACTCAACACGCAAAGCCCCTAAAATTCGGCAGAAAGTGGGGAACGGAGTGTCTTACACTAGGTTCCCTCTGCCTACCCTGCTGTGTGCGGGACATAGCGTGAAGCTAATTTAATTTTTTAATTTTTTTTTTTTTAAATGTTCACAGGTTTTCACTTTTCACACACTTCGAATATGCTTTTCGTATGTTAAAATCAGTTTAATATATATTGTGACTAATTAAATATAGATAAAAAGCAATATATATTATTTCATTAACACGGTTGTAAGTTCGAATAATAATTGAAACTTCTAAAGTGTTAGTACTAGTTACAAGTAAAACAACATGTCAATGTAGATGAATATTTTTAAACGCAAAAGCTGGAGCGACAGCGAAAGGGTTGCTATTAATATTGTGATGGTGTTGGAAGAACCGCGCGCTATATTTTTGTATAAAGCTTATATATAGGTATATAACACTAAATGTGTTCGATGTCAGATTCGAAGAAACAAAAATATTAATCTATTATTAACTATTAAATAGACGTCGATGTATGTTGAACATTTATTATATTGACTGCGATGTAAGAAAGGGGCTAACCGCTAGTACTTGCTTCTAAAATACATAACTAACAAAACTATTTATTGTTCGCACTTTCGCAGTGGTTGTAGCTTATAATATCGTTCGAGTTTAGATTACCATTAAACATAAAAGTATAAAACAAAGAAACATTTGGAACAAAGCTAACATAAAATTGGGAAGTTTTTATTGAATGTTTTTTAGAAATAATTAAATTATATACATTCAAAATTTAAATGCCAAAGTACATATTTGAAATAGCATACATTTGTATTTGTAATATTATATAATTTAGAAGTATAAAAATACTATTATCAAGATGACTAAGGTAACAAACAACTCACGACCTGTGAAGATGTTATACAATTATACAAAAAATAGAGCTATTAACTTAAAAAATTGCCTTGATCTTTAAGCATCGACAATGAGAAAATCGTTTACAATCTTAGGCACCTTCGCAACCCTTCACTCTGATTACTCCAAGCGATGACACCATTCCGAAGCGCTCACGCACTACAGTGACCATTTATAAAAGTTGGTAAAGCAAGGCTACACGAATTTGTAATATTACGTAAATATTTATAAATGTAAAATAACTTTTTAAATATATTTTGCGTTTAGAATTTACGCTTTTATAAATATTGAATCATGTTAAAATGTATCAGTCAGTAGATATGTACCTATATATATATTTTGCAAATATTTATTTCTATTCGCTATTTATAGTAAGGACCTTGGTACGCATTTTATAAAATCTATATAGTCATTGGCTTTAATAACCAAAATGTATAAGTCTTTTTATAGATCGAAATATTCGTTCTAGTAATTCATACAGGACGAGCACCATTGCATAGCGACAAACTCGGAATAGTTCTGATAAAACTTCGGTTTTGTAATTTATCTGCCCAAAAACGTCCAGTTTGTAGATGTTAACACCTGCTGGACTTACGGATTTGCTCAAATTAATCTCTTCACCACAATTCTTTGCTTAAAAAATGTCATTTGTATATGTTATGTATATTTGTAAATGTATAGGTATATTTGTATTACTAAATATAATATTTATATCAGTCTGCTGACACTTTATATTAACCCTCTTATTTATTAAATTTAATCAAAAAAAGTCGAGCAGTTTTTTATTAATGCATATTATTATATTTTTTTCATAATATATCTATTATACACCATCTTAAGTATTCAAGAAGTAATAATTACAAATTTATGTAAATAAGGTACATTCATGTGGCGTGGCATACTGATCTAATTGGGAAAAGGTGATATAGCGGAAGACTGTGGCAAAGCACCTACTTCCGCGCATTGTGGGTGGGAACGGTGTCGCGGGCACTTGCAACACTGTCTCTGGTTTACTACTTAAGGGCAAAACACTACAATGTACTAAACATCTTTTGTATCTTATTTTTGAAGATTTTGATTATTTACGATATTTGAAATACTTATTTCTAAATTGGGCCCCAGAATTTTAATTATAACAAAATTTGCCCCGAAAAATTAAAAAAAACATCATTTACACGAACATATCAAAGCTAAAGTCCTCCTTATAAAATTTCTCTTGATGCGAGTATATTATCATAATACCTAATTAACACCTTAATTTTATAGAGTTATAGGTAGTGGCGAAACAAATTACGGGTTACGTATAGTCATCAGTTTTTTTTTCAGTTAAAATCAAGACACTCCGTTTTTCACTTTTCCTAAACTGCTGAACTATTTAGTGAAATTTTCGGAAATTGGTTGGTTGGGTATTTAACAATGTATTTGGGCGTCTAATAAATATTGCTGTTCTGTTTAAGAAATATAAGCGTGAGTCAGTGTGACTGAACCGCCGTTCCAGACCCGACCCTACACCAAATGCAATAAAACAATCAACGTTTTGAAACTGTTTATGTTGAGCTCCAGATTGATTTAAAATATTTAATCAACATTAAAAACATAAGATATTTAAGTCTCTAAACTCAAATAAATATACGATAAAATTTGATGAATACAATTCTTCTCTTACAATTTTTTTACAATTTTTCTTTCGTAAGTGTTAAAAATAAAAAAATGAATATTTATTTACGTATTAACCCTAATTCTAAAACAATTTTATCAGACTCACATTTCTTTAATAGAATAGTTAGTCTATAACTCTATACGCCATCTAGTAGCGAGTATCATCGACTTTTGCAGGATTTGCAAAACCGCAGTACTACAGTGCCAAATAGTGTCATTTTGTATACATTTTATTCAGCGTGCAGTCAGAGAAAGCCTAATGTTAGAACACTCCGCTCTCCACTTTCCGCTGAATTCTGAAGGAATTACGTGCTGACCCGTGGAACTGAACCAAAGCTAAAAATTTTTTTTTGTTCATCAAGTGGGAATCGCACCCACAACCCGGGACGTTGATAATCAGGCATATTCCTCTGCGCTACGAGTGGTCTCAACATAATCTTATAATTCAATAAAATATGCTTTGCATTTGTAGGAGTATTCACCTAGTGCGTCTTTGCTTGATCTTAACTGATTTATACTACTTTTTGACAAAAGGTCTACTACATCTCTTTTACTGATAGCACATCACATATTAAATTCTTAATATTTTATTTTTGTGATCGATTTATTAATAATGAAAGATAAAGTTAGCAAATGCGATGGCGTTCCTAATTATTATTATTTCGTTATTTAAGGCAAACAAAAAGTACCCGTAATGTTATCTAGCCTTTAGCCCGGCTGAGGAATGTAGCTCTCATACAAAATTTTAAAAAAGTAATCAATTCGACCAGTCAGTCCAAAGATATAACAGACTCTTTTGCTTTTTTATATTGCTATAGATGTAATTGTTATCAAAAAAACTGATATTGTTTGTGAAGGCATATTGACAATATATGATAAAATAGGGTAGAAACATTAATATTTAAAAAAATGTATCAATGGTCAGAAATAAAAGAAAATAATTTTCAGTTGTTTTTGTTTTATTTACAATATATTAATATTCTCTGTTTTCATTCTGTTAAACGTTGCTCATAATCAGTCCAGGCACTGTACATGTGTCAAATTAAACTTCACATAATAAATTTTAAGTAACAATATAGACCTCACTTTTTCTTTAAAAAAAAACATGAAAAACGTAAATTCAATTATAATAATTTATATAATACAATACAAAACTACAATTAGCGTCATTTCACTACATATTTTCATTATGACATTCATAAACGTAATAAAAACGAGGTAATTAAGGATTTTTATTAATTATATCTTGATGCATTTTATTCAATAAGATAATTTGAATAAACATTTGCTATTTTTATGTCATTTATTAATCTATGTTTACAGTAAACTAACCTTGTTATTGTAAGTGCCCGATACATAAAGAAATATAAATTACCAAAAAGTTATAAAAAAATTGTCAGATTTTTTTATAGTCTATGGATAAAAATGTTAAATTCCTAAAAAACCATTACTATACATTTATCTACAAATTACAATGAAATTAAACAGCATAGGAGTACATTTAGACCAGGGATATTGAGGATGTAACATTTGGGAACGGATAGAACTAGTTTCAGTTTCTGTTATGAATATTTCTAATATGGTCTTGTTTATTATGGGGTTATTAATAATATATTTGCATCGAACAATTCCAGTTACTCTAATCTAATTGACAGTTCGTATATCTTTTTTTAGTAACAGTTCTTTATACTTATGCCAAACAAAATCAAAAAACTTTTAGTCTCATTAGACTCGACTCATTTTCGAAACTACGTTACGGTTACGGATACGGTTAAAGGATAGTTTTTATTTATTTTGGATATCTGATAGTTCAGGTTACAGTTACGGAGCTCCATAATATCCCTGATTTGAACTACTACCATTCACTATTATAAACTCGAAGATTGTATAGAATAGAAATTAGAAACGATCTACACTAAACAGTATTAAAACGCTTATTTTAGAATAAAGTTAAAAAATTTATTACACAAAAATATGAAAAACTTTTTTATATAATTATCTATGAATATGTTTATTTTTTATTTTATTTTTTATTATTTAGTTATTAATGTGCCTGTTTGACAAAGGTTACACGAATATATATCAATCTATATACTATAATTTGTATTAAAACAAAAATTATACAAAAAATAGAAAAAGTGAGGTCCGAGTGGCGCTATTAACAGTCACTATGAGAGCTAAATATTATATATTTTTAGCTTCACGCTATATCTAGCATATGGCAGGGTTAATAGAGGGAACCTAGCTTGAACGTTAGAGTTCTGTTCCCCACGCACTCACATGTCTTCACTTCACTTCTGCATTTTCTCTTCTTACTAAAGCAAGGAAATGAAGACAATTCATTCTCCCGAGTGGGCATCGAACTCACAACCGTCATGTTTACGGGCGCTGTCCCACTGCGCCATGACGGTCTCTATTATAAGCCATAAAATGCGTATTTTTGGCTTAAATTCATAATATTTTACAATTATTAACAACACAAAAGAACATCAATTTTTTTTAAGTTGGCATCGCATTACATACACAAACATAATAAATATAAAAAATATATATAAATACAAAGAAAAAAAGGAATATTGGCAGTTTATTATACGCATTTTGGTGGCTATAATGCGATGCAAGCGACAATTACGAAAAACTTATTTAATTTTTTTTATAATTCCTCTGCTAAACAAATATTATTCTAACATACACAAAACCACAAAACTAGTCCTTTATGGGGTTATATATATATGTAAAGATTAGACATTATTTGAAAATTTTTCATTAAGTAAGTACATCATATTTTAAAATAATTAGAAAAAAAAATAGTTTTTTTTTAATTAAAAAACATTAACATTTTGATGTAACCCCTTAAAGAAAGGTACTTTATGATATTTTTTTTGTTATTTGCAACTAAAGTTTTTAATGTAATTATTACTAGAGTTATATTTTATTTTTAAGATCGAAAATCGAAGTTGCATTTCACTTCAGAAAACTACACAAGGAATATACTTTACAGTAAGCTAACATTATTATTGTCACCCTTATTGGAATTAAAAATGAAAAAAAACTTGTACAATTCGTTTTATGTCCAACTTTCTGATACGTGCCTTTTTCATTAAATATACGCTACTCGAATTACTGTGAACATTTTATGTACAAAAATATTATCATTAGATTCAGGGAGTCTCTCTCACAATTTAATAGGACAATAATTATATATAATTTGCAGGAAAAATACTTATTTAAAAAACTTGTAAAAATTTGAACGTAGCGCGTCTCGAACCCGCGCCTCATGGGAACCGACCAGGACGGCATTTTTATACGTTTTCTAAATAAGTATTTTTCTTTTCTTAGTATGTAACACTTAAAAAATGTTAAAATGAACTTGTGTAGGACTTTTTATTTAAATATTTTTATTATTAATCGTAATCTGCAGCATCGTAATCTAGTGGCGAAATGCAACTTCAAGTAACTTTACTGATAAACAAACAATAATCATTAATTGGTTTTTATTCCCTTTTTTATTAATTTTAACAACTGTCACATGTATACGGTTTTACTGAAATCAATTTTTGTAATAATGTATGTTATTAAAATAAAATACAAGTTTAAATATCATGTCCATATATATACATACGACTATATTATTATGTAACTTTATAAGCTAAGCGCGCAGTTCTATCTTAATCGAAGACGTTATATGGATGTTTAAAAAAAAACAAATATAAAAGTTTTAAGTTTAAGACATCAAAAAAATTACGATGTGATTAATATGATCGTGATTATGTTGATGTCTTAAACTTAAAACTTAGATGATGATGATTTTCATATTAATATATAGATATATAGATTTTATATTAATATATAGATAGTTTTTATATTAATATTCCACTCATACAAAATCTCAAGATGCAATTTGTATTATATAATTAAAAAAAATGTGTCACAACAACTAAATGTTAACATTAAATAAAATTATAAAGAACTATAGCTGATTTTTCATTTCTTATCTTTTTAATTAGGTAATATTTCATTATTATGAACAATGAAAATAAGATAAGGCGTAGTTTTATTATACGGTTCATTGCATCCATACTGACTACGCGCTAAAAGGCACAACGGTGTTTCATCAAATAAAATATAAATATATATATATGGACGTGATATCTCAAGAACTTATGAGCTTCACGAAAAAAATATCATCATTACCAGGGATATATGGGAATTAGAATATTATACCGATTCCGGTTATAAAATAATTTCAATTATTTGATTCGACTCCGTCATTCGACTGTTTGTGATAATTGTTGTTTAACTTTTCCTAGTAACAAAATATATTCGTATTTATCGCTATTCCGTACTATGCGCTAGTGTACGTCAAAGTAAGGAACCTGTCATAAGTAGTTTCATTTAGACTCCACCCATGTCCAAAAAAAAATATTTGGGATTTTACTGGCGTTCTAGTTTTGGTTAGAATTACGATTCTTTATCATTTGACAAAAAGAAATATCCGCTAAAATAAATTATAATTTTCAGTGTACTCATATAGTGAACAAACACGTAACGGCAAATTAAAAACATTAAGAACAAATGTTAAATTACAGGAAAATCTTATTAAATACATCACGTAGAAGGACGCCATTTACAATACATTATTTTATGTGCAATTTGACCAAAAACACAATTTTATAAGAGTAACGGCGGTAGTTATCTAAGCTAAATATCAGATCTCACCGCCATATTGCACATAATCTTTGTTTATTTTCAAAAAAAAAAAAAAAACAAATACAGGTATTATACAGTGGTATATAACACCAGTGGTGATTTTAGTCGACGTCTATTTAAAAAACTATAGAACTAATTGACTCCTAATTAATTTTTTACAATAATGCAAAAAACACCTTCAATCAAAAATATTCTCTATATAAACTATAACTGTGCCAAGTTTCAAAATATTAGTAAAAAAATGATTTTTTTAAAGGATTACAATATGTTAAAAGACAAAAAAGTAATCGTAATAAGATAATTAGTAAAATGACAATTCAGCTTAATAAAAAAAACCGGTTCTGGGTGGATTATAAATGTGAATCAAAAAATCCATATATGAATTTACAGGACAATACTGGCTTAAAATCACCACTGTTTATTGATTAGTTAGTACGTTGGCAATACAATTTAATAAAAAAACGAGACTGGACTGATAATGATGATAAATAAGGCCATAAAATATTAAAACAGTCCTGGAGCGACATCAGCACTGATTATAACAACATTGATTAGTAGGGAGACAGTACAATTAAAAAAAAACAAGACGGAATGGGAGCTACCGCTATCGTGGTCACCAGTTGGCGCTCGTAGCGCGTAGGGTCTCAGAATGTACATGTGAAATATAAATTGTATTTAGCTAACTGAACTTAATATGTATTTTAACATCATTACGACGTTTTTTTATATCGTTAAGTATCGTCAATTATTTTGAATATGTCTTATGAAAAGTATCCATAAATTTGTTTGTATAGATGCTTTGGAAAGACAAAAGCTTTTACAAAGCTCTAACCACGTTATAGACCCACGAAGTCATAGAAACAGTGAATCCGTGAGTCCGTGACTGAGTGAGTGAGTGAGTGAGTAGCATTTGACATTTTGGGAACAACATGCTACACTAGCGCAACTAGCGGCGAATTGTCAGGCGGTGGCCCCCATTCTCTGAAATGATGATTACAGTAACAAGAAGCAGGACATCACGTGAGGCGGCACGAGGGCAGGCGGCCGCAGGAGGAGTGCCAGCGCCGCTTGCAGCGCGCGGACTCCGCGTCCGACAGCTCCGCCGTCGACATCGTGCGGGACCCCGCGTCGCCCAGCTCTGCGCGACAATCACTTTGTGAATATTTATGAAGATCCAAACATAAATAGTTGTACCAAGCATAGGAGAATTTCGACGGAGCGTTTGGACGGTTTTCAAGTAGCACAGATTCGAATTCCGCTACTTTGAAACTTTTAGTTTATTTTTAATTATTTTGTAAAAGGGGAAACATTTTAACCAGAAATTATATCATATTTCATAATATTTAGAAACCTATATTTTAGTATTGCAATTCAGACGGATTCTAAATGTGTATCAATCTTATTCATACAATTCCATACTGAATAGCAACTGACTAAATAAATATATTTAAATATATTAACCAAATTCTTTTTCATATTGAAAAAAATGTCACATGTCAAAGGCTGATATATCTAACAGTTCAACAAATAGCGGATATATTTAAATAAAAAAGAAATTTTGTTCCCTTTAGTTAGTAGGAATCAATAATGTGAAAATATAACTATTTTATATTATTATTAGGTCCTTACATATGAAATTAGCGTTTGGTGTAGATGGAACAAAAAGTCGATTATTTTTTTAATATAATTTATTTATTTAATTAAAATATGAACCATTGTTATCTAAGCACTTTTGCCATCTCATAGGGAGCTCATTGATTCCTTTACTAAAAAAAACCATTTGGACGGGAATCACTAAAATCTTTAAAGGCTGTTTTGTTTGCCCCATCGGAGTTGTCTTTTTTCCCTTGCAAGAAGTTATCCTAATTTCAAAAAAAGTAATCTGTTGTACCAAGGTCCGTGAGGAGAAAACTCTTCTAATTTGGTAGCCGTCTGTTTCTGTCAAGCTTTTTAATCTACCTAATTTGCTTAATGTGGATTATAACAATTTTATCACTAACACCACAGCTACAGTTAACTCGGACGTGGTTTGCAATGGATCTGCTTCAACAATTGCCTTTAATTTTTTATTATCAACTTGGGTCCCCGGTCTTCCACAGAGCTTGTTCTGCAGGTCGAAATTTACAGAACGAAAACGTCAGAAACAAAAACGCAGAGTTTCTTTTGCGACACTGTCGCCATACACATCGTTAACCTTTCGATGCGTGTCTTCAGCACTGGTGACACAGTGGAACTCCTACCCCTAACGCGATATTTCTATTTTGCATATAACTGAGTGAAGCAAACATAAAACAAAAGAAAAAAACAAAGGAATGACGGGTAACGAAGCGGAAACTCCACAAGTACATGTGTAAATAACTGTATAAATTTTACTTTGCAATGCCTAACCTAAAAGGAAAAAAATGTGATTAAATTGGCCAGAAGGACAAAACGCCAATTTCATATGTAAGGACCTAATATTAAAGAAGCGCGTATTATTAAACATTTATTTTAACGGGTTGACGATTAGATGTTTCAAACATTCCTGTAGAGAACACAATAAATGGTTCAAATGCGATAATTCCAAGAATCAGAGAACTAAAGAAAGTAAGGTTGAAAACAATTTTGGTATCATTAATCGTGGCTATTGAAATGATTGTGTATTAATTATACTTAAGAAAATTATTAATTATATTAAAGGGACATTTTAAACAACATTTTTACGCCACGGATTGTTCTGCAATCAAAAGGAAAGCAAAAAGTGATGTCACTTTTTTTTCTATTAAATGCTTTTATAATATGCAACATTTAATAAAAAAAAACGAACAGTTATATGAAATTAGTACGTAGGTAGCCATGAACATGCATATTTATTAGCTCCACACTATTTATATAGGGTGTAATAATTAGATGAATAAACGGCAATTATAAGCTGTTAATAGTTAAACAGGATTTGCGTCGCAGCGTACATATAATTAGATTAGCCGTGTTGAGTGCGCGTGCTCACTCGATAGTAAATTCTAACAATAAAGCCTATGCGGGGTCACTTCCATGCTACGAACCTAACTCAATGAGCATATACGAGCGCGAACTTGACCCTCTTTGCAACATTCTGAATCTGTAATGTGTAATTAAATAATCTAAATAATATTGAGTTCAATTTTTAAACCGTATTTTTTTAGCAGGGTAGGCGGTTTTAGCAGGGCATAAGGAGCTTAATGATAAGACGCTCCGCTCTCCACTTTCCGCCGAATTCGTGTGACGTTGCGCGTTGAGTGGTGGAACTCAACGCCGCTAAATCATATAAGGCAATTTCGACTTCCCAAAATTTTATAATCAGTCACGTTTATATTTCTATATTTATAGCTAATATATTTATAAGGCAATGTATGTAATTAAATAAAAATGAAATATTTGTATAAAAGATTCTAGTACCACGATGGATCGAAAATAATAAATGTGCAATGTGTTAAATGATAATCAGTTATATTTACATCATATCAGTGACGTGAAGTGAATATTTACATAGCACCTATACTAGGTTATCTGTTAAGCTGAATATACTAACAAATAATAACAATTAAACAACATTATTCAATTCAAAAATTATGATTTTGTAATTATGTACGTAATTTTATAGTTAATGTAACTGTTTATTATATGAAAATGTTCGTTATCATCTATTCAAAATTTTAATATTATTTCAATTAAAATGTAATAGTTTCCTGTATTTGAAGATCATTATTATAATTACTGCAAACAATTCAAGGGTACATTAAAATACATTTGATTTTCTTTTTTATAGCACAAAGTTTAAATAAGACTAGATGATTCTTTTTACTTAAATTTTTCCCGCACAGCTCTCCTGCTGCGGAAAAAGTAGTGGCAAAATTAGTTGCGGAGAGAACGTAGTTTAAAACACTTTAAACGGCGAGTTCAATCGCCTGATAGACAAAGTGTGGCGTAAAATTTAGCCACTCAATACGCAGTGTCTCGAAGACTGAGCCTCGCGTACATTTTTCACATAGAAGTACACAAAATAAACAATACTCACCGTTCCTAAGGTCGTGCTCCGTGAAGTAGTGGTGTGCGGAGGCGTAGTGGCGCTCCACGAGGTACGGCACGACGGTGGAGCTGTGCAGCTCGTCGGAGCGCCGCGAGCGCGCGCGCACGGCCGCCTCGCCCGCGCGCGCCGCCGGCCGGGACCGCACCCAGCTGGGGTTGGACGTACAGAAATATTATTGCGAATGGACGTAAAAAAATATTATTTTTTAATATAAAATAATGTACGTTAGACGTTTCTGCTTTGTATAAATCCCGTGAAACTGTATTCCTAGAGGTTCTATGCAAATCTATATACAATACATATATCATACAAAAAGATTAAAATCGCTTAATTTTGCACTCATTAACAACATTGTAAAGATTAGTGAGATAAATTGGCTTTATGGACAAACTAGGATTAATAAGATTATAAAGACTCTAGAAGCGTATGTAGCGCAACTCCGACAAACACAACATAGAACATTACATATTGATTTCTGACATTTTATTTATAGAATTCGGTTTCAATAAAACCATTCTCGAGTAATAATCGAAGTAGCATATACTTCGATTTATATATTTTCCCTAAAATATATTATCTTACATTATATTTATACGTACATTTGACAGATGCGGGACTAAACGTAAGGGCTATTTATGGTTTATGACTACAATAACTACAAATTAAAATTTCACACGACGAAACGACCAATTTGGCAAAGCGTGACGCTGAGCTACGTAATCTACCTAACAGTATCTCGATTTGGTGAAAAGTAATCGAGTTCCCTATTGTCTCTAGATAATGCGTATTAAGCATTAACTAAAATGAATTGGCATGAAAAATAATATATTCAGAATAAAAATAGTAAAACACGAGCAAAGTAAAATTCAAATAAAAATTGTAATTATATCAATAAAAAAATAATAAAATCGACTCATTTGCCGATAAACCACACGAGTCTGATAAAGAAAAAGGATTAAAAAAACTATTTCGCATTGTATATTTGTTGAAAATTTGATTGTATATTATTAAAAAAATGCTCTCGTTTCTTAATTTATATTTATTATTTTCATAATATACTTATAGTAAATCAGCAGTATTAAATAATAACATTTATTAAAGTTTATTGCAGAGTCACTAAAGGATGAAACACTGGTCATAATATATTCAAAAATAAAACATGACTCATTATAATAAGTTAACTTGTCATATATTTTGTGGAATTAAAATATGATTTAATTACTATAAAAAATAAATGTTAAGCATACTACAAAAACTATCATATATTTTATTAAAAAACCTGACGAAGTGTGGCGTTGAGTTCAGCCAGTCTCGAAAATTGAACGGAAACTAGGGAAGTAATTTCCGGTTAGTCCAGGTTTTCTTTGTCTACCCTGCTATGCGCGAAGTGCAGCTTAAAGCTGAAATAAAAACTTACTCGTGCCGTCGTATCTCCTGTACAGTGGGTCGTTCATCAGGGTTCCTCTTGAGCATATGAATTAACAGTGCTTGAAGGGAAGACCCCAGGGAAGACGGCGGCGGTGCGGGCTCGCCGCGCCCGATCGCCTCCAACAGCCGGTACACGTTGTCGCCCTCAAAGGGGTACCTCCCAGTCGTCATGTTGTATCTGTAAGTTTTTGTATTTACGCTGTATCCCGCATATAACAGGGTAAGCAAGCAAGACAGTATGTGGAAATAATCTGTTTCATCATCATCAGGGAGGATATGAAAGCAACTGATTTCCTTGAGACTTGATTGATGGTGGGAAGGTATTAGGTTTTATTTCCTAATATGTATAAGCTACGGGTTACGATTCTACAGTATATCAGAAGGCAATGCCCACTGCCGTTATTATACATTTTAGAACAATGGAAAAAATATATAAATATGGCACCAAGTGGGTACTGAAACTTCACTGAACTATGATGGAGTCACATAAATATATATATATTTTGGTAATTTTCATTGTTTGAGGAAAAAAAATATTATCAATTATAAAATAAATAAAATATGATAAAAAATAAGAAAAAAAAATATTGCCATATTAGGAAAAATTACATTGATTTCTTTTTATCGTCACGGTATAGACATATATTTCCACATATATTGTTAGATGAGTCAATCTTTATTCATGAAATTCATGTAACTTATGTTCTTGACTAAATACTTAAATGACATGAATAAAAAAATCCTTTCCTTTATATCCTTTTTTCCGATTCATGTTTCATCCCATATAAAGCTAGTGAACCCAAGAAGAAACTAGTGTCAAGAAACTCCGATTTCCGCTTTTCAGTCGAATTCGAAATAATGCTGGTTGAATGGGCTTAACTACCTTGCGCTTTGTCTCTATTATGACAAAGAGCAATGTTGAGCTACTGTTTACAGTAATCCGTGGTCATGGGTAAACCCTTAGGTGGAGGTCTACCCAATAAATCAGGTTAAATAATTTTATTTAAAATACGTAATAATCGCGAAAGTCAAAGATCTTATTATGCATCACAATAGCTTCAATATACTTTTTTCTCGATCGAATAGTATGGACTATAAAAAGTTGGTTAGGTAATTTATTTATATGTTACAAAACAAAGAGTAGAAGGAAAACGAATAATAGGAAAAGTTACAAAACAACCGACATTATTGTCATTTTAAGAAAAACTTATAATAGAAGGCCATTGCGGTCTAGCAACACAGCAATTGACTATTCTTTGGGCCCGATTCCCACTCGCGCGGTGTTGTGTTTTGACACTCAAAATGCAATGTCTCGAAAATTAGACGAATGGGGATTGGAGTGTATTGACACCGAAAAAAAGATAAACTGCAAAAAAAGACATACTTACAAAGTGACTCCACTACTCCAAATATCTACTTTGACCCCAGAAAAAGTTTCAGCACCATTTGCTATTTCTGGAGGTTGGAAGGCAGGTGAGCCTTGTCCGGTGTAACATGTGTCCTCTGGGGAAAACATGTCTAATGCCTGAAAAATATTTATTTCTTTATTTATTGTTTAGCTTAATGCTGTATCCCACACATAGCTAATTGAACAAAAGGAACCTAGTTAGAACTCATTTCAATTCTTTATTCATTGTGTGTTGAGTAGTGGAACACAATGCCATGCTTTACCTTGTTACCAGAATGATAAAGTGAAGATAGTAAATATTACATTCTCCAAAGTAGGAACCAAACTCAGAACCGAAGGGAATATATATTTTTAGAAAACAAAAAAAAATAATGTAATGGGACTCAAACCCCAAGCCACTTGGAAACTGCCTAATTACTGCCACTAGGCCTTATGTGTTAACACCAAGCCTAATATTCTTATCAAGCATTTTCAAAATCCTTATATGGTTGTTAAAATTTGTTGGTTTGTAGCATCCATATAGGGAGTTTTTTACAACAGCTACCCAATCATGATTTATATTGATGTATAAAAATATTTTTTCTATCTTTAGTGACTAATAACATCATTCAAATATTTAACAAATTTATAATCCTTCAATACATTTATAAATATTTTTATAGTTATGCATGTTTTTCATTAAAATTATTTTTTATGTAGGATAATGGTTACTTTTAAACATGTAAAATAAATATAGATTACAGATATTTTTACAAGGAATGAACTTATTTTAATCATTTAGAGTTCAATGAATGAATTGTAACTCCATTGTGTAGATAACTATACCACTAAGAGTAACTCCAATCTTTCAAATACAAAATAGTTTCTTCTAGAGATAGCTCAGTTTTAAAAACATTTTTCTCTCTTTCAAGTATGTAGTGTAATATAAAAAAATATTAAATTACTCACTTCAGCAACGCCAAAATCAGTTATTTTCAGTGTCTGATCCAAAGTTAACAGCAGATTTCCAGGTTTAATATCTTTATGAACTACACCCTGGCCATGTAAATATTCTAAGCCGTCCAGCAGCTGAGTGAAGTAGTCGTGCGCTTGGCGCTGAGGAAACTTCTTGCCAGGACTTGATTCTAACATATCCTTGTAATAATAACCAGTCACAATAAATTATATTAATTTATATTATGTAAGTGAGACTGTAGTATTGCAAGTCACAGTATCTCATTGTAAATGCAAAAGTTGGGGAAAATTTCACTTGTAGGGAATGAAACATTTACATTTCTTTGTTCTAATAACAAGACAAAGTGTGACAATACAATAACTTCTGCTCTTCAACTTGTTGTCTTTGAAATTGGGTGGTATGTGGTGAATGGAGTGTCTTAACACTAAGTACTCACTGCCTAACCTTGTACATGTAAGATATAATATGAAGCTAAAAAAATTATGTTAGGGTCAACATAACACATACAAAACAGTCCTTTGTTCATTTTATTCTTACCTGAAGTACACCTACACAAAATTCCATAACTAAATACATTTTTTGTTTTTCATCATTGTACATTACATCGACTAGTTCTATCACATTTTTATGCCTAAGTATTCGCAGTAATTGAATCTCTCTCTGTACATTTTGTTCACCATTTGGTATTCTTCTCAGCTTTCGTTTCTTTAATATCTTAACGGCTCTTCTACACAAAGTCTCAGAATCTAACATTTCTTTCACTTTACCATAGGAACCTTCGCCTAGAACATCTCCCATTACATATTTACCTACCATTTTACATTTTTTCTTCTTACTCCGATATATAACATCTGCACTATCAACTCTATGAAAAAATAGATTAGTTTGATCTAAATTAATATCTAAGTCATCTATTTGATCGTCATCAAGCCAGGTTACGGAGTGTTGTTCTGGACTGCCCTCCAATAAGAAATTATCTTCGCTTTCTTGCGGTGCAATGATGTTTGATACTTCAAATTCCACATTTTCAGCATCTGGAAGACTTTCACTACTACTGATTTTTCTACACATTCTTGGATCCATTATCTACCAAAACAACACATTTGGAAAACAGTCGGTAAATTTATATTAACTACGAGGCATCTCGCCAATATATATATCCTATTTAATAAAATAAATTACACATTTCTCAAAATATATTCCATCCATACATGACGGACTAAAGATTTTTATAAAAATTATATTTTTATTTGCAATGGATGAAGGTAAATAAAATATGAATCCATGAAAAATTGAAATATCGCAATGAAACCACAGATAAGTTAAATCACAGATTCAAAAAAGTTATTATTTCATAGATAAAATAATCTGTTGTTGTCTGTGACACAATAACTGTTTTGATACGCTTACAGCCTTACAGGCTTGCCGATTCTTGCCAAGTGTCTCCCAATACAAGCGTGTGAATGGAGTGCTTGGCTTGAATTGTGAGGGCTTGTCGCCAATCCGGGCCAGTACCTTCAAACACAAATCAAAGGCATTTTGCGGCAGGCGCCGTAGACATGTTCACACGTTGGCATCTATTTAATTTCCCTCATTAGTTCGTTCAAAACATATGTGTTTTGCGCCATATTAAAATAATTTACAAACAAATAAATAGAAGTGAATTGCACTATCAAACAAACATTTATACGGTAAATGGTAATGGTAAATGAGCTATAATATATTTATTGGTTTTATTGTATTTCATTCTTGTACATACAGAATAAATAGTATTTAGTAATAAAATATATTCTACTATGACACAAGACAAAAATACTTTAATTTTATATTGCATATTTATATTAAATATATATATCAATCTTAGTATATCCGTATATTATAATAAAAGAAAAAAAATATTTTATATACATATACTGTAAATAATTATTTAAATAGAACATATTTTATTATTTCGTTTACATTGTGTATTTGATCAGTTGTTGTATTTAGAATTCATTTCCTTCTTCAATAACGCCAATCTTGTGAGGCACGCGTCCCGCCACGCGCGGCGCTCCTGCAACCGCTCTACGGGCACCATGGCGTTTAGCTGCGCGCAGATTGAGTTCGCGCTCGATGATGACGTCATCCGAGGATTCGGCCCAGATGTATTGCTCACATTATATATAGTCTCTCCATATCTAAAAATATTTAGATTTTTTTTATATATCAAATTTATTATTTACTTAAATTCAGTTTACAAGCACAGACAACGTTTAAAATGCATAAAATGGCAAAGTGAAATATACTATATTATATTTTTAAATGACATGCAATCGATCTATAAAAATGTTTTGCGGTTAGTCTCGCTAAATTTGAAAAACTTGATCGATTTAAATGAATTGAGTGCGAGTATAATTCAATGTGTTCCTGGATGGTTTAAAAATGAAAATACAACAAGGCCATCTAAGTGGTGTCGCAGTCAGTCATTACAAAACAAAAATCTATGTAATAAGGAAAAAGCGCATTACCCAAAGTAATTAATTCATTGTGATGAGCATTTTTTGATAACATATATAACTATGTGAAAAAAAATATTTAAAATTTTATTACAAAAAAATATTATTATATAATAAACTATATTTTAAAATGTACTTTTATTACTACCTTTCAATATAGCTTTTCATGCCTTCCGCATTCAAATGGGCAGTTTCCAGAGAACCAAGGAAAGCGTAACGCATTCCCAAACCCTCTGATATGACTTTGTCCACATCTTGTACGTCCACTACTTTGTCGTCAACTAAACGCCAGACTTCGTTCAAAATTGCATATCTATAAAGAAGAGTTTTTTATTTTATTTACTCTTATATGTATATTGTATTATTGTGTGTATATTAAATTCAAACTAAGCTTTCGCTTAGCGAATGTAACTAACATCTTATCATTTACATTACAGGTAACGGTTAAAACAACTTTCGAACTTGTAGAAATAAAAAAATATGAAGACAAAATTAAGTAGATCACGTCCTACGTTTTTGTGAATAAATATAAAGCAAGGTTTAATTGTAAGCCTTGTGGTTTATAACTTTTTTATAGGTTCCCCCGCATTCAGCAGGGTAGGGAATGCGTATTTAGTGTTAAGACACTCCTTGCCCCACTATTGTCGCCACGAGTGCCTCACCGCCTGTCGGTACTTACTGGATACGATTTAACACGAAGCCATCGATTTCTCTTGACAGAGAGACGGGCTCTTGACCGATTTCAACCATAATTTCTCTAGTTTTCTTAGCGACCTCTGGCTTAGTCCACGGTGCGGGAACTATTTCGACTAAAGGCACGTAGTAAGGAGGATTCACTGGATGCGACACGACCACCTAAATTTGTCATTTGTTAATAATATAAATTAGGATTTTTTAGGCAAATAGAATTAGTTTTTTGTTTTACATTCTTGAAATATAAATAAACATTGCATAAAAATTAAATTACGTTCATAGATATTATCGTATAAACATAATATTTCAGATTTTAAAATTGGATTTGTTACATAGTTGCGATCATATTATGTTTACTAAAACATTTTTTAAATAACATTGTATTTAATTTACTTTTCGAGTTATTATTTATACAACCAGAAACATATTGAGCAAACTTTAATCTAAAACAACAATTGCGTGTCTTATTTACCGTATACACATATTTTAATTAATCATATTTAAAATAATTCGATTATCATGATTGAAAACATTTAAACAAACCTGTGACTTATGTTTCAATCCTTCAGAAAAGAGAGAAGGTAGAGTAGTACTTGTGGAACTAGATAGTATAGTTTTGTCATCGACTACTTTGTCCAGATCTTGGAAGACTTTCTTCTTTAGTTCCAAATTTTCTGGTACGCACTCTTGTACGAAAATCGCATCTTTAACTGCTGATGCAAGGTCAGTAGAACCTAGAACAGAACGTTATTTATTTTACTGTCTAATGCAAACAGATTTATTGTCCAGTTAGAATGGTAGATAATATATAAAGAACAATACTCCATACGCTTGGTATTAGTCAACCGTGCTATTGATAGATGCAAACCTTCTCTATATGTGGCATAAAAGGTCTGGCCGTCCGTTCGTACGAAAAAGGCGATCAGAGCAGGAAGGGAAAGAATTTGAAGAAATCCTGCCAGAAAGCTTAATATTTTATCTTGGAAGACGAATATAGCACCTAGAAAAATGTCGATTTGCAGCCAATAAGCATTGATCATTTCTTAACTGATAATAATAATAAAAATAGGGTGGTAAAATCAAAACAAATAATTAAACGGCACCTAACGGTACGTTAAAAAAGGTCACAGAAAAAAATGTTAGAAGCTTTTCAGTTACAACGTGGGGATTATCCGACTTCAATGATGGTTTGGTGGGGTGTTAGTTAAGGAATGATTGAGCTATTTTTATTTTGAGATTAGATTTAGATTTTTTTATGAAAAAGGTATCTAAACATCTGCATGCAGGTGTATCAAGATACCATTTTTGAGAAGGTAGTTAAGCTCCTTAACAACAACATGTTCAATAAACAAGAACAGTCCTTTTAACAAGACTCAGCGCGAAACTCATTAGCGAACAACTGGCCGTCATCTAGTCCTGATCTTAATCCATTGAAATTGAAAGACACAGAAAACAAAGACAGAGAAAACAAAGAGTGTACGAGTGTAGGCAAAATACAGAGTGAAGCTAAAAAAATGGTCCCTGTTCATTTTTATGGTAGACATGGGACAGGTACGTGGACAAAGGGCACAAAAAATTTACCATGAATATCAAGAAATCATAAGAATGGGTCATAATAAGTACAATGAAATAAATATTTCAAATACTTTTTCATGATTTTGACCTTCAATACTTCGTGACAAACGACAATCTTAACGTTCCATGTAACGCATGGGTATATAATTTTTAATATATTTTTGTAAATTTAGGAATATTTTGCTCTTTAGGTTACACCTTAATAATATTGAAATATAATGTATTTTTACATATTAAATCCGGAGGGTATGTATGAAAGGACGTGAGAATATGATAGTGGACGAGTCGAAAGAAGAATTTAGAGACCGGAGCGTTTGGCACTCTATCCTCTCTGACTACCCCACTAGCGTGAAGCTATATTTGTATGTACAAAGCAACTCCGTAGCAGCTAGTTGGTAGCCGTGGTTAAATGCAAAAATATAATTTCTAATAGGTATATTGTTGCTGTTCTTTGTTTAGGGCGTGCGTGCCAGTTTAGCAACATTTACTCCTCCAATGTCACGTTGAATGGAGAACACACAAAGGAAATTGTCCGGTAAAAAAAAAATATTGCACACTAAGAGAAATCACGTTAAAAAAGAGATCCAGCTAAGATACTGCCTGCACTTATAATACAACCTTTGTATTACATTAATTACCTTTAATGCAACTTATTTGTTGATCAGCATTTAGAACACCACGCAATAACCCATCTTTTTCTAAAGTTTTCAGTTGTACGTTAATATCTTCGAGGGCGCCAGAAACTTGTTTCGGAATGATGTCAAAAATTGTCACTTGATACCCAACCGAGGCGAACAGCATTGCCCATGATCTTCCAATTAGGCCGCTGAAAGTAATGTCGTGTGTCTCATATCAGCTGTAAATGTAGGTACTTAGTATAAAAGACATTGTTGCCGCTACCATTATTAGTATTGATAATTTCGAATTAAATATTCGTATAAGTTCTTTTTTAAGTAAAATTATTTTAATCTTGCTTATTTTATTTTTACTTACCTACTTTTTAGCATAAATACAATATGTGAGTACGCGACGTTTGCTTGCCTTTACATGCTTACGTATATTAATTTTGTGTCAATATCACTAATTACTATTAAATATTTCAGTTTTTCAGCGTCGCGCTGTATCCCGCACGTCACAGGATAGGCAGAGAGAACCTGGGAAGCTTATGCTAAGACATTCCATTACCGTGAGGACACTTCCGTTTCCTATTTTCCGCCGAGTTCTGGAGTTATTGTGTGTTGAGTAGGAACTCAATATCTCGTTTTACTTAATTACATATTAATAGACAAATTTTATACCCTTATTTGTAAGTAAGTAAATATTTATAACCAAAATATGAATATTGTCATGACTGGCAAAGTGACTTTAATTTAATTAATTCCTCTTTCGTTTCAAGTACATTTATTATCCTAATTTTATTGAACATAAATATTTGTGTATTATGCATTATTTTTTATTATTATAATTATTATTAATATTACGTACATAGGTATTATATAATTTCCAAATATACATATAATATATTTACCTACTTATAGATAAATAAATTATAACTTGAATGTTATCTTATGTAAATTAACCTTATAATAGTTATCAGAAATATAACATCTGCTATTATATACCTACACAGAAAGAGATGTTTACACCGTAAACCGTAAGACGTCAACATTTGACTATATTTACGTTCTCCAAAATTAAAAAAATATAATATGTAATTGTTGTATGTTTTTTTTTTATCTTATTATTCTTTTATGTTATTTATATGCTACGCACAGACCATACTAACTTGACATGAAGATTCATCATTTTCTCAGTTTTATTAATAGTAGATTTATTTTAGGGAAACAAAAAAGTCTTTAAGCAAGAAGAAGCATGAAAAACAAGCAAACACTAGTAATTTTATAGTATTAACAATATTCTTAATACGATATATTTCGAGATCATTATTATAAAAGAAATCTTTTAGCTTATTAAGTTAAAAAAGTCCATTTTAAAATATATTTTTTAACAAAACAATTTTTAGTTATTTCTATAATCTTTTTTATCAAATTAATAAATGTTTGCCAAATATTTTAGTAAATCAATAACACAAACAGTTCGCATAACTGTACGGGTGGGTAGGTCTTGTATTACGAGGAGTGTAGGTGAAGGTCAACTATACTAGGGATGTTTCTATACATAAAAATGCTTCTTGAAATATAAAAAATGTTCAATGCAACTTAAAATGTGATGTATCAGTATAAATTTAGAAAATAATTTAGTATTTATAATTATGTCTAGTTTTATTAGTAGTCTTAGCTTTCATTGAATGAGGAAAATAATAGATAATAATGAAAACGTCAAACTAAAACTGATGCCAACAAATTGACAGAAAGCGAGTGTCATTGACACAAGTATATATTGTTACTTGTATATTAATTAGTATCGTTATATTATTTAATTAAAATAACTCTTGATTATATCTTACCTGCCAACAATTCCAACCTTTTCAGTCTTAAACTTTGGCGCCATTTTGCAAGTAAACTACTTCAAAGTTGCAACACAATGTCCTTCTCGAGCGGCTCTCGGGCGAATGGCGGCTCCGCGAATCCGCTATGTAATTAAGTTCAAATTCAAACTAGTTATCTGCACACATCTAGTCTCCATCAGCGAGACTCACTTTAATTTACTAAACAAAACAGTAACTGTAGCGTTGATAAAAACAATGTTATCTTAATAAGCTTTTTGTTCTTACTTTAATTCATTTCTATAATAACATCCATATCTATATTTATATTGCTGATTCGAACCCACCATGGTCACCCGATATACAACTACAAATAATAAACTTTTAACAAAAAACAATTTCAGTTCTTTAAATTTGGAATTTAATTTAAAGGAATTTAATTGAAAAACATTTTTTTATTTATTTATTTCTCCTCTTGGAACCGAACCCACAACCATCGTGTGTAGTCAGACACTACTGAACTCTGCCCACATACAATAAAGTTACTGATTATTATTATTAACATTTATTAAACTTCTAATTGTTTCCAGAAGTGAGTAACTAACGCTTAACGCTTTTATTTATTATTTGATAATAATTCTTGTATTTACTTCCTAATAACGCTTCCTTTCAAACTTGACCTATTACGGTGCAATACTACTTAAAAGTTAAATCATCAATCAGCTTCAAATATTCTATCCTATTTAATATTAGAAATAAATTCTTAAGATAAATTTAGTAACATTTTACACATTGTACATATTATGTCGCGGGCATGGATTCGATTGGTACTTCCATCAATTATTAATCAAATAAGTACTAATCAATAAAATATATAAAGACTCTCTCGTCTAAGAATGCAGTCGAAACTATTGAGCTTAAAAATCACAATATTGCCATGAACGTTTCTAGCGAAGTATAGGGTAGCACTAAGGGAATTTTTCCTTAGGAAAAAAAACGAAATTAACCTCTCAGGGGGAGGAAATACAAGCAAAATGTGGACGACAACTAAGTTCTTATTTGTCTAATAAAATACTTACGTTCGTATATTACTTTAAATGAGGAAACGACATTTCCTGTGACCCGTATGTAAATACTATACTTTCATTTAGCTATTAAAGAATATCTTGTAAGATTTTTTTTCTGTGTAAAACTAAAAATTGTATTTATTTATATTGTTTTATTTTGTCTAAATAAACAATAGAATGGGTTCAATGAACACTGGTGTATATACAAAAATATATAATACAAATAATACTTACATATTTTATTAAGTTTAAATTAATAAGTAGGTACTAATACGGTTATTTGTTGCAGTTCACTAAGTTAGAGATATTAAAAAATTAATATGATATTATAATGTATAAGAGCTACCGAGATAAAAAATAATAATAAAAATTGTTCGCTCATTGCAAAAATACAAACAAATAAAAAAAATTATGAATCAAAACAATTATTTTTGTTTCTTATGACATCAATAAGCAGATAACCTTTGCTATTGAACCATGTGTTATATAATTTACAAATTATGTTTACACGATTATAAACTATTATTTAAGAACAGCGATAATAAGTACGTTTCGACTGGATCATTAACAGAAGGCCACTTTAAATTGGTTAAAACTATTCAAAGTTATTGAAAAACCAATAAAGAAAGTAGGGTATTGAAATATTCAACATTTTTTTGATAATAATGTAAACTGGCTTCTAGCGAAACACTAAAGATAAAATTTATTATTTAAAATTTTATTTATACGCTTTTATTGATAAGGAAATATTAATCATTATACGTAATTAAATGCTACTCATTGTTACAGAGAAAGCCTATTGAGTTTTGAGACATCATATGATGACTGGTGGTACACAACGCCGCTCTTTAAATTTCCATAGGGGAGTGGCTCCAAGTGGGAATCGAACCCACCACCATCACATTAAGAATCAAACACCATCCCACTGTGCCAGGATGGCCTCTAAATATTGATTAATTTAATTTATTTAGGGTTTACATACATTTTGAAGTAAACAAGTACAACTAATATACAATTTGAAAATTATTTGTGAGGATTTAAATTAAATAGGAATTAGTTTACAACATTTATTAGGTATTACCCACTTCACTTACTTATAAATCAATTTAAAAAACGTCTTTTGATGAGCATTTAATAGAATAATATTTTTATTTAAAATCTTAATATCGATCTTTATTGTAAAAGTGCATATCACACGTACGGATATTGGACAATGCATATTTTCACGACATTAAATATTAAATTTAAATATATTTGTTTTCGATATTTCTACTACATAAAAATAAGAGGTGACTTTATTAAATATAGAAAAAATATAAATATTTAACTTAAAATTTATATAAAATTATGCACAGGCGGTCCCAGCAATGGCGTCCGTCGCTTTAATGCTGAATATCCTGAAATTAACCTCATTGGGATCTAGAGATTTGTAAATGAAACGCGGCAGCTTGTCACTCAGGAACCATAACGTGCCTTCGTTATCGACCTGTAAACATATTAAATACAATTTAATATAACCATTTAAATTATCAAACAAAAATTAAGGAAAAAATATTGATGTGAATTATGTTCTATAAATTACTCATAACAATTGCAAGTGGTAATTTAAATAAATAAATATTCCAAATTAGGTCACGTCAATAAATAAAAATCACCATTTTTGTTTTGAAACTGGACTTAGTTAAAACGTTTTGTGTAAAATATATTTTGCATTTAATGAGTAAATTCCAAATATTGTTAGAAAATATTATAACTTTATTAGATATTTTGTAATTATATTAACTATTGTCTTTTATTAAAAGTATATAATTTAGTTTAGTTAGTAGTTTAAGTAAGTACCTTTAAGTCATTGAGGAACTCATACATTTCGGGGTCATTGAATATAAGAGGATTGTTTTGTGGAGTGTAAGGCTTATTAGAATTCCAGCAACCAACGCCATCACGATTTACCTGAAATATATTATAAACTTATTATTTTTTAAATATTTTTTTAATTTATTAGTTTTACCAAAATAGTAATTTGTAGGTATGCATTACACAGCATAAAATGCATTTATTTTGAAATGTATAGGATTAAGTGCATCTACATGCACTTAAATAAATATAGATGTATGCGACAAAAGATTGTTTCTGATTTACGCTATATTCTACAAATAGCAAGATAGGTAAATATTTTTTTCAGCTTCACTCGAAGTGTTAAGACAAACTCTGTTTTCCGTCGAGTTTTCGAGTCAATGCATGTTAATGGCGAAACTCAGTGGCGTAGCTAAGGTATTTGCTGCCTGGTGCAGCTTAGGACTTGTTGCCCTTTAAAATGGTCAAAATAATTTCAGATTTCAAAACAGTAGAGTAGATATATAATTTTTCATTGCTTCAAAACTATAATAACTTTTAAAATTAGCTTTTGGTAAAAATTATTGCAAAAATTTAAAAACGGAGATTATGCGCTTTTTGACTAGCAAATTCATTAATGACATTTTCAAAATCAATAGTATCGACTAATTCATGTTCGATTGACATGATAGCGAGATTATTTAACCTAATATGTGACATTGTTGATCTTAAGTAATTTTTAATCAATTTAAGTTTTGAAAAACTTCTTTCGCATGTTAATTTATTCTTGTAAGATAAACCAGCATCAGCAGCTTCTTCTCCAGGCATTTTCTTCTTTCGGCAAATTCGTCTCAGTGGTTCTGTTGAGATTCCCAATTCAGAACATAAAGATTCAGCAAAATCAAACACGAATTAGCTACATTTTCTCTGGCAGCAGTGAGGAAGTCACTTAAAGCTTTCAATTTCATAGCACACTCCCGAACACTTAAACCCTTCTTTTGCATATACGCCTGAGCGTCATTTATTTTCACTAAAATTGGTTCCCAAAATCCAAGATAAGTCAAAAAGGTGAAGGATTGAAGAGAAATAAATAAACCTCCTGCCGCATCCCTTGTATCTGTATTTTCATTTATATCTGTCAAAATTTCGGGTGATTCCAATATCTTCATGAAGCGAGTTTTTACCATTTTTACAGCTTCTCGTCGTGCGCTCCAGCGTGTTTCGATTAAACGTTTCAAACTCGCACCCGTGGTATTGGTCAGTATATCCCAACGATGAGTGGAAGTAGAAAAGAATGCGTGCAATCGATCCAAAGTGTCAAAAAACGTCACTGAGTTGACTTCCGCATTAGCAGCTTGTATCCCAGCCAAATTTAAACTGTGGTTGGAACAGGCGATAAATTGTGCTTTTGGGTTTATATCAGATATCCTTTTTTGAACGCCCGAATGATGACCTTTCATCACAGCCGCGTTGTCGTATCCTTGACCTCTACAATCCATTATATCTAGTCCATCTGACTTAAGTTTCTCCACGATCATTTTTGTTATATCAGCAGCGTGTTTGTCCTTAGTGTCGATAAATTCAATAAAAGACTCCTCGACAGTCACACGATTGTTCTCCATGACGACGTATCGCAGTACTTGGGAAGTTTGATCTACGCGAGAAACATCGGGAGTGCTGTCAAATATTATGGAGAAATATTTAGCATCTTTCACACGCTGTATAATGTAGCTTCTGACATATCCTCCCAATAAGTAAGTTGTTCGATTTGCGCCAAGATCAATTCGGAGCATATGTTCCCGAAGTACAGGGTCATACTTGGCCAACAAGCGTATCAACTCTAAAAAATTTCCTTTATTTTGAGTCATGTCTGGTTGATTTATCTCCTGGTGTCCACGCAGCGTCAGATTCTGCTTTGCCAGAAACGTATGACATCGAAAATTCGCGTGAGAATTTCCCTCCACTTTTTTTTCTCTTTTTGATTTGCTTCCTGCGTTATTTTGTCTATTGTTGTTCCAGTTCGGTACCGCAATTCCAGTTGCTTTCACATAATTAGCGATTGCTGATGACCAAGACTTGACTCATGATTTAGAACACGAGGAGAAAGCTTTCTCCAGTCATTGAATCCTTCTTTGGATGTAAATGCAGTTTCAATCTGTGACTGATTAGGAAAAAGACGGCAGCAGAAACAATACAAAGACTTCTTTGTAGGTGAATAACACATCCACAGTCTTGGAACGTTTTCCCTATTTTGCATTTTTAGCCCAATAGTTCAACCTCTGTTGAACTGGTAGAATATATGAAGGAACTCATTGTAGACATGGATTAATATGGATAGTTATGAGATTAGCAATGCGTATAGAATTGGAAAATGGAAAGATAATAAGAACCGCTCAATTATTGTTTCCTTTACTACAACTTGGAAAAAGCGTATGGTACCAGGGCAGCAGATGATAGGGAGAAAAAATGCCCCTTGCCTTTTGTTGCCCAGTGCGGCTGCACCGCTCGCACCCCCCCAGCTACGCTACTGGCGAAACTCGATGACGCACTTTACCTTATCACCAGAGCGAAGAAAAGAAAATATAAATTATTTATTTATATTTTCTTTTCTTCGCTCTGGTGATTTAACTGGCGACAATTAATTACCCCGAGTGGGTATCGAAAAGTACTCCGTACTCCACTATCTCCCCTTATTTTAAACATTACGTGTTGAGTGGCGAATTTCACGTTCGCGCTTTGCCTCAGGTAAATTGGTATTTTTTTGCAATACCAATTTTTTATTTAAATAATCACCGTGGAATATTTTTGTGGTATTAAAAATTTATTACTTTAAAAAATATTTATATTTATAGTTTAATTAAAACAAATAATACATTTATAATCTGTACCTACTATATTATGCTATTATGCCAACTGTTGTTATAACTTACAACAATAATCTCTCACATATTTAGATAACAGCAAGTAATCTATAATAGCTCTCATAATAAAGGAAATAATATTTATTATTAAGTATTTGAGAAATAGGTCTTGGCTTTTCACGTGGTTTGCTCAATGCGTCATTAATTTGTTTTAATTATTGTTATTTTCCCAACAGAAATAAATAATAATATTCATCGAATATAAATTTATATTTAAGAAATGTCGGAGTGAAATGTCGATTTATTGTTACTTGTAAGCAAAACATAACCATTAACTTTTATATGTAATTAAAAAAAAATAATTGAAAAGATTTTTTTTTTAGGCCAGTCGTGGCGCAGTGGCACGAAGTGTGACTGTAAAACCGACTGGTTGTGGGTTCGATCCCCACTCGAGGAGATGAAATATTTACTTAAATTTATATTTCCATTTCTTCGCTCTGGTGTCGAGGCTAAGCGCGGCGTTGAGTTCTGCCACTCATCACGCAATGCCTCTAGAATTTGGCAGAAAGTGGGGAATAGAGTGTCTTAACACTAGGTTCCCTCTGCCTACCCTGCTGAGTGCGGGATACAGCGTGAAGCTGATTTATTTATTTTAATTTTTTTTATTTAATTGTCAAATCCCCGTCGGAGGAAAGTGATAAATAAACAGTATTATTTTTTGCTTTTATTTTAATTATTTTTATTTTCACGCTGTCACCCGCACATATTATAATACTAAACGATCCAAATTTATTTAAGTATTATCCATATGTCACTGTCACACAATTTAAAAATATATATTTCCTTAAAAGTATCCTCTTTGGAAATACCCAAAGATTTTCAAGTTTTAAATTTATATGTAAACAAAAAGCTAAGTAATACAGGTACCAGGTACTCGATTGACACACCTCACACTTTGGAGTGTTAAACACACACGCTTATATAACACTAGAAGGAAAATTCTATTGCAAAAACTACTTTATATCATAGATTTTGATAAATTACATTATAATATGTATATTATATTATTCTATAAGTACCTCACTATTTTGTTTTACTAAGATTTATTCTTATAATATTCTAACATAATGTTGAATAAAATCACTTTTAGTACGAGATATGTACGTTCCGCTTCCTTTTTTTTTCATATTATAAAAATAAATAAATCAGCTTCACGCTGTATCCCGCAAACAGCAGGGTAGGCAGAGGGAACCTAGTGTTAAGACACTCACACCTCGTGCCGCTGCGCCACGACTGGCCTCTTATTATAATAATATATTATAATAAAAATATATATATTTTTAATAATAGATACTTAATATCTTACCTGCGTATAAAATAGAACGTGAGTGTTTTCGTCATAGAAACTGGCCGAAGACTGTGTACGCTCTCCACGATCACCCAACAGCTGCAATAAGGATATCTTAATGTTATAAAGTATAAACATCAATTATTAAGTAATTCTATAGTAACGAAATCTTTAAGAATATTTCGTAATATGGACTTGATACAAATCATTGGGAACAATTTTTAAAAGGTCAGTGCTGTAGCCGAATAAATAAATCTAGACTATTATTATTTGTTAATGATATACCTACATTATATATAATTTATGAAATTACCAAATTTTAACATAGTCGAAGGATAAACATTCAAAATTGATGAAATAATAATTTTACGTCTTGCCTTTTCAGTCATACATTTGTTAAATAAATTTAACATCATGTTTTTCAAGGTTTTCATATCAAGTTTTAATATAATATGTACAAAAAAATGATTTAAAAAAGTTTAATGCAATTATTCGTTTTAAAACGAAAGAAAATGCGAACAATTGGGATGCAAATTGAACGCAAATACAACCCTGTTAAATTGTTCATTGGGTCATAAGTTCAATTTAAATTAATGAAATGTCTATTAATAAATTAAATCAACTTCACGCTCAATCCCGCACCCAGCAGAGTAGGCAGAAGGAACCTAGTGTTAAGACACTCCTTTCCCCACTTTCCGCCGAGAAGTCTATTAAGAAGTAATATCAATTTTAAGTTACTAAACATAAATTTTAACAGTAAAGTATCTAATTGAAGATCGAATGCATGTCCCTTCTAATCATTAGTATGCGCAAAGTCAATGACATATGGAAATAAACAACCGTTTTATTATTGACCAACCGCTAAGCGATAGATCGCACTTTCTGGTAGCCAAAGATGATGAACAATAAACAATTTTTATCAGACAGAATATTTTTATTATTATTTTTTTAATATTTAAAATAATAATGAATATAAGTATTTTGCAAATTTTTTTTTATTTGTGATGCTTTTAGGGCTATAGTTTAATGGATTTAGCTTCAAGAATCGTTAGAAGTTCATAAGTTCATCAAAATTTATTTTAAAATTATAAAACGCTAATTAATAGAGGTTCTTTTATCTTATTATACCTATGCAAATGATCTTTAAGTATATAAAGCAAAAATAAATGTTGTAACTAACATATCAGAAATTTTGTCCGTTTTTAACATTTCGTATGAAAATCACTATAGGAAGTGTGGATTCAAAGTTTACACATTTAAGATTTGTCTCTATATCTGTCAATTTCATAAATTTTTAAACATATAGAACGTTACACAAACGTTAATGAAACAGAAGAACATATAGAATTGTTTATTACATTGGACTGTTTTTACAGTGATCGAACTTGTTTGGTGGTTTTGCTTTTTAAGTTAAATAATTCACGCGTCAACATAAATGTAGAGTGCATTTTGCTAGACATTTTATATGTTAATATTCAAACCTTGAAGTCGTGGAATGCCTCGTTCTTGTCGATGTGTGTGTAATTGCGAAGCAGCTCCGTGGATACGCAGAACTCCTTGGTGCTAGAGAACGCGTGGAAAAACATCGTGCGGTATCTGAAGTTAGAAGGTTAGCGCTTATAAGAAACTGGACGACCCTTAACAATTATCATTGTTAAGGGTCGTCCAGTTTAGGTCCAGTTGGTCGTCTTACTTGGTGTGAATAAAAATAAATAAAAATATATATTATGAATAAAAATAAATTAAAATTTTATCTTCTAAATAGATGTTAAGATAGATTTAAAAAAAAACTCATATAAAATCAAAATGTATGAGTCTTAACTTTTCTGCAGCCCACAATAATGTATGTGGTGTTGTTTTATGTCATGACAACTATTGAATATTCCAATATGTTTTTAGTAAAATTAAAAAAAAGTTTATAATAACTTTTGTATAATAATAAAAAAATATTTATAAAAACAATATTAATGCTAGTTTATAGTCGTAAACTAAAGTAATTCCAAAGGCTAACTTTAGCAACTGACAAAGTTAACAAAGCTAAACTTCAAGACGGATAACAAATATAAGCAATAACAGAAGCCGGCAATAAAATCGAACACTGAACTTATGTGAGCTTTATCGCGTTTTGTATACGCTATGTAGAGCGTGACGAATACAAATATACCTTCGGTCAGTTCGACGTGCACGTTATTGTTATAACAAGGCTTTAGCCACTCACCCGTTCTCTCTTGGCTCTGAGAGTGCTAAAGCGAAAACTCCGTCGGTCCAGTGGAATTCCACACCGCCCACTTTGTAAGACCCCGCCAGTGGCTCAAAGTGGAAGTAGTGATGGCTCACACGCCACGAGTCGTCCTGCTTAAGGCTGTATACAACAACGCCGTATGCACCTAAATCTGGCACATATGCAAACGCGTTGTCGCAACTATCCTTATTAACGTCCACTACCTGTAAACATTTTTTGTATGTAGTTTAAATTAACATCGGTTTTACTTGTTTAATCATTCATCTAATTACATAAAAATTATTCAATATCTTTCGACTAGTGGAAATTAGACCCTGATTTTTCGTATAAAGTGGAATGTGTTTTGCACAAAAATGGCGATGTTAAATTTTTTGTATTAATTATAAAAAAAATATTGTCAATCATCAGGTATTACAATAGACACCACATATAGTTTAGATGTTTAGATTGTTTAGACACAGAGATTGAGTTCTCATAAGTTCTAATACTAACAAATTGGTACGCACTTTCTCAATAAAATGTATAAATAATTCGGCGAAAAAAGAGGAGCAGAAGTATCTTAATAGGAACAGTGTTTTACCACTACTGCTATATGCAGGATACAGCGTGATCAATATTAATTTGATATTTTAAAATACTCGGATATTTTTGATCTTTTAAAATACTCCTGTCGCGAATAATATATTTATGCGTTCATTAATAATCAGGAAACGTTATTAACTGTACAATATGTGTCGTCTACAATGAAACTAATTACAAAATAAATCGTGAGCGAAAGTAATTGATATAAATAGGTAAAATGCGGTAGTGACATATTATGAAAGTGGTGTTACTCCAATAAACTGTAAACATATATTATTTAGTATACCTATTCGAAATTTATTGCTCATAAATCATTAACACGAGCAATTCAAGCAAAAAGTTCAATTATAATTATTGCTATTCCGATTTACGATGATGACTATTTGAAATGTTGATTGACTAACATTCATTGCACACTTATATTATGAAGTTTTCTTTGTAAATGGAATCTTTGGAAGGTTTTTATACTTTAGATTTATAAAAATTGTACATATATTAAATATTTTTAAAGATAATTACTTACGATATTAGCGAAGAAGGAATCTTCTTTCATATCAGATACCTTGAAGTAGTATCGATGTAACAACTGATCAGTATTTAGATCAAATATCACAAGAGACGGACCAACCACTTGATTTGCTGATCCTACAAACAATATATATATGACATTATAAAACAAAGAAATAAACATAATAAACAATCGGAATTGTAAATTATTAAACTTCCTGTAACATACTTTCTCTAAACGACGTAAGCCGCTCTCCCTACTTTTGTGCGGGAAATTTTCACAAATTGTTAAGATATGTAAATGCGATAAATACGTGCCTGAAAGCGATAAAGTGACTAGCTTGTACAACTTACCTAATATATCCGCCAACCCAGAGTCCATTACCCACAATCTATCGCAAGGATCAACAAACACTCTAAAAACTGAAATAATTGAGCTGTTTGATGGCAGTTCCTTGGCGCTGTCAGCTACAAGGTTTTCCTTTAATGAAGGATATGGCTTTAATAGTTGGTCTTGAGCACCGTCTAGGTCTATGTAATTTAACGAAGACGCAACTCCGTTCTTCCATCTTGGAACAGTCACGAAGACTTTGTTATTCCACCTCGCTAAGCCTAAAGGAAGGTTATTGGCCTTAACAAACATTCCATCTTTAATAGCAGTTTCCCGCTGTTCTGGGGAGTCCCATGTGAAATCTACTTCTTTCCACGCGAAACGCAGTTGTGGGGTCGCTGCCTTGCAACTTATTACCGCCGTCAGTGCGATAATAAAGCTAATTGCCTTCATTTCGGCCTGTAACAACGATATAAAGTTTGCGAGTCAATTTTGTATTGTTGAGTTTTATATTAAATAGCCTCATAATTTCATTAGTAAAATCATTAATTTTCATAGTGTCACACATATAATAAAATTGTCACGTCACGTAAAGTCTATTAAGAGTCAAAATTAAATCAATTTCACATTGTAGGTATATCGTACAGTAGGGTAGGCAGAGGGGACCTAGTGCAAGACACTCATCCCGTTTCCCACTTTTCGCCAAATTTGCGAGGTATTGCGTCAGCGCCACGCTTTGTGCTCGACACCAGAGCGAAGAAATGGAAATATTAATATAAGTAAATATTTCATGTCCTCGAGTGGGGATCGAACCCACAACCAGTCTGTTTTACAATCACACTTCGTGCCGCTGCGCCACGGCTGACCTCAAGTTAAATAATATATCATAATAATCCAAAATAAAAAATATATCCAGCAGCTTACTCCAACAAAATTGTATCTATTTTTCTCAGTAACGTATGAAAGATAAAAAGAAACATACTACATTAAAGATAAGATGAGTTTTTGTCACATAGTTATTGAGAAAATGTTAAAACATCGAGAAGACATCTCTATCATTGCAGATCTATCTTGTTATGTGCTTATATATCATGAGAACTGAGACAGTTGCACAACGAACTGTTGAATGAGACGTAACAAAGGCTATACAATATACATACAACTAATTAATAATACTGGTTTCCATTGTAATAATTTAATAAGCCATGTTGTTTTAATTGTTTTATTATAAGATGTTAAATTATATTGTATAAAATAAGAACATAAAAGTACTATTAAATCAACAATTGATACATGACTACTTTTTACTAATATTATGTACGTGTATATTTAAAAAGAAATCGTTTTTTATTCATAACGTTCATTTGTTTATTCGTTTCCATTTAATTTATATTTTTTTCTGTTGTCTTTTAATGAATTAAAGAGAAGAGATCAAGAGAATGTCGTTAAGTCATGATTTTTTGATTCGGCCGTTCAAGGTCCTCAGTTCTTTTGTACGTAGTCTAATGAATTTAATAGAGAGCAAGTCATGTCCAAGTACGTGCCATAAAAATCCTTTTACAAACAGTTACTATAGTTAATAATAAACTCAAGGTGTAGTACTAGCTGTTATTGAAAAAGTATATTATTTACTTTAGAATAATTTAAAAATAAACACCGTTACTTTGCCTTTCGTTATACAGAAAATATATAAAATGTATTCCGCGTAACCGAACCTATTTAAATTGAAATAAAAAGTTAATAACTGCTCTCAACGATTATACCAAAAATTAAGGAATCAAAATTAAAAAGACTCATACTAATACTATGTCAATATTAAATCATCAGAATCATCATCATCATCATATTGTGAAATATTTTTTGATTGTATTATATTTACAGTATCGTAGAGTCTAGCCTGCATCTTACTATAGTTCGCTGTATTCCGCACACAGCAGGGTAGGCAGAGGGAAACTGGTGTTAAGATACTCCGATCCACTTTCTGCCGAATTTTGGAGGCATTGCGTGTTAAGTGGCAGAACTCAACGCCGCGCTTTGCCAAGAGTCTATAGAGTCTATCGTTGCCATGGAACCTATTAATATAATATTAGTGAACTGGTGGTAAATTATTCGACGTTCAAAAAATGAAGCATGTAACTTGTTATTTTGAATAAAATTATTTGACTTTGACTTTGATTAAATATTTATTTAAATTAACTTTAGCCCTTGCCGCTATGAAAGCCACTATATAATGCGGATATACATACAAATAAAATATGTTATAGAGAAATTATAACAGATACATATATGTTTTTAAATAATTTGGTTTAACCAAAATATAAAAACTGGCTGTATTAACAGATTATGTTACATTAAAATGTAATCATTTTAAATAATAATTATTACTTTTGTAAGACTTGCATATATATGTGTCAGGATATTAATCATATGTGGATATGAATTTAAAAGTTGTATTGACATTATTAGCGGCATCTATCTAACTAATTTCTTCTAAAGTCCTTGAAATTAATATTAAGTAGACAGCTAGATACTAACAAGCCGAGATATAAGTTCTACTACAGATGTTCAAGCACGTACAATTAATAAATGATTATTATTATTTTTAATAAAATTAACTATTAAAAGAAAATAAAAAATTGCATAATGTATATCATTAATTTTTTGTTACAAAATTCATAGAGTTTTTACATTTATATTTTAAAAATATTTCGGTTGCCTGTTAGTTATCATTAAATAATGGAAATTAATATAAGTATAAATGAGAAAATATATTATAAAAAATAAATATATAAAAAAGTTTGTAAGTCAACTTATAACCTCTACGTAGAGCTTCCCTTGTTTACATATGCTTAGTTAAATATTCTATTGTTAGAGTACTGATATCTTATATTATATATATTCCTGGGGAAATTTAGTACTGATATAACAAAAAAAAACTTACGTGCACTATTTGGTTTTACCGCGTAAGGTCAGTCAGCGACCGGTTCACTGAGGCCGCAATCACAGACTAAACAGTTCGAGGCTTTTACTGCCTTTTTATCCACAAACTTGCATACACTATATTATTATATTTATGTGCTTTTTTAAAAAATGCTTTTAATGGAATAATTTAAATTGCATTTCGATCCCGCCATGGGTTACGTATGTATAACGAAGAATGAAGCGCGTCTTCATTGGAATCACTGAGACGTTCATAATTAATTAAAAGGAATTCATAATTGTGTGAACGTAAGAAATTGTTTTTATATGAAACACAATTTTCTCTAAGTTTTTACTTGAGGTGAAAATTATTTTAAATTAATACATGTTCCACTATTAGTATGACAGACAACCTAACACACAATAGAAAAAAATATAACTTAAATTTTGATTACTCAGTATATCTACCCCTAAGACCTCTGTCCCAAATAACGTATTTGCTTTTCTTAAATAAAACATTATATGATCATAATATACAAAGTGTTTTTGTTGGCACCACTTTAAATGATACAACAGTTTTAAGTAGATACTCTATGAGAGCCTAATACAATTTTAAAAAATCCAATAATAAAAAAAGATTTTTTCAAACAAAATAAATAATAAAATTATTGGATACACATCGTGAAAAAAAATTCTACGTCGATGCTGTTGAGTTATCTTCATTAATTTCTTTAGGTATGGGCTTAAAATATTTTACCCTATATGGTGTTCCCGTAAAAAGAGCGCTGACGCCTCCACTCTGTATACAGCTTCATGTTGTATCTTGCTTGAACCAGGGTATTCGGAGGGAGCCTAGTGCTGAACCACTTCACTCCCCAGTATCCGCTGAGCTCTGGAGGTATTTTATTTTGCTAGCTCGACGTCGTATTCTACTCAGAGCAAAGGAAATGAAAATAATAAATATTTCATTCCCTCGAGTGGGGATGGAACCCACAAACTGTCGAGTTTACACGCGTGTACTCCTGCGAAACAACGGGACCTACGATGTAATAAATCTGCGAAAATAAAAAATATTATATAAAATTTCTTAGAAGCTAACTACTAAACGTACCTATAATAACTATGTGAGGTAGCTATAAAATAATGACGAGTCGTGACTTGATTATGACTTTTAGGTGCTTGATACAATCTACATGTAAATTATCACAATTCATATATATTATATCCTTATAATTTTATGTAGATTTATCTATTGTAAATAAATTTTCACTTAATTATTTTGTACCTATACTTTTTTATAATATAAACTGCAGAAACATAACAAAATACTAAAAGGATTAGGGCCATTGCGAAATACAGATTTTTATCATCACGCATCTCTCTCTGTTATATTATAAATGATGTGGAGAAATATCTAGTTGAGTTATCACATCGGTTTCCACTTTCATCCCTATTTCGAGAAATTGTAAATACTTCCGAGCTTTATTCCGCGTTTTGCCCTATCTAGAGCGGACAAAATTCCTAGAGTGGACAACATTTTAAAGATAATGGTACTTTAAAGCGGAATGAATCTTTAATCATAGTGTTTTCAGCAAGACTCTGTTCATTGCACTCATGGGCGCGTCTAAAGAGATCCTGGGCAGGGCCTAGATTTTTGTTTGCAGTAGATATGTTCGTGTAAACTTTGATGTTGACATTTCATTTTTCGAAACATTTTTTGGACTACGATGGTCCGAGACGCTGTTTAACATCATTATTTCTATTTCAAAAACTATCGATTAACGAGTACACACAGCTAGTGTGTCAAGTTGAATAGATTGCGCGAGCTCTGTTGTGAATTCGATTCAGATAATTCAAGGCTCATCCTCGTGATTCACCTATCTGTTGTTGACCATTCATATGACTATTGATAATGTACAAAAATATACTGTACCTAACTACCTTTGTACTCTATACGTAACAAAAAACAGCCTGTCACTAAAACCTAAGCGAGAAATAAAAATCAAATGCAAGTAGGAAGTAAGGAATGAATTTTAAACAGTTTTTCCCTCACTATGTTTATTGAACTAAAAATATATAGTAAAATAAATAAATTGCTTATTAACGAAAAAAATCGATGTCCCGTTTTGAACCGAAAAAGAATGGTCTCGTTAGGTATAGTGTGATCCGTGCACATTCTGATGGTCTAGTCCAAAGATGAAATATACTTATTACTTATTTGTATAAAGATACTATTCTAGCGTGTAGGGTTTGTCTCTGACTGTAATCACGATGGTAGTATGTTCGGTCTCAACGTGTGAAAATATCTACTCTGTGAGTTGCGAGAGATACGTGAAGCGTTAAGGAAACTTCACATATTCACATTTTATAAGTAAAAAAAAAAAAAATAGTTTAGTAATGATTGAAGAAGGTGTTTTTTATTGATTTTAAAAGTGATATTATTTTAAGGTGCCAGTACCTGAGTGACCCATCAAAAACATAAAAGTGAAATGAGAGCTAAGTTCAAGCCTAGACGAAAAAATCGAAGATCCCCATATACTCACATAGAAGTCACGCCAGGTTCTGTGTTCATTCGAGATGTAATTGAAGCTCATTTTGAATAGTTATAGGACATTTATAAATCTGCTATATTTCACGTACTTATTTAGAATAAATATTTTATGAATTGTGAAATCTTTAAAAGAAACACAGCGCGTAGAAACTGAACACTGTATTGAATATAATAGCAGGACCAATTTTATCTACATAAAAACGTAAAGCAGCAAAGCAAAAAAATCCTAGAGGAGACGGGATGGTTCCGTATTATTGTAACATGAATTACTTTCATTTAACATGTTTATATATTTTGTAAACGATAAGAACGTCATTCACATTTCTTAAATATCTTAAAATCACTTTTAAGGCTAGTCATATAAAATAAAAGGTCAATCAACTTTAAGTAGTCGTCCTTTAATTCTGCATATAGACTATCCAAAAAACATTCTTACTGCGATTATCCACCGATATCCTTACGTCATATGTAACAGTTTTTTTTTGAGTAGTTTAGTGACTGCGAGCAAATTGTTCGTTGTTGCATATTAAACGAATTTATAAAATTTTTTTGCGCAGTTTTGATTTTAGAATTTTTTAGACGAGTCGTCGGCCGTACTGTGCCATCAAAATAATCAGCGTAATGACCATATTGAACTATTATAATAACAGGGCATTGCAAAGTTCAATTTAATATTAAATTAACTACAAAGTGTATTAATAATTCAAGGAGAAAAAGAGTCTGTACACAAATTTACAAATTATATAAATTACTGTAACATGTTCAAAATGGTACGCGCAACATCATTTGGTGAAGTAAATTGGCGTAGTTTATTAAACTAAATGTTAGAAGCTTTTTCTATAACTTACAAATATATTTGTAAGTATCTACCTACTTTAATGAATAGTTTTAAATATCAGTTCAATTACGTATGAAAATTTTATATTTTTATTTTTTTTACAATAATAACTTTACCTTAACGACTATAATGATTAATGATATTCTTTTGTGTTTCAAAACTAATATAAATAAAATAAACATTAAAAGTTACGAAACTAAAACTTATCTAGCTGAAGTTTTTCATCTTTCGAGATTCAACGAATTATTTAATAACGTATTAAGAAACGTAAAAAAATTTGAACGTAGCGGGATTTTTGAACCCGCGCCACTTTGGTTTTCTTAATAAGTATTTTTCTTTCCTTAATGATACTTTTAAAATGTAAGAAAAAAAATTCTATCAACCATCAATGACGGCGTCAGTATGTCAAATAGTAATAAATATAATTCGACGTCATTGTGAGGCCAGTCGTGGCGCAGGGGCGGAAACGTCTTAACACTAGGTTCCCTCTGCTGTCTGCGGGAGATACAGCGTTGAGCTGATTTAATATAATTTAATTGTGGTACAATAATTTGATTTGATCTGATAATAGGAAATACGATTCCCATTCGGAAAATGTATAAGTAGGTCCATATAAAAAACATTTTCTTTACGCGTTCTTATTTACAATCCTTTTATAAACTGATAATTCTTTAAGGTTTGCTCCTGTTTCCTTTGAGAAGCATAATATTTAACGACATTAGAAAAATAGTAATAATATTTATGTTTTACAAATCCATCCGCTTGCGGAGAATTATTTTTAATATCCTCAATGTAAATAATTAGTTAAAGAGATTGATCGTTGTTGAACACTTATTTAAATATTACATTGGTTTATATCAAAATAGATAGGTACTTAGATAAATGACATAGTATGATATATGATCCATTTTTATTAGAAATAGCCAGAGATATGTAATCTCGATATTAAAAGTTGTTTCTATATATAACAAATAATTAAGCTGTTGGTTATAAATTTTTAGATTTTCAATTAAAAAAAATTAGCCTCACAGGCAGGGGGAACCTATTGTTAAGACACTGCGTTCCTCACTTTCCGCTAAATTCTGGAGGTATTGCGTGTTGAGAGGGGAATATACAATACACTTTTTCGAGTGGGGATCGAAGCCACAACCAATCGCGTTTACAGTCCATATTATAGAAATACAATGGGATTTTAGTAAACGAAAAAATCATATGCCTTAGTTACTTATAACCTTATGCGGTGTTTAAATAACCTTATTTTTTTACTATCACTCTATCAACTTAGATGTAATTTAAATAATATACTGTCATTTATATTAGTAAATTAACGACCTTTAGCAATAAATGCATGGCAATTTCCCACTTAAATAACATGTCATTCTTGTGGTGCTAAAATTATAATTTAATTACCGTCTACAATTGCTTATGAAAACCAAATATAACCTAACATTTGGATAATGGAATTGAACTCGTGACGAGCAACCACCAGCCCTGACCTGAGCGCTAATTAGTATTTCTAATTGTTAACTTTTATCTGACTTCTTACCGCAAGCGCCTACCCGAAATAAACCTAGCAAAGACTAAAAGCTACTACGTTGCTATCAGTTAATATTATATAGAATAGTGACTAATATATTTTATTTTATTCACAATATGAAGATTTATATATAAAGGCACTATATATTATGAAGAAAATATAAACACAATTTTTTTAACAATATTTCTGCGTAACTATTGCTCGTTTTTACCTAAATATTCTCTCAATTATTTTATTCATAACATATAAAAAATAATTCTAAAGTCGCCTCGTCTATATATATATATATATAATATATAAGCATACTGACATAATTCAGTTGTTTTTTTATAATTACAAGATAGGGAATTCATAATATCAGCAGACATGTCAATGTAAAACATTTGGTTTTCCCTTTGTCAACTGTAACTATTATTATTATTGGATAAAGAATAATTTATTGGATAAAAATATAAATATATGATTGATGCATCGAACTTGGTAACACCTGAGTGTTATAAAAATATATATTACTTATGATTGTTGTAGATTTTTTGAGGACTGTTGTTTTTGGTTTTGAGGCCAGCCGTGGCGCATGGTATGCGACTGTTAACACGACTGGTTGTGGATTGGATTTCTACTCGAGGAACAGAAATGTAATATTTTAATTTCTGTGCTCTGGTAACGAGACCAGTCAGGTCAAAGTTTCCCGAAAAGTGGAAAACGGAAGAGTCTTAATGGGAACGGGGTCACGTAACACTAAGTTCCCAGCCCCAGATTCCCTTTGCCTACATTGCTACGTGCGAGATACAATGTGAACTAAAAAAAACTATTAATCTAACAGAAATACGTTAATTGAGATTATAAAGATTAATTCGGCGGAGAAAGAGCAGCGAAGTGACTTAACACTAGGTTTCCTCGGATTCGATTAAATCTATATATTAAAAACGACTTTTATCGACATTAAACGCCACAGCGTGTAATACCACTCATTAGGCTGATAATAAAAAGCATAAGCAGGATAATATATTATAGATTTCAGGATCATATTTTGTAGTCCTATAATTGTATACTCAGCTTAAGTCCAGATGTCCTTTAGTACAGGTACGTTTATAAACTCGCTCGTTGTTCTTCCTACAATATCGAGCTATCCCTTCTCCACTAGTTGAGAAGCTCTCCGTAGTTTATATTTTCTCCATGGTGCCTTCATGTGAGACCAAGAAAAAACTCATATATAAATATCGATAGATAAATGTATGTACTAATAATAAGAACTGAACTCTGACCCACCTATGCCTAGCTTGCCAACTAGAAACATTTAAACAAATATATTCTCGATTAAAATCTTATTGTGATAAGTGTAAAATAAATCAACACATTGGATTAGTTGATGTTTATGTTATAGTAACTGTAAGTAAGAATGTAAAATAATAAACATTCACCTCTTATTATTTGACTACAAAAATATTTGTTTTAATGTATTTAAAGTGTCAATACAAAGGAAAGAAAATACTTATTTAGAAAAAGTATAAAAAATTTGAACACTGAGAACCTATGGCTTGGTGGTCAGATCGCTTTGACGATTTCAAGAGGCGCGCGTTCAAATCCCGCTACGTTCAAATTTTTATACATTTTTTTAAAATGTGTATTTTTAAAAATACTTCGATTTGAATATATGTAAATAGTAATAAAGGCATCTGATAAATTTAAAATAGCGACTAAACTAGCACTTCGATTGCGACATAAAATAGAGAGTAAAGGATTTTAAGCATGTCATCTCTGTCTATCATTGCTGTAAGCCCATCGTGGCGCAGGGGCACAAAGTGTGACTGTAAACGCGACTCGGAGAAATCAAATATTTATTTAAATTAATATTTTCATTTCCTTGCTCTGGAGTAGAAGTAAAGCACGGTGTTGAGTTCCGCCACACAACACGCAATGCTTCCAGAATTCGGCAAAAGGTGGGGAACGGAGTGTCTTAACACTAGGTACCCTCTGCCTACTGTGATGTGTGTAGGATACAGCGTGAGGCTGTTTTTTTTTAAATAATATTTTTAACAGGTTTTAGTGTCTATGATTAGATAATGAATAAATCGTTTAACTTATTTCCTTACAATGATTTTTTTTTGTTGAATAACAAAATCCAATGTCACACTTTTAGTAGATTGTTTTTATATGTATATATAAGTATGTATAAGTAATGTATACCACATTACTTAATTTAAGTCTACCTCATTTATATTATTGTGAAAATAAGAGACATGTTACAACAGAAGCGACAAAAAAAAGACTGTTGTAACAACAGAAGCGACAAAAAAAATAATTTTCTTTCGATCTGATCTATTTCACTATAACTAAAAAAAACAAACAAACTATTTCTACGCATATACATATATGTTTTATAATATATTTCGATCAGCGTGGAATGAGACTTGTTTAGCAGAGCGTTGGTAAAAGCGCGCATCGAACCGTGACGGTGCGTTGATCTCGATGCGTGTACAAGGCTAATAACAATGGCTATGTCGAACGGATAAGATGTCGGATAAACATTATAATATATTTACTATAATAATTTATGTAGTTCAAAATACTGTATTATAATATGGAAATACTCCAGGTATTACAATAATTGAAGTCCTAGAAAAAAAAACAAAAAAATTAAATAAAGTACATACATATATGGAAAAAATATGATAATATAAATGTGGGCCTAAAAATGACAGTAATAAATATAATTAGATATTACAATGATCAAAAATGTATTATCTTTATAACTAAACTAGAACAAATTAAATAAAAAAACGATATTAATAAAAACTACTTTATTTACAATATATTACTATAAATAAATATCATATATTTTCAAAATATATAAAATTAACTTAAAGGATTTAAAAAAATACAAAACACCTACTTTATAATTATAAATTCCAATAAATTACTGTTATGCCTAAGATCACGTCTACAGCAAAATGCTATAGTATAAGTTAATAAGTAATGAAGTAGAATTTAACATATTGGTATATATATACACGATGCTGCTTTAGAAAATGACAATTACAATCACTTAAAATACCTCATATTAATTGATTGTTACAGAATTTCTAATCTATATGAAACAAAAAAATCAGCCTCACACACAGCAGGGTAGGCAGACGGAACCCAGTTTTAAGACATTTCGTTCCCCATATGTCCACATGAAACATTTCCATTTATTGCATGCAGTGAACACGTATTCAATAAGAGCAAAATATTTGGTACAATCAAAAAATTCAAAGAAATATTATTATTTAAGTATAAAACAAAAAGTTATAATAATTACGATATGAACTAATTAAATTACATCTACAATACTTTCAAGAAAATGCACGATTCTTACGTTTCTACTGATAAAATAAAAATATGCTACACTATTTAACATCTACCCGTTTTTCTGCAGTAAATTTCGAACTCACTATCACTGTCGTATTCCTCTACGTCGCGATGCCTGTGTGGCCGATGTTCTGATTGGTGAGGACGTCGGGGCCTTTGGTCGTAGTGTCCAGGTCTCCTGCTTGGAACCCGTTTTTTGATACGATCTTGATATGTCATACGTGAAGGCCTCCTCGATGGTGCCCGTGGCCGATTATATGAACTGTAAATTAAAATTAGTATAAAGATCTATAGATACAATTTATTAAAAAAAGTTTCAGAAAAATATATTTTTAATATATTACGTAATAAATTGTTCTTATTACTTTTAAAGTGTCCAAAAAAAAATATTAAAACCAATATCAGTACCAGAAATTAAATAAAAATATGCATATTATTAAAAAAAATATGAGCAAATTAGCAGGTACTACGTATAAGGTTGTACTTTACGTTTTTGGTCGTTTATAAACCGGCCTCTTGGTATCTGGTCGAGGAGCATATTCGTCTTCATCAACATCTGAATCGTCGTAATCATGCGTTTTGGTGTGATGAAAAACTGGCCTTATTTGTGGAATATGTACTGGGTATGGTTTAATTACCGGGACGTGGACCTGGGAATTAATGAGATCGTGTGAGAGCAGGAAAACCGTAAAAATAAATTCAAAACGAAGAGTTAACTCATAAATTATTTAATATACACACACTATTTTCTAATACTACTCCACCTTACTTTCCATTTCAATGAACCACGTTCAATAAAAGAAAAGTTGTCGTTGCTTTGTTTTAAAATATTTATACACGTAATGCACATAATGGTATGCATATTCGCATGCAACTATGCCATTTTTGTACAGAATATAAGATAACAAAAGACGTGATAACCAATCACTACAAGTAGATACATGTGCTATCAAATCTTAATTAGTGTGCTAGTGCATATAATAAATATATTACATTATTATACATAAATTAAATTAATAAATATCTATATAAATTAACATTAAAAGAATTAAAAATGAAATATAAAAGACAATCTTTGCAAATAAATATTTGCAACAAATTATGCAAAATTAACAATATTAATATTGCGTAAACAAATAAAAAAGCCTACAACGTTACAAGAGAACGCACCTGTTTCTCAACAGGTACAGGAACGAGCTTCTCTATGGGATAAGGGACCTTTTTGATGACCGGGTATGGCACTGGCTTCTCGATGGGCACAGTTAACTCCCGAATAACCGGTACTGCGACAGGTTTTGGTATCGGTACCTTAACAGGATAAGGCTGTGGTACCGGAACAATTACGGGATGCGGAATCTCTATCTGAAATCCATTATGAAACGGAAGAATATACAACGTGTGCAATACCATTTCCCTCTTAAAACAAAAATAAAATCTATTAAACCACCGCATGCGCATAAGTGTAGTGTTAAAACATGCAAATTTGCTAGCTAATCAGTGAGAAATTAGCTTAATAGCCGTAACTAAATGACGCGTAAACCATTTCATGTTCCTTAATAAGCCGAATATATCCATAGTTATTTTGATTTCCTTAATATATTTTTAACAATATTTTTCTTTTTATCTGTTTGTACAATTTGTTTTAGTTGTTTTCTCAAAACAAGGCGAAACACGCTCATACAATATTAAATTTATATAATAGAATATTTATTTTTTTGTTAATTTAGCTTTCATTCTGCAGACTAAAATTATGAAGAAAATTTATAGTAACCGCCATTCAGCAACTTGTCCTGCTATGTCATTACTATCTCAGAAGTTACAAATAGGTAGGTACTTTATTTAGTTCTCAGTATCTATTATAAGTTTTGTATATATATATATTTTCTATTATTTAAAAGACATAATATTACAAATTATACTTGAGATACGATAAAAGTTTACCCTAGTTTGTGAATACAAAATAAACGAGAACCGTGTAAACTATTGAAACGTGATATGTTAACAAATCGAGAATATGGTGTTTAGTTTCCAGTTTTCACCTACAAAACGTAGTCACATGAGTCGTGTTCGTAGTAGTCGTCTCACTATCCACGAGCTGACGAGGAAAATAGTGCGCGACGCGAGAATTTTACTTACTCGATCCGCATTCCATTCTACAGTTTTTTATTGATTAATTACATAAATGATGATCAGGCAATAGAAAAATTCCAAGCCAGTGCACACAGTAGTTCTAACATTGAAAAATGTCTTACAAATACTTACCGGATATGGCTTTGGAAGTGGCACATGGACGGGTTTTGTCTCTGAAGCGTAACTCTCATATTCACGATGAGCAGCATCTCTATATTTTGATTTTAAGTAATTATGTTTCCACTTTTGTGCTAACTTTTTGTAATCAATTTCTTCTGCGAAATCACTATAACTTGGTTTGAAAGTTGGTTGGTAAGGATACCCGGTATCTTGGTTTCGGAGTCCTAACAAATCCTCTTCTGATTTAAATCTAGTATTGAAGAAATCTTTTGGCCATTCGTATTCCTGTTTGTTATCATTGATTTTATATGGTTTGTAACTATTTGAAATTGAGAAATCGTTTACTTTAAAATCGGTATTCTTTCCGAATTTGTTTTTTTGTTTTTTCGGAATATATATGATGTCATCTGAAGAGTCATCATTAAAATAAGATTTGATTGGATGATTTTTATATGACGAAAATTCGGAATTCTTAAAAATATTTCCCCATTGAGATGTCGCACTAGGAACGGTTGTATACAAATTTTTGAAGGAATTCAAATGATCTTCAGGTAATTTATACTTATTTTGATAGTTACCAGAAAGTATATCTGGATTATCAATATCATAAGATTTAATGTCATGTATATTTTTAAAACCAAAAAAATCTTTCTCGGGTAACTTAAAATCTACAAACTCTAAATTACTGCTAGCAGGGGAAATTTCATCGATACTGTTGTTGAAAGGTCTTTTAGGATCATAATCATATTTGAAACTCGTAGTGCTGTAATTGGTTGCATATTCATATCCCTTCATTGGATTTCGTAACCTTTTACGCTCATTATTATTGGTCACTGGTCTCGTTTTCATATTTTCTTTAATATCACTATTAAAAGTGTTTGGTTTAAGATATATTTTTTGACGTTTGGTGTTACTATTTTGTATTTCGTCGTTTTTTAAATTCTTCACATCTTTGTCATAATTTATTTGATCATTGACAAATTTAAGTTTATTTTTATATGTTTGTTCTATTTTTTGTTCATTATTAGGACCATTGTGGAAAGATTCATAATTATTGTCGCCTTCATTGTTTGAAATGGGCTCAACGACGATTGGTTTTTGCATAGACTCTTGATACTTACTCTCCACGCTTGTTGGATAGTAATTCTTAACATCAGTAAAATCAACAAATTTAGTGAATTTTAAAGAATTTGAAGGATTTATTTTCGAAGATACAATTTTGTTGGTTTCAACTGCCGAAGGAGCAGTGGGTATCCTCGGATAATTATTTACATTGTTAATATTAGCTTTATTATCATTTATGACTGATGATACACTATCAAATATATTAAATTCTGTTCTATTAAAATTATTTAAATGTTTATTCTTACTTTTTGAACTTAATTTAGCCCCATAAATAGGTGAATTTATATCATCTGTATTTAAATCGTGTGTTTCCGTTATTTCTCGGTCTTCACTGTGAACGTCAAGATTTGGAGATGTGAAAAAATTTATCGATACTCCCTGATAAGGATTCCCGTTGCCCGTAACATCGCTATTCACATTTAATGGTCCCGTGTTCGGCTGTGGATCGTAGTAACTGCCCAAGCCCGTCGTGTCTATTGCCGAGGGGAATGCCGGTGCGTAAAGCCGCGTTGAAGATTCTTGAGATTTTGTAAGGTAATTTGCAAAATCTGGTGAGCTTGGAACGAAACCGTCATAAGATCCAACATCATTAAAACCAAACGTCGAATATGTTAGAACATTTGGCTGTGGTGTCGATTCACTGTCATCATTATTGATTAGTTTCTTTTTTGATTTCTTTCCATATGCATCCTGAAGTATAGCAAATGAGACGCAAGCCACACAGATAAACTTGATATACATGATCACTGATGCAAAACCGCGCTATAACATTTTCCGAAGGCGTGGATGGTAATAGGTGTCCGAGAGGCGACTGAGCTATTAGAACAGAGCGCGGGCTCGGTCCGTGCCCGGGGTGTAGAACTAACCACTGACGTGACTCTGTCCTACGAAAACGAAAGCGTTTACGCTTCGCAAACCCGACAATTTTCCACCCGATCATTATCATTGTTTGCTAATAGCGATTAATTTCTTTAAATAATGCATGACATTACGTGTGTTTAAATATCACGATTGATGTTGACTTCCTATAAAGTATATTTTTTTGCTTCATGTTAAGTTAACAATGCTAACTTCAAATGTTAACGTCAACTATTGCAATACAAACAAGTCACAAATATAGAGATAATCAAGCGATTCAATTATTTTTTTCCAAAAAAAAAACAAAAAAGTAAGATGAAATTTTGTAATTTAATTATTTATGATTGAAAATTCATAACTATAATAATATCTACCTGTACAAAGTGAACACATACTATTTTACGATAAGGTGAAAAGCAATATAAGACAAATATAAGGATTATAATAAAAAAAGGAAAAAAGAAAGTGGCAAATTCAAAACACTCGAATGCTAAAACACTTTTATTGTTCTATGTAAATTATCAAACTTTGATACATTTTTGTAAACTTTATGAAGAATTAAATCACTTAACACTAGATTAGTCACAATATCAAACTTAAAATGGCCACGACACACAGCTTTTAAGCCGAAGCTATTCTTCATATAGAAGACATTTTGTTTGTACTAAGTCATATTAATATAACAAAATAAACGATAAAAAGAAGACATGTTTGTTCGGAAGTGAAACAAATAACGAGTGGTTGTTTGTTTTAGTGAGACTCATCATCCTATAAATGACTCTTATATACATACATTTTTTTGAAAATAATCAACAATATCTATAGGCACATTGGAGAACATTTTTTTTGAAAAAACTAAAGTTCTTTAGTTGTCCCATATTTTCTCTTTTCCTATATTAAATAAATCGAAAGAGATCGCTTTATAAAATATGTGATGGTTTTAAGGATTGATGAATTCACTTCAAAGACACTCATTTAATTAGACGTAATAGACTAGAAAGAAATTGTATTTTAAGTTGTAATTGTATTAGAGATTCTGTAATGTTATAAATATTCATAAGATATATAATCAATATCCATACAGAAGTTGCAGTCACATTTTAAATTTATTGCTCAAAATACAAGTAAACGTGATTTAAAGTAAGAAATAACAAATTATACTAATATATCAAATAATTAAATATAAATAGAAATATCTAAGAAAATGTAAATATCATATGCATATAAAATATAAATGCCAGCAACTCTGTATGAAAATTTATTGCTTTTCATGGGAACTACTTACTATTAGATATTTTAGACAAATAGGCTCTATAGGTTTTACATAAAAATACAAAAATATCTTTCATTTCTATCACTTTCATGAACACTTTGATAAAAATTATCAACTGGACAGCTATATGGGAGTAAACATTTAAAATTTAAATGGGAATAATTCTGTATGTACGTAAATCCGCTAGTTTTCATAAGAACTCTACTTTTGTAGTATATATGTAATATAATAAACTTTACTTATGTCTAAACCTAAGCCATAATGTAACTTTCAACATCTAACTACTTTCTATAAGTAATTTTTGATATAAAGTTAGTTCCTAAGAAATGTATGATGAGACCTATTTTAGTGACAGACAAATCTACAGAATGATAAAGGTGCGTTACAAGAATAGTAAACTTACGATTTCGATGATGAAAAATGTTAGTGTAACTTTAAAAAGTTTAGAAAAATATGTTTCTTTCTTGAAGACAACGATACCCTTATGTTTATAGCTCACGCAGTCCATTCCTCAGTCAATGGTTTATTTAAATAAATTATGTTATCAGTATAAATGAATAAAATCAAAACAGATTAATTATAGAAATATCAATAGATTCTTAAAGAAATGGTATTATAAAATAGTACAGACAAAAATATGTCAATTTAATATTAATAACATTCTAGTATTTTCAATATTACACTTAAGTATATATTGATATTTTTATGATCATCAAATCATAGACGGTAACGAACACATACAAAATACAATACAATTAATAGGTAAAAGAAATATACCAAAACATTAAATAATAATATACAACTATAAACTACCATACACAATAAAATCATCAATATAAAAATTATATTTTTGTGACACTTTTAGTGACTTAGCTTCAATGACAAACAATAAACACCAAATGCCTATCTAACTATACACAAATAATAATTAATCAAATAATTGCAGTACGCGAAGTTTAAACTGGACTTTGCACTTGTATTAAAATTGAAAGATAGAGTTGGCACTATCTATGTGACCAAACAGTAAAAAAAAAAGTGAACAGGACGCCATTCTTCATAACGGAAAGATTAATTATAAAAAAAAATAAATCAAAAGACACATCAAAAAGTAAAAACTGTGAGGATGCAATGTCCTGCATAGAAGAATTGATATATTTTTAAGTTGGATTTGTTTAATTGATTTTTAATAAAAATAAAAAACCTATCGTTTTTAAGTTGTTTTTTGCCTCTATTTTTTATCACTCATACAAAAGCAAAGTTAAGCTTAAGCTTCGCGAACTATGCAAGCTTTGCATTCAAAGCGCCCTCTATCATTAGCTATCCCCAACTAGACTGCAAAAAATCTGCGTAATTATTTCGTTTACCTGTTTTTACCAAATAGTGCTAACCATATAGCTATTGCCCACTTTTCAAAAATTAAGTAGCATAAAAATAAGTCTTTTTAAAAGTAAACGCTTGATTACTCATAGCTAAATTGGCCAAGAAACCAAAATCAAACAAAAGTTTTGGCAAATATAATAAAAACCTTTTATACTGAACAGAAGTAAATTAAGATGCTATTATGAAATCTGCAAACAAAACTTATTTTTTAAATAGTGCCGACTACAAATCACAGAGCCATCTAGAACTTAGATAGTCCAATCAGTTAACATGTCATATCAAAATTGTATTTTTTTTTTAATCAGACATTCTCTCAGTGGGCAATGGCAACATTGGTTTACCCTAGTATTAGCGACATCTGTTATGACTTATGAAAATATGACCACTTTCTAGGATATCACAATAGATGGCGTTAGTAACAATCTGTTTTACTTCGAACTTCGAGATAACTTTAAATAGTTGACTCTAGAATCATTTGAATCAGAAATGATTTAGAATTTCAACGATTATAACAAACTTTTTAAATTTTTCTACTTTATGTTTCTCACGCTCATCAAATACAATATTAATTGAAAGGTCGTTAAAATCTGTAATTGGATTTTCATTTGTGAAATGTATTTTAAGCTGATATGAAGCAAACAATTTCAAAACGACAATACATTTGTGATTATCGACTATCGATAGTTGATTGATTTTGTATTTTGCTCTTATCACTAAAAACCGAATTCATACCGCAAAACACGTTATATAATAAATAATTGCAGGAATCATACAAACCTGAAATTTTCGTTAACAAACTCTAAAGACAACAACAAGAATATGATATCCATAATATTTCAATAAGTAATTACTTTCTACATCAAATATCTATTTTAATATCATATTAGGAAAAATATAAATCGGTTTTTAATGATAAAATGTAAAAAGTTAAACGATACTTAATGCGCTGAGGCCGCGGGTGCCGCGTGTCTTAATCGGGCGCGGACCTCTTGTAACGTAGGATTTGTTCCTGGCTCCATTTCCTCCGCGCCTTGCTCCGCCTGTTCTAGGCGCCGCGCTCGTTCTGCTATTGCCCTTTCTAGTTCTGTAATTAATAGCATAATATTTATTAAGCCTAGTATTAAGACATTCTGTTCCGCACTCACTACCTAAAATCTTTGAGACAAAATAATTGATTATTAGGAATCGAAGCCACAACCGCGTTTACATTTAGATATTGTGGCGCTGTAGCCATTCAAATTGATGATGAGACATAATTGTATTAATAGTAACATAGTTGATTAGGAATTATATTTGAAATACTTTGAGGGCAAAACAAATGATCAAGGATAAATTGTGAACTTGTCCACTACACTTTACTAAACGCTACATATGTCTACTTTTTACCAAATATATAATACTAGATAATATTATTATTATTAAACGTATTTGTTGAAAAAGGTGATTAAAAAAGTTAACATAAATACTTTGTAAGCTAATGGTATTCTTTTTAAAATAATATAATTATAATTTTTAAAACTGGTATTACTTAACTTATTTAGGGGTAAATTAAGTTATTACTTACATCGACACCGGTTTTATAATTATCATAACTACTCAAGAACCTTGAAAATACATTTTGTAGAATGATAAATTCAATACAAAATATATTTTCTCACGTTTTTCTAGAAAAGGTATATAAACGTATTAAAAGCAACAGCTAAATTACAAATTTACAAAAAATAACAAGTTTTGGCAAAAATCTAAACAATTCACTGTAGCTATTTTGCTATTCCAGACATTTTAAATAATTATGTACGAAAAACTCCTTAAGAATTATATATTCTTATCTTTATTATGGTATACACATAATATAAAAATATCATGATGACTTTACATTTTTATAATAAATGAATGTACAACATAAAACTACAATACAAACGTACAGTGCGGTCAAAAAGTCGTGGCCGCTCTGAAGTTAGCTGTAGATGTGTGCAGATTTGATTTTAAGATTTTTCTTGCTTTCGATTTTTTTCTTCCCGGATGAACAAAGCGCAAAAGTTCAGAAAACCTAACAACGGAGCGGCCCGACCGTACTGTAATATACCTATTTGCAATCAACTGTTCGTCATTTGAAAATAACATAATAATACACAATAGAAGTATATTTTAAATTAAATTATACGTCAAGTAAATTGTGTAGTTGGATTAGCTTTCAAAGCAATTTATTAGTTATCCGCGTTAATATCCCTGGTAATCCGCCAACGGAAAGAGTAAAACAAGTTAGCAATTCACTTTCATCCAACCATGGTCATTGACATCCAGGTCCGGAGCCAATTAGAAACATTAATAATTTTCTAGCGTTTTCGATCTTTTTATTTATATTTTTTTCATTTCTTATTTCACTTGATCATGTAGAACTTATTTTCTAATTTTACAACATTACTTACGATAATGGTTTTTAAGACATTAAAAAATATTTAAATATTACTTTGTGTAAGAAGATAAACGATTACGTTCTTGGTAATGAAATAACAGAGCGATCTTTTAACAAGATTTCAATGAGTTCAATTGGATTAAATGTGATCGCAAAAGATACATATGCTAGGGTTATCGGAGATTATTGTGAAAGACGGTTGAACGCAGGGGCATAAAGTGTGCTTGTAATTGGACGGGGTTTGAATCCAACTAGAGAAAGAGAAATGTTTTAATATTTCCATTTTCTTTAGATTTTTTTCTTAGAATTCGGCGGAATGGGAGACGGAGTGTCTTAACACTAGGTTCCCTCTGCCTACTATATTGTGTGCGGAATACAGCGTGACGCTAATAAAATTAACACGATTTTATTCTGCATTTGCATTTGGCATCTTTATACCATTTTTAGTGCATTAAATAAATTTAAAACAATAGAACTCATTCAGTATAGTGCCTGTACATTTAAAAACTTTTTCACCCTTCCAACTAAACGGTGTAAGGCATATGGAATTTAACGAACGGCCACGAGCGGCAACCCTAATATAATGATTGAAGGGGTTAACGCCCGATGCACCTGCACTGAACCGGACAGAGTGGCCGCCAAATATGAAGAAAAAAAATTATGTGTTATGTGAAATATTGAGAAATCCAGAGACGCAAAGCCGTTTAAGAATAACGACAACTTTTAAACTATAAAAGATTAAATTTTAATGCTACAATGCTTTAAATTTTAAACATATAAATTACAATTTTATCCGCAAATGTATAAAAAAATGGGTGTTGTTGGTTTGTTACGATTTCTTTTATTTTCTACAAATTAACGTACTATAAATTGAATTTAATGTTCATAAAGTGCCTGTTGAATTAAATGTTTCTTTAATTTTTAAAATTATTCAATAAAAATTATGCAAAATAACATATTATTTAATAAAATATATTACAGGTACACATACAGGTACACATACAGGTATAAATATACCTGGTCATATTAATAAAAGAATCCAGACATAGAATAAAGAATATTTAGCACATATCGGAATATGGGTGAGAGGATAAAGCATCAGCAAAACTCGGTCATTCCCATTAAATATCCCATATTGAAATAATTTATTCACGAGACTCGGAATGAATACAGAATAAAAATGGAATGAAATACGTTATATCTAGTACGTCAAAATAAGTTTCTTTGCTCATTTTACTACATATTTTTAAAATTTCCTACATAAAGAGAAAATAATACTATTTAAAATTTTATACAACTCTGCTATCGAAAACTTTTCGCGTAGAATACCTACTGATAAAAATCTGTTAATTTTGCGTGGCTTTAATAGCCTCTGTGGATAATATATAAAAATAATTATAAAATGCACAATGTTTAAGCAATTCTTGCGACGAAGCCTTAGCCATTATGAAACGCAATGGCAGAGGTTAACAGTTACGTTTTGACATAACCACGTCGTGTTACGCCATCTAAAACTTAATGATTAATCATACCTACACCTCATGACGTGCGATGTTTTTAAATATTTAAAAAAATAATAATATGATAAGTGCAATAGATATAATTGAGGCCGTCGTTACGCAGAGGCACGGAGTGTCTTGACACAAGGTTCCTATGTTTCCCTGCCTACCCTGCCATGAGTGGGATACACCGTGAAGCAAAAAATAACATATATAATTATACTAGCAAATGTATTTAAACATTAACTTACCAGGCGTTTCCTTGTGCTCCTTTATTTGATTCATGAGCTGCTTCTCTTTATGTTTCGAAAGTGCTTTTTGTAGTTCACTCTTTTGATTGAGAACATTTTTGCCTCTGGAAAGAAAATATTTTTTTATTTTGTTTGTGCAAACGGATAGAGGCTTAACCTAATTAATACTATTATTATTATGTAAAAAAAATAGAGGATATTTAATTATTTTTATATACGCTGTGTTAGTATAGAAAATTACAAATTCTATTTTGTTCTAAACAAATACAACAAGTCCCTTGATCGTCATTCAAATTAAACATAGATATACGCGTAGTTTACAAAATGAGCACGCGTTACTATGTCGTAACAAAATAGAGATTACAACCCGACAAAAATGATAACAGAGTTTGATGCTTATAATCTTATCACACTCATTTTTGCTACCATATAAGGCAATGTCGATTCGACTACAAGAATGTCATTACACTCGCGCCATTATATGAACGTTTTATTATATCAAATTATTACAAAGACAAACTTGTCTAATTGATAATTATGTACATATACGGATGATATTTTCGATGTCCATGTTTAGTTTGTACAATTTTTTGTTAAAAATATATAATATAGTTAAATTTATATTTATTGATGTTTTGTCTATTTATAGTTTTTTTTTATTTGTTTATTACTCTCTGATGTTTGGAATATCTGAGAAAACTGAGTGTCACCTCTCTTTCTTCTCATTATACTTTCAAATTTACCCTTAAGTTTAACTAAACGTACCTATATTTATAGCAATAGGTAATATCAATTGTTCAATTCTATATCTTATTAAATCTTTATGTAAGTTTATCAAAAAATTGATTTCAAGGTTGAAAGATAACTGTTGTCCCACGAGATATCACTCTTATGGCTATAAAATATATTGGAAAAGAAAACATCTTCATGTATGTAGACTCGGCCTGATAAATAGTATAAATGAGCGAGTATCACCTTACATTGTCTTAAAACACAATGACGTTAGTTTTGTTGTTTTGCATAACTTTATCATAACATTTGAATATAAAAGCGTTAAAATATTTATAACGATAACAGCTTATTTCACACTACTTGTATCTACTACTTACTACCATTTACTATACTTAATTTATGTCAGATGCTGTAAACACAGCAGGTAGTTCCTAATGTTAAAATTTATTATTATAAAATATTATAATTTGTAGTAAAAAAGGACCAATAAATTAGAATGATCATCAATATCATGCATAAATCAATAATGATAAACTAATTTAAAAAATAAATATCGCATAAGATGCAGCTTCCGTCATAGCATTCCCACGCATACTACCTGCATATGTGAACTATTAGTTTTATGACGTCAATCGGCGCATTGTTGCCCATCTGGTGCATTAGAGATGGGTGAACAGTTGTTGAATTTAAGAAACTTAATACAAGTATTTTAAATAATAAAAGATAGAAATCATTAAATGATAGCTATTATTAAAAAATTAAATTAAATTAGCTTCACGCAATATCCCGCACACAGCAGGGTAGGCAGAGGGAACCTAGTGTAAGACACTCCGTTCCCCACTTTCTGCCGAATTTTGGAGGCATTGCGTGTTGAGTGGCAGAACTCAGCGCCGCGCTTTGCCTCGATACCAGAGCGAAGAAATCTAAATATAAATTTAAATAAATATTTCATCTCCTCGAGTGGGGATCGAACCCACAACCAGTCGGTATTACAGTCACACTTTGTGCCACTGCGCCACGACTATTATTGATAAAATATATTTGTTTTGCAGAAATGATAGTATATTTTACATTTAGGTAAAGTTAACGTATAACATATAACGTATTATACAACGTGTCTTAGCAATATAGCATATACAAGGTATATTGAAAGTTGATTCATAACTAAATTGTACTCATTCTTGTATTTCACACACACACACACACACACACACACACACACACACACACACACACACACACACACACACACACACACACACACACACACACACACACACACACACACACACACACACACACACACACACATTCAATATAATTTTTTTAAGCGATTGCTATGATTCAATACCTCCCAAAAGGATTACTAAAAGCGTCAATGCCAAATAGCAAATAACGCGTGTTTATTTTTGTAGCACGTTCGGATTTCCATTTTTACTACTTACTATGTACATATACTTATACGTTTCGCGTTTGGTTTGTAGCTATTGACATAATTGAGTTTATGAAATCATAGACATAAAATTTATTTAATTAACACTCTAATGGAAAATTTAAATAAAATATTTGGATATGATGAGCTCGTCGAGTCCTGAAATGAAATTTCCACGCCATTACCAGCTTCATCAACATTCAATTTCAGTTAATTGCTGGCGACTTCACCGAGCGTCACCGTTTACTTTAAACCGAAAGCTTAAAAGCAGCGTCTATTTGAAGATACAATTTAGGCCATCCGAAACATATATCGAAAACTAAATCTAGAAGGCGATCAACGTATGCACCGGAGCGCAAAACTGGTATTGCTATCGTAAATACGTCTGGCACTCGCATACTTATTTGCTTGCGATATTTTCAATAAGGAAATGCCGATCGTTTATTTCATTTTACACTATTTTATATCTTTAGCTAATTTAGATTCAGTTCAATTTAGGCCTAGTATTACACAAACTATATCGAAGAGTAGTAACACAGATACTTAGAACAGCTATTACATAAATAATTTAAAACTTATATTTGTACTAGGCCAGTCGTGGCGCAGCGGCATGAAGTGTGACTGTAGAATCGATTGATTGTGGGTTCTATCCCCACTCGAGGAGATGAATTATTTACTTCAATTTATATTTCCATCTCTTCGCTCTGGTGTCCAGCGCCGCATCAAGTTCTGCCACTCAACACGCAATGTCTCCAGAATTCGGCAGATAATGGGGAACGGAGTGTCTTCGTGTTTAGGTTCCCTCTGCCTATCCTGCTGTGTGCGGGATACAGAAAGAAGCTGTATTTTTCCTGTACTACAATATTATACAAATTTTAAACAGTATTACTGTTGCAGTATTAAAATTATTGTAAGGCTCAGTAAATACTGTACTAAGGTTCCTTTACTTACATATCAAGTCTTCTAAATCAACGTTATAAAATAAAGTGACTGAGTTCATGCCACCACAGATTATTGTATGTTTAACAAAGAAATGCTAACAGTGAATATGAAATAGCGCTCCAGTTGGCATCTGGAATTGCTTCCTTCCGTCGCGTCGACAGGCAATGCGGAAATAGCTGACGAGGAGGTCCCGACAATCACAAATGACTGGGAAATGGACTAAATCAACAGGTCGAAGCAATAAATGGTATAGTTTGATAATCCGTCTTGCATTTAAGTAGTATAATAATATTTTTTTATTGTATCTTAAACAATATATCGTATTATTATGGCGTTGTACACTCTCGTTAATTCAAACTTGCTATAATTCGAACGTCTTCGGAGTGTATTGACACTAGGTTCCTTCTGCCCACCCTGCTGTGTGCGGGATACAGCGTGAAGCTGATAATTAATAATATATTAAAGTTTAGAATTACCGAGAGCCGACTATATATGTAAATAAAGCAATACTCAACAAGGTCAAAAAAAAAAAAACTAACTAATTTCCAATACCAAAGACGTTGTTGTGGAGGGTGGCGGAATTCAACCCGTCAAAAACTCCGGGGTTCTCAAAGACAGTTCCTTTCACTTGATAATTAAAATCTTAAATAATTATACATAAAACTTGTGTGAAACAGCAAGAGACCGCATTATCCGTATTCCGTGTATACCTACATCTATCAAAGACGTTTAGAAATAGTTCAGATGTCATTAATAACAATATGAAAGAAGCAGATGTGAGTACGAGTTCGGACGAAGACAGGATGTCGTGCACCTGTGCAGGAACCCGGGTAATGCGTTAGCAAAAACTATTTTTTTTATGTTAAGTTATTTGCGAACCATATCGGTATAAGAACAAGCAAGCAAAAAAATGTATATTTATAATAGAAATGATCTATACAATAACAAGTATGTAAAGATAAACACTCAATGAACTACTTTACAGAAAAAAAATAAAAAAGATGTATTCGTCAGTAATATCCAACGTGTCCTATTTAGATAATTAAAAGCTATAACAAACGAGTCGATAAATAATAAAAAGAGGCATTTACAATAGTTTTAATATAAAAAAAAAAAACTCGGAACTCGGAAAAAAACGAAGTGATGAAAGATTAAAAACTGTAATGGGAAAAGAGCAAACAATATAGTTGTTTTTTTCATAACACTGGCGCTATGTTAGCAATAAAAAAATCCTTAGATAATCACAAAACCCAGCACATGTTGACATATCTCATTAGCGTTTACGCTACGTAATTATCTTAATCCCTTTGTTTAGATAATAATAGTAAATACAGCACCATTACTTTGCTCTATTATAAAATGTTTTTCCTACTAGAAAAGTATTTAATTTCATAACGGCTGATACTTTGAGTCACTTTATATAAAATATATAACGAAATATGATTTTATTTATATGTTTAATTACACAGCTACGATTGAGCTAATCGTTTTAAATTGTTACTATAATAAAATTTCTTTATAGAGCAATAAATTATATAATTGTGTATAATAACTTGGTTTACGGGTATTTCTCAAAGTATACTTATTATATAATACATATCACTCACACATTTTCGTCAAGAACGATTACGGGTTTCCTTCTTTAAGAAAAGATATAACACGCCCGTGTCACCTTGCGATCTTAGAAGAATCTTTTGAAGAGGCACAAAGTGCTTTCACAAGAGCTTTACAATGGACAAAGACGCCAACGTCAGGCTGAAGGTACACTTAACATTTCAGCCCTGAAATGGCTACTGCTTTATATTAATCTACATAGTACATACATACATTTCACTGTTTTCGAATTCTCTTAAAACTATAACGTAATAAAGACACAACATATTTATATATACGATATTTTGTGTGTACGCTTATATTTTTATATAAAATAAAATATTTATATGTAAAAAGAACATATATACAAATCAAACGTATTTTTAAAAGTATAATTGCCATACAACAGAGTAAAAGTCTATGATTTTTTTATAGTACTCAATATACTCTTAGGTAATAAATACATTTATGTAAGAAATAATGATGGACGTGACATATACATATGTATGTCATCAGTGCATAAATCATATTATTTCAAAGCAACAGACTGTCGGAGTCTCAACTTCTCATCTACATATATTAAAATAATTACATTAAATACTTACATTTTCTGATTGAACATTAGTTCTCTATGCAAATCCATTCGTACGGGGTTCTCTAAACAAGGGTTGGGCAAGCGGCGTGGGGCGATCAGTCCATCGCCGACGCCCTCCCCCTCTTGTACCATCTCCACGGCTCCCAGTCTTGTTTCGGACAGCGTGGGACTAATGCCCACGCTACCACACTCGCTTAATGTACCCACTGCCAGAGCTGTAAAAAAAATAAAACTATTATTTATTTTTTACATATTACTTAATAATAAATCACCTTGACACGCTTGAAGCTAAAACTTAATTTGTATATAATAAAATTAGCTACCATATTGTTTATTAATCGATTCGCGGAACGCGTTGCACGAATGTAATTATAAATTATTCTTCTAAAATTCATTCACAATTCTTTATTAAATAGCATCACAATGGTTTCAAATGATTGTACGTAACACAGATTCATTATCATCTTTAATAAGATCGCTCTGGTGTCGGGGCTAAGCGCGGCGTTGAGTTCTGCCACTCAACACGCAATGCCTCCAGAATTCGGCAGAAAGTGGGGAACGGAGTTCCCTCTGCCTACCCTGCTGATTTAATTTATTTTATTGCAAATTTTATGAAACTAATTTTATTTATTTTATTTATAGCAAATATATAAAAGTAGACTTGAGTAGGTAAATATCAAAACAAGTCAAGGACTGCAGCAATATAAAAAAAGTTACTTAATATATGTGTTGCTAGAATTTTAGTATCCACAGATCACCTTAAGTGTAAAACAAACGATTACGTTATAAAAAGAACCTTGTGAATCAGCGATGATATCATCTTCATTAGGATACGTTTTGCCAGTTACCACATTCCAGATTCATATTATAGATTTTTAATTAATACGTTATTGTAATTAATCTAATTAATAAATTAATTAATTAGATTAATAGTTCTATTAAGTATTTATAAACTGTAACTATAAATTTTGGAGTAAAAAAACTTAATAAAAAATATTATAGTTCCTCTTTTGTAAATTTAGTCGGTAATTGAAGAATAACCACAAAACAGCGTACTAATATTTATATTTATTATACATTTAATTAATAAAAAATACAAATGGAACAAATTTATATTCCCTGATTGAAGCAGACACACACAGTCAAGAATAATTTAGATACTTTAATAAAAAACTATTCACATAATAAAACTGTAATCGCTGTCAATACTTGGAAGATATATGAGCAAATTGATTATTTATATTATGAATGCAATAGAATCCGAAACTATAATTTTTATTTTTTACTCGTTTTGTCTGTTCGTCTCAACGTTCTCAGAAACGGCTTAACCGATTTAAAAGCAGTTTTCACTATTGTATTTTGGCAAATGTTTGTTTTATTACAATCGGTCCATAAATACAAATTAATAATTATAAAGTATTTTTTTTTTTTTGATAAAATTGCTACAGTCTCGTCATTATGAATATTGCTTCGTAATCGTCGGGCAATCTGATAATATAGATACGTCGCAGTTAGCGACGGTTATAATAAATAATGTTGTTATTATTATTTTTGCTTACTCTCCTTTCATGTAAGTACCTATTAACTGATTGAGGCTGCAGTAGCGCAGGGGTACAAACGTGCTATTGTAAACTCGATGGCTGTGAGTTCGATACCCACTCGAGGAAACGAAATATTTAATATTTTCTTTATATCTGGTTCGAAGCGAGGTTCGATGAGGCGGCGCGCCACCGAGTATGGCGTTGTGTTCCGCTACTCAACATTATATGCCTCGAGAATTCGGCAAAAAGTGGGGAAAAATAACAAATTGGAACGTCTTAGGTTAGGTAAAAACCATGGAGTATACAAAATCGATAATGGCAGAAAAATATTATCGAAAATTATATCCTTACACAGAATTTTTCTTATAATTTTTTTCTCTACAAACACATTGTCACCTTAAACTCTTTTGTCACATTTTAAATAACCTTAAATTTAATTATCGATTTACAACAACTAATTGTATTTGAATAGTCAACATGTAAGTACATCATACGAGGTAAGCACTAAAGAGTATCCATATTTTTATCTATATTTCATATTCCACGTTGAAAACATAATTAAAATACGGTTTTTGCTTTTCCATAAAAAAAAAAGCTGCTATACTAGAAATGTGCTCTGAGGGTAACTGAACTCATATTGCAACTCAAATAATATTTAACCACCGGCTCCTGGTTCGTTATGGCGTGCCATGACCTCGTTTCCTGCGCTTTAAACAAATGAAACTACTAGTTATTTACTTTTAAAAAAACACTTACCAAAAGAGAGTTAAAGTTTATCGTTCGGTAAAAATTGTTATACAATCGTCGTAAAATATTTAGTTAAAAGTTTAAATTGAATAGTTGACCAAAACGGTTTTTATTAAATAAAGTAAAAAAATATATATTGGACGATTTTCATCATTTTAAAAAGTAATAAGTATTTAACATAAGCTGCATGCTTTTTCCCGTCTAGCAGAGTAGGCAGAGGGAACCTAGTCCTTAATCATTCCGTTTTCAACGTTGCATTGAACGTTGAGTGAGAAATAAAAGTATTTTAAATATTATCATTTCCCCGAGTGAGATTCGAAGCACTGTTTTAGTCAACCGCTGTTCCACTGCACCACAACAGCATCGATGTAATAATCTTCTATGTAATAATTGTTTGTTGTTCTTGATATTTCAAGAACATATTAAACTGAATAAAAAAATATCAAGGAAATTGAATAAGAAAAATTACAATTAAAAAAATATTCATCATAAAAAAACAAACTATATGAAAATGTCATGTGTGATTTACGGCTATTTCGACATTGTATGTATAACGAACAGCAAAAAAATACGTTCGTTGTTTTTCTTTATTTTCCGCTAATTTTTAAACACTGCGTGTTGAGCGACGGATCTTAACGTCACTTTTTGTGTTTAAAAGTATTGAAACGGAAGATTTTTTTTAGCTTTACGCTGTATCCCGCATACTCCTGCGTGTTGAGTAGGAGAACTCAAAGCTGCGCCATGCCTACTTACCAGAGCGAAGCAATAAAAATATCAAATATTTAATTAATTTCCTCTAGTGGACTATTCCACTCACAATCGTCATGTTGCAATCATACGCTTCTGTACCATGACGGCCCCAGAAATGTAAAAAAAAAATATATAATCATTTTCTATCTAGTGAAAATTAAACTTACAACCGTCGGACCAGACATATCGTTAATAAAATATTAAAATACTAACACATTATGCATATATAACTTAACATACTTTATATAAGTAAAAATACGTTTCGCGCATTATATTTAGCCACCACTTTCACACTTCAAATAATAACAAACGCTTCATTTAAGTGTGAAATTACGACGATCTTGTAATATTAGCGTGGAGTTGAGGTACGTACATGGATTGCAATACGGGAAATACACGCTACCGGCTATGCACTGTGAGTTGTGTCGGAACGAACGGACGTTTACATGACAAAATATACGATAAGTTAGTTAACTTGTGTGATGTGTGCTGCACTACAGCTGTAATTATTTGAAATATTTAGAAAACGTTTATATATAAAATTCAAATTTTATTTATAATAGTTTCTCCTTTGTATAAGTTCTTTTTTTCTTGTGTTTATTATTTAGGTATAATTTCTAGTATATAAGAGAATACAATAAAGTTGTTTTAAAATTGCTTGCTTTGAATATATATTTGTATAATGTATGTTATTTTATATAAAGAATTATCATTATTTATTTTATCTATTATAAAAAATATTATATTAAAACAGTTATAACCAATTTATTGTGAAAAACAAATAAAACAGTAATATACATTGTGTAGACAGACATGGTTTATAGGCAGCTGTGTAGTACACCATAAATAATATATAAATTTCATCTATAAAAGTCTAAAAGGAGCGCCCTTCAAAGGATATTTACGTTAGCTTACAACGTTGCTATAGGGCGCGCTTATTGAACCAGTCTTCGGTGAAGGTCGTCGCGGGCAGGTGCCAGAGAAGTCTCTATCAAGGTCTCTCTGGGGTATTTACTACGTACACATACATATATATGTGCAAAAAAAGTATGCATTAAATTTGGTTTTTATAAAATAATGTTTAATTAGAATTTACCTATTTGTTTTACTCATAAACTTTATCCGTGACTGACATTGATGGTTTGAACATAAAAATTATTTGCATATCGATATTAACGTATCACCTTTAACGGAACATAAGTTGCCGAAGTTTACTTAAATCATTTACTGGAAAATCTTCCTACTTACTCCGTTTTACACTCTACAGCATCATATATCACTCTATGTGTATATTTATAAAGTAGCAGTAAATAATAATTGGATTGTATAAACTGTAAAACCACCCTTGGCGGAGTTAAACGGTGCGTAATAAGCATAATAAGCTAATAAGACACATTTTTATAGAATTGATTTATTTATATTCGTTGTAAAATACATTCGAACAGGAGTACTTATAGAGTCACACCAAAGATATAACTTGGCCCTACTGGTACACACACATTTTGAACGAGAGAGAAATATTTTTAAACTAAAGATATAACCTAAAAAAACTTGCAATAAATAAAAAAAATCTATATTAAATATTCACATTATACAGTTTCCATTCATAGATGAATCGCAGCGGCGCGACCCCTGACCTTTCACTATTTTTAAAACCCCATCCAACGTATTGCTTCAGCAAGGTCGCACCACTGCTCATTTGCTGAAACAATTGACGTCACAACACGTCTAAAGGCCACGCCGTCAATCTTGTTATCGACATGCAATAGAACCACTATTATAATATAGAATAAAAATCCTATTTACAATGAAATTAAATTATTACTAACAAACTACAATTATGTAAAATGCTATTGTTAAAAAACTCCTGCAGATGATATTATTTTGTATACATTCCGTCAACATTTTTCATATTTCCTCGCTTTCAAGTGTCACCTGACGTATGAAAAACTGTGCCTATTCAGTTCCTGCATAAAATTGCTTGATGTTTTTCCTCCATCTTTATTACTGAGGTGGTATGAGAGATGTTCTTTACAGCTTATCTAAGCCCCGTAAGTAGAAAATATATAAGTTTATGTAAGTTAAATTATACATATATGTACATAACATACACCTATAATATATATGTCAATATAACCAAAAAGCACCACTTGCTACAATAAACAAACAGAAGAAGATGTTGTCATTATAAAATATATAAATTTCCTATAAACTATGATTAAGTTAATTTAAAAGTCACCATAAAAAACGTACTTTACTTACTTGTCAGCATTAAATCCTGTATACTTTCTGCTTAAGATCATATAATGACATTGTAATGACGTTTTAATGGAAAATAAATATGTAAATAATATTATTGGCTGATCTAAAGTAGATAAAACTACTTAACTTGATTAATCGAATCAGTGCCATCGTGGACAGGATGATCCCTACCTAGCGATAAATTAATGTGGTAAGGATATTCGATACATTGATGGATCGCAAACGCGCCTACTGCGGTTAAATCTTTTTTTTATATATCATGCAACCAATAAAACCTATTTTTTAAGTTTACTATAAATACTATTATGTTATTAATTTCTATTATCACAAGCAATTATTATCATTTATTTTCTATTATAAATAAAGTTTTGTGTGTAGTTTTAAAATTTGCATAAGTGTGTCATCATTTCTCGGGTTGTCGTTTGTGTCTGGTTGTTATAAAACACAAAAACAATATTGTCTTTTAAAGATTTTATATTTTACTATTTCAGCGAGCAAGAGATTAAGAAATAAGCGAGTCCACTGGTTACATATTTATATTTAATATTGATTATTTTATATATGATTTATAGCAATAAACAATTAAAGAAATGTACGAGTGAATATTTTTTTTTTTAAGTAATTGCTATCGGATTTTAACTAGTTGGTGCACGCAACGCCAAGAAAAACTATGAGAACTGGAACAAAGCAGAAGTGGGCCAGCCTTCTTTTAAGCTTCAATCGTTCCACATTTTGTATTGCGTCATTAATGGGAATTCCTGAATATAGTGTATGGTTTGGGTAATCATGATGAAACGGGCAAAAGTCTCTAACAATAACACTATAGTTTTATGTGTCGATAGAAATATGTCGTTAAGAAATATTGTTGAAAAGATATATTGAGGCCAGTCGTGGCGCAGCGGCACGAGGTGTGACTGTAAAACTGACTGGTTGTGGGTTCGATCCCCACTCGAGATGAAATATTTACCTCGAGGAAGTCGAGGTTAAGGGCGGCGTTGAGTTCTGCCACTCAACACGCAATGCCTCCAGAATTCGAAGTTGGGAACGGAGTGTCTTAACACTAGGTTCCCTCTGCCTACCCTGCTGTGTGCGGAATACAGCGTGAAGCTGATTTATTTTATTTTAAGAAATATTGTCTAGAAAATATTTTGAAAGTAAAACGCGTCGTGAGTTTACAGCTAATAAATTTTTAAGATATGGGGAGCATATTAAAGTAGCACTTAAAAGATTTGTCTAATGGCGTCTTCGTGTGTATCAATTTAGACTTTATTATAATAATGAGAATAGTCATTATTGGAGAACAAGTCAATAAAACATTCTGTACCTTAAAAAAATTTTAGTTTTACTCATTCAAAGGTGATGACGTCAAACAATCACTGAATCCCCTCAGATCAAACTACGATTCTGTCAACAAGCCACTTCCTTATGCGGGCGTATATGAGTAGCTATAAAAGTTCGTGACAGCTACGGCATTAAAAGTGAATTTTTTGTGTGACTTAAAGGTCGAGGTTAAATGAGAATAATCGAACGAACCTCAAGAAGTTGTCACAAGACGGCAAGAGCCTAATCATTCTAATGAAACTAATAGAACTCCATTGTTTTAATTAGTCCTAAACAAATTCTGGGTCACTGTTGATACATTGGGGTTTTAAATAGTGCATGTGGTGGGGTATGGTATAGTTTTAAAATAAAAATAAATAAATCAGCTTCACGCTGCATCCCGCACACAGCAGGGTAGGCAGAGGGAACCTAGTGTTAGGATTACGTTACCCACTTTCTGCCGACTTCTGGAGGCATTGCGTGTTGAGTGGCAGAACTCAACGCCGCGCTTAGCCTCGACACCAGGGCGAAAAAATGGAAATATAAATTTAGGTAAATATTTCATCGCCTCGAGTGGGGATCGAACCCACAACCAGTCGGTTTTACAGTCACACTTCGTGCCCCTGCGCCACGACTGGTATAGTTTTTGAGAACAAATATTATTTAGATTAAAGTAAATTAAGTATTTTTAATTTTAAATAATAATATTATCATCCAGCCAATAAAATCTAAACAAATTAAAATAATTTGTTACTTAGGAATAGGGTGACATACAATCTACAGTGACAGACAATGATAGTCGGGTTAGAAACAGATAGGGTGTGGATAGTGAAGGGTTGAAAGCGATTTAGGGGACGTGGCCGGTTTAGATAGTCGACTTTTTTAACTATATTAGGATTTAGGACTTATAAATATATTTTTTAAAGAAGTAGGGGTAGATCATATCCTAGTCTACATATGTATATGTTTGTGGCCACCAGGATTTCATTATTAATTTCATGAACGGGAATATTACTTATAAGAGTTAAATATGACTTATTAATTTTGCAGGCGTATGCACTCATTTTGTATTAAACGACCTACAAATAAAAGTTTGTTCCGCATTAAATTAGTGACAGTGAGTCAGTTAGTGGAAAACGTGAATAAGGCGGCGCGCGTTGAGATGCGCCACTCAGCTCGCAATGCCTCTAGAATTCGACGGAAAATGGAAACGGAGTGTCTTATCACTATGTTCCCTCTGCCTACCGTGCTGTGCGCAGGATACAGTGTGAAGCTGATAACATTTATAAATAAAAATACACATTAACTAAATGTATGTTTATAGGATAGTTTTAAGTGAGCGTATAAATACAACACCTCTGTATTGGTAAACAAAGAAACGCATATGGGGTATAATGAGTAAGCGCCGCGCGGCAATGCGTTATGCTTTGAAGTAGAAAAAATGTGCTAGTGCTATGTTTAATAAGCTCAAGAGGTAAATTGCCGGACAATAAGTTTCATATACGGGTTGTAGATTCGGCTCCCACTTGAGCAAAAGGAATATTTATTATATTCATTTCTGCTTTGGTAACGAGGCAAAGTGCGGTGCTGAGTTCCGCCACTCCATAATTCGGCAGAATTTATGGAACGAAAGTCGCATAATTGGACTCCATACACTAGGTTCGCAGGTTTTCTCTGCCACAATTACAAAAATACATAATTATAATATAATAAATAATAATTATATTATACGTATATCTAATATACACAAAGTTTATACATATAAAAGTAAAACTATTTAAAACCGCATAATCCACCTCTAGGTAAAGTCAGTCGTATCTAAATATGGTGAATTATTGCCGCGTAGCTTATCCCGTAACCTAGATGCATGTTTATGCAGCGAGTGCCTTAATGAATGTTGCAATGAAATGCAATATCGAAGCTCAACGCATAATTTATAGCCATCAAAGAAACCTACGCCAGCTAGCATTGAACGATGTAGAATCTTTTATATGTATATATACAGTTTAGGTATATAAGTTACAAAATATTTTAAGTAATCTCTAAGTATACATATATATTGAAGAGATTTTTTTTATTTGCCTTCGTCAAGTCAGTTTCTACTTTCCTCTATTAACCTACGTATTGAATTTTAATACGGTTTTTATTATCTTTACACATCGTGTATTTGTTAATAAGTTTTTGGGAATAGGTTAGGTACATATGGAATTAAATATTAATATTAAAATAAGCAAAATATAGGATTGGAAAAATTATTGAATCTTGTATTTATCAAAGGAGCGTAAAAGTTTAAATGTGACATTGTAGAACATGAGGCCGTCGTGGCACAGTGGCGACAGTTGTGGGTTGGATTCCTGCTCGGGGGACTGAATTATTTTCATTTCCTCATTTTGATGACAAGACAAAGTGCTGCTTTGAGTTCCGCCAGTAAACACGCAATGTCACGACAGCGGAAACTAGGGAACGAATCGCCTTAACACTAGGTTCCATCTGTCTACCATGTTTTATACGGATTTAGCGTATCTTTTTAATTAATATTGTGTTATTTTCTTAAATAGTAATAATAAGCAATTTTAAAAGAACATAGGTAACGTTATTCATAAGATGCACTCGTACGAGACTTGAAGCACTCTATGCTGTTTATAAGATTTTTCACAAGGAAAACGAAGTGCTGCGTTACTAACTTCGATAAAAAGAAACAGAAATTAGAAATACAAACTTAATTGCGCTTAGGTATATATATAAATATCTGGTCTTTTTTTAGATCGATATAAACGCAAAAAAAGCAACCTGACGTTTAGGTTATGTTAGGTTCTATTCACGAGTTTTGCGGCATATATCTTTAAATTAAAAAATATTAGTTTGTTATTATTAAAAAAAAATCATGACTAAATGAAATCAACATGAATAATTACATGTAGTTCTTGTGAGTTTGATAACCGGTCGTGGGACTGATCAATAATTATATTTTAACAATCTTTATTTCTCCGCTCTGGTAAGATAAATTTTGTCAAAAATTTCGAATTTGGAGAGAAAGCGGTGAACAGTGTCTTTCCACCAGTCAAACTGCATGTACACCATGTAGGAAATAAAGCGTAAAGATGTATTACAATTTTATTAACTTGTGAAGCACACTAATTTATCTCAATGATAAAAAAAAGTTTTAACTATAGTTATAAAAAATCCAGTCACCCGCCACTTTGCAAATAAAACAATATCGATAACATCTGGAAACATCCCTAGCCACATTCATGGGCAGGGTTCTTGGGGCGTTGAACCCTTGAGGCAGACGAAGCTTTTCGCCACTCGCCCTACTTGCCGCCCGCCTAAAGTATGTCTATATCTAATTGTATAATAGACGACAATACGAAATTATAACAAAATACTAATTTTGCATAATGTAATAAAATGGCCGAAGCAAATAGTACGAAAGTTGTTTCTTATATCAACAGAAATTGATAAAAGGCGGAACAATTATAAATTCTCGACGGTTATTCATTACTGATTTCATGTTTCCACTTGAGGATGTAACACTACAGGATGTTTTAAAAACTTAAGTGATGTCAGCCGCCAAAAATCCGTGCTTAAGAGCTTTCTTGATGCCAAGCCCTCTGTCAAAATGATACTTGCGTAGGGAGCCTTATTAGGCACAAAAGGTACTCACCTAATAAAACGCATACATTCATAAGGAAAGGTTTTTTTAACAATAAAGAAAGAAACAAAACATTACTTGTATTATTTTGTAAAATTATGATATGATAAACTTAAAAACATGTTTTATATGTAATTTTAAATCGCAGTACAATACAAAACCCATTTTCAATTTCAACTAATAGTTCCTGAGATATTAGCAGATTCCTTTCCCACCACTCCGCACATGTTGCGAACACAGCCAATATTTTTTTATCGTGCCTGAAAGGTGTGTCGAGTTAATGTGTATAGGTATCTAATCTCCTAATAGCGTTTATATAACTATAATTATATAGGAAACCTCATTTTCGAAATCATTACACATTTTTGTACAATCATTCATTAAAAAACAAACAACACCAAAACCAAAAATTACACTCTTTTATTCTTCACTAAATAGTATCTACTAGAACATTGCATTTTTTGCTAGTTTTTTTTTATGGTAGTACATGGACATTATTTTTTCATTATTACATTTCATAAAGTTGCGATTTGTTGATAATTAATATAATAAAATATTTTTTAAATTCGAATTTGAATATCACTGGTGTTATTTATGCTAAGGTTCCTTTTTTTTATAAAGAATTTACCCCACTACATATTTTTTGATTCTTAATAACTTTCTAGTGTGACTACTGGAAGGCACATCCTATCTTATTTCACATTTCTACTAAAGCCTATAAAGTAAATCTTATAAATAAGCACATGAGCTTATCTTTAGATCTAATTAGTAATAAAAATTAGAAACATGTCCCAGCAACAGGTAAACTTTACCGACAAATAAAACAAACAGGTTTTAGCTATAAGGTGATTATCTCGGATAGCAGGTTAGCTCCGCTCTCGTAAGGAATTACAACAAACGCGTAATGGCCGTGTCGTAACCACGACAATACCGACACTTTCTTATGAAGCTGGCCGCGGACATTATGTTTTATTATATGAGAACTCTTAAACAGTCGAATATTGATTCATTAAATTATAACATTCGGATTAACTTATTGTATAACTAATTCTTAAGCATAATAAAGTTATAGAAAATTATAATAAAAAATATAAAATTTATATCATCAATGTAACATAGATTTTCTTGCCAAGAAATATTTACGTATGTTTTATGTTAAAAAAATCTAAAATTATTATTATATATTTTAAATTTTTTAATAAACTAAGAGGTATCAGTAAATACAAATTGAATCAAATTATTTTCACCATATTATATCACTTACGTAAACCGGGTTACTTCCACATAGTATCTCAATCAACGTATCATTAAAAATCAATAAAGTATTTAATAGAACTCATAGTGTCTTAATATATCATATCTATGACATATTAAGAAAGTACCGTAGTGCCATTAAACTATAACTATATTAAAGGTTATTTGTTCATCAATCAACTTCGACAGCTAAGTTATTTTGATAGTGTTTATTTGAATATATCATTCTTTTCTTTTTTTTTCAGCTTCTCGCTGTATCTCGCACACGGCAGGTTAGACAGAAGGCACCTAGAGTTAAACCACTCTGTTTGCCACTTTTCGCCGTGTTTGCCTGGACCGAACCAGAGCGAAGAAATGAAAATATTAATGTAAATTAATATTACACTTCCTCGAGTGGGGATCGAATCCACAACCAGTCAATTTTACAGTTTGTGCCTCAGCGCCACGACCGGCCTTTACTATGTTCAAATGTAATAAATTTAGCCCATTAAATACTCCCTAAAAAAAAACAGATATAAAAAAAACCACCCAGGTCGTTCTATCCCTTCAAACCAGAAATACGCACAGCGCATTGCATTACAACAAGTATGAGGTGCATACGTAATGCAGTGTTTGACGTTTGACATGCGACGCGCAAAGAGTAACTGTTGTGTCGCATATGTATATGGACCGCGGTTAAATAGTTCCGTAGATATTACAACATTGTAATACATACACACATGGTAAATATATGTATCTGGGCGACGTGAAAATTGCAAACATGTGTTATGTATTTTAAATAGAAGCCCTACGGCGAAAGTGAACGAATGTGTTACATTAATTTACAAAGTTAATGTTTGTGTACCAAACTCCGAACGAATTAACTTCTATCTAATTTGTATTAGATATGGATATTGATAACTGAATCACGTCCAATTAATGTATTTAATTAAATAGATAGCAAAAGAAATGTTAGCCGTCGTGGCGCAGCAGCACAGCGTCTCACCTACAGTCCGACGTTGTGCTGCATGCGGATTGTCTCGCAAATTGGATGGCAGGTAGGAAACAGAGTGTAGTAGCACTAGGTTCTATCTTTCGTGTGCCACACTATAAAAACCGTACAAACGCGAGTGGGGTCCGCCCGCCAAGTGTTCCGTACAAAAATTGGAGGCCTCGAGCTTTTTCTGATATTCAGAATAATATAGCCAGATCCCATTCATCTGATACTTACTTGAACTACCAGAATCAATACCAAATTTTGCGCCCCTTTTAAGGCTATTATTTTTTTTCCTAAACTAGTACTATCTGTAGTTGTTAACTGCAAAATTTAATAATTCTAAGTTAACCGGAAGTACACTCTTACATTTGATTCTCTTTATAGTGTCGAAATACGCGTTTTTTACTATATTATACGGCCATATTTTTTTGTAAATGTAGAAATACTTTTTTTTCGAAAATCATTATGTGGTTCGAAATTCAACTCGATATATCCAAACGTACCTAAAATAAAAGGCTCTTGACAGACAGACAGACAGCAAGACAGACGACAAAGTGGTCTTATAAGGGTTCCTTTTTTCCTTAAAAGGTACGGAAATCCAAAAATTAAAAAGATATGGTCATGTAAATAAACTCAATCGATTCAAATCGTTCTTATTTTAGAATATTATTTTAATATGTAGTATTGACCAATAATTTTACAATAGATCACTTTTACCAGAAATGTGAGCCTCTATATTTAAAACGAATTGATAATGTTAATGAATGCTAGTTTGTTCTCTATCGGTGTGAACAGTGAGGAACGAGACTAATCGCCCGTACGTACGTGACTTGAGAACAGCGCATCATTCTAACCGACAAAGCTAATGAGAACACGCCGACAAAGTTCATCACCACACCTGCATATAAGAGCTAACGTACGTATACTCTACCGCTAAAATAAAAAAAATGCAACAATATTTTAACAAAAATATATAAGCCTTATTGTCAAAAATTATTATTTATTATATAGTTGAATAATGTCGTGCAAGAAAGTCAAATTGCGGTGGCGAAAAACGATGTTGTAAGCAAATTACACATAAGCCTTGTTAAGATACATTGTTCTTGATTTCAGTTGTTCATAAGAATAATTGCAAAACTAAAAAAAAGTGAATGCCCACTAGTCAGCATGATGGGTGCAACAATAAGTATCAAGTACCTCGTGACACAGATGCAGTACGTCATAGGGATCGAATGACATGCCCACGAGGTATGAAAGCACCTGGTCTACGTTCTTTTGTTTCACTCGCGTTAATAGCACGTGCACTAAATGACAACTAGCCATGGTGAAACGTACGCCCTTATGAATATGCATTGCCATAATTATAAACGCTAGGACACTTTCGATCGTAAAATGAAGCCTGACCCAATACGAGGACTGACCAGATCTGGATTGTCAGAGATGAAAAAAAATATTTAAACAAGTCCCGCTGAGTTTCGTCCGCCGATTCTCCTCTGGTCTGCGATATTAACTTTAGCCAAATGGTGGCAAAATATTTGACATTCAAAAAATGAAGTATGTAACTTCTTTTTTTTTATATTTAATATCCTAATTTTGCGATGTCAGGCGTAAAATAATCTGCCAGCGTCACGTATAGTAGAAAAAACACGAATGATATAAAGCAGTAAATTTTGAAAGATATTATGAATTATAGATATGGAAGTGGATGAACTGGTTTAAACACTAAAACAAACAAACAGTAACTTTTTATTGTGAATTAAATTATTTGACTTTGACTTTTATGTGAATGTTTCTTTTGCTTCATATGTATACCATTTTCATAGATGACGAGCTTCTCTTGTATAGCTGGTGCTGTTTTACGAGTTCTCGCGTCGCACATCGCGAGCACGTATGCGCACCGAACCACACTGGATTGAATGGTTCACGCAGAAGCCGGGCAACGTGTCACGGCCACCTAACAGGATTACCTGTTCCACTGCGCAGGTAAACTAAACCTTAGATATGGGCCAGAAATGCTTTAACCGGCTTATGATATTTCTCGGATTATGAGCAGACAAGCTTTATCCCACTCGACCTTTAAAGACGCTTAGGTTCAGGTTACACTTGGGATGTTCGATATATTATATTAAGAGAAATGTTGTTTCTATGTTTGTTAATTTTTTATAGATAAATGATGAATCTTAAAAAAATATATAACCATTTTATATAGTACCTACATAATTCATATGAGAAGATAAAACAAAGTAGCGTAAGGTCTAATTTGATGTTTTATTATTAAATATAAACAATCTTATGTATATGCAACTTCAGGACAATCACAAGCATAAGTTAATAGTTAATTATTTTTATTAGAAGGTACCGAAGTTATGATTTATCAAATATTTTAATGCCACTATCGTCTTTATTGTCTGTTTAACAATGCTAGAGCTACTGTTAGAGTCTATTAGAGCCCTTTTAGTAAAAAAATGTCAGGACTAGAGAAGTTCATAGGGAAGCATTATATGTCCTATGGTCTACTATGACAACGTGGTCTATTATAATTCCAAATTCGCAAGTGTCCAAAGTATCTGATGACTATTATATATGTTGCTCCTACTATTCTTAACTGAGGCTGTAGCCCCGTGGGGGATAGCAGTTCATTAAGCACCGAAGTAACTCTTATCCTAGGTGAGGTGCAAGAAAAAAACGTTCATTAGTTAGTTCCTGAGATAAGCGCGTTTAAACAAACAAACTCTGCAGCTATACGATATAACTATTAATATGATATTAATAAGATATTTGTCGGAGCAATAAGAATTATTATTCATATATATTAATATAGGTACTCATACATCACTTTAAACAATAAAATATATTAAAACAAAACAAATACAAAAAATAATCCGCAAATCGTTAAACAATAAATATTTTAATACGATTGGACGGTTGTCGTAAACTAAGGAGTTGCACAATCAAACTGTAATCGAACATTGAAGAATTCCATTGATTCATACATTTGTTATCTAAATCAGTTTCTTGTTTCAATTGCATGTTTACAAAGGAGTCGTGACACACGGCTGTACACTTTGATTGACGTTTCGTGTAATAAATATAATTTATGAATAAGACAAATTAGTTCATACGCCCATTTAATTAATGACGTTACTTAATGCGTGAAAACAATTAAGTAAGTTAACTAGTTTGAATAATTACTTTATAAATCGTAATCGTAATGTTCGAAGCTGATGCTTTAAAATGAAAATATGAAGTTATAACGAACATTTCATTTATTACATTTATTTTGGAACATATAAAAAAGGCTACGTTTATTTGTGCAACAAAAGCCGATTACTGATATAAAACCGTATTATATAACTCTATATTAATTTGTTTTTCTATTTAAGAATTATGATAGACTATCAATGTGAAATGTATAGTAAAATATATCCTCATGCTTACATGAGGGTCTTTGTTTTGCAATAATTTAACGAATAAATGAAAAGATAAATGCGCAATTATTAAGTCCTAAAATTATATTACGAAAACTGCTACAATTTCCAATTTTTCCTTATTTTTTAACTATAAAGGTTAATCGCTAAATTTAAATAGTGCAATTATATAATAACAAATATTAATAATTATGTAAAATATAATTGTAACATTTAAAACAAAGCAATATTATGATAACAAATTCTTTGGAAATCTTCCATACAGTCTTCCATTTATAAATTAAATTATTGTTAGTCATTTCAATTATTATCAATGTTAATTTACTTATTATTACAAAAAAAATGACTTACCAGTGATATAAACTTTAAATAAAAATATTAGCTGAGTACTTTAACGTTCACTAAACGATTATTTTAAGTCACGTGGTAGTAATAAATAGAAAGATATGCGTCTATTAAAATTTGTAACGTCTATTTTTTGCGTTTTCTAGTAACAAACAGCACCGAGGTCCAAGATCGCTATGTTTCATACTGCTCCGCTTGATTGATAAACAAAACTTCCGCTTTAGCAGCGCGCGCAATCTTGTGTTGCCATAAAACTAAATCCTCCAGACCGTACCGTCCGTCCGTGGTACTGTACTCTGTATGGACTTATAAAAATAAAATTTGGATATTTAAAATAAAGAAAAAATTATGTTTCTTTATATTTATATTTTGTTGTACCTTACTTTATTGTAAGTTTGAAATTTCTTAATTTTTTTTTCACATTTTTTTACTCTGTCAAAATTCTCTACCTCTGTAGACAATTTATGACAGCGGTGACATTGCTGTCAATATCGCCGATCGCCAGGGTTCCGAAAAAAAGACTTTTTGTTGTATTCATTATTTCTGGTGGCCCTTTAAAATAATTGAAAAATGGGCTATAAATTTTTAAAATTTGCATCAACTTCTATGAGGGTGAGAGTTTTGTATCTTTTCGTTTTCATGTTTTTATTGATCTACATTTATACAAGTTATGCAACCTTACGCATATGCAAGTACGTAGCCAAAAGTTTTAATTTAATTATTGTACAAATTATTATAGGTACTTTCTATTTATAGTTTAATTAAAATAATAAAAAATCTTTATTTTATATAATGAATTTATTTTATGCAACTTAATTATCTTCGTTGACCTTCAACATGTGACCGACTGTCAAATCAACAGATAATTAATGTACTATTTAATTTTTATTTACTGATATACAGAAAAATACTGACTTCAAAATGATGAGGTAGAGATATTAATAAAAATATTTTTTTAGAGTGGTACAGTTAGAATTGGAGTCAGACAGTATGCAACCTCACATGATGCTGATCTTGTAGTCATTGGTTCGGGCCCTGGCGGATATGTAGCTGCAATAAAAGCAGCACAACTGGGATTAAAGGTAAATATTTATTATTTATTGAATATTTTTTTAGCTTCATTTTTTAATACAGCATATATTACACATGTAAAAGGGTAGTCTGAGAGAAACTAGTGTTAAGACTCAGTTCCCCACTTTCTGCTGAATTTTGAAAGCATGCTGAGTGGTGTTGGTGGAACTGCATGCTGTGCTTTGCCACCAGAGTAAAGCAATTAAAATATTTCCCATTTCCTTGCATGGAGATCAAACCCACAACCAGTTTTGTTTACAGTGACATGCTTGAGCCCCTGTGCCATAACTGGCCTCACTTATTAAATTTACATCTTAAAAAGTTCATGAAACTGAGCTTTTGAATTTCATCTCTATAGTAAAGAAAAACCATTAGTTAGTTAGACCTCTATAAAAAGAAATATTATGCAAAGACATATTTCTGTATAATTCTATGTTATTTGTAAATATTTTTGTAGTCTGTTGAAGCTGTTGTAGCATTGTGAGCTAGCATCTGAGTTTATAAAAAAATGTTTTGGGTTCAATTCCAACTAGTGGAAATGAATTATTTTTATTTCCACCCTCTGGTAAGTAGACAAGGCAAATTTTTGGTTAATATACAATTTTATGGACAGTGGGGAACTGAGTGCCATAGCACAAGTTACTATACCTTTTCCCCCTTTATGTAGTAATGATTTTTGTTGTATTTATAGACTATCTCAGTGGAAAAAGACCCAAGCTTAGGCGGAACTTGCCTAAATGTAGGATGTATTCCATCAAAGGCCCTCCTCCATAACTCTCATTTATACCACATGGCCAAACATGACTTCAAACATAGAGGCATTGATGTGGGTGAAGTCAAATTTGACTTTGAAGCAATGATGGCTTATAAAGCCAATGCCGTTAAAGGCCTGACTGGTGGAATTGCTATGCTGTTCAATAAAAACAAGGTATTTTGATCCATTAATTATATTTTTTTTTCTTTCAGCGTTGTGTTTAGTTTTGTATATAACCTACCTTTAGGCAGAGAGGACGGAAAACACATAATGTTTTTCTTTTGTAGACAGAAAATTTAAATAAGTTGTTTCTTATAATAAATATTTAAGTGACAAAAGTGACAAATCTGTTTTTTTTTGTAATTCTGTAAATAGCTTGATATTATTTGTATAGGTACAACTAGTGCGCGGTGTAGGGTCAGTTGTAGCCCCCAACAAAGTTGAAGTACAAGGAGAGAAAGGAGTGGAAACTATCAACGCTAAAAATATCTTAATTGCAACTGGATCTGAAGTGACACCATTCCCAGGAGTTACAGTAAGAAATTTATTTTGTGTATACCAAAATATTGTTGGCTTCTTTCTCATTAATATTCTGTATATATCTTAGAGGCCGTCAAGAATTACGTAAGCACTAGGGGGGCGGGGGTTCTTGAGTTTGCTTATTTTTGATATTGGAGGGGTAGAGCTTATTAAAATAAACCACGAAACACGTTCAATGAAATATTTTTAAGAGGATTGATTATTTTTGATGACATAGGGGAGGGTATTTGAGTATTTTTCAGTTCATTGTTATAAGTTGCCCTCTCAACGCCTTTTAATCCCTGTTATCGTATGAATGTTGTTAAACCTTATTTATGTTGGATAATATCTATGTGTCAGCAATCCTTTATCCTCTGATGAAGTGTCTGATGTTCATAGATCAAATTCATATAATCTTAAACTGAACTGAACCCGCGCAGCATTAATAAGATGTTGCTATTAGAGGCCAGTCGTGGCGCAGTGCCACTCAATGCAATGCCTCCAGAATTCGGCAGAAAGGGGGGAATGGAGTGTCTTAACACTAGGTTCCCTCTGCCTACCCTGCTGTGTGCGGGATACAGCGTGAAGCTGATTTAAAAAAAAAAAAATTAAATTAGCTTCACGCTGTATCCCGCACACAGCAGGTTAGGCAGAGGGAACCTAGTGCTAAGACACTCCGTTCCCCATCTCCTCGAGTGGGGATCGAACCCACAACCAGTCGATTTAACAGTCACACTTCGTGCCGCTGTGCCACGGCTGGCCTCTGTGAAGCTGATTTAATTTAATTTTTTAATTACATATAAGATTAACCTTACAACGTAACATTTTTATAATTTTTCTAAAATATCTTGAATTTAACACACATTTTTTTTTTCAGTTTGACGAACAACAAATAATAACATCAACTGGTGCTCTTTCCCTATCTAAGGTGCCTAAGAAAATGTTAGTAATAGGTGCTGGTGTGATTGGTCTTGAATTAGGCTCTGTTTATCAGAGGCTCGGAGCCGAAGTTATCGCCATTGAATTCCTTGAAAGTATAGGAGGTACATAAGTGTTTTTTTTTACATTTTTATATTATAGATGTTGTCCTTTTTAATAAATTAGGATGTAAAAGATGTATAGAAATAACATGTGTTGAAATTTTGGACTTTGGGCACTCTAACCACCGGGGGACGCAAGGGTACAAGCGTGCTGCTGTAAAGACGGCAGGCTGTGTTTGTTCTAAATATATATTTTCCTTTTCTTGCTCTGGTAACGAGGCAAAGCGCGGCGTTGAAATCCGCGACCCAAACACTCAAGAATTCAGCAAAAAGTAAAGAACAGAATTGTCTTAATGAACACAGATTGTCTTACCACTTGGTTTCCAGGTATAAAAATTATATATTTATTTTTTTGTAAACATCATCAGGTATTGGCATAGATGGGGAAGTATCGAAAACTTTACAGAAGATTTTGACTAAACAAGGTATGAAATTCAAACTCGGCACTAAAGTAACTGCTGTTAAGAAGGAAGGTGGTGTTGTAAAGATAGAAGTTGAAGCTGCGAAAGGAGGAAATAAGGAGACTGTAAGTTTGTCTTTTTTTTTAAAGCTTCACACTTTATATGTATATAATATGGTTTGTTGCCCGAGTGGATATTGAACCTACACCTATCTCCTTTGTAGTCAGACGCTGTGGCGCGGCGACGGCTTATAATAATTCAATGCTATTATTGTGCAAAGTAGTAACTATTAAAGAATTGGTTAAAATCTAAATTAAAATATATTAGAGTTATAAAATCAGGAACACAATTGTGTGACTGTAACCGCACCTGACTTTAAACGAATTTATTGTAAGTTCGAGTCCAACTCGAGTGAAAAAATATTTTTATTTCCTTGCTCTGATAAGATAAAAAGACAAAGTATGGCGTTAAGTTTTGGACACGCAACATGCAATGTCTCAAAAATTGAACAGTGCGTGAGAAAAGAACGGGAACGGAAGTTTCTTAATAATGAACGGAGTGTATTAGCACTTTCCTTTCCAGGTTCCTTCTGCCTATGCCGTTATGCGTGGTTTTTAATATATATTGGATTCCAATATTCCCATTTATACGCCACCTACACCATACTCGCTGTACTAGTGTACAGCGCCTGTATATGCCATGATTGTGCTCGTCATTTCTGTGTCTTTGCAAGATAAAACGCAGCACTTAGTTCCGCTAATCAAGACGTAATGTCTAGATAAAATAGAGTGTCGTTAAAACACTTAGGTTCACTCTACCTAACTATATATAGGGTCTTGAAGCAAAAAAATTCCAGAAGAAAATTTCCAGATCATTTTTACATATCTTACTCGATATCCTTAATTTTAATATAAAGATAATATAATTTAGAACATTGGTAAAGCTTTGTGTCGTGATTCGTTTATCGCTTTGATAACGTATCTTAAGTTATGTTAAATATAAACATGTAATATACAAGATTTGTACAAGATACAATTTATTATGTTTCTTTAAATGTTTTTTTTTCGCATATACTATGGAACCTAATGTTAAGATATTCCGTTCCCTACGCAGAGCCTAATTTTCGAGACATTTCGTGTTGAGTACCAGAACTCAACGTCGCACTTTGTCTTGTTTCATGAGCGAAATAATTAAAAATAAATAATTTCCACTAGTGGGCACCGAACCTACAATTAATGTTGCGATTAATAAAAATTAATTAATTAATTAAATTAATTCGTAATGACAGTAAACTTTTCTTTTGAACTTAGCTGAATAATAACGGATAAACATTAGTATTTAACGTTTTCTCGCTATTGTAATGTAATCTCATTTTCAGAATAATACAGAAAGTATTTGTGACAACGTTCGCGTTTACAGTCGCTCGCTCGTGCCCCTGAGTCACGACGGCCGACAGAGTTGTGGCTGAGGGGCACAAAGTGTAACTGTATAATCGACTGGTTGTGGATTCGATCCCAACTCGAGGAAATGAAATATTTAATATTTTTATTTCCTCGCTCTGGCGTCGAGGTACTCAATGCCTTCAGAACTCAGCGGAAAGTGGGGAACGATGTATCGTCTAGGTTCCCTCTGCCTACCCTGCTGTGTGTGGGATACAGCGTGAAGATGATTTAAATAAAAATAAGGTCTAAATACTTAGTATTGTATTATTTCCTCACTTCTATTCACTTTTGATTTTCAGCTTGATTGCGATGTAGTGTTAATCTCGGTCGGTCGCAGGCCCTACACCAAAGGGCTTGGTTTAGAGAAAGTGGGCATCGCTTTGGACGACAGGGGCCGCATTCCTGTCAACAATAAGTTCCAGACTACCATACCTGGGTAAATATTCATAATTTAATAATTATTAATGTGTTGTAGTTAAAAGTATGAATAATACAAGAAAAACTAAATATTTTGAAACATAATTATAAAAATGTACTTATAGAGATGCTAACAAAGAAAAATAAATTTGAACTTAACTGGATAATAACGGATGGCTTTATTATTAGCTAGAGCGCTTAGACGGTTTCCTTGAGGCGCAGGTTCGAGTTCCGCTAAGCTACTACTATTTTATATGTCCTACGCCGAGAAATAAAATTTTCGAAGACTTTTGAATTTGTAAAAAAAATATAGTAATATTACCAAAAGGGATGCTAAACGACTTAAAATATTAATTTGTTAGTCGTAAATGTTACATTCTTAGTTAATATTTTTTTCTAGAATCTACGCCATCGGTGACGTTATCCACGGGCCCATGCTCGCGCACAAGGCGGAGGATGAAGGCATTGTGTGTGTTGAAGGAATTAAGGTAATGTTTACTAACATGCGTATATATATATATCGCGGTTTTTGCAGTCGCCATTCTCGCTCTGGCAAAAATAAATCCAATACGTAGTATTTTGAATTCTGGTCGAAAACGCAGAACTAAGATATTCGGTACCAAATTATCTGAATCCAATCAAATATATCATCCTACCTTGCGGGAAATAGCGAGAATGTATTTCTAGACGGAAAGATGTACGTAAAAAAAAAAAGTTCAATTAAAACAATTCCTTTTAGTTTTTATTATATTATATTTTTTACTAGCCTATTATAATGTGGCGATAAGAAATAATATTCATTCAAATGGTTTAATGTCAGGGTATGCCGGTACATTTCAACTACGACGCCATTCCATCTGTAATCTACACCTCACCTGAAGTCGGCTGGGTCGGAAAAACTGAAGAGGATCTCAAGAAGGAGGTTACTATATAATAAATATTATTTATTAAACCCAGGTTCTACGTTCCCAGGTTCCCTCTGCCTATACTGTGGGATACAGCGTAGTAAAGCCGTAGCGGTGAAAAGAAAATAATAATAATGTGCATGCGACGTTGAGTCGTCGAAGGTGACATCGAATCAAAATAAGCATGACGTTGAGTGCCATCACTCTAATGTCTAGGAAATTGGGCGGGAGTTGAGTGCGGGGTACTGTGTGGATCTAAAAAAATAGAAAAAGTCACTAGAAGTAGGTAGACTACGGGTACAGACTACCCGTGACCACGGACTCCTGTAGTGTTCGAAACGTCGGATTTCCAAAAAAAAATATAATCTAAATACATATATGGTATTAACTCTGTGAAAAAGTGTTATTTAAAATGTGTAATATTTTTTATTATATTGTTTTGCAGGGTAGGGCGTACAAAGTGGGTAAATTCCCATTCATGGCGAACTCCCGAGCGAAGACAAACGGTGAGCCCGAAGGCTTTGTCAAAGTTCTGGCCGACAAAGCCACTGACATCATCCTCGGCACACACATTATTGGACCCGTAAGTTAAAACAACATTTTTTTTCATGTTATGTCTTTTAATTAAATATTTTGATTAATTAAATGTATCCCGTAATTTTTTAACGTTTTTCAGGGTGGTGGTGAACTGATCAACGAGGCGGTGTTGGCGCAGGAGTACGGCGCGGCCGCAGAAGATGTCGCGAGAGTTTGTCACGCACATCCCGTGAGTACACTGTTATTGGATTCTTTCACAATAGCTGACCCGATTGTAGTCTTTCGTGTTTTTTTATTAAAAAAGTGTTTTTAAAAAATATTGAAAAAGTTACCGACAATTTAAAACTTGTTAAAAATATTTCATAAATAAGTTTAATTTTAAAAATATTATATAAATTACCTATTTATTATATTGATATAGGGATTGTGCATTTTATGGCGTTTACATAACGGCAGTAGTAGTCTTTAAGTGGAAATGTATATAAAATTTACAAACTTTACACTAATTTTAAAATATTTTTGTAAGATTTAATTGATTTTGTTTAATTACAAATATTAATGTTACGGGAGAAATAGCGAACTGCTATTTCTTATAATTTCGTGAGCAACTAAGAAAATATACATATAGACAATTTATTAGTAACAACAACAAAAACAGGTAAAAACAACCAAAGACGAGTTTACATCATATATATTTTTTCCTGTTTACAGACATGTGCCGAAGCGTTGCGAGAAGCAAACTTAGCGGCGTACATCGGCAAACCCATCAACTTCTAACTTAGAATATATATATATATATATAATATTTATTTATATGTACAAATAATTTACGATTTAGAGACCCTTTCACCATTTTAAGAAAACTTGTATGAATCTATGTGAAATTGGGTATTAAATAAACATAATTATATATGTTAAGATGATCCGAATCAATGTTTTGTTAATATTTAACGATTTTTTTTCGTAGTGTTGTTATTTCATTCCGATTCGTTTCTCAACATCTGCATTTACTTAACGTAAATGTTGTGAATAATTGTGTATTTATTTAATTTGTAAATAATAGTTTTACAGAATAAACACCGCTATGTTGTCTTTTGTGTTTTTCTTTAAATTAAACACCATTGATTTTTTTATGTCTTTATTTCCAATTCTTATGTCATTTTATATTATTACTCAAAACTTTACATATATATGTTAATTGTATCTCTAAAGGTGTATTACAAGAATTCCTGCACTAATTTATGATTAATAAATTTTATTTGGCTAGTTGATGGTGTGGATATTGAATCCACTAATCGAAATAAATAATATCAAACGTTGATACACAATTATGTTTAAATGACACACATTACACTTGTAATAATAGTTTTTTTTGGATGAAGCAATTCAAGTGACAATCATTCTATTACACATACAAAAATAAAAAATCTATATAAAAATAAGATATTATTTATATTTACAAAGACAATAATAAAACATTTAACTACTTACAAGAAAGCAATAGACGGAACCCGTTTATGAATAAGGCAAGAAAATAACGAAACTCCATAAATAATATTTGGTGTGGCAAAAATTATATAAAATTCGAAATATTTAATTGAATTGTAAATCTGCGGACGGCAATTACATACACAAATAAAGCATTTAAATTCGGTGTTCAAAAAATATCTACTATGACTAGACAGGATAACGGGATATAAAAAAAGTTAGTAATAATAAAAATAGTAATTAAAACAACTACAAAATGGGAACAAATTGATTTTACAACAAGTAGAAATACAAAATATGTAGTTGATTAAAAGTGATAAATATTTATATATGGTACTTAATCTACAACGAAAACTACAAATAAATATAACAATATAAAATGGCAACTCATCTTTAACAATGGCAATATAGATTAACAACTAAAACATGGCATTGTGGATATACACTGCTGTATTAACTTGATTTGAAACGACCTTAATTATTATACTTAAAAATATTTTTTTAAGAGAGCAATGTGTTATTAAGATAGAAGGATGTAAAGTTTTTTTAGATTTTGTTTGATTAAGAATATTCTTATAACCATTTGTTACACACCAAGAGAACGTGAAAGTATCCTTAAAACATGACTTTTCATTGAATTAAATGAAACTTCAGAAACTTAAGTAATGAAAAATAATAAAAAATCATAAACTAAAAACAATTAAATTTTTATATAACACTCTTTTCAGTAATATTATTCTTTATATTGCATGCAACTTATGTAACAACAAACAATTATAGTGACATGTCGTAGTAAATATTTTTTTAATCGAAAAAAGTTGTGGTTAATTTTTAGCAAGAATCGTGACTTACAGACCAGAAAGTTACAGTTTATATTTCTTTTCGTATTCGAATACATACAAGACTTATTTAAATTGATATGAATCAATATGTTGAAAATATGATCAATACTACTAATCCGCTCAATTAACTCTTGTCAATTTTTATTCCACGATCGATGTCTTAGCAAACATTTGAAATATAATCCTTCAAATATCGTGGTAGTATCAGCCCCACGTGTCTAATATTTCGCTGCACATGTTCAAATAGAATTTTGGAGACAAAATGTCACTGTATTCCGCACAATCGTTGGAATACATGATGGCGGCCGCCATTGTATTCGCATTGCTCTCCATATATTTACGTAAAACCGTTTCTAATTCTTCTACAAGCAAATTGTTTTCAATGTAAAAATCTTTCGCATATTGGAAACATTTTTCCCATAGCGAACTGTCAATTGGGAAAATACTGATCGCTTTATCTATAATTTGTGCCGCTTTTAGAGATAAATCGATGTGTGGAATATTTACTATCGATTTAGGTATTATTTGTTTAGTGGTGTATTTCAATTCGTCACAGCAGCACGGTATCGATATGTATATATTAGAATCGATTGTCGGATAAACCTCTTCATTTAAAATAGATAAAGATATATCTTTAATACGTTTAGACATTAAGTTCGTTATGACGATTTTAAGTTCATCCTTTTTGCGCGAAGGATCCACGTCGTCGCTATCTTGGTGGGTTACATAGAATTGATCTTCTTGAACTCCATGTTTAAGATTATCTAGCATTAATTTTAGACAATCAGAATACATTTTTCTGTGGTAGGCCAATTTGGCCGCCATGTTCAAATTTCCGGATAAATCTTCTTCGTTGATCCACGGTTTTAATAGTAATATTATGTCATCCGCCCAAGACTTCTTTTTAAAGTCAGCGAGTGTATTTAAAGGATTCAGTCGAGGTTCAATTGGTTTTCTCTCGATGCCGTCAATATCGAATGGAAACATGATATGAATCGAGTCCACAGGATGGAATACGAATTTGTTGTTACTTCGACTCGCTGGTATTTTTATCACACGTTTCGTCGTCTTCATCATTATAACGCGGTTGTTTGGTTTCTCCTTTTCATTGTTAGTCTGTATTTCAAAAAAAAAATAATATACTATTATTTATTATATGTATTATACTACATTAACTGCAACGATGTATTTTCATTAATGCTGTCTTGGCTTTAGTCAAGATGTCAAATATTCTTTTGAGTCAATTTTAAATTTAAATTAACAATAGAATTTTATTTCATTACTATTTAATTTGTTTCTTTGTATTTTTTTGTACATTTACATTTTAGTATTAGTATCGAAAGTAGATTATGAGAAGAGTAAATCAGGCTAATAAAAACAATATAAATATTTACATTTAAATTTAAATTCACAGCCTCAGTGGAAGCAGCTAAGATAGTGTTATCTACGCCGTGACCACATATTGGTAAAATAACAAAAAAAAAAAAACATTTATTATTTTAGCCTTACGTTTTTCACGCATTTGGCCCCGGGATGGTGCATAAGTTTTCTAGGTTAAATCACCGTATAATCCACTCAATTTTTTCCAATTATTAATGGCTTTGTTTATTGCGTAGCGGAATTCAATGCTTTTTTGACGAAGAGATAAGTGACCAATTTAAATGTAATCATTCATTAAGAGAATCGAACTCACAATCATTGCGGTATACACGCTGTCCTGTTGTACCACAAACTCAAATAAAATATATACCTGCAAATGCATGTTTCCTGTAGCAAAAATCCTTCCATCATCATCTATAAATATAGTGAAGTCTCCACCACAGGCGATAAGGGCTTTAGTTTTCATATTAGCAATTTCTTTATCTGGTGACTTATTGCCTTTGTCCGGTTGTGTGTCTATTTTTAGTTTTACTTCTGTTGGTATTTGCACTTGCTTACGATCACCACTTCCTAAAAACGATATATATTCTTATATATGGTATAAGAATGGTTAAATTAAAAAAGTTTATATCTTATAACCATTTTTAAAATCATATTAAATTAAAAATAGCTCCTGTTTCACAGCTGAAGTATCTAATTATGCTGCATAGCTACGTACATATAAAAATATTTACCCAGTTGTCCATCGAAATTTAGCCCCCACGAGTAAACAGTCCCTGCGTTGTTCACAATACAAGAATGATGCCAACCTGCCGATATCTGTTAAAAATACAGTTAAATATATTAAATATATTAGTGACGTCATCGTAGAGCAGTGACAAAAGCATTCTAATGTAAACGTGATGCTTGTGGGTACAATTTCCCATTCAGGAGATATAGAAATATTGAATATTTTCATTTACTTGCATTGGTTAAGTCATGCCAATTTACACAGTGCCTCGAGAATTCGACGAAAAGTAGGAATATGGTTTGTCTCCGACATTAAAATTTTTAGTTTTCTCTACCCTGCTAATATGCGAGATACAGCGTGAAGCTAGAAAAGTATAGTATAGTGTGTAGACCTGCGCGACGGCGCCGGTCACGCGGGCGAGGTCGACGCGGCGCGGCGCGAGGTGCGCGTCGGGCGCGGGCGCGGCGGGCGCGGCGGGCGCGGGCGCGGCGCGCGGCGGGCTGGCGGGGCGCCGCGCCTGCGCCGCGCGCACCTGCTGCGGGCTCGCGCCCCAGCAGTACACCTGCCCCTTGGATGTCAGCGCTAGCTGGAAACGTATGGATCAATGTTACATCAAGCGAATTTAATCAGCTTTTGACCCCTCTCCCAGCGAATTTTTATGATGATTATTCGTCTCAAGTTGAATATTTGACGTCACATATTTTGCTCCTGTGAACTGAGAATTCATTAAGATAAAACGACAGTCCCAAAATCGCATTTTTATATTATTGTTTGAATTGTGATGTCATAAAACTTAGAACCCTACCCCTTGTTAGAAAATGTCACTCATTTACTTTTTATCTTTTGACCTGACATTAATCCTGGCTCTTGCCATGGTCTACTTTCCTATGCAACCTACTCCACTTTGCACGATCTTCCTTGGGCGTTCGGGAGAACTTCAAGGAGTCCATTCTTAAGCTCTTCAGAAAGCACTACTGCCACACCGTTTCTACCTGAAGGTGATGCTACGGAGCTTATTATTGGGAGAGGAATACGACAGATAGAAAAGAAGGAAAGGAGGAAGAAGGGAACGATAGGCAAAAGAGGTATATAAATAAGAAGAAGCCATCACTTTTACGGACGTATTGAAGGTATAACAAGTGGTGGCTCAAGGATCCGTGATCCGTGATTCCGTATACCCAAAAACAAATCGAACAGATATTATTAATAGCACCCTCTGAACATATGTTACTGCTATTTACATCATGAAGTAATATATAAATGACCTAACCTTTTAAAAGTAATAACATTAAAGTTGCGGATTGCATCACATTACCTAACTTATATAAAAAATACATTCCCAAAAAGTAATTATTTTTTACCACAATGGATGGGGAAATTCTTACTGACAAGTAAGTATCCGAAGTGCGATTTCAACACACGACGTCTGGACAATTAGGGCCACAATAAAAAATAATAATTGACATATTTAAAAAAAAAACATACGTACATTATGAAAATACCCCACGGCGATGGACTGTACGTCGGCGAGCGGCACGCGCACGGGCACGGACGCCTTGTCGCGCGCGCCGCCGCCCAGCTGCCCGAACACGCCCGCGCCGCACGCCCACACCTCGCCGTTCCTCATCAGCACCACGGTGTGGCACGCGCCGCAGCCCACCGACAGGACCTGACGACCGCACTCAATCGTTCACTTTTTTTCTAAGTAATGCCGCATTTTGTCTTTTTAGCAGAGCGAGAGATAAAGTAAACAGTGCAAACAACATTACTCTATAAAAAATTTACCTTTCTTCCTTGAAACTTTGTGACTAGTTGCGGCGTATACTGATCGTCGATACTGCCCAAACATAGTTGTCCATGCACGCCCCAACTGAAACGTTAAATACGTTTTTATCACATTACGTGTTTGTCGTACTCAGGACGCGGGCGCCGTCTAGCGGCGGGTGAAGGCTACTATAAAGTATGCTGTGAGATCATTTAATTTCTTTTATGAACTTACCGGCGAGAGACGTTTTGCGTCTTATTTTTAATACTTTACAGTTGAAGATAGAATGGAAAGTATAATAAGTTTGTAGATTTTTACGATTAATACACATTTTAAATGCAATTATTCTAATCGGATTAATCGCGTATATTTGGGATTATAGATTTTGAGAAACACGACGTTTCGAACACTTTCCAGTAGTGCGTGGTCACGGGTAGACTATCCGGCTATAATCCCAAATATACGCGATTAATCCGGTTAAAATAATTTCATTTGAAAAGATTGGAAAGTAGTTACTAGTCAGAAATTTTATGCTATTTCTCTCGTCTCTATTTCGTTCTCTGTTTTGTCCCCATTTCCCACTAGAACTCGCGATGTAATGCTCGACTTAGGAATAGTTCCTTAAACGTGTTATGATGTGTAGCAGGAGTGAGTACCCCCAGGTGTAGAGGCGGCCGCCCGCGTCCACGGCGGCGGAGTGGTAGTGGCCGGCCGCCACGGCGCGCAGCGGCGCCGCCCCGCCGCGCGCCGCCCGCAGCGCGCCGCCCGCGCGCGCGCCCTCGCCCGCCGCGCCCGCCCAGCGCGCGCCCACGCCCAGCTGCCCGAACGAGTTGTCGCCCGCCGCGTAGATCTGGCGCAACCGCGTTTACGTATATTGTGAGACTAATGTTTTCATTCAAACATGCAATGACATATTAATACATATTATGATGTTGATGACGTATTAGGGGCCCTTCAAGTAATACGTGAGCACTGTAGGGGGGCGGGGGGTCTTAGGTAACAAAGTGTGAAAAAAGAAAAAATACTCACCCCGTTCTCAGTAAGCAACAATGTATGATGTCTCCCGCAGGCCACATCGAGCACCATTCCTATCAACTCCGTGTTGACCGCCGTGTCGGCCACCATGACTTTGGCGTTACCCTCGTCGACCACCGCCCAGTGCCCGAGGCCACACGACAGTGCTCTACGTGGTGTAAACTGTGTCAAAATCCAATAATTTTATTCAAAGTTGTTCATTCAATTTTTTTATTATGCGTCAAATAATATACCACCGGTTCACTAAGGTTATTTTCTCAACCAGTCAAACCTAAGAAGAACAAGCACAATAAACTCAGGGAGACATTTTTAAAACAATTATTTACAGAATCATACTTATTTATTAGTGACAATGATACAATAATCTTGCAGACGTCTCTTTACAACTTTTTTAAAATGTGTTCTATAGACGTTCTCAGGAGTTTTCTTAGATTCTACTTTAAAAAACTTCTCTCTCAGATTCAATGCAGTCGAGTTAAAAGCTCGCTAAGTTTAAACCTATTTCTTATATGGATATTATATACAACGCCGATTTTAGTAAAATCATGAATATTTTTCTTAACATACATGTGTCTTCCAGGTGTCGGCCTTTTGTGTCGTATCCGTGTGTATGTCTGTGCACGGCTGACGGGACTCTATGGCGCTGGTTATGTGCATAAATGTTGCTATTAATTGGAGCATTCGAGTTGCCTGTAAAACACATTAAGTATAGGTAAAAACAATAATATATTAGTAGAAAATATCATTTGCTCATATCTCAATGCTAATGATGTAGTTGAACGTACGATGAGACGAGGCGAACGCCTGCTTTTAAAATAGTTAAAAATTAAAAACTCAATAATAGAAACCTTAAAACATCAAAATCGTGCCCTCATTTTGATATATTCTATCAATCATGTAAAATTTAAAATTGACACATTATCATTCATAAAAAAATTATATTTACATAAATTGAAGTAATTCCTTGTTTCAAATCTCTCATCACAGGCCGCAACTGATCTTGTAGAGGATTCAACCATAGGCATAGGCGCTGAAATAATATCGTTAGAATTGTGAATTGTATTAATGTTACCCGTAATTAAACAACTTTACATTTATTTTTAAAACTTTACTAAATGACAATAGAATTAGGTATTCTCAAAAGGCATTTATAAGCTATAAAAATATAAACAAGTAAAATAACCTTAGAAATAAATAAAAGTAGTCAGTTACCTTCAAAATAATAGTATCAAATTTATTACACTTCTCCGCAATAAAATCGAAGAACCATTGGCCGTTTTCCTCCAACAGAATCGGTACAAGTGAATTTTGATTCAAAAGACATACAATTGCGCCTCTACATATATCGTTTCTTGATTTAATAGCGTTTAACAATAAATTGGGATATCCTCTATGGATACTGAACACCGGCACTAAGTCCCACAAGCCTATAGCAGCGGCTATGGAAGTTAGCTCTTGAAATTCTACCGTGCTAAGCGAAGTAAATTTAACGTCCCTGAAATGTATATAAACACGTAAGAACAACATTCATATGTTTAGACTTTTGCTATTTAACTCTCGTGACTTTTTCGTAAATTGACTTCTAATGAATTTATCATTTTTTCGGGCATTTCTAGATCATTGAATAATGCTGTAATGTTGCTTGGATGAGTTGGGATAAGTAATATTTTTTTAACTTGCGGTCAGATTTTAAAAAAGTGTTTTTAAATACTAAAATATGTATATACGATTAATTCTCAAAAAAAAAAAATTATAGTCACTTTATTTAATGAATTAAGAGAAATTCTTTAGAATTTAATGATTCCATCGATTTGCAAAAAGATCTTGGAGTATAACCAGGAACTTGTAAAGTAATAGACTATATTTGAGTCGTTATTATGTCTTTTGCGTGCATATTTACGCTCGTCTCCATTTTCAACCTAATCAAATTTTAAAGGCTTAATCTAATAAACTGAATATATTTCTAGATATACTAACTGTAAATTGACTTCTAATAAATATTAATATAAAAATATCTGAATGTATCTTAATTGGAAGATGCATGAATTTACAAATTCAAAATCAGTTCAAATATAAATATGATATATTTCAAATAAATAAAAAAGATAACTCGAATATGATATATTCATTCAAGTTTGATTTTAAAAATAATTACAAAATAACTAAACAATTAACTTACATATCGAAGCTCTCCTCACTGTTTGTTCCTATTTTTAATAGTAACGCAAGCAGTTTGGCTGTTATAGCCGCATTGCCGAGACTGCCGACGTTTCCCACCTGCTTGTACATGGATAACTCGTGGAGTCTCCCAAAAACACCCAAACGCGCGACCCAGCCATCTGGTTGACTCTATGTTAAATATTATATTGATGTTATTAATCATCTTTGTTCTGATGGTATTTTTTTTCTAAACTTTAACTTTTGTTGCGCTTAGCTTAGCTTAATATGTTTATTTTTGTCTGCATTTTTTTTCAAATATAAAATACCTCGCTGCGGTACAACGTATGCTGTATGGTGTGGGTTCGATTTTCATTCGGAGGAATGGAGTATTTTCATTGACAATGATTTCAGCCATTCAGCATATAATGCTTTGAAAATTGGCCGGAAAGTGGGAACAGAGTTAAGTACATCGTCATCTTTCTTTGATTTCTACTTTATTCAATTTAATTCTAATATATTGTACATATATATCAACATACACTTTTCGTCCGTCGCGTTTTGAAGCGCGCGAGTGGCGCAAACGTGACTGTGAACACGACAGTTGAGCCGTAACAAACCTGCGACAGGCAGTAGAGGTAGTGCGCGGGCGCCACGTGTCCGCGCGCCAGGCGCAGGTCGGCGGCGGCGCGCAGCAGCGCCGGCACGGCGGCGCCCAGCGCGCCCGCCGCCCGCTCGGCGCCCGCGCCGCCGCGCAGCACCAGCGACACCAGCCACTCCGCCGGCTCGCTGCTGCACCCACCACCTCTGTTATACACGACGTTGTTACACGGCAGTACAGTTTCAATACACATATAAATACTTACACCGTGTTCAGCACATACGCGCCACGAGACGTCACTATAAGACATGGCTCCAGTGTGAACCTCGGTAATTGTAAATCACACATAAACGTTGGCTCCTTCCATTTTTCTGAAGTGGACGGCGGTTCTTTTGCCGACATTAGGTATGCTCTGTGCACGTCACCTATTAATTCTGCTGTCCAAAGCTCCGAAAAATCACGTTTTGTTGCAAGCAGAGTCTCTCCCTATTAAAAATAATTTTTATTTCAGCTCTACGAATATTATACAAAATACTTTTTAGAAGGCGTAGAATTTTTTTTCGGTTTTGGTTTCGGTTAAAAAATATTTAAAACAGCATTCTCATCGCATCTTTGGTAGCGGAAATTTACTGATCGATGTCCAGAAGGCGCGGGTTGGAGTAACGCTACGTTCAATTTTTTATACGATTTAACATAAATAAATAGACATATAACCGAATATACATCATAGTTTTATTTGATTATTATATTGCCGAGCCACTGTGTATCGAAAAGAGTCACTGTGCACTAGTATCGATACACATGGGCTCATTTCCTATTTTTTAAAAAACCTAATCAGACAACTTTAATATTGGTCTCATTGGAAAATTGATAATGAAGGGAGAAAGATTAGTAACAAAAGTATGTTGTGTGTAAATTTTATATTATAATTTTAACATCTGAACCACACCGATACGAGTCCCGACTTGACCCTACACTATAAACTTAATGAAACTAGATTTTACGACAAACTTACTAAAGGGTCGAAATCAAGTTATCGATACAGTTAAAAAATCTTTGTACATCTTCGCTATAAACTGTTTCTTTTTCTTTTTATAAAAATAATTTTCTAGCGCCATTAAGCGTCGTAATGTAGAATTTTTACAATATTACTACGTAAATAAAGAACATACTGATAAATCACTATGTCACCAAATTATAGTAAACAATTAATAAAAAAATAATACCTGAGAAGTTGAAAACTGAGCACTGTGTATTTCCAATTGATTTTTCCTAACAAGATAAATCAGTCTCTGCGACCATAATCCTTGTAGGTATAGACCATCTTTCTTTATGTAAGGTCTAAGAGTTCTTGATGGAGTATCATCTGCGGGACTTTCCAACTGAAAAATATGTATAGATTAGTCTTAGCTTCACGCTGTATCCCGCATATGGCAACCCTAGGCAGTGAGAACCTGGTGCTAAGATAATTCTAAATTTAACCAATAAACGCAATCTCTTAAATCAAGGTAACGTCATTACTAACAAGATAAATTATAGTAGCATAAAAACAACTTTAGAAAACACATTTAAAAATAACTTACAATAATAATCCCTTCATTCAACTCGAAAGCCGTCAAAAAATGGCGACCAGTGACATACTGCGCAGTGAGTGCCCAGCTGTTAGAGTTTTTCCGAAAGTTTGGCAAATATTCAATAGGTTTCAAAACGTATTCCACAGTCTGCGGTTTGCTTTCATCTAAAGGAGAAGATAATATTAAGAGGCTGTTGGACTGTTGACTGTTGCTTCATGTTGTATCCCGTATATAGTAGAGGAAGCAGAGAAATCATTAAGAAACTCACACAATGTTCTCCACAACTTACGGGACTTTCCAGTGTTGACTGGCAGAACTGCCGTGTTTTTTTAAAAACCATTGCAAGGCAGCTAAAATACTCGAGGCGCAGCGACAAGCTAGAAGCAGCGACCACTTATCTCTACGTCTCGGAGGTCACGTCATATTTATTTTATATATTTTGTTTGAGGCGATTGTAAGCGCGACGGTTTTAGAAGACATTTCTGGGGTCGCGAATGGAATCAGAATTTAGGTTCTAATCCAAGATAAAACTACGTAGAACTGTAGTTGATCTTTTTTTGTTGAACTTCTTTTTAATCACGTAAACTCTCCTACATAAATGTAATTCCAATCTTTAAGTACTTATTTGGGGTCAAATATTAAATACTTTTCAAAGCTCATAGTATGATTAAGAATGTTAAGATAAAATCATTTAATTTTTAAATAAAACTATTTTAACCGGATTAATCGCGTATATTTACACGGGTCTACCCGTGACCACGGACTACTGCAAAGTGTTCGAAACGTCGGGTTTCCAAAAATGTAAAAACTAAATATACGCGATTAATCCGGTTAAAATAGTTTTATTTAAAATGTATAATAATCGTGAAAATCAAAGAAGTTATTAAAATCATTTAATACTAAAAACACACAAACAGATAAGAAAAAATTTTTTATATGTAAAAAAATATTTTTTAAAAAGATATACATACATATTTGGAAGTAAAACTTTACCTTTGGATCCTCCTTGTGTGAAGAAAGTAATTTTATCCTTAGAGAGCTGTTTAATGTAAGACATGAAACCATCTTTCTTCTCCCTGTCATTTTGCACTCGCATTTGTTGAAGCCAATTATAACCAAACGATCTGTGTTCAAGAACCAATTTCCATTGTTGGTTAGGCCCTTTTGATATCTTAAACAAGCAAATATGATTATTAGTGTGAGGTTTGATTATTTTAATTTCTTCGCTCTGGTTATGAGATCAAGTGCAGGGTTGAGTTTAACATGAGAGAAAAGTGGGATATGAAATGTTAAGACACTAGGTTCTTACTGCCTCCTCTGCTATATGTGGGATACAGTGTAGAAGACAAAAAAAATTATAATGCTTCCAATATCCTTGTAATTTGAATTACTACTTGCTTGAAATTGCTATGTAGGTATGCAAAGCACATATATAGAGAAAATAGACAGATTTCATAATATTAACAGTGCTATATTTTGAAATTTATGAGAAAAATAAATATATATATTTTTTAAGAGAAATAAAGATAAGCTTGTAACACCAAGTTTTCACTTCCAAAAACTAAATAAATCTTGTATGGGTCTGAGTATACATGTATATAATAAAATTCTACTATATATTTTAAGTTTGCTACAACTAACTGCAACAATAAATACTACCTGTTAAGACATTGATTACACTGTTCAAGAATATTTATAGAAATATTAAAGATATTAAAGATAGATGAATGGAATTAACATCTATTGAATGTCATGCAGGACAGCTACCAGTTTATGTAATACTATGAGTAAAAAAACAGCAACTGTTGAGTTTCTTGCTGGCTCTCCCCAGCAGAATTGCTTTCTGATTTGGTGGTACCTTTTTTATATGGTCATTCAATAACTAAAAATTGCTTACAATAGCATACATGAATAAAGAATACTTTTAATTTGAAAAATACCTTTTTATCATTATTTTTTAATTTAATTATTGTATGTAATATTTCAATGACTGTGAAAAATAAGGAATGCCTGTCTTGACACTAAATTCAACCTGCCTACCCCGCTAATGCATAAAGCTGAAATACAATGACAATATTATATTAGATACTTACCAAAAGAGCCAGTAGGTCTAGAGAATCATCAAAACATATCTGCAAATCAGCAATTTCTCCTGGAACTTTTGTTTCACCAACAATTATTTGTGATTCCAAAGAGTAAAAAAATATTGATCCTGACTGAAATTTGTAATTTATATTTTTATCTAAAGAACATGTAAAGTAACGGCATATTTGGCATGTTTGTTATCGTTATAAATAACAATATAAATTATTTTCAATAATTACCTTTGAGCCAATAATGACAATATTTTCCGATTCTTTGGTAAGCCACCAAACAACAGATATAGGTTGAGGTATCTCAGGTAAAGGTAAAACTGTGACACTTGAAAGTGACCATTTGCAGTCAAATGTGTTTTGAGGTATAAACCGGGGCAAAAAAGGAACAAGCAAAACTTTTTGATCACTCACAATCAATACCCAAGTACCACTTGGTTCAAAACACATACAATAAACTGGATTATCCAAGAAATCCCAATCAAATACATTATCAAATCTTTCAGATTGTGAGTTAATATATAAAAACACAAGTTCCTTGTTGCTCGACAAAGCCAAAAATTTATTTAAGCCAACCTCGTAAAAGCTGTGTGTAACAATGTCAAGTTGAACTAAAACATCTAATTTGAATAAACCAGAAAAATCTAAATTTTCACTTTGTTGTGACATTATTGTGTAGTTGTTATGTAGTTTTCATAAAATTCTTATCACACAAATATTTTAATAATTTTCATTTAAAAAAGTCATAGCACTGCATTTATTTTTATTATGAGAATTGCTCAATGCGCATCTGCAATATGCAGTTTTCAAAGACGACAGTCTCCGCTTAAGGCTTAACAGCTGACTTCTATCATCATTCATCTGCCACTGTCACAAACTTATTTATGTTTTTTTTTTTGTTTATTCAAATCTAAATTTAATGTTAAGTGGGGTGGATAGAAACGTTTTTAGACATTTTTTATAAAGTCTGGTGGACCTTAAATATAAAACATTCTATATAAAAATATGAGTCGATACCGCTACATAGCGAAAATATTTTCTATACTATTATCAATGACATTGTTTTAATAAACTTTTTTTAAACTTCTCCAGACAACTTGTTTATTATTATAGTATTTAATACATCTTCTTAAAATAGTTAACTATTAATGTTAGCTCATAAGCAAATTAAAATTTATGCATTTCGGAGAACTGCCAAATTATTATAAAATTAATTAAAAGTGATTGCGGTACGAATTCCTCTAAGGCAACCTTATTGTAATCTATTCTACTATCGTGCATCATTCTTAAAAACACATTCAGATTTGTACAATGGGATCTCAGCTTAATACGTCACCTACCATTATGAAATAAAAACAAAATATTTTACATAAGAAAAGAATAAAATCTATATAGAAGATTAATGATAAAAATTTACTAATGCAAATAATTGAATCTATTGATATAAAAAGTCTTTTGCAGGTTTCTCAAAACAAACTTGTAGTCGTGGTATGAAAAGATATATCCACCACGCGACTTCTATTCACCCTAGTTAACAGTATGTATGAATTTTTAATGTTTAGTTTACCGGTATGTATTTATTTATATCTGAGTTATGTATGTATAAAAGCAAAATTTTAACAACATATGCTTAATAATTTAAGAAATATAATAATTGTCGTGATGTAGCAAAGATCAACTATAATTATTTTATCTATGATGATAGCTTCTCACATCACAGCATACCCTTTGGGTATATGTGTTCTGTGCATCACAGTCTCTAATCTGTAACTGTATTTATTAATATTTTATTTGTATATGATAAGCTGAATTTGTTTGACTAATCGCTAATTCGCTAGTCAATAATATTTAAATTAAAATAAAAAAAATGTTTATATTTAATCAGCAAATGTATATGCTTAAAATATCTTTATAAATTTCTGGACTTATAAAGAGTTTATTTTGATATAATAGTAAATATGATGAATATAATTGTTATGTAAGCTTTGTAAAATATTTATTTCCATCTATAAAATACAACGCTATGTAAAGTTATTGTAATGATTTAGACATTTCAGATATTTAGTGTTAAAAGGTTAGAAAAAATAAAAGACAATGAAGTCGTCTTTTCATAGGGGAGTGCATTTTCTCTTTAAAAAAAATTTATTACTGACAAACAGTATTACATCAGGAGGATTTATGGCTATGGGTGATTTGATTCAACAAGAAGTTGAAGTACAATCTAAAATACTGCCTACCAGATATGATTGGGCTAGAGCAGGTATCATACTCAAGATACATATATTTTTAATGTAAAATGTAACATATATTTTATTGTAACTAATTAAAATTTCAGCTAGAATGTTTATTGTTGGCACAGTGATGGGACCATTACATCATTATTATTATATTTATTTGGATAAATTACTACCTCAAGTAAATGTAAAAACAGTAATGAAAAAAATTATGGGTGATCAGTTTTTTGCATCACCTGCAACCATTGTTTGTTTTTTCTATGGAATGGGCACATTAGAAAAGAAATCTTTTGATCAATGCACAAATGAATTAAAAGAAAAGTTCAAATATGTATATTTGGTATGTATTAATTGGCAATCTGTAAATTTTGTGAAGGTGCAAACACAAATAATAATAATAATTAAGTATAACATTATATTGTTTTAGGGTGACTGTCTGTTTTGGCCTCCAGTACAATTTGTTAATTTCTATTATTTGCCTACTCACTACAGGGTATTTTATATAAACTTTGCAACTATGGTTTTTGATGTATTTCTTTCATATATGAAACATCATGATCAACACAAAAAATCTCTATAATTCAATTGTCATTCCTTTGTTATGTAGTTATAAAAAATGTTAGTGACAGATATAATTTATTTATATTTATTTAAATTGTTTTATTTTTATTTATTTAATACAGATTTGCTAGATTTCAAAGATAACCCCTTTAAAATAATTTACACTGAATATACAGTTCAGTTCCATTAATGAAACTTAATTTATGGTGCTTTGAGCGTGCCAGTTGAGCACTATTCACCTTGCCAGACACTGAATTTAACTGAGTCCATTGAGTATGTGACTTACTAGCTGCTCTCAATTATATGGCTCCAGTATTATCGCTGTACTGCCAAAGAGATTGCCAGTTTATGTATGTAGATATGAAATATTTGATTGAAAGGTAAATTTGAATTAATAATGAAAAACATTAACATATATTTAAGAAATATACATAAACATATTTTGTGTACATATTCAATTAAATAATTTAAGCAAAGTATATCTTTAAATATGCTTTGCTTAAATTATTTAATTGTATATCTTAGAATTTAGAAGTATGTTTAGTAGAGATGGAAGCTACTAAACTGTATATAAAAAGAACCCAGAACAGAGTTAGTGGTGCCTTAACTACATTGATGAGGTTCTCAGCAAGAAATGTATGTATAGAAGTATAATGCTGTGGACATGCAATCTCTTCAAAGGATATACAGAGTTTAGCTGTGAAAATCCTCAATGAATGCCAGGTTTATTTATACTATGGGTACACACAGTCACGGTGGAAATGAAGAAAAATATGTTCAGGTCACGTCAAAGCATGGGGAGGCTCCAAAAGGGCATCAGTGTGCAAAGAGATTGATGGCTATTGATGAGACTTATGCACAGCTTGTAGCGTTTGGCTTCCAGTGGCTATTCCGCTAGGAATAAAGTGTGAAGCTAAAAAAAATTATCTTTGCACAAAACTATGCACATAAGTTTAACCAATTAACTTTTCTGGCTCAAAATTACAAACTATGTTGAGAAATTGCTAAATAATTACGAGATAAAAAAATACTCATATGATTAGGATCACGTGTGCCCGCACACTTTGAATGTATAATCGGATGTGTGAATGTGTGGACGTGTATAACCGTAACTACACCGGGACATACAACTACTCAAGGACAATACTAAAGGGGACTTTTACTACGAGGCAAACTATTTATTTTACAGTGGCGAACGAATCAGCCGATGACCTGTCTCCCACTGGATGTGCCCTGAGCTCAAATCAGCTTTGTAGGTTGTATTCATAACGTGACGTCCCGTTTTAAACGAGACTGTCCTGTTTGTGGATTGAGTGTTCTGGTGGCCCAAAATATGTCACCGGAACGTAAAAAATGTGTTTTTTCGTTTTTTCGAAATGACGTAAAAATGTCGGTCGAAACAAGTTTCTCCGTGATTATTGCAGGACGCTAGTTTTCGAAAAACAGAAGTATTCAATTATTGATTAAAGTGTCAAAGTACTATTAGACTTCTAGAAAATTAAAGCTATCCTAATCAACGAAAGTCAGCCTACAATGTCCCTTTTTGAGCCGACCGAAGAATTTCTTACAAATTATTAAATATTTATTTAATCATTTATAATTCAAAATAAAAAGCTTCACGCTGTGTCATCAATCTCGCACACAGCAGGAGCAGATGCAGAGGGAATCTAGTGTTAAGACACTCCGTTCCCCGCTTTCCGCCAAATTTTCATTGGAGCTCAACGCCGCGGTTTTTGCCTTGTTAGCAGAGCGAAGAAATGAAAATAATAATAAAAGTAATCATTCTCCCAAGTCAGAATGAAACCCACAACCGTAGCGTTTATACATGCTTGTGCCACTGCGCCACTACGGCCTCACAAGTATTTAGGTTTTCGCAAACATGAGTGAGATAGGACTGGCCTCGTCGCCTCTTAGTATCATGAGACTGAGGAATGAATCCTGCTTATATATTTTTGCGCTCTGCTTAATTGCGACTGTGATTGGATCGCCGAGATGTAGAAGGACGCTACGAGGCCGTCGAAGAAGCGGGTGTGAATGAGGAGCGTACACGGTAGCCAGGTAATATAAAATGTACATTTATGGATGGTAAATGAGCTAAAATATATAAAGTTGTGTAAAATCTATGTGTTGTTGTGTTTGTAGCTTAATAAAGACTCAAAGAAAATATTAATTCATATAAATATTAAACTGTGAGCTAAAAATTACATTCGTCTGTCATGCTTGTATATCCGGAACACACTGCCGCGGTAGTCAACAACTCAACACAACTTACAAACGTCGAAAATGTAGCCAAAAGATGGTGAAGTATACCTTTGGCCTCGATAAGGATATAAACTAAGCCTCAAATGTGGATGCAGCAACTATTTCCTGAGTTAGGCTTTTCCCTAATGGAATCCCAATGGCAAAAGAATCGATGCTGTTATGTCAATATAATTTAAAAAATGTCTGCAATATGTTTTACAAAAATATTCAGATGTGTTGAACAATAATTCAGGAAGCATTGTTATTGGTTTATAATAAAAATAATTAATATATAATATAGTTAGGATTTTTAAATTTTGAAAATAAAAATCGGATAGTTTGAAATTCCCTCCACATTCTGGACAAAGTCCTAGATTTCTGGTCCTGTCCGGGAAATTCTGGACGTATGGCAGTCGTAAGCACAATATAATTTTGATTGAGAATTTTGATTATTTAAACGAAATGGCGGGATCTCGGTGTTTGCAGGTTTATTATTAATATAACGCAACTTAATCAATGATTTAAGCAGCATAACTTAATTTTTATTCAAGTAATAGTATTGGTTGGTTACTTCAACTTGTATCAGAAACTTCAAAAAAAATTACAGCACAAGCCAAGTTTTGATTTTTTTGACTTTTTATGATAAAATCTCAGCCTAAGAGCATGGAATGACTTCTAAACCAAATAAATTGTTACTATTTTTTTCATTGGAAATTATCTTTTTTTTTATTATAAGACAATTTGTATCCGCCGCCAATACATTCTGTCCCAGTTTGATTTTTTATTTGTTTAATGCAAATACGCTTTGTCTCGATACCAAAGCGGGGAAAGTAAAATACAAAATATTTCATTCCCTGAGCGAAAATTGAACACACAACCGCTGCTTTTCAAGTCGCAAGCTTGTGCCCCTGCGCCACGACGGCCGCGATTATTTTTATTATTATATACATTATAATATATGAAAGTGGGTACTTTGTGGAGGACCAAATACTGGTCACAATTTACATCTACATTTCGAAGACAACAAGTGAATGGAAAAGGCATGATAGGATAAGGACAAAGTTATAGTAATTTTTATTAGCTTCAGGTCCCAAATCAACATGCACATTCCAGCAACCCAACCATGTGAGCCTCTGCCTAACGAGGCAGAGGAAACCTGAAATCCTAGTGATAAGGCACTCCATTATCCACTTTAATAAATTTTTAAGGACCAATCTTGTCACAATAAGATCCAAATAAATTATAACACAATTATATCAGAATTATGATGATTATGTTAAGTTATATACATAATATCTATAGTTGTAGCAAAATATAAAGAAAACTGAGGAAACAGATACTGTTGTGGATGTGGTATTTGTTAATATATTTTATGTTCAGTTACTCGTAAAAAGTAAAGGCTAAAGTTACAATTAAATAAAAATATATGACATTCAAATTAAAAAACTTTTTTATTTAATAAAAAACAGACCTTGGGAGTTTTCCTTAATTTATTCTAGTAAAATAAAACAACTTTTCCAAATTTTACTTTTAAATTGATATAAATAAATTTCTCTTTAAAAATCTAGCATAAATTTTGTAACTTTATTTATCTAAGATAAGCTAACCCCAACACATAGTCCAATCATCTTTTCTTGTTTGTAATTTAACTATAATTCTGTATAAGGCTAATGCAGGACCCAAGGGGAGTCCGAGACCTCTCACAATGTCAGCTCTACGTGCCATACTCAAAGCCTGTCCATCAAATTCCTAAAAAAAAATTGTAGTTTTACACTGTGTTCTGCATATAACAGGGTAGACAGAGGAAACTCAGTGTTACTCTGTTCCACATTAACCGCCTAATTTTTGCGACACTGCATGTTGAGGGATAGGTCTCAACACCATGTTTTGTCTTCTTACCTGAGTGAGGAAATTTAAATAATTCTTTCAGACGAATAGGAATCGAACCTACAATCGTGTTTGAAGTGACTGTGCGCCATGACGACCTTATTATAAGTTAGCTACAGTAATATTATTAATATGACATATTTATGTCAGTATAGTATTACATATTAAGCAATAATATTTATAGATATACTTCTTTACGTATTTAAAGAACTTCGTAAGATTGGCAGAAAAGCCTGTTGTTCCAAAATACCATACAACACATTTCTCCAAATTGTCATGATGTTGAATGGAAGAATATAACATCGCGCGTTATACATCAGAGAGGGGAATTTAAAACAATTTAAATATAATAATTCAAATAATAATCAGACTTTTTCTTTCTTATCCTCAAACATGAGCTGGAGGATCTAACTTTCACATTAACACTTAGACACTGGCCATGAGGGCCTCCAAAAAAATAACAAGATATATACTACAAACATACAATACTACAAACCTGTTCTCGCAATATAGGAGCAGCTTCAGGCAAATGCTCACTAAAATAATCATATACATCATCTACATTCCAATTACTGACATCAGGTATATTTGGGTCTATAGGTACACCTGATAATTTAGTAGGAGCTCTATCTAATTCATGTGGTTTAAGGAATGGATCTGTTGGTGAGCCTTTTGTGCTGTAATCTATTGAACTTGGTACAATCGCTGGAGACCCTACAACCGTAGGTCGAGATTCCAAACAATTGTTACACTCCCATTGATCCCATGCCTTTAGTCTTTCAGGTATTCGTGGTGAATGACATAACGCATGATATGCATCAGAGCATATACTACATACAGTCAATATACCCTGTAATATAGTTATTTATTAATATTTATTTTCAGCTTCATGCATACAGTAGGTCAGACAGGAGGAGCCTAGTGGGAGAACGAACCCACAATGTGTCACATTTATAGTCATCACACACTTGTGTTCCTGTGCCACAACTAAGTTAAAGGTATTTATAAATGTATTATGTTAATGAAGCAGCACATTAAGTTAAATTGTAGATAATTATTTACATAAATTAAATATAAAAAGCAAAAAGAATGTGTTATAACAATTTAGTAAACATTTTTAATACTCACAGCATCATTTGTTTCACAGCAAACCACACAAGTTTTACAATGTGGACACTGCCAAGTGTTATCAGGCCTTGGCTTTAAAATTCCAGAGCCTGATTGAAGGCAGCTTAAATGTGCTTTGTTATTGCAATCCCGACATTCCACTAATCTATCATTAGATCCTCTAGGTTTTTGTACTAAGCAAACAGAGCACACTCCGGAAGTTTCGTGACTTATTGGCTCTTCATGATCCATCTCATCTCCGCTCCCATCGAATGATTGTTGGCTTTCAGATAAAGGAATGTCTTCTTTATCTTTTCCATTAAGCTCGTTTTGTTCATTTAACATTCTTTTCCTAATTGTACTTTTATTTAGAGAGCCAATGGGTCGCCCTCTTTTACGTTTACTTGGAACATTATTATCTGATGGATCAAATACTTTCTTAGCCATTTTGCGTCTTTCTCCAACTCTGACTCCAGTACTGTGAGAGTTACTATTTACACTATTACAAGATGTACCACCACCTCTAGATTTTTTTGGCCTTCCTCTTGTACGCTGGGGTGAGGATCTACATGATGAATTGGCTGAAGATGTCATCTAAAAATATTTTATAAGTTAGCAACAAAATAACAACTGTACTCTTAATAATAAAAAAATAATAATTTTAATAATAAAAAATAATGTAGACATTTAAAAATATATATATATATATATATATATATATATTTAGCATAAGTCCTGTATCCTTTTATACTTTATAAGTATTGTTTTTCAATTTCTATAAAAAAAACAATTTACTATTAGAAAAATATTAAAATATATTACCTTCGTATTAGAATCGGTATATTCAAACTTAAAACTATCAGAGCTATCTCCATCATGGTCAGCGGGACCGAGAGCCAAAGCACCATTGGGTAATTTTACTAAGCTTCCAGATAAAAGTTCTTTGTTGATAATTGTTTCTAATTGTTTTTTACTATACTTAGATTCTTGTGAGGCAGCAACTTTAACAAGTTCATCAAATGCTATGCCATTTTCTAAGTAACTTTGATCTTGATATATTAAAGTAGCAATAGCTGATGTAATTATTCGTCGCTCACTTGTTGCAACGGAAGCACTCATTTCTGAAAATGTTATATTTTATTATTTCTAGCTTATTTATTTTTTCTAGAAACCAAAATATTACTTACTATTATTATGTGATGATTTTTTTCGCCACTTAGCTGCGTTTCTGTAGCTTACATTATCTTTATAATCGACTTTGTATATACTTTTTTCTTTAAGACACCGTTTAAGATCTGCCTTTGTATCTTTCGGTGATACTTTATAGCATTTGAGCATAAACTTGCAAATTCTGTTTATATCTGGTCTAGATTTTCGAGAACGTAAATGATCAATTGCTGCCAAAATTTGATTTTTATACTTTATCTCTGACATTTCTGAAAAGGAAATAAGTTTGTATTTTAATAATTATTAATTTATGTAGGCAAAGCAGGACAACTTTAATGAAAATAATTAATACCTGAGCAAATACATGCCGACAAATTTAAATATATTGTCGAAACAGAGACTTAATTATCAGTAGCATATATAAAATAAATAACAAAAAATAAACCTTAAAATAAAAGTTGTAAGCAAAAAGTATTGAAGTACAGAAACTCGCACTCGACGAGTATACAAACGTCTAACTCTAAACCGCTCACTGCAAGTGCACACTACCACAGAAACTTGCGCCCCGTAAGTATACTACGTAAGTATGTAGTAAAATAGTCTATGCTATATTATATATGTATTATAATATAATCTATTTGATGGCTCCTAATAATACCATTAATATTTTATTATCAGTGAATATTTAAACTATAAGTAGTTAACTCATCAACATATTTTTTCTTTGATCCTTTAGGTACCTACTAAAAATGTAATAACCGTAAAAGAAAACTGAATACAGTACCATGCTGTACTGTACCGTAACGTATCTATTTTAACCAAAGTTTTAGTTGTGCGGTTCAATTATTATATCTGTTCCATTGATTCAGTTTATTTATATACATTTAACGTCATTGTGACATATAACTTTGTTTTGACAGTTTCCAAAAAGGGTTGGAGGTTAGAAACTTATATTAAATAGTAATAAATTTTAAAATATTTATATCAGAATTGCATTCAATCAATAAATGTATGGCTTTCCTCTTAATTTGTTATTAATCTTAAGTGTTTAATATTGGCGGAAACATGTCATTATTATGCCTTTTTACATCAGGCATAAAAATAAACAATGCTTTTATAGTGAGAGCTCTTTTCTATTCATCTCAACCACAGTATGAAACCGGAAAAAAAATAGGAAAAGTAGTGAATGTTGCTATTATTGGTGCACCAAATGCTGGGAAAAGCACTTTAATTAACAAAATCCTGGACCGAAAGGTTTGTACACTTAATTAATACAGGTCAGGACATTTTTATAAAAAAAATACAAATACATAATTTCTAAGTAGGATTTTAATTGTGAATCCTTTTAACTGTTTGTCAAACAAGTTAAATACTTACTTACTGCCGAATTCTGTACTCGTTGAGGGGCGGAACTACTAATATCGCACTTTACCTCAACACCAGAGTTCAGACATAAACATATTACATATTTCCTTGCCTCAAGTGGGGATCGAACCCTTGTTCGTCGACCATTGTGCTCTTGCGCCACAACTAGCATCATTATAATTTATAATACAATCTTGGGAATCCTTGGTTTTAATTCCAAAAATCTTTTTATTTCATGTATTGAATCTCTATTTATAGAGCTCAAGGCTATTTAACACCATGTTAATCACTTGGAAGTAGCCCACTGTACCTGCGGTCAGAATTATCAAGGGAACTTAGAATTTGTCATACACAATTTTAATAATTTCCAATCAACCTAGATAAAAGTCAAAAGCTAGTAATTAATATTATTTTTACAGATATGTGCTGCTTCCAATAAAGTTCATACAACAACAAAATTGACAAGAGCCATTGCCTATGAGAATAATACTCAAATTATATTTTTAGACACCCCTGGCATTGTAACTGAAAAGGAACAGAAAAAGTAAATATTGTTTATTTTTAAAATGCAATTTGCTGTGTATGTTATTGTCTAGCTTTATATTTCCTCTGTCTCTGTATAGAAAGATTATATAGTATAAAGCAACAGCTAAAAGAGCTACATTTTAATCAATATGATAAACACTTAATTAAGATTACTGTTTATTATATACTACAGTCCTATTTCATGTAATATAATATATATATGTTTCATATGTTTTTATAATTTTTATATTAATTATCATATAAATTTATTTTTTCCTTACCTTTTTTATTTTATTGAATTTATACTTGTATAAATTTTATAATTTTTTTTTACTGCACTGTTCTCTATCCCACTATTTTGTGTACAGGTGATACATTTCTATGCACATTATGGAAGAGATCTTTTCTAAGGTTGTCCACAGTTGTAAGCAAATATGCATCTCGCTTTATATATGTAGTAACTTATTTAGTGATATAAAAAATATTATATTAATGTTTTAGATACAAATTACCAGAATCAATGCTCGCAGCATGTCACAAAAGCTTAAGATGTGCAGATGTCATAGGTGTTGTTCATGATATATCAAATAAATGGTCAAAACAGGCACTCCATAATGATGTCATAAATATGTTAGAAATTGTTCAGGACATACCCAGTTTCTTGATAATTAATAAGGTAAATTTAATGATTCAACACTTATAAGTGTAATAAATATCCAACCATTGTTTTTTTTTAACATTCACTATATCCTACTTATAGCAATGTAGGTAATTGAAACATAGCTATAAGACAATGTGTTCACCATTTTGCTTTTAATTTATTATATTTCTTTACGTGTTACAAGGAAATAAAAATATTTCATTCTCCCTACAACCCATATTGGGAATTGAACCCACAACCTCAAGTGTTCAACTTAAAAAACTATAATATATTCTTAATAGAAAACATATAAAAATTCGAACTTAGTTGAATTTGAACCCAGTCTGCTAATCTATATGTTCTGGTCAAGCCATGTCTAAATGCTTAGAAATGTGTATTTTTCTAAGTGTGGAATAACACTTTAAAATTGTCAAAACTATAAAATATATATTTTTCTACTTTTTCAGGTAGATATGTTAAAGTCTAAGAAGCAGTTGTTGGATATCATTAGAAATCTTACAAATGGAATGATAGCTGGGAAGCCGATACCACATTCTAAACATGTTAAAACAACACAAGTGAAGGGTTTTAGTCACTTTTCGGATGTATTCATAGTATCAGCGCTAAATGGTGATGGTGTGTCTGATATAAAGGTATATTAAATAAAATGTTGTGTATATCATTATATTTGTGGAGATTGTGGGTACAGCCAGACCAGATTGGACGGCAAATGCCATGATTGCGAGTTTGAACCCCACACGGGCGCATTGATTAATTTTAAGTTCGAAAGTTACAAAGAAAGCCATCTAAGCTCATGAAGGGCTCGAATATCTTATACATTACGGAGCCGCGAATTAAATTGTTTTACTTTGCGATTGTGTTTCAAATTGCTTGTCTCTATTTGGGGTATCTTTATGTCGTAAGAAGTCACTGCTTGCTGCTTAACCTGGATACTATAATTGTGGACAGATTTCAATAACTGTTGATTGATCTCAATAGAGAGTTACCTTTGGATATACATTGATCTGTCTCCCAATTTAATTGAACTTGAAAATTAAATCCAACAGAAATGTTATGTAAATTTACTTAAAATTATATGATGTATGCCTAATGTGACCATTCTTTTTTGGGCTCTTAATGAGATACTGTTTTTTTTTCGTTAATTAGCAATTTTTAAAATGTTCAACTATTGTATTAAAAAGTAACATTTGACTATTTTATGTAGAATGCGACAGTTTACTTATGTTGTTTGAATTGTTTTTGGTCTTTTTTTAATTTTTCATGTCATTTCGAAAAATGGGACGTTAGTAACATCCTATTTTTCGAGAAAAGTATGAGACCCAAAGGCAGCTTCACTCACTTAAACTTATTATTTTATTATATCCAAATTATATAAAATCACATAATTTGTGAAAACATTCTGAGCTATATATTATTGTAAAGTTTAACCTAATCCATTTCGCACCATGTGGACAAAACACCCATCGTCACAAACTATCATATTTATTGTAATTATACAATGTACTTTTGTTTTTCAGGAATACCTAGTAAATAACGCTAAACTTCGCACATTGCGTTATGATCCTTCAGATTGGTGTGATCAGTCACCAGAGGTACTAATAGAAGAAACAGTAAGAGCAAAATTTATGGACTTCCTTCAGCAAGAAATCCCTTATAATTTGATTGCTAAATTGGAATATTATGATGATACTACAGAATTAGATAGAATTCTTTGTTCTGTGTCTGTAGAATGTCCATCAGAAAGATTAGTAAGATTAATAAGTGGGTCTGGAGGAGGGAGATTACAACAAATAAAGTCAAATGTTAGAAATGATCTTATGGACATGTTAAAAAAAACTGTAGTCATTGATATTAAATTAAGGGTTAAAAATAAGTCCACAGCTGAAGAAATGTAAATTAAATAAAAAGTTATAATAGATAGACTCGTATAAATACATATTTTGTTGTTATAAAACTATAATATTAAAATACTTAAAATAACAAATTACTGTCTATTATTATAGAATAAAATTATTTGAGATCGTTGTGGCGCAGTGCCACAAGCGTTTGACTGTAAACGCATTGCTTGTTATGAATCCAATTCCCACTCGTGGAAACCCGTTGAGTTTCGCCACTCAGCCCATATTACCTTCACTGTAACTTTATTTTCATTACAAATCTTAAAGTAGTTGTATAATTATTAATGAATGTATTTTACTGTTTACTACTGTTCTTTCAAGTTCCATTTGCTGTTTTCTTTGGCAGCACTGGTCTTAACACCAAGTTCCATCTGCCTCCTTTCCTGTGCTATGCGGGATACAGTGTGAAGCAAAAAAATATATATTTGTAAAGGTAAAAGCTATATATTTGTTTATTAAACAAATATATAGCTTAATTGTTTATTAAACAAATATATAGCTTTTACCTTTACAAAATTAACTTAGTTTATGTCTGATATTTAAGAAAATGTATAAAAATTATGAACATAGCGGGCCACAAAACCGCTTCTCTTGCAAACGGTCCAAACCGTTCAGAATTTACATATGTTGCGTCTAAAATATTTTTCTATTTTTAGAAAAGCATAAAAAAATATGAGTGATGGTTTTTAACAAAAGTTAAAGCTAGTCAACTTGAAATGTCTCGAAATATGACAAAAAGCGGCGAACGGCTAAAAACTATATATGTGCATGAGTGCTTCTAATTTATATATTTCTAATTTATATATTTTAAAATGGAATATTTGTGTTTGTTGGAAATACAGACAGCATGTAACTCGGATCTAGTTTTGGGACGCTTATAAGTAAAGTTAGGCGTTATAACAAACAGCAGATAATATAATTCATTATAAATTTCTAATGTCCTAATCATTATTTATTTTCAACACTGACTGTTATTTATAATATTCATTATCCGCTGTGAAAGTGGCGTGTGGCGCCTCGGTTCGGTAATGATCGGAAATATTTAGTAGATATTCGGTTTAAAAAAATAATGATGGCGAACTTCACATCGTATAACCTCGCACAAATATGAGCTTTAACTCAATAGCAGTAAGGCCAAATATTACTTATATTAAAATATAGCTAATAACGAAAATTATATTTTTTTGTTTGATATTAGTCTGAACTTCGTTCAGAACTTCGTTCGTTAACAGTTAAAAAAATATAATTTAATGAATAATTCATTATAAAAATATAACAGTAATCAAATATAAAAATAATCCATGTGAAAGGGGTGTTTTTTTTAATACATATATTTATTTTTATAAATATATGTATTAAAAAAAACACCCCATTCACATGGATTATTTTTATATTTGATTATTGTTATATATAAAATAATCTATCGTAAGAGCTGAAATAACTTCGTTTTAAATACCATTGAAAACGCCTTAAATAAAAAACTAAAATATATTATTTTGTATATTGAAGTTCGATTACGTCACACTAGATGGCAGTAATTATTTCACTAGAACTTGGATCAGCCAAACTTGACACAAATTGAAATAGATTTTATCATTATATTAAAACGTTATATAAATTTGAAATTTGAAATATTTTATTACTTAGTTCATTATTTCTTTAATTTTTTCTTATATAAAAATATTAATATGGCTAAATGGCTGTTAGTTAATATTATTTGCAAATAAGGGGCTACGTCTACTAGGGCTCTGCTTACTGTGCCCGCTGTAATGTTAAAAGAATTATTAAGAAAAGTGACTTTAACTTTTCGTATTAATGTAACGAAAGATTGATTAAAAACTTTTGCTGACTACACTTCCTTGAGACACGAGTTCTCTCTATATTCTGAATTTCGAATGCCTATGTTAAGATATTTTTCTTGAAAGTTTTAGCGGTTAAGAAATATAATTAATAAAGACACACGGTGCATCATTATAAGGATACATTTTTACCATTGGTCCGTTGGGATTGAAACAGTACTGAGTTAGGTTATTTCACTTTTTAAGTTGCAATTTAAAATTTCATTACAACTGAATATAAAATACAGAAATATCCAGCTATAAATATATTTATTGCTCCCATAAATTATACGGCTACAAGGATAAAAATATAAAAGAAGACAATAATATGTTCGCAACAACTCCGGGCTTCGGATATGTTAAAACGGTTCGAAAGTAAAGCTTTTAAGCTCTCCAGTAACAATTACTCGCGTACTTCTAAAAATTCACGCTGTTTTCGAGGATGCGGTTTTGTCGGCCAGAAGTTTCAATGGTATGATTATGTAGATGGATTCCTATTTGTTCTTACCAAATTATAATCCTCGCTAATTTTAATTTTAATTATTCTCCAAAAGTAATGTGAAATATATTTTATGAGCATATATTTTTTTTACGTTTTATAATCTCTTTGGTTGGCACCTTTATACCTTATAACTTGAATTTATTGAATATTTACTACATCTCCTATAGCATTTTTACCAGGTGATTTTTTTTTCTTTAAAAAACTCAACGACCGTACAAAAGGATTAATACTGAAAATGTTGATATCTGTTTGTTTATTCATAGTTGTGTTATAATGTAGTATATATGCTGTGTATTTAAAGTGTTATTTTACATTTAGAAGAGAAAAATATTTCTTTTATGGAGAAATGTAAAGTAAACAAGCGTACGGAACACCTGACGGTCGTGACGGTAGGCCGTTCCAAGGTGTGTGGCACCTGGGAGGAAGTTCCTATGAAACAGCATAGTGGAGTGCCACGCTTGCTTTCCAGATGATCGCGATACTGGCAGTCTAATACTGGGCATGACTATAAGGGGAGTGTTTTGGAAGACTAGCGACACAATAAATGAGTGTTTTTTTAGTGGTTCACGCGTAAACCTGTATCTTCTTGTGGCTGAATTCATGTGGAAACAGTGCCGAGGGATGCCTCAACTGAAGCCACAAGTTTATTGCGGTACTGATCGACGATTTCCTGAGAAAGACTTGCGCGTGCCGAGTAAACAGCGTCCACTGTGCTATCTGTATAGCAATGTATTCGAGAATTCTGTAACTTCTCATTTTTGTGTAGAAGAAACAGCGTAGGAGACAGCATGCAGCCTGGGGGGACGCCAGCATTCACGGGCTGAGTTCTCAGCAAAAATCGTCGTCAGCGACCTTGATGCTAAGCTGCTGCTAAAAAGCTGTCGATCCCCTTGCATAAATTCTTAGGGAGCCCGTAGGATGTAAGTTTTGCATGCCACGCTCGGTCAAAGGCCTTCGCCATGTTAAAGCTAACTGCCAGGCCCTAACTTGCTTTCGACAGCCGCAGCCCAGCGGTAGATCAGGCAAACCAGAAAATCCGGTTGTGCGACCATGGCGGAGGCCATATTGTCGGTCTTTTTTAGAATGAATAAAAAATAAACGCGCGGTTTTAAATCCCGCTACTTTAATTTTTTATACGTATAAACGTATAAAAAGAAGTACAGACGAAGCTGGACTGAAAAAACGTTTCTAAATCAATTAATGCACGTAAAGTTTGACAATTGTTAAATCAGTTTTGTTCTACGTCTATAGTAATATTTTAATTATTAAAAGTCGCAGTCAGAACATAAATTGTTAAGCTTCGAAACAACAGCGCACAAACATTTCTGTTTTAGTTTGAAAGTCAATGTATCTAGAGAAATTATAGTTTTAATTTTCTTATAAATTGAATTTATTATAACTGAAAACTATTATAACAGACGAGGCCGTCGTGTCGCAGGGTTGCGACTATAACGCGTCGGTTGTGGGTTCGATCTCTACTCGGGAAACAATTTTTTATTTCTTCGCTCTGACACAAAGGTAAAAGCCCGGCATGAGTGCGATGCGTTCTTGTGCTTCTTGTGCTTGTGCTACGCAATGCCTTTAAAAACTCGACAGAAAGTGGCCAATGGAGTGTCTTAACACTAGGTTCCCTCTGCCTACTCTGCTATATGCAGGATACAGTTGATAACTGAAAACTGACGTTTTCAGTCACATCATTTTATACAAAACATATTTCAGGTTGAAAATATATTATGGTTATGTGATGATGATGCTTTATATAAAAGCCCTGATAAATCACAACAAGTAAGAACTGAACCCAAAACAACCATGTGTATGTGCATTAAATGCTCTTAAAAAAAGGGCAATATTCTTGAAATAACGGTCTTAAATTTAGATGCTCTTCTTACTTTTCGGCTCTTTATACTAAAACATGAAAGCGGTAAACTTTTAGGATACTCTATAAAAATTACATTTGACTAAATCTAGCTGTTTAGCGGTACTACGGAGGTGTTCCTTAATGCTTGGCTAAGTACCTTGAAAGTTGGCACGGAAATCGTGTGCCCAAATTGGCATGGCTTTGCTGCATTAGGTATATCAAATAACTTTTTTACTAGTTCAGAGATTTTTCTATACTATTATTATAATATCTACATAATATACCGTGTCATGTAAGCGCGACAGGTTCTGGGTTCGAATTCCATTCGAGGAAATGAAATATTTAATAGGATTAGTACTCAACTCGCAATGCCTCCAGAATTCAGCGGAAAGTGGGAAACGAAAATGTCTTAATGGGAACGGAGTTTCTTAACCTTAGGCTCCTTGTTCTGCCTACTCTGCTATATGCGGGAAACAGTAAGGACTTAAAAAAACATCAAGGTATCGTGACACTGGTGCTGGGGTCCAAGTGACTCATGGGTCTTAAGTTAAAGTAATGAAAACGGTTTTTTTTAAATATCACGTGGTACTAAGTTCTTTGATTTTCACGATTATTATACATTTTAAATAAAACTATTTTAACCGGATTAATCGCGTATATTTAGTTTTTACATTTTTGGAAACCCGACGTTTCGAACACTTTGCAGTAGTCCGTGGTCTACCAGTCTACCCGTGACCACGGACTACTGCAAAGTGTTCGAAACGTCGGGTTTCCAAAAATGTAAAAACTAAATATACGCGATTAATCCGGTTAAAATAGTTTTATTTAAAATCACGTGGTACTGTTTTACATCAGTACTTTCTACCTACTTGTGACATCACGGTTTTCTTTACGTTAAGGTCCAGACCATTTTATTTTATATTTGGATTGGTACATTTTATTACGGACGTTTTTATGATATTGGCGAAGTTTTCAGTTTCAAAATACTCCCTTTTTCTCATTGCTTGCAAAAACTTTTTTGTGACAACCGTAAAAAATGAAATAGAAGTTTGCTCTCGAGTTATTTTTGCAGGTTTCAAATATAAAGTTTGAATAATTTAAATGAAGCCCGGAATATAGTCGCTCAATCATTTTAAAATTAATTTAATTAGTGAAAACAAAATTATTGTTATATCTATATTATATTGATAATAGACAAGTACTAAATTTTGTTTCATAGGTACCTTGGTACTCCTAATATTGACTTTAATTATAAAACACATTCTGTGTAAGTTTTTCTTCCGTTATTATTTATGGCAGATTTTTCTAGACGTTGGAAATGCTTAAGGTATAGTCATATTATGCATTAAAATTCTTATCTTTAAGATTCATGGTTGACTTCGGTCGTTTTATAGGTACAACCTTTTTTATAGTTTAGTGACGCACTTAGAAACTGCCTGACTGTAAGCGATTTTTAATAATTTAAAATATATTTTTGTCATGATTGTTATATAAAAGTATGTTGTCTGCTTCGAAATGTATCTAAGATCTAAGAAGAAGAATATAGGGATATTTATAAATTGGCTGTTTTTTTGGAAAACAGCCAATTTATAAATAGCATGCATGATTTAAAAATTACTACTTAAAAGTAATAGTGCCCTATTACTACTTCACTTGAAAAGATATATGTTATGGATTAATGTAAATAGATCTATCTCAATGTATGTGTATCTATATCAGCGTTGCCAGACGTCTCGATTTTGACGCGGCGTCCCAATTTTTAGCCCAACATTTAAGTGGCTCGAACGGGCCAGACATGGTTTTCGTGAATTATTCCACGCACTTAGAGAATAAATTCTTAGATACCTAAAAAATACTTTTTTAATAACTTTATTTTTTGTTATAAATAAGTACCAGAGGTAAATGCCACGCTTATCCCCTAGAAAAAATCTGGCAACGCTGATCTATATACATATATCTATAACGTACCTATATGTATGAAAATCGAAAACTATATAAGCTATATCAAAACGTTTTCTCAAGTCTTCCTTTCCATTGTCATCATGATAAATCTTAAAAATAGTGGTCCTCGGTAGCGCATTATGTGGATACATCGCCGCCAGATGGTGAAAATGATCTCGTATGTTTCAGTTACAAGAGTTATTTATTGTTAGGGACATATCAGTCGTCATTCGTAAGCGACGTACCACAGTTGCGATGCTGTATATATGATTTTTTTTCTATACATATAACGTTTTGTTTGAATATTTAGAGGAAAATGACAGTTTGTAATTAAGTAGATACTCATAGATCACGTGGTATCTCCACTTGATCTACGAGTCACACTTCACTCAAGCTCATATGATTTTTTTATTTTCGACTTGATTTTATTGCGTGTAGTATACGTTCATGAAGAGTTGGCTATACCAGCGATATGTCCTGCATACGCTGATCTGGGGGGGAGTTTAACGTGAGATAGGACTGGCCTCGTCAGCTTTTACGGCGGCAGAGAGTGTGTCGTGGGACTGAGAAATGAATCCTGCCTATGTCTCGTACATAGGTAGGCACTACTGGCATGCTTTGACAATGAGTGGGAATTTGCCCGCTCGTAGTACCGCTTGGCTAGGCGTTAGAATCTTTGTGTAGTAGGTCCACGTTGCGTACGCACCATGGGTATCCAGATCGGAATATTCGGAAAATTTTTGGGGTTAAGGTTCGTAATCACAACCTGTAGATTACTATGAAATTTGGCAAAAAAAAGGAAGAATCTGAAAAGTGTAAATTTATATTCCAAAAGTGAAAATTTATAAGAAAATTAAGTGAAAAATTATATATTTACATTCAACAAGTATTTTTTATTAAATTAATTGAATATTTTCTTTTTATTGTCAATATTGGACATTGTGAAATAAAAAAAAACTTATTTTGATGATTATGTTATCTACTACAAATGACTAAAAATAAATATAGCATTATATACCTCTCATCAGTAGCTAACTCATGTAATAGACACATGGGGTTTAGTTAGTATATAGTCGAAATTCTCACCTGCATTCTGTTCATTAGGTTGGCACATCAGCATTGTGTAGCGGCTTGATCAATTGCTTGTTGATTAGACACAATAGCTAGCTATATATGCTATTATAGCCTTTACACTCCTAATCATTGAAGCGATGTTACTATATAAATTGTACGGCAATTAACACTTAAATTGAGGCCGTAGTGGCGCAGGGGCATAACCGTGTGACTAACGCGACGGTTGTACATTTGATCCCCACTCGAGGGAATGAATTAGTATTTTAATTTCTTCGCTCTGGCATCAAGGAAATAGCTCAGCGTTGAGTTCTGCCACTCGACACGCAATGCTTTGAAAAATTCGACGGTAAGTGGAAAACGGAATGTACGGACAATACCTCGCTGTGTGTGGGATACAGCATAAAGCTCAGCTTCATGCGGTATCCCGCACACTGCAGGGTAGGCAGAGGGAACCTAGTGTTAAGACACTCCGTTCCCCACTTTCTGCCGAATTCTGAAAGCATTGCGTGTTGAGTGGCAGAACTCAACGCCGCCCTTAACCTTGACACCAGAGCTAAGAAATGGAAATATTCACTTAAATTTAAGTAAATATTTCATCTCCTCGAGTGGGGATCGAACCCACAACCAGTCGGTTTTACAGTCACACCTCGTGCCGCTGCGCCACGACTGGCCTCAATAAACTAAATAAAAATAAATAATTTAACACTCAAACATATTACATTTCGGAACTATTTACGATATATAGCTATTTTTATATATTTGAAATAAAATCACGCCGCGCAAGTTTACTTAAAAATCACCCAATTTGATAGAAGTATCCTCGCATTTAACACTAACCTAAAAAATAAACAACATCAAAGCACTAAAGGGATTTTTGGGTAAACAATGTAGAGTCAACGCGATAAATGTATCAGAAGGGAAATCTGTAAGGCGGAAGGTAAACAAACATGTCTTGCTTCGAAACGCTGCTAAGGGATGATTCACTGGACTAGAAAATGTTAGTTGATTTTTGAATTTACCGGTTCAATGCCTCTTTCAACACGAGGGCGGCAGTCTCTGCTCAATTGTGTTTGAGAACTGTAGCCTGTAAACAATGTTGCTCCGTACATATTATTTTATATATCATTTTTGTATGCAATCTATTCTATTATAACCACAATATACCAAATATTATGGTTATGGCGTTGAGTTCCGCCACTCTACATGACACTCAATACTCAATCTAAAATTCTGCGAAAAGTGGGGAACGCTAAGTTCCTTTTGACTACCCTGCTGTATGCGGGATACAGCGTGAAGTTCAAAAAATAAACCGATTCACTGAATAGCGACATGATCTGTTATATTTTAATTTGACGTAGATGATTAACTTTCGAAAAAAAAATGAATAGAGATAGTCTCTGGGTTGTCATTGGATTTAATCTTATTAAAGAAAGAAGAAGTGTTTCATAAAATTTGTGAAAATGAATTTACGTGCATACTTTCATCGAGTGGACAAAAATGAATGAAAAAATGTAATAATCCGTACTACCTTCTTCTTCTTCTTAGTCGTAACACTCTTGTCAGAGCGGTCGTGGTCATTACAAAGTCACGTTAGGGGCAGATGTTATACGCCTCACAAGTATTCGCCACTTATCTCTACTGGCTGAAAGTCTGGTACACTCATGTAAGGGACCCCCTACTGCAGCCTTAATTTGGTCGGTCCAACGCATGGGAGATCTTCCTCGCCCTCTAGTTCCCTCCACTCTACCCTGCACGACAAGGCGGTCGATGGAGCCACATCCTCTTCGGGAGACATGTCCAAAGAACTTCAATATGCGACTTTGTACTGACGTCGACAGACGTTGTTTAGTGCCGATTTCATGCAGAATAGAGTCGTTGGTGCGAAACTCGGTCCATGATACACCCAGCATTCGTCTCCAGCACCACATCTCTAGAGCATCAATTTTTTTCTTCTCGACCTGTCGCAGGGTCCATGTCTCCGAAGCGTAAAGAAAAATGGAAAAGACAAGCGTCTGCACAAGCCTGATCTTAGTAGCTTTTGTAATATTTTTATTTTTCCATATTTTCTTCAGTCTGTCCATTGCTGTTCTAGCCATCGCCATACGTCTCTTTACCTCTTCTACGCAACCTCCACTGTTTGTGATTAAAGTTCCTAGATAGATGTACGATTGGACAACATTGCAGCTCGCGATCTGTGTGACTTCGGGCGAGTTATTATTTGCTCGGTCTATAATCATAATTTTTGTTTTAATGCGGTTGATCTTTAATCCAAATTCGAGGCTTACGCGTTCCACTTTCAAAAGTAGTTCTTCTAAATGGCGTGCACTGGTTGCAAACAAAGTAGTGTCGTCGGCGTAGCGCAAATTTGATATTTTGTAGCCACCAATAGCCACACCATCAGTCCAGTCTTCGAGAGCAATTCGCATTATAAGTTCAGTGTACACGTTGAACAAAAGCGGTGATATAATGCATCCTTGGCGAACTCCAGCATTGGGATGAAAGCTATTTGATAACATATCATCTGTTCGCACGGACGCAGTTCCATCTTCATAAAGCTGTCGGAGAAGATGAACCAAGTGTTTTGGTGTACCCATGTCTAGCAGAACATCCCACAGCTTGGGCCAGTTCACAGAGTCAAATGCTTTTGAGAAATCCACAAAGCAAACGTACGTAGGCTTGTTAAACTCTCGGGCCTTCTCTATGATTTGGCGAACTATGAGAATTTGCTCACGTGTACCCCTTCCTTTAACAAAACCGGCTTGTTCTTGTGCGATTTCTTTAGACAAGAAGGTCTTCAATCGCTCATTTAATATGTGTAGCAAAATTTTGCTAGCGTGAGAAATTAGTGCTATAAGGCGGTAATTACTACACTTTTTGGTTGAACCTTTTTTGTGCAGAGGAATAAAAACCGTATGAGTCCATTCTGTTGGCCATGTTGAAGAGTGCCATACTTTGTTGCAAATGATGTGAAAGATATTGACACCTATGTCGTCTAAAGCTCGAATTGTTTCAATTGGGATTGCATCCCTTCCAGTAGCTTTCCCTTTCTTGAGATGAATTATGGCGGCTTTAACTTCACATTTGAGTATATCTGGCTCAAGGTTCTCCAATTCGGGTTCTGTACTTGGATAGTTTTTAGACTGATTGTCATGAAATAAGGATTGACAGTAATTCTTCCAAACCTCAGATATGCGGTTTAGCTCAGTAACAACTACACCATCATTATTTTCAATTGCCCAGGTCCTTGATGTGAGTGATTTGGTGATACATCGAATCTTATTGTGGAGATCTCTGGACTCATGTCTGTTGGCGTGAGTTTCGATTTCTTCGCATATTCTGCGAAGATAGGCATTATAATCTCGTCTGCACCCTGCTTGAATTTCCGCTGATAGTTTGTTTAAGTCACCGACTTTACCTCCTATTGCCTTTAAAGCACGTCTCCGTTGAACTATCTGTAGTGTGCCATCGGTCATCCAGTGTTGTCGCTTGTATAAGGTATTTGGAGCTTCTGAGGCCAATATAGACTCTGAGATGAGTTTTTTGGCTCGTTCCCACAATACATCAGGTGTCTCTTCTTCGTAGTTTGCGTTGCTCCACCCATCCCAGTTCTGTTTTGCAGCAGCATAAAACTTTGTTCTATTCTTTATTTCAATTCGTTTTTGTTTATTGAAACTTCGAGCAGCTCTCAGTTTTACTTTAAACATTGAGATCAATAGTTGGTGATCTGATCCACAGTCTGCACCGGGCAAAGTGTGGGAGTTTCTGATTGAGGTTCTCCAACGCGATCTAATCAAGACGTAGTCTATCTGATTGCGATATTTGCCATCTGGAGATGTCCAAGTATATAGTCTACGTGGATGGTGTTGGAATAGACTATTAACTATCACAAGGTTATTTTCAGTAGCAAACTGTATGAGACGTTCACCTCTTTCATTGCGTGCACCAAGGCCAAATTTTCCTACACAATGACCAAGCTGTTGTGAATTTACTCCAATTTTGGCATTAAAGTCACCCAGTATTATCAGAGATTCTCTATTAGGGACTTTTGTTATGGTGGTTTCAAGCTCCGAGTAGAATTTTTCTATAGTATCGTCGCTGGCAGTGCTAGTGGGGGCATATGTTTGCACTATGGTCAGATTTACTGGTGTTGCTTTAAGCTTGACACTAATTATCCGGTCGTTAACCGCTTCAAAACCCATCACACAGTTTCTCTGGTGTGCAGGTAGCAAAAGAGCGACCCCGTTCTGGCTGCTATTGTCATTTCCAGAAAAGTATACAGCATGGGAATCAGTAAGAAAATATCCGCTATCTTTCCAGTGTGTCTCACTGAGTCCACAAATATTAAGGCCGCATCTGATGATTTCCTTCTCTACAATATTAAGTTTCCCAGGACTTAGTAAGCCACGCACGTTCCAAGTCCCTATCTTTTGGATTCTGTGCAACTTAACATGTATTCCAGTAGCTGAATTTCCACAGGGAGCCTGGTCTCCTGCTGCCCTATGGCCGGTAGCATATTTCTCACCACTCACCCCGGAAGTGGAGCGGCGCCGGTTGCTAAGCGGATTGTATGGCGTCCGTGATCTCTTTGATTGTACTTTCATAATGACTTTCTTGGGAGAATAGTTACAGTGGTTTCCCCTTGCCTTCTGCACCAATTTTTTGAGAATTATTTAGATTCTCAGGCTTTTGTGGCCTCTTCTGGCAGGTTGCCCAGTCAGGTTTAAGTGGATATTCCGCCACATATCGGTCGCCAGAGCCTCGTCCGTTATCTAGCAGGGAGTACCGCGAGCAGGTGAGGTTGACATTTGGAGCCGACGAGGTGTAATTATCGTTTTCTCCTTTACTCCTAATATGATTTAAAAAGTAATAACAGCTGTTTACCATTACAATGTCCAACGTGAAGAAAAAATCGGTTCAAGAATATACATCGGACATGAATATTAAGGGCGTTTAGTTCAGTTACTCAACTCGCAGTGCCTCAGGAATTAGGCGAGAAGTGGAGAATATAAGTCTTAAGGGAGCGTAGTGTCTTAACTCTAGGTTTCCTGAATCCCTCTGCCTAACTTGCTATTTGCGTGAAGCTTAACAAAACATGATTATTTTTTGTGACACATCAAACTATAGCTGACACTTAGGCGGTAATACAAAACAGCTAGTTGTCACATTTACTTTTGATAAACAAAATAATATAATACAAAAATATATCTAATTCATTGTACACATAGGTATTTCAAATAAGAGTAAGTAGATTATTAATAGTCTCTCATGTCCCAAATGCTCAAAAGACTAAATGTTTAGTCGCCGTAAAATTACATTTAGTGAAAATAAAAAAAATGTAAAACAATAAATATTATAAATTTTGCAAAGATTTCTGCGAAATGTATATTATGTTTATAATATAAATATATATATTTATATATTTCTTCTTTATTTTGCACCACAAATATGATGCAATAAGTTCTGCTGATATTAAAATGAAAGTCACCATTTTATATTATATTCACAAGGCTGTCGTTGCAATGCTCATCACCCTCGAGAAACTTGCCAATTGGATTATTCTCGTACCGTAGCTTAAGCCGTATTCTTTCTTGGCCATTGAGGTCAAAAATACCCTTTATCTTGTATAGATAGATAATAAAATTAAATTGTAACCGTTTGTTTATATCAGTATTTAGGTATTATTAGATATGGATGAGGACTGTACTTGAGTGCTTGAAACAATTATAGGCAATATCAGAATTGAAAATTAAAATCAGCTTCACGCTGTATCCCGCATATGGCAAGGTAGGGCAGAGGGAACCTAGTTCCCCACAATTTCGCCGAATTCTGGAGGTATTGCGTGTTGGCGAAACCCAACGTCGCGCTTTTGCTACAACACCAGAGCGACGATATGGCAATATAAATTTAAATAAATATTTCATTTCCATTTCATTTGAGTGTGGCCAAACCCACAACAAGTCGAGTTTATAGTCACACTGCGCTCCTGCGCCACCACTAGCCTCAATTGAAAGATACTGAAAAATCTGTATCAGCAGAAAAACTGCAGTTACCTATCTATATTTTTTGTAAATACGTTATTACCTTAATCCACACTTATTATAAAATTTATTCTCAAACAAAAAAAATCATTTCTGATTAAATTAATATCAGACAAGAGGTGCGCAAGAGTTGAGAGATTTTTTGGTGAAAAATTTAATACTATATAATTTAAAGAGTACAATGCAAGTACAATCAACTTAGCCACTTAGCCGCTTGACCGCTGGCAAATAACGCAAAGATTGGGCAGGAAACCCTAAACTGAAGTGAAGTTTTCTCATTAATTTGATTACGTCGATCCCACGCCGACCCGTGTCACAAGTTACTTCATTAGTTACGCAACTTGCCGAAAGTAATCCTATCGAATTACGCTCGGTAAAATTCGATTATTTTAAATTATTTTCATTATTAACTATAGATATTTTTTTATTCTAAGTTTCACTATATGATCATTTTTATTATAGATTTTTATGTGGATTTATTTTTGTTATTTTTGACTTAAAATATTTTACAGGTATGTAGCACTATTTTCTATTTTGAACAATTTCTGGTTTTAGCATCATGCTGTATCACAGGTATGTCTCCACGTTACGCCTGACTTTGAGACTGCGTGAAATAAATGGAAATAAATCACATGGATGAAAGAAATGGAACTAAATGATTTCCCCGATTGGGAATCGAACCCAGGAACATCTTGCTTGTTAGTCAGACTACTTACTTTTTTGATATTTTAACATAGTGTCACGTTTTATTCATAGTAAAATACTACAGCTATTGTACTACATAGTAGTAAAGCTATTTTATAGCAAACAAGCCGCATCTATAGGACTTATCTAATAGTAAGAAAAAATCTTTTGTGGGTATAATTGGTTTGATGACTTCTCCTGTTTTAAAATTTTTAATTGCCAAAAAAAATAAAATGATAAAATATGAAATGTTTCTATGTGAAAATATTTTTGATACAAAAGTTTCATTTGTTATAAAGTTTTCGGTAAACTTCTGTGAAATTGGTGTTGTTAGGCTATTTATTGTTAGTTTAGAAATAAGTTTGAACTTCATATTAATTTTGCTTTATCTATTAATAGATGAAGAGATTAATTCATTTCAATTGAATGATTTGAAAAACGTTACAACCAAAACAAATATAAATTTCATTGGAACAAAAAATATAACAGTTTCGAATGATCATAAAATTAATTTTAAACATACTTTATAATTATAAAATATGCCTTCTTATTTTACGCGACTTAGTTTTTTATGTTTTCTATATTGTAGACGGTATGTGTTGAAACAATAAATAAAAACGATCACCATTTAAAAAAGAACCATAGCAGTACTAATATTTTTATAAAAATTTCAATCATTGAATGTCTCATATAGTAGGTATAAGTGAAACTGATCCAGATTGAGAATTCAAAGTCATTAGCGTGGGCAACTTAATTGATGTTAGCAGAATGATTGATTACGTTGCTATGTTCTCCAGATCACTTGGAGTTAACGTCACCGCTCCATCTGGAACCTTTATCGTGACAGCTACGGATTTCTCTTAGATCTATTAGTAAGTAAATACAAAGAAATTTAACAATTGAAAATTGTTGAAGACTGTCATGTTGATTTCCAATGAATACTGATCTATTATTATAAAAAAAATCCGTGATTGGTTTATTTGGTATTGTATAAAAAAACACTTAAAAAATACATCTTTATACATATTAATTGTATATGATTATATATTTAGTAGTTAAAAAGTAAGTATACGAGCCCACTATAGCAGGTCATATATAAAAAATGAAGCGTAAAGTGAAGTCAGTCGTGACACAGGAATATAAGCGTGCGCTTGTAAGCGCGAAGGCTTGTGGGTTCGATTCTCTCTCTAGGAAAACAAATAATCAATATTTTATTTTCCTTTCTCTGGTAACAACATCATTTTTAATGAGAATGGAGTGTCTTAAAACTAGATTACCAGATATCCTATATGCGGTAGCAGAATGCAGGATAGACCGAAAAAAATAATTTAAGTACGTAAATTGTAAGTACTTGTATATTGTGAAGAGTAATCCCACTCGTTGCAATCAACTAAACAAACATAATAAAAACAAATTTCAGAAAAAAAACTCATTAAAAACGTTCAAGTTATTTTAATAGCGCAGCCTAAATATACTAGCTTATAATTAAATTTGATGCAAGTTTAAAGAACCCTCTAAGAGTATATAATGCTGAGAGTTGGTAGTTAGCGTTTAAGAGATTAAAGTATGAAGCCACAGGGTCTGCGTTGTTGGAGACGGACGACTTAATTAACTGTGCACGAGCATTATGTCCTTGTTGTTGATTGCATGTGTTTGGGGTAAGTGTTAGCATTTCGTTATTACTTACAAATTAACATGAAATGTCACTCGAAATGCTTTTTGATAGAAACGTGTAAAATTGTGAACGTTGCGGGATTTGTATCCACGCCCTTTGGAAACCGTCCAAGGTTACAAATTATTATAGGTTAAGTTTAATAAAACAATATTTTTTCTTGTTTAAGTGCGGAATAACACTTATGTAGAATTTGTTCTAAAATATTATAAATTACATAGTTCTTTTTACATAATAAGTATAAGTATGGTTGGTTAGTACTTATATATACTTGTTTCGTCTGCTATTTGAAATACCTGGTATCGATAGAAATTGTGTCATACAAACAGAACAACATTACAAATAAGTATAAATAAAACAAGAACGAGAGAAGCACCAATGGCACATATTTTATTGTAATATTAGTCGAGGGTAAGCGCGGTGTTGAGTTCCGCCACTCAACACGTCACACAACACCCAATGCCTCCAGAATTGCTGAATTCTAGAAAGTGAGTAAGTGTGTCTTATTGCTAGGTTCCCTTTGTCTACCCTGCTGTTTGCGGGATTCAGAGTGTAGCTATTTATTATCTACATTCTGCCACCCTGCTACACGAGCACGAACAGAGTAGGGCAATGAAAAGCTAATGTCGGAACGTTCCGTTCTCCGACTTTCGTCCTGAACATTGCATTTTTAGATCGTGACGAAATTAAAATAATTTATCACACGAGTTGAGATCGAATCCACTACTATCGGCCCTACAGTCTACAGCACGCTGGCCTCATGACCTAATTCAAAATATACCTATAACTACCAATTCAAATAAATAGTTGTAGAGCCAAGCTTTATTCTGTATTGATCTGTCTTCAGAGACAATACAGTGAGTGCTATTTACATATTATGCAGATATTTTATGGTTACATAGCAATTTATTTCCTTTCTATTTGAAATCCTAACCACGATAAAGAATGTACACAAGTACAACTGTTTTGCTTAAAGTAATGCTGAAAGGATTCCAAATCAGCATACCTTTTTGTGTATGGTTGTTTGATTGTTGTGCATTTTAATTTTTTATTTGCGAGATTAAATGTCTCCTTGGTTTAGTTAGATTAGATCTAGGCATTGTCATCTATATATATATCCACACCACTAAATAAGGCTTGATGTTAGTAGAATAATTGATTTAATTAATAGTATATTTAATTACTATTATAGTATTAGTAATTTTACCAATCATAAAATAAACAAATAAAAATAAATCAGCTTCACGCTGTATCCCGCACACAGCAGAGTAGGCAGAGGGAACCTAGTGTTAAGACACTCCGTTCCCCACTTTCTGCCGAGTTCTGGAGGAATTGCGTGTTGAGTGGCAGAACACAACGCCGCGCTTAACCTCGACACCAGAGCGAAGAAAATGGAAATATAAATTTAAGTAAATACTTCATCTCCTCGAGTGGAGATCGAACCCACAACCAGTCGGTTTTACAGTCACACTTCGTGCCGCTGCGCCACGACTGGCCTCAATCATCACATTTTTATATAAGAAAGAAGATAGCTTTGTAAAATTACATTCCGTAATTGTGCTTTGTATATGTAATAATGTTATAAAATATAAAAGTATGGCATTAAAAAACGAATACTAAATTATATAGTAGTTTTTTAAATTGAAAATATAAAAAAAAAATGCAACAGTTACTTTAGCCAAATTGCATTTGCTTTTAGCACTGCAAGTGTTCGCAGTGAATCGTTGATTGATTAGAGATCACCGGCGGCCGAAATTTAACAGAAATTGGCATCAGAGCCAAACTGAACCTATTAAGGATTAACGGGAATTTATAAATAGACCGTTGGGTGTCACGTTTTTGTAACTAGAATTGATTTCATTTACTTGGCTACATTATATATATATATTTAGGAAATATTTTATATATTTTCAAGTAAATCATTTAAGCTTTATAAATTTTGTATTAAATATATAATTTTTGTTATTCTCCAAGATTATAGATATCTGTCTACAAATACTAACGAAATGACAACTACTATAACGTAAAATACTTACACAGTATTTAGTATTAGAATAGAATAATTTAAAGTGACGTCCAATACTGTGTACACAATGAGAGGACATTGTAAATACAAAGTATATGCATATAGATTGAACATCGGACACACTAGTTTTGCAAGCCGTTGTAATACATAATAGCTATTTCCATACACGACTCAATACAGTTACGTAAATGAACGTTGATAACGATGGGCGACACCCACACTGGCCACTCGTTAGCCGGTCTAGCTTTCTTTATATATTTAGTAGATATTAATAAAGTAACGTTCCTATGTTTATCGGTATTTATTTATGACAACGACTGCCTAATAGAAGCATTCAATACAGACTGAGCTAGCCTGGCGTGGACGTGGAATAAAATGTTGAATCAACTAATATGTGTCCCTACAGTCGGTATAAGAAATAAAAAATAAAAAATAGTTATCTCAGCTACACGCTGTATTGCCCTAGTAGCAGGATAGACAGAGGGAGTAGTATTAATTAAGACATTTCGCTCCCCACTTTCCGTCGAATTCTGGAGGCGTTGCGTATTGAGTGGCGGAACTCAACGCCGTCGGGTCGAGGACCCCAGAGCGAAGAAATGAAAATATTAAATTTCTTAGAATTTGAACCCACTATCTGTCGCGTCGCGTCTTGTAACTGTACAAGTGTGAGCTCCTGCGCCATAAAGTCTCTAAATTTATAAAACAATTTTCTGTATCGATAACAAGATCATTAAAATAAAATAAATTTAAAAAATACTTATATATTTATTATAAATATTTTATACAACAAGACTATAAATATTTTTCGTTTACAAAATCTTCTCAATGAATCCACTCTAATTTTCAAAATTATTAATGAATCGTTCGTGAGACCATCGACAGTCGCGGCACGTCGCGCCTTCCGCCTCCGGAATCACTTCGCTGCCCGCCCGCGGTGACAGTGACGTATTGCTGCGCATCTTTAACACCCGTGTAATGGATTTTGCCTGATGTAGGAGAAATTGTGGAATATTTCATAAATTGAATAAGTTACTACTAAAAAAGAATATTGTTTTTAAGTGTTTCGTATTTCAAAAGACACAATAGGATGCTTTGTTGTCCAACTGTCACTGTCTGTTTGTCTGTCTATTAGGACCATTTATCTTAACATCGCATGGCGGTATCAAACTGAAATTAGTACCAAATAGGTCTACGGTCTCTTGGAGTACAGAAAATTATAAGTTTATTTTTTTACAACACAATCAAAACAAAACTAAACATCCAATATAATTGTACTTCTCTTCTCGTGGACGTATAATAATTATGAAATTTGCCGAATGAGAACTTACAATATAAATAGAGAAAAACCTATCCTGGAACTGGAAATTTACTGATTTACATTACAAACTTATATTTATAGTTCAGTACATACGAAATGAGGGTATACGTCGGAAAATTTAAGTTTGTCAACTTTATTGACAGCGTAATCAAAACCTATAGTCCCGTAATCAAAACTATCAATCCTGTAAACCTACAAATATGAAATTTGTAGGTTTACAGGATTAATAGTTATAAGGGATAGATAGTATTGATAGATAGAGAAAATTTTAAAAAAATATATTTATATGTTAAAACCATGAAAAAATACTCTACAGCTTTTGATAACAAGGAGAATTCAACACAAAGTGAATCAAAAACGATGCATCAACGCTCGTATCTTTCGTTTATATTGGCATAAAAACTTAATTTTCTGTGTCTCAAGCAACGACCACGCAATCATGAAATAACTTGTGTTGACAGACAAACAGACAAACGTACAACTGAGTAATCCTATAAGATTTCCGTTTTTTTCTTTTGGAGGACGTAACGAAAAGTCACGTTTCTAATATTCGTAGACCAAAGTCATATAATTTTATTATTACTATACAGATTTTCATATATTATACTGTAATAAATTTTAAATTTACTTACTAGTTAATCATTAAATAGTAAATAATATGTAGTGTAACGTGTAGATAGTGTTAAATCCTGTAAGTTATCGCTTTAAGCGACCGCATAAGTGCCTAACCTAACCTAGAAGACTAATAGCAGTCACTGTTACCCGAGGCAATTTGAGCGACGGTAATAATGTAGTGTTATTTATTATATAACATTCCCTGTATCTAAATACAGCGTCCATTTATCATTGTGATCCTTGAAATAAAATTGAATTTATGATTTATAGAGACATACATATTATATTAACTATTTGTACATTCAGAGTATTTCAGAAGTAGATCGTTTTCGTTTTTAGTGATGCACTCACCACCTATTAATGAACAATATACACAACTGAGTGTTATACGCATAATATACATGTAGGAAATAAAGATATTAGGGTAGTCAGACAAACATCAGAAGTGGATGGTGAGTATAACTAACGTTATCTACTCTTTAAATGATGAGGAGTTCGGAGCAGTGTCTGGGACTGGCGACCACAGGTGTAGGCTTCAGCTCAATGTAATTATAAATAAGTGGTAATCACATTCATAATTAAATAATAATAGATTAATTAAAGAGACAATTATCCGAATAAACAAGGATAGCCAGAGTCAGAGCACAAGTAGTGCATTAAGCCACATCAGGGTCAAGACTTCACGTATATAATTACAAATAGGTCTTAACCACATTGATACTTAAAATAATAATTAATTAACTAACTAAATAATAATTAATTATGCAAATAGTCGAGGAAATCCAATGGCAACTACACCAGAGCCAAGTCTGGTGTAGAACATTTTTTTTCTGAATTGGCTTTAATACTATTAAAAGACTCGAAGGAGGTTGTACGGTAAAAAAAAAGATAATTTATTTCTAAAAAAAGAGATAATTTATCTCATTGATAATTTTACAGTGGGAAAATGCATGTTAAAAAAAGAATCCTGTTTAAAAATACCTTCACCTAAAAAAACAAAACATCAATATATACACTATATATATAAGTCAGAGTGTTAGTAACAAAAAATATATAATACAAATGCGTTAGTACCTTAAGTATTGTTGTATTTAATAACAGCCTTTTATATGATCTAACGATCGAACGAAACGTCGGGTTTACCCAAAAATGTATAATAGCAAATATATGCGATTAATCCGGTTAAAAAAGTTTCATTTGAAATGTGTAATAATCGTGAAAATCAAAGAACTTATTCTCTGTATCTATATAAAATGTTTGCAACTTTAATTTTATAAGGGTAAAATGACACACATTACAATCTTGGACGTGTGTACTAATTGAGGGGAGTCGAAATGAAAGGTAAATCTGTTTTAAACCACAGTATAGAGCAGACCACGCGGCGCTCGAACCGTCACGCGTCGCGCCAACTTAATCCCTCATCAAATCCAGATTAATTAAACAGGCTCAACCACGATCCCAGTCAAGCCTTCTTGTATGTACGCGTGTAGTTTTAGACGCAGGATTTAATATTAAATTTCTATTATTGACTTTGCTATAATTAAAGAATTCGGGTAAAATATTTGTTATATTACAAATGTGTAAGCTTGTGAATATAGATGTTTGTTCCAATTTCGCGCAAGACCCAGGTACTGAACGGATATAGGTAACAACGTTACAGTGATATAGTTTATAGACTTAGACGTAATATATTACAATTTTTATAAAGATACTTATTTAGAAAACGTATAAAAATTTGAACGCAGCGGGACTCGAACCCTGGACGCCTCCTGGTCGGTTTCCAGGAGGCGCGGGTTCGAGTCCCGCTGCGTTCAATTTTTTATACGTTTTCTAAATAAGTATTTTTCTTTCCTAAGTGTGGAATAACACTTTAAAAAATGTTTAAAAAATTATATAAAGATTTTGTATAATATAACAATAAGTTTAAGCGGGCAAAGCCGTTTGTGGGCTGCCAGTATGTCATATATTACAGAACTTAGTGACACATAAATTTTTTCCACAATACATTCTTATATAAAAGCAAAATATTTTAGTTGCCGGAAGCGTTACTTAGTTTTATCGAAGTCTCGAAAGGTATATCTAATTAAGGAAATAATTTAAAATAAAATTAGAAAATATACATATATAAACGTCTTCATTAAAGTATAAACAAGATAAATCCGGATCATAATATTTAATTTAACAATGGGCAAAATAAACCACGAATTGAAAGATTAACAAGCACTCAAGGCGAAGTATGCGGAATACAATCAAAACTTTTGATGAATTTCCACAAAACTGTCTTTGTTTCCCCTTCAACTTTACTTCAGTAATAAAATATGCAGTTGACTTCTGTTTATATAAGGTAATTAAAATGTCAAAACATATTTGTCAGTACATATGAAATTGGCGTTTGATGTAGGAGGAATAAAAAGTAGAATATTCTTTAACATAATATACGTATTTAATCAAAGCGTGAACTATTGTTATTTATGCACTTTTGTCATCTCATAGGTAGTTCACTGATCCCTTTACCAAAAGAAAGAATTCGGAGTGGAATCAATAAAATCCTTGACGGCGGTTTGGACTGCCCCTTCGGAGTCGATTTTTTTCCTTTGCAAGGTCCGGGAAGTACGGTGGATGTCTACGATATTCAGCAGCATTGAAGCAGCAGTGCCGTAGAGCTTTTTGTAGAGCGTATTGACCAGCCTGTTGTTTAGCAGCTTGCAGAGGTCAGTCGTGGCGCAGTGGTACAAAGTGTGACTGTAAACCGACTGGTTGTGGGTTCGATCCCCACTCGAGGAGATGAAATATTTACTTAAATTTATATTTCCATTTCTTCGCTCTGGTATCGGGGCTAAGCGCGGCGTTGAGTTCTGCCACTCAACACGCAATGCCTCCAGAATTCGGCAGAAAGTGGGGAACGGAGTGTCTTACACTAGGTTCCCTCTGCCTACCCTGCTGTGTGCGGGATATAGCGTGAAGCTAATTTAATTTAATTTTAATTTTAATTTTATTAGGGTGGTAATCTAGTAGACACGGACCTTAACGCTGATGTGGTAGTCTCGTAGACACTTTCTTCCCTATATGCACTCGTGGGCTACTAGCGACCACCTGTAAAACACCTGACGCGTGACCTAATTACAGTAAGGTACTGAAATCGCAATGCTTAAATTTGAAAATGAGTGGAAATAAAACGAATGTTGTATATCGCAGTGTCTATGGTTAAATACGGAAGACACGTATGGACTTATAATAGGGAACCATAATATATATTTTATGGCGTTGTAGTTATCTATAGGTAGATAACCAGGAACATCTAAAGTATTAATTCTTTAATTGGACGTTGTCTCTGATCTATAGCATAGGAATGTGCGATGCAGCTGTGGCGGTGACCGCAGCCTACAATGAATCACAAATCTTTCTATGCGAGACGCCACGTAGTGAAACCTCATTTTCATACGTCACAAGGGTTCATCCTCGGATCAACATGAGGAATTTATTGAGTATTTACGGAAGCAAGAGAAAATGTTATGCTTAAAGTTAGGCACTTTCGCTTTTCATAGATCCTATTTAAGAATACTTTTAATTTATTTTTAAATATTTAAAATGAAATAAAAATCAACTTCACGCTATATCCCGCATACAGCAGGGTAGTCAGAGGGAACCTAGTGTTAAAACACTGCGTTCCCCACTTTCCGCCGAGTTCTGGAGCATTGCGTGTTGAGTCCCAGAACGCCGCGCTTTGCCTCGACACCAGAGCGAAGAAATGAAAATATAAATGTAAATAAATATTTTATTTCCTCGAGTGGGGATCGAACCCACAACCAGTCGATTTACAGTCACACTTTGTGCACCTGCGCCTTTTCTACTTGTATATTCGTCCTTTTCTTGATGATATTATGTAGTATATTTCCCACGGTTTTTTTATATTGATAAAAGTTTATTTTTAAATTTTTATATCTTTGAGACTATAGTTTTAGAAGGCTTACCGCGATCTCATCCTTTGTCTCGTCTAGTGTTAGTCGTCTTGTCTCTCCATCATTCTTGCATAATTGTTATTGTTCTAGTTACATTCAGAATATTTTCTTATAAATAGAGACTCTTTATAGTGTACTACGTAAATAAGCAAAAAATAAAGAGGAATATTTAATTGATTTAAACATCATAATACACTAGATTACTCAATGTTCACACATCTGTATCAATTAGAAATAAATTGAGCTGTTATTGTAGCAATGACATTTTCATAGTGCACGAAAGCTATGTAATTTTCTGCAATGTAAACTATATGCCTCTCTGACATTTTAGTTTTGTTCATGTTGTTTATGTCATGCGAGTTGATTCAAGAGTTTAGATGAGATAAATAAACAAACACACAGAGTTTTTCCATTATTATAATATGCCTGTGGATAATATTCAATAAGTATTATTGAATATTTATGGAGAGAGATGGAGATTTAAGGTTTTTACTATTTAGAATGTCTTTTTATATGACAATAAAATTTAAAAATCTAATATGAATATTTTTATGTATATCTCTTTGCTAAGTAAATATGAATAAAAGAGTATATATATACTCGTATCTTTACCTGTATATCAAGGCTTTAGGAAGATTTGCCATAAAATTTTACGACTAGCATTAAAGACGCGTATTAAAGTGAATGGAACCGATCATAAAAAATCGTATCTGTAATTCATAACTGGCTTTATTAAAGAAGATATTAAAATAACATAACAAAAATATGCATCAATGAATTATTTAAACATTTAATGCATCTTGCTTAAGACGTCAAATTATCACATAACATATGCACATAAACTTAGGTGGACAAATTCCACAATATGGTTTATTTCTCAATTCATAAAATAGATTCAAATAAAATAAAAGAATTAAAATAGCAAAATCTGAATTGTACTCAATAGAGAAAACGAATATACCTAAATAAATGATGTTGTCATTATAAACATTTTTTTAACTCTCCTATGATAGTATATCACGAGAAGAAAATAGTCTTGTATATTCTCGCCACGTCCGTGGCCTTCATTCTCGCGATTCTAACGGCACAGATAATGGAGACTTACTGCGCTCTTTACTTCGTACCTAACGCAATAATTCTCCCTGAGTAGTTTTCAGGAAGAAGAGCGTATCGAATGTTGCTGGGACAACATACAATACACTGAACTAAAATATAATACTCCATGCACTGACTTCCATTTTCGACATTCTTTGTTTGTACTTAAGAGTATTTGTTATATTTACGACGAAGTGACATGACATCCTAGCTGACACTAGCCATTTTAAGTTTTTCATGTTTAGTTAATTGACAAGTTATATTTGGGGTTGTGTTTTTCAGGACGCAATTTTTTTTTATGTGTCCCCTACACAATATAACCTAATGTTCGACTTTGTGGGGTCGTCACTATTGTCCCCCGACTGGCCAACTCCATAAACAAGATATACATTTATTAAGCAGCTATATTACTATATCTACTAGTTCTTCTCACAGTGGAATTAAATAGAGCCATAAAGTTAATCTCCTTTTTTTTTTTTATAAATAAGTATAAAAAATGACAAGCTTTCGAGAATTTACCAAAACTTATCCAATATTCAATGGGCCAGATAAAATTATGGTTAATACTGTTTTTATAGCGATTTATTGATTTTTTCGATAAGACAGGGAAGTGTGAACAAGTAAAGAGTACTAGTACGGCTGTCATCAACTTTGATTGCTATTCTTCCATTACAGGCACTACAAGTAAATGTTCCTAATAGAATCAAATAGATTCTATTGAAAAATTATAAGAAAATTATAAAAAAATACTAGCTTCGGAAATTTTCCTTTATTTACACCCAATTACTTAACTGGATGCCAAATTTCACGTCATTATCTAAATAACCGTTTGAGCTGTGTTTATGAAATTTGATGCACGTATACAAGTAGCGGGTCTAAATATTTGAGCCAAATTTGACACGTTTAGGTGAAATAGTTTTTGAGTTATGAATGTAAAATTATCCACGGTGCAGCTCGCCAGTTCTGTTTTACTGAACTTGTAGTTAATTTCAAACAGTATAAGAGCATATTCCCATAAGTTTTAACTAAGTTTGTTAACTTTATTCGCCGCATCATCAAAACCTATACCATATTTCCCAATCGCAACCCTGAAATTGATACTCGCCTACCGAGGGCGAGTACGACTCGCGCTTGGCCGATTTATTCTTAAATACACTTATAACAGAGGCCAGTCGTGGCGCAGTGGTACGAAGTGTGACTGTAAAACTGGTTGTGGGTTCGATCCCCACTCGAGGAGATGAAATATTTACTTAAATTTATATTTCCATTTCTTCGCTCTGGTGTCGAGGCTAAGCGCGGCGTTGAGTTCTGCCACTCAACACGCAATGCCTCCAGAATTCGGCAGAAAGTGGGGAATGGAGTGTCTTAACACTAGGTTCCCTCTGCTTACCCTGCTGTGTGCGGGATACAGCGTGAAGCAGATTTTTTTTTTTTACACTTATAAATAATCATTCGTATATTTCAAGCAGGCGTAGCCGCATGTTTGCTGCTAATAGTTTTATATAAAATGTGTAATCATCATGAAAATTAAAGATTTTATTAAAAAATAATGTTTTATTGAATTGTCCGAAACTTTAGTTTTCAATGAGAGTCTTTAAAATGATAATTATCTATTAAAACATGAAAGCAATTCAGATTAGTAACTACATAATCATGTGGTTCACGCGGGCAACTACGCTTCGAGGGGTTTGCTAGTAAATAAATAATACTTTTGATTGTAATCCCTACATTTTATAGTCAGAATTATGAATGTTGCTGGTAATTGTTCTACCCTCCGTAATACCGAGAACTTTGATCGTTCGCTATACTGAGCTTCCGAGTTAATAGGACAATAGCTCTCGTTAAGCTCTAGAGCCAGTAACTTTTATTTATTACAAGGCTCCAGCATTTAAACTTTAAATAGTAGTTCGATTTTGTTGATGCGAGTGGTTCATTATGATACTATGTCGGTTTATGTTCGGTTTAGTTCAAGAGTGAGGAAGCGAGGCCCGATTTTGTGAACGTGTCGCGGAATAACAGAGTACGGTAATGTCGGGAACTTCGCTCGCGTGCTATCCTCGGTGGGAGATTTTATGTAAATTATTACAACACCACCTCAGCCAACGAAGCTTATATTGCTAGCGAATTCAATTCTAACGCCTTACGAATCTTCCTGAGATACAAGACAAAGTTGCTTCAGTTTTAAGATTTTAGCATTATATTAAACGTATTTTTCTAAATTATGTTACTTCAAACGCTTAATAATCGAGCAGTATGTGTAATTCTACAGTTTATTTATTTTTTTTATTTTGAAGACTTAAAATAGAGTTTCATCTCGCTGATCTATATTACAGTCTCAGTTGCCGCGTTTACGCTTACATCCAATTTAATTAATAGCTGGTTAGTGGTAGCTAAGCCGCAATATTAAATTTCATCATTTCAGCATTAACAGCGGCCTAGGGTCGGCGGCTTATCCATGCATTTGAGGAACATCGCCTTAAGCATGTTAATAAATTAAAATTTTGTAATATAGTTAAAATGGGCAACTTATTTGCTCAATATCATTGTGAAAATGATGGATTGTTTTTTTATATTTTATAAGTCGTCTTTACTGTTTGTAGGATTAGTGGTTTTGTTTTATAATATAATAAACTATGAAACTTTAAATGTTGATTAATGTTATAAATTTAGAATAGCAGCTGCAAACTCAACTCCTTTGTAAATGTTAATAAATTGCTTTATTATAATTATGTATACTTTAACGTAAAATACAACATTTAGACAAAGAAATATTACGTTAGTAAAAGATATAAACAAATAGATATAAAAAAATTGAGGCCAGTCGTGGCGCAGTGGCACGAAGTGCGACTGTAAAACCGACTGGTTGTGGGTTCGATCCCCACTCGAGGAGATGAAACATTTACCTAAATTTATATTTATTTCCATTTCTTCGCTCTGGTCTCGAGGAAAAGCGCGGCGTTGAGTTCTGCTACTCAACACACAATGCCTCCAGAATTCAGCAGAAAGTGGGGAATGGAGTGTCTTAACACTAGGTTTCCTCTGCCTACCCTGCTGTGTGCGGGATACAGCATGAAGCTGATTTTTTTATTTATATAAAAAAAAAACAAAATTCGCTTAATCATTATCCTTGGGGGATCTTTATTATTAACATCGTTTCATCCAGAGGAATATTTAGTCACTTTTCTCCGCTCTAATAGTATTTTGTAAAAGCAAGCTTAAATGTCTACTTTTTGTCCTGTCCTACGTCGCCTATCCGCTGGGAAATATGGCGATAATGCAATAGTGCTAGAGTCTCGGGAGAGCGATGTACTGCAATCTGTCACTATTTACTAAATGAAAGCCCATTTCATGCGGACGATTGAATTTAGCTGTTCATTTCTTTTAATTTTATAGGAAAATTTTTATATTAAGGCCGTATTTGCGCCGTGGCATAAATGTGTGACTGTAAAGGCGACGGTTGTGAGTACGAATCCCGATCGGGGAAATTAAATATTTTATGGTTCTGGTAATAAGGCAGAGTTCATTTCCACCTCTCATCACGCCTTGCCTCAAGATTTCGGCAGAAACTGGAGAACGGAATGTCTTAACACTATTTTCTCTCTATCGACCATACTACAACGTAAAGCAAAAAAATAAAAAAAAAAACAATTTAACATTTCTAGTTTATAACTTCATATTCATGTTATTATACATTATGAATTACGCTAAACCTAATTAAAACGTCAAACGTCTGTATGTCTGTACGTACTAATTAATCTCAGCATGATCTTAATTATTGTGTACGAACGGAGGTACTATTAGAGACTATACCGTAAGCATCAAAATCTATATATAGTATATATGTATGTTAACTGTGAATGACGTTGATCTCTACTAATTAAGTTAGCGCTTGTTTTATCTTGTTATGCAAGGATAACTTAATGCAGATTTAATTAAAGACGAAACTACTAACTAGAGTTGCTATAAATTCAAATTAATAATTGAGGCAATTTTTTGTTTTGTGTTGCTTTAAACGCAATACGTTGTGAGTTCGATTCCTAGGCGAGGAAATGAAACATTTCAAATTTTCATTTCCTCTGGTAACGAAGAAAAGTGCGGCGTTGAAGCGTTGTACCCACAATGATGTGTAACTTTATGTAGCTACCTACTTATTTGGAGAATAATTTCTGTAAGTATTTAAACGAATACTTGCCAAGTATATTATGGTAATATTCACAAAATCCAATGGAAGATTGAATGTTCTTGTATTATTATAATATAAACTCTTCATCTTTGTTATATCAGCATGGATCTAGACATACATTTCTTTTCTTTACTAAAGTTTTGATTTGTTGGGAAAAATCTATAAACGACGTCAAAATTAGAATTGCGAAGATGTGAAAATTGTACTTATTTAATTTTTCACAATTGTCTCGGAAAAACTTCTGCAGGCGACAAGATAAAGGATGATTTCCTTTTATATTTTAAATTTCAAAGTTTTGTATTATATTGAAATACATTCATATTATGTTGAGTTTGTTCTTCTAACCAACCTAATGAGGAGTTTATCTTAAAAAGTTTCAAATAATAATTGAGATTCTTCAATATCACAAAAAGGAGTAGACTATACAAACTAAAAATATTACATACATACATCTATTCTGCAGTAATAAAGTAACAAAAATTATTAGTTTATAAAAGAATAATCCATTTAATAATAGAAAGGGTGGGCCAATTTACACAGAAATGCAGCGGTGCGCGTGCAAGCTTTAGATGTACTTACCGAGGAGTTAGAGCGCGCGCCGATAGCCGCGTCAAGACGAACTTTATCAATGCGCTCTAATTTTTATTTGTATTATGAAAAAAACATATTTACATAATTCTTTCAAATCATCACATATTCCATATTTATATCATGAATGTGAATATCACACGGAAAAACTATTCAACCGAACATCATTAAACTTTATACAAAGTATAAACCATAAAATAATTTATAGAAAATATATAAATATACACATTTTTATTTTTCTTTGCAGTGTTCGGGAGACTACGATTCAGCCGCAAATCGTCTTTGACGGTATTATTTCCTGTGTATAATAATTCAAATATTACACAAATATGTCTCCTGTTACCCTTAAGAACAAAAAGCAATGTTAAATTCCTCTTTAATGTAAACGTCGTTTTCCACATTTGACACAATATTACACCGATAACACGAAATATTAAAAATACTTTGCTTTAAATTAATACAATATTAATAAAAATAGGCTTACGTTGTATCCCGCATGCAGCTGGGTAGGCAGAGAGAACCTAGTGTTAAGACATTCCGTTTCCTACTTTTTACCAAATTCTGGAGGCGTTGCATGTTGTGTGGCGGAACTCAGCGCCGTACATTGCCTCGCAACTCATTTCCTCGAGTGGGGATAGAACCCACAACCATTCGCATTTACAGTTACATTTTGTGCCCCGTTTTTATTTAATTAATTAAAAATTGATTTAAATTGTGAAAGATTAAAATTTTAACATTCATATGAAAACATATCATAAAGCAAGAAAAGCAAGAAAATCTATGGTTGTAAACAAAGCCTTCTCTGTGCACAATCTATAAAACAATGAAATTATTGAAAAACAAGATAAATAATGTGCCTATAGTGTATTTATTTACAAGAAAATGTTTCATATTATGTTGTATTTTCTATAGTAGGTATACCTACTTGTACCGAACACTCAATTGATCCGCTTACATCACAAACGAAGCTTAAGAGCTTTCCCTGGAATATGCGAATGTTCTTTGTTCTCATAGTTTCATAAAGCTAAATTTATGAAATTATAAATCTTATTAAAATCTTGAGGTGTCTTTAAATTATATATATTTTATTATATATTAGGTGTTCTCAAAGAACATGAGTTGAGGAATGGAAGAAGGAAAAAAAAGGAAGGAAAGGAATGATAATACTTAACGATGAGTTATAATTGAATTTGAAAAAACATCATATCATAGACAATTTATATGTAGACTATTGCCTGTTATTTAAATTTAAAGAAAAATAATTGAAAACTGTTCGATTCCAGTGCCAATATACGATGGATGGGGCTGTTGATATCAAATAATTCACCAGTCTACTGTAGCCATTTGAATTGCCAATAGCGCCAGTAGTACAGACTACTGACGCGGGTGTGGCGTATTGAAGTTGCTTCGTCAGCTCTATACTACCGCTATTCAATTAAAAATGTTTCGTTACCTATTTGTGATGAAATTAATTTAAAAATGACATTTAAAATAGCTGACGCTTACGAGAAAGTCTTTTTTGTTTTTTTTAAACTAATTACTAAATGTTTTATTTATATAAGAAACTCTAATAGTATAATTTTTTTCGTACATACTACCGAATTTAAACGTATGTGATGCTATGATGCGATGAGAAAGTGCACCCTTGTTACGCGAAGGAATTCTTTATATATATTATCATTACACTATGAGAAACGTTCAGCTTTTGCGAACAAACTCACACTCCGCTCACTACTTTATTTATTTTTAAATACATTGCATTTGTCAAGACGAGGGAATGTAATTCTGAACTTTATCGAGCCAAATATTAATAAATGTCATCTGATTTTTTTTAAATTAATTTAAAGGTATATAGTGTACAGTTCACATCTCATTATATAGATTATACAAAATTAAAACGGGTAAATTTACGTTTTAATTAACGTTTCATAAAAGAAGGCTTAAATTGTAATAGCGTAAGATTAAAAATTCATATGTAGCGCGTATATTACATTACCTCTGAATAATTTCCAAAGTAATGAGAACTTGTACTAAATATACCATATTTAATGGTTAGGTACTTACATATATATTTTATGTTTAGGTAGTACAGGTTCTCAACATGGCGAACGGAATCTGTAACTGTCACGTGGCAAGATCCCGGGTAGGAGCGACCCGCAAGCAATCTCTGACCGCAGCAAGACAATCAATCATTCAGCCAACATCAATTAACTGAAACCCACAAATCTCACTCTGTTAAGATTAGGGAGATTCCGTTAACAAATATACTATTTTTAATGCATAGATTTATTTATTTTGAGGCCAGTCGTGGCGTAGGGGCACAATGTGTGACTGTAAAATAAATATTTATTTAAATTTATATTTTCATTTCTTCGCTCTGATGTCGAGGTAAAGCGCGGCGGAAAATGGAGAACGGAGTGTCTTAGCACTAGGTTTCTTTTGCCTACCCTGCTTTATGCTGGATACACACATACAATATTTTTTTAAATAAAAAAAATATAACATAGTTTAAGAAAGCTAACATAACTTTTAATTATTTTTTTTTAATTATGATCGAGAACATACTCTTAAATCAGCTTCACGCTGTATCCCGCACACAGCAGGGTAGGCAGAGGGAACCTAGTGTTAAGACACTCTATTCCCCACTTTCTGCCGAATTCTGGAGGCATTGCGTGTTGAGTGGCAGATCTCAACGCCGCGCTTAGCCTCGACACCAGAGCGAAGAAATGGAAATATAAATTTAAGTAAATATTTCATCTCCTCGAGTGGGGATCGAACCCACAACCAGTCGGTTTTACAGTCACACTTCGTGCCACTGCGCCACGACTCTTAAATCTTTCGACTTAAACAAGAAAAGTTTGTCAAAAAATATAATAAACGACAAATAGACACAAAAACATTTTGGCGGTAAATACGGTCGCCTGTTTGTGGCGTCTCTTGGCATAAATATTCGGTACATATTACGTTCTCTGCGGCCCGAGGCCCGGCGAGAGGCGCCACAAAAACACCTCTGGAACTGAACATTGATTTTAAATTCTAATTTTATGTTACTTTGTTTGCATATCGCAAGCGTCATATATTTTAGAGACAGTTTAATGTTGGAGTAACCCATGTAATTATCCTGAACAAGTTTGCATTGAAATAAAAAAGGGCTATCGTACTTACATATATCTACATGACATGCAATTTAGAAAAATATATTAAATGTAGGTATTTAAATAATTATTTACAAATTTTTCTTAATTGTGATTTTTTTGTGCTCCGTAATGTGGCATATTGCTTTAGTCACGTGTTTTTGTTTGATCATTCTCGTGTCGCTTCAAAATTAATTATGTAGAATTTATACGAACAAGTAAATTTCAAATACGTAATTGATACCACTTTAGTTGCGACCGCTGTATATATATATATATATATTTACATATAAATTTTCAAGGCTAGATACTTGTGTTGTACTTTGTTGTTTTTAGGGTTCCGTACTTCAAAAGGTAAAACGGAATCTTTATTGGATCACTTTGTTTTCCATCTATCCGTCTGTCAAGATTGCGTGGACATATCAGCTCTATGGTTATTTGCACCACGAAAAAAATCAAGGTAATTGTCAATGCAATGCATGTTGCTCCCTGTGGACCTGTAGTTATTAAATTTGGCACAAAAAGATCTTATAAAAAGAAATAAAAGAAATAAAAAAATGTAAACAATGGAAATTTATAGATATTTCAAAGAAAAAAAATAGAAACTTATATTTGTAGTTCATTTCATATAACATGAGAGCATAATATGCTCGCAAACATAAGCTTGTCAACTTTATACGTATCTTCCCGTTGACCTATAATCCTGAAATCGGTACGGAACTACTCGGTGGGCGAGCGTGACTCGAACTTAACCAGTTATATTTGATATTAAAGAGAGTCGTATATTTTGAAATTATTATATAAAATAAAATTATCATTTCAATAGTTATTTAGTGTCATTGATTGCCTCTCTTATAGTAGGTTGATACACTTGACTTATTTTTCGATGAGCAATTCGGTTTTTTTAGGTTTATTTGAATAAAGCATTCAAATTTATACGACTTTAATGACATTATGATTGTCATTGTTTTTTTTTTATGTTACGTAATCTCGTATTGCATTGATTTATATTTAGTGACGTATTGAAACACTGTGTAAAAGAATATCTAAAAAAAACATAAGTATATAATATTCATCTATTTAATTTACTATATAATTATTTGTATTGGGGTGCTTTATTTTTATATATATTTACTGATGATAATGTGCTGTGGTTTATTTATGTTATGACAATATTGTTCATTGATAGGGAGCCACGTTGTAAGCAAGTATTATATAAGGCGGTACTTTTACATTTGAGGTCATTTGCTATATTGGGCTGGAGCAGTTAAGGCGAGCGTTTGTTGTTTTGTTGTTTGTTCCTTGTTGCTTGTTGTTTGTTTTTGCCAAGCTCAACAGTATTAGTAAAAAATGAAATCAAAATTAAATAAATCGTCAAATATCTCAAGGTTGGCTGAGAAATAATGTTCTTTAACGATAAGACCGCTTTTTGTACATTTTTTTGTAATTTTGGCCACTAATGGATTTATAAATAAATATATAGATATATTTATATATAAGTTTTGGTCGCACGTGCCAACTGTAGTTCACTTAGTGGGCGCAAAGCGCGCCTTCATAACGCCGCCGATAAGCACGTTGGGGTAAACTTTACTTTTATGAAACACATTAGAACTTTTCATTATGTGGACGGGAAGTAACATGTGGATGCGTTCAGAGTTTTTATTTCTTTTTCTAAATTTTACTTCGGGCTTATAGTATGATAAGTGTTTGATTTAAAAATAAACAGATTTTTACAAAACAACCATTTCTGACTCTCCCCATAAAAAAATTGGATCTTATGAACAAACATTTTTTTTTTAATTGCAGTAAGCAAATTGTAGTTAGAAATTACTTGAAAAAAACTATCTTTTTATTGGTATACATTAATAATGGTATTGACCACATCTTACGAGAACAATATAATGATGTAAGATGAGTTTTGGGTCTTAAATAAAAACTTGGACACGTTATCTGTTGACATTTTTATTACAGACACGTACGCGGAGACACTCACGACGCTTACACGAAGCAGTCTAGAATAAGTACTGGAGACCTTTACTAAACCACTTTAGCAACATTAACTCATTTTCCCTGTTTTCTTATTATTCACTTCGGGTCTTATCTCTTTTGCAATGCTAAGGCTGAATTGGTGAAATTTTAACAAAAAATAACGGACGAGCTAGGAAATGTATTTTTAATTCACTTATTTATCCAATATAAACCATAAAGGGTTTACATTTGCTCGAAAAGTTTAATAAGCTCTATTGTATAGTATATGTATTTAAGGTTTTCATTACTTTGATATTGTACTGACTTAATTAAAAATGTTTGCTCCGGACGTCGGTTGTGACTATTTTTTTATCTTTTGACGCAAACTAGCGACTTACCGCATTATATCCTCTTTGCGGGCTCTTTAGCGTTTTCATCAAATTTAATTAATATACCAAACAAGGTTTAATCGCTCAAGTGTCATCGTATTTCAAAATCGTTTTAAAGTGAAACACTTGTAATTTTGGCCTTTAATTTGCAACTTATTTTGCTATTTTGCACAAAAATAATTAATATGCTGCTAATCTATATGTATATAAATAATATTTAAAAGTGTGTCTGAGATTTCAAAATAATTGTAATTTCAAGTGCATATATATAGTAAATATTAAAACACAGACGTACATTTTTAATTGCTTTGTGTCTGTTTTCACACACACATCCACAACAACCAAAGAATGGATAGCTTGACCATTCTTCTGTTGGCTTAAAGAAGGACATGGGACCTTGTAGAGTGGCTTTCGGTTTCTTTAAGAGAGACTACAAGAACCAAAAATTTTTTCCCAAAATAACATATTGAATGTTAATTTAACAAGATTATCAAAATATTTTTTATATAATTACAACATTTTGATACTATTTATAGTTTTCCCTATAAAATAATAAATAAAGTCCATATAATATTATATGTGTAAAATGCAATGCCAAAAATACCTACTAATTTTTATAAACAAATATAAACATAGATATAATTTAATTAATGAGAAAATTCAACTTCAATTGAAAGTTTCTTCACTTATTTGCCAGCAGCCAAGCGAGTGAATAGCCTTGTTGATTGAGATGGAATTTAGTTCTTTTATCCCATTTTTCTACTTTTCTGATTTATTGTGTGAATATTTCTTGCTTATACAATAAAATATTATCTCTCTCTATAATAAAATAACTTTTAAGTCTATTACTATACTCCATTAAGTACAATTAAATTTAAGACTTTTATTTTTGATTGCATCGACTTTTATTTCTAGTTGATTTAATACAAAAAAGTGCAAACTCAACATTATCAGATTCAGTGGGTGTAGTTGACCTACAACCCTGAAATTAGTATGGATTCCTCGGTGGCTGATTCCGACATACACCTGACAGGTTTTTATCTAAATATTTTCTCTACACTTCTCGAGAAGTTTCGTTTGGGTGAAAAGAATAGAGTTTTATCTTTAATTTTCACAAATCACTTACATTTAGCAGGATATGCGGAGAGATTTAGTTATTACATATATTCACAATTAGTGTGTTCACGCTAGTTATACTCAAAAACGTTTTTTATTATTTTTTTGAATAGTATCTTAATATAATAGATTCACGATATAGCTCGTCATGTTTCTGAAACACAAAACAGCTATCGCTTTGAATCCTACGATAGCGCTGACGTTGTTATCTCATTTGATGAATGAATCTTTTGTACCAAATGGGATGCTGTTTCAGGAATAAATCATTTAATGTCATTTTATGTTACTGCCATAGAATTTGGTTTTATAGTATACTTTGATGTTTTAATAGATGTATTGTTACGCTATAGTGGCTCTGTACAGAGATATATGACTTTTAAGGCGATGGTACCTTAAGTTGTTTCAAAACGAGGTTCTATTTACTGACCCGCATAGGTTTTGTAAAAAAGGTAAAAAAAATATCTTGCAATTATAATAAAACAATATAAGAATTGAACAATGTTATTAATAGACAGACAATCACAGTGTATTATTCCATTATTAAACATATTATATCAAATGTAAGTAGCTTTTAACACATAATATACAACGTGTAAAACTAATGACATATAATACTCACCTCAAGGAGCTGAATGAAGTAAATTGAATAAGTAAGTACTATGTATACCTGCTATTTCATATTTGTAATTAACATAATCATGAAAGTGAATTTCTCTTCCCATAACACGCCAATTAATTTGATTAAAGTAAACAGAATTGCGGTAGGGCTCACAAAATATCTAGAGATTTTGATACAAAAATTTTACCAAATCACGGGATAATAAATGAATGTGATGTATAATGAATGTAAACATTTAAGTTAGATTGTTTTTTTAAGCTTCACGTTGTCCCGCATGTAGCAGGGAACCTGGAAACCTACTGCTCAGCCACTCCGTTCCTATTATAACATTTTTGCGTCACATTTTCCGCCGAATTCTCGAATTCGAAGGCTTTGCATGTTGAGTGGCGGAAATCAGCACCGCGCTTTATATGGAGGGTATAATATATTATATAGAGTGATAAATTTATATATAAATTTGAGGCCAGTCGTGGCGCGGTGGCATGAAGTGTGACCATAAAACTGGTACTAGTACTGGTTGTGGGTTCGATCCCCACTCGAGGAGATAAAATATTTACTTAAATTTATATTGCCATTTCTTCGCTCTGGTGTCGTGGCAAAGCGCGACGTTGAGTTATCTCACTCAAAACGCAATGCCTCCAGAATTCGGAAGAAAGTGGATAAAGGAATGTCTCAACACTTGATTCAATCTGCCTAACCTGTTGTTGTTGTTCCTTGTGCTCCTGAGCCATTGACTGACTAACCTCAACTTATTTTCGTTCAATCAATGATAAAAAAAGTGAAAGCTCTGCTCCCTATATAAGCGTTTGAATTGCAACATCCCAAATATAGCAACTATGTACGTTTATTTTAATGAACAAACAATAATTACAAGAGAGGATGATTCATTATTAATAAGGTTATTTTGTATGGTAATATTTTATTAGTTAATGCCTATATGTTTTAACATATTTAAGTATCTATATGGATTAAATATAAACCCACAATATGTGTATAATTTACATAGCGTTCCAAAATTTTAAATAATGAAACTCTGCAGGTGATAGACGCCTCTGGCAAGGTGCCACGGGTCGTGACAGGAGCATGCCGTCTATGTGGACCACATCTATACTGGATTCTACTCAAAGAATAGCTGACGGTTATTATTTTAAGCGATGAATTTCACATTTGTAACGTTATATATACATTATATACGTTATATATACATTATATAACGTTAATTTTTTTATCAAGGTTCAAATCACGTTTTTCAAAGAGTTATAACGAGTTGTTAATATTTATTTATTATATATATTTTTTTCTAAATTGTAAAATAGGTATTCCAATTACATTATCTTTGTAACTCATTATTGTATTTAAATAATTAAGAAAATAAAAAAGTAGGATCATAGTTACGTTAAATAAAATAGCAATAATCAAAAGACATTTTTATATAAAGTTGAATAATTTCACGCAGTTGTGCCTATCAATAGACCTTCCATGTTCATGAATCCGAATTGTCTTGTACAATAATATTTCTTTGTTAGCGCAGTCAACTTGGCGTAATATCCAACTAGAGGAGAAAGGTAACATATCTTTATTTGTGTCGAATTTATTGTGACATCTATAAACGCTCCAGTTACTTTTACATACATATACATTCTTCGTATTTTAGTTTTTTCTTCAAGAATTTCCCAACAAATCTGAGCTTGATAATAAAACGGTATTATTAGTCGACGTAAATGTTCAACATGATGACTCTTTTTTATGAAACAACGTGTAAGCGCCATAACTTCTTATCATAAAGTGTTAGTGCCTGTTCATTAAAAGACACTACATTCCCTTAAAGCTGGAACATCTATAATATTTTTTTAAATACAATAAAATTATTAAGTTACAATTATGCAAACCAAAAGAAAGGAATCTGGTTAAGTGGGAGTCGGACTTGCCCACCAAAACTGTCGTACCGATTTTAGGATTGTAGATTAGGTTCTTAGGCCATAAAAAATACTTCTAGGTGTGTTTATACAACTAATATAAGCAAAAAACATGAGTTGTAATTTATATCTGTCTGCCTGTCGGTTGTTCTCTTTTTACGCACAAACGACACGACGGATTATTAGTTCTAGGGAACGTATAGACTGTATTTTTTTAATTGTCCCCTTGTCTAACCTATGATGAGCGTTGCTGTTGACATAAAAAAACTAAGGTCAAATGTGAAATTTTAGCAGTCCTAAACCTTAATAAATATGGCATTCACGTTCTGATGATGTCATAAAATATATAAATTCAAAACATCTCATGTGAAAATTTAACTCAAGATCTAGATGGAAACTAGAAGGATAAGATTATGCGGCCGCTCTCTATAAATATATCGCTATCTATGTAATACTATTTGTATTAGGCAAGGGTCCATACAAACAAATTTTGCCAGCGGTAACTAGTTATTAATACAGTGCAAATGAAATGAAGTGCAACGAAGACATCTTAAGTTTACATTGAAATTTGACGTTTAGTTTACGATACCCGACGACACAAACAAAACACAAATGACAAAACGAAAAAAAGAATATTAAAATTTAATGGGTATATATGTATATATATTTTCTTTAAATACTGATTTATCAGATTGTGAAGACAAACTTTCTTGTAACATTATCTTCTGCTTAATTGGTGTCTAGATGACTGATTAGGAGGTAGAGTTCTTGCGGCGTAATTGATAGCTCAATCAAAGTAGACGCATCTCAAATGTTAACTTAGGACGAAAATCATTCCAAATTATTAAAAAAAAATACTTATACTAATATGTTCAGGATTGGAGAAGCTTGAAGTCAGTAGCATTAAGGTTCGCCTCTTCTGTTTAAGTTCTTCTTTCTACTTAGCTTAATACAAAACGATTGTACTAGTACCGCTTTTGTTTTTTGTATTGTTAAATTTCAATATAAAATAAATAAATATATACATATATATATACATTTCAAACTAAAGAGTTCTTGTAAGCTAGTAAAGGAAGCTACATAAATCCTGAACGATATAGTTTTTGTTGATGAATACAGCGAGAATAAATTACATAGTCAAGTTCAATTTTGATATTGGGGTTAGTTGAGACACAAGAATCCGACAGGTTGCGACGTTCGATTCCCATTCCAGGCAATGAAATATAAATATTTTTTATTTTTTTCAACTGTAAGTTTGTAATGAGTTTTTTCTATGAAATATCTATAAAATTTGACTTTTCAGATTTCTTTTTTAATTGTATTCTAAGTTCTCATGTTTTGGTCTATAAGGTTTAGAATACCTCGCGAACTCCATTGTATCCATTAATTTAAAAAAATTGATATAAGGTTCAAACATTTTGAGTAACAGCAAGCGTATGGAGGAGGATTTTAATTACAATCACAGCCAAGTATCACAAAATATGTTACAATATATTGGCACAAAAAAAAAAAACTATGAACAATCGTATAAAAATAAATGTTCCAAATTCAAAATTAATATTTTACTTATTCTTAATTGTAGCAGTATTTATGGCCAACCTTAGTTTAATAATCAATTCTGTTGTTAATCCAAAAGGGCCGCCGCCACAAAATTTCGTATTGCAAAGGGGAATGACCATTTTTGTATAGAAATACGCACCAACTTCGTCAACCCAAAATTGCTCTCAACTAGTCTAGTCTTTATGTAACTTTTCAATATCAACACAATTTTAACGTAGTTCACCCGCAATATTTCAGATATTCCTATAAGTTCTAAAACGTTTCATCGTATTATTTATTAATATTTAATTACTGTCATTACTATAATATATTGTTAGCGTACTTGTGTAAAAGAGGGTAGATTTAGGTGAAAATAATTATAAAATCAGTGGAATTGTGTCAATCGGGGGACAGTTGCTTGTAAGTGACGGCCTCTATTGGAAGGAAACTAGTGTCAAGTATTGTAAGTAGGTGATACATATCACTTATTGCAATTACATAGTATCCCTTTCCAAATAGTTTAGAATCATATAGACGATGTGTGTTTTCAACGTGTTTTTTTTTAAAACGTTACCCTCTTCCGATTTCTAACAATATATTATTTATATGAAAATCTAGGCCTAACTTAAGGAGTGAACTGCAGTTAATAAAAGCAATATATAGAAACGCCTCTTGGAGTAATAATCAGGCGCCATGAACGCCGGCCAACGTTGACCAATAAAGAACTGCTATCTTGACACAGCACTTTGGAGGCACTATATCTATACGCCACAACGCAAATCACTATTTTAATACTTTTAATAGTAATAAACACTATTCAACTTGACAATTATTTATCGATATAAACATCGATAGATTGACAGTTCTGTAGCTTGGTTTTCTTTTATGGCGTTTTGATTTTCTGATAAAGAACGCAATGTATTTTTTCACAATTAGATAAACTAAAACGATACGATAGATTCTAATATTGTTTTCTTTTTATTAACGAAATGATATCTACGTTTATACATTATCTTTACTTTGTCATATTTTTTACTACCTCCATCGTAAGTAAGTCAGCTGCAGGTTTTATAAACTGTTCCAGAAAGGGGAAATGAAGGCAATCCTGAGGAAGTTCATCAAAAGTTTTGATTGTATTACGTATATTCTAATTTAAGTATCCATTTATCTTTGGAATTAAATGCTTTGTTGCGTACGATACTTTACATAAAAATGGCCTTTCTTTTTAGAGCTCACATAGGTAATATGACTAAAAATATTTTATTTTAATATTGCCTCTTAGATTTAATTAAAGTTGCTCTATTACTTATTTGGTACAACAAAAAGAAAAAAACATCACCCTAAACATTTTAAATAATGTGTATGTACGTTTTGATATCAATGTGAAATAATGACATTATTAATAATTTTATATACTAACAAATGAATATTAATTAATTATTAATATTACACAGGTGACCCTTAATTTTTTTTGACATAATGTCAAAATCGGTCGGCCGACTCATTTGTTTTTTGTTACGTACTATAAAAGTTGAACTTAAGCTTGGGTGCATTCATTTTGCATAAAATGAAGTACAAATATAAAAATGGCAGGGATGGGAAGTAATTTTAAAAAGAAATTCAATTTATAACTTTATTTTGTCTATATATATAAAAGGACATGTACTGACTGACTGAGGTAAAACGCACGAGCTGTAACCGCTGATGGTAGAAACGTGAAATTTGGACAGATGATCATTTTTATAATCTGGAGATCCACTAAGAAGGGATTTCGAAAAATTTTAACCCTAAAGGGATGAAATTGGGGTTGAAAGTTTGTATGGAAAAAAAAATTAAATCGGATTTTTATAAAAAATTAAATTTCTCTAAATAAAAGAAAATAATATGGTTATGTAGAATAATCATTAAATAAAATTTTCATTAATTTCACAGCAATTGGCAATTGGACTTGAAGCTGATATAATTGCACTCTACTATTGAGCAGATGATTTTTTCCTGGAGTTTATTTCTCGATGGAGAAATTGTTTGTTATTCTATTGCGCTGCGTTTCTTGACATTAATATAATAAAACTATCTGTATCACAGTTATTATTTTTTTTGAACCTACCGTTTTTGATTTGAGAAAATTGTTACTTTGCTAGTTTATAAGTAATACGTATACACATTTATATATTTGTTTTAAAAACAATATATATTATTCATTTTTAAAATTAGTAAGTAGTCGTAATTATTCATTCACTTTAGTAGCAGCCATTATATTTATTAAAAAGTTGTTATCGCTTTTGTCTTATGAATCCTACTAAAGAATATGTTGGAGATTTTTTAGAAGAATTTGGCGTCAAGACAGAGCGCCGCGTTGAGTCCGCCACTCGACACGCAATGACTCCAGAATTCGGTGGAAAATGTATAACGGAGTGTCTTAACACTAGGCTTCTCATGCTTTCCTTATTGAGTACAGGATACAGCGTACAGCTAACAAAATAAATAACATAACATTATGCAATATATTTTATGCAAACATAATACAAGAAAAATCAACTTTGTTTATTACTATTTGTACTAGTATGTTTCATACACAAAAGTGAAGTTTTTAAACGTAGTGTATTAAATAACGTATTGCCGTTGTACGTGCATTTGATAGAGGTCGCTGGCAATATGCCACGATTTGTGACAGAATCGTGCGGTGCCACACCGCGTCGCGGTTACCCATAAAAACTGTATCGGATTATGCTCGTTTATTCACATTGAAAAAACACAATAATAACTTTATATTTAAATTGTATCTTAATTCTCTAACTTTACATATTTTATAAAATACGTTACATTATATTTTTTATTAAGTTGAATGATAGATTGTATTGTTTGAGGCTTCATTGTCGTGGTTTCATTGCCTGGTTCTGGTAACGAGGCAAAGCGCGGTGTTGAGCTTCGCAACTCAACAGGCCTTAATGCCTCAACAATTTAAAGAAGGGAATGGAAGTGTCTTAAATGTGAACCGAGTTACTTAACTAGGTTCCCAGATTCCTCCTGCCTAGGGAGCGATGCGCGGGATACAGCGTGAAGTTAAAAAAATAAACTATATTGTTAGTATCTGTACTTTTATCAAACATTCCCAGTAAATATAAGGAAAAAGCGGACAACTGATCACTGAGATACAATGTGCATGTTTTTAGTATCAAAACTAGCTAAAAATCCGCATCACTTTCTAAAAATTAAATATTATTTAATTTGTTACAAGAAAATATGATATTCATGTGTCTTTTATATTATTTTGTTTTTGTATCCTCGTTAAAATTGACATGTATTTTTCAGCTTCATATCTCTGCCTATCGCATGTTTGCTACATGCGGTAGGCAGAGAGAGTCTAGTGTTAAGTCACTTCGTTCGTTGCGTGTTGAGCGACGGAACTCAACGCCACGTTTTTCCTCGGCACCAGAGGTAAGAAATGAAAAAAATATATATTTTATTATCTCGAATGGAAATCGAACCCACAACCTGTCGCGTTTACAGTCACACGCTTGTGTCCCTGCGCTACGACTGGCCTCAAATTGACAATATATTGCAAATGATATTAAGATTTACGTGTAGCTTATATTAATTTACAAAGAATTCAAAGCGGGCACAATATATTTACGGAGACAAATTACGAGACTATCTCGTAGCATTCTCTACGCCTACAGTGAACGTTAACGAGGAGGTATGCATAATATATTTTGATGTTAATTTGTATCTAAATGAAACTGATGCGTGTATTTCGACATTAGACCGTTTTGGTTTATTTTTTAGAAAATAATAAATATTGTAGTTTTTCTCATTGATTAATTATTTATTTTAATTTTTTTTTATTAAATTCTTTTAATTTTCACGATTATTACACTCTTTAAATGTAGTTTCATTTAACTAAACTAATTTTTTTAATAGTTATTTTATACAAATGTTTAATTGAATTGGCTAAATGGAGCATAAAATAATCTGTGTTTTAACGCGGAGTTTTTGCGGAATCCGAACTTATGTGGAAAAAACTACGTATTCAGTTACGGTTTACCTAGACAGTTGTGAAATAACAAATTTCTATTAAATGCGACAATTTTTTATTTTTTTACGATCAAATCAATTCCCGAAACATTTAAATTATGCCGCTACTCTGGTAAGTTCCGCCAATCAACACGCAACATCTTAAATTTTATGGAAAATGTAGAATGGAGTATCGTGACACTAGTTTATAACTTCCATAAAAAAAGCGTAAATATCATCAAATGTAACGAAGAAAAAGGAAAGGAAGGTGTTCTGGTTTAGTAGATACCCAGAATATATTGAGGTTATTCATAGAAGGGAAAGAGTAAATAGTCTATAAAATTATCTCGCCACCAATGCCCGTTTTGATGCCTACATTTTGTCCGGCCATTTTGTAAATAACGTTCTATCTGTTCTCATCACGATACAAGTGAATCGGATCCCTATTCGAGCTGATGGGATACGTATATCTCATATACTTAGTAGTTTTCCTGAAATTGCTTTTCAAACTGAAATACAAAATTCTTTTTAAATATTTTTATAATATAATTAAATTTGAATTTTTATAAAAATATACACATAATTTTAAATTCAATGTATTCATTATCAAAGAAAAATATAATAGGCACAGGCGTGCCACTTCGCCATGACTTAGCGGCTTTTGTGGGTTCGATCCCACTCGGGGGAAGGAATTATTATTTAATAATGTTTTCAAATTGCTCTGGTGACTAGGCAAGGTGCTTCGTTGAGTTCCACCAACACACAGTGCCTAGAAGATTCAGTGCATCGTAGTGTCTTAACACTAGGTTCTCTCTTCTTACTCTGCTGTATACATGGATTACAGTGGACAAAAAATAAAATAAAATATTTAACGTGTCTCGTTCTCTTGTCATTTATTTAACTATATTGAGGTCATAGATCTATAAATACTATAAATTATTGAGAACTCACAGTTTCATTATAATAAACTGAGATAAGACTAGCCTTTGGGAAAATATTTCTATTATGATCAAATTAAATTCTATCGAGATGTCCCCTGGCTAGTGATAAGGAGGGTCTTGTCAAATCAAATCCAGTTCTCTTGAGTATTATTTTGTGAAGTTCGACGTAAATGCAATTACAATATATAATGAGTAAATTATGTAATTTATTTATTTTCAAATATATTTTATTTCAATATTTTGTTAATAAAGAATAATAACTAAGTGTTCGACTATAATGACATGTATGAAAGACTGACAATATTTATATTTTTCTATGTATAGCTATAACGCCACCATTATTATAGATTATTAGATTTATGCAATCTTTTGATCTTAATTAATTGAATATCTGTGGATCCTACCAATACATAAAGTTATAATTAAAAAAAATGTTTGTGCTGTTCTAAAAAAATATTTTACTTTTCGCACATTTTTGAAACATTAAATTGAAGTGAGTTGAGTTGAATTGAGATAAGACAAATCATGGCAAAATGGAAAATAGATATAACTAGGTATTATGCAAAAAGAAATGCACTCGGAGATATGTTCCTTACATATTTTCGATTTGGAAATAGAGAAATATTTGATCTTTACATACAAGTCTAGTTACAGTTCTGTTGCGTTGAACTATATAAAGGGGTTATGTTTCAAAATAAGCGCACCGTAAGATAACACATAAATAAAATATAAGCCCCATATGTAGTTAATTTTGAGAAAAAACAACAATATATTGATAATAAATCGTTAAAACAGTGTCATACGTATAAAGCATCTGAAGAGCTATAAAAATGGAGTTTGCTTATACATTCTCACCACGTCCATAGCCTTCATTCGCGCGACTCTAACGGCGCAGATAATAGAGACTTACTGCGCACTTTACACCACCATACCTAAAGCAATAATTCTCCCTGAGTAGTTTCCACGGAGCAAACATCCGGATCGAATGCTCCTTAGGCGATACAAAAACTTTACTGAGGTCATTGTGTGAAAAGTTTCCCGACGGAACATTTAACAAGCAAGCTAGGCTAGCGAGGGTGTCGAACATTTTAATTTTCTAGAGACAGTTTTATATTTGTTTTAAGTTGCAATTATCCGAATATTGGTATAAGTATATAATATAATATAATTGGATTGATTGATACATGTAGTTATTCTTATATAAAGAGAAGAATAATCTAGTGGGTATGCATTTTCGTCTGTGTGCAGGTTGAGCAATAGTAAAACTGGGACATAATAAAAAAGTGGGACAAAGTCGTAAAATGTCTTTCATTTACAAAATTTTGTTTATGAGTGTTTTAAAAATATCTTAGGTGAGAATTTTGGTCAAACAATAAAGTATAAGTAAAAAAGTACTATAATTATAACACCAATTTGCATATCTATCAAATGCCCTATACAATTATACATACTTCCCAATTACAGTAGTTCTTTTTCTACTTTTACTTTAAAATCAGCGTCACGCTGTATTGCACTCTGCACACAGCAGGGTACGCAGAGGGAACCTAGTGTTAAGGCACTTCCTTCACCACTTTCCACCGAGTTCTATACTCATTGCCTGTTGAGTGGCGGAAATCAACGCCGCGCTTTGCCCCGACACCAAGGTGAAGAATTGAAAATATAAATGTAAACAAATAATTCACATCTTCGACAGTCAAGCCCACAACGAGTCTATTTTACAGTCACATTTTGTGCCCCTGCGTCACGACTGGCAGCTTCTTTTACTTTATCTCATCAGTTCTACAGTTTTATGAAGAATTTTATCCGAGGGCGAAAAATTTTATAAACGTGGAACCATGCTAACAGAGTACTTAAAGATTGTCAAAGGTGCTGGACCAGCATGGCAATGATGCATACCTTAATAAAATAAAAAAAAAAAACAGCTTCACCCTGCACCCTGCACCCAGCAGAGTAGGCAGAGAGAACCTAGTATTAAGATACTCCATTCCCCACTTTCCGCTGAATTCACGCCGAAACGCTGTTCGTGTGGGGATCGAACCCACAACCAATCGCGTTTACAGCTACACCTTGTGCCACCGTGCCATGAGTGGCCTAATCTATCTAGTTTTTCATCTATTAGGATACATTCATCTATTAGAACCCTACAGTGACGTGCCATTGAATTATTTAATTTAAAATACATTTAAGTATTCTTTGAATTCAATTCAATTCAATTAATTTTATCCAAATGATTATGTTATCGCATATTCAATGAAAATAATAATAAAATTTGGACTTACCACATTGTGATTTCCTTTATTTTAAATCAGGGTTTTAACTATCTGTCTGCCGTCTGTTTTAAATAAAGTCATCTATCGAGAATCATTTATACATTTTGCGAATGATTGTAAAGCTAAACTTACAAGTACATAAAAATAGGTTGATATATAAGACATTAATTGAGTTTGAACTCACAACTATCTACCATAGCCAATCATTTCTCTAGTGCTAACGTTATGTGTAAGTTTATTAAATGAAAAAAAAATAATTAAAAAATATGTAATAAATAAATATTGAAATACACATTTAGATACATATTAAGTTCTATCTATCTTTATATATATTATCGCCTGTAACTGAGAAAATTCTTCAGTTTCATTCATTCATTCAGTTTAAGAAAAGACGGTCTCTACGAATTTATAGATTTATTTGACATAAATATACTTATTGCATATCATTATGTGAAGGTATACCTGTCACAATGTCACGATAAATATAATGTAAATAAGGAGATGTTACCATGTCCCTGTCGGTTGGGATAACGCCAACTTGACTACGCTAACAAAGGCACATTGTAGTCGAGCAACGCAATTTGTTTTCTCAAATACTATTGATAGGTAGAAGAGCGTGTGGGCTGTCAGTCCAATATACAAATGATTTATTCGATTTCGTAACAACTCCGTAAGAACGTACGATAATATTATATTTTTTTAATGATTTATTTTTATAAATAAAATAAAATAAATCAGCTTCACGCTGTATCCCTCACACAGCAGGGTAGGCAGAGGGAACCTAGTGTTAAGACACTCCATTCCCCACTTTCTGCTGAATTCTCGAGGCATTGCGTGTTGAGTAGCAGAACTCAACGCCGCGCTTTTCCTCGAGACCAGAGCGAAGAAATGGAAATAAATATAAATTTAAGTAAATATTTCATCTCCTCGAGTGGGGATCGAACCCACAACCAGTGTTTTACAGTCACACTTCGTGCCACTGCGCCACGACTGGCCTCAATTTTATTTGTATATATTTATTAAAATGTTATTCAACATAATGTTTGCATATTTTGATTTCCTCCTTGAGGCCAGTCATGCCGCGGGGGCACAAGGGTGTGACTAAATGGTTGTGGTTTCGATCCCCACTCGAGGAAATGAAATATTTATTTACTTTTATATTTTCATTTTTTCGCTGTGATGTGGAGGCGAAGCGCAGCAATAAGTTCCGCCACTCAACACGCAATTACTCCAGAATTCAGCATAAAAACGGAGTGTCCTAACATTAGTTTCCCTATGCCTACCCTGCTGTGTGTAAGACACAGCGTTCCGTTCCCATTAAGTCACTTACGCTCCCCACTTTTCGCTGAATTCTTGATGTATGTGTTGAGTGGAATCTATGCTGCGAATACATCCAATTTTTTACTATGTTAATATTTGCAAACGTTCAAATAAAAAAGCCCCCAAAATGTATTTAAAGCTTATGAAACGCGTTACAAAATATTTAAAGCAAACATTTTTCATACATATAAATATATATCATTGCCTAAACCAGGTCGAAATCTATACTAATTTACCTCCGATATTGTGCTCCTCGTAACAAACATCACAACCACGGTCGTTCCAATTTTAAATGACAAGACCTACATTAACCTTAAGAGTCCTCTGTCATCAACTCCGTATACAGAATAAATTCGGTTCAAGAATAAATTAGGGTCTTTGTGTCGTAAAATTGTCCCCACTTACCTACAGAACCATCCGGCCGCAGTACGCCAGGTACCGACGTTCACCTACAAATAAATTTACGATTTACGCGTATATTTTCCGATTCAAATGACGAAATTCCGTATTTGGTTTGCATGTTTGTTATCTTCAATATCAAAAGAAACTAGTGAAGTTTTTAAATGAGTAAGATTGTTAGGAAAAGTTTGCTTTTAGTTATATATATTTTAATGTATATTTATTTGTCTAATGCTTTTGATGGAGGCCAGTCGTGGCGCAGTGGCACAAAGTGTGACTGTAAAATCGGCTGGTTGTGGGTTCGATCCCCACTCGAGGAGATGAAATAATTACTTAAATTTATATTTCCATTTCTTCGCTCTGGTGTCGAGGCAAAGCGCGGCGTTGAGTTCTGCCACTCAACACGCAATGCTTCCGAAATTCGGCAGAAAGTGGGGAACGGGAGTGTCTTAACACTAGGTTCCCTCTGCTTACCCTGCTGTGTGCGGGATACAGCGTGAAGCTAATTAATTAATTTGAAGCTTTTGATGGATAAAACAAAAATAATTTGAGTCATCTTAATATATATGTATGACGAACATATTTCTGTTTTGTAATACTAGATAGATCATGTAGTAGCACTTATTACATCTTCATTATTATTTAATATTTTGGTGAAGTATTATGATGTATTTATTATAGTAATATAGAGCAAAACGTTCACTTCGATATTAGAGTGCTTTCTGTTATACAAGCACTTAGTGCATCCATGCGTTATACTTTTGAACATGTATTTCGTCAGATTGCAATATTTATTACACTCGTGTGAACATCTAACCTATATATTGGAGGATATACTTACAGGGTAGCCTTTATCTCGGGAACGCTTGGATATATCGAGTTGAAATTCAAAACATTTACTCATACCTACGGCCTTCACTCCTCCTACTATATATATTAAAATAACAGATATGGCCGTTTATATCGCAAGAAACTCGTATTTCGACACTATCAAAGAAATCAAAATTCATAGGATGCATCCAGTTGACCTATGACTATGAAATTTGGCAGCTAGCAACTATAGGTAGTAATAGTTCAAGAAAAATCACATGAAGGGGCTCTGGCTAAGCTACGTCTGAATTTTAGGAATTTACGGAACTACTCGATTTGCGAGCCCGACTCGCGCTTGTCCGGTTTTTTTTTTCATTTTGCATACTACCATTTTTTGAAGTTTCACTTTATATTGCGTATACATTTTTTAATAACTATTTACAGACAATTGAAGACAGTATCTTCATGTAATAAGTATTTGTCGAGATTTCAACTAGCTTAGTGTTAACGCACATTTTAAAGACATTACGTTACAAATATAGGAACCCAACGATAGTTCCGAAAATGGCTGGGTTTGTTTTGATGTCTAAATGAAAATTAGAATGTATAAATGTAGAAATAAAGTAAAAAAATAAAAGATCACTTAAAATAGTGGCTGCTTTAAGAGGATAAAAGAGCTTGTATGCGCTCGAAAGTGAAATGGCAACCGTTGAGAGCCGACAGCGGAGTGGAGCCTTGAGCACGTATTGTCCTAAAATGTGTAAAGAGAAGAACGGATTTGTAACCTTCAAGTCCTTTTACCACTTGGCCATCCCATTTACCCGCCCATCCCATTTACCACTTCCCATTCATATTACGTACTAAGTAATATTAGTGATCAATTTGAAAGGTTTATACGCAACTACAGGAAAACAATAAACATAAAGTTAAAATAGTGTAACAGTACACTTATAATTTGGAGTCTCAGTTGTTTTAAATTACCTTTTATATATTGTCTAATATTTTATCAGAAAGTGATTTTAGAAATTTGCTATTGTTAACCTTAAGACTATTATTTATATTAACAACGTAGCTTCACGCTGTATCCCTGACTAGGGGTAGTCACAAATTAATATAATAGTATTACTTTACTAACATAGACATAAATAATAAGAAGTCATTATAGATTCCAACTATACAATATACTTTTTTCTTCACAGAAGAAAATATATTGTATAGTTGGAATTTATTTCTTCTTCACAGAAGAAAGTATATTGTAAAGTTGGAATCTACCCAACCCACTGCCAGGGCTCACAGAGTTCATCGGACTTTTTACTAGCGATATCTACTAGAGACACCCGAACTTCTTGATAACCCGTGGTGCGGAAAGTGAGGGCGCTGTTACGGTACGTTCGACTAACTACTGGCGAAAAACTGGACGAACTGCCTCGATGTTTATATGGCTGTTGGATGCATTTGCCAGCCAGGAGTCAAATATATTTACTATAAAACTTAGTACATTGCTTAGTGAAATGTTAAGACCTAAAAATGTTTTATGTGTGTTTATATGTTGAATCAAACTTTTTACAAACATATTGAAATAAAAAACAATGTGAATATACTCGTACTTGAGGTTGTATGGCGGAAAGTAGGGAATAAAATGTCTTAACACTATACAGCTGAAAAAAAAAAAATATTATAGAAACTTTTAAAATGAACCAAATGTACAAGTATACGTGTAGCCTACAATAATATAAGGTCGGGGCAAAAATATTTTCGTATTGTTCATACAAAGGAAAATATTTTTATTAGGTATATTTTTCCATTTATTTATAACTAGCGACCCGCTCGCGGCTTCTCCCGCTTAAACCACAGAATTATTTATTTAACACACTGATTTATGTTCGTGTTTTGATATACTTATAATGTATGTTTGCAATGTAATGAAGTTTTTTATGAGAAAGTTGTTAAAACTTTAGGTCGCATTTTCGTACCTCCCATAAGAATCTTCAATTGAATGTTTGAAATAAAAACACAACTTATTGATACTTACTATATGTGCGATAATCTCAGAAACGGCTTAACCGATTTAAATACTTTTTTTGTTGGTATTCTGGCAAACTGCCCTTAAATATTAAGTATTAGTTTTATTTTAAGCAGCTTCATGCTAGTCAGAGGGAGGAACCTAGTATTAAGACACTCCGTTCCCCACTTTCTACCGAATTCGGGACGCATTGCGTGTTGAGTGGCAAAACGCAACGCCGTGCTTAACCTCGACCCCAGAGCGAAGAAATGGAAATATAAATTTAAGTAATTATTTCATCTCCTCGTGTGGGGATCGAACTCAGAGAACCAGTCGGTTTTACAGTCACACTTTGTGCCGCTGCGCCACGACTGGCCTCAACTGGATTGGACTTTATTTTAATCGGTTCACATAAAGTTAAAACCAGATCCACGCTTTATCCCGCCCTTAGTAGGGCAACTTAGTGTAAGATATTGGGTATAATGTGTGACTGATGTGCGAAATGAAAATATTTTTAAATTATAATTCAATCCTGCATGTGTGGATCGGACCCACAACGTCGCGTTACAGTTACAATTGGGCATATAGGGTAAAATAGTTTAAACCCGTACCTAAAGAATTTAAGCAAGATACATCAACAGTGAAGACGTAGGTTTTTTTCTCATTTCACAATGTTTATTCATATCTATATTTCGTATGACGCGGTTACGCATAGGTACCAATAATGTAAACACATACTACTACAAAAATAGTACTAAAATGTTTAGAACTTTAAACTTTGCCGCCAAAACCTACGACTCGATTTCGCAATGAAGCGTATGCGGCGGTTTCCCTTTGATAGGTTTATATGGCGTGCGTCGTTCTTGACAAATTGTATTTTATTTTACAACGATAATTTTATTATTTATTTTGTTTGAAAAAATAACTTTTTTATTTTCGGGTTTTTAATTTAATATGTAATAGGCTTTTATAGAGTAGTTAAACTGTGGTTTCATTTAAAGTGGTCCTAACAAAAAAACTCTGTATAATTGAGCATATTTAATATTTATAGTGATTTTTTGGTGAAAAGATACCAATAGTTATTACAACCACTTGCGAAGAAGCATAGTTTAGGCAATTTTTTACTCTTATACCTTTTGAAAAACTACCAACGTTCTTAAGTTAATATATTATTTTTTCAAATTAAAAAAATTGTCTATGTCATCCTAATGGCGGAAAAATATTCAAAATGTATTGTAATACCACATTAGTATCGACAATGTAGTGTTGATAGTAATTAAAAATAGATATACTACAGGAGGATATCTTCATATGCACTGTTTTAACCTGTTTTATGTATAATATAGAATAATATATTCTATAGAGGAATCACACATTCTTTTTATTCAGTTTAGTAAATACATTTTTTAGAGGTTACTCTGTACTAAAATGGCATGCAACTCTGTTCCCGCATTTACGTTCCTGATATATCGATATAAATAATAGAAATACAAAATATAGGAAGGAAACACAAATGCAATTATATTGCATTTTTTCTTTTTTTCATACTTGAAACGTATTAATAAATTACATATTATGTATTACATACAATTAATTTCTTTTGAATATAACACTAAGTTTAATCAGCTTCACGCTATTTTAACAGATAACATAAGATGACATTAAAACGTATTGACATCACCACGTGATCCATCTAAACACAATATAAATTTTTATAAACAATGAACTCACAAACAGAATTTACTTTCCAAATACTTTTTATTCTACATATCGCCATATGAGCTAATCCCAAAAAATATACTTACTTTATTATTTTTGTTAATATCACCAACGTTGACGTTTAAAATAATAGTTATGGTAGACTGAACAAATATTGATTATACTTCTTTTTTTAGCTTCACGTTGCATCCCGCACACAGCAGGGTAGGCATAGGACACCTAGTGTTAAGACACTCTGTTCCCTACTTTCCTCGGAATTCTGTAGGCATTGCGTGCTGAGTAATAAAACTCAACGCCGCACTTTACCTCGACACCAGAGCGATGAAATGGAAATATAAATTTAAATAAATATTTCGTTTCCTTGCGTGGTCATCGAACCCACAACAGTTACACTTTGTGCTCCTGTGCAACGAACGGCCTCAATTTACTTTCTTCTTTTAAAATGTGGTTAAATGAAATAGTCGTAATTTAATTATGTCGGATTACTATTAACCGACTTCTTAAAAGAGGTCATCAATTGGACTGTATTTTTATCCTTGTTACCTTAGAATTTTTGATTGTATGAACCGATTTTAATTATTCTTTTTTTATTTGAAAGGTAATGCGTCCCGTGTAGTCTTATTTTAATTTAGTTTATATTCAACAATGGTATCTATGACAAAATCATATAAATCTCAAATTTGCATTAAGTATATGCGCGACAAATGAACGTATAAGTCAATATCAATTCAACCGATTTTAATGATTCTTTTTTTATTAGAAAGGGTACATATAAAGGGTAGTTTGGTGAAAGTTTAGTTAAGTTCAGAGTGTGAAATCCAGTTGAAATTGAAGAAGTCGATTTTTTTTATTAAAAAATATAATTATGTAATTTTTTCTACAAAAAATTCTTTATACTCCATGATAAAAACTATCCTATAAGTGACATTAGGCTTTGAACTATTACCATGCCAAAATTAATTTAATTTCATACAGTAGTTATCGGTATTTTAGGTGATTTATATTTTTCAGTTTTTGTTTTTTTTTAAAGAAAACTATCATGAAATTCGGAATGAAACCGAAAAAAAATGTACCTTGAGGCCCTAGGCTAACACCATGCAAAAATTCATCAATTTCTGTCAGGTAGTTTTTGCGTGATTGACGCACAAACAAACCGACAGACAGACAGACAGACAGACAGACAGACAGACAGACAGACAGACAAGAATTCTGCTGAGTGGTTTTTTGGGTTCTATAATCGGCATATTAACCGACCTAATTTTTATTTTTTTTATATCTTTCATGTACAGAATTGACTTTTCTATCCTTTTATTATATATGGAGATATCTAAGTGCCGTTTTGATCGATGACTTGTTGCCGTTTTATGGGTAGTGCCATAATTCGTGTAGAAATTTTAAGATTTTTGATTTTAAAAATCTGACAGGTAGTGTTCACAGTGTTCTTTTGAGGTTAACTTTATGGTTCCTAAAGAGTTCTGCAATAACCGAAACAGTAGTCAGAATCGATAGATATGTCTTGTACTCAGACTTTTGTAAATGACGTAAAACTTTCTTATGTTCAACATAGTTCCTCAGCAATGTTGTGGCTACTAATATGTCGATCTTGCTCCACTTTCTTAAAGATGACACTGATTTTATGTGTGACAGAGCGAACCTCATCTCTCACACAAAAAATTCCAGACTGGAAACGCTTGAACCACATTTGTGCTACTTTTAATGATTCCGCATTTTCGTACCGCAGGTTCGTACCCGCGCAAATTTTATTCGCGGCGTTCATTGCATTTTTACCTGTTTTGTAATAAAACTTTAAAATGTTCCGAATTTCTTCATCTTCTTTCTCTTCTTCTTCTTTTATTTCTCTTTGCTTGCTTAAAAATCTATTTAAAAATGGCGGGAACTAATTTTATTATTTATTCCATTTTCAGAATATCACATTTAATGGTGTTAAAACCAGCCATTTACATTCAGTACAGCCCAAGAGGTTTGATTATTAATAATTCACATTCAAAATACGAAAATACTTTTGCGCCGACCTATTATGTAAAACAAAACAAAAATGTGAGCAAAAAATACTGATAAAAATAATTATTAAACGAAGTTCAATATCACAACTAAATGACAAACGAGTATGTCAAGGAGAAGTGGAAATGCTTATTCGGATTTCAAAACGTTTTAGGTCAAATCTTTAGGGGTTGAGGCGGAGGGTAATGAAGCGTCGTTAGTATTTACTTTGCATATAATCATTTGTAATGTTATAAAATAGGGTATCTATAGTTGCTTTGATATATTATTTTGTTAGTAAGCAAAGATCTAATCGGTGTAATTCTGCAAAGACTTTAAGTAAGCATGCTAAGATGACTCTAAACTCTGATCACAATAGCTGTTGGTTCACATCTTAGCATGGTAGGCAGAGGGAACCTAGTTTTAAGACACTCCGTTCCCCACTTTCTGCCGAATTCTGGAGGAATTGCGTGTTGAGTGGCAGAACTCAACGCCGAGCTTAACCTCGACACCAGAGCGAAGAGATGGAAATATATATTTAAATAAATATTTTATCTCCTCGAGTGGGGATCGAACCCACAACCAATCGGTTTTACAGTCACACTTCGTGCCTCTGCGCCACGACTGGCCAACATAACATAACATATATATAGATTTCATGAAATTTTATAACGGTTACCGCAACCGTAATTACTCAGGTAACATTTTTTAATATCATACCTGTACGTCACTGACGTAATCGTAAAGCTTTTTAAGGACTAATAAAAACTCGGACAATATTACGAAGACAATGCCATAAAAATTGGCATAAAATGTTGGCGCCGAAAAATTTTACGACGCGGCGTTCATAAAGCATGAAGAGGGAACATGAAATGATTGGGTAATATGCCTTCGAAGCAAATGCTCATATTGGCTTGTTTGAAACGGCTTGTATGGCTTGCAATCAGAGTTCGGAGAGTTTAATTGCATTACTAGACTTTGAACAACTGGTTTATTCGAAATCAAAAATATCTTGCGCAGTGTGCGTGTGGTGTTAATTATGCATAATAAAATGGGGAATACGATAGACTTTTTCAGTGTAAGTAGAACGGCTATGTATTTAAAATTACAGCGATTAATAACGTTATAAATGGACTGATAGTTGCTAACTTCCAGGATGCAGGACTGAGTGCGTCTAATACAAGGTTGCTTTGTGTCATGCAGAACAATAAAATATCTGAATTATTCAAAGAAATAATAATATGGAAATTTTGCCTTCCAATAAAATTATGTTGGTTAAGGGATCTCTCACATAAGTGAGTTAGGCGTACAACTTTATTATTTTGATCTGAGGTGGAGGTGGCCTGTTCTTGTGTTGACCGAGGTTGACTTCCAGTATATCTTTTTGGGGCGAATAATCACGCTCCTTAGATCTGGGCGCCAGAATAGTTTTAACCAATTGGGAGCTATTATTATGAAACGTCCTGATGCCTTACTGAGATATCGTAAGACTTGAGGAATGAGGCTGGGCGGTGGAATATTCCAATTTAGGTCGAATCACAAGCGTGTGCTGAACCCCTTGTGAAAACAAGCGTTTGAGTCGGACAAGTCTCGTGAGACATAGGCAACAGTACATGTTGTTAGATACAACATGTACTGTTGCCAATGCAAAGAAATCTACGACAGGGGTCCCCAAGAGTTTGAAGATCTCTTCGATCTGGTTTTATTCATACTTATACGTACATAAATTTTAGCAATAAATGCATATTATTGCCAAAAGTCTACATACCTACCACATTTTTCAAAACATTTCTTTTACCATCATCTGGATTTTTTGTGGTTGTACGTGCCTACAAAATTGTCTCTCCTCTATTTGAATAAACTTAGTTCAAGTAATTTCTTTAAATGGACAAAATTATAGAGTGCTGTAATATGTAACTAAATAAAAGAAGAAAAGTGTGAAAATAGTAAATCATTCTATCCGTACGTTAGAGGAAATCCCCAGAGAGTATTTGATATATACAAAACAGCCCAGTTCTTTCATTTGAGTTAGTGAGAATAATGACTATCGGAGTATAAATAAACTCTGCATTTTTAGAAGTACTTTGTTTAACTTAGAGTTTAGTACATTTTTTAAAATTTCTTTTAATATAAAAAAAAATTTTTACACTTTTATATAAAAGTATAACAAAATATATTTTATCCAACTGGGTTATGTATTTCGCGTGTATCTTGTATGTACATGTGTAATATTCTTAATTTATTCATGTCTCAAGAACCGATGAACGGATTTACATAATTAAGGAGTTATTTGATTCGTCTTATCAGTATTCTTAGATAAGTTACGTTAAAAAAATAGTTATCGCTGTGGAGGGACGTCATTGTACTTAGTAAAAAAAATCTTTCGAATATATGAGCATCACATTAAACGGCGTCAATACAAGAATTTCAGAGAAATATAAAATAAAAACGATGGGTTTATTTTTTTTATTGTGTATTTTAAATAAGAAAATGCCATTAAGTAAAAAAAAGGGTCCTTTTTTTATATCAAACAGTTCTTTTTGTATAAAGGTCAGCTACAATTTTGTTTTCAGCTACTATTTTGGGAAGGGCATGGCCTTTCTACCTTTTTAATTTAAATGGACTGAATAGTAGATACTTAAATACCGCTTCTTTTGCTACGAGCCATTATCGCTTAAAGGAGCAAGAAAGATTAAGTCATGTAATAAAAAATATAAATTATTATTTGTTAACCTAATTACCGTATTTAACACAAAACACATTTTGACTAGATTTTATTCTAAATTAGATATTATATAAATAGAAGCAGCTATAAAACAAATCAAAGATTGAGTATCTTTAACAATTTATTGTGAATCGAAACCTTATTCACAGTTACATAAAAAATATCCTTTGGATTTACAAACACAAAATTCAAAGTAAGTTAGTTTTAGAGAATTTATTTATTTGGAAACTTGCTGACAGAGGGCGCTTACGTTTAATGTAGGCTTGTCATCGGAAATTGGAGCGGCCGCAGCCGTGCTATTTATCACGTGGAATTGAATGTTCGAGGTGAGCATAGGTGATTCATTTAAGCGTGGCTTGGAGAGAAAATTGCTTTTATTTCTAAGAAAAAAGAAAATTTACTTTCTATTGTTTTGATTGTTTGTAATTTAATTATGTACGTAGCATACGTTTTTAAAGTAAAGAAGTTATAAATTATTTCAATACTATAATAATATAAAATGAAAATTTTAATTATAATTTTATATTATTTTTCAAAATTTTCTGAAAGTTAAAGTGCTTAAGTTGATAACTTAATATAATAAAGTCATATTAAAAGTAACAAACACTATTAGTTAGCTTTTTGACTAATCTAGTTAAATCAATTTTGTTTCGAATATTTTTTTATGTGCAACAGTCATCTGTAATAATACATTATAACGTATCTTTTAATAGTGCAAATTATTATAGATTTTCTATTCAAATACTGTGGGAAAATCGTAATGCTTAAACTTGTACGTGGAAGGAAATTGGGACAAACAGAATTAGGATATTCAAAACACAGATGAGTCTTTCCTATAAATAAATAATATTGTCGGATGCCAGACGGTGTTTTAAGCTAACTTGCATAATAGTACAAAATTTTCCTACCGCTGTAGTAGTTATAAGACAAAGATGTCAGATAATCCGTACATAAATATTCAAAATGCGTAAGACACAAGTTACTGTTGTTACAAGTTCAACAACTTTGGGAGCGACCCTCGATACCGCTGTTTAATCTCTCCAGTTTACGAATTAAATCTAAACAACGTCCGCATAAACGCAACAACAAACTTTGATCAAATCCATTTGGAGTTACGATCCGTCCTGCTTATATTACTATGTCGTTGAATAGAGTTTTTATATTTACTAATTTAATTTTTTTGTATGTAGTAAATAAGAGCTGCAACAGCAATATGAAACCGAAATATTCTAATACAAAGCTTTACTTCGTCATCTAGACGAGGCCCGACTTCGGCCTCGCTTAAATCTGTACAACATAAAAAAAATATAGGTTTGGTTTTCTGATTATTAGAAAGCACTATCGGTGGTGGTCACATTGTTGACAAGTTATTTGTGGACGATGTATAAATAAATAATCACCACGCTGTAGACCTAGGCTTTTTAGGAGATGCTGCTGCCCATCACCTGCTGGCTAATTCCCTTAGTCCTTAGTGAATGCTACTGTCATGCCTAGTACATACTCATCCACCCGGTTATTTTACATTTGTTTCGAATTTTGTAAGCTATATTGTTTTAACAGGTTATTTAAAGCATAAATAGATCTAAACACAAATAAAAAACTATTTCATTATGGTCTTAAAGATGTGGAAATGCACCGTTTATTTTATTTACTTTAATTCCAATTTAATCCTAATTATTTTCTACACATTCTTTGTATTGAAACAAAATTTTCTGTATAAGTACGAGCATACAATCTTATGAAGTACTTCTAAAAGCCCAAGGGTACAAAACCTCTGTAATGGATATTCTGTACCCTTTCAATCCCTTTTAATTTGACTCTGAGACCGAGGATTTAAGATGAAAATGCAATCGCGACGAAATTATAATGAAATCGCGAACTTTGATTTTTATGGTGTATTGTTTTATAAACATTTAATTTATTATAGATTATTACAATACAAAAAAGAACTTATTTTCATAGGCTCAACGTTTTTTAATATTATTTCTCAGCCTTATATTAATTACAAATATGTAAATGTTGTTAATAAAAAGTTACTTACTAATAATAATATAAGTGTGATATATTTATTTTATTAAGAAAAATATACGTATTAAATATATTTATATGAAACTGTAGTGGCTATATTAGTCAAGCAAAAAAGTATTAACAACAGTCAACAATATGCATTCACGTGTCCTATGTAGCTATTTAGCTCTCAAGTACATTTTAATTGCACCGCAAGGTGAGATTCCTTGTGAACGGAAAATTAAAATATTTTTAGCGAACGCACAACTTTATTCTCGTTACAAACTATGTTAGACACAGTATCCGACATCGAGGAGAGCTATAACGCTCATACGGTGTGCTCATAAAATTTTATGGGTGGCTCCAGTGTACAGGACGTAGTCCAGAGGGACACTGACTCCATATTATTCCTCCTTGAGACATTTATATGGCCATGATTAAGTTAGTTCAGTAACTTGAAGTGCTTTGCTTCTCATCATGTATGTAAGTTTTAAAATTTAGTTCCTATATTTGTTTTGTTTTATACGAATTGTCACACTCACAATTTCGTTTGTGTCGGCGATAAAACACAAAATCTAAGTTTGCGGGAATACTGTCAAACAATAATCACTTGCTTTTACGAGGCATATGAAATAAGGTCAAAATATTTTTATAAAGTTTTTAGCCCGACCAATACGTACACAGATCGTAAGCCCCGAGCGATTTGAATCGGAACTCCAAAATCGCCACGGAGTCCTTGAAAATTTACATGTGAGCAATCTAAATAAGAAGTTGGTCTATATGCATAGGGGGTATATTAAAACTACCTGTATCAAAATAAAGAAAATCTCCAACGAGTCAAGATACTCAATCTAATACAACAAAGACGCAGGATGATGTGTACTTAGAAAGTGCTAGTCGTTATAGGCGGTTAAGTAAACAAATCTCCAAATCCTTAAAGTGTGACTTTCGCTTATTTAATTCAGGTCGTATTAAAGAGGCCATTATGCGAAAGTAGGGGCTAAAGTGTTCGAAAAAGATCTATCTAATGGACAAAGCCAATTGACAAGACTGACGACGGTAGCATCGTTTCGAAATCGTTAGGGAGATAGCGTGTTTCTATGAACTATTTGTATTTAAAAATTTGGCTAAAAAGTGCCCAAGGGCAAAGATTATCAGATTTTTTCAGACGTCATGCTATACGAGATTAGTATAGCTTTTAAACAACTAAAAATAACAAGGCGGGTAGTGATGGGACTATTTCAAAATTTTTGTGAACGAGTGGCGGGCTGGTACTTAAAGTGTTGAGTTGGTACCTTAGCGAAGAAATAAAAAATATTAAGTGAGAATCGAACCGATTACCGTCACATTTAAAGTCACACGCTTATGCCACTTCGTTGGCCTCGAAGTTTACAACTTCAAGAGTCATCACAAATTGTCTCACTAGCAGGTTTGACGACTTCCAACCTCCCAGAGAAGCCACTTTCCGAAAAGGCTATATCATCATACACGCTGACAGATACCACATTCATAAGCTGCGGCATATTATAAAGAAATGCGAAGAGTATAATTTGCCATTTTGCTTGGCGTTCGTGGACTATGAGAAAACCTTCGGTTTAAACAAGACCACTATATGGAAGTGGTGTAAGTAAGAAAACGCTACAATATTGCTCTAATTAAAAAACTTATTATAGAAAGCCAAATTTCTCTCTAATCCGATGCAACTGCAATGAGGTGTGAAACAGAGATTTTATTTATCACAAACTGTTCACTGTGGTGATGCAACATAATATGAAACTTCTGGACTGGAAAGGATACGACTTCAATGCCGAGTACATCACACATATTTGTTTTGGTGATGATGTATTTAGTGTTAACATTTCCCTGAATTGATATCAAGTATAATTTGAGTTATATCTACTTTTTGAGTGTTCAATTATGATTTAAAATTTGAATTGAATTGAATTAATAGTCACTATATATACTTGTTAGATATTAGTATATATAGTTTCTCATTTGATATTAAAACTCCTTTAAATGTAAAATACTGAAGTAGCAAAGTGTATTTATTTGGAAGTTTCCCAGTTCCAAAGATATTTAAATTACATTTTTAATTTGGTGCGGTTGACGTAAAGGGATGCTAACGCTTGTAAATTAGATTCTTACTCAACAAGTGTTTTTGCCAATGAAATTAATTTGACGTTGCCGAGTGAGTGAATCCTTTGGCTCGGCGCGGCAACTTGCTCAGTCATTTCTATTCACAAAGAAATTCCTTTAAAAGTCAAGCTTGAGCATTTCAATTACAAATCGAAGTGCAGGAGTGATTTCTTTAAATTGGCATTTTCTCAAGGATAGTTCATTCTAAATATGAACTAATGATATATTTGTGATATATATTTTCATTTAATATATATATATAATATATATTCAATGCTTTTGTTCTATTTATAAAAAAAAATAATTACTTCACTTTTTTTATATTGCTCTTATATAATGGACATACGAGACCGCTTTTGAATCCTAAAAATGTTTTTATGTTGATTGATAATATGAAAAATTATGTGGATACATTGTTCACGTGACGTGTCCTTTAGCGAAAGTCACTGTCCATTTTACACAAAAAGTCCATTCATCACGAGATAACAATGTCGAGGCGTTATCAAAATATTATAACCCGCAAGGCGATCACATTATTCATGATGTTTTGCTGCTGGCATCCCCCGAAGCAAAAAGTAACAATAAAAAATGATACCACAATATTTTAATATTCTTAAAACATTTTTAAATTCAATATTTATTTTATATAATAGCCGAAAATAAATATAGGAAAAGGATCGTATTTCCTTATGTTTTCCACAGAATTGATAAAGAATTTTGAATAGATTACCCCCTTACCCATGCGCCAAGACTACCTCGTCTTGGCGCAGGGGTACAAAATGCGACTATCGTGTGTCCGATTCCCACTCGGAGGAATGAATGTTAATTATTTTCGTTTTCTCGCTCTGGTAACGACAGGGCGTTGAGTTCAGCCATGGAGTCACAAGTGCGAAACGGAGTCAATTAACGCTAAGTTCCCGGGTTCCCTCTGCCCACCCTGTTATGCGGATAACAGCGTGAAACTAAAAAAAATATTCGAATAGAAGACAACAACTGTAGGTATCTTCAAGACTTAAGAAAACTTACTGAGTTTAAATTAACTAAGCAAAGTAGCGATTAGAGTATAACAGGAAGTCGCCTAATATTTTTAGCATGAGATTTAAACTGCTCTTCCCCTGCAACTAGCAGTTGGCACGATGCCGAGTGTAACTGCAATTAGCCAAAATTATGTCCAAAAACAAGTTGGAAAAGTAATTAGCAGATGTAGACCAGAGTTAAGGACTACTTTAAACCAGTTTACTTGAGCTAAATAAATTTCAATTATAAATTATAGCCACCTTGAATTGTTTACATTTAAATTTTCAATTATCTTGCTCGATTTTAATGAAAATATGGTATAAATGAGGTAACGCGCCTGTACTATAACATTTTGATCAAAGTTGTTTTAACATGGTGATATTTAATTTATTTTAAAATTAATGGTTAATTATTGGTCTGTGTATTTAAAACTAAATAAGAAATAAACTGTTTTATTTTATCTTTGTTTAACTTAATTTTTTATTATAAAGGAATACATATATATTTTAAGAAATACAATACTTAAATATTTAAGGAATACATATATATTTTAAATAAATACACATGACCATGTAAACAAATTCTTAAATAAATGTTCTAGCTAAATTTAAACATAAGTTACTTTGAAAAAAGTGTATACATTTAATTACGAGTCAGCAAGTATATTTGCTCATTGGACATTCATTAATTTGTTATTAAAACTTCACCTTCTATTGGTCAAATATTAACTGTGAAAACCCCCTTTGGGAGGCACTTTCTAGATCAAATAAAACAAAATTCAAATAACATTTCTCCTACATTTATATTTTATAGTAGACGCCGTTTCAATTTAAACGTCTATAAAAACGCAAAGTAAAAACTACTTAATGTGTACTTTATTTTAAGTGTGAATTATCACTTTAATTTTTTTTTTATTTTTAAAGTGTTATTCCACACATAGTAAAGAAAAATACTTATTTAGAAAACGCATAAAAATTTGAACGTAGCTGGACTCGAACCCGTGCCTTCTAGACCGAGCTGGCGCGTATATAAGTACTTCAAACCTGTTTCGAAAATTATGTGAGCTCATTTTTTCGAGTCGCTGTATTAGTTTTAGCCTTTTCAAATACTATTTGCTATTGTTAAAATTTATGTCATAAAAATGTATCTCTAACATACAAGCCAGATTTGCAAAGAAATGACCAGGACAGCACCATCAGTCACGGGATGACGGCCGTTCCCAAATCCATGTAAGCCGCTAAGACGATGTGCAGTGATAGCTCTGGTAATGGCGTTATATGTATTATAGTTAGTGTTTACTATTACGTATATATATATATATGTATGTGTATGAACAAAGAATGAGATAATAATATGAAAATTATTTGTACTTACATATAAATATAATACGAAAATAGTCAAGTGCGAGTCGGACTCATCCATAATGGTTCTTTAGCAGCAAGCATATACATATATATTTAAGGGATATACAAATATTGAGTCAAATGCTACGAATAACAAAAATGTCTTTGTTTTTATTTTAAATTCTATGTAATTTTTTTTCCCATTCTTTTTTATTTTTGTATAAATCGTAAAGCAGTTCACATAATACTTACTTATTTACAATCAAATCAAATTCATCTAGTGCAGTCTAGTGTGTAAGAAGATATCCTAAGAGTTTCTATCATTCCGTTACGTAATTCAAAAAAATAAAATTCTAATTAACAAATATAAATAAACATAGATTTTACGTTCTATAGAGATTTTTTGTTAATTGTACAATTACTTGTATATATGGATAGCACAAAATATTACAATATAAGAAATTGTTATTATATATACTTACAGCCTCCTGTAACATTCTATATTCTATATTAATTTGTAAGTGAACACATTGTGCTCAGTTCAAAACGACCATAAGTGGATTTTAGACTATCGTGTGATTGCAGGCATGTTCTATACGTCAGTGCATTCACATACATTTCCATTATGCAACTAATGTTACACGAATTCCGCCTAATAGACTAAAAAGTGTTTGAAATGACTTACGTTACAGCGTAGGTCCATATACCTAGATAATTGTAATTTATTATGATCGTACTTTCTCATTTTTCTATTATTTAATTTTCCTTAAATCTTAATAATTTAACATTTCTTAAAATAAATGGAAAAAATACAACATTTTTTAATACTATTAAAGATGTATGTTGATACTTATATATATATAAATATATGAATTAAAATCATTGTGTTAAAATTAGAACATGTCCGATTGAAAAACTTTAAGCGATGATTGTGGACACAAATGTCCCGATTAAATTAGGACAGAATTCGCGGATGGCTTCCATCATCAAGCATCACCATACATTATCTATAAGCCAAAACTGAAGAAAAATATTCCTTATCAATTTATCACTACTAGTTCTCCCATCAAAAAAAAAGGAAACATCTACGTAAATTTATGAACTTATTAAAAAATATATAGTAATGGTACATCTAAAGCTGAATGTAACGTTGTCGTCGTGCAAATTGCAGTTTCGATATATAATTCATGCATTTAAGTTAGTTTGGCACATGCATCATCTAATCAAATAGTTGGCATCGGATTTGCATCAAGAATTAGAGTCACGAACTCCTGATTATGTGAATAAGATTTTGGAGCGTGGCATTGAATAGATTATTTGTGGAACCGAGCAGACACGAGTCCCTCAACTCCTCAACCTCAACTATTATAACTTACTGGTTTAGTTACGCTTCATGGTAAACACCGTAAGTACATTATTTAATGTAAGTGTGTCAGTATATTATGCATTTTGCTACATCTATTTATAAAGCTTTTTGTCATATTATTAAAAAAATAAATAAATTAGCTTCATGCTGTATCCACACACAGCAGGGTAGGCAGAGGGAACCTAGTGTTAAGACACTCCGTTCCCCACTTTCTGCCGAATTTTGGAGGCATTGCGTGTTGAGTGGCAGAACTCAACGCCGCGCTTTGCCTCGACTTCAGAGCGAAGAAATGGAAATATAAATTTAAGTAAATATTTCATCTCCTCGAAGGGGGATCGAACTCACAACCAGTCGGTTTTACAGTCACACTTTGTACCACTGCGCCACGACTGGCCTGGTCATGTTATTATTTATTTTATAGTTAGACTCAAGTACTTGTTCATTTTAATTTGTAATTGCTTGAGGCCGTCGTTGCGCAGCAGCACAAGGGTGCGATTGAAAACGCAAAAATTATAGCTTTGATTCCCAGAATGATTTTTTTAATTTTTCATTTCCTCAGTCTGGTGAAGAGGCAAAGTGCGGCGTTCAGTTTCGCCAATCAATATGTAATGCCTCAAGAATTAGCCGAAAAGTGGAAAAAACACTCCGTATTGACACCAGAAACCAACGTACAATATGTGCGAAAGTTATAATTTTGTGCTTTATATTTCATAGTAAATTAATGGAAAAAAATTGCTTACTATATTCAACGAAAAATGTACTTTCAGTAGAAAAGATTGGAGAGAAAGCATTTAAAAATTTATAACGACTATAATTATTATGTACGTTTTTAAACATTTTTTTAAGTGTTATTCCACACTTAGGAAAGACAAATACTTATTTAGAAAACGTATAAAAATTTGAACGCAGCGGGACTCGAACCCGCGCCTCCTGGAAACCGACCAGGTCCTGGTCGGTACCAGGAGGCGCGGGTTCGAGTCCCGCTGCGTTCAAATTTTTATACGTTTTCTAAATAAGTATTTATTATGTACGTTCTGTTACTCAGCACGCAGTTTCGTGATTGGACGGAAAGTTGAGAACAGCGTCATAAAAAAAACCCCAAAAACATTAGTTGAGAGATTTTAACTTATATTCTAAAAAAATATACAATATTTTATTTCTGACGCAATGAAGACGTAAAAAATATATAAGAAGAACCACCTGTATTGATAAGTGGTATCGAAAGAGCACGTAGCAACATATAAGTACATAATCTTGGAAGGACATTGTGTGTTCTTTTTCACTTAATATTTTTCCTGCTAAAGGTCCCTGGAGGCGATTACATAAACAGGATTCAACCACGACCTTAATGCGCCTAATAAAGTTTTACGAGGGACCCTCGGCAAAAACGTGAACGTTCCAAGGCGACAATGCTTTTATCTTTTCTGTTTTACTGATTGTTCCGCTATTCGGGAATTAAGAGAAGAAATATTATAACTTTATTATGAAAAATCAAGTGGTTGGAAAGGACAATAATTTTTTCTACTTAACTTATTAGCAAATGTTGTGTTTCGCTGCGTAAAAGGTACTGAATAGCTTAAGACGTTATTCAAAGAAATATTATAACGGGTAGTATGAATTTTTTTCTAATTTATAGTTAAAAAACTTAAATTTTTTATTCAGAATTCGGCGGAAAGCGGGAAAAAGATTATCTTAACACTAGGTTCCCATGTAGGGATACAACATGAAGCTGATAAAAAAATAAAATAAAATAAATATTTATAAAAGTTATTATAAAACTTAAAAATATAAAAGTTATTTATACTTATTTTGATGAAATTATAGACGATTATTTTTTTAATTTTGAATATATATAATTTTAAAATAACTTATAAGTACAATACCATTAATACCATGTTGATCCGGTAAAAAAGTTTGAAGCTATGTTTTAATCGAGTAACGTTCCGAGCATTCATTGAAAATTACTACTGTACTAGAAGTTCGTAATTTTCATGTTGACAGTGACGTATGAGATTTCTCCCTAAGAATGTACATTGAAGGCGTTTGTTTTATCAAATAATAGATTTTCCCTGATTTAAAACATTTTATCTTAGTAAAAGATAAAACCAATAATAGAATTGGTATCTTATAAAAACATCTTTAAAATTTACAGATGTTTCAATAATAAGAAAACACTTTTGATTCATTAAGAAAAACGCTATGTTAATTGAGAAAATTTTACAAAAAATACTATTGCTATATTGCAAAAAATATTTTCAAATCTCTCAACCACTCAACAAAAAATTTCTCGGACCTAGGGATATAGGGATACGTTGGGGATAGATTGTCTAAATACTAGGTTCCCTCTGCCTACCCTGCTGTGAAAGACGTGAAGCTGCTATATATTATATTACTAAATAATGAGTAAAAATAATGAATAATAATGAGTTCTACATTTATGTGTTATCTTACACGGTTGAAGATTATTGTATTTTGTTTGCCACCATCTAAATATCAAACTTAAATTTGTAATATAAAAACTTAGCGGAATCACCACACATTCGGACCCAATTCTGTTCAATCGAATACCTTTATTTGAATGCACAATTGCCTTTTATTACTATTATAATTATTCAAAATGTTCAGTTAAACAAAAACGATAAAATATTACTATAACTTTGTTCATAGTAAATAAATTAAATAAATCAGCTTCACGCCCCGCACAGCATGGTAGGCAGAGGGCACCCAGTGTTAAGACACTCCGTTCCCCACTTTTTGCGGAATTCACATTCAACGTCGCCGGACACAACTCAACGCCGCGCTTAGCCTCGACACAAGAGCGTAGAAATGGAAATATAAATTTAATTAAAATTGTTTAAAGTAAATACGGTAATATGTAACGAGTACAATATTAGTAAGCCTTCGCTACATATGAATCCTTATTTATGTCACACACAATTGCACGTAATATATGGCGTATTTATTAAAACGAGTGTTTAACGATTATGGCGCGGAATTGCGGAATTAATGCTATAAATCAATGTCAGAACATGTTTACGAGCTAACAGAGTTAATTCTAGTGTGACATGACGTTTATATTCGTGAATAATTGTTGATTGCGCACCGGGGACTACACTAATACTAAATCTTATATAAATCATATTATTACAGTTCCACGTGTTGGCGCCAATAAGCCAATCCACCAATGTGCCAAGACCAGGTAAATGATGTGCTAGAACTGCACTTGGATGTAGGTTTAGGTCAAACATTGGGAGATAACGCCAGGTGTAGTAATTAAGGTAGAGTCCCACTAGCACTGTCATCGCTCCAGATTTATTGACGAGATAAATAGCTTATGTAAATAAATGTTTGAATATATGTTTATATAACAATAGTATAAGTTTTTCTTTGAATATAAGAGGTTAGAAATTAATTATATTACCAAGTTCCACCACTTAACATGAAAAATTGGGAACGTAGTGTCTTAACACCAGGTTTAATCTGTGTGAAGTCCAAAATTTCTTCATAAAAGTAAACTTTTAAACATATTAGATATCTATGATTCCGACATGTTGATATTATTTTAAATTATTTAACTAGATGTGCCCAGTATTGACGTTCCACTATATATTGCCCAATGCCAACTCGAAAAGGGTGGGAGAAAATTTTGTTAGAGACAAGTATCATAGTTGTTTTCGAGATAAAAAAAAATATCGAATGCAGATAGGTACATAACATACATGTGGAACTTTTTTGTGGTAAATAATTTGATTTAAGATATTTGATATATTAAGATATTTGATTATTTGGTACCTGCTGCGATTCCTTCTGCCTGCCTCGCTATTAGTACTATATGTGTGAAGTTGACAAATAACCAAAAAGAAAATATGCTTATTTTTTTACATAGCGGGATTTGAACCCGCGCCACTTGTGGTTTACAATTTATGCATAATGACCGCTAAGCCATTATTGTGTAGCTACGTCGAACTTTTTATATGCTTATTACAATTTAACTATGTTGTAACTTAACTCTGTACGAAAATGATTACAAATTTTCGCTATCCAAACGTACTTGCTTAGAATTATTATTTGGCAAGAGAGAAAGTTATTTCTTTTATATTTTTTCCGTTTGTTAAAAGTTTAGTTCCATACTTTAACAAATGTTCGTTGGGAACGGAGTGTCTTAACAATAGGTTCCCTGTGCCAACCTTGCTAGTTGCAGGATACAGCGTGAAGCTGATTTATTTATTTTTGATTGAACACTTAGAAAAGAACAAAAATATACTTATTTTTAGAAAACATTTTAATGACCCACAGAGATGCTAACAACATATCTTTATTAGGTATAGTTATCATTGCTAACTAAAATACGATAATAGCTTTCTTATTAATTCAAAGTTATTATGAGACACGTTATTTTTATGGTTCCATGCATACAAGGAAGTTTCTAATGTTAGTGAAGTATTTAATGTTGGGCAGAAAGTGTACGCTTCACTTCCGGTACGATTGCGAGGGATTTTACGACAGTTATGAGTTTTATGGTATTTTGAAGGATAAAGATATTTTGATGAGTCTCTCAGGTGAAGCAAACAGATCAATATGAAGTTAAAAATGTAAATAGAGCTTCATATCATTTACTTTATCATACTTTCTATTACACTGGCGCTATTTGACATTGGAAAAATAGAAATTTTTTTTTGCAAAAATTATATGATGTAAGTGCAACAAAAATAGATCTTTTTATTTTTCTCTTTGATAAAATCGGAAATCATATAGTTTTTAATTTATATATTATTTTTTAAATAACACAGTTTAACGTAGCGACCATTAAACTATACGTTCTTATCACGCTGCGTCGAAAATCCTATACGCTTGTTACAACTTATTTATATAAGAAATTTGTGAGGATGTATTTTTGTTCAACTTTCACAAAAAAACGACTAATTTATGTAAAAATATTTGGCTATAACATAACAATACGTATAACCGAACGAAGCAGCGTTTGGATGGCTTGTAAGTTATAACTTCTACTTGAAGTCTAAATAAATGAAAAAAAAAGAGAATGATAGCTGTATAGGCACGGGGAACCTGGCAACTTATTGTAAAGTGATTAACGTAGCGTCCGTTTCCACTGAGACACTTCCGTTCCTCACTTCTTTCTGTTCTGGAGTTCTGGAGGCATTGCGTGTAAAGTGGATTCCTCCGTGAAACGCATTACCTCGGGTAGGAGTCGAACCTATAACATGTAGTGTTTACAGTCTTACTAATGTTACAGTCAACTTTTATTATGGGATAATAGGATGCGTACGTGCCACCATACGGAAAATATTGTATAAGACTGAAAAATATTTCACTATGAGGCAGACTCCAAACTTTAGACGAACACGAACATTTTTCCCAAATACAAGTTTACAACAAAGACAAGAATTGTAGATACAAAACAATACGACAAAATAACAAATATATCCTAAATATAACTAATGTAAAAATAATAATATCGTCTCTTAATTTAAAATCTCTCTATAGACAAAACTTTGTATGCCCCAACGTTGCCATAATCGAGAGTAAAATTAGATTAACGCGAGGGAAGGCGGCCGGTTATTTCGAAAATAAGTGATAAACTAAGTTTCCTGTATAGCTATTCGTTTTCCGTCGTAATTCACTGGTTTCGCCTCCTGACCGGCGTGCTTCAATTACGGGGTAGTTCGCCGGACATCATTATTTCCTGCTTTTGCTACGGCCGGCGCTGCGACCAATCTGCCCAATATTACTTCAAATTTTTCCTTCATTACAATTTTTATATTTCATCTTAAATATTGAGCTTATTTCGTACAAAATTTTCATACAGATAAAATCAAAAACTATTTTATAATATATATAAATTTATAAGATACATACTTTTAGTAAAAGTAAGTTTACTTAACAATATTAAAGTATATAAGAAAATATTATTGAATTGTTATATACGGGCAGGACCTTTTCTCACATGAAATGTGAACAAATGTTTTTTAATGATTGCTGATTTCTCAAAGAAATATTTCGTTTTGTTCACGCGTCGTTCGTTTCTGTACACCGGCCCATTCCAATTACTAGCCGGATGTCATTATTTCCGCTGCCCTGGGACGGCTCGTACGTCGGCACTCGTCAATGATTTGGTGACCCCTGAAATTAATAATACTGTCTTCTTCTAATATAACCTTCCCCTTCCCCTTCCCTTTCCCTGTATAACCTTTTTATGGATTCTTAAACATTGTCATAGATGTCACTACGATATTAAACGTACTTACTATATAAACATATCTTTTCCAAATTATTTCTCATAAGGAAATAGCTAAAATGCTTTGTTCTACTTCCTGTCGAAATAATTAAGGCAGCCGTCTTCTCGCATGTCATTAAAACCTTCACAATAGACCATGTAATTGACCAGTAAAGAATATGTGTAGAGCTTTTACTCATTAGACATTGTTGCGGTGAAAAAATTATAATGATGACGCTCTGTGCAAAAACAAAGGAGCAGAATGTGCGCCCACATACGTCATTGTTCCACCTTTTATTGAATCCAATGCTCATTAAAAATATATATTCAAATATGATTTGCAATTTAGTGGAATAAAATATTTAAAATAAATGTATTCTCTTTTTTATTTTATAAAGATTTTAAATTATAAATTAAAATCGTATTTTATGAAATGCGATCATATTTTATTAATATGTAAGCTTAATACTGTTAAATATTCACATCGTCCCAGTGACTCGTGGGAGATGAATAAATATATAACTCTTGTAATATATTTATGAGTACACACAGACGCACACACACTTATTTTCTATTCAATCTCATATATTAATTTGTGAATTATACATACATCTCAAGACGATTAATCAATGCTGCAGGGACTACCTTACTGATATGTGGGTTGAACTATGTAAAGTTCATGACGGTCAGTTAAACATGTTCCATTTAAAAAAACTAAGAATTTAAAGAAAACTTGTGTTTTTAATGCAAAACTGTTTTATTATGGCTAAAAAAGTGAAAAGAACTCATTCGACCGAGTGTTGATCGAACACATAACAGTCGCAGTTACAGTCACACACCTTGCACCAAAGCGAAAAAATGAAAATATTAAGTAATTCATCTCCTCGAGTGGAAATCGAATCTACAACCTGTCGCGTTTACAGGCGCACGCTTGTGCCACTGGCCTTTGTTATATATACATATAATATTCAGTAAATAAAAGAATTGTTTTTTGTCTGTATAAAGTAGCATTGAACTATACTGAGGTAGATTTAATATCTACTAAAATGCTAATGATCTATATAAGGGTAGTGGAGAAATAAATAATTAGAGTAACACAATAAGTAATACATTTTATTTCGTATATTGTAATAACCCAAGACCCCAGGGCCGAAAGACCTACGTCATTTTAACAAAGCTGAAATTTTGAGAACTACTGGTCTAATACCCTGGGGATCCTGGGATCGCAGTCTATAACGAATTCATAATAATACTTCGTACGAATATTAATTGATAAATTGTTACTTAAGTATGTTCTAAATTTTTTTTTAATTCAATAAACGTTAAATAAAATTTAACAAACACCTTAGTTTTTTTAATAGTTATTTATAATATGTAAAATAAAAAAAAAACAACTTCACGCTGTATTCCGCACATAGCAAGGTAGGCAGATCACTCTGGCCAGCAATAACCCAGCATTAGAAGACCCAGCAAAGAAACTCCGTTCCCCACTTTCACTTTTGGAGATAAAACAAAATTAGGTATACGAGTATTTGCTAATTGAAGTATATCAAAAAAATTAAATAAATTACCATAATCATGTTAAGGATGTATGGATATTTATTTTTAGTGTTTAGTATACAAGCTGAGCGCTCTCCGGTGTGTAGTTGCTTCCAGTTTTATTTTACAGCTTGGCAGCGAGTAAACATTCTAGAATGGAGTATAATTACTCTCTTGTAAGTATATCAGTGTCAACCAGCAAACCGTAGCTTTTAGCTATCATTTGAGTCTTCCATACAAATAATCATTCACTATATTCTCCTTTTTATGGTTTTTTCTTCTCAGCTTCACGCTGTATCCCGCACACAGCATGGTAGGTAGAGGGAACCTAGTGTTAATACACCCCGTTTCCAACCTTCCGCCGAATTATGAAAGCATTGCGTGTTGAGTGGCGTACTCAAAGCCGCGCTTTGCCTCGACGCCAGAGCGAGGAAATGGAAATATAAATTTAAATAAATATTTCATCTCCTCGAGTGGAGATCGAACCCACAACGTTCTATAATTTGTATAGTATTATTATTATTTATACAAATAGACCACGACACTTTACGCGGTACGCTTAGTGTGTACATCGAGTGTCTCTGAACGAGCGCGAGTGTCTCTAATTGACTGTGACACGATAATTAATGTGACATCAGCCGTTGAGTGAACACGTTTGTGTCCAAGAGGCTAGTTTAGTTGAATAGTTTTGAAATAAGTTTGATATTTTCAATACACCGCGCCGCGTTATAAAATTATAAAATATTGTATAGTAAAAATAAGTAACACTTTCAAATAGTATATGTTTTTTATGATAGCTTTACGCTGTATCCCGCAAAGAGAGTAGGCAGAGCGACCCTAATGTAGGTTCCCGGTAATTTAATTTTATATACCTACCTATTTTATATAAACTTTACACAGTATATAATTTTAAAATCAAGAAAAGAACTTAGTTTTAAAAAAAGATCTTATTATTCACAAGGTAAACTAAAAAAAATGTAACAGTTAAAAAAAGTGTACAAGCGATAAAAAAAAAACGATCTGTTTACAATATCTTCATTACAACATTGTCGGTGCTATTTTTCCATCCTTTGATAGTGCAACGCTAACGAAGTCAGTCAGTATAGAACATGGTTGGATTTAATGACGGCAGCCTTTCGACGATAGACAGGAATGCGCTTTGTTCTTTTACCCAGGCCTCGTTAAATATTTAAACTCGAACGAACGGCTTATTCAAAAAAACGTCAGTTCCATTGCTACATTTAAACTGCATAAAAATATTTTCAAAGAAACTTAGGCAAAAATATTTATTATGTCACTTTAAAATACTACAAAATTTATTATGTACTAACAAAGATACTATGCTTATATATAATTATTACTTCAAATATTAATTAATACTATTATTTTGTGATACTAATCTACATCAATTGTAATGAAGTTCGAATATTTTTAAAAGATATATTTTCCTTTTTTTTTAATTGTAAACATACGATGACATCGTGGAAAAATTAAAAAATAAATGTCACAAAATAAAAAAGTTGCAAAGAACATCTTATATCTTATATATCTATAATCTATAAATGTATATATATAGACATATACATATATGTAAAAAAAGATGAGTTTTAGAAAGAAAAAAAATGTATGTCTCTGAATAATAGCGAAATGAAATTAAGTATTCCTTTAGAAATAAATTAAATTAGCTTCACGCTATATCCCGCACACAGCAGGGTAGGCAGAGGGAACCTAGTGTAAGACACACCGTTCCCCACTTTCTGCCGAATTTTGGAGGCATTGCGTGTTGAGTGGCAGAACTCAACGCCGCGCTTTGCCTCGACACCAGAGCGAAGAAATGGAAATATAAATTTAAGTAAATATTTCATCTCCTCGAGTGGGGATCGAACCCACAACCAGTCGGTTTTACAGTCACACTTTGTACCACTGCGCCACGACCGGCCTCAACTTTAGACCGGCCTTTCCTTTAGAAATATAAAAAAATACATGTATGTATGTTTTGTCGGACGAACCAACAAATCAGACACAAGATCCAGCTTTTATAATATTTTAATTCACTCTTGTTGTATAACAATTTCAATTCCAATTTTAGTTATTCCGGTAACTTAAATACTAATTCTAATAACATGATGTCTCGACAATATTTTAGGACGTAATGAACACGAGGGTCGTGTCGTTTGTGCTTTTATTGGATATCCACCGGAAAAGACGCATCACACTACCGCCACTTAATACAATCGGTAATGGAAACAATATCAAATGACGTCCTCGTAATTACAGTGGCAAAGATTAATACAAAGGTGATATTTAGAAATAATGCCATATATAATATAAGTAAATTATGCTAGCACTATTAAGTAAGATTTTTTTTTCATTATATGAAACTTGAGAGCTATTTTGACTATTTTAGAAAGTTAAATTGGAATAATTTTTAAATGAATCACTTGGCTAAAAGACATATAAGATATTTTTTGTAGATTATTTACCTACCTACTAGAATATATTTGGTTTTTATACCGACACTATTAGTTTAATCGAAACAAAACTTAAAAAAAATACAAAATTCTCCTTGTTATTTATATAAAAAATCGAAATGCGCGAAGAGACATCTCTTGATATAAAAATTAAGAGCTGCCCTTTCAACAGATGTATTTTTTCGGTGTCCAGAACTATACAAGTTTATTTAAATAATTGAAAGTCGACAATATTGATCGTTATAACTCGTAGCTCTTCCTCAGAAAAGCCAAGAGCGCATCATATCTTCCTCTTTACTATAACTGAGTGTTAGTTACAATTAAAGAAAGAAAACATAAGGGCACCGCCCTGCCCTTAAACCGTGAAACCAGACCGCGGTTGCAACAGTCTTTATTGTACCCTCCGGGACGTTTGTGTCTGGTCTTTCTGAAGGTACTTGTTTACGCTTGTTTATTTTAATTAATAGGTATAAGATGGATGATTCGGGTGTTGATTGATTTGTGAGATCAATATAAGTCATCGGATGGAGCGCACTATCGGAAAGCGACCGATATGTTAGTTGAACGCTCGCACTCACCCGCAGTGGCGTTTCATTTTTTCTACGTTCAAACAAATAAATTGTTGACAACCATAGGCGGACACTACTTCATACACAGAGTTTCAGGATATAAAATAGTACCACACACCCGGATGAAACGAGTGGACACTACTACATACAACTGAGCTGGAACATAAAATAACAACAATAAACACCTACTAATCATATACCAAGTCGTGGAACAACAGTGCTATACATTTTATCAATGACTAACGCCATACAAGCATAGCCCACGTACCGCGAGACGACATCAGTCACGAAATACTAAGTTAATATCGCTATAATAGTTCGTATAAGCCCATCACGTCTGCATCCGCGAACAATCGTCAGCAACATTTGATATTGTAATTTTGGTCAAAGCTCACTTTGATCCACAATATGTGTCACCTCTACGCGTATTTTGCCTTTGAAGGATATTCAATTTTAAAAAATCGTGCCATTATACGCTTCGAATTATTATATTATATTTATTATACATTTGGTACGAGTCGTTCAGTGCATATTTAAGAGTTTGACTAGATCGTTGCCTTCTGTCAACTATATGTTTTATATTTCTATTTCTTGGTGTCGAAGCAAAGAGGGTATTGAAGTAATCTAACACTAAGTTCCTTGTGCCTGCCCATATTCGTGCGGGATAAAGCGTGAAGCTGATTTACATTTTTTTTTGTCAAGTTAATGTATCATGCTTTGTAATAAACGAAGAACTTTGCCAATATTTGTGGTGACAACTAATATTGTTTGTCAAAAATATCACGAAATTGGCCCACGATAAAATACTATATGCTTAAGGAAAGTACTCTATAGATTATCTTTTTCTACTTGAAGCATTCTGTTACTCTTAATGAAATCCAGTCAAAGGAAAAAAGAATTTAATTTAAGATGAATCAGAAAATTCAGCTGCCGCTCGCAAGTTATAAATCATTTGAATGCTAATAAATTCCACTAGCCCCGTAAAACCCCAGGTGGTAACAGCGTCTCTTCCAGCTTCATCTTTGTTTTTAAGAATACGTTTTTACTTAATAATGGTCCAAATATTAAATAATTTAATAAACTTTATATTAGGGTTTTAGGGTTTGAATTATTATGAAACAGGAAATAAGTACTTTCGTTACGTTTTTATACAACTTGATTAAAGCTGGGGACGGAATATTGTAATTTATATCATATCAACGTCGTCTGATTGCCCCTATTACCCTGTTTAGCTGTGTCTTAAATGTCTTTTAAAACGATTTCTCATTAAACAAACAAACCTAATCCCCGAGAACATTTGAAGCTACGAGCGAACCTTTGATGTATTTTACGGACGGTGCTTAACTTATTTTTGAATGAAATGAAATTGACTATTATAATTATTTGCAAATTATAACGTTTCCCGCATTTACATAAATTATTAGAATAATAAATAACAATAAAATTTATTATATTTATATCAAATATTAAGTAAAATGAGTGTGCATCCCAGCGTTTATGATTGAGGCACTATGGCGTGCAGCGGCCGCCGCCGCTTAGTTGCCTACGAGAGCTCGCTGTGCGCGCCCGCGCTACGCTCCCTACGTAGCGGTATCTACGACATGCGTACATTCGGTTATAATTGACAGCTACTGATCAGTATAGTGGGTTTAGTGAGAACTGTTCATAATATATTTGTTTTGGATTGAATTATTTTTATTAGGTAAGCTTTTTTTGTATTAAGTGGTTGTATTATTTGAAATATTAAGCTAGCTTATATAAATAGTGTGTACAAAATGTAATTTTAATAATTTAATTGTTTTTTTTTTATATATTATATTTTAGGATTATATTATTATTTTATTATATCAAATTATATTATATGAAAATTTCTATTATTGCAATTGCTACACAATCATTAGTATCTAATTGAAATAGTCGACAGTTCCCTTTACTATGGGAAGGAATATGAGGATTTGTCTGTCAGCTTTTCTACAAATTGTATAATTTGTAAAAAAAAACTGACAGTAAATCAGTAACAACATTGAATATTATCAACACTTATGTGTAAATTTTATATTTCCAATTCTTCGCTCTGGTGCCGAGGCAAACGGTGGCGTTGAGTACTACCTCTCAACACGCAATGCATCCAGAATTCAGCAGAGAGTGGGAAACGGAGTGTTTTAACACTAGGTTCTCTCTTGCTACTCTGCTGTGTGCGGGATACAGCGTGAAGCCGATTTGATTTTAATGTTGTTACTTTTCCGCTGAGTAGTGTAGATTTTTTTTGCAATATTCATAACCTCGTAAATAATTAATCTTTAATTTGCAACAAGTTTGCAGTCAGAAATTGTTCAAGGAACTGCGATGACTTAATTAAAAATTAAACTCTTTGTACATTGTAACGTCGTATTTACTTTTTCGCATTTACAAAAAGAGAGTCCAGTATTTTTTTGCACACTTATCTATGTTTATAATCTATAAATAAAAAAATAACTTAAAGATAAAAAATTAGAATTCTCTTTTCTTTCTGTCGGTACATATCATATTATGTAGGTACGTGAAGTTCTTTCGGTTGAGTAAGAATTTCTAAAGACTGGTTTAAGACGGACTTAGAAAAGGTTTCCATTCTCTTTTTCTTTTATATACTCGGGCAAGCTTATCATAACGAGATCAATGTTTTCCTCGTAGGATTCTTTAACTTACAATTTTTTTTATAAATATATGCCTATTTTTCTATGTACTGTATATGTGTATTAAATTTATATGTACGTCCATACGAATCGTAAGTTGAAGGATTGGTTAGATGTACTAATCTCGAAAACTACTGATTTGAATTGAAAAAATATTTTTGTGTTGGATAGTCAATTTATCGAGTAAGTCTATGTATTATTTATAAGCAAAACGATTTATAAATATGGGTCTAAGTCATATTTGTGTTCGATGTATCACAGTCACCTCTGGCACTCAATTAAAATGTCATGCACGAATCTTAGTTATTTTTATTTGACCACCAGGGCGAAGCCGCATTGAAACGAGTGAAAAATATTAAAATATCGCTACTTACATAGATAGTATGTTCATTTGTATAATCTATTATTCAAATATTTTCCTTTTTCAAGTATTTTTACTAGGCTTTTGTGTTTATAATCTTTTACCATTTTAAATAAATATAATAACTAGAAAAGAAATAATACAAAAATAAAAATTTAAATACTTGAAATAAAACAAGAAAGTTTGCTTAATAATATTCATACATATTATGTATGTTTGAACTTCTTAGAATAAAGAACACCCCTGGAATACAATAATAAAGTTGGGTGGAAACGCAACGAAAGAAATAAAAGTGACTTTCTTATTTTTTTATAATTTACAAAGAAAATGTTATTAATTTAGAAAATATCTTAGTTTGTTTAGATAAACTAAGAGCTAGAGGTCATTGTGGCGCAGTAGCGCAAGCGTATGACTGTAATGCGACAGTTGTGGGTTCGATTTCCACCAGGAAGATTGAATTATTATCAATTAATATTTTAATTTCTATGCTCTGCTACCTAGGCAAAAGTGCAGCATTGAGTTCCGCAACTTAACACGTAATGCCTCGAAAATTGGAAAAGTGAAAAGTGAGAAATGGAGTGTAATAACATTAGGTTCCCTTTGCTAATCCTGCTATGTGCGGGATACAGCGTGAAGCTGAAAAAAACTAAGAACTACTATTACTACTACTACTATACTTTTTATAATATATGCACAAACTAGTTTTTAATAAAATTTTCTATAAAAATTGATTTCTATGGTATCGTAAGTACATACTTACGATACCATAGATACATACATATGTATATTATTTTTTCACATATGTTTGTCTATTTGTATTTTCGAAGCCTCATTCATTCCTTATTACCATATTGTTCATAATGATTTAATGCAATTTGTTTGTTTTATAATGTCAAAATTGCAAGAAACAAAAAAGATAAAATATATCTTTCATAGAATGTTGGTTTCTATAAGATAAATTTGACTTTCAGTGTACTTTTTAGAGAGTCTTATCATAATAATATATTTTTTTAATTGAAATGAAAAAAATCCTACAATTCTTTCAAGTTTAATGAACACAATTTTAATAATTGTTATACCTAGTATATTTACATGTAGTACCTAGATTATAGAAAATAAATAAATAAATTCTTTGATGTTTTTTCAATTTGATTTTAAATAAAATAGACATGTAAATTTTTTGTCATTTTAAATACAATTTAGTAGCAAATAGATAAAGAAATATTTAAAAAATGTGTTGTAACATTCTTTAAAAGGGTGTCGAATTCGCCGTCGGGAACGTGTCCGACATATCGAAAAGTTAAACTGAAACGTGTCACGAAAGTCAAAATGTAGTAAATTTCCATAGACTTGTAACTTAATATTTTTCTGAAAATGTACGATCTGTCACTCTCCTACCGTCGTTCGTTACCTTTAAATGTGTTTTACAAACATATGCTTCAAAAAACTACATCTATATATAAAAATAAATACTTCTTATTTAATTTAGATCGATTTTATGTTTTACCGACATTTCTGGTAAAACATTTGTATGAAAACAGGTACTCCTAATAGTAAATTAAAACTAAGGAATTTAAAAAAAATACTACTTCGTTTTTCTTCGCTGTAAATTGCATTTTATTGATTGAATTTCAATCTTCGAAATTTAAATATTTACTATCAACTTAATAGTTATATTAAAATATAACATTGTAAAATTTATTTGCTAGCATTCTACACTTCACATTCGCCGTTTTATACCTCGATTTTATACTTTCACTCTTCACAATCGTGTTTTTAGAAAAATAAAAAACGTCTAAAAACTAGCATATTCATATTCAGCACAACGTGTGGGTACTTGCAAAGTTTGATCTAATCTTCATGTTTTTGTTGAGTTTTGAGAATATGCTAGAAATATTAACTACAGTTTTACCATATTTTCAACCTTCAGGGAGTCCATCGATCAAGCTGTTTTTTAAAGTGTTTTTTTTATAAAAAAAAAGGCTTGACACTAGATTTCTCTCTGCCTAAGCTGCTTGCTATGCAGAATCAAGTGTTAAGCTGTTAAAAGGTTATATTTATATAGACAGAATTATCGTAGAAATATTTAAAAGAATTTAAAAGAAGTGGCCAGTCGTGGGGCAGGGGCACAAACATGTACTGACTGTAAGCACGACAGGTTGTGAAACTTCTCAAAGTTGTGGAAACACTCAAGGAAATATTTTATAATTCCATTCTTTCGCTCCGGTGTCGAGGCAAAGCGTGGCGTTGAGTTCCGCCACGCAACAAGAATTGCCTCCAGAATGCAGCGGAAAGTGGGGAGTGGAGTGTCTTAACTAGGTTCATTTTGCCTACTAAATCTTATTCATATTTTGACAAATTTAGTTTCAAAATATATATGTTGACAACACCAAATACGTATCCTGAACATTTACAATAAAAAATCTAACTCGTCGAGCGTACATTTTTATATTTTCATTTTTAGCTTTTTGACCTGAAAATAGTTGAATGGGCGCGCAAATATAAAACTACCGAAAAACTTATACTATACAACATTTTACAATTTGTAAGTGAATCGAAGTTTTTCTATTTTCAAAAATATATGTTTGATTTTTAAAAAGAGGCACTCGGTTAGGTCGTTATTAAATGCAATAAAATTTCAATTTTTGATCATCAAGCATTGATATTAGAATTATAAACATGAATACTTTATATATTTAGGATGGAGCAAAAAAATTACAGAATTTTGAACAAGATATGTAATCAAATCATAACCAATTTAAAAACAAAAGTATATCGGTAATGATTCCCTGACAATCTTCATTTAATCTTGTTAGCTCATTGATTTTTTTGCAACAAATATTTACTTTCAAATATTTTTTAATGGTAAAATTTTGAATGTATCTTAAATTATTGATATAAATGAATATACAGTACTGTTTAAATGCAATACGTGATACACGCGTGCAAACGAAGAGACGCCATATATTATACATGTCTTTACAAGATATGAAAAATGTATGTGTGAAGCGTGAAACAAGAAGTCAATAGGAATAATTGTATAATCATTATTTTACACACAAGTTTCCCTAAGTGAATAAACAAATTGTTTATACTACTTACATATTACAAATTTCTTAAAGAAAATAAAAAACTAAATCATAATTGGGAAAGTGGTAAAACTAAAATGATCGCATTGGATAATATTTTATTTACCCGATATACGAACTTAGTTCGTTGACATGCGAATGTGCCAATAAACTAAAGTGTCAAGTGGAACGGCGCGTCGCTTTGACATATCGACATCGTGGCGGGGGTCGCGGCTGTCAGCCATTTCTTAGAGCTACGAAAAGTTTCAGTTCCCCTTATGCCTATGCATTTCGATTGATTAATGATTATGATTATGCTACATATATGGTTCTAATAAATGAATTGTTTTTTTTTCTTAAATACGTATAAATTTTGTAATTTCGTTTATAAGCAAAACATATATTTTTGTTACACTAAAATCAATATTTGCAGATTTTATATTAAAATATTTTCTCCCTGAATACCATAAGCAACAGTGACAGTAATTAGTTAATAAAAACTAATGACAATTATTATTTGAAACGTACGTATATATTAATTTAATATTTTTATCCGATAGCCCGAAACATAGAAGTGTATTGTGTTTATAAATCCATGTATGTATGACACGTTGACCGATTTTATTGATTCTTACGGCAATCGATTCGCCTCAACCTTCCGAGTGTCGCTAAAGATAAAAATTTACCACAGCAACAATAAAGCGCGAAATTTCTGATCATTCCGAAAATCTCAAAATTCTACGGAATATGTCAACTAGGTTACCCCACTTGATTGGTTATCGTTGAGAAGGTATATATATTTTTTAAGTTATCTTATTGTAACGATATTTGCAATTACTATTTTGGTGGTGTCATTTTATAGAGTTACCTCAACATAAACATCTTCAATAATAAATGTATATTTTTTTTACAATTTACAGTATTAAAAAAAATCTAAATTAAATATCATGATGAGCTTATGGTCGGATAGTCACGTTCTGTTTAAATTTCATAAAGATACAGAGGAAATAAGTTGAGGGTTGGTAAGAAATATAAATATGAATTACAATCACGGTAAAAATAATTCATTTGAAGCAATTCATAAATTTAAAAATAAAATTATAATAACTATTTATTTTTTACTTACATTTTCTATGCTAGCAGTGCATCCTCGTAGGTATGTCATTTGTTAAAACTTACGGGTATTTGTTTAAATATTCCAACCATTTTAAAATCGATAAAAATACGACTATATTATATATACTCATATTTAGAAAGGTATGAAATTGATGAATCATTACTGTCTGATTTTATAATTTTTTATAAAACGAAAAATATTTTATTTGAGTCCAGTTTTTTTGCTGCTGTTGCAATCACTATTTGTCGCTAAGATTATATATCGCTTTTTCTTATATAGTTGGACACAATCATCGTTTATAAATTAATTTAGCTAAGATTTTTATTATTTTATATGCATTTTTCATAACATTATTTTGATATTACAATATATAATAATATGATGTAACTATTTATACAGCCACACATTAAATACAAGAATAGCATCTATTATGTTGGAACGCTAGTATCATAAAGAATAAGAGCCTTTTGTTCTCTCTAGGAACCTAATGGAGGTTAGTACGTAACTTAACAAGCCGCTCCCAATTAAAAAGGATCCGGCTTGCAATTTATTGTTAAAAGTGTTATAATTAGCTCTTGTTGCGTTATCAGATGTGATTTAAAATAAGTTTTTTTAACACTATATAATATATATGTATATTGTTATTATTGAATACTTACTCGGAAGAAATGTTAAAAGATTTGGTAGTAATATTCTGTATAATATTTCTGAGTATTAGAGACCGAAGTCAGTCGTGGCGCAGGGGCAAGTGGTGTGACTCTAAACGTTGTGGGTTCAATTACCATTCGAGGAATTGTAATATTTAATATTTTTAATACTTCGCTATGGTGTCGAGGCAACTCGCAAAGCTTTCAGAGTTCAGTGGAAAGTTGGAAACGAAAGTGCCTAAATAGTAACGGAGTGTCTTAAGACTAGGTTCGCAGATTTGCTCCGTCTACCCTGCTGTGGGCAGAATACAACTTGAAGCTGAAAAAAAAAATAAAAAGTTTTAAGTTTCCTTGGTCTATATTTACTAATTTTTTTTTATTAAAAAAATACATTCACAATAGGTATTATATACGTATCCATACTGCTCCGTAAATGTCCACATTAAATAGACATATGAGGAACGTTCAACTGAAAAGCAGGTGTTTAAACGTACTGCATGGAAAGTTTCAAGCACTACTCTCACCAGTTTTAATTGGCCACATTTATGAAGACAGCGGTGAATTTTCCAAGCTGTAAAATGTTTGGTTGAGACGCTCTATGTGTCCGCAATTGTTCTCCAAGAACATTCCCCCGGGCGCCAATAGCAAAACTTTGGAGCGTTCGTAGATAGCAGTGCTACTGTTGAAGAATATATGCGATTCTTTAAAGAAACCTATTTACATAATAAGGATCTTGTGGAGACTGGATTGTATATCTCAAGACTAATAAAGAGTGCATTCGATAGTTTTAAATTTTATTTAAAAGTTTATTGTATATAGACAAACAAGTCTTATATTTATTTAAAATTTATATTTCCATTTCTTCTCTGTTGTCGAGGCGTTGAATTCCGCCACTGCACACGCAGAGCCTCCAGAATTTGGCGGAAAGTGAGGATTGGAATGTTTTAACTCTAGGTTCCCTCTCTTTGTTTCACACAAACAAACGCTAATTTATTAATTTTAATTAGCGAGTCAAAAGCAGTATGTTTGTAGGCTAATTTTATATATTTGTGGGTCTTAAAAAAGTTAAGAAATCAATAGGTATAGTATTTATTTATTAGCAATGCATATTCGCGTCTCTATCTCTAAATTTAAGGATCTACAGTAGTTTACAGTTAAGGACGTCAATAAAATTTTAAATTAGAGCTATAGGTATTCAATCAGCAAATTGCCCTGCAACATGTAACAAATAATTAATTAATTAATATTACTTCAATATATTCATTTGCTCTAATTGAATAAAATCATCACGAAATCAAAATTTAATTGACCTGTTAAATTTAATATGACTGTACATTGAATAAAGTTTAAAAGCTTTAAAATTAGTACGTATTAAAATTTGTTTAGTTTAGTTTCCTATTATTAATCGTTATAGGATTAATCTTATCGTAAATATAAATGTGAAATGAGAGCCAAGCTCAATGTTGAATGATGAATCGTTTTTGACTTCTCCGATAAAAACAATATTTTTACGTAGGTGCCGAGTTTTGTGCTCACTCGAGATATCATTCAATATCAAAATGTGACTTAGCTATCTAACCGTAACTTAATATATGAGCCTAATAGTACACGATTAGTATAAGTTGGAGGTATAATAACTACCTAACTATGTAATAAAACGCACATAAATCTCCGAGCTTTTTTTGTCGTTCAGGTCGAGAACCCATGCCCTACTGAACTTAACTCTCACTTCATGTTTATGTTTTTGAAAGGATATAATTAGTTTTTCTAAATAAATAATAATTATAAAACAATAAATTAACATTGTTTTAATTAAAATTGCTGTATTTTCCTACGTTCCTACGTTTCCTTTGTGCTTTCGTACTTATTTTTTTTTACTTCTTATAATAACCTTGTTACCAAATATCAAGTTTCTAAATCTACAAGTGGGTTACATATACCAGTTTTTAAACGTTAATATATAACAAAAAATATTTGACCTAAATTTTAATTACTAAAGGGTTTTAATTAATACTCGTTTGCCTAATTTTGGGTTTTAATGAATATACCTAATTTTGTGCACGTAGATAAAAAAATATACGAGTTGTGGGTGGCTTAAAAGTAGCTTGAAATGGTTTGTAAAATATACATTGTGCGATTCCAAATTTTTACTTGGCTGGATGCGCTTACGTGTGTCTTCGTTGATTTTTGCAAATTTAAGTATATTTTCATACAGTTATATAATAATCTTCAACAATACTGAACGTGCTGAAATATATAAATTATAATGCAAGATGTAACTTGTCGCAAAATAGCATAATTTAATGCGTTATAATTAGATGTTCAAGTAAATAATGACGCGCTACGAAATACTCGAAACGTAGCAATTAGTTAGACAGTTTATTAAAGAAAACTCGTCTTGCCGAGTTGAAAGCGTTTAAATTTATGTATAGTACATCCATAGTTACCCCCGAAAAAATAACGGTTTTGGTACCGATACCCAAAAATTAAACAGGAGATTGGGCTAACAGTTAGAATTTTCGGCTTATTTTTTTAACAACAATCATAGCTAAGATACTCGACAGTGTGCTTAACGCTCGGTTAGATTGTTATCTGCAAATTCACGAACTGCAATTTGGATATAGACCTCATTATCCACAGAAAGTGACATTCTGAGTTTGAAGCATGCTGTCGGGTACTACATAGGTAGAAGCACTCCTGTATATGCCTTCTTCTTGGACCTGTCGCAAGCTGTCGATCTAGTCATATACAACATCTTGTGGGAAAAGCTACAGCAGGGAATGCTTGCAAAACTGATAATGGTATAAATATTCTCAATATGCAATGTTTCCAGAATTTGGCAAAGGTGGGGAACGGAGTGTCTTATCACTAGGTACTCTCTGCCCACCATGCTGTGCGCGGGATTACAGCGTGTAACTGACAAAAAAAAATGGTATAGTAATCAACTAAATTTTGTTAAGCAGGCAAACGAGTACTCGGAGCCGTATGGGTTAAAATGTGGGGTGAGACAGGGTGGGGTGAGCTCCCATAAGCTTTTTAACCTCTATGTCAATGCGTTAATAGAAGGACTCAGCGGTATGAGTGTCGGATGCAATATCGGTGGCGTTTGTTTTAATAATATTAGTTACGCGGACGACATGGTGCTGCTGTCTCCCTCGGTCAGTGCTATTAAAAAGATGCTGGCTTTTTGTGAGTCATATGCTGAGCAGGGTACCGGAAAATGTGACATTAATTAAGCTTAACGAGGTTCGCAGATTTGCTCGTTGCTCAACACCAGTTAAGATCACCCTTTTTAAAGCCTACTCTACTTCTTACTTCTACTACTTTTTATACTAGCAGTCTGTGGGTCAACTATACTCAGAGGTTGTATAACGCCTTGCGTGTTCAATACAATAATGCCTCCAGGGCATTGCTGGAGCTGCCACGGTACAGCACGAGTCGACAGTCTTCCGGCCAGTCTCCGTAAAAAGGCAAGCTCTCTTTTAATATCTTGAAGGTTATCGCCGACAGTGTCCGACTGTCCGCTGATCATGCACACGTGTGACATAACTAGGTCACTATTAGTTATTAAGTAATAACAGCTTCATCGTTGGTTGTCCGACTAAAAAACATTTTTATTTTTATTTATATCTAGTGAGATATGAAAAAAATATATATATACACACGAACACAAATATCGAAGTGCGAGATATTTGGTAATATACTCGTCTCATGTGAATGTACTTACAAAGAACCAATTTTATACAAAATCTCCATTTGGATATTGCCTGCTCTACTATATTAAATCAGTATGTAAATTCGTTTAAGGATATATTTAGGCATTCCAATCGAACGATTGTAGGTAACAGGGTAAAACGACATTAAGGCGGATCCAATAAGTTGTAGAAAGTATGAACGTAATTGTAAAAGGAGTAAATTAAAAAAAAGTTAAAAATAAGTAAAGAAGTAAATAAGTATTTAATTATTTGTAGATATTTATTTATACGTAAATGTAATATTCTACCGAGGCAACGCGTCGTTGAGTTCAGCCACTCAACACGCAATGCCTCATGAATTCGGCGGAAAGTGGGAAACGACATGTCTCAACACTAGATACAGCTGGTTTTTTAAAATTATTCTGTGTAAGTAATAAAATAATGTTTTCCCTGGCCCGATATCTACAGGGTAAAAATCAAAAATTTTTTTCATTCCCGATGTTTATCCATACCTGTATTTCGTGTAACGCAGTTACGCATAAATAAAAATAGCGTAAGCAAATACTACTCCAAAAATATTACTAAATAATAATAAGTAATATGTTTATAGTAAAATGTGTTTTAATATTACTTACTTTGAACTTTGTCGCCAATATCTACGACTCGATGTCGGAATTAGGCGTATGCGGCGGTTTCTCTTTGATAGGTTTATGTGTGCGTGCGTTGTTCTTGACAAGTGGCGTTTTATTTTGCAGCGATAATTTTATTATTTATTTTGTTTGAAAAGATAACCTTTTTCATTTTTGGGAAAAATATATATATTTTAATAGGCTCTTAAAGAGTAGTTAAAACTGGGGTTTCATTTAAAGTGGCTTTGATAAAAAACCCCTGTATGCCCGCGTGTTTTAATATTGAATATAATTTACATCGCACACATTTTAGCAATGCCAAACAACAAAAAAAAATAACCCTAACAAGGCAAGCTCGGTAGGGAACGACAAAAACCATCGTAATCTCCGAACAGATGAAATAAGGCTGTGCTTAAATCCAAAAAGCAAAAAGCCAGAAAGGAAAAAAAAACAGCAAACGGATAGATTAGCCGTGTTGGGGCGCGGGCGAACCATTTATTGAAAGTCGGAGGCCAACGCGTTCAGCCATTAGTCGTGGCGCTCGACTGAAAAAGTGTCGCTCCGGCTGAAACATTGCGAGGGACGCTATTCAATTGCTGAATGTATTTTATTCAAACCAATCGATCTTCAGACAACAGAACGCACGCTGAATGAAGTGACTCGCGGGGCTATAAATTTCTGATCCGCGATATGCTTTATTAAAAGTTTCTCGGCGTAGTCTTATTTCTTTTTTTGCTGTCGAATATTTTATATCTTATATAGAGTCCTAACTACCCATTAAATGTTGTTAGTGAATTAAAATTAACAATAAATATTACGTAATTTTTTGGATTTATTGGTGAAAGAAACAAATTGTGAGATATTGATTTTTTATATTAAGGGTAAGGGAGAGAAGAGAGATTAAAATTTTCGTTTTGGTCCAAAGTCCAAAACATTCACATATTATTTTAATTTTAATTTCACTTCCGCTTTGTCTGATATTGCCTATTTTTGTCTTCTTGCTATTTTCACCTATTTCTACTGGTCGGCTGGAGGAAATTTCTTATAGAGACCAGTCCACCAAGGCTAACTGTTATTATCTGTTAAATTAACATTATTTGTATAAATTAAATTAAATTAAAATTAAATTAAATTAGCTTCACGCTATATCCCGCACACAGCAGGGTAGGCAGAGGGAACCTAGTGTTAAGACACTCTGTTCCCCACTTTCTGCCGAATTTTGGAGGCATTGCATATTGAGTGGCAGAACTCAACGCCGCGCTTAGCCTCGACACCAGAGCGAAGAAACGAAAATATAAATTTAAGTAAATATTACATCTCCTCGAGTGGGGATCGAACCCACAACCAGTCGGTTTTACAGTCACACTTTGTACCACTGCGCCACGACTGGCCTCACCCTATACAAAGTAATAAAGAAAATTATTAATAATTTTGGTACGAGTATACACATATATTTGCGCTCAAACTACCTCATTATTTGACTTTATTTCTAGATCTCTGAGATAATACAATATTAGATGAGTATTTAGTTTAAATTCCTTTTCACTTTATTATAAAAAGTTTACATTTTTTTACATTAATTTAATTGTAAGAATACGGGATTAGCTTAACTTGTAATGATGTCACTTGCTTGTATTCATTAAGTCCAGAAATATTCTAGTTCTTCGACTGTTTTTTGATAAAAATATGATAAGATTATGAATGATGAACCCAACATTTTTGGTACTTATTAATAATAATAACAATCAGCTTCACGTTGCATCCCGCACATAGCAGGGTAGGCAGAGGGAACCTAGTGTTAACGCATTGCACGTTGAGTAGCAGATCTCAACGCCGCGCTTTGCCTCGACATCAGAGCGAAGAAATGGAAATATAAATTTAAGTAAATATTACCTAAATATGGTATTTATTAGATATAAAATATTTATAAAAATAGAATAGTGGTTGGTAGCTTTTAGTTGACTTCAATCTATATTAGTATATTTTTAAAATGAATTACCCACGTTTAGGAACGTTATTTGTAGTCCACTCTATATCAATGAACTCAGGCGCGTCCTAACTGCGCTACGTTGGCGTCATAAATCACTATTACTTTGTTATAGACTTCTGTGTCGCAAACATTCCGCACATAAAATATTAAGTTCATATCCAGTACGTGGGAACGTTCATATAATGGATTAGCTAGAAATCATATTTACGGCAGGGCTATTATAATAACCGTTAATGTTAATTTGATTTTGTACGACAACGGTTGACCCACAGAGATGAGCACCACGAAGACAAGCAAAGACAAGCACATATTTAAATGACTGGTTAATTTAAAAAAAAGCATAATAAAATTCCTTCTCATATTGAATTATTATAAACAGTCAGTGATCATATACTTGACGACTCTTGTCTAAGCCAATTTTTCAATTGTAATTTATTACGTTGTTAAGCTGTTCCTACTTTAGGCTAATGATTCAATTCCGGCGATGCTCTCTTGAGTCTTTGAGAGCAGTTTAATTGAAAGCGACGTAAATTATGTTTGAGGATTGACTACACTTGCGTTATAAATTACATTGAGATGATTGATATGGAATCACGTATGAATGTTTTAGTGGCATTATTTAAGTCTATGTTGCAAAAAGACTTTTTTTCTTATTATTTTAAATTAAATATTGTATTCATTATTATTATGGCACAGGAGCACACACGTGTGACTGTAAACACTACAGGTTGAGGGTTCAATTCCCCGAGGAAATTAAATATACTGACATTTTTATTTATTCGCTCTGGTGTCCAAAGCGCGGCGTTAATTTCCACCACTCAGCACACAATGCCTCCAGAAATCAGCGGAGTGTTTTACCACTAGGCTCCCTCTGTCTACCCGACTACATGCGGGATACAGCGTGAAGCTGGTATAAAAACTAAATATAAATAAACGTTCAGTTTCATTTCTTTTGTTTCAGGGGTTTATGTCACATAAAAGGTAAAATGCGTTGTCACAGGAGACAAGTACAACAGTAACTCATTTGGAGCATGACAGCGCGAGATCAAATACTTTTTATGGCTTGAAAATGAAGGAGGTGGTAAGAAAGCGCCGGCAAAAGGCGCTTCTAACTTGATGTGCGTGCGATCTGTCAAATAAACATGGCTTCACGGCTTGCCGCGATACTTTTGTGGCTCGGTGGAAGTGAGTATTTTATGAAATACTGATAGTAAAAATAATACACTGTAGTATAGGTAGTATATATGTATGTTGTTGTGTTTGCTTTTAATTTATAATTTAAAATATAATGACTATATTAATATTTTTTTTTATATTCCATCTCACTTATCGATTTTATTCTTATAAGACGAAGGTAAAACATGCTTTATTAAAATGAAAGATCGTATCCTGTGTCTACGCTAAGGTGATGAATTATTAAAATCACTCGGATACAATCGAGTTTCGTATCCAATCCCTTAAGTAAAGCTGATTATTGGAATACCCGAGGGCTCGTAGTACCAAAATTTCTGTAAAGTGCCAAGCTTATTTTGACTTGGCAATAAAAAAATATTGCTTAAGAACATGTAAATGGAATAAAATTGTTTATAATTCACAGGATATATGCACATCATTCCTAGATCTAACTTGAGAAAAGTTTCTGTGAATTATATGAATTCTTGACATTTATAGCCAACTAAGGAAAATATATTTGGAAATTAAGTAACCAGATTACATAGGATTGTTGATGACGCCGGAAGACCGTGCACATAAAACTATTTTTTGCGCCAGATTTATAGCGGAAGGGTTTGGGATGCCATCAAATTGAGCGAAAAAGTTTCGAACATAAATAGGCTGTATTTTGCGGTATCAGATTAGGTTTATAAACAACAGTGTAGAAATAAATTAATCACTGTTTTTTGCTGATCAAAAATACAATACTAAAAAATGCTTTTATTGAATATCGATGACATATATCCAAATATCTTTGACTTTATTATATATAAGACATGATATGATTTAAAATTAAACTCGATTTATCGAAAACAACCACGAAATATTACGATGTGACAGAAATTGTAAATTGAATTTGGTTACATTGTAATGAGTTCTTGTCGAGAATTGTGTATCGAGTTTGATCTTAAATTCGATCACGTAGCTTGATTTATATATTCCGACCACCTTTAGCATTGCTGAGGCCAAGATTTGATTACTACAAGACAAAATTTTGTTCAGTGATCTGTTAACGGATAGACCCCAAAGTTACGTACAAGTCGAAAAAGTTTCCCTTAATATATTTACGTCTAATGAAAAGTCTTACAAAATAATATTGCCATGATTTTATTTGACCTAAACAAAGTAGTGTTGTCAAAATGCATTTCATAATACTAAAATTGCAATTATACAAAAAATATGATGAAAAATATCGATATCTATCGAAAATACTAGTATCTTAGATAGGTATCGATATGTAAAACCAAGAAAGTGTCTCAATTACAAAACATTCAACAGTCTCGTTTTATTGTTAGTTCAAACAACTGCAATAGTAACAAACGAACTAAAATGGTTATTGTATTTTCGACCATTTTTCGGTTAAATTGGACAAAATATCTAACTGGAAACTCAATGCTACCTGCGTATTGTACCTGTTTAAAATCTACTGCTTTGGTCACTATTGTTTCAAATTTTAGATTTTGTGAGGCTTTGTTTGTGTTAGTGAATATGTCTGTTAAAATTTTTATATTTTAATAAAATTATATTGAAATATATAAATAAAAATCGTTATCAGAAGGAAGATTAATACTACTTAAGCTTGTATTCTATCTTATCTCCTGCCTAAATAGTTTTTTTTTTTTTTATCTATTGTCCTGCTATAATCATTGTTATTTTGTTTTCTAATCACCAATATTATATACCACGTTAAAAGTGAATAAATTAGTGTGCCCATACAATTATGATAAAGAAATGTTACACTATATAATAACAAGGCACACCGCAGCGTTGAGTTTCGCAACGGAAGTATCTTAAATAGGCTCCGAAGTTCCCTCTGCCTATCCCACTATGCACGAGAAACAGTGTAGAGCTAAATAAAAATACATATTTTTGGAGACCGTATTTTTATCACCAAGCACCATTCGAAATTTACAAAAAGGGTAGGCAAGGAATCCCAAGTAGACAAGTGCTCCACTTTTTGCTTATTTTAAAAACAATAAAGCGTAAAGCGGCGGAATTTAATGTCGCAATTTTTTACATACTTCGAAATGAAAAAAAATGTATAAAAATCCCATCGAGAGGATAACCCTCAAACGTGTCGTATGCAAATCAATAGGCAAAGGCGCATCTATATACTTTATGTTTTGAGAACTTTCTTTTAACAATTACTCTTATGTTTAATTAATGACCAATAAAATATATCTTAGAAAATATTATATTACCGTAAGTGCTATTGAACTATATTAGTTTTAATCTTTCTAAGAAAATAAAATACAAATACAATAAACAAAATACAATCTATAAGGCAAAATATTCATAAACAGATAACTAATTAATATATTTCGTTACACTATACAATTAAAACAAAACCTTTATATTGATATTTAAATATATTTAAAATTTCATATTATTTAGGTGTACTTGGTCTTCGTGATATTCAGCTGAGTGTACCAGAGGCGGTGGGTGTGGGTGCCAGTGCCACGCTTGGCTGTCGGTGGGCGCTGGAAACTGGAGAGACTCTGTATACCGTAAAATGGTATCATGGAGCACAGGAGTTCTTTCGTTTTGTACCTAAAGAGCTACCCAACACTCGTGTCTTTTCACAGACTGGTATTAGTGTTGATGTAAGTATCAGAATTGACAAACACATTAATTTTCTTTTTCGTTTTCTCGTTATGTTGTTTGTAAGAGAGTGAAAGAGATTCATCTATTTTTCTGCATTTTAAAGGATAGATTTAGTTTACTACATAAGATTTAACTTATCTATGCTTAGAATATTTTACTGACAGTATTTTATCGGCGATTTGTTACTAAAACGATATAGTACATAGGTAATATATAAACTTATACATCTACTTTTGCTTTGTAAAGCGATTTGTTTACATTGTTTGAGAAATCAATATTTTTGACTACTACTTTTTCCGTTTTGTGTGAAATATACATATTATATTGGTGTTGAGTTAAGTACCCGCTCCCATATTTTTAATGGCACGCTGTATCCCGCACACATCAAGGTAGGTAGAGTGAAACCTAGTGTTAAGACATTCCGTTCCTCATTTTTTCAAACGAAAAAGAAACATTAGAAATATCATTTCCTCGAGTGGAAATCGAACCCACAACCTGTCGCGTTTACGTCTCTGCACCACGAATGGCCTCAAATTCTGGCCCCAAATAATTCACTTAAAACGCGACTATAAACAACGCCATAACTGTGAATATATATGGGTCAATGGTTTTGCGACATCTTGCTAGTTCGTTAAACTGCTTCCAGCGAGTACATTGAAAAAAATCACTTAAGAACCTCGCCGAGCAGGCACGTTAAACCTTTAGCAGTTGGCATTGTGCCATGGGAGTGCAATAAAAGTGTGCCAAAATAATACATTAAAAAAAACCCTTTCAGAAAATAAAAGATACGCAAAGTTGGTTGCGTAGTGCAAAGGGCGATCAGGGATTATGTATAATTGTTGTATAATTTTTTTCCGCCCATGGCAGTGATGGTAGGGGGAACCCGGGAACCTAGTGAGGACTCCGTTTCCTTTCATTACTTTCGTGCCCCACTTTTCACCGAATTATGAAGGCATTGCGTGTTGAGTAGTGGAAGTCAACGCTACGCTTCGCCTCGAAACCAGAGCTAAGAATTGGAAATATTTAAAATTTCTTTTCCTCGCATGGGAATCAAACTCACGACCTCTTAATAATAATGTAAATATTATGAATAATTTATTACGTTTGACATAATTTACTTCTAAATTGATATGTCATCCTATATACTACTACCACTACAATATGTATAGAAGCTTTTAGCACATCTGACTCCAGCTGCGAGCAAAAGTGTTCTTAACAGTTTTCATAATTGTTATCGCTACTCAATATAGAACGCTTTTAATACTAACCTATACCTAGGTATTGGAAAATATATTTTATATAAAACTAAACGTAAGGTCAGTAGTGGCGCAGGGGCACAAGTGTGAAAAGGATTGCGGTTAATTGAGATTGTAGGTTCGATCCCCCACTTGAGGAAATTAAATATTTATTTAAATATATATTTTCATATTTTCATTTATATATTTTCATTCTTCCCTTGATTTCCGTCACTCATCACGTAATCCACGATCCATCCATCCTCCACGATTCGGTGGAAAGTGGGGAAAGGAGTGTGTCACCTTGAAGCTGAAATAAGAATATATATGGAAAGCTTTTAATGTTTACAATATAGGTATTGGAAAATATGTTTTATCTAAAACTTGAACGTATAACCTTTTTCCATTCGTCGAAGTCCTTTCATAATCGTTTCATGAAAGCGCTAGAATGGACTTTAACAAAAGGCAGTCTTATTTTTTATGCAACTACTAGGGAAAAACGAAAGCTTTTGTTATTTCTAGTGCAATTAAGTTCATGACATTTGATTTTTTTTAGCTTCCCGCTTTATCCTGTATATACAGGGTAGGCGGAGAGAACATTAATAAAAACACTCCGTTCTCCAGTTTCATCTGAATTTACGAGACATTGCGTGTGAAATGCCAAGACTGGTCTCAACACCGGACTTTGTCTTGGGACTAGAGCGAGAATATAAAAGTATTAAATAATTAATTAAATAATTATAGTGATCAAAATATGAGTTAATTTTAATTACAGTAAACAGTGAACCATGTTTACATAAACAAAAACATCTTAAATCGCTGCTATATTCTTTAAAAATTAAAACATTTCATATCTTTGAAAAAAAAATCTTCACTATAATAAAAAAAAAAGACAAAACAATAAATAATAAAAAAATAATTACTTGTCACAAAATTTGAACTGTAGGTTGAATTGAAAAATATAAGCGATTTTCAATCACCATTTATTTCGCTGAAACGATTCGTTCTGTGATAATCATACAGTCGTACATGTAAAAAGCTTATTCATGTGAAAGCTTTTGGACATCATATTATGCCTGTAAGCAAAATATTGGACCGGTACTGGTGACTGTTCAATAAATGTGTACATGACATACGAAATTATACAGAATCTATCGCAACAAATTTATTACACAATTATTTAATGTTGTATAACAGTATCTTATTAAATCAGCTTCACGCACACAGCAGGGTAGGTAGAGGGAACCTAGTGTTAGGACACTCCGTTCCCCACATTTCGTCAAATTCTGGAGGCATTGTGTGCTGAGTGGCGGAACTCAACGCCGCGCTTTGTCTCGACACCAGAGCGAAGAAATGGAAATATAAATTTAAATAAATATTTTACCTCCTCGAGTGGGAATCGAACCCAGTCGCGTTTACAGTTACACTCTCACAATCTTCTCTTCTCAGTATTTAATTTAATCAGTATCTTATTATATATCATTAGTATTAATAAAAATTAAAAATATTTCTGTTTTTTATGCATATTAATAATATTATCGTATTTTTAAATACTTGGTTTGCGTTTTAAAACTGTTTATATATATTTGTATTTGTACTTGTGTCATGTTGAGTTGGAGTGCTGAGATAAAATAAGTGTTTTTTTAATACATGATGGTTGGATGTAAATGAGACTTTTTTTGTGGTTTTTACGTTAGCTTCACGTTGTATAACGCATGTTGCAGGTAAGGCAGAGAGGCTTTATTGTTAAGTTACTCAGTTCCCCATTTTCCGACGAATATTTAAAAAATCGCGTATTGTGTGATAATACTTAAAATCGCGCAAAATAAAACGACGTAATAGTAATTTAATATCTATATGATCGAAATTTATTCAATAGAAACAGTTGACTATTAAGAATATCTAATATAGAAGGCTCATAAACAAATCATCATTATGTATTTTTTTACTTATCTTATCTTGGTATATTATAATAAAGGAACAAAACGTAATTCCTAAAAAAAACATATTAAAATAACATTAGATATTTTATATCTTTATAATGTTTCTCAGGTCTCACGCTCAGGTGCTCAGCAAGTTGTCCTACGAGGTGCTTCGAGAACGTTGAGCGGTCGATATCGATGTGAAGTATCGGCGGATGCGCCGTTTTTCCACACAGTGTATAAGAGTGCTTATATGAGAGTTGTGGGTAAGCGTACACTTAAGTAATTAAAAGATATCCAATGAAATGTTTACTCGAAAATGTTTACAAGAAATTATTTTAGTTTTTTAGCTTTACGCTATTTCAGCACACGGCATGGAAGGCAAATGGAATATGGGAACCTAGTGTTAAGACTTTCCGTTCTTCATTAATATGCTCCGTTCTCCACTTGCCGCCGAATTCTGGAGGCATCGCTTGTTGAATGCCTTATTACCAGGGCGAGGAAATGGAATTTATTAAATATTTAAATTCCTCTAGTAGTAATCGAACTCACAACCGTCGCCTTTCCAATCACACGCTAGTGCGCTTGATACACAACGGCCTCATAGACTATGTTAGATTATCGATAATGAATTAGCGTTAAAGAGTGTCGTAATATGAGTAATAGTATGACCAGTGACGTGATGACGTCATGCACCAATGATGAATATTTTTTTACTTCAGGAAATAAGGTTATACATTTAATATACATTTCTTAAATTGTCTTTTTGTTTATTGAAATGGGGAACGGAGTGTCTCAACACTAGGTTCCCTCTGCCTAAACTGCTGTGTGTGGAATTCAGCATGAAACTGTTTTTTTTTCTCAAATTGTCAACAATAGACTTCATGTATTATATTACTACATTTATTGCTGACATTTAGCACAATATATTTTTTCCCACCGTTTTGTTTAAAGATGACTAACAGAAAAAGAAAACACATAGAGCGAGTGTTTTATTGTAAATCTCTGCAGTTCTTAAGTAAATTTTTAAGAAGTATACGTGACAACTCATGCATTTTTAAAGTTTATTTTATGAATAATAATAATAACAAATATCTTCTAACTAAATTTACGAAACTATTCGATTTTTTTGTTTACGATTTTTTTTGTCGAAATAACACATGTCAAATACTTGTTTCTCTGAACTATATTTCTCCATTCGATAGATATCGAACAAATATTTTTATCTAAGGTTTATATATTTTTTTGCTGATTATATTTTAACACAAAAAACTATACTCTAGAACGAATGGCAAACACCAATAGAGTCTCTATAAGAAAATTATAACCTACCTAATAACAATATAAAGACTTTTAATATAACACCGATTAAAGAGTAAATATATTTTCTCGTTTTATATCATCATTTAACATCCTTAATCAATACCTTATCTATTTAAGTACAAGTTAATTAGTATTCTATGCCTATATTTTCTGTCTAAATTAGTAATTAGGTGTCGATTGCTCGACGGTGATTAGGTACTACGAGCTAGTATTTTTTTAGGAAGTTTCAACGTAATTTGAGGTCACCAAAAAACTATATTGAAAATTAAAAAATATTTTATTAATTTCTTGTAATATTTTTTTGAATGATTTTTTTTATCATCTGTAATGAAAATAGACGATTTTCTTAAGGTGTCTTATGTCATTACACTACATCTTCAAAAATCAGAACGTAGCGGAACTCGAACCCGCGCCTCCTGGCAACCGACCTTGTCGGTCTGTCGGCTTTCTAAATAAGTATTTTTCTTTCCAAAGTGTAGATTAACAATTTAAAAGTGTTAAAAATACTTAACAAATGTTTACCTAGGCCGAGGCTGAGGCCAGTCGTGGCGCAGCGGTACGAAGTGTGACTGTAAAACCGACTGGTTGTGCGTTCGATCCCCACTCGAGAAGATGAAATATTTACTTAAATTTATATTTCCATTTTCTTCGCTCTGGTGTTGAGGTTAAGCGCGGCGTTGAGTTCTGCCACTCAACACGCGATGCCTCCAGAATTTGGCAGAAAGTGGGGAACGGAGTGTCTTAACACTAGGTTCCCTCTGCCTACCCTGCTGTGTGCGGGATACAGCGTGAAGCTGATAAAAATATAAAAAATGTTTACCTATACTACTAAATTTTATAACTGCTTATAAAAACATGTAAAAAACCTAACACTTAAAAAATTTTACCCATATAATATACGTTATACGTATATTGCATATTCTGTGTTTGTAATGGAATAAAATTTAATTATTCCAATCTTGTCACCAATTTCAATGTTGATTCTATCTTTAACGTCCACAACGTAAATGGGCAGATTGGCAAAATAAATGTTCTGGTTAAATAAAAACCGGTTAAGTGCGAGTTGGACTCGCCACCACGGCTTCCGTACCAATTTCAAGATTGTAGGTTCACCGGGAAGTACAACTTATAAAACTTAAATTTGCAGGCATATTCCACAGACATAAGAATGTGATATGTTTTTTTTATGACAAACCTTCTCATTTTACTTTTCAGATTTTTTCTTTTATTTATAATGTAAGTTCTCACTTCCTACCAAATTTCATAACTGTAGGAGCACGGGAATTATCCTTTAGTTATTCGTGTCAAATTTTATACAATATGCTGCAAAATCGATGCATAAATGGTCTTTAATTCTTTTGATTGATTTTAGCTTCATATTTCTAAGCGATCTCAAGATAAATGGTCAGAAGGATATACGGACTACAATTTCCGTTGGGTTCCGTTGTCACCTTTTGACGTATGGAACCCTAACAACGTTTCTGAACACAATTAGTTTACGAACTAATAAACAATGAGCGATGTTGATTGCTCGCTCCAGAGTGCTTGTTTATGAGTTACGTAAATATAATTTAAAGTTTCCTTGGCAATGTAGCAGATTAACTAAATGAGTAAGTTAGTCAATCAGGCTTGCTCTGATTTTGACATCAGGAAATTAAATTTGCAGCTGTAAACTGTCAACTATATACATTATTATAAGTGGTTTGGATAGAGCTTTTATCCAGCTTTAAGCTGTATCCCGCATATAGCATGGTAGGTAGAGTAAACCTAATGTTAAGACACTCCGCTCTCCACATTCCGCCGAATTCTGGAAGCGTGTTTGGTAGTAATAATGAACTATAATGAAGAAATTTATAGAATATACAGAATTTGGTTCAATTAATGACAGCGTAACGACGAACGTATAAGTAATATTGTAATATCCCAGAGCGCTACCACGCGCCGTGGAATTCTAAATCGTAAATCACAACTATTGTTCGGCATTAAATGCGAAGTAGAACACAGGGGATGTTTGATTAAGGTTTATCTTGTTGAATTTACGGTTATTGTTGAGGAATTCGGTCGATACAAGGTGTATACAGTGTGCATACAAACGACAGACCACTTATCTATAGTATATTTTGCTGGTAAGCATTCTGTAACACGAACTGATAATTTTGTCAATACTATCGGTTGCCTTCTGATGTATCCTGCGCCAAATTACATTCGCAATATGTGGGGTTAATTGCCTCCGCTTATTACACACGTTTTGTGTCATCGGTCAAAAATATATTTTGAGTGGTATATGGTAATATATCATTTAAAATATGAAATATAAAAATTGTGTGTATATAATTAAATCAAATTAAAATTAAATCCGCTTAACGCTGTATCCCGCACACAGCAGGGTAGGCAGAGGGAACCTAGTGTTAAAACACACCGTTCCCCACTTTCCGCCGAGCTCTGGAGGAATTGAGTGTTTGTTGAGTGGTGGAACTCAACGTGAGCGAAGAAATAAAAATATAAATGTAAGTAATTATTTCGTTTCCTAGATTGGGGATCTAACCCACAACCAATCGATTTTACAGTCACATTCGTGCCCCTGCGCCACGACTGGCCTCCTTGTGTGTATATATATATAATAATGATAGATATGTAGGGTGGATAAAGATACAATGGAATGGAATAGTTAAATAATAAGTAGAGTGAGTAGAGAGCATCAGAATTGTAAGGTAGGATAACTAATATTATCTACTCTCTTGAAATTATGGGAAGCTCGGAGCAGTGCCTGGGACTTGCGACTACAGGTATAGGCTTCTCCAGTCTAGTATATTATAGTATATAAATACGTGTTAACCACATTCAAAATTAAAATAATTATTGATTAATTAAATAATCAATTATCCCAATGGTCAAGGACAGCCAGTGGCAGAGCACGAGTAGTGCTCCAAGCCACACCAGAGCTAAGACTCCTCGTAGATAATTAGAAATAGTTCGTAACCAAATTTATTATTTAAATAATAATCATTAATTAATAAAATAATTAATTATTCAAATAGTCAAGGACGCCAGAGTACGAGCGAGCCAGTGGTCCGAGCCACACCAGAGCCAATACTGGCCTACAATTTATTTCTTCGAATTGACTTTATTCCTGTTGACCTGGGATGGCCTTTACAACGTCACCGGGCGAGAGGCCAAACGTTTTTTGTATGGACTTTATTGCTGTTGACATGGACTGGTCTTGACAGCGTCATCGGGCGGAACGGAGGCCGTACTATGACCGTGCGGCCGTACGTGATTCAATATGATCGTTAACAAATAAGTTGTAGGGTAGAACGAAAAAGAATTTATCACGCTCCTAATAGTGGCGTAATCGGCAGGTGACGTATCTATAAAAACTTGCCTGATATACCGACATACAATTAAACTCAATTTATAACCTAAATAAAAGATAATTCTTTATTATTATACAGCCTACCTTTAGTCGTTTACTTCTATAATAGAGATAATGGATTTAGTACTTCATATTACGTGATTCAATATTGTGTCGCAGTGAGTTTCTTTGTATGTGTGTAACCGTTCTCTAAAGTACACACATGACAATAATAACAATGTTTACATGGTTAGAGACAAACTTTGATAACGAGGTTTGTAGGGAACTTTAGATGAAACTTGCATTAATCTATAAATGAAAGATACACAAGCTGATGTGTTTATAACTAACTATATTTATATATAGAGGCCGTCGTGTCCCAGGGGCACAAAGGTGTGACTGAAATTCAACGCTTGTGGGTTCGATCCCCATTCGAGAGAATGAATTATTATTTCTTAATATTCTCATTTCTTCGCTCTGGCACCAAGTCAAAAGCCCGGCGTTGAGTTCGTCACTCAGAAAAAATTGACGGAAAGTGGGAAACAGAGTGTCTTATCACTATGTTCCCCCCTGCCTAACCTATTATGTGCGAGATGCAACGTGAAACTGATTTGTTTATTTTTTAATATTTATATATAGAACTACAACTAGAATAGGACTAAAATAATTATTAAATTAGAGAAGTACCAAGAGCACCTACCTAATTAAAACAACTCAAATTATTCGAGTATTTTACTGTCTCTGGTAATAAAGAGTCAAGGAGTCGAGTGGTTAGAAATAATAATACTAACGTCAATTTTAATAATACAGATGGAAAATCTCGAAATTCAAAATAAACACTGGAAAATTACAAAATTAAACACGCGCTTAAATAGAATCGATAAAAGGCTAGAGAACACGAATGTAAACATTTAAAAGTTTACTTCGGAGGGAGTTCCCCGTTTCAGTAATGGACCTCCACGACAAACAAAGCACCGAGTTTCAGTCCCGAATACCATTCTATCGATTCGGCGTTTTAACCGGTTTGACGAAACTCTGAGCGAAAATGGAATGAGCGCGTATGAAAGATGAATATATGCAACATCCACGCTCCAACGGGTACCGCTAAAACGGCGTACGGCCTCGTCAGATTTGATTTATTTTTCAGCCCCAGATTTTGAACAACAAAACAAAACAATTAATTTCACATTTAAAATGAGCTAGAACGTTTCTTAATTAATGTTTGATAAAAAATATTTTGATCGCTTTTGTTTTGTTAATGAAAATTGTCCAATAATGACGATAATGGCTGAATCGTTTGTCGGAATTACCTCGGGAATATCGTTAGAGGATTTTTAAGATAAATGAAAATTGAGTATTAAAAAACCATTTGTTTTCAGAGTTACCGGAGACTGGGCCAGTAGTACGTGCTCAAAAGAGTTGGTACTCTATAGGGGATATGTTACGTGCTAACTGCACATCGTCGCCCGCTGACCCTCCGACGAACCTTACGTGGCTTCTTAACGGATATGAGGTATTTTTTTTGTTCAGCTTTACGAATCGAATATCGAATATAATTTATAGTCAGAGGGAACCTAGTGTTAAGACTCTCCATCCCTTACTTTCCGCTGATTTCATGAAGCATTGCATGCTGAGAGGCGGAATTCAACGCCGCGCTTTGTCTTGGTACCTCAAATGAAAATATTAATATTCAAAAGTCATTCCCTCGAGTGGAAATCGAACTTACAAACTATCACGCTTACATGAACACGCTTCTAACGCTGCGCCACGACGGCATCAAACGGCCACGAGGCTAATATAAACAATTAGTTAAACCCTTTGTGTTAACAGTTTCTTTGAATTGATAAACGGATGCTATTTCCCTATATATAACTTATTATATTCATATATTCAGCTTCACACTGTATCCCACACACAGCAGGATAGGCAGAGAGAACCTAGTGTTAAGACACTCCGTTCCCTACTTTCTGCCGAATTCTGGAGGCATTGCGTGTAGAGTGGCAGAACTCAACGCCGCGCTTAACCTTCGACACCAGAGCGAAGAAATGGAAATATAAATTTAAGTAAATATTTCATCTCCTCGAGTGGGAATCGAACCCGATCGGTTTTACAGTCATGCCTTGTGCCGCTGCGCCACTACTAGCCTCTATATATAACTTTTTTAGTATTTAACAAATATATATTTTCTTTGTACTACACATACAAAAATTATTTCCTTAAATGAGACCGTCGTGGTACAGGGGCACAAGGGTGTGATTGAAATGCGTTAGATCCCCATTCGAGGGAATAAATTATTATGCGGGAAGTGGAGAACGGAGTGTTCCTTTTTTTCATTTTTTATAAATATTACTTCATAAATAAGCTACGGTTATTGATTGATTATGTACATGTAAACAAACAATAATCGGCAAAAATAACTAAATTACTCCGATAATGTAGTTAAATAGCTAAACCTAACTATTTAATATATTAAATTAAAATTCCAAACGCAAAGGTATTCCAAATTAACAATTTACTTTATGGTAGCACGGAATTTCTAAAGCGTTTAAAATTTTAACGCTATAAACTGAAATATTGTAGTTAAAAGTTAGACCAGTTGTGGCGCAGGGGCACAAAATGTGACTGTCCGATTGGTTGTGGGTTCACTTTAGTACCACACGAGAGGAGATGAAATATTTACTTAAATTTATATTTCCATTTCTTCGCTCTGGTGTCGAAGGTTAAGCGCGGCGTTGAGTTCTGCCACTCTACACGCAATGCCTCCAGAATTCGGCAGAAAGTAGGGAACGGAGTGTCTTAACACTAGGTTCCCTCTGCCTACCCTGCTGTGTGCCGGATACAGCGTGAAGCTAAAAAAATTATGAACACACACAAAACACAAACAAACATACATTCCATTCGTGATTATACAGTAAATAATTGATTTAAAGGTAAAAGGCCTCGACATACCGCCATTGGACCCGATGTTTCCACGAAGACAACCTGTGATAAGCGACGCTTCACTAGAAGACGCAAATAGAATTATTTTCAGTCCATGGGACACAATATCAGGCTACGAGGAGACAGTGACTGACATTATAGATATTCCCGGTGATGATGAAGCCATACTTGCATCGAGTGCTCTCAAGAAGTATGAAAGCTCGACGCGACTAACGTCTCGGATAGACCAAATTGCAAGCAAAAATGTTAGTGTCGAAGAAGAGAAATCTAATAAATCCTCTTCCTTCAGTCAACTCGTTATAAGAGTGCAAACATCGCATTTTCACAAGGTTCGTACAAAATTTTATCTTTGAGAACAATTTTAAATATAGCCGTAACAGTCATTTTAGAAGACTTAAAAAGTGTGTGTGTGCTATATTAATCAATTTTGTATTATATTTAATAGAAAATTTCAACTGGCAAAACCTTATGGTGAGAAATAACTTAAAACTGCTGTTCTGTTCCCTTCACTACTTCCATATAAGCTCGACACGTAAGCTTTCAAAAGTAGTAGCTCGAACATATTTGATACGTTCACATTGTATCTGTAAAGTTTAATCGAGGTCGTTTTGTTCCCATTTTAACTTTTTCCTTAGATTTTTTAAAAGGCGTACTTATTATAAGTATTTGTATTATATAAAAAAAACATATTTTGCTTCATTGATGTATGCATCTTAAAGTAGTACTTTTTATATTCTACTTGCAAGACAATAAAACTATTTATATTATTAACATTTTTAAAGTGTTATTCCATACTTAGGAAAGAAAAATAATTATTTAAAAAACGTATAAAAATTTTAACGTAGCGGGACTGGAACCCTTCCCTCCTGGAAACCGACCAGGCACTCTGACCACTAAGCCATTTTTATGACAATTTTTAAACGTTTTTAAATAAGTAACTATTAAATAACTAAATGTTACAGCAATTTTTGTTATATGTTTATAAATGATTTAATTTTAATTTAAGTTAAATATTCAAAGATATCTTTGTATAGTTCAACATATAGTTATTAGTTGCGTTTTTAATTTTTGAAGCTTAAATTGCCGAACCGTAAGATTAACTCTTTGCTGGAATACTCGAAATGCCCACTAAAACGTATTGGAATCACGCTAGCCCAAGCATAGCGCAATTTAAACCATGGAAGACCATTCGTTTGCCAGCCACATTCATGGTAACGTACAACGGCTTGGCATCGTTGCAAACCAACCTTTCACCCGACACAAATCGCTTTCTGTGTACGTCAATTATATATTTGCCTAAATGTTTATTTGAAGGTATAAGAACTTGTTTGTAATATCATTTAAGAATCTGTTTCAAACTTTATTTTTTATTATATTATGGCACTTCTATATTAAGCCAAGTACCTATATGTACTTACTCGCTTTCTTAGAGTGTTGTGACTGGTGATGTATAAAATCATTTTATATTTTTATTTATTTATACATATAAATGTATTATAAGAGGCTAGTCGGAGCGAAGGGGCACATTGACACTGACTGTAAAATCGACTGGTTGTGGGTTCGATTCCCACTCGAGGCAATTAAATATTTATTTACATTTTCGTTTCCAATTCTTTGCTCTGGCTCTAAAACAAAAACCCGGTATTGAGTTACGCCACTCAACACGCAATGCGTTTAGAGTTCGGCAGAAAGTGGGGAACATAGTATCTAAACATTAGGTCCCTTTACTCTGCGGTGTGCGGGCTACAGCGTAAAGCTGATTTTTTTTACAGAACTTGCAAATGTATATTAACACTCATATAAATTTATTTTAAACAGGGACGTTTAAATGTTACGTGCGTTGCGCGAATATTGTCAGTGTGGTCAGCAAGCGATTCACTTTTGCTTGATGAAGAAAGGCCTCAAATCGCTCCAGTCATGGGTAGTCGAGACACAAACGCAGGTATGCAAGAAAAAAATAAAAATGTATGTATTTATATACTAGAAAAAATCATCGGGGCTTTCGTAACCTAGGCTTATCGGTTTGGCCGTTGTCATTACAATCAATATTTTTTGGTAATTTTTAAATGTTTTTGCTTTTATAGTATCTAATCTTTTAATATTAAATAAGTACATAAGTTTTATACATATTAATATTTAAATGTTTTGAAATGGCACACTGAAAGCTCCACAATTAGATAACCGAGCTGCAGCTCTACATATTTATTTATTTATTATAATCCAATAGTCTTTGGTCTTATTTTTTTCTTAATCCGACCAGTAGGTAACGTTGTATTGTTGCTCTCCCGTGTGTGATATCACGAACGGTTCCATTTTACTGGTCGATGAGCGTCCCCAAATAACGCCCGTCACGGACTTGGGTGAGGGTTTACAACGTAGTTTAGTCAAGACTTACCCTTTTTCGACCAACTTCGACAACTGTCGTGGAAAATTGGGACACTAAATCGGAATAGCTTCTAGTTTGGTTTATTTGTGGAATCTTAATTTTTACTGTCCCTTTCTCTACCTTTGCGCTATTATTACTGTTTCACTGTCCCTTTATACTATTATTATATGAGAATACTTTTAATAATTTAAACATTTTCAATAATTGCCGCTAAAAATATGGCAAGTTATCTTATTTTTAGCTTTTCCGTACATCTAAAAATAACTGAGCCTTTATAGTAACCATTTTTATTTTATTAAGATTGCGTAGAGGTATTAAACTGAAATTAATATCAAATATCCAGTTCTAAGGTTACTAGAGAGCTAGGTTAGAACACAAAAAGTTAAGCTTCTAAATCAACACAGATTATGTTTATATCTTTTAAGCGTTTATAGTTCTTTGCTGCATTATGTATGAAATTCGTTGTATAACTTGTTATTATGAAATTAGGCATAGTAAGAACTTATTATACAAAGGAAGGAACACATCTAAAAAATACAAATAATAGATATTTCCTAAAAAAAACAAAATTATATTTGCATTTTAATCCATACAAAATTAGTACATACGACCGCAAATTTAAGCTTTAGAACTTGTTCCCGTTGACCTACAATCCTAAAAATGATACGAAACCCTTATCGGAGAGTGAGTCCAACCCTCACTTAGCCGGTTCCTTCATTTCATATTACAAAAACTCAATACGAACTTCCCAGATTCATTATTTTTATTTTTGTTATACTCAGATAAGTCTTTATTTCATTTTTAAAAATATATTTTTCTTAAATATAATAAATAAGTCTAAGCGAAATAATAATAAGACATGATAAAAAATACTATAACTTTTAATCCAATTATAAAATCTTCTTTAATTTGTTAACCATAAATGCATCACATTCGTTTATATGTTGTACAATATGAAGGTTTATTAGAAAATATTTATTTAGATAACATAGGACGCAATATCCTATGCTATTCGAAAGATCTCGCTTTAAAAGTGTGAAAGTGTGAGAACGTGTTTCAGTGACGATAACTTCTCGCTTCACTTGACATTTTAACGCAGCTACCGTTTATGAAACATTCGCTTCAATTCGAATAAAATCATATTGTTCGAGATACTTTCTGCAAGTGCTACATTGCTGTCTGGAAACATTGCTTTTATGGAATTTTGAATGTTGGACAATTGTTATACACTGTAGTTGTGATTTTGATTTACTCATATTATGTCCACAAACTGTTTGTTATAATACTAATATCGTCTTTACGTAATATAAACATAGATGTCAGGATAACATTCTAAAATATTTCTTTTAAGCTAATCAGTGTTTTGTAATATATTTTTTAATGCTTTTCCAGATTTTTTTTAAAAATATGTTTATCGTGCGGTGAAATAAAACGTCACAGCTAAACGGAAAAAAGTATACATAATCAAGAATTTACTAGATTTATATAATAGTAGTATTATAGTTTAGCTATACGCTATATACCGCACATAGTAGGTTAATACAGTCCGTTCAACACTTTTGGATGCATGGATGGCGGAATTCAACGCCACGCTTTTCTTTGTTAGTTACCAGAGCAAGGAGATAAAAATAATAAATATTTAATTTCCTCAAGTCGAAATCGAATCCACAATATATTTTATATTTTATTCTTATATATTTTTTTTTGGAAGAATTAAGGTAAAACTACTTGGCTAATTAAGGAAAGTGGTTTGTATATATGTGAATATATAGCGCGTTGGTTGTTTCAGGTCCTCGGCGCTCCACATCGCACATCTTGGCGCTTTTAAACTATTTACTGTTTAAGCACTGGTGAGAACTGTTCCCGTTTCAAGTTTCCTGCATAAGTTATGTGCATATGAAAACCGGTATTCGCAAACTCTTGGGAAAATAGACAAGTAGCGCCTCTAAAACTGAATAGGGGATAAGTTGAAAATAAAAAAAACGAAAAAAAGTATTTAAGTTACGTTTAATTTGGCATAGGTTGTTTGTGTGTGTGTGTGTGTGGCTATTTTAAATTTTTATTATATTTCCATTTCATTTGACAGAGATTATTTGTCTATTTTAAATTTTCCTTTTTATTTTTGGATACGATAAAAAAAATAATATGACAAGAATCTAGAAATTTCGTCTATCCATAATATTATGATTATAATTTAGTTTCCTGTCTTTTGAGTTTTGGATGTTATTTCAAAGCGTTTTAATATAATACAGCTTGAGGCGGTGGTTTTTTCGAAAAACGAGAGTAAAGAAGTACTTGTTTCAATCTAATCCAAATATGTAGTATAAACATTATTATAAGAAAATGAAGTCGTGTAATAATTTTTTAAATATTTTTGTATTTGCGAGGAGATTTAAGATATAATGGTAAAATAAAAGCGTTGTTTTTGTTAAATAAAAATTAAAGTAAGCTATACCTCTTATTATGTTACTTAAAATAGTAAGCAATGCAGTTAAATAAGAAAAATAAGAAAATTAACTCACAATGACTTATCATAAATTAAATAAGCTGTATTAACAGTAAAATCTACATAATTTTAGAAAAATTTTTTTTTTACGTATAAAAGATTACACAATAGTTTTTCCACAAAAAATACTAAAAGTTTGTTTCTGTTAAATCATAGTATCTGTTCAGAATTTGTATACAACACTTCTAAATCAAATTGATCCCTCGGGGCACATATTTACGAACATGCAAGTTTCTTTAACACATTTTTTTTCATAAACATTTAATATAAGTTTATTCAATAGGTACTTATAATTACAAATAAATACATTTTATAAAATACTGCTTTTTAAAAATTCAAATAAATCAGCTTCACGCTGTATCCCACACACAACAGGGTAGGCAGAGGGAACCTAGTGTTAAGGCACTCCGCTCCCCACTTTGGGCCGAATTCTGGAGACATTGCGTGTTGAGTGGCAGAACTCAACGCCGCGCTTAGCCTCAACACCAGAGCGAAAAAATGAAAATATAAATTTAAGTAAATATTTCATCTCCTCGATGGGGATCGAACCCACTACCAATCGGTTTTACAGTCACACTTTCTGCCTCTGCGTCACGACTGGCCTCATTACTATTTTTTATTATCTTCATATATAAAAAAGGTTGTGTATTTTGCGATAACGTAGATGATATGTAGTAATACATTATTTTTGTTGATTTTTATTACGTTCTAGTATCTGGTTGAAATATCTATTTAATTCGAAACATCATATTTGAACATATTTCCATCCTGAGCAAGCCAGATTGCTGATCGATGACGTCTGATTTTCCTTTGATAGCAATCAATTATTAAAATTTTTGTTTTAAAAACAGGTATTAGCTAGTGAATTTCCTTGTTACGATAAAGTTCTACGAGCATAGCGTGAAAAACAAGTCATCTTCGATCGCATTAAATATTAAGTCTTCAACATAAGGAACAACTCCCTAAGTACATTCTAAGTAACAAACTCTTACGAGCTCTATAAACATCATAATTTTCGAGAAATATTGATTATATTTGTTATATATAGACATCAAATTCTGATTGTTTCATGTTATGTGTTAATATGTTTTTTATTTATTGTTTTGCTGAACTTATCTCTTGCATTTAGCAGAGTTGACAGGGTAAACTTAATATTATGACATCACCCTGTGAACCTCCTGTCGGATTACTGCGTCTTTATTGGTACTGGTCCACTATGTTAACGCTGTTAGTACTTTAAATTAAAATGTAGAACGGAAGTGTATTAATGGGAACGGAGTGTCTTTACACTATGTTCCCAGGTTACTTCTGCCTACCCTGCTATACGCGGGATAGAGCGCGAAGCTAAAAAAATACGTGTTGTTTCGTAATAAATATATAACTAACAAAAAATATTATTTTCAGGGTCCTCCGATGATTGGTGAAATGAGAATATTTTTTTTCTCGACTCGAGTCAGTGTTAGATTAAGAAATAATTATTAAGCCCATATCTATAGTTGAGTATCGATGAATTATTAATTTTTTAACATATAAAATTACATAATTCCAATAAATTTTGTAAGTAAACTTAATAATAGAGTTTTACCAAAGTTTGTTTAAGCTAACGTTCGGTTGACGATGTATTTCTTCTATAAGTAACGTTCGACCGTATATTAAAATATTATTTATTAATGCTGTTGTACTCTACTATATATTTGGGTATTAATGAAGTGACAGGTAAAACAATTTTATCGGTGAAGTGAAGTAGTGAATTTTATACTTGTATATATGTATGTAGTTTTAAATTACATAGATTTTAAGAGAATAGTGATGTTCCGCTTCACAACTTTTATGTATGTAACTGTTATCATAAAATAAAATGGTCTAATAAAACAATTTCCCATTTGTAAGACTTGTTTCATTTTGTTGCTCTCTAAAAATTGAATTGATATTACGAGAATTATGAAAAAACCCAACCTATTTAAATATTACAGGGCTCCATTTAAATTACGCAGGCGAGACAAAGGCCATATAAAATATATATTTTAAGTTAGATCAACCTTTTAGTTAGAAAGCAAGTTGAAGCCAAAAAATACATAAATAATTTACAATATTGAATAAGAGTGAATTAGCAGTTATTTCTATGCTATTGTTTTTTTCTTAGAGCTCTTTGCGCGGTTTCTTCGGAACATGTCTATGTTAACCCGACCATTCTAAAGATGGAACGGATGGATATCCAAAGTAATATTCCATAGGACAAGATGATATAAAATTAAACTAATCGAGCGGTGACTATTAACATCTGTAAGAAGAAAACTAACGTTACATGTCACTCTTTTTAATAAAAAAAAATATGTTAAAAAAAATGTCTGCTATTTCAGAAAGAGCAAAAAATATATATCAACCCCATAGGTAACGCTAGAAGATCCGAGAGTGCGCTTCATTTTGAATCTGGAGTTTCATTTCCTGGAAATTTATTAACTGCAAAAATTAAAACAAAATAAACTTTATTAAGAAACATATCATTTTTTTTTTTTAATATTTATAACAGGTTAATTAGCTAGTTTATATTCAGCCTTGCGTACGTTCCATATAAAATCTCTGATGTAAATTGCATGTGCCAGGTCAACATAATTGAAAAAATCAAAATTTACATTTAATTTCCCTTATTTATATAGACTATATATGTATACATAAAAATATATTAATGAAAAAAAATCATTTTAAAACCAAGGTCTCTGTATTTTTTATCCCGCACGGTAGGCAAAGCTTCCGTTCCCATTAATCCACTAATAACACTTCCGGTCCCTATTTTTGACGGAATTCTGGAGGCAATTCAAATTCTTGCCTCGTTAGCAGAGCAAAGTAATAAAATCTAATCTAATCTAGCTTTACGCTGTATCCCTAGAGGGTTAGTCAGAGAGAAAGGAGCGCCAATCACTATGGTCTGTGCATCCCTCTTTCGCCTCGTTTGTTGTGATCAATCTCTTCGTAGTAACTAATGCTTTTTACGTGACCTTTCTCCAGTATCTTTGATACTCTATTTTCGAAGGTTAACGCCACGATCAGCGCTCAGAAATCGGAAGTTGGAATGAGGACTCTGGGGTGCTTCTTTCGTACAGCGGCGCGACATCGCGTAGATGCAGGAAGTCCGAGGCGTCGGCCCGGCGGAACATGATGGCAGCCAGGTGCTGGATGTGGGCGTCCATGCTCTCGAGGCGGAGCACACGGTAAAACACCCGTGCGACACGTCGCAGCGCGGTGTTCTGGACCACTTGGAGGCGGTGATGTTGCCGCTCGTTAACCTCGCATATGTTAGGTGGGGCCTAACGTATGTTTTGTATTTATTTATACTGTAATTATATACACTAATAAGTGCGTTAAAATATTTAGACTTAATTAAAATTTGCAAATATTTTATTTTCGTAATAGTAGTTGTGATCGATTATTTATATTGATTAAAAATCTAAAACTATTTTTCTCATTTATCTCCGCTTCGAGATTGTCAATAGAGCTGATTTTTGGTGTTTTAAATTTGAAAAAAATACGAATTTTTAAGATCATATCTCACCCCTTCATATTTGAATCCAAAATTTTCCGTCTCCTTTACGTTTTTTATATAAGAAAAATAGTTTTTTTTTTCAAAACAATTAAAAATCCTTATAAAGTTAAGATAATGTAACTAATTTTAATATTTTCAGATTACACATCAGTATATGTGCGCTACATTTGTATATTAGAATTAATTTTATTTAGTGTAGTAAATAAATGTGTGGTACACACAGTACAGTGGGCGAGCCGCTACTATGTAAATATAATATGAAATTTATAAAAGATATAGTTAATATTGTACGTCATTATTTTATATCAAATATTTTTATTCAAAATACAAAATGATTATATCCGTTACACGCAACATCTTGATTCGGATTACAATAAACTTTTACCTTAAAATTGTACTCATTTTAAACATATAGAAAATGGAGTATAAAAAATCTCGAATTTCAACAAAGAATCGAGATTAATCTCCTAAACAACGAAAACTACTTCCACATCATCGACTTTTGAAATAACTGTTCATGTGTTGTGTACATGTTGAAAAGTAAAACACACAAGCGATACAGTTTGAAGGTAATGGAAATTCCCCGGACGACTGAGCCTTAATGGAGCAGATGCGATATCTTACACGAGTACGCTTACACCTAGTCGCAATATCGTTTTAGGGGCCATAACTTGTGATAATTCGGATAGGTAGGTAGGAAATATATAAGTAAAATATTTGAGAAATTTCATAAGGATTTTTTTTTATATTTATGGAAAAGACAAGGCAAACGAACGTAGATGTCACCTGATGGTAAGTGATTACCAGAAGAAGAATATATGCTGCGTTGCCGGCCTTTAAAGTGGTGATAGACGTGCTTTTTGAAGATAATCATTTCATATTGACCTGGAGAAGCTGTTGCAGGTATGCTATTCCACAGTTGGAAGGAAGTTTCTATATCCCCATATTAGAGGAGTGCTACGTATGCAGATTGTGTCGATGATATTTTAGTTACTATTAGACTTCTGTGCGATTAGAAAATTTGGTGGCAGGTAACAGGTCTAGGAATACTATACGTCTATAATTATTCGTTTTTACGCAAAGCATCAACACTTTCACAGATCATTGAGTTCCAAAGATTTGAACCGATCTACGTTATATGCGATCAAATGGTTCAAGCTGATACTAAGGTTAACCAGACCAAGATGGAAACGATACTCCATATGAGGTCGAACGCCTATACAAGGCCAATCGGTGTTTTGGCGTGAAGTAATGTCGCTCTTCCAGTGACTCCCAGTTTCTTAGCCAGAGGCCAACTTGGCTTTCCGCACGATCGCGAAACTGGCAGTCGTTCGAGACGCTAAGGCCCAATATGCTGACACTAGGCGCGGCGTTAAGCGGAGTGTTTCCAAAAATTGGTGATTGGTGACATATGTTTGGCCAACAGAAGACATAAGTTTATGTCGGCACTGATTTACGTTTTCTCGAGAAGAACTAGTACGGCCAGAACATACAGCATCCACTGTGCTATTATCTGCATAGCAAAGTACGTCAAAATCCTCTAACTTGATGAAAAACTTCGAAATAAATTTTCTAAAGCATATTATGAGAATATGGCTGAAAGATACTTATTTTATATTTTAAATTAAACGAAATTGATTTCCAGTCTCTTAAATTATCCTAAGCGGTCTTTTTCTCCTCTGAGGTTCCTATGATTATATTATGAGTTCAATTGTAATTAAATTATTATTGTGAATTTATTACTCATTCTTTGATTTTTCTTAGTAGACAATATGTGATGTTGGATTTCGATACTCAAGTGGAAAATCATACGTCAATAAGTTATCTTTTGGTATGGTCATTCAAGTTAACTAAACGCAGTGGGTAAGGTAAGTGACCGAACTGCCTGTATCTCGAGGGTAGAGTGTTCATTTGGCTAATTGGAAGCGCCTGTGTGACAACACAAACTCGTTGTGTCAATGCACCGCACTACACTTTGGTTTTTAATAATATGTATTCCTTCTTGTTGAATAAAATGATTTGTTTGGACTTTTAGAAAATTTTGTTGCTTGTGAGATCGTGATTTATCAGCATTACCGGCCTGCTTGTCGATTCATTCTTATAAAACACTCATTTCTATAGATAGACGTAAGTGTAATTTAATTAAATTGCACAAGTGTTTATAGATTTGACAATAGAACAATTTTAAATATTATCAAGCAAATCTTATATGGCCATCTCCGAGCATTAAACAAAGCTTATATGGCATCTTCTTATTCAACCCAAGACTATAATGATAATAGTGCGTGGAATTCAGTGTTCTTGATGTTCAATCAGGGTAGCTAATGATGGCTATACATCGAATTTTTTACGGGCTTTTCTCAGAAGAACTGCCTTACGAGCTGGTAGCTTCTTGTACGACTGACATTACTGACATTCCTATATAAAACTTGACGAGTATTACTTTACTTTATGTGTAGTACTTCTGGCCCGGTGGTTATTTAGCTTGAATATTGATCTCTCGGGAAAAATGTCCGTGGGTGATTGGTATTGCGAATTGTATTGGGTTATTGGTACTGTTTAATTTTCCCAAACAAAACTAAGAAACAACTATCAGAGAGACAGTCAGGTGTTTTTTTATTTGCATTTAAAGAATAAATACTTTTTTTGAAATTATACTTTTATTTTCCTAATTTCATTATTCTTTTGTATAATAGGAAAGGAAATGTGCGTCCACTTTATCCGAACGACCTCGTAACATATTTTTTACCTAGCGTATTCTTTTTTAATTTGATTAATAGGAACTGTATTCTTTTGTAAAACATAAATATATTGTATCAATATTTAATATTCGATGTTATAATCATTCAAGTATAAAAGAAAAACAAAATATTTATAGTATTTGTTATCAGAAGCAAAACATTTTTCTTGGGAATATTCCACAATTCTTTTCCGAAATTGTGTATTGACGGTTTTATTATGCACCGTTTGAAAGACGTTACATAGCGTTAGCTGCATCCTATCCCGATTGTTATATTGTTATATCCCCAAGTTCTTTTGAGATGAATCGCGACTCACTTGTTCAAAACATAAAATATTGACGTAATAAAATTGTAAATTTCATGTAACAGAATTTTTTGTTTAAAATATGGATATGTTATGTGTAAAGCTAAGACTTCGTGTCAAAATATTTTTTTATTTGGGCTTTATTGTTAATGATATAAATATCTTTAATACTTTGCACAAACATAGATAAAAACCTTTTTAAAAATGTAAATCATAAATATACAGAGGCATAAGCGTGTGGTTGTAGATGCGACGTCGAAAATTCGGAACGTCATAATAATAGATTCCCCCTGCCTACCCTGTTATATGCGGGGTACAGCGTGGAGTTAAAAAAAAGTAAAAAGTTTAATATTAACATTATACGTAGTTATCGCCGTCAAAAGTTGTAAAATCAAAATTAAGCCAAATTATGTACCTAAATAATGCAGATATTTATTTGTACAGAATTTTAACTAGTCTTTTCTTAAATTTTAACTATAAATGAAATATAATTAACAAATGTAATTAACTTCTATTATTATTAATTTATTATATTGAAAGATATATCCCATTTCTATATAATAAATTATACAAGTTAACTCAGTAGCTTAATATGCTTTCAATTTAATGCTATCGAGTATATGATGTTTCCTACGGAATCGACCATTGACAGGTTATACAATGAATACAATAGAGGGATTGGATACAAAGCGATTGTTCCTGACGTATTTGAACTATATACCTCCGGAACACTTTATCATGTAAATACATGTAGAAGCACAACATTTAGGAAGCAATATTGATTTAAGTAGTCGTTGTATTTGAATTAAAGTCTTTGCCCCGTACAAAAGATTAAATGTCAAAACAATAGTATAATATAAGGGTGCATGTAGAATTTACTTGAACAATGCATTCGCTTTTATTATTTTTATGAATCTTTTACTTTTGTAAATTGATTTTTAAGAAAGTAGGGCGTTCCGCTTTATATATCCTATATATAAGGTTCTTAACTTCCTGATTGACAGTCGAATAGACGTGGAAAGCTGACATTTCGTATGTGAATTTCCTGCTGTATACGACAAGAGAGACTTTTCCGAAATTCCGTCGGAGACAAGAAAATACTGAACTATCGAAGAAAGAAATGGAAATAATAGAGCTAGTCTATGAAAAGAAAATTCATCAACTAAGTAACGATTAATATCTATATGAACAATTAAAATAATATAAAATAAAAATTAAAACAAAAACATTTTAAATCAAAGTGGAGAACGAAGACTCTCTGAGAAGAAAAATATTTAAGTTGTCAATACAAAAGACTGACCATTTTTGTAATCCTACAAATGAAAATGTAAATCTCTTGTTATTACTGTGAGCGGACAAATGAGCGGAACTATTTATAGATGAACTTCATTGCACAGATTCATTAGTTGATTCGTACTACAACGCACTGTTGTTCACTTCGAAAAGCAAATAACAACTTACAGTACTAACTTAACTGGTCAAATACACCACAAATCTAAATATTGTTTGTATAAATTACAGTACGTTCGGTATATTTATATTACCTTTGCAATGATATTTTAGTTAAGTTTCCAGTTTTTGCTATATTATAGACGTAATTCTTATTAAATGTTGAAATAATAAACATGTATATGAGCATCAAAAGACCAAAGAGAAAAGACCGAGTATAAAAAAAGTAAAGTTTAATTTTTAAATCACTTTCTGAGATAATGATTGGCGGTTTGATTCAAACGCGGGGAAATATTCAAATTATTGCTTTTTCCCGTTTTAGTAAGACAAAGCGCAGCGTTGAGTCCCGCCTCTTAATAAAATTAACCCACTTTGTAAAAATCATATATTTTTACATTAGATACTTAATAAGACAATGACTTTGAAGTCGCATTATAGATTAGCTCCACGAATATATAATACTCATTTCTGTTCAACATATTATATGAATATCATATTAATATTAACTTATTGTTATATTCTTTTAATAAGCCAACACAGTAGGCTTTTCCGATTCAGTGAACATAACGACTTATTAATCCATCTCTCGACCCTTTACTCATAAATCAAACAATGAAACACTGGACTAAAATTGACTAAATTTTGCATGAACGAATTCAATAGAAATAACTGAAATAATAACGGCCAAATAATTTCAATTGAAAATAGTCAAAAAGTCATAGTAATTGCGAAATGCCAAAGTTATAGCTAATCTTTATGATCAATACAAATACTATATTCATTTTATATAAGCTTTTCCTTTTGTTTATTCCGTTCATGTTTACTGACATATCAAGATTTGGCGACCCTAGCTGAAGCCACTTACCACTCTATCTTCTGTCAAAATGAACGCGATAGTTTATTTATTGCATAGATAAATCTTTTATTTTCTTCTATTGTTTGGAAGTGTTATAGATATATAGATAAGTACATAGATTTAGGGGAAAATGCAATATAATATTATTCTTATTTTGTTATAAGACTATTTTATTGGAGGATCATCTGGTTTGGAGACACCTATAAATTTTACCGAGTGACACGGGATTAATTCTAATATAATAATAATAAATAATAATAAAATGAATATTAGTATTTATGAATATTACTTGCGCTCTTCAGCTCAATATTTTCTAGCTTCAAATTGTATCCCGTACGTAGCTGATGGAACCTGGAAAACTAGTTTTAAGACCCTTCGTTCCTATTAAGACACATTTTGGTTCCCCACATTCCGCCGAATTATCGAATGGCATGATGGAACACAACTCTACTAAAGTGGAAACAATAACAATAAGCACAAGCGTACGACTGTTAGCACGATAATTGTGGGTTCAAATCCCGCTCGGGATAGTGAAAAATATTTAATATTTAATTCCCTCGAGCGTTTACAGCCGCACGCGTATGCCCGTGGGCCTCGACGGCCACGAGGGTTCATAAAATTTATCAAAATTTAATTTTATTACTAGGTAGGCCACATTACTCGCTCGACAGAACACGTGGAGCTACATGAATTATTATAGAGCACGTAATAAAGATTTATTAAACGTTTATCCAAGCTCTTAAGCTAACATTAAGGTATCTACTTAGATGAATGATAGATGCTTTCCGACTATCTATATAAATCTATACTTATAATAAAATCGGAACTGATTGGTGTCTGGACATGAAAGATAAATCGGAAAAAGTATTACCGAGGGCCTTTTTGAATGTAATGTAAGCTAATATCAGATTTACATGCAGTTTCCACTATTGGATTCTGGTAAGCTATATTAGCATATTTGGAGTTTGTTTTATAACAATCGGTTCATAAATAAAAAAGTATGTTGTTCGACAAAATTGCTACTTTCTTAAAGGTTATTTTATACAACTGTTTTATTAAATTCTTGAAATGTTTAATTTTCTGTGTTTTGTTGCGTACTAATATATTAGCTATTTTTCATCCCATATGATTATTTTTTATTCCGGAATCCGCAAGAATGCGTGAGCATGATTTCCAAAAGACTTATTTTTTATTAGAATCAAAATTGTAATTGGTCATAGTCATTTAAGAGCTGGCTTAAGTGCCGCTTTAGACTGTAAACGTAACGGTTGTGGGGGAGGAATCGATCGCCTTAACACTAGGTTCCCAGGTTACCTTCGCCAAACCCGCTATGTGCGAAATACAATGAGAAACTAAAAAAAAAGCTTCAAAGAACTGTTAATGTATATATTCACGTGCGGTACGTTTGTAATGTTATTCAGTACAAAGGCTGTGGTTAACACCATTTATCCGATCCGTTAAACATAACACTAATGTAAATCAGTGAACAAATATAAATGATTTATACTTAAGTTAATTTTATTAACACGTGTCTGGACAAGGTGCGAATAATTTTTGTATTTCTTACTTCTTAAAAATATATATTTTAGGTTGTTATTAATAAATAAATGATATATAAATTATATGTATTTGCAAAATGTTTGCAAGTTAAAGTTGAATTGATTGATAATTAAATTTAATCGATAAAATTTCCGAAGGTGACTGACATCGGACTGATTAGACTGACATCCATTATCTGTCCGCCCCTATGTACAAAATATCCCATCAAACATATAGAGATACGATAAATGTTAAGCAATGCGTCGATCTCGACTTCACCGAAAAAATACTAGAGATGTATATGGGTGCCGAGTTCCGTGTTCATTTGGGATAAAAAAAATCCTGTATATGTATATTATGTGTAACGTATATGTATAATAGTCTACACACCCTAACCGTAGAACACCTATAAGTTTATGTACTTTAGGAATTCTCTATTTCTAATATTTAAGCCGCATATTACAAAACTATTATAAACAGAAACATATGAATCGTACGGTAAATTTATGAAATATTTTTATTATATATAATAAATAAAATAAATTAAATAAATTAATTTCACGCTATATCCCGCAAACAGCAGGGTAGGCAGAGGGAACCTAGTGTAAGACACTCCGTTCCCCACTTTCTGCCGAATTTTGGAGGCATTGCGTATTGAGTGGCAGAACTCAACGCCGCGCTTTGCCTCGACACCAGAGCGAAGAAATGGAAATATAAATTTAAGTAAATATTTCATCTCCTCGAGTGGGGATCGAACCCACAACCAGTCGGTTTTACAGTCACACTTTGTGCCACTGCACCACGGCTGGCCTTATATTTTATATATATTATATTTTTTTAAAACCCGATCCAGCTTGTATATAGCCCACTCATACACGTAATAATACTTAAAGGCTCAAGTCGCGGCAAATATGCTAATACTACGTGAAATAACAACGGACACACAGATTTGCTCAAATCCAACCCGTAGTCTGTTTATTCTCCGAAATCAACCCTCTCTCAAATCGGCAGTGATTCCGTACTTACCGAAATTACTTTGCCCACCGCGCTAATTACATCAGACTGAAAACGTTAATGAATACTAATTGGATGGAAACTTTCTTAATTATTCCAATTTTCTGTTTTCTCTTGGTCGACGTTTGTCTACAATGGTCTATTGTCCGAGATGTATTTCCGATTTTGTTTTTATTTCCCTGGTTAATAGGTAAAAATAAGGGGTGGGCTCAGCTCTCTTTCACTGGTTATTATTTAATTCCATGAAAAAATATAGCTAAAGTGTTGTCATTTGAAAAGTATTCGCTTATTTCGAAATTCTTTTAAACCATATTAAAGCAAAACATTTTTACTTTATTTAATATTGATCATAACTATTTTTCAGTAAAATTTTGCTCTATTTCAGAATTTCATTATACAATATTGTATTTCAAATACATTGTAACTAATATGTTAAAATCTATGATTTCTCCTAATTTGATAGTTTTGGTACAGCGGTGATCTCAATCAGCTTCACGCTGTATCCCATATACAGCAGGGCAGGCTGAGAGAACATAGAGTCGTGGGGCAGGAGCACAAGAATGTGACTGAAACGCAACGGTTTGTGGTTTCGATCCGCGCTCGTGGGAAAGGAATTATTATTTAATATAATATTTTCATTTCTACGCTCTGGTATCCAGGCAAAGCGGCGCGCTATTAATATATATAATATAAAATAATTAATAGAGTTATATATTTCCTTTTTTTGTTTCATCAAAGTATTTTATTTCCATTAGGACGTAATTAAAGTTTTTAAAAATCTAATTGAATTAAATTAGCTTTACGCTGTATCGCTCGTTTGGGGATCGAACCCACAACCTGCCGCCTTTACGTTCATACTTTATGCCGCTGCGCTGCGACTAACCTCAAAGCTTAAAAAGTATTTTTTTTAGCATTTTCAACAAATATTCCGTTTACATAAATTTCCTTTTGCCAGCTAATTTAATATACATATACCTATATTAAAATAGTAACATCTTATAAAGTAACTTTCAGATGGCGAGTTTGATAAAGCCCGGAAATTTAGTTTTAGTTGCTACCTCTGTGCCAAGTTCTAGATAATTTGCATACCAAATCCTTTTAAACCTAACTATACTTATAAACCTCATATTCAAAGTTTATAATTTGTATTTTTTGTAAAATAATTTAAGTTATAATTATATTTGAAACGGCGAATTTTATAAAAAAAATATCAATTACGCTATAATACGTACATATTTTTTTTTAAGATTATAAAGATAAAAAAAATATTTATATGTAACATTTCTTTTGGGTGATGATTAAATAAAAAATATGTAAATGTAACAACAAACTAGATATCTAACGCACAGTCGTCGCGTACACAATGTCCTATTACGCCATGATGGTATTACCATGTAATCATAAAATTATCGTATAAAAAATAATATCTTTGGATCATGAATATGAAATAGGACAAAATAAAAAAATTTTTGGAAATAATTACTATTATTTTTTCTTCGCTTCGCTTTTGCGGCTGAAAGTGCAGAACGAAAGTGTCTTTAGGAGCGTTCACACTAGGTTCCAGGTCCTTACCTGCTATGTGTGCGATACAGTGTGAAGCTAAAAAAAAAATTTTAATATAACTTATGAATATACATAAACGTAATACGTATTAAATAGAGATAATTTTGTAGTACTAATGATCGTTGTAAATCTTAATTAATACAGGTACAGTGTACACCATAGACTAACTATACTCTTGCGTACCTTGGTATTAAATAATAAATTTTCTACCATAGAGCAAGATTTCATTATGCAGAACGATTAATGCAATACATCGTTGCAACTCCGCCGTATATACAGATCTGACTATATGCAATGTTTAAGGGTTCAAATCCCACTTAATTAGTCGTTATATTTTGTCATTCACAGGATCGGGAGCACAACGTAAATTAGGGAAGTAAACCAAATTGGAAGTAAGTAAACTAAATTGTAACAGACAATGATGTAGTTATTTACAGCCCATGTGGAGTCCGCATGAGGCCCTGGGAAAGTGCCCCGCGTAAATTTAGTAAAGACAGAACTGGACCATCGATATATACGTAAAATTTTCAACATTAATATATAGTTAATAAAAAGGAAAAGAATAATCTATCATATCATATCAGCCAACAATCCAAAACTTTTCAGATGCGATATGTTCACAGCGCCACAGATTACGTACATAAAAAAAACTTTTATACATTATACTTCGCTCACTAAAGAGTTTCACTCGATTAGTCCCACAACATTGATAAAGCGATCTCCAGATAATAGAACCGTAAATATATTCAGTGATGATTACAGGATCTAATTTATTCCTATCCCTATCTACTGTTCAATAAACTTGGAAACTTGGCCCATATCTATCTATCGAAAGATCGTATTAGGCCTCACTTCGATGTTTGGTACGTTGGACTATTTTCATCTTCTTATCTTTACATTCTGTCAAATTTATCATTTTATCAAAATTACGTTATATATTCTCACTTTTTTTTTGCTTTAACTGTACATATTTAAATTGATATAAAGTATGCAAAGAATACAATAACTAGGACTTGTTGAGGCCGTCGTGGCGCAGTGGCACAAGGCTAAGCGCGGCGGTGAGTTTCGCCACTCAAAACTCAATGCCTAAAATGCGGTGGAAAGTGGAGAACGGAGTGTCTTAACACTAGATTTACTTGCCTACCTAGCTATAGACGGCGTGAAGTTATTTTATAAATTGTTATATATGTAACTAGCGATCCGCTAGCTGCTTCAATTATTTATTTTCTTATCTGAATCAGAAAATTATTTATTATTTATAAATTATATTGCGGTTGAGCCATTTCTGAGATTAGCGTGAACAAACGCACAAACACATTTATAAATGCCCAAATAAAAAAAGAATTTATCCAAGTACAGACATCGATGATTACTATTCGGCCAAATTACTTAGTATGAAAGACTAAGTTTATCTAGGTACATTAAATGTATTGATTTTGATAAGAATTTGATGAATACACTAAAATGTGCGTTGTAAAATATCCAATTTATTAAATTTATAGTTCAAAATTTTGGTCTTAGTAGTTTCCACATTAAATCTTCCGATTTAGTTCAAACTAAAAAATCCAACGCGGACATTTATTTAGAACTATTCAAGACAAACAATCCTACGGTACGTGATCTTTTTATATATATCTTCAATGGTTTAGGCAGCGTAAGCCAAGATAGCTCTCGGAAGACAGATTTTTTTCCGACTTAATTAACATGTATCGTCATGTTACGACCAAAACTACATAAAATGATTACAAATTGTAGCCTATATTATATTTGATTATATTCTGATGTATAAAATATAGGACTACAAAGTTTCATCCAAATTCGTTCTGTAGTTTTTTTTGAAAGAGTAACAAACATACATACATACATCTATCCTCGCAAACTTTCGCATTTGCATTTATAATATTAGTACGATAGCTTTTTACTTTTTCAATGTAAGCCGTTTTCCGCTTTACTATCATATTCGAGACATGGCAATGTGTATTTCATACTTTGAAAATGTTTGATTTTTGACAAAAATATTCAATATTTTCTTTTGTCAATGTTTGCATAAAATCCAATACTTTTTTACTTTTAAATTAAATCCCGTTCACAGTTCAATATATTGGTTGTTAACATACAGAAAATATTAAAATATAAACTGTTACAAACACAAAAAAAAAATATTTGTTTACATATTCTTTTTCACATATTACATTTTTATTTTTCACATATAATCTATACCTAACGAACAACGTTTATTCAATATACGAACGAACAGACAACAAATGCTCATACATTTGCGTGTTCACATACATATATAGATAATGCTAACGTTGTCTATATCACCAATAAAACTGATGTACTCGAAGATACTGTATTCTATTGTATTGGTGTCGTTCACTCGTCTAATTTATTCCACTCCTAATACTGTTCAATGAACTTGCAAATTTACTTGAGTGCCAAGCTACATACTCTTCATAGCTCTTTATTACTTCAACATAATACTTTGCTCCAGTTAAAATGTATTGATGAGGTTTAAATAAACTTACTTAAATCTTCATTTTGTGATTGAATACGGTAATGTAAAATAGTAGGGACCGGTCGTGGAGTAGAGGCACGAAGTGTGACTGTAAACGCGACAAGTTGCGGGTTTGTCCTCATTTGAGAAGATGAAATATTTAATATTTTCATGTCTTCGCTATGGGGTTGAGGCAAAGCGCAGCGTTGAGTTCCGCCACTCAATGCCTCTAGAATTCGGCGGAAAATGGAGCACGGAGAGTCTTAGTATTAGGTTCTCTTTACCTGCCTTGCTATGTGCGAGATACAGCGTGAAGCTGAAAAAAAATGTAAAATTCAAAAATAAAAGATTTTTAATAAATAAATTATTATTTGATGGTAATTATATGTTTGATGTACATTATATTTATACATAATTTATGATGTATAATAAATGAGTTACGTTCCCTTGAAACTGGAAACTATTCGATAATTGGTTGATTAATTATTTGCTGTATATCAACATCATAAAAAGTTATTTTCTTTACAAAGCGAAATAAACTAGGATTCGTAGAAGCAACGTCGACTTTTTATTTTTTGTTGCTGAATTTCGCTAAATTTATTTATTTAAGCAAGACACTACTTAATAAATATATTAATGATCTAGAGTACAAAGTTTCTTACTAAATTTGGTATTAAACTCAATCAGAGAGCATTGACGTCTCATGCTATTATAAGTTCGGAAAACCCTTAAGCGAAATCCTTTAACTCCTAAACAATTGATTTAACTTGATTAATCTTATCCAAAGTTTGTAATTACTAATTCAGTAATCTCTCTCAATGCTGGCTCGTAAATGGAAAGTAATAAGATGCATTAGAGTATGATAATTTGATAGATTGAGGCCAGTCGTGGCACAGGGGCACTGAGTGTGACTGTAAAATTGACTGGTTGTGGGTTCGGTCCCCACTCGGGAAGATAAAATATTTATTTCCATTTATATTTTCATTTCTGCACTCTGGTGTCGAGGCAAAGTGCGGCGTTGAGTTCCGCCACTCAACTCGCAATGCCTCCAGAACTCGGCGGATAGTGGATAACGGTGTGTCTTAACACTAGGTTCCCTCTGCCTACCCTGTTGTGAGTGATACAGCGGGAAGCTGATTTAATAAGATTTTTTTATAAAGATTTTTATTTGTCTATTTTATTATATTCTCAACATAATAATTTTTAAACCTTTAATACAAACAAACTAATACACGGTTCATATAAATATATATATATATATATATAAATATATATATATATATATATATATATATATATATATATATATATATTTATATGAACCGTGTATTAGTTTGTTTGTATTAAAGGTTTAAAAATTATTATGTTGAGAATATAATAAAATAGACAAATAAAAATCTTTATAAAAAAATCTTATTAAATCAGCTTCCCGCTGTATCACTCACAACAGGGTAGGCAGAGGGAACCTAGTGTTAAGACACACCGTTATCCACTATCCGCCGAGTTCTGGAGGCATTGCGAGTTGAGTGGCGGAACTCAACGCCGCACTTTGCCTCGACACCAGAGTGCAGAAATGAAAATATAAATGGAAATAAATATTTTATCTTCCCGAGTGGGGACCGAACCCACAACCAGTCAATTTTACAGTCACACTCAGTGCCCCTGTGCCACGACTGGCCTCAATCTATCAAATTATCATACTCTAATGCATCTTATTACTTTCCATTTACGAGCCAGCATTGAGAGAGATTACTGAATTAGTAATTACAAACTTTGGATAAGATTAATCAAGTTAAATCAATTGTTTAGGAGTTAAAGGATTTCGCTTAAGGGTTTTCCGAACTTATAATAGCATGAGACGTCAATGCTCTCTGATTGAGTTTAATACCAAATTTAGTAAGAAACTTTGTACTCTAGATCATTAATATATTTATTAAGTAGTGTCTTGCTTAAATAAATAAATTTAGCGAAATTCAGCAACAAAAAATAAAAAGTCGACGTTGCTTCTACGAATCCTAGTTTATTTCGCTTTGTAAAGAAAATAACTTTTTATGATGTTGATATACAGCAAATAATTAATCAACCAATTATCGAATAGTTTCCAGTTTCAAGGGAACGTAACTCATTTATTATACATCATAAATTATGTATAAATATAATGTACATCAAACATATAATTACCATCAAATAATAATTTATTTATTAAAAATCTTTTATTTTTGAATTTTACATTTTTTTTCAGCTTCACGCTGTATCTCGCACATAGCAAGGCAGGTAAAGAGAACCTAATACTAAGACTCTCCGTGCTCCATTTTCCGCCGAATTCTAGAGGCATTGAGTGGCGGAACTCAACGCTGCGCTTTGCCTCAACCCCATAGCGAAGACATGAAAATATTAAATATTTCATCTTCTCAAATGAGGACAAACCCGCAACTTGTCGCGTTTACAGTCACACTTCGTGCCTCTACTCCACGACCGGTCCCTACTATTTTACATTACCGTATTCAATCACAAAATGAAGATTTAAGTAAGTTTATTTAAACCTCATCAATACATTTTAACTGGAGCAAAGTATTATGTTGAAGTAATAAAGAGCTATGAAGAGTATGTAGCTTGGCACTCAAGTAAATTTGCAAGTTCATTGAACAGTATTAGGAGTGGAATAAATTAGACGAGTGAACGACACCAATACAATAGAATACAGTATCTTCGAGTACATCAGTTTTATTGGTGATATAGACAACGTTAGCATTATCTATATATGTATGTGAACACGCAAATGTATGAGCATTTGTTGTCTGTTCGTTCGTATATTGAATAAACGTTGTTCGTTAGGTATAGATTATATGTGAAAAATAAAAATGTAATATGTGAAAAAGAATATGTAAACAAATATTTTTTTTTTGTGTTTGTAACAGTTTATATTTTAATATTTTCTGTATGTTAACAACCAATATATTGAACTGTGAACGGGATTTAATTTAAAAGTAAAAAAGTATTGGATTTTATGCAAACATTGACAAAAGAAAATATTGAATATTTTTGTCAAAAATCAAACATTTTCAAAGTATGAAATACACATTGCCATGTCTCGAATATGATAGTAAAGCGGAAAACGGCTTACATTGAAAAAGTAAAAAGCTATCGTACTAATATTATAAATGCAAATGCGAAAGTTTGCGAGGATAGATGTATGTATGTATGTTTGTTACTCTTTCAAAAAAAACTACAGAACGAATTTGGATGAAACTTTGTAGTCCTATATTTTATACATCAGAATATAATCAAATATAATATAGGCTACAATTTGTAATCATTTTATGTAGTTTTGGTCGTAACATGACGATACATGTTAATTAAGTCGGAAAAAAATCTGTCTTCCGAGAGCTATCTTGGCTTACGCTGCCTAAACCATTGAAGATATATATAAAAAGATCACGTACCGTAGGATTGTTTGTCTTGAATAGTTCTAAATAAATGTCCGCGTTGGATTTTTTAGTTTGAACTAAATCGGAAGATTTAATGTGGAAACTACTAAGACCAAAATTTTGAACTATAAATTTAATAAATTGGATATTTTACAACGCACATTTTAGTGTATTCATCAAATTCTTATCAAAATCAATACATTTAATGTACCTAGATAAACTTAGTCTTTCATACTAAGTAATTTGGCCGAATAGTAATCATCGATGTCTGTACTTGGATAAATTCTTTTTTTATTTGGGCATTTATAAATGTGTTTGTGCGTTTGTTCACGCTAATCTCAGAAATGGCTCAACCGCAATATAATTTATAAATAATAAATAATTTTCTGATTCAGATAAGAAAATAAATAATTGAAGCAGCTAGCGGATCGCTAGTTACATATATAACAATTTATAAAATAACTTCACGCCGTCTATAGCTAGGTAGGCAAGTAAATCTAGTGTTAAGACACTCCGTTCTCCACTTTCCACCGCATTTTAGGCATTGAGTTTTGAGTGGCGAAACTCACCGCCGCGCTTAGCCTTGTGCCACTGCGCCACGACGGCCTCAACAAGTCCTAGTTATTGTATTCTTTGCATACTTTATATCAATTTAAATATGTACAGTTAAAGCAAAAAAAAAGTGAGAATATATAACGTAATTTTGATAAAATGATAAATTTGACAGAATGTAAAGATAAGAAGATGAAAATAGTCCAACGTACCAAACATCGAAGTGAGGCCTAATACGATCTTTCGATAGATAGATATGGGCCAAGTTTCCAAGTTTATTGAACAGTAGATAGGGATAGGAATAAATTAGATCCTGTAATCATCACTGAATATATTTACGGTTCTATTATCTGGAGATCGCTTTATCAATGTTGTGGGACTAATCGAGTGAAACTCTTTAGTGAGCGAAGTATAATGTATAAAAGTTTTTTTTATGTACGTAATCTGTGGCGCTGTGAACATATCGCATCTGAAAAGTTTTGGATTGTTGGCTGATATGATATGATAGATTATTCTTTTCCTTTTTATTAACTATATATTAATGTTGAAAATTTTACGTATATATCGATGGTCCAGTTCTGTCTTTACTAAATTTACGCGGGGCACTTTCCCAGGGCCTCATGCGGACTCCACATGGGCTGTAAATAACTACATCATTGTCTGTTACAATTTAGTTTACTTACTTCAAATGTAAATGGAAAGTAATAAGATGCATTAGAGTATGATAATTTGATAGATTGAGGCCAGTCGTGGCACAGGGGCACTGAGTGTGACTGTAAAATTGACTGGTTGTGGGTTCGGTCCCCACTCGGGAAGATAAAATATTTATTTCCATTTATATTTTCATTTCTGCACTCTGGTGTCGAGGCAAAGTGCGGCGTTGAGTTCCGCCACTCAACTCGCAATGCCTCCAGAACTCGGCGGATAGTGGATAACGGTGTGTCTTAACACTAGGTTCCCTCTGCCTACCCTGTTGTGAGTGATACAGCGGGAAGCTGATTTAATAAGATTTTTTTATAAAGATTTTTATTTGTCTATTTTATTATATTCTCAACATAATAATTTTTAAACCTTTAATACAAACAAACTAATACACGGTTCATATAAATATATATATATATATATATATATATATATATATATATATATATATATTTAAAAATAATTTAAACTTTTTAACATCCTTTGGATGCAATTGCATTAATCGAAAATGGGAGTGCACAAAACAAATAGACTATCTATTTGTATTCGGAAAGCAGGTAATTACAAAGCAGATAAATTATTCCACTGTTATTGGGTGATTGGACGCACACAGCGGTCCTTGTGTGGGACTGTCGTCGTGCCTGAATGTAATAGCAAAGGATTTTGTATCGAAAATAAACGTGTACAAATAGATACTTGAGATACTCCTAGAAACGATGAAGATGCTTTTTATTATTCTATTGGGAATTATTATTTGTATCGTTCATTTTGGAAGCGGTGTGAGGAGAATATAATGTAATTTTGTATGTTTTTTATGTATGATTATGAGCTTCACGCTATATCCCGCACACAGCAGGGTAGGCAGAGGGAGCCTAGTGTTAAGACACTTCGTTCCCCACTTTCTGCCGAATTTTGGAGGCATTGCGTGTTCAGTGGCAGAACTCAACGCCGCGCTTTGCCTCGACACCAGAGCGAAGAAATGAAAATATAAATTTAAGTAAATATTTTATCTCCTCGAGTGGGGATCGAACCCACAACCAGTCGGTTTTACAGTCACACTTTGTACCACTGCACCACGACTGGCCTCAATGTATGATTAAATCGTATTTAATATTTTTTTAATCTCGTATTTTATTGAATTTTTCAATTTTGATAGCTAAATGAAATCATATAATTATTGGTTATGAAAGTGTGTGTCCAGTCGACGGACGAATGCAGGTGACGTAGCAGATGTTTGCCAAGTTACATGTTTCTTTTTTATACTTCTTTTACATTGCATATCAAGAGATTTTATATTACTTAGCCAGAGTACATGTATACCAATGTACATAGAAGATTCGATTATTCGAAATTATTATCCAGTCTAATAACTATTACTTGTATTTTAGTAAAATTAGTTTTATTCAAGTATAATATTTTAAAGAGTAGATTCCAATTTGATTACGTATTTACATTGCAAATATATCTTTTTCGATAGTGTATATGTAGTGAACTCACAATACGTCACAATTTCTACAAAATTAAGATAAAAAGCAATAATGATTTGTATATCCCTGACTACTGGTCTTTGTATACATTTGAAGTGGGTCGTTAACGAGGGTCGCACAAAGGACTCCCGGGACTGTTCTATTTGTTACGAAAAATAACTCTCAAGAGATTAAAACTACATATACGAGTATATCTTAATTGCGTAAGTACCATTTATTGTAATAAAAGTTCAGATTTGACTTTTGTTTTGCAAAATACAAATGCAAATTTGTATTCTATTTACACGATTTTTACCAAAATATATAGTGAATGCTTAACGCTAGGTTTAAATTAAATAGAAAATACAGTTATTAGTTTAAGTATTGTATTTTTTTATTTAATGATAAAGTATATAAACACTCTTTTGTGTAAATTTTTGATGACATTTTTGCATAATAGAGGCTGAGGTTCTTTAATTTAGTGTCCAATTTTGATGTATGTAATATACGGATGACGGTAGGTTAATAGACTTCAAATGGCCCCATAAAAGAAATCACACGAGTTAAGGCACCAATTTCAAATTACGGCCACCAAGTTTTGTAGCCTCTTTGTTATATAGCTTCTAACTCTCAACTGCCAGATTGCTGTTCTTTCAGAGTTTACAAAAAAAAACGTTCCACTACTTACTTGTAGGTACACGAACTACTGTACTGCCAGTCGTGGCGCAGCGGCACAAATTGTGTCTGTAAACGCTATTGGTTGTGGGCTCGATCCCCACTTGAGGAAACAAAGTATTTATAAATCAGCTTCACGCTGTATCCCGCACACAGCAGGGTAGGCAGAGGGAACCTAGTGTTTTTTAGACACTCCGTTCCCCACTTTCTGCCGAATTCTGGAGGCATTGCGTGTTGAGTGGCAGAACTCAACGCCGCGCTTAGCCTCGACACCAGAGCGAAGAAATGGAAATATAAATTTAAGTAAATATTTCATCTCCTCGAGTGGGGATCGAACCCACAACCAGTCGATTTACAGTCACACTTTGTGCCGCTGCGCCACGACTGGCCTCTCAAAATATTTATTTAAAATTATATTTTAATTTGTTCGCTTTGGTGTTGAGGCAAAGCTTGAGTTGTTGAGGCACTTACCATACAATGCTCCCAGAATTCCGCCGAAAGTGACGAAAGTAAGCCGAGTGTATGAAGATACGGAGTATCTTCATACACTCGGTTTCCTCTTTCGAACCGATTTATTTTTTTCAGGGTACGCAAGTCAACGGGAAGTACAATTTATAAAAATTTACTAACTTAAGTTTGCGAGCGTATCAACACATTTTATAGGATATGAACTACAAAAATAAGTTTGAAATTTGTTTTTCTAAGAAATACATATAAATGTTTACTTTTCGGATTTCTTTCCTTTATTTCTATTGAAAGTTATCGTTTCGTGCCAAATTTCATAAGATCCACGAAAGAGGGAAATGATTGCGATATCTTTAAACACATTTTTTTTCTGTGCTCTAAAGGATCGTAGACTTTTAGCTAATTTCAATTACTTTCACCAGAACTGAGCGACAGAAGGACAAACGGACAACAAAATGTCAAATCCTATAGGACTTCCTTTTGAGATACGGAACCCTAAAAAAATATCACAAACGTTATATGAAAGCATTATTTTGAGAAATATTGCTTTGTAATTGGTTCATTTAAAAAAAGAGAAAAAAATGTTGTGTTATAAAATTCTAGGATCCTTTGATGCTAATACTCTCGCATTGTACGTTTTATTTCTACGTGATATTGATGAGCCGGGGAAATGGAAGTGACATTTTACTTCTCTATTTACCACTTATTTTAGTTCTCTATTTTCGTCCATATAAAGATAATATGAGCTCGGTGGCGCAACATAATGAAATTGTGAATTTAAATCCAATATTTACACAACACATAACCATTTTCACATTCTAGCTTCTAGCCGCGATAGCTTAACAATTTTTACTACGATATATACTTGGAAAAAATAATACAGGATGTTAGGACGAGAAGTAGAAAAAGATTAGTTTCAAGATAATGTAATGTTATTCGTTCCACACTTTTTACCCATTTTCGAGACATTTCGTGTTGAGTGGCGGACCTCAACGCCATGCTTCCTCTAGTTATCAGCGATTAATTGAAAATAATTTATTACTTCAAGAGGGAATCGAACTTAAAACCGTCGCGTTTACAAGTCACACGTTGTGTCGCTGCGCCACGACGGTCTCTCCAGTTTCTAATATTAATTGCAGTACTTAAATTATATTAAGGTTCAATTAACATAATGAAGTGTCACGATCGAGTTCTGAACTTGTGCCAATTGTGGAAGCTCTTGTTTCCGCACAGTTGTTATCAGTTGCTTGTGAACTATGACAGTGTTGTGGTACAAATCGAAATAAGAGGCGAATATGCAACCTGCTTATCTATAGACCAAAAATATTATTCTTCTTTCATTTCATAAATATATAAAAATGATATAGTATGTTTGTTTTACTATCAAAGGAAAACTGTATAACAAGATAAACATGACGTATAGCTTATTAATAATATTATAATAGTATCCTTAAATAATATCCAGATTACCCAAAATGCCGTAGTTACTAATCACTTTTGTTTTAAATTATGTAATCATTCAACATCATTACAATATATATAATTTTGCATTATTTAAAAAAAAATGTGACAGTTAATAAATCTTGGTGGTGTGTGTAACGCTTACGTTTATACCTTTATGGCCTTTTGATTTCCTCTCGAAACCTAAATGTCGAAACATCTCTACCAGGTAACTTATAAGTTACATGTAAGTATAAGATATTGTCTAACTTAGTGGTAAATTATTGTAAACTTTGCCAAAATGGTACAGTTATACAGGACGTTCAAACTTAATAAACGTAATTACACATCATTTAAATATATAAAATTACATGTATGCGTAAGTAGTTCTTTTGTAATATTGATTGTATATAAATCAGCTTCACTCTGTATCCTCCACACAGCTGGGCAGGAGAGGGAACCTATTGTTAATATATATATATATATATATATATATATATATATATATATATATATATATATATATATACATTGTGTGTTTCATATATATTTAATATTACATTAGCTTGTATAAAATTATATAATATATTTTTGTGTATTTATTACATATATCTATGTAATCAATTTATTGATACTCTCTTTTTTTTTTTTTGGACCTACACATTTTATTCTCCCACATGACTTAGGTTGGCTGGTAGAAAATGCTTTTTAGCGTTAAGCCCGCCTATTGTACATTTTTTTTTATGTATAAAATTTTGTGCAATAAAGAATAAAAAAAAAAAAGATACTCCGTTCCCCACTTTCTACCGGATTCTGGAGGCTCTACTCCGCACTTTGCCGAGGCAAAGACCAGAGCGAAGCGAACACCAAAGCAAAGATATGAAAATATCTTCGCTCTGGTGTTAAGTAAATATTTCATCTCCTCGAGTGGGGATCGAGCCCACAACCAGTCGGTTTTATAGTCACACTTTGTGCCGCTGCGCTACAACTGGCCTCATTGATTGTATATGAAAGCTGAATAAGCAAATAATTTGTGCAAATTCTGTAGATTACATTGAGTATTCATTTGAATGACATATAACTGTGCGTTTAAAAATAAATATTATTATTTTTTTAGCTTACGCTTTAACCTCATTTAGCAGGGTAGGCAGGGAGAACCTAATGTTAAAACACTCCGTTCCCCACTTTTAGCTGAATTGAATAGCGGAAATCAACGCCGCGCTTTGCCTTTTCGCCAGAACGAGTTTTTTTTTAATAATAAATAATTAATTCGGTTTCTATACATATATTATAATTGTGAAAATATTATATCGATTAAAATAACATTTTCCAAGAAAGCTTGCTTACATATAAGCGCTTACACTTCAGTTGTCGAGCAAATACTGTTAAGAAAACATTTTCACAATGTCGCCACAGCAAGTTTATCTAAACGAGACACTTTGGCTTCCCTTCCCAAGTGCAAAATATTAAATATATCAAATACGGTCGGGCAAAAATAAATTAACTATGTTCATATACAAACCGACGTGGCGCAGTGCATCAGATGCATCAGTCTCTATGTTAGCGCGACGGTCGTGGGTTTGATCTCCACTCGGTGAATAGATATATTTAAATTATTTTTATTTTCCTGCTCTGGTCGACAAAAAGCGATCTTGACTGGCTATACGGGAAAAAGCGCATTACAAAAAAATATTTACGAAATATTTACTATTATTACAGTATCCTGGTTTAATACATTAGTACAACATCATTAAAAATATATAAAGCTGCAATACATGATTTAAGGTTGACGTTGAGAACAGTTATCAATAGCAGAATGCACTCTTTTTATAAAAATTCTTCACTGCCAATAGCATAGATTATTTTAGGGACTTTAAATTATCATGGTGTTTAGAGCAAGCCTTACTTTCAAAAGCTGACCATAACTTATTATCCAGTGGATCTCATTCCCGAGATACCAAATACCGTCATTCATTATTTTGTATTCAAAGTAGGCAAAGTAAAACTAGCTCGTATTTTAAATTATATGTATGAATGACAAATAAACTATATGTATGAATGATCTCAAGATTGATAGATCGGAGGTGATACCGGTTTATAATTATGAGCATTATAGCTAAGACACTCCATGCTCTTCTTTCCACCTGAATTCATGATCACGGCATGATCATATCTACAATTGTTTTTTTTATCATTAAGTTTATATTTAGAGTAGAAAATAATTCAGACAAGTGTATTATTAGGATAATTTTGGTATTAAAAAAAAATTAAATTAAATTAGCTTCACGCTATATCCCGCGCACAGCAGAGTAGGCAGAGGGAACCTAATGTAAGACACTCCGTTCCCCACTTTCTGCCGAATTTTGGAGGCATTGCGTGTTGAGTGGCAGAACTCAACGCCGCGCTTTGCCTCGACACCAGAGCGAAGAAATGGAAATATAAATTTAAGTAAATATTTCATCTCCTCGAGTGGGGATCGAACCCACAACCAGTCGGTTTTACAGTCACACTTTGTGCCACTGCGCCACGACTGGCCTCATAATTTTGGTATTAATGTAACATTTATTATTATCTTCAACTTAAACATTCACCAAATTCTTGGTATATACAAATTAAAACGAGAAAGCGTCGTTAAAATGTTTCTGAAATGAAAACACAAAATTCAGTGAATATAATATGAATAGAAAGTTAATGAGTTCCAGTTAAAAGTGTATCAAGATGTCATAAAAGTCGTGTTTCATAAAGGAACTTACAAAATAAAGTATAATGATTTTTGTGCAGACGCTGAAACAGTCACTAACGAGGGTAGAGATACTTTTTACCGAGAGTTGCTCTGATATTTGAGAACATCAATGTGACATGTCACATTTGATCACACTTATGTATGTATGTGTGTGTGTGCATCATGTAACTGAGATAGTAAAAGTAACGATTTCATTTATATTTTTTTTAAGTAGGAACTTTCAGTTTAAGTGATACAAAAGAAAAGATATAAATATATATATATTTTTCAGCTTCACGCTGTATCTCGCACAGAGACGGAACCTAGTGTTAAGACACTCCGTTCCCCACTTTCCGCCAATTTCTGGAGGCCTTGCATGTTGAGTGGCGGAACTCAACGACGCGCTTTGTCCGCGACACCAGAGTGAAGAAATGAAAATATAAATGTAAATAAATATTTCATCTCCTCGAGTGGGGATCGAATCCACAACCAGTAGATTCACAGATACACTTTGAGCCCCTGCGCCAGAACTGGCCTCAATAGTTATATATTTTTTATTATTTTTAAAGCGTTTGTGTTTTAGCAGATACGCTCAGCTTTGAGACGTTTTTCTATGTGCCTCATTATATAAATAATTTACAAGATATTTACGTTTACCGAAACATTGTTAGTGCATTGTTTATTTTGTTAAGATACAAAACAGAACGCCCCGCTCCTTTCCATATTTTTCAATATAATAAGACTGAAATATTACAACGTGCACACGACCATTATATTGTTTATTTATATATGTGTAACTGCGTTCATACTTACAAAGGAACAAGTGTAAAGAAATACACACCTAATTGTATATTTAATTATTGCACAGATTTTAATATAGATATGCGAAATTGTATCGTAATACTTTGCTTTTCTAAAGTCGACGCGGATAGTGGAATGTATTTTAGACACTTTCGAAATCTGTGTTGAGTTCGAGTTTTATCTACTACTATCTTACATGGAACTTATTCCCATTAAAAAATTCTGCATTTATAATGTTTAAATTTAAGCCATAATTACGAATCAATCATGAGATATTATAGCGAAAAGAATCGACGGTTATTTTATTTTATCTATTTTTTATTTTAGACAGAAGGAACCTATGGAACACCAGGAATGGTGGAACTCAACGAACAACTTCCTGGTTTTATTGAACATAGCGAAGAAAATGAAATGAATTTATTACATGGCATATTTAAATTTATATTTATATTTTGATGCTAATGGACATAAGATGAACTCTAAATTATTCTTACAAGCGCAACAAAATTTCATATTTAAGATTGCCAAAGTGCATAAAGGAGAAGCTCTCTTACTTAACTCGAGGCATGCCCAAGCCGGAAGTGCCTAGATAGCACGTTAAATTTAAGGTCTAAGCTAGTATATATGTACATACATAAAGTTTTTATTTTCATATTAAAAATATATTAAAATTTCTTCAGCAAGTCGTGGATATATTTGTTTAAAGTGATGTAAAAAAGGATGTCTAGTGTTAGTTATGACATTGTTTATTGTTTCTGCTCCTTCTTACGTTATACTACAATTAAAGTGAAAAAAGTTGTAGATATACTAAATATGTTATCGTCCTTTGTTTTTAATCAGTAGTCAATCAATTAACTTCTAATTTATCAATCTCTTATTTTATTTATTTATTAACTTATTTGTATTCCAAAAACTTAATGTAGATATGTATAATAACACATTTTTAATTATTTTTTAATGAATGAATGACATTTGAAATATTTGCACAATTAAAACGAAAAATACCAGAACAGTTTTATTTATTCTATTTATCATATAAAACAAAACAAAAACTGACATTGCATATAAAATTAATTTACATTACAATGTTTTATCAGATATGGAAAAGGATGCGACCACGTAACAATGAACAGTGTCGCGGCACGATCGTCGACAGCATTTCCTATCTGGACCTCGTGAACCAATATACAACGTTTGTGACTTTGTGAGCTTACACAGTATTTAAAACTGATATTGTACTACAACTAAAACAGAAAGATATTCAATTTTATTTATATACCTATGCTGATATTAAAATTAAATTAAATTAAATCAGCTTCACGCTATACTTGCACACAGCAGGGTAGGCAGAGGGAACCTTATATTAAGACTTTCCGCCGAATTCTGGAGGCATTGCGTGTTGAGTGGCGGAACTCAGCGCCGCGCTTTGTCTTGACACCATAACGAAGAAATAAAAATATAAATATTTTACTTCCTCGAGTCGAGGATGTAAAAACCCGACTGGTTGTGGGTTTGCCACAACCAGTCGGGTTGTGAGCTCGATGAATGCCTCTGCGCCACGACTGGCTTCATGCCTCATGCTTCCATTATATTTTGAAATAAGTTATGAGTTTAAGACTTTATAGTAATGATGAATAGACATAGTTTTTAAAAAATCCAAAATCCGTTACCAATCTTTATATGATATTTAACCAACCATATACTTGCATACAAAAACAGATTTATTTCGGTATAGGTTTCATTTGCTTACCGCTACCTACGTGCACAAACCAAACCTCGTATTTCACTTTGCTTTCCGTCTTCCGCACCTGTGTATGGAGATTTGCATCGAGCAACGGTTGCCTTCATCTTATTTCTGGTCCTACATACATTCACTTCTGAATTTATTAATACAGCGAAGTTTGTGTAATTTTCATACGGAGACTAAATTAAAACGGCTTAAATTAAAAAGCTGGAATATTTTACTTTATGATATAAAGTCTAAGATATTGGAGAGCACATCTCGCATTTGTATATTCATACACCTCTAAAACTATGAATTGCAATAAAAAATACTTAATTATTTTTACCTGAGGTTAAGTTAATGTAAATTCATTAGTAATCTCTGCAATTACCACCAGCTCAAGTATAATTTAAGTGATGTAATGTAAGAAACCATCGTTTCGGAGGACCACAAGCGAGTAACTGTAATAGCAACAGGTTCGATTCCCACTCGAGGAAATAAAATATTTAATATTTTTATTTGTTTGCTCTGGTATCGAAGCATAACGCGGCGTTTGGTTCCGCCACTGGGAGGGTGGGAAGCGCAGTGTCTTAACACTAGACTCTCTCAGACTACCCTGCTACATGCGAGATGACTTAGACTGGTCTCATTTTTATTTTTTTTATTATTATTTTTAATTTAAGCATGATAAGACTTGAAATTGATCCTTGTAATTTGGTTTATATTAAAACCAAATTGCCGGGCTTATTTTATATAATTTTGCAAATGGTCGGTTGAATTTTACCACAAAGTCTACGTTCTCTTGTTTCATTCAACTAATATTATTAATTAATCAGCTTCACGTTGTATCCCGCACACAGCAGGGTAGGCAGAGGAAACCTAGTGTTAAGACACTTCGTTCTCCACTTTTTGCCAAATTCTGGAGGCATTGCGTGTTGAGTGGCAGAACTCAACGCTGCGCATAGCCTCGACAGTAGAGCGAAGAAATGGAAATATAATTTTAAGTAAATATATGAAATATCTCCTCGAGTGGGGACCGAAGTCACTACCAGTCGGTTTCACAGTCATACTTCGTGCCGCTGCGCCACGACTGGCCTCATATTTTTAACTATCTTAAACAAAAAAGACCGGTTAAGTCTGAGTCGAACTCACCCACTGAGGCTTCTGTACCAATTTTAAGATTCAAGGTCTGTGGGTAGCCAGTGAGTTACAACGTGTTCCGTTTTCACCTTCTCAGGAACGAAACCCTAAAAAGACGCTGAAGTTGATCTATAACATAAAATGATTCATCATATATTTTATAACTAAAGAATTTGTGAATCAACCACGAACATTATGGGTAACCCAAAAACTTATGTATGTAAGAAATTTGCAGTCATGTAGCAAATACGTTCTACCCATGTCAAAGTGTTTAGAATGAGATTCGCTTTTTTCTTATCCACACGACGCGAGTTTATACGTGAAAAGGGATTTACACCATATTAATATATTAAAGGAAATGTTTTTGGGTATGACTGATCTCGAATTTTCGTCAAACGTAAATTATATAATGGCTATTGTAGTAATCTAAACTGCTTAATCGACCTAAACTAAATTACAAGGCAGGGGCGGGCGGACCCGCAATTTAGTCTGTGTCGATTTGAAAATGAGTCTAGATTTCTATATTGATGACTATATTTTTTTTTCTTATATATATATATATATATATATATATATATATATATATATATATACATATATATAGAATAGTTTTTCATGATATGAAGAAGCAGGAAGAAGAAATATAAAAAAGAAAAGATTTAGTATTTGTGTTTAATATTTTCATAATTTTTTCATTTTTAAAGTGTTCCACACTTAAGATAGAAATAAACTTTTTAGAAAACATATAACATTTTGAACGCAGCGGGATTTGAAACTGCGCCTCTTTCAAATCTCTTGCTGAAGTTGAAATTAGATATAGATTTATTAACATCGTACAAAATTAAAATGGTCGAAAAAGATAATAATGTTGCTACAAACAATAAAACAGCTAGAACACGCCAGTAAATATATCAAACTGTAAGTTTCAGTACGCATCCTAAGACTAGTAGGTTATGTCGCGAAGTTATGTGGAGCGTATTTCACTGCGCGCCGCCATTAGTCTCCGTAAGGCGAGCAGACGGACTACAGAGCTCGAGGATCTGACTAACGATCGCATTTAACTTACTTACATTTTATACAGATCTTTCCAGATCACACGGTGGTTGACACAATAAAATTATTTAAATTATAATTTTATGTATATTTTTCAAGATTCAAGGTCTGTGGGTTGCCAGTGGGTTACAAAGTGTTCCGTTTTCACCTTTTCAGAAAATCCGACTGGTTGTGGGTTTGATCCCCACTCGAGGAGATAAAATATTTACTTAAATTTATATTTTCATTTCTTCGCTCTGGTGTCGAGGCAAAGCGCGGCGTTGAGTTCTGCCACTCAACACGCAATGCCTCCAAAATTCGGCAGAAAGTGGGGAACGGAGTGTCTTAACACTAGGTTCCCTCTGCCTACCCTGCTGTGTGTGGGATATATATGTATATATTTATATACAGACCAAACAATATAATAAAAATATTCATATATTTCAAGCGGGCGCAGCCGCACGGGGCCGCTAGTAATAAATATAAGAGATTTATTTGAACTAGTAAATTCTAATACAATAACATAATATAAAACTTAGGCTAGTTTCACGGGTTACGAATAAAAGTTTCGGATAGTAATGGTCGGTAACGGAAATATTGGTGTCATATAATTTTTATTATCTTTTAATTTGCTAAATGAAAAGAAAAATTGTACGTTTCTTACTCTAATAAGTAAATGTAAAATTGGAAATAATTGATTTAAAAAAAGTCGCGATAAGTTTTGCACTAGCAAGCACTGGTTTTTCTAAGGCCAAGGCAGTAACTTTAGTAAGCTGATGAAAATTTATTGATATTTGAAAATATAATTCATCATCGAATCATCATTGTAATAGAATTATTTGTCTTTGGACTTTGTAAATATTTTAATAGTATTACGTCTTCAAGGACAAAACACACATCAAGACACTTTTTTCAATTTCTTTTACATTTTAAGACTGGGTTAACTTTATGATTTATATATTATATTCGAGATTTCGTTTTTTATTGCTATGCATAAGAAATTTTAATAAAAACATCAAACACCATATACCTACCTATAAAGGACTCCTCCCTTATAAAACAAAATAAAAATATTATCTATAGAACTTAAGCAAAAGCACTTAGAAACAAATCACGTGCATAGATATCAACATATTACAAGGTTACAAAACCGCTATTGCACACCACAGCCCTGTGGTCGGTTCCTGACGTGTTCCAAACAATAATTGTCGAGTAGTAACTGGCCGCACAGATGCTACCGTTTAATTAAAAGTTTGAGCCGTAGCTATCCTACGGTGTTATTGGACTGTTCCATGGCCTTTCCCTTAAAATGGACGTAAACTTTTACAACACGTTTATAGCTAACTAATATTTTTCCCCTTCGTCGATATTTCCGCTTGTATTATTGACGGTTGGCGTGATTTGTTTCATTAATTTGTATCAAAAAGGTGGTATTATTTTTTTTGGTTATACAATAAAATACTTTATGTTACATATATAAAATCAGTTAGTATATTGGAGTTAGGAGTTTTTCCATTCAAACCTATGGAAAAGTAATTAGTATGTATCTTATGAAATGAGCTTAGACCGAGTGTTTTCAAATGAAAAAGATATATTTAAAAGTAAAAATTTATTTATACATTTTAACAACGTATATATGTATGTAGGTATGTATATAAAACAATCAATAGAGCTCAGGAGCATCCAAATTTAAGCCAAGTCATACACAGTCGATCGAATAAAGCCGAAGCTATTGGAAATGGGAATATTTGTTCATTTCTATACAAGAATAGATATTGTTTCATACACAGAACCGATATTAATGTTTATGACGTATGTGCTTAATGTGACTTGTGTACTTAATGTGGATCAAACCCACGACTTACGAGCTACCATTTAAAGGGTCATTTAAGACTATATATATGTGCGAAATGAACAAATGAAAATATTATATAAACTATAAATCAAATGATTCTCGAATGGAAATTGAACCCACAACCTGTCGATTTACAGTAACGCGCTTTTGCCCCTGCGCCACGACTGGCCTAAATATAATATTGATATAATAAATATTATATTACTTTGTATACCTACATATAATATTTTCGTTATGTCCTATGTATGATTGGACAATCAATTTTAACACTTTGACAGGTATAGTACCGCTGTAGCCTGACTGACAATTATTAAAATTACCTTTGAATATACAATTTTTATGCAACGCCAAATTGCATATTCGAGTAAATATTCATATAATATAATTTTCATGCGTGATTGCGGCGTAGCACAGGAAAACACGAGCAAATTTAATGATAGCAGGAGCGTATTTGTTCTAAAATATATTTTTTCAGCTTCAAACTTTAACCCGTTAATAGCATAGTAAGAAGAGAGATCCTAGGGCTTACCGTCCTCCACTTTCGGTCCGAATTTAAACTATTGCAAGTTCAGTAGTGAAACTTAACACATAATATATGCAATTTGACGCCGTCGTGAGACAATGTCGAAAACGTGTGACTGACGCTACGGCTATGGGTTTGACTCCTACTCGGGGGAAAATTGCGTATTTTCTTGCTCTGGTATAAAGGCAAAGCGTAGCGTTGAACTCGACCACTCGACAAGTAATGCTTCGAGAATGTGACGGGAAGTTGGGATCTATTGGGAGTGACTTAACAATAATTTTCCTCTGCATACCCTTCTTTATGTTCGGTAACCTAGAAAAATATTTGCAACTCTGGAGCAGCAAGGCGAACATCCACTCGGGGAAATAAAAAAATTCTTATAAATTTGTTCACTCGATTAGATAATAAACCCACTATCATCGTATTTCTTTATATTTCGCTTTATTTCTAATGTCACTTTACAAAAAAAATAATGATTAATTATAATTAATTTATTCTTCATTTAATAATGCTCAGGCTTACATAAATACTCAGGCGTTTAAAAATTAACAGATAAAATGGAAGTTTAAAAATATATAAAACCGTGAAAATGTATGGGTACATTAAAACTGTTTCAATTCCTAGTTGATCAGCAATTCGGCATATCAATACGAAGCTTTTAAAAAAATACTTTCTGTTTACGTTTCATTCCACATTTCAATTTCATTTTATAATATTTTTTTTATGTAGGTGTCTCTCTATTATGCATATCTTTACTTACTCTTCTGTCTTATCTTTCTATTTACCCGGCTATATGCGAGAAATATGTAAAGGTAAAATGTTTTTTTATAAAGCTAACGTCTTTGCTCTGTTGTCGAAGTAAAGCACGGCGTTGAGTTCCAACACTCGACACGCAATGCATCCTGATATAAGTGTAGCGGAAAGCGGAAAACAGAAGTATTTTAAGAAGAACAGAGTGTCTTAACACTAGGTTCCCGAGTTCAATCTGCCTACCCTGCCATGTGCGGGATGCAGCGTGAAGAAAAAAAGAACTAAATAAATAAAAATGTAGATTCCAACGGTGTAGTAACATGATGTAGCAGCAGATAAGTAAATGTAGCTACCTAAGTGCTCGCTCGGTCGCGTAGCCTTAATTTCCCACTAGATTACCTCAATAAGGGCAAGAAATCAACCGTAAATCTTCAGATATTGCTGCATCATTTGTTTCCTTCTCAAATTCATATTTTTATGTTATTTTTTGAATTCATATTTTTTTTTATTTAATTTTAATTTATTTTTAAATGTAATATACATTACATTTAACACATTTAAAAAAGATACTTCGTTTTCCACTTTCTGTTGAATTCTGGAGGTATTGCGTGTTGAGTGGTAGAACTCAACGCCGCGCGTTGCCTCGAGACTAGAGCAAAAGAATTGGAAATACAATGTTAAGTATATATTTCATCTCCTCGAATGCGGATTGAACCCACAACTACTCGGTTTTACAGTCACACTCTGTGCCCCTGCGTCGCGACTGGCCTCAAAGGTTGTAACAAGCGTATAAAAATTTCAACGTAGCTTGATGAGTACATATGGTTTAGTGGTTAGAGCGCCTGGTAGGTTTCCAGGAGGCGCGGGTTCAAGTTCCTTAATACAATATTGAACTACCAAGACTATTTGTTTTACTGGACACCGACTTCAAACATATATATATTTTTTAAATTATTTTGGTTTCAAAATCAAAGTACGTTTTACTTTACGTAAAATTATTTTTTACTGCTCAGTTAATTGTTTGAAGTTGGTTTTTTTGTTAAAAAATAATTTGTTTTACGATTTTAAGTGATGGGTAGACCTTAAGAGGATGCTTCTCAAACGAGTACGTAGTGGTTGTACTATGTAAAACTCCAATTAGGTATTATTTTTGTATAAGCTAACATTTTGGCATATGGACAAGAACATACATAAAAAATATTCGGGAACCTCTCCCCTTTGAAAAAAGAAATGCAACAATGAGGAATCTCACTCCTGACATCAATGATTTACCAAGAAAAACAAACTGGCTCAATTACAACCGGATCCCATAATCAGAACTTAACCAAACTCTCATCAAACTATCTTTGAAGTGTATCCTTTCAAATAAAAAAATATTCAAAATCGATTGGCGTGATATTGAGTTATCCGTTTGTCCATTTGTCGCGCACATACCTAAATAATTACATTACAAATTTAAGACTTCTATAATTTTTTGAAAAAATGGTATCACACGGAAAGCACTAGCATCCAAACAAAAAGAAATTATCAAAATCGCTTTACCCAGTCAGAAGCTCTGAGGTAGCAAACATTAAAAAAATACAGTCGAATTGATAACCTCCTTTCTTACAGAAATCGCTTAAAACCAAAAGAATTAATATTTTTATACATTTGTTACAAAATCAAAGATCCATCAACTCCAACACCGACTGATACTTACATATTTATAAGATGAATATATATCCAACTAGTAGAATTCAACTTTTGCTTCCTCTTATGCAGCTGTAAAAGGTATTTTTTGCGTTCTAGTAAATGCATATCTAAATATTTTATTCCCAGTTGTATGCATTACCTGAACAAGCGCCGGAGCGAACAAAAACTGCTTTGTACTCTATGATAAATGTGCAACTTTTTCTTTCTCTTAACTCTAATACATAGTTCCATCTGGATTTTGCAAAAATTTAATCATATATTTTTTGTGTGAATGGTATTTTTTTTCAGCACTAACCCTGTTTTTTTTTTGCTATATTTTTATAGAACCGAATTCAGTGTTGTTAATTAAGTAATTGACGAGAGGTACTCGTAGTGATAGTATCATTTATCACTAATAACCTCTATTTTAGATATCCGTTGTATAATCATTTGTGGTATAGTCATTAATTAGCTTCACGCTGTATCCCGCACACAGCAGGGTAGGCAGAAGGAACCTAGTGTTAAGACACTCCGTTCCCCACTTTCTGCCGAATTTTGGAGGCATTGCGGATTGAGTGGCAGAACTCAACGCCGCGCTTAGCCTCGACACCAGAGCGAGAAAATGAAAATATAAATTTAAGTAAATATTTCATCTCCTCGAGTGGGAATCGAACCCACAACCAGTCGGTTTTACAGTCATACTTTGTACCACTGCGCCACGACTGAACGAGGCAAAGCGCGGCGTTTAGTTCCGCCACTCAACAAGCAATGGGAACATTAATACTATATTTGCAGGTACCTTTTGCCTACCATGCTATTTGTCAAATTTTGAGAAATGGTCATGATAGATTATATATAATTGTGTATTGATAGATATATTGTATTGATAGAAATAGTGTATTGTTTTTGTATAGCATGTTTCTAAATCTTTTGTTTATCATAATAATAAAATAATATTGTAACATTAATTTATGCAAGTAATAAATAACACGTGTATACTTATCTATACATTAATATGTGAAGCAAAAATTTTGGACCTCTTCTTACGAAAATTGCTCGGACGAAGGAGTATACAATTTGGCATATTTTTTTTTATATGTAGGAGAGGTGTAGAATGCTAATATTATTTTAATAATGCATATAAAACACATTAATAATATAAGTAAAACAGGTACTGTCATACATTTTCGTATAAATTGACATACACGTTATGGCAACGCTGCAATTGGTTCTCTAGTACATATAAAAATTGAGTTGTGAATCTCAAATGTATGTTACATATAAAAAACTGGTAATAAAGTGTAAACACAACAAAAAAATAAATCACAATATTTTAAATATTAATAGAAGTTGAGGGCGATCGTGGCACAGAATCACAAAGTATGATTGTAAACGCGACTGGTTGTGGGTTCGATCCTCACTCGAGGAAATGAAATATATATTTAAATTTATATTTCCATTTTTTCGCTCTGGTATATAGGCGAAGCACGGCGTTAAGTTCCACCACTCAGCACGCCATGCCTCCAGAATTCAGTGGACATTGGGTTGTTACCCACTCTGTTGAGTACTCTGTTGAGTAATAACGCTAAATTCCCTCTGCACACTCTGCTGTGTGCGTGATACAAACAGCGTGAAGCCGATTTAAATTTAATTTAATAGAAGTTGTCACGTTTGAGACAAAAACTAATAGAAGCAAAATCGAACAATGATGTCACTGTAGTTATAGTGGTATATGTGTATACAACTTTACTTCGATTCAACTCCTAACGAGCTAAATTTTCGGTACCAGAAATTTTGGAACTAAAGCGAACACTTTGTATAATATTTAAACACAGAAATGTTTTCATAAATAAAACCTAAAATAGAAAAAAATAATGATAACTTAAATCGGTAAATGGATTTATACTGTTTATTAAGAATTTTATAAAAGTCATATCGCGGTGGGATAACGCAGATTTTATTATTATAACTGTCAACACGAAGATTGTGAGTTCGATATTGCTCGGGGGAATAATATAATATGTAAATTACATACATTTTTCTGCTGTGGTAGAAATGCGGTGTTGGTTTTCACTGCTGACTGCCTGAATACTAGGTTTTTGCCTACTCCGATTTGAGGGGAAAACGTGAAATTGGAAAATATCAAATTAAATTTCAAATGACAGTATATACATAAATTAAGACTTCGTTGTAAATAATTTGTCGAAACAAAACTTTTTGGAGTGAATTGGAATGACTAAATATATATTTATTCGATTGTCAGTCTGAAGGCACTTATTGAAGACGTACTAATTTATGTGAGACATTTCTGAACTGACGATTACAACACTAAAGTTTATGCTATTCAATTGTGCCAATATTGCTTTACATTACTTTGGCAGGATTCAAATATTTTTTTTCTTCATCAAATCAGCTTCACGCTATATCCCACATACAACAGGGAAGGCAGAAGGAACTTAGTGTTAAGACACTGCATTCCGCACTTTCTGCCGAATTCTGAAGGCATTGCGTGTTGAGTGGCAGAACTCAACGCCGCGTTTAATCTCGAAACCAGAGCGAAGAAATGGAAATATAAATTTAAGTAAATATTTCATTTCCTCGAGTGGGAATCGAACCCACAACCAGTCGGTTTTACAGGTCACACTTCGTGCCGCTGCGCCATGACTGGTTTATACTAACGAGTAACAATAATAAATTTTATTTCGTGGATATGAAATATTATTTTTTTATATTTTCATTTCGTCGATCAGACACCAAGGCAAAAGTCTTAGCATTGAGTTCCACCACTTGACAAGCAGTCTTGAAAAATTCGGAAGTGTTAGGTTACGTTATTAAGTTACCTCTGCCTATCCTACTGCCCTACTAGCCCTACTGTATGCGATATACAGCGTGAAGCTCATTTTTTAAAAATAAGAATCGCTGAAAACGATTCATAAAAATGAAAAATAGTTTGGAAATAACTGCTCATATATTGTTAATCGGTGGGTTTTACCACGTTTGTATTATTTAATCTATTCGTTTCGTTATTGTATTTATTATTTGTTTCTGCTAATCTGCAAATATGCATTAAATATATAAATGTGAAATGGGAGGGAATTATACTGACTACTCGTCGGTCTCGACTTCACTGACACGATAATTTGTGATATCTATTTGGGTGCCAAGTTCTATGTTTACTCGGGAGGTAATTTAAGTTCACAATTTGACTCGACATTTTTTTAATAGAGGCAAGTTAATGTACTTCATATAAATTTAAGTTTGTACTATTAGATTGGTTTGATAGTAATTTTATATTTGTTCATATATGTTGTTTTATGAGTTGTGATAGGATCAATATTAACTGGAAATTATTCATAGAATTGAGATTACACACAAACACACACACACACACACACGCGCGCGCACCTGTATACTATATAAACACATTTCTCTATAGACACAACACAAACGTACCAGAACCGTAGTAAACAAACTTAAATAATAATAATAATAAAAAAATATTTCAGCTACAGTAAAAGTAATAGTAGCGAGCTTTGAAGAAATATAAATACAAATTTAATTATGAACACTTAACATTTGCGACAGCTTAAATCATTTGCCTTTGAAATTATTTCATTAAACAGAGTGCTCATTTTCATTCTTTACAAATTAAATTAGTTCGAGTATTGCAAAGACTGCGGCAAAAAGTCGGAAAATGATGTCTGGATTAAAATAGTTGATGAACCGATAGTGTTGTTTGGTTTTCTTTAACTTTTTAAAATGTTATTCCATATTTAGGAAAGAAAAATACTTTTTTAAGAAAACATATAAAAATTTACGGTTTTTTTTTAAAGTGGTGCGGGATTAAATTCCGCTACATTAAATTTTTTTTAGGAGTATTAGTGTACCTAAATGTTTTATAAATAATATCTCCAAATGCTTTACTGTCGAATATTATTTTTAGACGTGTAGGTGTTCTTTTTCTATAAAGAAATAAATAAATTAATAATCAAATAAATTAAGCTTTTCATTTCATGGAGTGACTACTACGTACTATATAAGTTACCGAAAATGTATGTAGTCTAGGAATTGTATTTGGCACATATTATTTTTTAGTCTAAACAAAAATCTTTAAATTAGCATCAAAGTTCTATTTAAATATTGTCCAAAATCTATTTAATATAAACATTTTTTATAGACCCATAACCCAGGCACTGGTGGGGCGGTCGCCGACGTGGATGTCTTCATGCATAACACATGTCTTTTATAATGGATGGTCATAACCAAAAATATAACAAGAAAATAGAAAAACACGATGTAGGTACAGGCTTGGGCAATTTACACTTTATTATTTTAAATAGAGCTACATGTAAAATGGATAGTTATATTATAAATATGCTAAAAATCTTTAAGATACGGGCTCCGCCAAGAAATAGCTGAGGTAAATGAGTATATAGTTATAGACCTATATAATTAATTAAGATATTAGAGCGACATATTGCAAGGCACAGTGCATGTTTGTCTTAAAGTGATTACTCCATTACGAGTCAGTTCTGTTGGCCGACAGAACTCACTAAGCGATGGCGTTCAGCATGCTAATTCCACGCACGGCTCGGTTCTTTGATGAGCACGACTCAGTTCACTTTGAAAATTAACACCTGAACGTATCCATTACGAGTTCCGAGTTCATATCCAAAATCTAGAGTTTAATGCGTTTTAGTCCATCACGACTAATAATGATGGTTTAGGAGTTAGTGCAATGGTAATAATTATAATAAAAAAAATTCGTGTAATTTTTTCAGCTTCACGCTGTGTCACATATACATATGTATGTAGCAGGGTAAGCAGAGGTAGCTTAGTGTTAAGACACTCTGCTCCCAACTTTCCACCAAGTTTTGGAGGTATTGAGTAGCGGAACTCAACGTCGCCACCAGAGCGAAGAAATGAAATATTAAATATCCATTTCCTAGAGTAGGATTGAAAAAAACGACCTTTCGTATTTATCACGTCACGCTTGTGCCCGTGAACCACGACTGGGGTCTATTTCATATATTTGTAATGAATATATTACTGTTTTGTCGTTTTTAAAGATATTTGTCCGTGTGAACTTGTAGAATTACGTCTCGTATGTGACATATATATATATATATATATATATATATATATATATATATATATATATATCACATACGAGACGTAATTCTATAGTATATATATATATATATATATATATATATATATATATATATTCAGCTTCACGCTTTATCTCCAGTATAGACGAGTAGCCAGAGGGCATCTAGAGTTCCCACTTTGCGACTAGTTTTAAATGGCAGAGATCAACGCCGCGCTTTTCCTTGTTACCATAGCGAAGGAATGAAAATATTCATAAGCAAATAATTATATAAAATAAGTCGGTATAGTCAGTCAGTATTCAGTCCCCAAAGTGGAAATAGAACCAACTACCATCGCGTTAACAGCCATACGCTTGAGAGACTTTTGAGTGACAAATAAAAAACATTTTTCTGTATGCATAATTTTCAATTTTAATAAGCTAGCGTATATATAGATACATCTATCTATGTGTTATTAAATGACGTATTATGAAACAAAATATTGTTTTGTGAAAATTATGATTTCAAAATACGCGGAGCCACAGCGACACTATTCATTTAAATGATAAAATGTTTTATCCTAAACAGCATTTGTTTCGGTCGATTAAACAATCATTTATTCTGTCATGAATTTCACGTGCTGAATTGATTCAATTTAATTTGTACATTTTTTTTATCAAGGATATATTTTGGCTTCGGACGTGTAAAAAACGCGTCACAGGTTCTTAGCTTTATAAACGTCGGTTGCAGGTTCGATTCTCACTAGGGGGAATGAATTGTTATTTATGAATATTTGCTTGTCTTCGCTACGGTAACAAGGCAAAGCGTTGAGTTTCTTTTTTTTATAGAAAGGCCAAGGCAACCACTGATGTCAACTGAGGTCACCTGTTCAGTGATCACCGCGTTTATGACCCCGTGTAACCTCAGAGGAGCTACAAATGCGTTGCTGGCTTTTTAGGTGGAAATAGATGCGCTTTTTGAATGTTATCCATGTCGTATCGACCTGGAAATTGCAGCAGGAAAGCCATTCCACTATGCAGGGCGCGTGGAAGTTCCTACGAAATCGAGTAGCGGTGAAATGCCACATATCCAAATGGCGTGGATAGTAATTGAGCTTGTGAAGTACAGGGTACAGGCGAGAAAAGTCGGCGACAGGTCACGGGTCAAATAGTTGCACGGAAAATTTTGCGGGGCAAATGCGTGAAGCTAAGAGAGGCAAGCAGGAAAGTGTTACGAAAAAACAACATAATAACTTTTGTTAAAGCAGCGGTAAAGACAGATGTAGCCGTAAAGGAATATGGCCTAGTGCTTATCTCTCTCTCTCTCTCTCTCTCTAATATAGTCTTATTCATCCGCCTGAATCAGATATATATAAATAGATGATGAGACCTGTCGTAGTAAAGTGCGACTTTACACGCGACAAGTTGTGGGTTCGATTCTTACTCGAGCAGATATATAATATTTACTATTTTAATTTATTGACTTTGATGTCGCGACAAAGCGCGGCGTTGAGATCCGCCATCGCAATGCCTCCAGAATTTAATGTAAAATGGGGCGCTTTAAAACTAGGCCGCCTCTGCCTGCCCTGCTACATGCAGGATGCACCTTGTGTGATGTGAAGTTTATCGACGTGTGAGTGAAGCTTATCGAAGTCATCCATCATTTGCGTCCATTATTTATCATTCGACATTTAATTATGAATGTACTTTCTATAGCTCTAAAGAAAAAGTCAATTGAAAGTTTTTAATACAACTATATATATGTAAATAACCTTTTGCACTTTTATACCTAATGATCATTAACTCGCCTATCCATAATTGTTATTAATACTATTTAGGCCAGTCGTGGCGCAGCGGCACGAAGTGTGACTGTAAAATCGACTGGTTCTGAGTTCGATCCCCACTCGAGGAGATGAAATATTTACTTAAATTTATATTTCCATTTTATTCGCTCTGGTGTCGAGGTTAAGCGCGGCGTTGAGTTCTGCCACTCAACACGCAATCATCCTCGATGATCATAAAAGAGGTCTGTAGATAATAGTGTTTGCCTGTTCATTCTCTCTGGCCACTCCGCGAACGGTTAACAGGGTTAAGAGGCCAAACAAAAAGACCGCTAGAAATATATATATTTTTTAATTTTTGTAAAGTTTCTTATATACTTCGCAAACATTTTCATTATAATTGATATGTTAATATCAGAATTGTTAGAACTGAAGTGGATTACATTCCTTCCGCATCCCTCATTAGAACAGGAAACCTCTCAAGAGGATCTCATGTTATTTATGGTATTACATGACGAGAACGGGCATAATATAATTTATTTTTATTACGAAAATGTATCTATTGATGTATTTTGCAATATATCTATGACTTTAATACAATATTAAATTTACAAACTCAGTTTAAATATACTATATTTTTTTTTCTTTATAAAAAAAACAGCTTCACGCTGTATCCCGCACACATCAAAGTAGGCAGAGAGAACCTAGTAACACGCTACGTTCCCCACTTTTCGCAGAGTTCTGGAGGCATTGCGTGTTGAGCGGCGTAACTACACGCATGGTTTTGCCTCGATACCAGAGCGAGGAAATGAAAACATGAATGTTAATAAATATTTCATTTCCTCGAGTGGGGATCGAATCCACAACGCCCATTTTACAGTCACACTTTGTGCCCCTGACCCCACCACGACTATAAATATTAAAATATTATTAGATCTTTATTTTAAAAAATATTAAATCTGTATTTTTTTTGTACTAACCCTTAATACTAAAATATATACATAACATTTAATTATTGAGTAAACATGATATATTTTCCAACCTTACGCTGTATCCACTGTACTGCACTGCTGGGAACTTAGTACCTTTTAAGACACTTCCGTTCTCTACTTACCGCCGAATTCACGAACCATTGCTTTGAGTGGCGCAATTTAAAGCCACCCTTTGCCTCGTTACCAGAGCGAGAATCGAAGTCCTCGAGTGGGAATCGAAGTCACAACCGTCGAGATTACAGTCGCATGCAAGTGCCCTTGCAGCATGACGACTTATGATACAAATTTTACAATTACTGTCCATCTGATAAATGCGATATCTAATAAACAAATAACAATTTTTCTTCAATAATTAAAAAAACCGATAAAAGTATGTATTATAATTAGTTTTTTTCATTATTTTCAATATTGTTTTTCAATTAAAGTTATTTGTGTGTAATTGTGTATGAAGAATGATCATACAAATGATACTGTATTAAGCTTTCTTAAGTGTTATAATTCTTCATAATGTCTCGAGACTCAAGGTGTATGAATAATTCAAGAAAGAATAGAATTTTCATAATCTACCATTTCTGACGTTCGTGGCGGGCAATTTCAAGATGTTTATTTATCTTTATTAAAAGAATAGGCTCTTTGAATAAATACTGCGTAAAATGTTATAAAATTGTCGCAATACTTTAGTAAAAAATGCTTATTAAATTTTTGTTAATGTACAAAAATGTTAATAACATAATTATTTATAATATTAAAATTATTTATAAGCAAAAATATTAGTAGTATATAGTTACGTGAGTTTGTCAATTTTATAAATGTCAATTATTAAGATATAAAGATACTTAAATACAATTCTTTAATTAATAAATCATTATATAATAACATTATCAGATAAGATTTTGTAGTAAATACATAAAATATCAGATTCAAACTTTTCCTCTCCGTTATAAGATAGTGAAGATAAAATTGAAGGGACCCTAGAGTTTCATAATTAAGCCAGAGACGATTAAATTACGATTCCTTAATCCGAGGATGAAAGCGAGGTAGTGGAGGTCGCCTAAATCCTTTTATCGTACAAAGGAGGCTAAATTAGAACAGCATATCGCCGGAGGCTATTGAGCTTTCAGTGTTTACTCAATGGAACTTCTGAGCTCAGCTCAAATCATTCAAGAATAATTTTCAAAAAGAGCACCAACTTTTAACATATGGTAACGTAATAGTATCGTAACTTAAATACGACATTATGCAGCATTTTAGACACAGCTATTATTATTTTATCACTCGTCTGTTATGTTCTTTGCTTCATGCCTTTCCTTTATATGACTTATTCATCAATGGGTAAGGCTTAAGTTGTTACTGATACAACATTTTTATATCGATTTATCAACAATCGTCGAGTAAAAAGCATATGTAATTTTTGTGTAATCTTCTTCTAATATCATCTCATCTTCAACTTCATGTTTTAGAAGGTGAATCGAGATTTCCTTTGTTTCATTATAAATGTATTTTTACAACTCTTTCATCATTCTTTCTCATTTCGCTTATATCGTTGCATGTGCCATATTTGGCGATAATAATTGTCAAAAAAACTTTAAAAAATCTGTAAAAAAAATAAATAAATGAATAATGCATTATTTCAGTTAATTCATCAATTATTTAAATAATTTCCATCAATTCGTTGGCGTACGTTCTATTTTATATCATCTGATAACGGGATGTCAAAAGCTTATTAACTTGTCTATACTTTAGTGAAATTAATTAAAATGATTGACATACCGCAAAGAATTAAATTAACATAACGTATGAAATAATGTTGTCGATGTAATTTACGTTCGGAATACATTATGTCCCACGCAGGTAAGTTTTACAATGAGGGTAAGCAACTTTCAATTAATTTGTGAATAATTAGTCTTTGTATTTTATAGCTTCACGCTGTAACCCGCACCGAACTGTTTTCACCGAATTCTGGAGACATTTTACATCTTGAGTGGTAGAACTCAACACAGCGTTTAGCCGCGCGTGCCACTGTTATCAGACCAAAGAAATAAAAAGAATAATATTATTAAACATTTTATTTACTAGGTTCCATCTGCGTACCCTGCTGTGTGCGGGATACAGCATGAAGCTGATTTTATAATTTCCTCGAGTGGGAATCGAATCCACCACACACACAAAAGACAAATTAATTACTCCTAAAGCTGTGTTCGTATGGTTTTTGTAATGTATAATATTTAACTGTATCTAAAGATCAACTCAGTCTTTCCAATGTAATGTTCTTAAATAAGTATTGTGAGGGAAAGACAAACCACTGTAAATGTAACCGAGTGCTACATTTCTCATAAACGTCATTTAAATATCAACTTAATGAAATATTAAAAGCAAAGCAAAGGATTTAATTCAACCAGTTATATTTCATTTCTTACAAATGAAATTACAGAGACTCCATTTTAAGATTTGTCTGCGGCGACGATGTTGTGAAATAATTACGCTTTATAAACAAAATGTTTCCTTACTTTATATGTAATTGATTTAAATAAAATCACGAATATTCGAGTAATTGTTTGTATTGGCTTTCTTTTCAAAATGTAACTTATAAATGTATATATATATATATTATATTTAGTTTGTATGTTTAACCGAACATACGACTATAGCGATAACAATTAGATGCTACGATGTTACCATTGCGCCACGATGGATTGATGGATTGATATACAACATGGATTGGTTGATGATTCTTTTTCTGACAATTGCTTTACATACATACGATACATCATTTTTTTTCAAGAGAAGTAAAAATAATATAACAGTTGCCTAAAATGGAGCACTTTGTACGTAGAAATAACATATTATAGAAAAATATGATTCCAAGTTTTTTCTGTAAGTTTTTCATATTGAAAAACATTTTTTTCTGTTCATATTACTTAACTGAATATTAAAATAACCTCTTAAACTTTGCCTTTGTGTATTGAACGAATGAATGTATCTAAAAGTGAACACCGAGGGGAAATAAAAATCTCAAGCTAAATAAGATGGTATTATTATATATTATTTTCATTTCTTCGCTCTGGCTCCAAGGCAAGAAAAGCCCGGCGTCAAGTTCTCTCACTCACACGCATTGCGTCAATAAATTCAACGGAAAATGGGGAACGGAGTGTCTGACTACTAACACTAGGTTCCCTCTGCCTACCCTGCTATATAGGGGATACAATGTGAACCTGTGTAATGAAAAATAACACATAGATTTATTATGTTTTTTGTATCTTCACAGTCATTTCATGCCACATCATTAAAATTGTAAAGCACGAGAACTTATGAGGCAAATTATTCTAAGGGAAGGAATTGGGGACTACGAAATGGAGTCTCCGAAGAGCGAAAGAATAATGACTGGAGGCAAGCGCACGACGTTACTTACGACTACAATTTTGTAAAATTATTTATATCAATTTATCTTCTCCCGAATTAACAATTGAATGTCTTGAATTGGGAAGATAAATTACTAACCTGCCCATAATTGAATTTGTGGGAACCCTTCGGAATGATACGTCGTAATTTTATTTTGGCTTTTTTTCTTGTTAAATAAGAGATTTGGTATCAGGAGTCAGAGTTTTGTTTATTTTTATTTTATTAGCTTCTCAATCTGAAATTTAATAAAAAAGATTATCTTTTTTTTAAGACAAATTTTTTATAAGCCCTAGAAAGAGCATGAAGTTATGAAACAAGTCAACTATTGATATAATTTATTTTGTAGTAATCAACTAAGAAAATTATTTCTTACAATTATTTGTCAAAGCTTCTAGAAATAGAATCTACAAATAGTTTGTACGAGTGTATTTTCTTTTAAAAGAGTTCAGCAAAAGATATAGAGTATGTAGCGTGCGTTTCAAAATGTTATAGTTGTAGTTAGACGATCTCGATGCCATTAGTCAACGAGCCCCGGTCCTGACTCGAGGACCTAAATAACGAACAGATTTAATGTGTTTACATTTCGTTTACTTTTTTAAAATAAATTGCAAATTTAAACTAAATATAAACATTACTTTTATTACAAATTTGAAGATTTTGTAATATATTATAATACTAGCGTCCCGCCCGCGGCTTCGCCCGCCTGAATACATAATTATTTATTTAAATATACAGAATTGTGTTTATGTACGTATGTTTGCAGCGCACTTACAGTGATTTCTAATGAGGATTTTTAACATTTTAAAGTGTTAATCCACACACACGAAAGAAAAATACTCTTAAATTTTAACGTAGCGGGACTCGAACCCGCGCCTCCTGGAAGCTGACCAGGCGCACTGACCATAAGGAATACGTTCTCATCAAGCTGAAAATTTTATACGCTATGTAATACATTAATTAGAAACATTATATGTTGAGCTCATAAAAAAATCTTAATATTCTTAACAAATGCAAGTCAGGCTCACCCACCAAGTGTTAAAAAATTGTAATCCGCCATTTTGTTGCGGCGGCCATTTTGGATTAACATAAATATTGATTATCTTTAATTTCATTATCATCAGAATTGAAGTCGTAATTCAAATGTCAGCTCAATCGGCTTGACCTTGGAAGATTTCATACGCACACTAACACACATACTAAAATGGCAAATAAATAAATAAATCTTGTAAAAAATACTATGTTTATTCATTTGCCATTTTATTCCAGCTTCACAATTACTACATATTTTAACTCAGCGTGATAACTCACTTTAATGCTGAAAGCTAAGATAGTTAAAGCAACGTAGCTAGATGAGCTTTGTCGTCTTATATTATCTGGTATATAAATTTACATAGATATAGGTAATGTATAAAAAAATCAGCTTCACGCTGTATTCTCGCACACAGTAGGGTAGCCATAGGGAACCTAGTGTTAAGACACTCCGTTCTCCACTTTCTGCTGAATTCTGGAGGCGTTGCGTGTTGAGTTTGAATTCTTCTACGAGAATTCAACGTCGCGTTTAGCCTCGACACCAGAGCGAAGAAATGGAAATATAAATTTAAGTAAATATTTCACCTCCTCGAGTGGGGCCCGAACCCACAACCAGTCGGTATTACAGTCACACTTCGTGTCACTGCGACTGGCATCGACTGTACCTACCTAATACATGCTTATATTTTATTTTCCATAAGCCTCAATTAATTTGAGGGTTGTATAAAATATTTCTATATTTCACCAAAGCCTAGTGAATCAAGAGCAATTCATATCGAACGATTTCCCGTCGTTGGGTGCTCTACGTGGTACGACAATCCAATTAATAAACAAACCTTCCGTATGCGCTGTGAATATTAAATATTTGTATCGCAGCGAACTAGCTAATATATTTTTTATCAGTTTCACGCTGTATCCCGCATGTAGCTGGTTAGGCAGAGGTGTTAAGGCACACTTCCTGCCGAATTCTAGAAGCAGTTGAGTGGCGGTGCTCAGCACCGTGCTTTGGTCGACAGGGCGAAGAAATAAAAATGTTAAATATTTTATTTCCTCAATTGGGAATTGAATCCACAACCTTAACCTTATAAACTCCAACTAGCTATTATAACCTAATATTTATTTTATAATACAACACTCTCATATGTGCTTTGCTTATTTATGTATATATGAACGATTTGCATATTTATGTACATATGTACGTATATTTTACTAATATCACTTTAAATTCAAATTCAGTCCTCTCCAAAAACTTAATATTTTGTGTTTGTATTTAAAAAACAATGCTTACCTTCCAGAAATTAAAAAGTATACTCTTTGAAAGTAGAGTCAACAAACAGCTACAATTATTGAGGTATAATATAAAGTAAATTGTCGTCATTATATTGTTATATCACTATCGGGATTAATTACATCTTTCGTAAAACAAGAAAACGGTGGAGCCATTACACCATTGTTATGTAAATTGTATACAAATCTTAACTGTCACGAGTTATTAACAGAAAATTTTATTTAACTTGTGTCATTTGTTAGTTAAAGTTAGTTTAACTTTATTTAAATGACAAAAGTTAAATAAATCTATCTGTTTTATCATTTAAAATTGATAATAAATAGATTATGATCATAATATTGACAGCAGTGCCTGACTTTACTCGTAATGGCTGTGAGTTCTAGAGACTAAATTTACTATTTTTTTTTACTTACATACCCTGCATAATGAATATTGCTTGATAGGTTTTGTATAACCATTTTAAATTAAACCACAGTTTTAAATGCTCTATAAAAACCTAATATAATTAAAAAAGAGATTTTTCCAAAAATAGTGATTTTTCAAACAAAATAATTAATAAAATTATCGTTGCAAAATGAAACGCCATTTGTCAAGAGCGAAGCACACAGACACCAACTTATCAAAATGTTAACGCTGCACACGCCTCATTCCCGAAACTGAGTCGTTGGTAATGGCGGTGATGTTATTTGCGTAGAATAGAACGAAAGATGTCTTTCTCGTTCTATTATGGTTTTTTGAGAATGAAAAGTAAGTAGATCGGCAACGTTTAATAGTATTTTTGTAGTAATAGGTGTTTGCGTTATTGGTAACTTCGTCCCACGAAATAAGGTAATGATAAACATCGTGAAATGAAAAAAAAAATCCTACGTCTGACGCAGTTACAAAAAGATACCAATAACGTAAACACTACAAAAATACGTCTATACTTCCAATCAGATACTTTTCATTATAAAAACATACCAGGACGAGAAAAGGATATAACTAAATATGACATTCTCTATCAATGTCATATTTATTATATTGTTTTAATTTTATTAGGTTTTAATCGAGTAGGTTAAAATATGGTTTCCTTTCATATATAATAAAACCACAATGAAACTACACATATAAAACATTTTTTCATTCTTTTATGCGAAAAATAAAAGACGTATATGTATTCATTTCAAACATGGAGATCCATCAAATGAATTTAAGTTACCTATTTATGAACCTACTATCACTAATCTACTAACATTATTTTATGTGAGTTTAAATCAATATATTTTATATTGATTTAAACTCACATAAAATAATTCTACTTTATATATAATGAGCAGATAGCCATAGCACCGCGATTTTCGACTATATTTCCTATCTACTGTCGCGCAAGTGCGCTCTAGGTGCTCTACGGCCGAATATAAAATGTTATTGAGCCTCGCATGTTGATATTCAGCTTTACGATACCTATTTTTAATATAACAATACATATATTTTTATTTATATATATTAGCGTTTTAATTGATCGATAATAATGGTATTGTGCTGTAATTGAGACAAAAATAAATAGTATCTTGGTAACGCAGAAGCAACCTGACACTACCTACTTGGATACAGCGGGTTTCTCTAATGTAATTCTAAAATAGTGACATTAAATCAGCTGTATATTACTTTTTGGTAAATATATAAATACATATATATTTACAAAAAATATAGTTTAAGTCGTCACTAATATTAACTATATACTATAATTCTAATTCTATTACTATAATATAATAACTAAAAAGCACCAATATTCCGTAATATGATGTGTGCTTAAACAAAATTATGACCGCAGAGCCTATTTGGTACGATGTTTAGGTACTATTTATGTCGAGCAGTAACGCTAAACATATTTAACAGTACCCTTACCGTTACCAACGCTGTACGAGCCCAATCCTACTCATCCCTTTTAAATATTTTTTCCTGAATTTTATGGATACTAATAATAAATAGTAAGTATTAAAAAGATTGCCTTCGATACTGTTTCTCATTAGATAACTCTTTCTAAATGGTATAGAGGTTTTTAAAAAAGTTTTATTGTGGCAATACTTTGAGGCCAGTTGTGGTGCAGTGGCACGAAGTGTGACTGTAAAACTGACTGGTTGTGGGTTCGATCCCCACTCGAGGAGATGAAATATTTACTTAAATTTATATTTCCATTTCTTCGCTCTGATGTCGAGGCTAAGCGCTGCGTTGAGTTCTGCCACTAAACACGCAATGCCTCCAGAATTCGGCAGAACGTAGGGGACGGAGTGTCTTAACACTAGGTTCCCTCTGCCTACCCTGTTGCGTGCGGTATACAGCGTGAAGCTGATTTTTTATTTCTTTTACTTTGTGAAATGTTCGCTTTTAAGATGATAAAAAGTGTACCTACATTTTGAACTACTACTACAAAATTATATCCAATTGAAATTTTAAACGAACATTGGTTTGTACAAAATTGATTCGTTGTTTAACTTATGTATATAGAATAATTTCTATGTTTGTCTAGCTGCCTGTAACAATAAAAATTCCATTAGACCTTTATAGGTAACTGAAGACGAAAAATATAAGTCTTAATAAATATTAGACTTTCAAAACTAGCCCTTGTATATTTTAAATATAGATTAAAAATGGCAACAGTAAATAGTATTAACCAGGAAAATATATTATCTTTGCGTCCATGAATTCTTTTTACTTGACACGTTATCTCGCTGTCACAGCTGATACAATACGCCCTTGCCTCCACATTTTTCGCTTATGTTTGCCTTTTTTTCTTTCTTTATTAAATATTAATGTAATCCTTAATTCTATTGTTTGATGTAATTACTTATAAAAACCATATGGATCTTACTTTTCTGCTTTAAATAATACTAGTCCCCTTAGTAACTAACATTTTAAAGACGACTCGAGGTCAAAACAATACATTTTTAATTTTCCGGGTAAATTTCACGGGGGAACTTAACGCCGCACTTTGTCCTACCAGACCATGGAAATAAAACTAATACATTTTGTAGAGGTGAAAAGAGATTGAGCTCAAATAGTGATCCTAGAGGTCTCATTATAGATACTAAAAAATCATTAATGAACTTGCGTGTCAAAAACATATTATTATAATTAAAAATCGTAATGTCGGAAACCATGAGATGGTAATGAGTAAAAAGGAAATAAAAAATATAACACGACGTCAGGATATCGCAATAATAACGAACGTTGATTTACACTCTGATATATCTCAATCTCACTACGGGCGTATTTTATGAGTTTTATTTTAACCTGCATATATGAAAATTGAAAATATAATTTCAAAAAGTTCTTGTATTTTTAATACACTATATGTGAGATGAAGGAAGAATATTACTCCATAGATAATGCACTATATATAATATTAAAAATAATAAAATTAAAATAATTTATTTTATTGATAATGTACGACGTTGAAAGTTGAAATTAGGCGTAAAATGCAGACCATAGTGTCTCAAACAAAATTTTCTGGGCCTAGTCATACAAGATGGGGAATTATTTATTTAATACTATAAAGAAAACAAGGTAAGAAGCTATGGATAGAGTATCATTTTAATAGGATAAAAGAATATATAAATAAAATATTACATCAAAAAGAAATATACTAGTCTAAAACGCTACATGTTATAAGACTCAATTTTTACAGTACACGTTGCTTACTAAGACAGCTCTGTATTTAATAAATTCCTCTGGACTCCTTTTACAACTTTTAGGAGGAATATAAAACAGTGATCACGCAACCTGACGAAAGCACTAAATTGACCAAATAACAAAAGTGACTAAACTTTAGGTACCGGACATATTTATCCTAAAGTAAGTATGTTTATCTTGTAAGACTTACAACGTTGTTGTACTACATTTTTTTACGTAAAATTAACAGAAATGAACACTATTTCATTTAAATCGATTAATAAAATAGTCGAATATTAATCGAACCCACAACCTGTCGCGTTTGCAGTCACACGCTTGCGCCCCTGCGCCACGTCTTGCTTCACGTTAAAGTATATATTCAAAATTAAAATAAATAAATCATCTCACACTGTATCCCGCACACAGCAGGGAAGGTAGAGAGAACCTAGTGTTAAGACACTCCGTTCCCCACTTTCCGCCGTATTTTGGAGGCACATTACGTGCTGAGTGGCGGAGCTCAACGCCTTTTGCCTCCACATCAAAGCGAAGAAATGAGAATATAAATGTAAATAAATATTTCACTTCCTCGAGTGGGTATCAAACCCACAACTATTTGATTTTACAGCCACAATTTGTGCCTCTGCGCCACGACTGACCTCATGTAATATTCATTAATATAATATTGAATGTCAGTAATGTATACGACGACTGGCCTTAAATATTAAGTATCAGTATTTAGGCCAGTCGTGGCGCAGTGACACAAACAGTGACTGTAAAACCGACTGGTTGTGGGTTCGATCCCCACTCGAGCAGATGATATATTTACTTATATTTATATTTCATCGCGCTGTTTAGTTCTGCCACCCAACACGGTATGCCTTCAAAATTCGGCACAAAGTGGGAAACGGAGTGTCTTAACACTAGGTTCCCTCCTCCTACCCTGCTGTGTGCGAGATACAGCGTGAATCTAATTTAATTTTATTTAATCAGTAATGTATATGTTTGTAGTGCAAAGCGAACAAAGTACACTTAAATGGTTGCTTTGCTTAAGACGTCTAGAAACCGAAGTGTCTGGATGTCGCATCAAGGTAAAGTTCTGAGTTTGTGCAACTCGTAGGGCCCTTATCGCTGCAGTTGACATCTCTGATGTTAGTACTTGTTGCTTCTAACTTCTCAACTAAGTTTAAGTTAAATAAGTTAAGACATTTTTCATGCTTTGCTTTGCAATATTATAGTGATATGGAGGGTTCAATAATAGAAAGTTTTATGTAGAATGTTGATAGATATTCTTATTATATAAAATATAGAGTTGCTGTTTAATTATTAAACAGATTTTTTTTAATGTAAGTTCTTCTCTTTGCTCTTGTTTGTTGTAAGTCTTTTACAAAAGGAAGAAAAGAGTAAATACTTCCTTTAAGAGGAATGATTTTATTTTTAACATTTATAAAGTGTTAAACCAAACAAAGAAATAATAATACTTATTTATTTTTTGGTAAAAATAATTTCGTCAATTACTAATATTATACTACAAATTGAAAATGAATTTGAACGTAGCGGGATTTGAACCGACGCCTTTTGGAAACCAAGCGCTCTAACGAAGGAAGCCAAACATGACAATCTGCATATGTATATGTTCTCATCGGGTTACGTCGAAATGTTTTATATGCGTTACAATTTATTATTATCGCTAGCATCTCTGTAAGGAGATTTTTACAACTCTCCGCTACCCAAAGATAAAGAAAAATACTTTTTTAGAAAATATTAAATAATTTTAATTAATTGCTTATAATTATCATTTAGCGGAATTATGAATTTGGTCAGATCAGAGCGCTTGGACGATTTCCAATAGGCGCAGATTCAAATCTCGCTACGTTAAAAAAAATCTCAAAAAGGTTTATTCTTTCCTAAGTGAGGAATAATAAAGCTTAAAAAATGTAGAAAATAATTAAGAATATTTTAAAATATAATCTTATTATTTATTATAAACGTCGAAACTCTGTTCCGCTGATCCACGATAACCTCAACATTTGAAATCATTATGATCATTAAGATTTTGATATGTTAAATAAAAGTGCCATCCATAATGACCAACTATTGATAAGGTGGCATTTGCTTGTTTCGGATATTAAATCAAAATGAAATAAACTTTATTCCGTAATTACATTTTCATATTGCAAAAATCATTCCAGTCATAAACTTTGCCATATAACATTAACATTTTGCTACGCTAAAGCGTAAATGGGTAGCTGACGAGGTGTATATCCATTTGGCAGGAGAAGGAAACATCTATATTAAAATATTATTTTAAAAAATTAAATTCTGTTGACTGACATACTAATTATTTTCATTTACAACATCAATTTTGTAAAAACATTCACGGCGTACATATGTGTATTGGCACAAGACTCTTTTTGCCTACAGCACTAAATACGTAAAATATGCTTATGAAGAAGGAATATATTTAATTTTTTTTTGCTTTAAGCTATACTCCGCAAAGAGCAGGAGGTAGCCTGAAAATCTAGTGTTAAGGCACTCCGTTCCCGTTAAGACACTTTTCTGTTCCATTTTCAATTAAGGCAAACCTTCGTTTTTTTATAAGTCCCGAAAGACCATACTAACTGGCAATGATTTACAGGAAAAATAATAATTTAGGGAACTGTCACCTAAACTCCATATTAAAAGTAAACAATACTTAACAATGTTGGCTGTATGCGCATCGAAAATTTCAGGCTTTATAAAATAACGAAGATCTGGTTACTATTGGTTAATTTAAAATAAGAATGCATGACATTCTAAGCACAACGAACAGTGCAATTGTCGAACACAAGCTTCCTCAGTATAACGCTCACTTAGTGCGGTTATAAAATGCTATAGAGCTTTCAAAGCGATAAAACTGAATTTTGTGCGCTACTGGATTGTACTTTAAAGTGGTCGATCCAGAATATTACATTGAATTGAATATTAATTTTGATGCGGTGGGTGGTGGAATATGCAAATGTTAATGCAATCTGAATTTACTAAAATTTAAGTTAAACTAACGTGATTTATTTTGAACTGTCAGCTTGTTTGCAATATAGATGCTATGTTTACAATTGCTCACAATTGCGTTATTAAGTTATAGCGAAATTAATTCTACTATATATATATATATATATATATATATATATATATTCTAAATTTATTTCATATAGTAAACAGAAAGTGGGTAATGGAGTGTCTTAGCACTAGGGTCCCTCTGCCGCATCCAATAGGGTAGTAGTACTGGTTGCGGGATACAGCGTAAAGCTAATTTTTTTATACATATTGAAATAATATTCTCAAATATAGAAATTATTTGTAACTTTTCATCCTTATAAGATATTTGGAAGTTTAAATTATTCAGTACAAAAGAAACTCTATATATAAAATGTAATAGTATTTTTAACCGACTGTCAAAAGGAAGGCTGTTATCAATTTGTCGGAATCTTTTTGTTTTATATATGTTCAGCGATTATTTGAAGACGCTTGCTTGAACCCATTTGGATAAGTTTTTTATTTGTTTGAAAGGGTGTATACCCCACAGATGGCCCCATGATGAAGATATGACGATAGGACCCTGAAGAAATCGAGGGAACTCTTTAAATTTTATATACACTTGCAAGGAATTGAGTATTTTTTATAATAACTCGTGTGTTTGCTTTTGAAGATTACGATTTGTAACAAATAACTGATAATGAAAAACATAAATGGCCTAAGTAGTTGTACTACTTTTACTGTAATAGTTACAAGGAGAAACATTGTTAAAGTTTTTCGCCAGAAATGAACTAATTTTCAATCGGCTTTAAAAAAGGGAAAGGTTCTCAATTCGCCCGAATATTTTTTTCTGTGCGTTCGTGTCAATATGTCCAATTAAAATTAAAGCTACTATGTAATAGTACAACCACTACGTACTCGGTCGAGAAGCATCCTTTTCAGGTCTACCCATCACTTAAAATCGTTTTATAAATAATTTTTTAATAAAAAGCAAACCGACTACAAACAAACTAAAAAGTATTAAATAAATTTACTTAACATAAAGCTTTTAGCACTTTGATTTTAAAAAAAAATAATTAAAGAAAGATTTTATAATTTTGAAGTCAAAGAAGTTGTCAAACTATAACTACAATAATGGTTATTGTATACTGCAACTTAAACTTTTTAGAAGTCGGTTTGTTTTTTGTTTAAAATTAATTTTAAAAAAATTCAAGTATATTAAATAAGTATATCAATAAACAAGCTTTTCCCTGCAATTTTGTCCGTGTATTTGACCACGCGGGAAATAGCCTAAGAGTAGTATATTAATAATCAAATCAGCTTCACGCTGTATCCCGCACACAGCAGGGTAGGCAGAGGGAACCTAGTGTTAAGACACTCCGTTCCCCACTTTCTGCCGAATTTTGGAGGCATTGCGTGTTGAGTGACAGAACTCAACGCCGTGCTTAGCCTCGACACCAGAGCGAAGAAATGGAAATATAAATTTAAGTAAATATTTCATCTCCTCGAGTGGGGATCGAACCCACAACCAGTCGGTTTTACAGTCACACTTCGTGCCGCTGCGCCACGACTGGCCTCGAGTAGTATATTGCACATATGAAACAAGTGCCTGAAGTACTCCGGGTAACTTCGAAACTTACGTTATATTATATGCCTTCCTCGATAAATAGAGTACTCAAAGCAAAAATATTTGTTCACTTTGAATACCTAAGTTTAGCCGTTAGCCTTGAAAACGTTCAAGGAAGCAAAGTCTTTAGGGTTTATATTAGCGGGCCTACATTTAAGTTACAAGTCCTAGGTTGTCACCCTGTACATAGTACGGCACGTGCGCGTTTATTCCATATCTTTGCTAAGTCGTTTCTTCTCTTTAGAAATTACTTGATATGTAGAATTAGAAAGCAATTGAGAAAAATAATTATATTTTCAATAGGTCTTGCAAAATATTTAATTTTTTAACCAATATCAGGTAAGGGTCAACTTACCCGCTATTAAAACGAAGTTCCAATTTATTCATAAACACGTAATAGCTAAGCACTTGATTCACAAAAAGTAAAAGGAAAGTTAAATGGTTATTGTATTTTGATAACATTTGGAGACTCTTCACCTATACTTAAAATCTGTTTAAAAAATATAGCCATTTTTTTTTAAATTATGTTTGGAGGATAGCCGTGAAGCAGGGGCGCAGAGTGCGACTCTAAACGTGACGAATGTGGGTTCGATCTCCATTCTGGTGAAGAGGCAAAGCGTGGCGTTAGAATTCGGCGTAAACTGGGGAACGTCTCAGCACTAGGTTCCCTGTGCCTATCCTGCTATATGCGGCACACAGTTAAAACGTCAATGGCCAATGTTTACTCGTACGAGTATAGACGACTTCAAGGTTCTATTCCATTAGCCTTGTTCAAAGTGCTGGAAAATAGAATTGATTCACACAAGCCTCGTTGTAATACGAGAAATGATAAATTGTTTTAGTCGGCAATGTTGCACCTGTGTGAACACGAGCTTATAGTGACTATGAAAATTCGTTTGTGATGTTAAAAAAGTTTTTTCCTGATAAGTTATGTTTTTCACATTGTTGTACTGCAAAAAATAGACAAGCACGAGTCGGAATCACTAAGTTCAAGATTACAGGTCAAAGGGAAGTATCTACAACTTTAAAAAATTGACAAATTTAAATTTGCATACGCCCGTATGTACTCATTTTGTATAAAATTGAATTCCATCATAATCTTATAATGAAATCCATATAAATTTTCACTTTTCGGACATTTTCGCTTATTTGTATTATAAGTTCTGACTCCGTGATAAATTCATAACAAAAATATCCATAATGCAACAACATCAATTTGTAAGTGCTCGTATCTTTTGATTCCTGACGTACAACAAAATGATTCATAACGGTTCCGTTTTCATCCTTCTGATGTACGGAATCCTAAAAATGGCATAATATTTCTAAACGTTTATTACGTATATTTCAAAGAAAGTACAAGAAAATTAACATTTAATACAATAACTTAGTACCGTAAAATTACAACGCGCCGCGGAAGGAAACGAAAGCGACAAACGCGGAGGCAGTGAGGGTCCAAATAAAATTGAGCGCCGGCTCACGAGCGTGTACCGTAACTCACACCTCTAAAAATTATTTCATACAATTTTCCTTACATAGCGAAAGTCTTATTTGAAAAAAATAATAATCTAACGTTAAATATTTAGCATAGTATTTACATACTCGTATGTCACATTGTTATAGCTGCCTCTGTTATTCTATTTCAGTATAAATACATAAATCATACATCCTAAATGATTTTTAGATTAGATTTTTCCATCTCTATTTTTTTTTTCAACTTCACGCTGTTCCCAGCAAATAACAGTATATGCAGAGGGAGCTCAGTGCTAAGACACTCCTCTCCCAACTCTCAGCTTGATTCTGGAGGCATTGCGTGTTGTGCGGCGAAACTCAACACCAAAGCGAAGAATGAAAAATATCAATTTATAAATACTTCATTTCATCGAGTAGGAATCGAACCCACAGCCTGTCGCAATTACAGTCGCACACTTGTGCCACAGCGCCACGACTGGCCGTATTATTGAATCATACTTTTTATGGAAGTAAAACGTCGACAAAATTAATAATTTACATCTCGTACACAAATGCTATTGTCCATAAGTATAAAGAGGCGATAAAGGCTGGCAGATACAAAATGGACTCGTGTACAGTATTGCTGATTTGACGATAGCGACATGGAAACGATATATTGGCAAAATATGAATACGGAAAGGATATGTCGCCTGTTGTTCTTGATACTTTGATCTATGTTATTAAAATATTACTTTGTAAATATTATTTTTGTAAGTAAGAAAAACATTGTAATTATAACTTAATCTTTTAACTTAACATAGTTAAGAGAACAAGAAAAGAAAAAAAATAGACATTGCTGTAGAATTCACCAAAAAGTTCAAATTCCATTCATTCAAAATAAAAACGACAGGGAAATGATAGCGTTTCGGTAAACTAAAGATCAAATTTAATTAAGCCGAGCACGCACTTGACTTTTACAATCTGAGGGTTGCCAACAACCCGCCAATTAAAAAGTAACTGCGATTTGTGCTACCTCCTGAAGTTGCCGCTCCCTAAGTAACTATTAATGTTTGAGAGCTAAAGCGCAGTTTTTCAATTCAAACTAATAAATAGAACCTTCTGAATTGAATCTATTCTTTCATTTTAAAAGAACTAATTAATTTCTTCGGTTAAAATTTCTCATTGGTAACAGATGTGAAGTGGAACGATTCATAGAATATTGAAAGAATTCAAATTATAAAATAAAATGGTGACTCTGTATATGCTTAAACTTAAATTAAATTCCATTAAATCTTACGCAAAAGTACAAATAAAAAATCGAAGAAGATGAAATATACTTTACAAGAAATTACTAAAATAATGAATGCAGTAAATGTTTTTTTCTTCAATTAATAATATATAATCTAGTCAATTTGTTTGAAAATTTTATAAAAAAGGATTTTAATATTAAATTTTATGCAACTCGCAAACTGAATATTATTCTCACATTTCTAAATTTCTAACAGCCCAAGATATCGAAGGAATGTATTCCATTTAGGCCAGAATTTTGTGTACCACTAAGTTAAAATGGGTCTCGCAAGGAATTCGGTCACTATAAGATTCAAAAATCTCGTGAAGTAAATATGCCTTTTAGCCCAGACAGCATGCATCTGCATATTAACTATGTAGTGAATGAAATAAAAATAAGTAGGAACAAAGAAATTCATAGCCTAAATGTTTTAAAATATTTCTTGGAACAAATAAAAAAAATACCGACCCACTAGGACAATTTTAAAAATATTAAGAAAAGTCATATATATATAAAAGAAAAGATTTTACTATGAGTCAAGATCTAAAAAGAGGAATGACTTTACAAAGTCGCTGACGGCACTAGGCTTAGAGAAGGCACGTCAAAGAACGATATAAGGACCACTTGCTCTGGCCCGGGCCTGCTTTATCGACATCTGTAGCCACGTTCAAACGCCTACCACTCTTCATGAACCACTCTAATTAAACTGGGTGTCCCCATTGTACGAGTACAGCCTCTTGGATACATCATTTACACTGATCGCGGCATAGGGTTTTATTTATCTTAACAGGATTGACAAGTCTTCATAAATAATTTTAACTCCAATCAATTTTTAGGTAGCGACCCACCTGTTGCTTTGCTATTTACATGATTATTTATTTAATACACTAATTCGCGTTTTTATTTTTAATTTAATACACGACTCCATTAAATACTACTCCAATTAAATCATTTAATTTAATAAATTTATGCATATTATTATCTTAGATTATTTTATCAGAAAGAAATATTTAAGTGTTTTTTTTTAATTTTGTTTATTATAAATAAATGTAAACTACATGTATGCCATAATGCATAAACTTTTTATTTGCGTCAGCATGTATCCCGCATAATACAGAGTAAGCTGAGGGAACCCGGGAACCTAGTATTAGGATATTCTCAAATTCTCGAGCATTGCGTGATGAGTGGCGTTGCCTCATCAAGATTAATGTCATAAAATAACCGTTACCAGAGCGAGGAAATGAAAATATTAAATATTTCATTCCTCCGAATGACATACTAAATATTTCCGACAAAACTATGCAATATGCAAATAGAGCGGAGGTGAAACTAAAATGAAATAAAAGAGATACTTACGTGATTTATTATTACTTG